>CM029399.1:0-1257177 GCA_017139565.1 Luffa aegyptiaca | reverse complement strand
AATGTAATAAAATCCATTCATATAGCATACATAAGTAATAATCAAGCTGAAAACTACTGGTGGAGAGAATACCTCAGGCTCGTGACTCTGAAATTCTGTTTTATAACGGAACTCTGGATGCCTACTAATCGCATTATCCATCCTCTCCAAATCCCTTCTAGATCCACCATGCTACAAATTATAGACAAAAAAAGAATTCAGATACTTCAGGAACACAAGAATCAAGAAAGATATTAGGGGGCGAAAATAACAAAGCAGGCATGATTCCAAGAAACAAACATCTTTTGTATCCGTCCTCTCAAAGAGTACCACCCGGCCACCACGGTCACCAGTAGCAAGATGATCCCCACTTTTATCAAATTCAATTGCTGAAATAATATCAACTGCCAAAAAGAAGGTGAATAGAAGACTTAAGAAATTCATACATAGAGGAACCAAGATAACTGAACCATGAAATATGCATAAATCAACTAGTTGCTTTTAAACTGACTAAACAGAAACGGAGCATCATATTAAACAACTTTAACATTTTCACATTGCAGATCCAAGCAGCCAAAAACCATAGCAGAGGTAAATAGATTCAGATAGATTGAGAGAGACAGCTTTTCATATTGGCACAAGCAAGTTGATGCAAAACATTCATCACTGTAATGACTTGAATGTTCAATTTAAAAGCCAAGAATTTAGATGAAAACACAGAAGATGAACGAGATCTTTAACAAGCTTGATAATTCACCTCTACCTTCATACACTGGGGTGAGGGCCTACAACAACGATCATTATCTCAAGGAATGCTATAGTGAGGAAAAGGAAAAGGAAGTGAAGCAATGAGAGAAGCAACAGTTGAGCTGTGAAAGACAATAGAAGCTTGAAGACTGCTCAAAGAAGCATCAGAGTCCAAGACACATATAATGATGAGAGTAAAAAGAGGGAAACGTAGGCAAAAGAGGATTGGAAAATAAGACTCCTGTCCTACTAACACAAAGCCATGAGAGGCAAAAAGAAATAATCTCCACCAACGCAATCATAAAGGGGAGTAGTTACATAAAGGATCGGCTGTAGCACTCTAAATAAAAGAGGGTAAAAAACAGATTTTTTAATGGAGAAACCAAGCTTTCATTGGAAAGAAAACAAGTTAATTCCCAAAAATAATGACAGATCCTAGGAAAACTCTCAGAATTTCTAATTTTTCTCTACAACAATTTCCAATAGAAAACCTTGACACCATTTTAGCTTTACGTGATATGCATACAACACCATAATCGAAAAGTGGATTGTGAACATATAAACTGCTGAAGGGTGACAGTTGTTGGTTCATCATGGGAGATTTATTACACATGTCGGCTCATGATAGGAAATTCAATACACTTGTTTGTCACATTACTTGCATTCTGGTTTCCCATCAGGAAAAGAAGAATCCGAACCAAGCTCCACAGCTACAAACCAAGACTCAAAATTCTCCCATACATGAATATCCAGACAAACAGGAACCAAGCATTTGTCATGCTTCCTTTTGACCAAAAAAGCTAGCTTGTTTACGTTAAAATTATCCAATTCTCAACAATGCTTCGAAAGGGGGATGGAGAGGATCACGCATCGAGAAGGAGTCACTCCACAAAGTTAAGCAATGCTCTTCGCATTCACTTACTATCAAAGGAGAAAAATCTTAGACTAGAAAAGTGCATGCAGTAAATTCAATCCAGAATCTCAAAGCTATTCCACAACTCACTCACCATGCTTGGGTTCGAAGCTTCTCACTAATCCTATCAACAAGAGGAACAATGCTGCACAATCTTAGGAGGGCATCTAAACTGGCAAGCTCAGCTCCCTCTCATTAGACAACCAAAACAAAAATTCCCAGCAAATCAACATCAAAACCACAGATTGACTCACAGGTCCAGGAAGGGACGAGATAGAGATCCACAACAGGATACCAAATTAACAGAACGACTTACAATCTGAAACAGATCGGAGGCCCGAAAAAACCCTAATTGCAATGGATGCACAAAATTTGAATTGGATCGAGAAACCCCAAATGGAAAAACATTTGGATTATAGTATAAAGTGAATAGTACCTTCTTGAACTTCTTCGCCGGCTGTACGTTCGCCAAAGACCTGAGAGAATTTCCAGTCCAGCGGCTGTGGCGGGCCGGCCGGAGCTGCAACGACCTCGTTTCCACCATTCATTTCGCCAAAAAAAACGCAAATCCAAGCAACCCCAGATAGGAAAAATCCAAATCCACGGAATCCAATCAATGCATCGAAGATCCCTTTCTGGGTTTACAAAAACCACAGCTTGGAAACAAAGCCCGTCAACGATTTTCGAAACCCAGAAACGAATTGGAAGAAAAACGAAAAGGGTAAATCTAATTGTCGTTGCAGATTCCAATCAAACCATCGCGAACTGGGAAAAAAGGGCCAATTCCCCTGCGCCTCCCAGAACTTTCTCTCTCTAAAAGTCTCTCCCCCTGTGTGTGTCCTGTCTCTCCAAAAGCCTTTTTTTCTCTCTCTAGAAGGAGAAAATTGGGATTAAAACAAGTCCTAACTCAGACAAAGAAGAAAAATAATAAAGAAAAAAAATGGAAAAGGAAAAGCTCATAGATTAGATGCATAAAGTTACAAACCCCAAACAAAAAAAATACAGAAGAAGGAACGAACACTTGCTCTTTCTTGTTGTCTCTCGATCAATTATGGGTGTTTTTGTTGTAAATAAATCTCTTGAGAGTATAATATAATTGTCGAGAAATTTTACTAGTGTCACACAAGGGTATCCGAATTCGCCGGATGAGCCATTTGAGTACGCTATGATTGGCGATCGATGTCAAACGAGCCTCGATCTCATTGGTGGGTTACATTTGTGAACTTCTCTTTCTTCACCTTAACAATTACCTTCCTTTCCTTATATTATTATATTCAATATTTCAATATTTGTTACTCCAAAATCCAAAGTAAGCTAATTTTTCTTTTTTTAATATAATAATATCTCTCATTTCAATATATTTACTTTACTCTTGCTAAAAATTATTCATTTAAGCCATTATCAAGTAATGATCTACTTAATATAGAGTATTAAGTTTTCATCAATATGTCGACGTTTTCATATTATTACAAGTTAGGTATTACATAAAGTGAAATGACATTTTCACTGTGACGTAGAAATTTGGTAAAATATTACAAAATTACAACAAGATATCAATACCAACATCTTGCCGGTAAGACTTTCCTTTTAAAAAATGTGAAATGTGAAATTTTATTTCTTAATTAAAATATTCTTTATGGAACTTTTAATTTTTTATGTTTTTTTTTTAGTAATGTTCGATTATATCGATATTTTATTGACATTTTCGTCGATGTGTTTTATAAAACTGGATTTTTTTATATCGACACTAATATTTAAAACATTGATGAAATATATTAAATTGTGTGTTTTAGCTATTTTTCTACCATTCATTTGTCAATTCATGAGTTTCATGTATGACAATAAGTGTAAAAATAAACTACACACCATGAAAAAAAAAAATAGAATGTTGTATAAATCTAGTATATTTAAAAAAATTTAATAAACATTGTTATGTGTGTATATATACAAGTTTTCAAAATAGTAAAATGTTTTAAATTAATGGAGTCAAGTCACACTCGCCACATAACTAACCAAATGTAGCACCATCAAATCGTTGTTATATGAAAGTAGTTTATGTACAAACAAGGTAACTCGAACACTCACATACATTAAAAACAAATACAAAGTTAAAATACATAAATAAACATGTCGTTGATTGTATTTGTTCAATGAAAATCCATATAAAGCAACAACAAGAGAACAACCTTTGATTTTTTTTTTTTTTTTTTTTTTAAAGTACATCAACATCTGGAGTGGGGGATTCAAACCTTTGACCTCTTAATTAAGGATATATGTCAATTATCACTAAGCATGAAAGCAAATAATAGAGTGTACATCTTACTAATCTACATTACCAAATAAAGAGCATATATTAAACAACCTAATACATGAAGATCAAGATGTTTTGAATAGTATGAAATGACATAAATGTCCAAAGTTTCATATTTTTCATTTTCTAATTTTATGGAGAAAAATGTAAAAATACTATATATTAGTAAGACGAGATGCAGTCGCCATCACAATGTAAAAAATAATAAATGAAATTATTACTTGGTGCATCACAGCGTAATCTTATCATTACTTTATATTAATCATAAATTAATATTATATTTATTTTTGTTATTTCAAGGTCACCTACCCTGCTTATTTTTTTATCCATTAAAAAAATCAAATGGGCCCCAACCAAGAGCCTTGTTCAAGCTAATATAAGACCCACGAGTATTGGGCCGGCCCATCAGGTCCACAATCTTCCTCGTGCTCTTCTATAGGGCTAACTCCTCATGATGAGCCGGGCCATCCGGCCCATTGGATTAACGACAAAATACTAGATGCCAAGTTGAAGCCCATGGGCCGACACCAAAATAAAGGGATCAATAAGCTATAAAGTGTAGCATTGGATATTTTATTGTGTTACTATACATATGGTCAACTTGATTATAACATAACTAGTCAAGACATTATAACTTCGATCCAAAAGGTCAAAGATTCAAATTTTCACCCTTACACGTTGTTGATTTTTTATTCTTTAAAGCATATTTCTCAGAAGTCATTTTACTTTTACATGTCTCAATGACGCTAGAACCTATTGTGACTATATTTTATTATACTTTATATTGTTATTATTGATTTGTAGCGATATATAGTTAATTATTGACGTAGACAATAATTGAGACAATCTCATCACTTCACTTATTGATGCACGATACAACTATCCTTTGTCTCTCCACTTTATTCTTCGTCCTTGGAGATTGCCCCTCCCTCCTTATTCTTCCTAACCTCCTTCGTCCTCTATGTTTCTTTTTATTTATTAGTTTTCTTTTTTAGTTCAATAATTACAAGGTCTAAAATTCAACATTGAACTTTCAATTTTGTATTCAATAGGTTCATTATTTTTAAAAATGTTGAATATATAAAAAATCTATTAGACGCAATATTGAAAATTCATAAACTTATTGACACAAAATTAAAAGTCTATAGACTTGTTAGACAAACTTTAAAGTTTGAGGACCTATTTCATAGTTCAGAGATTAAACTTGTATTTTTTTTTTATTAATAAAAAATATAGAACCCAAATTAAGGAGGGAGGAAAAAAGAAGGCAATTTGAAACGAATAAAAAAAAAAAAGGATGAATTGTAAGGATATGCCAAAGCAGAAGTATCTTGACGCATATGCCCTCCAAAACATAAGGCCTACCCCTACCCATTCTACTCTAAGCTTGTCTTTTCCACTACCAGATGGTTCCTCTTTATCTAATTTCATTTGATATTTTATTATTATAAATATTCTTCCTATTTACTTTTAGAATTTATTTTTCTAATTTTTAGTTTTACCCTTTTAATAAATACTAGTTTTCTTCTAACAATGTGTTTTACAAGTCAAATTCGGAAAGTAAGTACATATATATTTTTTTTCAGTACAAAGTAATTACAAATTCAAATGTGGAAATGGAGTTTCAACCCATAAATAAAAAAATACATTGGGTTGACTTTCAATTTTCATTTTATCGTCTAACTAATCTTTTTCAATGAAGACTTTAGAAAAGTTATAAAAAGAAAGTTAAAAGGACAAAAATAGGTCATTTTGTGTGTTCACAAAACAAAAATGATGCGTTCAATTTTGTTAGTGTTTTTCTTCTACCATGTTTTAGGCATGATTGGACCAATTTAAAGACAAATATTCATTTAGAAGAGAATGAGAAGATGAGGTTGTCATGTTCGACACACGTTTTTGAATGGACGTCGGGTTTGATCAAAACTAAGCATTTTTATAATACAACAAATGTAAAGGTAGATATTTGAATCTTCCACCTCAATGAAAGGAAGTAGATGTCTTAACCATTAAGTTATGATAATGTTGACAATGACAATAATTGTTCACTTGAAACATAAAATTGATTTGAAAATAAATAGTTATTGAGTATGTTTATGTTTTAATAAAAGTAAGAAATAAATTAATCATAAATTATCATTTTTTTTGGGTGGAATTATAAAAATTTAAAATTATATATATATATATATATAGTTAATGCCAACGTGAATAACATAACTCAATTATTCCTCCTAATGTCAACATGAACATAACTCAATTAACATAAACACTGTGCTAATGATTAAAAAGTTTGTGGTTTGAATCCTGCACCCCACATGTTGTCCAATATATATATATATATATATATAGTCTTACTAACAAACTACTAAGGCCCTGTTTGATAACCATTTGGTTTTTGAAAATTAGGCTTGTTTTCTTTAAATTTCCTCACCATGGTTTTCATTTTTGTTAAAGACACACTTGAATTCCTAACCAAATTCTAAAAACAAAAACAAGTTTTTGAAAACTACTATTTTTAGTTTTTGAAAACATGGGAAGAGGTAGGTGAAAAGCAAAAGAAACTTAGAGTTGGAAGTAGTGTTTATAAGCTTTAAAACCAAAAACCAAAAACAAAAAACCAAATGGTTATCAAACGGGGCTTAAAAAATTGACATCTATTTTTTTTTTTTTTTTTTTTTAAAAAAAAACCACTTATCTCTCTCCATTTTACATTTCTATCTGATATTGGTCAAAATTTTAGTGGGGTTAACAAAATATTTTCTCTAACCTTAGTGCGTAAGTATTTTCCATCCTATAGCATAATTCACCCATCGAAATAAAGGATCGTGTTTTAAGTAGAAGGATATGAGAGTTCTATGAATATCAGTTTATAAGTATTTTTCATTTTTTCAGATAAAATCAACCATTGAAATAAGGAATCATGTTTTGGATGGGAAAAGATGAAAGGAAATAACATAAAAAGCGGAAATCTAGTGGGGAATGTAGAATAATATATTAAATCATATTGAGAATAAAGATGTTAGTATAGGGAATAGTAGACGTGTGTGTAAATTCACCAACTTATGGCATATGCTCCGGAATTTGATGCCCCATTCAATGTGGGAAGTTGCTTCCACTAGTTGAAAATCGGAATAACAATATATTTGTTTGTCTTTAGCGTTTGTAGCGGATTTATAGGCAAGTCAGGTTCTTTGTCGACTCTTGTTTGTTAAGTATTCAACTAATGTTGACGTCTTTAACGTTTGTGATAATATATGAATGATGAATTAAGTAGAACTTTTTTAAAATATTTAAAACAACTTGATCGTGATAGAATGAGAGTTAATGATATTTTTTTTTTCAATATTTATGTCAATTGAGCTATGTTCATGATGATAATTAACAATGTAGTCGATTGACATTAAATAATGAACTTCTCTTAAATTATCAAATACAATATTCTTCCATTTTTTCTATATGTATAGAATGATAAAGTTTTTTCGGCCGATTTTCTTTGGAATTTGTTTATTTGTTTTTTTTTTTAATTATATCTTATCCAGTAAAACGGAAAGTGCTTGTTTGTTAGCACACTTGCGAAATAATGAGATTAAAAGACAAAATTTTAGTTAAAAAAATAAGATATATGGTTGAGAATAATTCCTTCCAAATTTAATTTTTGTTTTAGAAAAATTGCTTCGAGCATTTTAATTCTTTCTTATTTGAATACATCTTAAGTTTGACGGTATACGTATAATTTATACGCAAATAAAAAAAAAAAAATTGTAAACGTTAAAAAAGAAAAGAAGCTTAATACAATTTTTTGAGGAAAAAACCAATTTTGGCCGTAAATTTGGTGAAGTGTTTTAAATAAATGTTGCAATCTTTATCTTAAACTTTAAAAATGTTGGTCAAAATTGCTAGGTAAATTGTCAAAAGTTTAGAGACTGATTAGATGAAATTGAAAGGCTTAAATGAAAATCAATATACTTTAAATATATATATATATATTTTGTTCAACAACATTTGGGTGGTCCATGATACATGTCAGTCAATGGGAAAATTTATAGTACTACGGTAGTAAAAATTTTCCATACTATCTCCATTCATTGTTTGCCAGGTAAGGAGTATTTAATAATGATGTGGGACCCATAGAATAAAATATTATATCATTAAATGCTCAATAAATGACGTGTCAAACGCTGAATGAAAGAAATATGTACTACCGTAGTACTAGAAATTTTTTCGTCAATCAACGTTGAGGTTGAGGTTTTAATTGGGTGTTAGTTATATTTTAAAATTATTTTTGAAAATGATTGGAAATAAAGTTTTTTTTTTTTTTTTTTTTTTTGCGAGAGAGGATCAAAGGTTATCCACGTGGCGTATGAGGGAGATTTAGAAATTTAATTATGATTTTTTTAATGACCTGATTTCATGGTTCTTGGGCGCGGAACATTCGGCCCACACAAGTCTTGGGTCACCCTGTCGATATGTCGTCCAAACGATTTTTTAATTACCCATTTGCCGATTCGTCGTCAGTCGTCACGACAAAATATACACACGTATATATATATTTCTTAATTTATAGTTTATTCCGTTATCAATATATAGAGAGAGAAATTATTCCTATAGTTTTATTTTTTTATTTGATTTTCATAGTTTCAAATTTTTTAATGTGGTTCATATAATTTTAATAAATCTCACAAATCATCTCTACTATTACGTAGATTACACATATTTTCTATTCAATTATTTAATTGATCACATTAAGATGTAGGATTGAGTAACAAAAAATCAAAATTTGGTGGGTATAAAAGTTTGAGAATGATTTAAACGATTTAACTAAATCATATAGACTAAATGTGAATATAGGAATTCAACATTTAACTTTAAAAAAGTAGTAAATAATATCAGTTGTAAAAAAATAACAAATATCTCATCTATCAAGCAATGCTCAAACAATGACAAAGCAAGTAATGAAGGAAGGAGACAATCATCAACTTCTCCATTCGTTTTAGGTTAAGTTAATTATATAAAAACATTTAGGTTTTAGAGTTTTCTCCGTCCTCTTAAATTTTAATAATTTTTAATATATACATATTTTTTTCATTAGTAAATGAAAGTTCTATGAGAATAGAATTTGAGGATTTGAACCTTTTACCTCTCAGTAAGTAGTGAATTTAAAATGAGTATAAATTAATGATTAAAGTATGTAGTTTAATTAAAATATCAGAGATTCGAATCTTCCACTCTCAGGTGATCTAAAGTTAGATAAGGAGAGAAATTATTTGTGGCGTGGTGACTGAATTGAGGGAGAAGAAAGGGAAGTATGTGGCTCGTGTCTAGTGGGACCCATATTGTGTTCATTATTAATTATTAGTTATTGTTAATAATATTAACAGACTAACAGCGTTATCCTTTTTGTTTTTAAAAACACACCAAAGCCGTTTTTTCAAGGCTAAATTATAAAAAATACTCCTGAACTTTGGGGTTTATTTCAAAAATGTCCCTGAACTTTAAAAAGTTTCAAAAATACCCCTTAACTTTGAAAAATGTTTCAAAAATGCCCTTGCCGTTAATTTTGGATGGAAATCGTTAAAGTTTTAGTTTAAAAAATACCCTTGAACTTTCAAAAAAAATTCAAAAATACCCTTATTGAAAAATGTTTTTTTTTCCTTCTCCCACCGTAAATTAATCTTTTTTTTTTCATGAAAATTAACAAGAAACTTTACTTATTTATCATGTATTCATAATCTAGGAGCTTTAATTTTTTTCTCTTTCAACACGTCCCAATAATTTGGCAATATTTTCGTATCGAAACTTCAAGATGACTTTTGTTTTGTTCTTGAAATTCCACATGTGTGAACTTTTCAATATTATTTTCTCACCAACTATTACCCATTAGCTTTCTTTATATTCATGTTATGAAAAATAAATGAAACTATTGTTGTATACGAGTTCTAACAATTTTTAAATATCAATAATAACAAAATCATATATAAAACTTTTGATTAATTAATCTTATAAATTGGACCAAATCCACAGTCTTATAAACTTTTTCTTATCACTAACATACACAAACAAAGAGAGGAAAAAGGAAATAATTTTTTTTAGGAAACAAAAAGGAAATAATACATACATACATACATATATATATATATATATATATATATATATATATATATATATATATATATATATATATATATATATATATTTTGTTTTCTCACACTTATCTTTTTTACGCTCTTTAAAAGAGAACTCGATTTCAAAATCTGTTTTTATCTGGTATTGTGTTGTACACAACCTTTATAAGCAAAGTTTTGCATTAATTTTCATGGAGAAATAATTTACGGTGAGAAGAGGAAAAAAGAAGAAACATTTTTCAATAAGGGTATTTTTGAAATTTTTTTGAAAGTTCAAGGGTATTTTTGAAACTAAAACTTTAACGGTTTCCATCCAAAATTAACGGCAAGGGCATTTTTGAAACATTTTTCAAAGTTCAAGGGTATTTTTGAAACTTTTTAAAGTTCGGGGGCATTTTTGAAACTTTTTAAAGTTCGGGCGCATTTTTGAAACAAATCCCAAAGTTCAGGGGTATTTCTTATAATTTAGCCTTTTTTCAATAAACGAAAATTGTCGGCGGGCGGAGTTGAACTTGCTTGACTAGGGTCAGACACGCATTGGCCCGCTGTTTTTGCCGTTCGCTTCCATGGATTTTACGGTGCTCTACCCAAATAGAACCGCCTCGAAACTTCGCTACCCTATTCCACTTCCACTCACTGATTTTGAATTTTCAACTAAGAAACTCTATGGGGCTAGGGATCCAAATATCTTCTCTTTAATCAATGATATAGTGTATTAATTATTCGAGTTGTGATCATATTAGTATTCTAAGATTGAATTTCAAGCTTAATTTAAAGAATTCATGTTTGTGATGGACATTTGGATACGGAAAGATTATTGTGGAATCCAATAGTATTCAAACTGTAAATCTGGCCTCAAGACGTTCAGAATCGTGGAGTGAGG
The DNA here is from genome assembly GCA_017139565.1 of Luffa aegyptiaca. Lineage (NCBI taxonomy): Eukaryota > Viridiplantae > Streptophyta > Magnoliopsida > Cucurbitales > Cucurbitaceae > Luffa > Luffa aegyptiaca. The sequence continues at coordinate 1,246,222 of CM029399.1, read as the reverse complement.
TGGAATCCTAGTTGAAGCCATCTGGTCCCAAATTTATACATACTTCTACACAAAAGAATAATGTAGCTGATGTAATAACAAAGAGAGCAAGAGCAATAGGTTTAACTAAGACTTGTGTTTGCCCTATCCCGAGTTGGATTTGTAATATGGTCGATTCTGACAGTTTCTTCGATTGCCCACGAGGCAGTTTAATAAAAAAAAAAATAATGTTTGTGACTTTTAGTGTAAGTTTAGGAAGTCTGATGTCAATCTAATTGTATCTAGATTATTTCATGTGTTATTATTATATGTGTGAGATATTTGAATCTATCACTTGTACATGAATTATACTTTTTAGGTCAAACCCATTGAAATTCAAATTCTTTCGTTTTGATATTATGATATTTGTAAATTTTAATCATATGCACACACGACATTCGTTTTTTAAGATTTAAATAATTAGATAGAGTGTCAGAGCGAGTATAATTCAACGATAATTGACATGTCTCTTCGACCTAGAGGTCAGAGGTTCAAACTAAAAAAAGGGAAAAAATATATATATATATATATCACTTCCATAAGAATTAGTGTGGTTCTTTTATATATATAACAATTTTAAAGTGACGTGGCAACATAAGAAAATTATTTGAAAAAACAAAATACATCTCTATTCTCTCCCCTCCCAAAAAATTACCTAAAACGTGATCGGCATGTTAACGACGGAACTGGAAAAAACAGCAATACGTATTTAAAATAAATTTACTCTAATTTCTTCTTTCTCCATTATTCTAAACTCTTTTTGAAAACTTTTTTTTTTTTTTTAATATTTGAAGAATAAAACTTTTGGAATTTTCAAATAGCGTTGATCAAAAGAGGTCACTTTCTAATTCCAAGATGTGCAGCGGGATTAGTTAACAAACGCGTCGACTTAAATATTATTAAGGAATTAAAATTCAATTAATGACAACCAAAAGCCTCTGCATTTCTTTGTTGACTAAGACCAACATTGGTAATGATCCAATTACGTGGCCGCTTAATCATGTGCTTAAATCAAATTTAATAATCTTCATTATGTATCAATCTAATCCTCACGTTATTTTATTTCTTTACACCTAATTTATTGCTTAAAACATCAAATGCATCAATATAAAAATTTGTTAGTCCCATAAATTTGATTCTGACATGTTTAGGTTAATTATTCAAATAATATTTTGTGGGATTGTCTGGTCAATCATGATATATATGCATAAATTGTTATAGATTATTTTTTTCTAATAATATTTGTTGGTACACATCGTCTAATCATTTTGATCACGACATGCATTGAGATGATGAAAGAAGTTGGTACTATATAAGTTTTTATAACAAATAATTATCAAAACATGAAAACTCATGTGACAAACAATCATGTGCTAAATTATTTGTGTGTCGCATTGATTTTTTTTTTGTTATTTTTCTTTAAATATTACAAATCAAATAAAGATGAAATTTTCACCCGTATAATCAACGGAGGAAGTCATGTTTAATCCAATAGAGATATACTTCCTATGGTCACATTGATTTAGTTACTAATATAAATATTAACATAAAAGGTATTCATTTAACTAGTTAAGTTAAACAATTTGTTAGGATATTATATTAGAAATAAATGAGATAGATTTGAGAAGATTAAAATAAGAGATACTAAGTCGAATTATATTTTACTTGAATTATAGTTTGTCATGTAAATTTATATTATTTAATAATTATTGGTTTTTTTTTTTAAAAAAAAAAAACTTAACAATAACAATAGTACACTACAAAATGAAGGGAAAATGATTTGAGCCTATAACTCATATATAGACATACACGAATAACTATTGAAAATAGATGCTCATTAATGTTCAACTATTTTTATCGACCTATTTTTATTACTTTTTGTTAGTTCAACATGTGGGGCGGTGTGAGGGTAGGGATTTAGACTTCATATGTTTTGGTTCTGCATACAATATGTTAACCAGTCGAACCGTGCTAATGTTGGTCAATTTCTATTGGTTTTTTTTTTATTACAATCTTTGGCCAAAGATATATAATACTTTAACCAGTTAAGTTACGTTCAAATTGACCTATTCTATTATATTTATGTGAGTCTCCCTAAATTTTTCAATCTACTAGAACACACCATACCCGAAACAAAAAGAAAAATTAGTAGGTTTTTCCATTGCAACGAGACCCCCTTTTTAAAACCGTCGGATGTAAATCTTCAAATTTGCTTGCGCCTAATAACCCTTGGATACAAAATCAAGGTACTTTTGTTATTTCTCTCTCTTACATCCAATAGTACAAAACTACGGACCTCATTTTATCGGGAACACCTAAAAATTTATCCTATAAAAGCTTAACGGATATGCAAGCACATATTTTTGACGATGGAATAGAATACCTCTAATCTAAAGGAATCAAATTTCTAAGTTTCATTCTTGTATTTGTAAAAAAAAAAAAAAAAAAAAAAAAAAAAAAGTGGAAAGGAAGCAACCCAAAAGGAAATAGGAATGAAAGGACTCTTTTCTTTAGCAGCCACGAGAAAGATGAAGGAAATAGGAATCACCTACAGGCACTCATTCCGGAATATTCTTTGATTCACTAGGCAAATGCCTTTCAAATCTGGCTCAAATTAAATTAATTCCCTCGCCTTTAAAAAAAATAATAATAATAATAAATCAATTCCCTCCGAATATTCTCATATCCCAATTATTTATCCTTTTATTCCTTCCCGCCCATCTCAACTGCCCGATCTCTCACCATTCCAAAAGTCATCAAATCCAACGGCCCACACGCCTCGGCTTTGATTCCTTCTCCTTCCGAACGCGCTATAAATACCACCCGCTGTCTCGTTTTGTTGTACAGCGCAGAGAACAAATTTTCTCCAGAACCAAACAGTTTCTTAGAGTTACCGGAATTTGCAGAGCGACAATGGCCGGAATCGTCGTGGTTTTTGACTTCGACAAGACGATCATTGACTTGGATAGCGATAATTGGGTGGTGGATGAACTCGGCGCCACTGATTTGTTCAACGAACTCCTCCCTACGATGCCGTGGAACTCTCTCATGGTATTCTATCTTCTGTTCGTTCTCGTTTTAGTATTTTCCTTTGCGGAATAGAGATTTATGCTGATTTTCAGGATCGGATGATGATGGAGCTCCATGCACAAGGAAGAACCATCGACGACATCGCCGAGGTCCTCAAACGCGTTCCGATTCATCCCGATGTCGTTCCCACCATTAGAGCCGCTCACGCCCTAGGGTAAAGAATCGTTGAATCTCTCTCTGTTTCTCTTCTTTTCTGTTTCTATCTCTCATTGGTTACAGACGCTGAGATTTTTGCGTTGTCTGTTTGTGCTCGTGTTTTTTCAGATGTGATTTGAGGATTGTGAGTGATGCGAATGTGTTTTTCATCGAGACGATTTTGGATCATCTCGAAATAAGAGAATGCTTCTCGGAAATCAATACGAATCCAGGCTTCATCGACGAAGAAGGAAGGCTGAGGATTCTTCCTATTCACGATTTCCACAAATCTTCTCACGGATGCAATCTCTGCCCTCCGAACATGTGCAAGGTACTGTATCTCTGTATGCAGCACTTTTTAGTTCCAAATCCGAATCGATCAATTTCTTAAATGCTGAGAGATTTCGTTCGCAAAATTAGGGCATCGTTATGGAGAGGATTCAAGCGGAGCTAATGTCGGAAGGGAAGAAGAAGAAGGTCATCTATTTAGGCGATGGAAGTGGCGATTACTGCCCTAGTTTGAAGCTAGGAGAAGGGGATTTTCTGATGCCGAGGAAGAATTTTCCACTGTGGGACTTGATTAGCCAAAATCCACTTCTGATTAAGGCAGAAATCCACGAATGGAGCGACGGAGAAGATCAGGGGAGGATCTTGTTGAGCATAATCAACACCATTACCATGGCGGAAAACGCTCAGTTCTTGTCGCCTCAAAACATGGCCGTTCCTGCATACGAGGCCCTGGCTTCGCCCACTCCCAAACCAGCAATGGTGGCCAATTGAATTCAATACAAAACAAACCAATTTGTTAAACTAAATCAACACTATTTACTTTTGGTTTCTTGATGATACTATTAGTTAAATTATGTATTGAAGATGTAATTGGCAAACGCCAAGCAGGAATTTTAACAGTTATTTTAATTTTCCCACTCATTTTGTTGCCGCCTTTGGCACATCTTGGCTTTTTTATGGTCAACAGAGTAAGGCCTTGTTTAGGTTTTGTAATTTGAAAATATTAGTTTATTAGTAAAATAAATATATATTTGACTCAGATTTCTCATATGTCACGAATATTGTCTGATGTTGTCCACAAGCTCGCATGATTCTACGAACAGATGGAAATAATTGTATAGGAAATTTTAGGTCTCTTTTTTGTTTTTGAAAATTTGACTTATTTTCTTCTAATTTTTTTTTATCATGATTTTCATACTTATTAGGAAAAGATTCGAACTCTTAACCAAAGCTCAAAAACAAAAACACTTTTTTAAAAACTATTTCTTTTTAGTTTCCAAAACCTAACTTAGTTTTTAGAAACATGGGAAGAAGATAAATATCATGACAAAAAAACTTGTAAAAGTTGTGTTTATCAAACGGACCTTGGATTTTTGTTATTTATCTCTCTAATTTGAGCTCTAAACTTTTATAGTTGAAAAATTATATATTAAAAAGTTTGGTGGTCCATAGAGTAGTTCTAGGAATTTCAATTTGTTCTAACTCAGTTACTAAATTGCTAAATTCATATGCTTTGCTTTAAAAAAGAAGAAAATAATGAAAGAAAACAAAACCCCACATTTTCATTATGCTCAAAGCGGGCTAAAGTGTTAGAATCTTGTTTCCTTGGTCGAGAATGACCGTTTTCATATTGCCCATGTGGCGTTTTGATAAAATTGTCTTTAGTTTTAAAAAAAAAAGTAACGATGATTGATGAGATTTCATTTGGAGGTATTATAAATCATGAATAAATACAACTCACACAATTTCAATTCGATTTGATGAGTTGATTTGGATGTGAACCAAACATACTAAAAAGAATAAATTTGGAAGCGAAGGGGTATTGCCCAACTTAGCTGCCATTTTCTTTTTCTTTTTTCTTTTTTTTTTTGGTTTTTTTTTTTTTTAAATAAGTTAGCTTCCATTTTCATCATACTTCTTCTCTTCATTTTTAATGGTAGGCATGATTTTACATAATAATAGTATATGTTGATGGCAAAATCTGGACAGGATGAACTCACATGACTTTCATGTGCCACCAACGGTAAATGTTTTTTAGAGGGGGGAAAACACAGAAAAACTTGCACAGGTGTGATGTTTGTCACATCGCCTCCCATGCTTAAGTCAGAAAGCGAAAGAGCAAGAGAGCAAGAGGTGAGAGTAGAGAATAGAGTTCGGGTTCTCTTCCTTCAGTGATGAATAAGGGTTTAAATACCTAGGGGGTCGGGCCAAAAGCCCAATCCCGTCGACCTGTTCTTCCTTCGGGTCTTGTTTCCTAGTTGTCTCCTTGGACTGGTATTTCGCTGTCCTCGTCAATTCCTTGCATATTGGAGTAGTCCAAAATTACCTATAACAGTATATATAATTACCAATGAGTACTAATTTTAATATTTATTGAAAGTAAATAACTAAATTTGAAATTTTGAAAGTATAGACACTAAAATAGGTATTAAAATCTAGAGACTAAATGACTTTTTAATTTTTTTTTTAAATTCTAGAAGGTAAGACTATATCTTACATATCAAATATAAAAAAAAAAACATAACGCATATTTTATAAAAATAGCAATATAATTAAAAATACATTATTTTATTATTTAAGTTACTAAAAATGTGTTGAATCAAACTGCAATCTTTAGATTTTCCTGAAAAATTGGCTCGAGCTTCCACAACTAGCTATTTCTATCTAATCGGGACATGAATTCATTATGCATCAAGAAAGAAAAAAAAAAAAAAGGAAAATAATTAAAATAATAAACGATACATACATACATACATACATATATATATATATATATATATATATATATATATATGTGGCGATAAAAACTTTCATGGGCTGTTTTGTCATTGTGTTATTGTGGTGTGTATACCATTTATTTTGAACTATTTTTATAAAATTGTGTTAAAAGAAAATAGAAAGTAGAATATTTGTTTCCAATTTTTATAGAAACATAAATTTGACAACCGTTGCCTATTTCTTCATCAAAATTTCTAGTCTCCACGGTCTCTCAAAACATATAAATAAAAATAAGGAAATCAATTTCTCATATCAATCTCTTTAATGGGAAACTCTCTTTCTATTCCCCTCCTGAAAGGAAATAGAAAATCCTAAATTAACTATAAATATAAGAGCTAACTTCAGACTATGTGAGGAGCTCAACTAAGTACCACTATTCTTTTTCTTAATCTTATTCCTCATTCTCAATTTACTTGTTTCACTCATAACCTCCTAGTTGATTGGAGTCGATGTGGCAAACACCACAATGGTGTGCACTTTAATGTTTTGCCGGTCGCGTCTTTTCCCTTCAAACAAATTTAATCACCGTTGTTGTCACATGAAGATCGTGTGAGTTTTCTCTGTCCTAATTTTGGCAACAACAAACTCTACTTTTATAATAGATTCCAATTTCAAATTTAACCCTACTTATGTTTTTCAATTTTATGCTTAGTTTTTATACCTACCAACTTAATTTGATGGTTGAGAAATCTACATTTTAAAAATTAAGGCTCGTTTGACGATCAGTTTTTGGTTTTTGAAAATTATGCTTGTTTTCTTCCAATTTCTTATCATTGTTTTCATTTTTGTTAAAGACACTTGAATTCCAAACCAAATTCTAAAAACAAAAACAAAATTTTGAAAACTACTTTTTTTAGTTTTAAAAAATTAGCTTGATTTTTGAAAACATGGAAAGAAGGTAGATAAAAAAAAAAAAAAAAAAAAAACTTAGAGATGGAAGCCGTGTTTCCGAATGGGGCCTAAATGTGGAGAGAAAATTGGTAGAGATCAAACATAATTTAATAATACATTTTTTTAGTTCAACATTAACAACATGTAGGATGAAAAGATTCGAACATCTGATTTATTGGTCGAGAATTTATGCCCAAGTTGACATTAGTATATTTTTTAATGGGGATGTGAAAGAAGATACCTATCCATTTGTTCCAGTATTATTTTTAATAATTATTTAATTTAGATAAATCTTATATCATTTTTATTGATGACATCCAATCAATGAAAGTAACACCCATACTCTCGTGGAAATTTTCCCGCCACAAATGTGACCACCAATAATTTTTGGACCATGTGGCTGCCTACTATATATATATATAATATTTATTCCAATTATACCCTTCCATTTCTTTCCACTTGAAATTTGAATCACGTTTGATATGCTTGTGACTACTAGACAAATTATTAGGCCGCCACAAAAACGTCAAATTTAGATCTTAATATTTGTTTGCTCTCTAATAATTGTTTTTCTTTTGTTTTAGTTCAACAACATTACTTCATCACTCAGTAATTATTGTTGGGTACAAAATCAAATTACTTTTATAATTTATTTTTTATATCCAAACAAAACTATCGTTCTTATTGTGGCGGTCTCGCGGTGACTACTATAAAAATACAACTCTCACTGATACAATCGGTTGTGTAGCAGAGAAATCATCTCTTCTCCATTACCAAACCCTTTCGTTTTCTCGGAACCACCGGAATTTGCAGAGCAAAATGGCCGGAATCGTGGTGGTTTTCGACTTCGACAAGACGATCATCGACTTGGACAGCGATAATTGGGTGGTGGACGAGCTCGGCGCCACCGATTTGTTCAACGATCTCCTCCCTACAATGCCATGGAACTCCCTCATGGTACTCTATCTTCTGTTCATTCTCGTTTTACTCTTTTCGCTAGCGAAATAGAGATTCGATTTGTGTCGTCGTGTTTAGGATCGGATGATGACGGAGCTTCATGAACGAGGAAGAACCATTAACGACATTGCCGATGTCCTCAAACGCGCTCCGATTCATCCCAATGTCGTTCCCGCCATTAAAGCCGCCCATGCCCTAGGGTAAACTAATCGTATAATCTTAGCTCTCTGTTTCTCCATTTCTCGTTGAGTTAGGCTGAGAATCTGCGTATGCGTCTATGTTTTTAGGTGTGATTTGAGGATCGTGAGTGATGCGAATCTGTTTTTCATCGAGACGATTCTGAATCATCTCGGAATTCGAGAATGCTTCTCCGAAATCCATACGAATCCAAGCTTCGTCGATGGAGAAGGAAGGCTGAGAATCTCACCTATCCACGATTTCCATAAATCTCCTCACAATTTCTGTCCTCCAAACATGTGCAAGGTACTGTATAAGCACCACTACATCGCACTCAAAATCAAACTCCAAATCCTAAATGCTGAGAGATTTTGATTTTCGTTTGCGAAAAACAGGGCGTGGTTATGGAGAGGATTCAAGCCTCGTTAATGGCGGAAGGGAAGAAGAAGAAAAGGTTCATCTATTTAGGCGATGGAAATGGCGATTACTGCCCTAGTTTGAAGCTCGGAGAAGGAGATTTCCTGCTGCCGAGGAAGAATTTTCCACTGTGGGATTTGATCAGCCAAAATCCACTTGTGATCAAGGCAGAAATCCACGAATGGAGCGATGGAGAAGAGATGGGTAGGATCTTGCTGAGCTTAATCAACACCATTTCCATGGCGGAAAATGCTCAGTTGTTCTTGTCGCCTCAAAACATGGCAGTGCCTGTGCGTGAGGCTCTGGCTTCGCCCACTCCCAGCTCAGCAATGGTGGCCAATTGAATTCAAATTCATCATCCATGTTCTTCAACAGTTCAACAAAGCAAACATAATCTATCTACTTCAATTATATGCATGGAAGACGAAGATATCAAATTCTGGTAAATGCCAAGCAGCTATTTTAACGTTTATTCTACCATTTCCTACTTTCCTTCTACTTTCTTGGGTTCCTAGTCAAGAATCTCAGTCTATGTTTGACTCTTGTATCAATCATCAATCATAATTGTAATCTATCTATAAATAAAATTATGAATCTTGTCCTATATATAGTTTGATTGAAAAGTTTTAGCTTTTAATTTGATTTTGTAGATCTCATCTCAAAACCTTTGATTTTTAGCTTTCAATTCTTGAAAATTAATTTATAAACACTAGAAGAAAATAATTTTTAAATCACAAAGAATTCAAACTTTTCTTACAAAAGGTGGAAACATAATAAAGAAGTTGTGAGAAAATAAGTTTATATATGTTTTTTTTTAAAAAATAAATTTTAAAAATGGAAAACTAAAAAGTGGAATGGTTATTAAACAATTTTTTTCATACGGTTTACTTAGAACCGTAATATTTGAAAACGTTCACTATTTCTTTTTTAAGTACGACAAATTATGTGAGGGCACGAGGATTTAAACCTCTGACTTGATCAAGAGAAGGAATGCATGTCAATTATTGTACCGAGCTATGCTCATATTGGTAAATGTTCACTTATTATCATGTAAATTAAAAAAGAAATGGATTTTATCTACTTTTTGATATGTAGGCATGATTTTTACACAACAACAATCCACAAAAATTAAAAATAAAAAATGATATTACAATTAATAATATATAGTTTTCTTTAGTACATTGATTAATTTAAAAGGATCCAAGTAAGCATAGTTATGTTAGAGGTTGAAACTCCCCACATTCAAATGTTGTTCAACAAAAAAGAAAGTTAATTTGAAAAGTAGAAAAATTTGATAAGAATGTCTTACCCATCGTATTTAATAAATTATACAATATATTACTTTTTTTTAATTAGAAATATAAAAAAAAAACAATATATTTGAATATATATCTTTAAAATATTGTTTTATTATTTTATTTAATAAAAATTAGTTCAATCAAACTAGATCTTCTTGAAAGAGTGGCCGAATTTACTATTTCTATTCGAGGACATGATTTCTTTGTGGATCAAAGTATCTTCTTTCTTTCTTTTTCTTTTCTTTTTTAAGTGGAAGGAGTCAAACCAGAGACCGATCATTAGTACAAACTTTATATTAGTTGAACTATGTTCATGTTCGCAAAGTATTTCTTTCTAACGACAAAAAAAAAAAAAAATGAATTTTAGGTATTGTTTTTTCATAGTGTGTACCATTTATTTTGAACTATAAAGTACAAAGAGAGTAATAATTCTAATTTTAATAATTCTATTTTGAACTACAAACTACTAGTTTGGACTCATACTTCTAATTTTAATAATCCATTCTTTTTATTTTAAAATTTCAATTTAATTACTATAGTGTAATCAAACCTTACAAATTATCCATATAAATTATTACCATATTGAACAAATGGTACATGTTCTTTCTACTTGAAAATGAGTTAGTGTTTTCTATTTAAGTGATTGTATCAATTGATTATATTGTCATAAATAAAGAAAAATAGTGGATTCTATTGTAAAATCAATTTATGAGTTTTAAGCAAGTTATAGAAACCAAATTAAAATCAAGTTTGTGAGTCACACTTTTAATCACTTAAGTTTTGATTGAGAACTACCTTACAAAACTCGAGCTATTCTAAAATCTTAGACTAAAAATATAACTTTCCTTTATTTCTTTTTCAAAAAGAAACCCAACGATAGAGTGAAAACAATATACATTTTACCGTTGTCAAGATATTTGACTCAAACATATAATAAAAAATTAAACCGAATCGAACCGTGAGCACCCCTCGTGAAATGGATCACGTGAACACGACCATCTTTTTTTTTTCTACCATTCAAGATGGTCTTTTTTTTTTTGGCCATTTAGGAGAACTCCTCAATTTTTTTTTTTTTCGTTATCTTTTGTCAGTTAGTTGGCAAATGGTTGAAACGGGAGCAATGATTGTAAAATGTGTACCACATGTCAGATGGGCTGGGCCTACAGTTGGATGTGGTCCTGGGCCTCTCTCACAGCTCATTTTCGCCACGTAATTGTCTTTTTTTTTGGTTTTGTTCCAAACCAAAAGGAGAATTCTCAGCAGGGCAGAACCGTAACTACATCTTTCCAAAAGGAGAATTTAACTAAGTATTTTATATAAACTTTTTCAATCACGACAACTTAAGAGTGACAACACATGCCAACAAGAGCATAGTTCAATTGGCATAAAGTTATCCTGATAACCACAAGGTCTATGGTTCGAATCCCCCACCCCACATATTTCAAAAAAAAAAAAAAAAAAAAAAAAAAACAGAGAGACAACACCAATATGAGTATAGTTCAACTGGCATAAGATGTGTACTAATAATTGAAAGAGACCTTGCAACGTTATCTATGTGGCGTGCGTCAAAAGAACTGTCACTCCAATTGCCTGTGGGCCTAGGTTTCTATCCTATATCTCATTTTGACCACATCATTACTTTTTGGCCTTTTGTTTTGTTCAACACTAATCAACACAATCGCTTTTCCTCCTCCAATGTGCTTTTCCGGTGTCTTTGGAATTTTTTTGTACATCTCAAATCATGAATACTACCAACAAAATAGGGCTAGAGTTTCGAAATGCATTATTCATCCTCACGTCTCGTCTCTTTTATTGTCTCAAATCTCATCTCTTAGGATTAAATCAAATTTCTCCATTCCAATAGTATCAAGATGCTTAAAGAATTCTACTATATTTACTTAATCCATGAAATAAATTAAGTCGATTTTGAATACATTTTAATTTAAATGTTTTTTTAAAAATACATTTTTTTAAAAAACATTTTGTATAAAAATTGTTTAAAATTTGAACACTCATATGTTTGGTTGCATTTCCTCACAAATGTTTTTATACACAAGTTATTGTTTACTTAAGAATTTTTTTTTTAAAAAAAAGTTGATTTCAAGTGTTTCTCTTAAAATGGTTTATTTATCAATCTCATTTTCTAATATGTCATTTTTAGTGGTTGTCAAACACTATAAATTTTTTCAAAATGATTTATTGGCTAAATTATAAAAAATACCCTTGAACTATGGGGTTTGTTTAAAAAATGCCCCTGAACTTTAAAAAGTTTCAAAAATACCCCTGAACTTTGAAAAATGTTTCAAAAATACCCTTGCCGTTAATTTTTGGATGGAAACCGTTAGAATTTACAGTGAGAGGAGGAAAAGGAAGAAGCATTTTTCAATCAAGGGTATTTTTTTTTTTTTTTTTTAAAGTTCAAGGGTATTTTTTAAACTAAAATATTAACTGTTTTCATCCAAAAATTAACGGCAAGGGTATTTTGGAAACATTTTTCAAAGTTCAGGGATATTTTTGAAACTTTTCAAAGTTCAGGGGCATTTTTGAAACAAACCCCATAGTTCAGGGGTATTTTTTATAATTTAGCCTGATTTATTTTCAAAATTAAACACTTGAAAAGGTAAACCAAACACACCCTACAATTTATTTCATTTCATTGGGTCAACCATGTATAATAACAGTGGAAAACATGGCACAAGAGAATCAAGGATGGTAAAGCAAGCAAAATGCATTTTAAACCACATTTTCCTTTTATTTTATCTAATTGGCTTACTCCATTATATCACTTGTTGCAACGTTGTGCCAAATCATTATTCGTTAGACCAATCTATCAACTTGTCCTCATCATATAAGTCGTAACGTCAACAACAACTCTTATTAGAGTAAATATAAAAAAAAAAAAAACTAAAGACATAATACAAACTTTTTAAAATTCAAAAACTAAGGTCCCGTTTGATAACCATTTTGTTTTTTGTTTTTGGTTTTTGAAAATTGTGCTTGTTTTTTTTCAATCTTCCTCCAATGATTTTTATTTTTGTTAAGAAGACATTTGAGTTCCTAGTCAAATTCCAAAAACAAAAACAAGTTTTTGAAAACTACTTTTTTTTTTTTGTTTTCAAAATTTGGCTTGGTTTTTGAAAACATTAGAAATGATGTAGATAAAAAAAAAAAAAAAGAAACTTGTGGGTAAAAAATAGTGTTTATAGACTTAATTTTCAAAAACGAAATGATTATCAAACAGGATCTAAATTGATAGAATCATAGGATGTTTCAGTGATGAGTGAACGAGTCTTTTCCCACATTAATGGTTCCTCTCGTCTTAACCACGTGGAATCTTGTGGAGGGAAAAGAAAGGGAAATTGAAGTGGAAAAGTTTGGGGGAGATGCATGAGAGGGCATTATTATTATTATTATTATTTTGGTTTTTTTTTTTTTTTTTTCTGAAAATATTATTATTATTATTATTATTTTTTTTTTGAAAAACATGAGAGTGCATTATTAATTGAAGTAGATGGCATGATTTTGATGGAAGGACAATGAGTGGCAGTTGCAGTGGGCTTATCAGATCGCCAAATAATTGCACTGCCTCCACACATCGAGATTTGTAGCTATTATAAGTTCTTGGAATAATTAAATTAAAATGTAAGGCTAGGATTCAATTAAGACTTGAGAGTCAAAATTCTCATAAAAAAAAAAAAAAAAATTGAGAGTCAATATAATATCAAAATGTCAAAAGTTTGAATCTAGACACTCTCACATGTTGTTAAGTTTTGAAAAAGAAAAAATATTTGCTTATACATCAATCAACAATAGTTCTTGATACCTTCCTTGATGTGAGTTGTTTTTAGGTTAAATTATAAAAATTATCCATAAACTATGTAATTGGTTTTAGTTATACTCTTGAACTTTTAAAAATTTTATTTTAGTCTTTGAAGTTTGAAGTTTGTTTCAAAATAACATTTGAAGGCTATTTTTCGTTAAATTCATGGACGGAAAATGACGTGTTTGCATATGTATTCTTGCTTATGCGAACGAGATATGAACACATATACATGGAAAAAACAATAAAACACATGCAAACACACTATTTTTTGTCAATAAATTTAATGGAAAATGATTTCAATGATCATTTTGAAACAAACTTCAAACTTCAAGAACTAAAATGAAACTTTTGAAAGTTTATGGATAATATTGAAACCAACCTCATAGTTCAGGAGTATTTTTGATAATTTAGCCTTGTTTTTTTTTATTAGTCTATTTTTGTATATTAGTAGCTAGGTGGATCTCGCAAAATATCTTTAAGCCGCTATAGTGACCAACATTATTCAAAATACATAAACTAAAGTTGAATATTTGAAAATTATATGGACGGAAATAGAATGAAGCGTGGAACCCTAAGGAGAGCCGCAAGGTTCAGGGAGCATGTTGGAAAATGAACATAGATGCAGCTAAGGGCGTCATGCAAGATCCCAATGCGTGTCAGGTGGACGGTTCGTGACTCTTTGGACTCTCTTATTTGTGTTGGCTACCGCGTCATCAATTGGAGATGACACGTGAAGATGCTCGAGGCTCTAGCCATTAGATAGGGCCTGAGCGTTTTAGTTTCCAAAAATCTTGCTTCCCACAAAATTCGATCAAAGTAGAATTGGATGCTCTCTTAGTCATGAAGCTCCTCAATGGAGAAGAAGAAAATTTAACTGAGATGAAGAACGTTATCAACGAAATTTTATCGTTAGCCGATGTGGTAGGGGTCGGGGGCGAATCTTTTGGCCACGGGGCCTCTGCATGGTGCAGTTTGCTATTAGGTCATCAAATTTTTTGTTTCAAAATCAACCTTCCATGTTGGAAGACCCTGGATGTGGTTTTTGGGATTGTGTTATGTTATAGGAAGTGGTTATTATTTAAATGAAACATCTTTTTTTCAAAAAAAAAGAAAAAGAAAAAAGAATGAAGTCCAAAGTAAGGGACCAAAATCATATTTTAACCTAATTACTCAAGTCAACATGAGTATAGCTTAACTGGCATAAAATTGTACAGAAAGGGACAGATTGGAACCGAGTTAAATATTTCACAAAAGTCAACGATCTTAGTTTAAAAATCACATTAAATGCAGGATCTATTATACTTAGTAGTTTGTGCAATTTTGGCTTCATTTAATTAATGCAAGATAAGGCATTGCCCATTTTAGCAAATCCAATCTCAACTGTCCGATTTTTTTTGCCTAGAACATAAATGTCAATGTCTCCTCCATTATTATATCAAACCTCCACCTAATCCATGTGACAAAACTATATAAAAAAAGAAAAAAGAAAAAAGAATTGAATAACTATGCACTTGAATTGAATGTTTGAGCCTATAAAAGCGTTCAACTACATAAAATATATGTTTATAATTTGAAGTCATGGATTCGAATTACCCAATTCCATAAATTTTTCTTTTTTTGAGTTCAATAACATTTGGAAATAGGAGATTCAAAGCTCTAACCTTTTGATCGAGAATACATACCAATTACTGCTAAGTTATGTTCGCTTTGGCCCAACTCCATAAAATTGAATTTAAAAAAAAAAAATTGTTTTATATTCAATACTTTTAAGTTTGTTTACACATGTATATCAAAATATAGTACAATCTTTCTACTTGGGGAAAAAAAACTAAACTACCATTTTCTCCTCGTACTATTAAGTCTCTTCCATTTTAGGAAAATACAAGTTTGAAGTTGGTACTTATTATTTTTCTTTTATTAACAATCTTTTTCAAAAAAAAATAATCAGTCTATGTCTTTTCTCTATAAATTTTGAAAATAGGTTCACATTATCTTTTCTTGCATAAAATATTATTTAATCAATTTAGATAAAGACCAAAAATGATATTTTAACCCTGTTTTTTTTTTGTTTAAATAAGGGACTAAAATAGATATTTTAAAAATTTCCTAAAGATACCAAATCGAACACATGATGAAGCTGCTTTATTTGCAGAGATAATTTTGATGCTAAGAATAATTTTCAAAGCTTCGAAGTCAACAACCATGGCGTTGAAAACAGAGCTCATTTATTCATTTCCAATTATTTTCGTCTCTCAATACATCTCTATGAAGTCCAAGCTTTTAATGGATCGAAGAGTTCGAACCACAGACCATTTGGTTTTTTTTTTTTTTTTTTAAAAAAAAAAAAATTTAATCCCTTAATGTTTAATAAGTTCCAATTTAGTCTCTTATGTTTTAACAAAATTTCACTTTTAATCCTTTACCATCAAAAAATGTTAAACTTACAAGACATAATACTTACTGAATTGGCAAAAATTTAGAGGAAACTGAAATTTTTTCCTCTAAATTTTTGCGAATTCACTGGATATTATTATGATATGTAAGTTTGTTATGAACTAATTTTTAACATTCACCACCAATGAAAGAGTAAATTGAAAGATATTAATATAAAAGGGATTAAATTGAAACTTTTTAAAGCAGGTGACTCAATTAAAAAAGAAATACTCAAACATTCCAAACACTCAAATTCCAAAGTTTCAACTTAAAAATATTTGCCTCTTAGTACTGATTGCTTAAATTATGGGAAGAGTCTCTTCTGCAGGTGGCCCAGTATTCAGCTACAAGTCTGGAGAAATAGGAGTTTGTTTCCAAAAGCTTTGAAGGCTCTTCATATTCAACCAAATTTCCTAGAGAAGAATTTGCAGTTAGCCAATGGTTACAAAAAGTTTCCATTAATGGATGGATTCAGCAGAAGAGAAGAAATGTTTAGCTTACCAAAGGAGAGAACCATGACTTTGTCACTGTCAATCACTGTGGGAACTCTGTGAGCAACAGTTACAACAGTGCATTCTGAGAATTCCTGCCTTATAATTCTTTGTAAAATGGTGTCTGTTGCCGAATCAATGGACGCGGTAGCCTCATCGAGGACGAGAATTCTGTTTCGTTTCAGTAGCACTCTTCCGAGACAGAAGAGCTGGCGTTGTCCGACGCTCCAGTTCCCTCCTTCATCAGTCACTGTTGAACCAACCAAAATCAGTACAGCAACATCAGGAAATAACATGTATGGCATTGCTTCAAAAGAGCATACCGGACGAGTCGAGCTGATTCGGCAGGCTGCTGACCGTGGCTCGTAGCTGACACTTGTCTAATGCCTGCAAGTAGGCGAATCGTTAGTGTGGATAAGCCTTTTAATGGACTATCTAAAGCAAAATACATAAATATCACAACAGAACCTATTCTAAACACATTCACCTTCCATATCTCATCATCAGAGTAAAGGCCTAGAGGATCTAAATTACTGCGAATGCTGCCCCTGAAAAGTGTTGGCTCTTGTGGGATGATGCTGAGCTTCATTCTTAGATCCTTTAAACCGATGGAACATATATCGATCCCGTCGATGATGATTCTCCCGCTCTCGGGCTCCACCAAACGAAACAGAGCACTTATTAGAGTCGTTTTTCCACTTCCTGTTCTTCCTACAACTCCCACTCTTGTTCCTTCTAGGAAGGTGCATGTAATTCCCTTGAGAACGAGAGGGGCGTTCGGACGATATTTTATCTAAAACAAACAAAGCCCTTCAAACTTGAGTATTGAAAATGTCGTTCGAGTATCGCTAAGACGTTCGAGAAAAGTTGTAAATTTTTTAATAAACTACATTTGTAGCTCTCCCCTTACCTTTAGACATTCCAACTCTATCCTCCCCTTGGTAGGCCATGACAATGGTGGCCTGCTTTTCTCCACGAATGCAGGAGGCTCTGCTGGCAAATGCATATATTGCTTGATCCTTTCAACAGAAATGATGTAGTTTGAAAGATTACAGTACCATCTCGCCATGAAAATGTGGATAAGTGACAAGGATAAAGCATAGGAAAGAGAGAGCCCCACAAGCCCTGCACAATGGATTGAACGATCAAAAGGTATGGAACAAGATTACAAGTCTTACGAACGATGTTGTTGAATTGAATTTGTCTAACCTGGATCGGCGGTTTGACCCTGGGGAAGCACTACAAGGAGAAATGCAACAGTGACAAGTGTGAAATTTTGCAGTGTTTCTATCCTCAGCACAAGCCACTCTGTGGTTGCATTAGAGTTGAAAAGAAGACTTGCATCGGAGTCGACGAGCTTTAGGAACTTTCGAAAGAATCTTCCCGTCATGTCGAAAGCTCTGATAGTGACAACACCGAGTGATGTCTCTGCTGCATAATTCATTACAGGTGCTTTTGTTGTCCCATTGATTCTAATAAGCTCCCTGGCAGAGGCTAGATAATAACTCTTCCCAAATATAAGACAACAAATAGATAAAAGTTAGCTCCACTGTTCAATGGTGAAGAAAGATATATAATTTGGAGATATGAAACAAATAAGTACAAAACTCTGTATACCTGAACGTAAGTTGAAGCTATGATAGCAGGAATGGCAACAAGGAGAACTTCCCACGTTACGGAAGCGACAATTACAATCACTACAAGAAGATCCATAGCACCATTTGCTACAAAGATGAAGGAAAATGGTATGTCGAAATCCAAAATACTCAAGTCTGATGAGGCCTGCAAATATTTTTATCTCAACATCAGTTTTGATGCAGTAAGTTGCTAACTTGAATGTAACACAAGCATTAGCTTCATGATGCATAAGACGTACATATGGAGATGAAGCCAAAATGATCTTACTCGGGTCAGAATCCGTCCTACTGGAGTTGCATCAAAGAATGCCATTGGAGCTTTGAAGATAGAATTTGTGAAACCGCTGAAGAAGGCTTTAGAAGCTCTTAGACCAAAAAGAGCTGTGAAAAGGGACCTGCAAAATACAAATACTGCACTAAAAAGTGAAATAGCCGCATAAATTCCAATCATCGTGGCAGTACTGATGTGAGGTAAATTAATGGCAATGGCTAGCCAATACGTTGCAGCTGTCTGAAAACCAACGAAACCACATAGACTAATTACACTTAAATAAAAAAGAGGAGTTGCCTTGGAGACAGTGATATAATCCCAAAATGGTCTCCAGCCAACATCCCCAATTTCCTTCTCTTCTTCTTCTGTTAGTTGTACTCCACCTAAGTCTTTGCTAGCTATGTCCTCTTTATCATTCTTTTCACGTCTTGTAGTGCTCACAGTTTCAGAGTCTCTCTGGTTTTCACTTTCTGAAGTGCCGGATGCTATTATGCTGTCTTTGTGAGCATTCACAAGCTTTTCGAACGGCGTCCCGGCTGTCAACAGGTCCTCATAACTTCCTGATTGAGTTATTTCCCCTCCCTCAATCACCTGAAAAATGGCAAGACATGTCCATGAGAAAATGTTTACAATACTAAAATTAATTGAACATGGACGTGAAGTTCAAAGTAGTTAGCTTACCAGAATTTTATCAACATCAGAAAGAAATTCCACTTGATGAGTCACAAGGACGACGGTTTTCTTATCTAGAGCAGTCATGACACATTCCTGCAAGATTCCCATAATTCAAGTTGAATAATTTCTACTAAGGAAGTTCACAAGAAACTAGATTTTCATAGATTTCCATGTCCTTACATCAAAGAGTGTTGCAGCAGTATGGGCATCGACTGCACTAAAGGGATCATCAAGCAGATAAATATCAGCATCATTATAGACAGCTCTTGCAAGTTGAATCCTTTGTTTCTGTCCTCCACTCATGTTAAGGCCTCTCTGCCCTATTTCTGTGAGATCTCCATGGTCAAAATTATTGATGTCCTCATCCAAAGCACAGGCTTTTATGGCATTCTTATATCTGTCTGTGTCCATTGGCTTCCCGTTGAGTATGTTATCGCGGATCGTCCCACTTTGAATCCAAGCTGTCTGTGAAACATAGGCTATTGATCCATTTACCTGAACCTGTATTTTAAAAAGATTGAAACTACTTCAGTTTTCTAGACAAATATGGTTCATTTTTCCCGCCATGACAGATATGCTTTGTTTTTAAAACTCACATTGCCAGTAAGTTTTGGTATCTCTCCAAGTATTGCATGTAGTAGTGAGGATTTTCCAGCTCCAACTGGTCCACATACTGCAACTTTCTGTCCTCTTTCTATATCTAAATCTACATCTTTGAGAGTTAAAATCACCGATTCCGGATCCCACCTGAAGTTACCGTTTTGTATTTCGATCATCTTATCCAAATGCTTTGATGGGTTTTCAATGACTTCTTCCTTTTTCAACTCATCATCAAGTAAGAATGTGCTGAGCCTATCGAAGGAGACCTTGACTTGAATCATGATTGAAAGAGCTTCTGGAATCATTCTCACAGGTTCTGACATTGTTCTTAGTGTTGCAAGAACAGTAAAAATGGTGCTTGCATTCAAAGGAGCGCTCTGGAAGAGAACACATCCAAGGAAAACAACAGCAGACACAATAGTGGGAGCCATCCAATACAACATGGAGTTATAAGTCTTCTGCATCTGCGTTTCTTTCAACCATTTGAACTCCTTTTCACGAAGCGATTCAATCAAGCTCTGGAAATTTTCTTCCCATGATTGCAACTTAATGATCTTCATGTTGTTAAGCACTTCAGAAGTGGACCTCAACCTCTCATCTTGAGCAACCATGAAATGGAACTGACACTTCTGCAATGCCTTAGCAAAAGGCACATTGAGGAACCCACAGATGAGAAGAGGAACCAAACCAAGCAAAGCTCCAACACCCACCACCCAAAACAGCACTGCAATGGACAGAACAAGTTGCAGTCCACAAGCCCAAGCTGTGTGAAACCACCATGGAAATTCTCCCATTCTATAAGCATCAACAGCAATATAGTTCACAATCTCTCCAGCAGAGTGCCTCATCCTCCCCAAACTAGAAAGCTTCAACAACTTCCTATACACTGCCACCATCAAAGCCGATCTCATTTTCATCCCCGACCTTCTAGAGTCAAAGAACCAATGCCTCTGCCCCAATGACTCAAACACCTTACAGACAATCAAAACCCCCACAATAGAAAGACCATCTCTCAAACGCCTTTCATCACCAGTGGAATAGCTCACAAAAGCAAAGAGAATAAGAGGAGAAACCACAACAGAAAGCATCCTCAGAAGAGCATAAAAAGCTATCAGAACATTCTCTCTCAGGTGCACCTTTTTAATGGTCTGAAAAGCAAGGTTCCCAGATTCAGAAGAGCCCTTTTCTCTCAAGAGTGAATCCCAAACATGGGAAAATTTCTGGTAAGCCAACTCTGCTTCATCCTCAGAATCAAGAGGAGGAACATCCTCAAGGGTCAATGTCCTCGAATAACCGAGAGTAAGTAAAGGGTTGATCCAAGAAAACGTGAGTTTGCTAAAGAAACCAGCCTGTTTGATGTTGGATGAAGATAATCCAGGCTCTTCAATCCGTTTGTTTAGAAGGGGTTCTGCCATGAACGACCCTCTAGTTGCAGAAATGGAAAATCTGAAAATGGAGAATCGAAGCAGTTGGGATTTTCATGCACAGAAGAAGGATTGAGAAAGATGAAGGCGTTCTTGAAGTTATGGTTAGGGAGGCTACGGCTTCACCGCACAAAAGTTGGACTTGTTGCAAGTTCAACCAAATCAAATAAAGAAACGTTTTTGCAGAAATGGAATTGCACAAGAGTAGATGAAAAGCTTTGACTTCACTTATTTTATTGGAAGGAAATCAGATCGGCTCCATATAAAATAATCACAAGTTTCCTGTTTGTTAAGCTGCGTTTAGCCTATGCTATAAATTTTAATATAATTTTGTTCCAACAATACATCCTAACTACTCCATTCAAATCTTGAGAATTAAGAAAGAGAAAGAAAGAAAATAAGAGAAAAAAATTATCTTTTTTTTTTTTTTTTTTTTTTACAATATGTGGGAGTAGGGGATACGAACCATAGACCTCTTAGTCATTGATATAACTTTATGTTAGTTGAGTTATGATTTTGTCGACAAAATAAAAAATATATATAAAAAAAATCTCTCTTAGTCATTAAGATCTTATTGGGATATGCAGGTAGAGGTGTTCATCGGTTGGTCGTTGTTGTCGGTTTTCTAGAGGTTGGTGACGTTGACCGACTGAGCTCACGGCCAGCCGGTTTTTGTCGGTTTTGTAGTTTTGGTGAAATTAAAAAAAATACGAAAATAAAGAAAAAAAATGAGAGAAACAGGAAGAAAAGAAAAGAAAAAAGAGGAAGGGAGAAGAAATCCAACAATGGAGATGGAAAAGAGAAAGAACGAGGGAGAAGGAATAAGAAAAAAAAAAAGAGATGAAGAAGAAAAACAAACTAAAGTAAAAAACATGAGAAAATAAGAAGAAAAAAAAAAGAAACAGAGATGGAGAAGACGAAGATGGCGGACCGACGGTGCGGTAGCTGTAGACGGTGGGAGGTGGAAAGTTTGAGAGGAGAAAAAATGAGAGAAAGAATGAAGAGAGGGGAAAGAAGAGAGAAGAAGATGATGGCATTGGGAAAAGAAGAGAGAAGGAGATGATGACATTGTGACCCGAAAAAGTATACTTATAAATGGACATTAGTTTAATTATTTTTTAAAACTAAATGAGCTAAAATAGATATTTGAAAAGTACAATGATCAAAATGGACATTAGTGCAAAGTATAAAGAAAAAATTTAACCTTTTAAAAATGGAAGAATTAAAATAGACAAGACTCAAAAACCTCTCGAAAAAGAAAAATGATCCTTTGAAATTGTAAAGGAAAAAGGACCAAAGTTGAAACTATGAAAATTAAAATAGTTTTTCTTTTAAGTTTTTATTATTTAATTAAAACTCATAAAATTTTTCTCAAATGATTAATAATTTAAGATTTTTGTAGACATTGATGGATAATAATTGTGATTATAACCTGAGTATAGTTCAATTAGTTAGGTATATTAGTATATATCATGAATCAAGAATAAAAGTTTAAATTATTAGGATTTAGGGTTTAGGATTTAGGATTTAGAGTTTAGGAAAATAGATTGATAAATCAATAAAAATAGATTGATATGGATATTAATATACCTCAAAGCAAAGCAATATTATTGATAATCATTTTGGGAAATTGTCACCATACATTCTAAAAGATATGCTTGAAAAAAATAAAATTAAGCCCTATTTTATCATTTTGCTTATTGGCCATAATTCATTTTACATTTTTGTCTTTACCAAAGTGACAAAATGGTGACACTGTCATCACCTTTTATCATCTAGATCTCAATTTCATGATCAAAAAAAAAAAAAAAAAAAAAACAAAAACAAAAACAAAAAACAAAACAAAAATAACAAAAAGATATATTCAGCCAAATAATTTTAATAGATTTGCTTTAAATGTGCATTTCAAATTGTTTTGATAAGAGAGTGAAGAATATAAAATTCTAAGAGAAAGAATTGAAGATGAATTAGAACTCTAAGTATATATTTTCAAACTATGTATACTATGTATATGGTCAAAAAATTTGTTTGATTTGAACCATAAAAGTTGTTTATAAGACAAAAATTGTGGAGCCAAATTTAAGAAAATTATTGTTGTGAAACATAAAAGTCTTTCACACACCAATCATTTTTTTTTTCTAAAAGCAATAATTGTTAATTTATTTGTTGTTGTTTTTTCATTTAAATTGTCTAATTTCCAAAGAATACTATCATGTGGTTGAAAAACTATACTTGGCTCACAACCATTCAAATTGAATAATTCTTATCCTTTTTAAAGAGATAAAAGAAAGACAAATTATTGCATTAACATTTAAAACCGATAGAATTGTCGAGATTAAATTACAGTCCTTGAACCTTCAGGTTCCTAAATCTTCCATTTTGTATTTAGTAAGTGTGTACACTTTAAAACGTGTTTGTATAAAAATAAAATAAAATAAAAAGTCTAATCAGTTTTTAAACTTTCTATATTAGACATTTAAATTAAATTTTATATCTAATAAATTTGTTAGTTTTTTTTAAAAGAAATTTGTTGAATATGTAAAAGACCTATTAGATGCAAAATTAAAAGCTCAATGACCTATTTGACATATTTTAAATTTATGGACCTATTAGATATACAAAATTGAAAGTTCGTAAATCTATTTGAGACTTTTTAAGATTCGGGAACTTATTATACATAAATATAAAGGTTTAGAGACTAAAATTGTAATTTTACCAATTATCAATTATACAAAGACGAAAAGTTAAAGACCTTGTTTTTATTAAAAAAAAAAAAAAAAAAGTTTGATGGCCATTTGGGGCCCGTTTGGTAACGTTCTCGTTTCTTGTTTCTTGTTTCCAATTTTATTAAGAAATCTAAGCATTTAATAACTATGTATGTTTCTTGTTTCTCATTTTTTAGAAACACTCCCAAAATTTGTATAGAACTTTTGGGAACAACTAAAACTAGTTTCTCCTTTTTGTGTTCTTGTTTCCAATTTTTTCCAAACATAAATATGAATGTAGGTTTATTATTATTGAATGTATAGGTGTTAGGGTCATGAAATTCTATTTTTCTTTATTAAAAATGAAGAAACGGAAACAAGAAACGAGAACGTTACCAAACGAGCCCTTGGTTTTTAGTTGTTGGTTTTTGAAAATTAAGTTTTTAAATACTACTTTTACAAGTTTGTTTGTTATGTTATTTTCTTTCTACTAATTTTTTAAAAATACTAAGTCAAAATTTGAAAACCGAAAAGAAAAGTAGTCTCTTAAAATTTGTATTTTGTTTTTGGATTTTGACTAAGAATTCAAATACTTCTTTTAAGAAATGTGAAAACCACAGTAAAAATGACAAGGAAACGAGCATAAATTTCAAAAACATAAAACTAAAATTAAAATTGTTATCAAATCATATCTAAATTATGGGACCCAAACGAGTACAACAAATGGCAAATTCTGTTTAACAAGAGTATAATTGAATATTAGAATTTCGACCATTTTTTTCAATAATAATTCAGACAAGTTTTATACACGAAAAATATCTTTTTTGTTTTTAATTTGACATCATAGAATGAAATTTTGTTTGCATAATCCTTCGAAAGCAATCATTCTATTGGACCAACATGTGAGAAATGAGAGATTCGAACTACAAACCTCTTAGTCAATAGTACAAACTTTATGTTAGTTGAACCATGCTCATGTTGACATACTATTAATGTATTTGCTATATGAATTTAATTCCCATATTGAAATCATGAATATTGGTTTCTTTTTTTCATGGGGCCATCAATTGACTACATCGCCAACAAGAGTATAGCTCAATTGGCACAAAGTTGTACTGATGACCAAAAGGTCTGTGGTTCGAATCCATCACCACACATATTGTAAAAAAAAAAAAAAAAAAAAAAAAAAAAAAAAAAAAAAAAAAAAATCAATTGAGTACATCATTTGATATGAGATGGCAATGGAAGGTCATGGGAAACGGCTCCCTATGACACATATATCTTTTTCGAAAGGTACCATTAGAAGAATCTTTTAGGTATTTCATTTTGAATGTATCTTCCCCATAAATAAATTATTGAGGATACTATAAATAATCATATCATCTTTTTTTTTTTTTTAATTCAACAACATTGGAGTGGGAATTCGAACCTCTGACCTCTTAGTCGAGGAGACATGCCAATTATTTTTTAGCTATATTAACTTTGGCAATCATGTGAAATTGTTGTCATCTAACTCATCCTATTTTACCATTTGAGAGAGAGACAAAAGCCCAAATCAAGTTAACAAAAGTTTTCTACCAATATAATCTAAAATAAAGGCATCACAAAGACTTAGGGTGTGTTTGGTTTAACTTTTCAAGTGTTTAATTTTGAAAATAATACATTTTGAAAAAATTTGTAGTGTTTGGCAACCACTAAAAATGACTTATTAGAAAATGGGATTGAGAAATAAATCATTTTGAGAGAAACACTTGAAACCAACTTTTTAAAAAAGAGTTTGTAAGTATACAATAACTTGTGTATAAAAACATTTATGAGGGAATGTAACCAAACACATGAGTGTTTAAATTTTAAACAATTTTTATACAAAATGTTTTTTAAAGAATGCATTCTTGGAAAACATTTAAACTAAAATGTAATCCAAACGGACCCTTAGTTTGAGATTGTTGTAGCTTTTAAAATAATTGTTGTCAACTGTGCTTTTAAAAAAATCAGTTGTAATAAGAAGTAAATTAGTGTTTGGTCAATTTTAACTTTAAACAACGACAAGTAATTAGAGTGCTTGGTAAATTGGTATTAAATTGTTGTGATTTAGCTATAATTACTAAAAAGATATATCATTTCTATTGTTTTTATATTAATTTTTCATATTTAAAATTGTTAGAAGACAATTATTTTAAAATTTTATATGATTTTAGTTATAAATATTATAATCAAATTACACTTAATTATTTTATAAAATATTAGGAAAATTAATTTTTATATAAAAGAAAATATTGAATTAATTAATGTGCCTAGCAAAAATAAATAAATTGTTGATATAATTTGTTTTCTTAAACAATAAATATGAAACTCAAAACGTATTGGTTGAATAATAAAATTGTTGGTTTGTAACTGTGACTTCGATAAATATATATATATATATATATATATATATATATATATATATATATATATATATATATATATAACACTATTGTTTCAAGGAAAAAAAAAATTACTTGTCAAATAGGAAGTAATCATATCACAAATGCATCAACACATAAGCTAACTAGGGAAGGATACAATAGTTATTTTTTAAAATCTCTTGAAGGAGGTGGCAAATTACACGGGAAGCAAATTTCAAAAGCAGACTTCACTAGATTCAGCAAATCAAGGTAACTACAAAGTTATTGTATTCAAATTAATAGAAAACTGTTAAAATTCTTTCATAATCACTTTCACTCCTTGTAAAATCAACCCCAAACACACTCATAATATGTTGGATTGGAACCACCGACAAGACAAAAAAAATGTTACAATAAATTATTCGAGGAGGCCATCACAATGAGGTTGACAATTTTGTACAGTTAGATGTATGAGAGAGAAATTATAAAAGTATCTCAATTTTGTATCCCAGTGTTACTAGGAAGCAGATAAATTTTGAAATCTACATCCGACGACTTTAAAAAGACAACCATATTGTGATGACCTTGTTGAATAATTTGTCCAATATTAGAGTTCTTTGTAACAAACCGATTGATAGTATTATTATCTAGAAAAATGTGGGTGGCCACAACATTACTCTCTAGCCACACATGTCTCCAATTCGTGGAATTGTCTGTCACACTTCATGTGAACTTAAAGTATTTGTCCTTTTTTTTTTCTCAAGAAAAAAAATAATAATTGTCCTAAGAAAAAAAAGGTAGTAATTATCTCTATCCTTGCAATGAAATGACTATATACCCATATTTCATTTTATAAGTGAACTAGTTAACCAATTTTAGAATAAAGTGATTATTAATCAAAATCAAATTCAATATATTTCCTCTCATCCATGTACATTGAAATCAGACGACTCACATATTTCTACGAGAAATTGGATGTAATTTTAAAGCGGGTATTAAGAAAAAAAGAGTTAGGAATATGATCAAAAGATAACATTACCTTTAAAAGATAGCCACATCTTTAAAGGTTTTTTTTTTTTTTTTTTTTTTTTTTTTAAATAACATGTGAGGTGAGAAATTTGAACCACAAACCTCTTGGTCACCAGTACATGCCAATTGAACTATGTTAATATTGGCCTTTAAAAATTGTAGGTTTTAAAATAATTTAGTTCTCAAAAGAAATAATTAAATAATTTCATCTATAGCTAAGATACAACATCAACTTTTAAAACAGTCACATTTTTTATAAAGACCAAGATTAGGTTTAGAAATAATTGTGCTATATAACCAAAATAGGGTAATACTCTTGAAATATAGCCACGTTTTTTATAATGTTAAATATCAAAATCAGATAGCCACATAGTTCAACTGGCATAAAGTTGTACTAATAACCACGAGATCTGTGGTTCGAATCCCCCCACCCCACATATTGTCAAAAATAAATAAATAAATAAATATATATATATATATATAGAGAGATCAAGATCAGATTTCTTTAGTGATGGAACCCACTATGTAGGTGAGTATTGTCCCAAATACGCCCTTTGTGACAAATTGATTGGTTAAAAGTAAAATTTATAACGAAATCTAACCAATTTGGAAATTTTTATATTTATTTTTTTATACTAAATTTTGTTTATTTTTTTTGTCAATATCTGACTTTTTAGACGTGTCAATTTAAAATACCATAAAATGTATTTTTTAAAAATAAATAAATAAATGTTCATATCATTAAATATTATGTGTATTTATTTTGGTGGGATTTATTATTTTAGAAATAAATTATATACTGTTACATGGTACACACATAGATTGATTGACATGGTTTTCATTTCAAAATGCACACAATAAAAAAATAATATATTTTACATCGACAATTATGTCATCATTAAAGACATGACAAACTATTTAGGGCACGTTTGGGGCACCGGTTTTGCACCGGTTTTGAAAACCCGTTTTTCCAACTCATCCAAAACGGCGTTTGGGGCTCCGTCTTCTGAAACCCGTGATTTTCTCTCTCCGACTTCTGAAACCCGTGATGTTCTCTCTCCGTTTTTGGCCTAAAATCGTGATTTTCTCTCTCTGTTTTCTCAGTTCGCCGGTACTGTTGCACGCGAGAAAAAAACGGAACGCCGACACTGTTGCACGCGAGAAGAAATTGACGGACTGTGAAGAAGAGAAAGAAAGAAATCGAAAAGAGGGAAAGAGAAAGAAAAAAATTGAGAGAGAGAAGGGGAAAAGAGAGAGAAATCGACAGAGGGAGAAAGAAATTGAGACCAAGAGAGGGGAAGAGAGAGAAAGAAATTGATACAGAGGAGAAGAGAGAAAGAATCGACAGGGAGGGAGGGAAGGAAGAGAGAAAGAATCGAGAGGGAGAGAGGGAAGGAATTTTCGTAATTTTCTTGTTTTTTTTCGTTTGTTAATTCTAGAAAGAAATTGAGCCTTTTCGAGATAGAGGAGGAGAGAGAAAGAAATTGAGCCTTCTTTTTTTTTTTCGTAATTTTCTTGTTTTTTAAAGTTTGTTAGAGCTTAGCGGTGGGTTTCCTTGTTTGTTTTTATTTTCATTGTTCGTTTTAATTATATGCTATTTTTGGTTAAATGTATAGGTTAGATCCTAATGTTTTTTTTTTTAAAAGAAAGTTTTTATTTGAAAATTTTTAAAAAGAAGGGAGAGAAAGTGATTTTTTTTTAGAATAAAGAAAGGGAGAAAGAAGGAAAAGTAAACCTTTGTGATTTTATATGCCAATTTTTAAACATTCGATTTTATCACTTTTGAGAACCTATAATTAATTAAAAGCAAAAAAAATAAATTCAATCAATTTAGAAGAAAACTAGTTTTCTAAGTAAAAATTAATAAAAAGCTAAAATGTGTCATTTGGAAGAAATCAATTTGGAAGAATTGTATAACATTTAAAAATAAAAAATAAAAAAAATCATCAATTTTACAATTAATGGAAAGAACATAATTGTATAACATTCATAAATTGCAACATTAGATTTTTTTTTTCAAAAAAAATTGCAACATTAAAAGAATTAATGGAAAGAAAATATTAATTTATGAATTCTAGAAGAATTGTATAACATTCATAAAAAAATTTAAAAAAAAAAAAATCAGAAACTCAAACTTCAGAAATCAGCACCCCAAACACAGACTTCCGAAATCAGACTTCAGAAATCAGCACCCCAAACACAGACTTCCAAAATCAGATTTCAGAAATCAGCACTCCAAACACAGACTTCCAAAACCCCCAGATTTCCCAAATCACCCTATTTCCAAAACCCCTATTTCCAAAACCCTTCCCCCAAACACCCCCTTATTATTTGATGAATGACTAGTTTAGAATTTAGATATTATAAAATAAATTAGCTATTTTTAAAAAATACTATCTTATATATTTCAAAAAAAAAAAATATTATCTTATACATATAGCCAAGGTGAGCATAGCTCAAAAATTCAAGTCCTGACCCCATACATTAAACTAAAAAAAGGGCCGGTTGCAAATATAGCAAACCGGCCCAAAATAATTGCAGATTTAGCGGCCCTTGAAACATTTTGCAAAAATGGCAAAATTTCAAGGTTTGGAACGTGAATTTACTAAAATACCCTTTTAACTGATAGAATTCTATTAGTGAACTGATAGAATTTTATCACTGATAGATAGAATTCTGTCACCGATAGATAGAATTCTATCAATGATAGAACTAATAGAATCTATCGGTGATAGAATCTATCAGTGATAGAATTCTATCAGGTTTATCACTAATAGAATTCTATCATTTCTATCGGTGATAGAACTCTATCACTGATAGATAGATTCTATCACTAGAGTAACAAAATTCTATCTTATAGAATTTTGGAAAACGAAAACTGGAATCAATCCGAAGAGAACAAGCTGGAATTAAGAAGAAGAAAACTCAAGAGAAGATGTGATGGAAAACAATTCGAAGAAAATAATGATGCTAATGATGATGAAACAATCCGAAGAGACCAAATCGAAAAAAAAAAAAAAAAAAAGAAAAGAAAAGAACGTGGGATGGAAGAAACCTGGAATTAATCGGTAGCTTGTTGAAATCCACGCGATCCAAACAGAAAAAGAACGAGAAGATCCAAACCGATGAAGAAGAAGCGATCGAAAAGAAAGGAGAAGATGCTGATCGGAAATAAAGAAAACGAGATCCGTTCGAAATCAATCGGAAAGGAAAAAAAAAGAAAAGAAAACAGAGGAAAGAAGGAGAAGATACGCACCAATTTCAGGGGCAAATCCGGAATATTAAAAGTTCATTTAAAAATTTTGCCATTTTTGCAATTATTTTAAAACTTTGCTAAATCTGCCATTAAATAGCCTAATTTTGCCACCCATTACAATTATCCCTAAAAAAATACCTTAAACATGCTATTTGTATAATTAACTCATAAATTTAGAGATCAACTTAAGCCTAGTTCAATGCCAACAAGAGCCTAGTTCAACTGGCATAAAGTTGTACCACAAGGTCTGTGGTTCAAATCTCCCTACCCCATATTGTCAAAAAAAAACTTAAGCCTAGTTTAACTGGTTAAGGTGTATACCATCAATACACCATCAATCAAAATGTCAGATGTTCAAATTCCTAACCACATGTTGAACCCAAAAAAAGACAAAAAAAAAATCATAAATACAGAGGACTGAAGTTGGGTCATACACAAAAGGCCAAGGTTTGTCAATTCTTAGCACAGACTACTTGGTGTTGTTTGTCTTGTTTGCATTTGTTCCACAATAGAATTGACATAAGGAGCAAGCAATGGACAGAGGATAGTTGGCTTATACACAACCTACAAAAGAAAACTTTGAACTGTCACAGTTTCCAGCAACGACAAGCCAATGTGAAGAGAGACGTATCTTTCGTAGCAAAATGTTGGGATAAAGCCCAAAGATTTGTCAAAGATGTTGATAATGATAGATGTAGAAGAAATTGTGATTTGGGCAATAGGCTAAGATGAAAAATAGCAAAATGTTCCCTATCAACTCCAATCACATGCTACACTACCTACAAGTGTAATCAACAAGGGCATTGACCTTAGTGAGTGTTTGATAGACCACCGGTTAAGAATGTGTATAAGAGGAGGCGCATGAGAAAGGAGTGACGACCGATTGTAATGATCGTATCTAGTTAGTTAAGGGAGGTCATGAGTTATTTTGTAATTATCTTTTAGGTCTTATTTTATTGGATTGGAGTCTCTTCCTTTTGTGGGCTTGTTTTTTGTATGTCTTTGTATTCTTTCATTTTTTTCACAATGAAGAGCATGCTTTTGAAGGGAGGCCATGGATTTTGTAACTAGAACTTGGGGCTGATGAAATAGAAGAGAGGGGAGATGAGAGCTGAGTAAGGCATGTTTTTGCTTAGTCTATAAGTTGGGTGTACTTGGGAGAGAGGGGAAGCTGTTGAATTCTTTTGTTATCAATGTCCCCCATGCAGACAAGTGCCCCTGATAGAAGATGAAGGAAGAACTACGAATTTGGTTTTCCACAAGACAGCCTTCGAAATCCTAGTAGAATCATATTTCTAGAAGAGGATTTTCCATCAACAGGAAAGTTTGTAACATGATTGTTGACAACTAAAGTGAAAAAGAAAAAAAAAATTGTAGCAAGATCACTAGTTAGGCACGATAACTTCCCATTTAAAAACATTCAAATCCTTATAAACTTGGATGGATGAAGAAATGAGATGAAATATGAATACAATGTTACTGATGTGTTTAAGTCGTAATTTTTGTTGGCAAGAACTATAAGACACAGTTTATGTTTATGTGATGTGGTGGACATGGATACTTGTCATTCACTCCTACGTCTTTTTTGTTTTCTATTTGATATCTGTCTAGACTAGCTTGCGTGCATCCCAATTAATTGACAATCGTCTGACTCTGCTACATTTAATTGTCAAAGAAACTCATAGGATATTAAATCTAGATAGATGGTTGAGTTGAATTCATTCCCTCTAAACCCTTACTATTCCCACTTCTAGGTCATCTTTGATAGAGATGTGATTTGTTGCTGGAAAAAAAGATACTACAGGTTCAAGTGAGATATCAAAATATTGTCCTGTTGTGCTATTACCTTCTAGTGACCTACATCCTCCTACAAGGCAAAACCAACCCCTCTCTATCCATCCCAGGGTTTGAATATAAGAATGAAGTTTAAAGTGGGACCTGCCCTAGCTTGTTCTAATGTTTACCAATACCAAACTCAACCTACTGTAAGTCCTCTAATTGAGCCACTTTTAATTGAGTTCCACCAAGTCTACATACCGAGCTACCAAATGAACTGCCTCTAATCTGTGACAACGGTTTCCTCTCTTCTTTTTTCTCTCTAACTAAGACGGCCAAAGTCAGCTCCTTGTTTAGCTTATAAAGCTTCTCCTAACACATCCACTAAGAAATTAAATACTTACTGAATAGCAATAACCTTCTTCAAAGTTCAAACTAAAAATCGAAAAAAGAAAACGACTCCCAACCCTTTACAACATTTGAGACGGCCAAAGTCAGCTCCTTGTTTAGCTTAAAAAGCTTCTCCTAACACATCCACTAAGAAATTAAATACTTACTGAATAGCAATAACCTTCTTCAAAGTTCAAACTAAAAATCGAAAAAAGAAAACGACTCCCAACCCTTTACAATATTTAAGACGGCCAAAGTCAGCTCCTTGTTTAGCTTAAAAAGCTTCTCCTAACACATCCACTAAGAAATTAAATACTTACTGAATAGCAATAACCTTCTTCAAAGTTCAAACTAAAAATCGAAAAAAGAAAACGACTCCCAACCCTTTACAATATTTAAGACGGCCAAAGTCAGCTCCTTGTTTAGCTTAAAAAGCTTCTCCTAACATATCCACTAAGAAATTAAATACTTACTGAATAGCAATAACCTTCTTCAAAGTTCAAACTAAAAATTGAAAAAAGAAAACGACTCCCAACCCTTTACAATATTTAACTATATATTTATACTTAGAATGCGCAAAAATTTATCAGCTCACATAATCTATTATCATTATTTAGGCAGTGATGTAATGTCTAGTTTGCAAGCACTTGAAGCGATACCGGACTGATGAATGCCATAAAACTTCAGAGGGGCAGCAAATGTGTCCCTGCCAATGACCACAAGCAAGCACTCCTCGCAGCAAATCAATCGAACTTTCTGAATCATATTAGATTGATGAGTGCTTTTCAACTAAGACTTCCTCATTTTAGACCGTGCGTACCTAATAAAAAACATGTGAGATCAATCAATCAGTCAAAATATGCTTAGGCTGTTAATAAAGATCCAGATGTAATTTATATAGAAATACTCTATATGCATGCCACCACGGTCTGATGATGGTAGCATGCTGCCTTGAAGTTCCTCCATAACCTTGCTAGCTTGTTCAATTTCCTGGAATAAGAAAATCAAGTAAATGAAGACATTCAAGATCACTCTTTAAGCATATCAGAAGGCAACTACTACTTTTGTGTTCATTCTAAATTGAACATTTGAGAATGCTCAAAGATTTTCATTTGAATATTTAGAATAGTGGAGATTTCTACTCAAACGGGCTCCTCCATCAAAGATTATGATTTGAAAGTGCGATGTTCTGGTAAGGAAAAAAAACGAGCGAGATAATAATTAAAGCAAGATTTGTCCCCAATGGTAGTGTAGTAGATTAAAAAATTTACAAAAGGAAATACTAAAAATCATTTCAACTCCAAATTCTTTAAAAAGAAGTAGTCGGTTTATTGAAGAATTAAAGCAATGCCAAACTTGTAACTCAAGCATGATCATTCAGTGAGTGCAGAGCCAAGATCCACTCATCCTGATACCATTGCTGGTAATTCAGAAAGCAATATGTTCGGCCACGTGTAAGGGACGATTGGAGCATAATATAATCTCAACAATTCCCTGAAGCAATTTTGCATACCTCAAAATCAGCAAATGCAACCGGCATTCCACTTTTGGCACGCAGTTTGAGCACGTTGAATCCAGGATATCTGGCATCATAAGAATTTCACCATATAACTTCTCTCATAAAGAATAATAATTGTTAGCTACATTTTTATTAATTTATGATGTATTGCAATGGCTCGGCAAAACTCCTCTAATCTGCATAGCATTTATCTTGGTATGTTTGATTAATTTGGTACTTGACCTTATGAAATAATAAAAAACCTATGGTCTGAGACCTGATAAATTGTCCATCACGGGCATGCCGATAATCCCAATAAATATCTGGAAATATTCAGTTGAAAGGCAAGACTAATAATGATTTAGAGAAACAAAGGTTCATAAAGTTTTAAAATAAGATTTTAACTTAACCAACTAATGTGATATTTCAACGCCTCATTGAAACAAGAATCGTGGATGCAGTGAACGAGACAATCTGATACCACTTAATTTTATCACAATTCTTACTAAAGGTTGTTAGAGAACCACTGAGCGAGTATAACTCACTTGGACAAGACTTCCTTCAGTTCATCTTCATTGCAGTTTGGACCCAGATTTGCGATAAACAAAGTGGAGCATGGTCCACCATCATTCTTTTCATGATGCTCCTGCAGCAATCAAACATCAAAAAAGCAAACCATATTGAATCGCATGGTTAATCCCTAACAACAAGCTACCACTCATTGGAAAGCAGAACATGTTTACAAAATCACAACTTTCAAATTAGTATCAAACAATTTTCTGCAGAATGCTGACCACCTTATTCAATCGTAGGCAAACACTATAATTCAAATTAAAATTTTTAAAACCAGGTCTATTCAAAACTTGAAAAATAATAATCTGCCTACTGGATTGGCAAAAAGTAAACAGATGCAGATTGCGGACCTGATAAGACTAACAGCTACACAGCAGAAATATTTATTTTTACATTATAATACAAGAATGAGATTGCATTCTGATATAATTGTCCCTAATCCGAACAGTAGAGATTGATTGACGTACATATGGAGCCGATAAAGCATTACGAGGACCAGGAGTCACCACAGCCTCATTGCTGAATTGTTATGACAAGAAAAAGAAAAAATTCAACCTCAAGACAAAAAGTTTGCAAGAATTAATAACATTTCAGCTTTGTATCCTAGTGATGCTATATTTTCTAATATTATATTTGAAAGTAATTAAAATTTTATTTAATGCTTTTTCAACCTTTGTTCGGTCCTTTTTGATGGTTCATCTGGTTCACTGCCTCCTGAATATACAGAACATCAACTAAGCACGTGAGGCCCAAAATTAAGATTGTAAAGCAGTGTATCAAATGAAATGTAGACTACATAATGCAATATTGAGAGAACACATTGGAAGCAAAAAGATAATACAAATCTGCAATAATGAATCTAGGTAAGAGGAAAGATGGGTGTGAAGATGAAAAGTACATTTCAAACACGTAGGAGAAGAATGTGATATTAGAAACAGATGTTATATATTAGAGATAAAAACATTTCACCATCATCACTTGATGTTTCCTGGGCATTGGAGTCGGTTCTTTTCCTTTTATCTATCACAACATATGCTCCACCACCTGCACAGAGCAACATTGAATCAATAAAAAAAATTCATCTTAGCGTAATAACTTGACACTAGCAGGAAATCCATATTTTGAAGCCCTCACCTGGTTTATGTTTTCTCCTAGAGTTTGACCTAGCGAGTTCAATATGCAGAACTGATCCACTTTGTGGATCAAATTTGACACCCTGGTATAGCACCACCATTATGTTTCAACATTAAAAATTGACAATACTGACCAAGTTTCTAATATCAAACCTGCAGGAGAAACAGAATGCAACGTGCAAAAGAAAAATAAACAAACTCAACTAAGTTCTACAACGAAGACGCAAACATGGAATCATCTGCAATACACAATCTTACATTTAATGCATGAAGCGCCGTCACAGCTGATTGGTGATTGTAAAACGTGGCAAATGCCACAACCTGTGAAAACAAAAGAACTAATTGAAAAACGGCAACCAATTTGTTATTAATATGTCAAAATTTAAAGAATGGCAGGACAGCCGATTTCCAATACAGTAACAAAGTAGTAAACGTTCTTCTTACAGATTGAGTAAAAATTAGCCTTCCTCGTAAGAAAAGTAAACACAGATGAAGCTTAAAATCCCTAATCATTCTGTATTCTTTCAGTATCCACATTGGAGACAATTGAAAATGACTATAATCACGAATTAAAACCTATCTCAACAGCTTCCTCTCACACATTTTCAAACAACATTTAATTAAACTCAACCCTAAAAATTGTCCCCTTCTATTTTGCACTTCTATATTTTCTTGTTCCTATTCCTCGTTAACAATAGCTTTTCTCCAGCCAAAATGGATAGAAAGGGAAGAGAAAAGGAAACGAAAAGAAAACCTGGTTGCCGCGTCCAGTGTACTTGAGCTGACAAGAGTCGAATCCCGGGCGGCGGCGGAAAAGGTTGTGAATCTCGCGAGGCTTGACATCGTCAGGGAGACCGGAGATGAAGAGCGTGTTGATGTTGCTCCGGTCAGTGTAGTTAGGGTCCGGTTGATGATAGAGATAGTAAGGATCGTAAGGCTGGTGAGCCATCGGCGAAATTGCCGGTGGAATTCACGGCGAAGACTGGTGGGAATCGGGCCGGAATTAGGAGTCGGAAAAGGTCCGACTGGATTTGTTAAGTGGGTAAAAGTTCCGCTCGACTGTGTGTTCGTGTTTCGTTCTGACTCGAGCGGGAAATAAGAATGTAGGAATATTTTTTTTATTTTGTTATTATTATTATTATTTTCTTTATTTTCTTAATTTAAAACCTCTAACCTTTTGGTCGATGGTACATGTCAATTACTGATGAGCTATGCTCGCATGATTCTAATCTTTTGGTGTAATATGTAAGGTATATTTCTTAATTCGTTAATGATAACCAGGTTCAAGATAAAGCTTATAAATCGTCTCTAATGTTACAAGCCATTTTTCATTTAATATATAACTTTTTTTTTTTGTTATTTACGTGCCAACAAGTAAGATTGGAGCAAAGAAGGAAGGATAAAAGTTTTGTCCATGTCTTAGTATATTGCAATTCAATCAGTATACATAAAATAGTTCTGTAGTTTTTCTTCAGTCCCCATATTTTATGATCAAAGGATTAAAGTTAGTGGGTAAACCTTTGTCTTTCCATAAGAAAGTTTCTTGTTGCAATCATAATGTTTTCAAATCCTACCATGATGATTTGAGAGTTCTACATGGAAGACGCTCGCTTCACAACAAAAAAATTTTTTCTTTTCTTTTGAAGTTATAATGTCATGACCAGTTGAATTATACTTGTTTATGATTTTCAATTGCTATAATTGATTGTATTAGCTACTAGACTATGATTTATAACTTAAAAAAATCGTGATATTTGTTTGACTATATAGAGACTAACCTGATAACTTAACCAATTTTTTATATCACGTGAGTGATTTATATTTAAATGTAAAATAAATTTTAAGGGAGACCATGAATCACATGTAATATATAATTTTAAAAGAATCTTATAATAAATTTGACATTTCAACATTTTTACTCAAAATTTCCTCCCTTGTATTTTATAATTTAAAGTATAATGCAGAAAGTTAAAAGTTAAAATGTAAAATATGTCTGCTTATAAAAATTCCCACTTCCGCTCTATGTGTCAAGAATATTAGAATGAGACTAGAGATAATTGATCTCGTTAATTAGTGACTTGAAAGCATAAAGCAACGTAGATATTGATGTTCAAGTCCAATAAGAGAATAATGTCCTATAGATGATCACGAGTTTGGTCTTCTTTTTCTTTTAAGTAGAAGCCTAACAAATTAAATTGATCTTGTTATTTTTTCTTTTTGGTGATCTTGATGGTACTAGGACATTAAACGTACTAGAAATTGAAACAACTATATAATTTTAGAGGTCGGATGGATGATTTTATTTGTTTAAATAAGTTTAAAATATATTTGTGTCCCTATACTTTGAAATTTATTCAATTTTAATTCATAAACTTTCAAATGTTTAAATTTAGTTCATATACTTCAAACAAATTCAATAAAAACTAGATGCTAATTTTAAGGGTGTTTTTTTTTTTTTTTTTTTTTTTGACAATGTGAGGGTGGAGGTTGAACTACAGACCTCGTGGTTACCAGTACAACATTATGTCAGCTATGCTCTTGTGGGCTAATTTTAAGGTTTTATTGAAAGTAAAAGAACAGACTAAAATGAAATATGACTTAAATACGGGGGCTAAAATGATATTTAAACTAAAAAAAATAATGACTAACTACATCTTGATAATGATAGGTAATAACTAATAATTGAATTTTCTCCAAAATTATTTCAGTGTTGTGTATAATTCATTCCCGTACAGGGAAAAAATAAAACCCTAAATTGAGAAATTTGAAGGTATCGATTTGGTGGTTCTTTTTTCTACTCTTTTCTAGTTGAAATCAAATCCCCAAATCCCGCTTGAATGAGAAGATTCCAGTTCAATTCGACTTCAAGATTATCGATTCCTCTTGGTTAATGGATACCGTAATAAATGATTGGATGAAATCAAAACGAGGAAATGGATGAATAAAGACACCAACAACATTGACTTCATTCGAAATGATTAATGAAATCGAATTGAACATACGATGAATTAATAGGAAATTGAAGATCCAGGAGCTTTCGAACCGACGGTGAAGACCGCAGTAGCTTCTTCATCCAAGAACAGATCCTCCGTCTTCCTCACAGTAGCGTGAATCAGCACAAGCACAGCGCCGATCAGAATCGACACCAGGATATTGAGCGTCGCGTTGGTCAGGAACAAGAACACAAGCGTGAGCACCGACAGCACAGTCAAAACCACACGATCGTCAATCAAACGGCGGAAGAGGACCAGAGGCTCATCGCGAAGGAAGTACAGGAACAGCCAAACGGCAAGCATGGCGGTGAAGACGATAAGGGAGATCGGATGCCACAAGAGGCTCAAGAAGAGGATTAAGAGAACAATAATGACGTAATTCATACGGAAGTAAGCGATGTTGGTCTTGATGCGAGATAAAGTGTCGCGGAAGTTGAGAGGGAGAGTGAAGGAGTGGAAATCGAACATGAGCCTCCATGGAGCGCGAGTGGCGAGGCCGGCTTTGAGGCGCTGTTTGGCGCGAGAGACGAATTCGAGGTCGGAGGAGGTTCCAGGGGCGGCGGAGGTGGGGATGGTGCCGTAGGAGGTCATCGGAACGGCGGAGAATTCCGGCGATCTGGAGATGAGATTTTGGGAAAGACGACGGAGAGGGAAGAGGAAGAAGAAGGTCGTGGAACTTGTGAGTCTTAACGGAAGGATGAAAGGCTTCGTCGGTGAGTAGTTGAAACCTAAGAATTAAAAAAATTATTTATTATTTTAGTACTTATCTGACTTTATTTGGGTGTGAATTGGAATTATAATAAAATTTTGGGCAATGAATAATAAAATAATTGGTATTAATAAAAACAATAGTGATTTTGGAGAGTTTGATATTATAATGATTAAAGATGAGATTACCAATTTGATTTCTATTGATGTACTAAAAAATAAAAAAACTTCTATTATTAGTACATGGGTAAAGACGGGGTAAGTCAACGAAGTTGAATGTTCAAATGTCTCACTAAAAATAAGTGGAGCCTCGAGTAAACAATAAGAAAGAAAAAGAAAATTTTAAAGTAATCATTTGGTTTTTTATCGTTGGTAATTATGCTTGTTTTTTCTCAAATTCCCAATAAATATTTTCATCTTTGTTCAAATTCATTTAAATTCCAAGTCAAAATGTAGAAACAAAAACAAATTTTTTATTTTTTTTTTTCTTTTCAAAACTTGACTTCTTTTTTAAAACAAAGAAGAGTTGAGATACTAAAGTAAAGATTAATCAAAGCTCAAAGGTAAATTAAAGGTAGTTTTATTATTTATGTTCTTCAATTGAAAGGGACGACAACAAAGCGACACACCAATTGGCTACTTATGCTCGCACAACGAAGCATTCTGAAGTTTGGCTAGAAGATTGTCCTCCTTGGACTCACACCATTATAGCTCAAGAAATGCCTCAAACGGACATTACGACCTTTTCTTTTGATCCGTAGTAGTTTGTTTTTGTTTTAATCTTTTTCTTTTTTTAAAAAAAAAAAAAGAAAACACACGATGGATTCGAATTGGAAATTGAAAGTGTAAAAAGAACAAATAAATAAAATTATATATATATACAACTTACACAAGTTAGACTGAAAAATGGGCCGGCTTCAAGTGAGGCCCAAACGTTCCCCTATCTCAAAGCCCAAGTTAAATAACCCGGCCCAATAATACAAGTATAATACGACTTTAAGGTCCAATTAGTAAGCTTTACAATTTTCGGAATAAAATAACAGAAATTAAGATTTTTTTTTTTTTATTTTTATTTTTTTTAATAATTCGTAAATGAAGAGAAAGGTTGTTAGAATGGGCCCTAGCTGTTCTTCTGGCCATCGTCAAAATATCACAAAATATAAATATGATTTTAATTAAATTTTAATATTTTTAAAAAGAGCATCATCACTAGTTTTAATAGTTGGTTGACTTTACAATTTGTAAGGGGAGGGATAATTTTGAAAAATTTTAATTCGATATTGACTTCCTCGGGCAAGATAAAAATTGTCGTTATTTTTATGATTCTAGTGTTAAATCACATTTTTTCCTTCACACAAACTTTACAATTACATACAAGAATCATAGAAGAAAAAAGTTGCAACACTCGAACCCACTAATATATGAACTCGATGATCTACATATCACAAAAAATATTTAGAAAGATCAAAACAATATAACCAGTAACTATATTACACATTACTTGTCAAGACCTATGACTATCAATTCAAATAGGTACACTATACACACACATATATCATTTATAATACACAACAAACAACTGAACAAGCATGTAAATTAGGGGTGTTAAAAAATAGACTGAAAACTGACTCGACCGACCGACGAACAACCCTAATGTAAACTACGAGCCATGTTGAATGGGACCTTTCGGATTTTATCGATCTTTCGGAGTCATGTTTGAACTGGCCTCTATTTTACCCACATTCCCTTGGTTAAATGTGGGATTATTATTCAAAGGTATGTTGGGTTGTTGTGTAATTGGTGAAGTTAATTGAAGTTGTGGTTTTGGCAAAAAGGCAGGTCTCCTTGGCCTTGTCATGAGTCCCTTCTCCTCTTCACCCAAACTGGCATCCTCTTCTTCATCCTCACTGTGGGGAAGTTTATGATTCTATCTTCCTCAGCAATCCATCTGTAATATGCCATATGGTTCGGTTAGAAAATTATTCGAAAGCCATCTTTACGCTCGTATTCGAACAAGATATATATAGACAAGTTATATGTGTGAGATTGGGAGAGAATATATATATATATATATATATATATATATAAGATAATTTTGTAAAAGCAGGGAAAAAGTACCAGAAAGAAAATTTAACAGAAGATATCAAAT
Organism: Luffa aegyptiaca; assembly: GCA_017139565.1. NCBI lineage: Eukaryota > Viridiplantae > Streptophyta > Magnoliopsida > Cucurbitales > Cucurbitaceae > Luffa > Luffa aegyptiaca. The sequence goes on along the minus strand of CM029399.1, from coordinate 1,204,501 downwards.
CTTTGTTGTCTCCCAAGAGCTAGCTAGTCTTGGGATGGACAAAGCCTTTATAGGGATTAGTGGGGTGGGCTATGAGCATAATGTAAGGAATAGGTCCTAACACTCCAATTATAAAAAAGAAAGAAAAAACTTGGGAGCATATCGATATGTAGAAATCTTCCCACATACCACCATTAAAATGTTGAAAACCGTGAGAGATAAAAAAATGTTCTCATTTTTACCTTTCTCTTTCTTAGTTGTCAAGATTTTAATGAGATATGTAGGGAGACCTCTACGTATCGGTATACAGTCAAGTATTGTTTAAAAAAGAACACAAGGCACGAAATCAAATATCTAATGGGATAGATATGGCACCGGACTTTTTGAGTGGTTTTGTTTTCATTCCAACTGAAATGAGAAAAACAGTAAAAACTAAAAGTTGAGGTGGAAAAGTGATTTTTGGCAGTTTACCTGAACTGAGTGACAAAGTGATGAAGGAAGATGGAAGCTTCAAGCCTGGCCAAGTCAAGTCCAGGGCATAGTCTTTGTCCACCTCCAAAAGGAGTGAAGTTACAACTACTCAAGTCTCTATCCTGTTGGACCACAAACCCATTAGGGAGAAACAAACATAAAAACCAAAAGATAGAAAAAGAAACAGAGAGAAATATGTTCCTTCTTACTTGCCACCTCCATGGATTGAATTTGTAAGGCCAGTCATAGTGATTGTCGTCGAGATGAACGGATCTAAAGTACGTAAGCACCGACCAACCTTTCGGTATTAGGTATCCTTTTATCTTCACGTCTTTCATGGCCTTCCGCATCACCCCGATTATGATGTTTCCCATCCTTAGTGTCTCCGTGATCACCTAATCATATGAAACCATATTCAATACAATCATGATACTGCAAGCATTCTGGTCTTTCTACTTTATCAAAAGGTTAATGTATTACACTCTGCGTAAATGGCAGTGATAAGTAATCGCTCCAATGCAACGGCTCTCCGAACTGCTCTTTGAGTCTTTTCATCTTCAAATTTTCCTCCTGATACGGGTCCAAACAAGCATATCGTTTAAGAACTATTCAAAGAAACCAAGAGAGAGCATAGATTAACCTTCTTTGCTTTACACTAAGTGTTACTAATAGACACGAATGTATGCATTTAACTTGTATCCTAGCCATGGTTTCCATAAAATTAATTCATACATGAACTTGCAGAACAATTAGTAATTTAGGAAGTCGGTTCGACATCAATCTAGCTAACGCACCTGAGGACCATGTGACAGGCATAGAAGGACCACGTCAGAAAGGGACATTGTAAAAGTGGACAAGGAAATTTCCTTTCCAATTGATAGAAAGTACAACTAGATAAATTCGATGAGTATATTCGTATTCCATTGGAAGGACAGTCTAAAAGATTAAGTCTATTGTAAGTTGTATCCCATCAGCTTAAGCTTTGATTGTGATTCTAACATGGTATCAAAGTAAAAGGTTGTATATTCGAAATCCTGTAGTGTCATTAACATTGATAATCACTCATTGGGACCCCAAGCCCACAAGTGATTAAAGTGCAATTATCATAACTCATCAACTTAAGCTTTTGCGTTCAGTAGTAATTTAACATAACAGTAATAAAGATCGAGAGTTGGTAAGAAAAATAGCGTACCGTTAACTGATGAAGTGCAGTTGGGCAATCGGAGAGGTATTTTACTGCAAGAGTCATTAAGATTGGCACTGAATCTTCCCCAGGAATCATCATGTCAATCATGTTCACTGCTATTAGATCATCTGTTAGTTGTTCACTTTCATCTTTGAGCAAAACTTCCATGACATCTCTTGGGACAGGGGAAATTCCACTGCTTTTTCTTTCTTGTATTATCTGCTTTACTAGTTTAACCATTTTCCTTTTGGCCTGAAATTCAAGAATAAAATGAAGCTCCATCATTTTTTAGAGTATAGTAAAAAGTTACTAGTAAAGGAGGATATTAAACCTTTTACGACCAACTTGCCTGCAACGATCGGTAAAGCCTGCTTCCGGGAATGTTCACTGGCAAAGCCATAAGCCCCGCGATGAATTCTTGAAACTGTTGCTTGAGAAACTCCATCCTTTGACCAGGATTTAAACTAATCAATATCTTTACTAATACTTGAAAGGAAATCTGGAGACAAAAGGGGTTCACTTAGTAACTTTTTGAACAGGAAAATAGATAGCTAATGATTACAAAGGTAAATTCTTGGACACTATGATTTGAACAGAATGATAGCAAAAAAAAAACTGTGGGGTTCTCTTACTTTTGACAGAAATCGTCTTTAAACCCAAGTAGGAGCTAGAGAAATTTGGACATCAATGATTCACTCAAATCCGGTAAAGAAAGTCACTGTTTTTGTCTAGTATCAGTATCAGCACAGTAATGGTGGGACATTTTTTATCTATTGTCTTTTTGTTAACTTCATGTAAGGGGGAAAAAAGAGAATTCACAGGTTAATTTCAAGTTTCAAAAGAGGGAGAGAAAGAGAGAGAAAGCTGACATTTTTGGTTTCATCTTGAAGGTAAATAGGATTGTTCTCAGTCCAATTTGCCATTGATAGTTTGACATAACACTCCATATCCTTGGTTATTTGAGCTTTGAGATGTGAAGACTTGAAGAAAGCTCCCACAAGACCATGGATTCTCTTCTGCAAGCTCCCGTTTATCAGCAAAATGGAAGATTTCCCCATCAATTCTGTCAAAGATTTCGGGTAAGATGGTACGAAAGCCTTTGCATCACTCTGCAGAATGAACTTACTGACTTCTGCATCTGTAGAAACAATGGTAGGACTTCCAAAAATATGTGACTTGAACACCTTCCCATACCTGCAAACCAAAATGAAGCACCGGTTCATAAGAAAACTAAGCAACTCCATTGACAAACAACCACAAGTCATATCAGCATTAGAAGAAATTGGGATGTCACGAAGTTCGTTTTTGTGGATAACTTACAGTCGACGACGCTTGTCCATGAAGGTTTCAGGGCAGTCGGAATAAGCACAGGAGATGAACTCAATAGTCTCACCAATGAAAGGCCAGCCAAGAGAGCCTAGAGGGAGTTGGTTGCAGAATTTTGATCTGAGAAGTCTAAAGCAGTTCCTATAGAGAATAATGGTGGTCAAAAGAATGGCTGTCACAACCACAACATCCCATAAACTGTCCATTTTGGACAAAGATTTCCTCTGCCTCCCCTGCCTGTCTGTCTCTCTATCTTTTTCTGTACTTCTCTTAAATATGCTTAATCATCATCACCACAGCTCTGACCACATCTTTTCCCATTCGAATGATTGAAGAATGAGTTTACATGTGTATGTGCACGCGTGCAGCAGAGAAAGACAGAGAGAGCCCATAATGTAAGAGAGAGCTAAAATGAGTTTTTATATGACAGAGAGAGAGAAAGAGAGAGCTTATACTTGATTGTGTGGGAGCTGATCAGCTGATGTGAGCTTTCATGTACAAAAGAGAATGTTAGAATGTTAAAATAACAAACAAACAAATCAAATGCCATGATATCCATATTCACCAGTCTAAATACAAGGCATTCTTTAATAAACAAACCATGATTGTATTCTAAAGCAATCAATGAATATGCATCACATGATTCATAAAGAAATGAAACTTCATTCATGTAGATTGAGATCAATGATAAAGAGTTTTGTAAAGGAGATATGGATGGTTAGTCCCCACAGCTATATGATTACTCTTATGGCTTTGAAGTGTCCCCCACCAATTGAAGGTGTTAGCTGGGCAGCCTCATGCATTCATGTGAGAATCAATTAACTCCAACCACACCACATTCTCTCATCATCATCCCCTACTCTCAACTTTTGTCCACCTACACATAAAAATGCCTTCTCCTTTTTAATTTTCTGTCCCATCCACAGTTCATTCTCATTTTACAAATGCAAATATTTGAATTTGATTCCCTTTTCTTCCACTTGAAAACCCATTTCTTGTTACTTTACTTACCATAGACAACAACAAGGGGCTGCCTTTCTAGTGAGGCCATGGTTGATTCTCAGTTCATAAGGCACCCATGCAAATTTGATACCCTTTTTCATTCCCTTGAAAACCCATTTCTTGGTATTATAATACCATTGTTGGGTGATGGGAAATGGTTGTTTCTTTCACAAAAGATTAGAAAAGGAGGGAATATATGTTAAGCCCATCTCTTTTTGTTGCACACTTGTAATTCCAAGAATCACTCTTGGACCCTTTGTAGAATTCTAAGGAGGACCCATTTTTTGATTGCCATTTTGCTTTAAAGAGGTGGCTTATTTATTTAACAACATCATTTCATCAGCCCCCTCTGATTCTTTTTGAAGCATGGAGCCTACAGCAGGTACACTGGAAGGAGCTTATGACACATTATCTAGAAAGACTAAAATATTCCAAAAAGAGCAGCAAAAACTTGACCCATTGGAAGTTGCATTAGTTTGGTTTTTGGAGGTTTATGCATGCAGATGGAGAAATCTCACCATACACATTGGATATGTCCACATCCATTTGGGAAATGGTGCATCATTTCATTCTGCCCACGTGAACTCTTCAAGTTGCAGAAGTTGTTCCCTTGGATTTTCTCCCAAGTTGGGTGCTACTAATAAAATGGATGTTTCTCCTCATACAAACTGGAGAACCTAAAGACAAACAACCACCAAAAAGGCTGGCTATTCTTTTCCTCAATAGTGAAGGTTCTGTTTGGTATAAGAAATTCTGTACCAATATCGACAGAGGCATAACAAATTTCATTGCTGGTTTTCTAGACGTAACCGTGTTTATCCCATCGACTAGCGTGTGAGGTGGGGGTGAGAGGATTCGAAACGTACAAAATCATTTTAGGACCACACCAATCAACGACATTCAGATTCCATGAGCTATGTAAAATAGTCAATATGTTTGCTTGCTACCATTTGGAAAGTTTACACATTTGGAAAAGATTTTGCTCGGATGAACTCCTTGAGAATTGCTTTCTCTTCGTCAATGCGCTTCTTCTCTTCACGATCTTTTGGCTTCATCTTGCGCTTTTCTTCCAAAATCCACTTGAAAAGTTCACGCTGCTGATCCACAGGAATTGGTTCTCTTACCTTCACAGGCTCCACAATAGCTGGTCTAGCCAATGGTTCCTCAACAACAGGAGCAGCAATCTTGGCGGTTTTAGCTGAATCCGGGGCAGACTCTTCTTCAGCTACATGTTCATCTTGCTTCTTTGTCCTCATAAACAGATAAGCTACACAAATAAAATACGTATGTCAGTTCATGCAAAATCAAGTAAGATTTCCTAAAAACAATGACAACCACTGAATTTAAACCATTGTAAGATGGTAAATTTCCGTGCCCCAACCCCCAAACCACAAAAAGGTGAATCAAACCTATTAGAATATTCCTGCTGTTCTATATTTCTTTGAAAAGGGCACTCAGCCTACAGCTGGTGGAGGAGAAAGTGCATAGTGGAGCAGCAAAGTGTCAAGGTGTCAACTCATAGGCTTTTGAAATTACAAGTGTATTTCATCCCCAGTGGGAAATGAGAATAAATCATGACTATTAAGTTCTAATACGTGCATACCACAATCTCAACTTAAGACACTAATTAATGTCCAATGAGGATAAATATTCAATTCTCCAGTTGTCTATAATACCGTGTTTGTATAAGCAAAAGTAGAGAGAAACTAAAAGTAGATCAAATACACCAAACTTTTCATATATACATACGTATAAAAGGAAAGAACCATCTTGAGGGACAAGAAAAATCTAAGACAATGAAAATTCATATAATTAAACAAAAACGTGATGATTGAAGCTCAAGGTCCTCTTTTCCTCCCTACCCTAAACCTTCACAACCCCCTCGATGGATTCAAGTAATGGATTGAGATCAAACAGGTCTGTTTTATTAAGATATTTTTTAAAAATAAAATCCATATGCCAAAAGAGCAAAAAGGTGCAACATAAAGTAATAGAGGTTTCTTTGGAAAGGTTTATGAGATATTTTAGAAAACTATGAGGAATTTTCTTTGGGAAGGAAATGATGAAAGTAAATTGAGTCACTTGGTTAATTGGAGGGTGGTTTCTTTGGCTTATGAAAAAGGAGGTTCAGGTATTGACAATTGGAAGCATATAAATAAAGCTTTTATTATCAAAATGGCTTTCGATATTTGTGTATGAGTCGGATCAGTTTTGGCACAAGGTGATTCGCGGTATATATCTATGGAAAGAATGAGAAACATTGATTCACTTTTCAAAGGAGTAGGGAAAATGGAGAAGTCTATGGAGGAATAGATTAGAAATGAAGAATTTCGTATTTAGTAATTCAAAGATTAAAGTGGATAATGGTAGATTGACTAGATTTTTAGGATGATGTTGGGCAGGGGATGAATTTTCTCTGGCTGAAATGTATCAAAGTTTGTATGCGGTGGTGGAGTCTTAATTGAATTTTGTAAATACAATGTGGGTTTCTTCTTGTAGGAGTTCAAATATCACAAGAAGAAGTTTAGAGGATGAGGAAGAAAGGGAGTTCATTGTGTTATTAGATTTGTTGAAGATTAAAGAGCTGGAAGAGGAGGAACATAAGGAGCTGAGGCTTCTAGGCAGTTCGTTGTAAGGTCTTTGGTAAGAACATTATCTGCTTGTGAAGAGGTTGGAGGAAAAATTGTGTTCTGCTGTTTGAAAGGATCTCGCCTGTGCCTTTTATTTTGGCTCCACTTAGTTTGGCTTTTTTTTTTCTTGTATGGCCCCGGTGTGTATCCTTTCATTTGCTCCACAAAAATATGGTTTTCATTCTTTTCTCTTTTTCTTGGGAAAGAATGTGGTTTTCACTATTAATAAATAATTTAAGATTAAATTACAAGTTTAGTCCTTAAACTTTCAGGTTTGTGTCTTATATGTCCTTGGATTTTAAAACGCATCTAATCTTCCTAAACTCCCAATTTTATGTCTAATAAGTACTTGAACTTTAAAAAGTGTCTAACTCTAATAGATCCATAAACTTTTAATTTTGTGTCTAATACAATGCTTATAAAGATGATGATTAATACCAAGGATGGAGCTCTTATCTCTTAGAATTCTAAGGCCAGATGCTTGTTAGAAAATTATAAGGATTTTCAAAAGGTCAACAAAGGAGTCTTATTCCTGGAGAAAGAAAAGATCGTCTCATTGGCAAACATAAGTAGATGAGATCATATTATCCCTCCCCATTTAAAAACCCTGCATTTGGTTCTTACCTTTCCTTCCCTCTGTCCAAAAGCTAGACAAGGACATTGAAAGCAAATATAAAGATAAAAACGGCAAAAGTCACCCAGCCTAATCATAGTGCGGCTCTAATTTAGCCTCAGGTTTTGCACTAATCATAGAAAGATTGCTGGATTGAAGATGGCTCTTATTCAAACCTCTCTACCACTCACAAAAATTTGTCAAGTTCGACCAATAAACAAATTGAATTAACCCACTCACGCCCCTAGTTAAAACAATCATCTTTCCGTGATACGAATTGGATTTACCAAGACACCTAGAAAGTACACTATGCTACTTTTTCATAGGAGACCATCCTTCAATCGAAGAGAGTATTCTAGAAAATCATCAAAAAAGTTATCGCACACTCAGTTTTATTTCATGGTTACATCTTCTTGAATCACACAGGAAATTTATCATTCCCAACTCTACCGACATTTGTGGTATATAGGAGTTAGGACTCCCCATGAACGAAGATATCTACATAGTTAGGGTGGGAGATTTTACTGTACACAAAATTCACAGTAGAAACATGAAAACCTGTAAGCAATTCGGTTCTCCATTGTGTCCTTTCTGTGATTGTTCCACTGAAATACAAAAATATTTATGCCTGTATTATCTCAAACATATCTTTACCTTGCAAATTCATTAAAATTATTCATCTCCCAGCAGAAAAACTATGCCCGATAACCATTTGGTTTTTGAAAATTGCACTAGTAATCAAGCCACGATTTACTTAGTTTTCATAGCTTAAGGAATTCTTAGCCAAATTCTAAAATCAAAAACAAGTTTTTAAGAACTACTTTTTTATTTTTCAAAACTTGGGTTGGATTTTGAAAATATTTGTAAAAAGTAAATAACAAAACATATAAGACCACAAGTCAAAGTAGTTTTTATAAGCTTAATTTTCAAGAACCAAAAAACAAATAATTATCAAACGAGACTTGAGACCCAAACTTACATGTTCCAGAAAGAAGATAACAGGATTTAACAATCTAAACCCTATACAAAGACTCCATTGACAACTGAATAACAAAAATCAAAAGCAAAAAAACCCGATTTCCCGTTTTGGTATTTAACGCACTCAATCAAACAGATTAACACGACAACCAGAAATCGATACAAATATAATGGAAGAAGAAAATTACCTCCAACAGCAAGGTTCACAGTCAAAAGCATGGGCCATAAGAATTTATATCGCCTTGCAAACGATTCCTTCGGAGGCTGCGGCGCTGAAGGCGAAGACGCAGATCCCATGTTCGACGATGCTGCTGGTGCCGCCGGTGAAGAAGAAGCGTCTCTGACTTTGTGCTGTTCTTGAAATTGTTTAACCTGGGCTGTTTACGGACGAAGAAAAACGAAAAGCCGATTGATGATCAATCAGATACTAAAACCCCAATAGTTGTAATGAGTGATTGAATCGGATCGCTTCTTGTAGCAACCATTTTGTTCCTAAACTTCGAATGAATGAAGAATCGGGGAAGTGGGTTAGGAGTTTTGGAATGGTACCTTTCTTGGGTTTGTTGGCGTAGAGCTTAGGAGGTTCTTCGCTCATCTCCGACGAGTCTGAAATCGCTTTTTCTCAGTGTTTTTGTATCTGATGGCTGATTTTGCTTTCTTGGTCAGTTGGCACTCAGTCGCCCTCCGGCTGCTACGCTCCCCATCTTAGGCTGTGGATGTTTTTTTTTTTTTTTTCCTTCTTTTTTTTCATTTATTAAAGGGCAAAATGCACTTTTAGTCCCCGAAGTTTGAAATTGATGTCTATTTGGTCCCTGAAGTTTCAAAAGGTACACTTTAGTCCTCCAGGTTTGTAAAATCATTCTAAATAGTCCCTGACTTAACTTTAACTTAACGGAATGCTAACTAGACCGTTATTTGCTGATGTGGATATGATGACAAGGCTACTTCATTTGCTTACTAGGCAAATAAATTAAAAAAATAAAAATAAAAACCTAAACTATTAAAAATTTAAAAAAAAAGGTTAAAATGTTAAAAGAAAAACTTTTCATCTCCTACGTGCCCTATAAATCTTTTTCTGTTTTTTTTTTTTTTTTGAAATAACGCGCCCTCTAAATCTGAATCGACGTCTTCATCCCAACGATCATGTGTCCAGTTAAGATTTAATTATATCCCAGCCATTGCAGTCCGCCAGCCGTCGTCGTCTTCTAGCCGGAGTCGTCCATTTTTTCCGATCATCGTCGCCGTTTTCTAGTCGGAGTCGTTCGTGTTTTCCGATCATTATCGTCCTCCTCTGGCTGGAGTCGTGAGTTCTTTGGGTGAGTAGATGTTCAGTTTCTATCTTATTTTAACCCTTTTTTTCCCTTTGATTACTTCACATCCGTGAGGCATATTCTTGACTACAGAAATTGATCTTGACTATTGGGATTGCCATATTTTACTTCTTTTTTTTTTTTCGATTTACTTCTCACTTTCACAGCATTTAATGAATAGGAATTGATGTAGGAACTTGAGAGTTAGTAGTTGCTTAGTTATATTTATTTTTTTAGCGATAGGTAGTTGTTTAGCTAGTTGAATCACAACTGTTGTCAAGAAGAAGAGTACACATTGTGTCCATTTAGTTTCGAAGCACTTTACCGAGAAGTTGGTTGCTTAAAGTGTAAGTTTTAGCAATAGTGAAGTATCTGCCTTTGCTAAATCTCTGTTTTTGGATTTAAGATGTGGAGTCTAACATCCATTTGAACTTCGTAATTTGTTAAATAATGTATCTATCAATTTTCTTTTTCCTCTTTTGCAAATTGGCAAGTTAGAACAATAATCCAATAAGGTCTCTAGTTTTGAGATTTTTTTTTCATACAATGAACTTGAAGTAGCTTTTTCATAGTTCAAACTTTTCAACAATTGACTTTTTTTTTTTTTTGAAATAATCACCTTTTGTCTAATAGTGAGTAAAATTCAATTTAATTCTATAGTTTCCTTTGCGATATTGAAGTACATGATTTACAACTTTCTAGGTGTGAGATTATATTTTTTATTTTTTTTAAAATTTATTTAGTTGTCTTATTTTATCTGATCTATTTCTTTTGATCCTACTTTGTCATCCTCTCTTGTAACTCTCATTTTCCATTATATCAATGGTTTATTTAGTTCTAAACGCCACAATTTTTTATTTACAGAATGGATAACATAGATCTCATATTCCATTGCAATGGTCGACTTGTTATAGCTGATGCCTATGAATATGTTAGGGGAACTGAGATAGCTTTGACTGTTGATAGGGACATGTTATCTGTCATTGAATTAAATACATTGATGTCAGAAGCAAATGTATTTAATGTTCAACGCTATTGGTATTTGAAACCAGGTTTAGAATTGCCTCGTGGTTTAAGTTTAATTAGACATGAGGAAGATATTTTAACTATGATAAGTCTCATTTGTGGGGATAACACTTTGCACATATATGTTGAACATAACCCAAATGAAGAAGTAATGCATCTAGGTTTGAATCTCGCCCATACATCTAGTCATAGCTCTATTGAGTTTGAAAAGAATGATCTAGTTTCTGATGGGTCAAATGACTCATCTATCGATATGAATTTATTATTGGATTTAGACCCTGGAGAATGTGAGTCTGCTTATGCTTCATCTTCCAATTTAAACTCTCCATGTTCATCTGATGAGGATAGAGAAGTGTGTAACTATCCGGTATTTAGATATGAGATTGATATGGATGCTGTTACATTCCAAGTAGGAATGAAATTTAGCAATAAGGAGGTGTTGAAGGAAGCTATAAGGGAATATGCTGTGAAAGGTTCATTTAATGTGAAAATGGTTAAGAATGATAAAAGACGAGTTAGAGCTATTTGTACTGATGGATGTCAATGGAAATTGCATGCCTCTGTGATCTCTGGTGACTCAACGTCGTTTCAAGTAAAAACATATTTTGGTGAGCACACTTGTCATCGTGAGTTTCACAATAGAAATGTGAACTCTTCATGGGTAGCGAAGACATACTTAGAACGTTTTAGGTTGGACCCTAACATGAAGTTGAGTGATATTCGAGAACTGGTTAAAAAAGACTATAGTGTAAATATTTCAAATAGTCAAGCATATAGAGCCAGGAGAAAAGCCAACAAAAAACTGAATGGCTCACTAGTCGAGCAATATAAAAGGTTGAGGGATTATTGTGAAGAACTTATCCGATCAAATGTGGGGAGTACAGTTAAAATTGAATGTGATAAGATTGATGAGGGTAGTGACCCTATATTCAAGCGAGTATATATGTGCTTTAAGGCGTGCAAAGATGGATTTGCCCATTGTAGACCGTTTATATGTTTGGATGCATGCCACTTAAAGGGGACATGTCAAGGCCACCTTATGTCCGTTGTAGGTGTGGATGGGAATGACTCTATTTATCCGATTGCGTGGGCGGTTGTGGAAGCTGAGACAAAGGACAGTTGGACTTGGTTCCTTCAATTGTTACAAAATGACATTGGATCATTCGAGTCCAAAGGAATCACTTTCATGTCTGACCAACAAAAGGTACAATACCATTTGTAAAATATTTTTGTTTCAAAACATGATATGTGCTACTTTTTGTTGTTTAATTTGAAGATTTTTTGTTTTTACAATTTTAAACAGGGTTTAGTACCAGCTTTTCTTGACTTCTTTCCAAAGGTCGATCATAGATTTTGTGTTAGACATTTGTATGCTAATTTTCAGAAGATGTTTAAGGGATTGCATCTTAAGAATTGTTTTTGGAGTGCCTCAAAAAGTACAACAAGGTCTGAGTTTGAGAAGTGGATGGAGGAGATAGCAAAGGTGGATACTAATGCTTACCAATATTTGAATAACATTCCTTCAAAATATTGGTCAAAACATTCATTTGAAACAAAGCCCAAATGTGATCTGGCATTGAACAACATGTCTGAATGTTTTAACTCCTTCATTTTAGATGCTAGGGATAAACCTATCATTCAAATGTGTGAAATGATTAGAAAGAAAGTCACTACCCGAATCACTAAGAAATTTGAAGAATATTCTAATATTGAGAAGGAAATAGGAGTTAAGATACAAAAAAAGTTGGATAAATGGAAAAATGTCTCTAGAACTTATACTCCTACTTGGTGCGGAAATATGAAATTTGAGGTTGAAGGGCGTAATGATCAGTAATCTGTTCAAGTAGATAACAAAAAATGTAGTTGTAGACGGTGGGATTTGATGGGAATCCCTTGCCATCATGCTGTTCAATGTATCCTTTACTTGAAAAGACGACCAGAAGAATTTGTGGATGCTTACTACTCTAAAGAATCATTGGTGAAAACATATTCATTCTTTTTAGAGCCTGTTAACGGACACAACCTATGGCCTAAATCGAATTATGACCCGATACAACCACCAATGATACGAAGACCGCCAGGGAGACCAAGACGACAAAGGAAAAGGGATGTGGATGAGGCTTCTTCTTCTCAACGATTTAAGCGTTATGGACCCACTATCCGATGTAGTAAATGTAAAGGGGTAGGTCATAATTCTCGATCATGTAAAGGACCAGTGGCTAAGAGGAGAAAGCAAACTAGAGGAGAAATGACTTTCATGGGATTCACAATCCCAAACATGGTAAATAACTTATTTAATTATGTATTTTCTTATATTTAAAATTCCTTCATATTCCTTAAATGTATTTATCTTGTCTATGAGGGAGATTCTTCACAACGACCCCAACTTGCTGAAGCTACGACAATACGAGACCTACAACTGCCTCAATCTTCTGGATCTTTACATACACGACAAGAGTAGGCATCAACCTTCGGATTTCAATTCACAATCGACTTTTGTAACTTGTTCAGGTATTGTTTTTTCAATCGCCTCTTCGACTTATTCATGTTTTGCATGCTTGATGCAATCTTCATATTATGTTTTATTTTGCAGGATTAATAAGAGTAGGCATCAACCTTCAATTTCTATTCTTTGGAGGCTTCTTCAAGTTGTGTTTTGTAGCAAGAGATGAGTCGCTGAAGGCTTCTTCAAATTGGACTTTTGCATCTGATGCATTATGGATCTAAACATTAATTTTGTAAAAGGGATGTTTTTGTTAAAAGGAAACCCATTTGTTGGTTTAAGAATTTTGAGACCACTGCGATGTTAGTAGGTATATTACTTTAATGCATTGCAAAAAGTGCATTCTGACTTTGTTCAAGGCAAAAATTAACATTTTATTTTATTCTTTTGATAATGAAACTGATATTAGGCATCAACCTTCAATTTGGCGTATAATATTTATGTTGTTTTACATTTCATCACACAACTTGGGATTGGCCATGAAATGACATCATTATAGTAAAGTTGTAAGCCCTCCAACATTCCTATTATACAAGTATATTTGTATTTCATGAAAAAAAATTAAACATCCATATGACATTTATTCCAAAATTTAAATAAAACACAACATACTGAATTTCAATAACCAAATTCCTAGATGGCCTAAGCAATAAGCATAAATCAAAGAAAGTCCAATGGTTCACAATATATACATGGACGCCATGCAATGAGGAAAAGAATTACAGAGAGAAAAAACAAGAGAAAAGAAGGGAATCAAGGAGTTTCTAAAAAATTTCTCCATGCGGTCAGTAAAAAGGTAGCTTCCAAAAGAACATAATGACCATAAAAATAAACATCAGAATTAGAACTAGAACTAAGAAGAACACATATACAACTGTCTGATTTCCAAGTTGACTACTATGACGTTATTTAATTTTCCAAGAAGCGTTTGATATCCAACTTGTAGATTTAGTCAACATCATAAAAGCCAAAAAATAAATTAAGAAGCCAATAATTTTCAACCAAGAGGCCTCAATATTACAACAAGAAGAATAAATACTCAAGGTAGGAATATAAAATAGCACAGATCAAATTATCAAAATTTGTTAACTATGGTTCTGCAGTAAAACTTTATGCTCAAATAATTGCATAAGAAGCATCTCCATATGACCCATTAACAATTACATGTAATCTATTGTAACAACAATTTGGAACTACACTATTACTACATAAGAAGTATCTCCACGATCTTATCTCCCAGTTCAACAACCATTAATTTAAAAAAAAAAAAAACTTCAGAAAATAGCATAAAACAATGATAATCAGTCTCCTCCTCCAGTTTGATTCAATATAAGCTCTGAAGCTTCACTTCGACCTGCTTCAATTCTTTTTCCCAATTAAAAGAATCTTGTTGATAATTGATCATTAACAACCTGAAGAATTATAAAAACCTTAAGCACAAAAGCATAGAGTTCTAATACTTTAATCATGAGCAACATGAAGAATTGTAAACAAAATTCTAACCTTAAAAAAAAAAAGAATAAAATTCTGATAATTGATCAACAGGTTGTAGATGACTCTGCAGATAGACGGTTGCAGCGATGTTGACTGGAAAACACGAATGACGGCGGCTAGAGGACGGCGACGGCTGGCGGATTGCAATGGCTACCGGAACAACTTCTAGGCGCTCAACGACGGGTAGAAGAGAAAGCGCAAACTGACAGCGACGGGGGCGGATTGCAACGGCGACGATGATCGGAAAAAATGGACGACTCCGGCTAGAAGACGACGACGGCTGGGATAGAATTAAATCTTAACTGGACACATGATCGTTGGGATGAAGACGTCGATTCAGATTTAGAGGGCGCGTTATTTCAAAAAAAAAAAAAAACAGAAAAAGATTTAGAGGGCACGTAGGAGATGAAAAGTTTTTCTTTTAACATTTTAACCTTTTTTTTAATTTTTAATAGTTTAGGTTTTTATTTTTATTTTTTAATTTATTTGCCTAGTAAGCAAATGAAGTAGCCTTGTCATCATATCCACATCAGCAAATAACGGTCTAGTCAGCATTCTGTTAAGTTAAAGTTAAGTCAGGGACCATTTAGAATGATTTTACAAACCTGGAGGACTAGAGTGTACCTTTTGAAACTTCAGGGACCAAATAGACATCAATTTCAAACCTCGGGGACTAAAAGTGCATTTTGCCCTTTATTAAAAATATCTCCTAGCTTATTCATTTCAATTATATTCTAAACTTTGAAACATTTTATTTTAACGCTTCAGCTTGAGTTTGATATATATTTTTTTTTTTTTACCAATATCAACATAGCTTAATAAAACTTATACTAATGATGATATTAGAATGAGACTTTTCAAAGTTTGAACTTTTAAGTATAATTATTTCAAAAAAAAAAAAAAAAAAAAAAACTTTTAAGTATAATTGAAACCAACTCAGTTTTGAGTTTTTTTTTTTTTTTTTAATAATTTAACCTTCTTTTTCTTTTCATATGGTTAGGCTTGCGGGTTGGGTTTAGTTTAGGTCTATTAAACTAGGCTTTCTTTTAAAAGTTCAACCATGGCGGAATTGGAAGATCAAGATATCGAACTTTAATATGGTAGTTGGTATCTCATCTACTAAATTAATTTAGTTAAAAATTAAAGGTTAAATTATTAAAAATACCTCAGACCTTTTCTGTTAAACTCAGGCACGAAAATGATGTATTTGTTGCTTATGTGAACAAATTTGAATACACAAGTATAAAGAAAATAAATAAACATTCAAATTTTGGATATAGTTGAAATGAGTCTCATAGTTTTTCTTTTTTTAGGTCAACAACAATTGGGGGTGATGAATATGAATCCCTGATTTATTGGTCAAATTACCACTAAGTTATATGATTCGTCAAAGTTGAAGAATACTGTTTTAATGGATATTTTTAATAATTTAACCCAAATAATATCGTGGAATATGGTTTGTTTCGAAAGAAGAAGAAGAAGAAGAAAAAAAAAAAAAAAATTATGGATTAAAAAAAAAAGAGGGTAAAGCATTGACGCCTTGACAGAAACGTCGTCGGGCTTACGAACTCAACAACGATTAGTCCACACTGAACAAAGTCTCTCTTTTCTCTTCTATATCCAGAAACCGAGTCTCGATACCGCGTCTTCTTTTCGCCGATTTAGAATTGGAATTGAAACTGAAATTGAAATCGGATTTCTATTTTGTTTCGAAGATTCTTTTGACCCATTTCACTGAACCAACTGAATTTATCATCTTTCAGCTTCCAATCCAAACCAGACCCTGATTCAATCGTCTCCCTTTCCCTTTTTCTGTGGTGGGTTTTCTTTTTTTTCGCTCTTTTCCCTGTTTGTTCTCTGTTGATGCGCTTCAATGGCGGCTTTACAGTCGTATTTGTCCCATTTCTTCACCAATTTCCCATTCCGAATCGCTAACTACTCTGAAGCAGACCTACCCATGTTGTTGTTATGCTTCTTCTTCGTCCTGTTCACCCTCTGCGTCCTCGTTTTATCCTTTTCTCTCTACAAAAGGTTGAAGAAAATCGAGTTCGAACATCATCGGCAACTAATCAGTAAGCCGATTGAGCCTGAGAGGATTGATATTGGGCATTCTGTGGCGGATTGCGACAATGGAACCGACCGGAGCTGTTTGACGCATTCGCTTCTCTTTGAGATCTTACCGCCGGATTCTCCGAAATGGGCGAGTTTCTTTGTTGAAGAGGGGCGTGATGAACCAGATTTGAAGGGTGTTGGATTGAATAAGGAGTTTGGGGATTCTGGTCAGGAGCAAGGAGCAAAGAAGAAGAAGAAGAGGGCAAAGAAGAAGAGGTCGAGTTTGCAAGGTGGTGATGAGAATGAAAATTGGGGAATTGAAACTGGTACTGGTTCTGAGCAGGAATTGACTTTGTTGTATCCATTTACATCGTCTACTAGTGTGATTCAGAGGAAGATTAAACGGCAGTATGATGAACTTATGAAGTGCCAGGAATCGAAGGAATTGACATTGGCTCAGGTTCTCTATTCTTCTATCTTTTGAAATTAGTAGAAATCTTGTTCAACAGTGTCTGCTGGATGTACTGCAACCTCCATTTCTGTTGTTGTCTGTGTTCCTACTAGAGTTTCTGCAGTAGTTCTTCTAGTTCATCTTGACTCTGATATTAGCTTCTGGCCTTTTTCTTGTGTCTATACTTCTGGTTCTGGTGCAATCCTTGCTGATTTTTTTCAAGAACCTACTTAATTTCTCTTCCATGACATAGTTTTAGCTTGAAGCTCCTTCGAAATGCCATTTCTCATATATTTGAGAAAGATTGTGAGGCTAATTATTGTGATGCAAGATTGCCTAGGAACAGACATATAGTAATATTTCTAATGTTTTCTAGACTTCTTCGAAGATCAGCTCTATCTATAACGGTTGTAGTTGGCCGAGTTTCATTAGAGATCAGCTTAATCTATACAATATGATGTCGTTGGTTGGACAATGTTCGGTGAGAATCCTTGCTTTTGGCTGATGAATGTGGAGTTTTTAGCAGTTCAAGTCCAAAATTTGACCCAACCCCCATGTCCATAACTTCTCCAATATCACTGGCTTTGTGTGCTAGTTAGAATTGAGACTGATAGGGAGTTGAGTTCTGAACACTGCAGCACTGCAATTTATTTCTGTTTTCCTTTCAATTGCAGGTCAGACAATTTGCCAACTGCTTAATCAATGCCAGAAGCAAGCTGCAGCACAAGTATGCTTCATATCTTTGCTTTGGCGATATTGGTGTTTCTCTAACAACTCTTACTCTGTGTCAAATTTGATGGACCTTTATTTTAGAGTTTGTACATATCTCATTAACTTCTTGTTAAGTATCATCAATGTACGTTGGGTTATATTTGCCTGTGAGATCTATCTCTAAAATTTTTTTCCCTTTTGAAGTTCTTGCACTCCCAATTATCAATTATATACACTTTTTCTACTGACAGAGCTGACGTTATCCATCGGAAGTTCACCATAACAAAAGCCCTGCTTTATAAGGCAGATAGATCCTCCTTCGATCGCCTTCAACAGCAGGTTGGTAACATGATATAATTAGATATTTGTTGGAAAAAGTTTCATCTACTCAAATTTGTTGATCTGTCGTTGTCTTAGATATACAAGCTAGAACTGGAACAGAAAAGACTAGAGGAGGACACCTTTGTTTATAACTGGCTTCAACAACAACTTAAACTCTCTCCAGCATACAAAAAGGTATTGCTTTTACCTCTTATTTCGTTTAGACCTTTTTCGGCACGGATGCTTCCTAGAAATTAGAAAATACGCTACTGGCCGTCTGATGTAGCCTCTGAATCCCATCACCCATTCCCTTTGCAAGTACACTTAATCAAGTTCACCACTCTCTCACCCTTTTCCCATAATAGTTGAAAATGTACATTGAAATTATAAGATGGATATCTTCTTCTCTTCTTTTTGCTCTCTCTCTGCGCACGCACACCCAATTGTTATTGAGAATAATGCAACAGCTGAACCTGATGATCTCTCTGTACCTTCTGATCTTCCAGATGCTTGAAATTGGTACCTGCATGGAGTTGATGGAAAAATCTGAGAAGCCAACAGAAAAGATCGATTCTGAGTTTACTGACATATCGTTTGAAGAACTATTAGCTCAGGAAAAAAAGGATTCGTTTTGGTAAGACACCATTCCATTGTCTCTGCTAGTTCATCGTTTGTGATAGATGAGGTCCTAATAACAGTGAGATACCCTTTCAAATTCTTATGCAGGCAAAGAAATGGGAAACTGAGATCATGCTCAAGCTGATACAAGTGATGAGTTTCCTCTTCTTTTCTTGTAACAAAGGATCAGATTTGCTGCATGTAAATCCAAAAACAATACACTTTTTACCTAGCAGGAATTTTGTTAGCACTAGCAGCCTGCTGCTTCTTAATTTTTGCTCAAGTAAATATACCTTCTTTTCCCTCTTCTAGTTAGGATTTTTAGGATTTGTCTGTGGAAGTTGGTCAATCACAGTAGATGCTTGTAGTTGTTGTAGTCAATCACTGACTGTTGACTTTGAAAGGATGAAATTTCAATACATTTCTACAATTAAGATGTCGCATTTGCATTTTCGTGGGGTTAGAAATTGACTGAAATTGACTGAATTTGAATGATTGAGAAGATAAAACCCAACAACATGAATTAATCATTTGGTGAGTCTCTTTCTTATTTTTCTTCTTGTTTGGCGGATATCACATTATCCATGAGGTCCAAACCTACGACCGTTTGGAGGAAGTTGTCATGTCTTAATCGTTGTGCTATGTTTATGTCGACAATTATTCATTTGAATTTCAATGACGACATAAATTGAAAGAAATTGGTTGTAGGTAACCCATTTAATATATTGCATTTAAGGAATGTTACCTTTTTTAATACCTACAAATATAGTAACAATTTCAAATTTTCCTAATATTAATCATTGTTCTATTATTAGCCTTATTGTACCTAGTTATTTGCATCAAGGAAAAATAGATACTTAAAGATTTACCATTTAAAATTCAAGATAGATAATCAAACAAAGTCAAAACAAAAATTCCATCCCAAGCAATAACTAATGATTGTACTTAAAAACCATGTTGGCAAATATAGTCTTAATAATTGATAAAATTTTATTAAATAGTTCTTACCATTAGAGATCACTAACGGATTAAGACATAGAAATTAAGTGCCTAACAAAATACGAACAAAATTTTTGTGCGTCTCCAAAGCATGAAGAATAAAGTTATATTTTAACCATCAAAATACCTATGAAACATTAACCAACAAAATGATAATGCAATATTAAAACACACCTAATTAATTGAGCAGAAGATTCCCTGTATTTTAATTTGATGAAATATAGACCTTAACCAATTGCCACCTATCAAATAAAAATTCTTATAACACACATGTCAATTGAGTTGCTTCAACCTGTCAACTTGATCCTGAATACCTACAGCAAACTTCCTGAATATAACCAACAATAAGAGTAAAAGATGCAAATTTGGTATCAGTAAAAATTATTCATATATGACCACAAAAAGCTCCAAAATCACCGTCCCTGATTCTTGTACACAATATAACAGATTCATAACACTTAACAATAGTGTAAGGGAAGGGGAGGAGGTGAGAGAGAGAAGAGAGAGAAAGGACCTACAATCTACCATAAAAAGGGAATTGACTGAGAGACGAGAGAATAATCCCCACTGCTATCCTAAAAAAAAGGCCAATCGATTCGGATAAGTTCTCATCTTTTAGTTCTTCCCGTTTTAACTCGAACCATATAGTCTGAACTGAACAATCTCTGAGCCATAAGCAGCAAATCAGTCAATCTTCACGGAAGAGTAGATCTTTCTAACAAACCAGAAGCAAGCATAAAAGCCAATGGTTCCGGTTAACACAAAGAACGCATACGAAACGATAACCATGTAACCGAAGTACAGGATCCCTGAAACAAACTTTGTGATTTCCAACTTGGAGAAGAAGTAGAATACTGAGTAGAGGAAAAGATAGAGAGCAGAGGAGCCTGCAGTCAAGTATGATCTCCACCACCAGTGGTAATCTTCACTACACAACTGGAAGTAGCAAAGCACAATTGTTATCTCTGCACAAGTAATTAGAAGGATAACAAATACTATGAAGAGGAAGCCAAATATGTAATAGAACTGGTTGAGCCATATTGATGTCAAGATGAAGAAGAGCTCGATAAAGACAGCCCCAAATGGAAGAATACCCCCAATGAGAATGGAGAAGACCGGCTTCATGTACCATGCTTGGTCGGGTATCTGCCTTGGAATCTTGTTGGTCTTCACAGGATCTTCAATTGCTGGTTTTTTGAAACCTAAGTAACTACCAACGAACACCAATGGTACTGATATGCCAAACCACAAGCAGACAAGAGCAAACATTGTCCCGAAAGGCACTGCCCCAGATGACTGCTCCCCCCAGATCAGAGCATTGAGCACAAAGAAGATTGAAAAGAGAATACCAGGAAACATAAAAGCCGTTTTTAAAGTAATCTTCTTCCATTCAGTGCCCCTGAACATTTTGTACAAACGAGATGATGAATAGCCTGCAAACAAACCCATGAAAACCCACAGAAGGACCATGGCGGTCATTAGCCCTCCTCTGTTGGAAGGAGATAAGAAACCCAGTAGAGCAAATATCATTGTCACGAGTGTCATTCCAAAGATCTGAACGCCTGTGCCAATATAAACACACAATAGACCAGAATTGATGGGTGGTCTAAACACATCTCCGTGCACAAGTTTCCATCCTGTTTCCTCTTGAGCCTCATCTTGGGCGTCCAACTGATTATAGTTGGCAATATCCCTATACAGAGTTCTCATCATGATCATGGCCACCATGCCAGAGAGGAAGAGAACAATCATTAGAGAGTTGATAATGGAGAACCAGTGAATTTGATCATCATTCATGAGAAGGTATGTGTCCCACCGAGAAGCCCATTTAATATCACTTTCCTGTGGAAAGACCCAGTTTATAACTGCAATATCAGAGGAACAGTTTAGAAGTACCAGGGATTTGTCAAGACCATACCTTGAATGAAACGTCATATGTAAACACAATCTCCTTATTTGTGTCAACTTCTTGAGGAACAGTGCTGCCTTGGATTAAATTTTTTGTGTCCTTGTTACATGTAAGTAGCTGTGGGTTCTTCTCGTCCCACTCCTTGTATTCATGATTAATACTGTTCAAAAAAATTAGGGAGAGAAACTAAGCTACTGTACTGATCATAATTAAATGGATATTCTATGGAAACGCAACAAGAGAATTTAATCTTCAGAATGCAAACCAAGACTGACAAAAAAAATGAGCTAAAGCTTAGGGGCAAAGGCATTGCTTATTAAAAGCATGAAGTGCCTTGGACCGAACAGCACTCTAAGGGTGTAAGAGGACCAAAGAACCAGTGGTCAATTAAGCAGGATCTTAGTATATAGAAGTGCAATTGACTTGTAAGAGCAAATGAAAAGAAAAACCTGTTTGGAGTAACCTCAAATCCAACAATTCGAGCCAGATCAGTGTCAGGGTCCTTGTGAAACATGACTCTAAAGCTCAAGTGGTTATTAATAAAATATTTTTCCTCTTTGCTCTGTCAAGGGAAAGGGAAGAAATATATTAATGAAACTATAAAAGCTATAGAAAAATAAACACTGAAACCTTCATATTCTAACAGCCATCAAAATTCTACCCCAGCATAATTCCCTTTGAATCCAACAAGGAAACCATGTTCGTAAGTCGTTGACGGATTTCCATCCCTCCTTTGTCGAAGAACAGCCACAGGAAGGTTATCCAAGATCCTGCATATCCACAAGGGCATCTCATTGTACGGATAGTAAATAAAATTGACAGATATATCAAACGGGAAGGGATGTGCCTACTATGAGTAAACTACAGAGTGAAACTTCATATTTCAAAGTCAAAACTCAATACAAGATACCATTAAACATATAGATATAGAAGTTTTCATTTCAACTTACATGTTTACTCGATATTTATCATCAATTTTCTCCTTAAAATTTTTCGCAGAGTCAGCATCAAGAGTTTTCCTGCATACAACAGTACAAGACTGCTCCTCCCTCATTTTGAACTGGGGAAATATTTAGAAGCATTAAAAACGGGAAAATAAATAAAGTTGATTTCATTTTAGATGGAATCTATACAAGATACTCACGGTATAAACAGAATTCTCAATGCGGTCGCCCCGGAGAACTTCTCCCAAGTTTTCTGCATTATTATTGATTTTTTTGGGCTTGCAATAATTTAAATAGTAGTAATCATATGGGAGCTGTGTTTTTGTGGATGACAATTTGTTCACTTTAACAGGAAGACCATCACCCTGTTGAAAAGAAAACAAAAAAAGGCATTTCCATCAGAACTCGCGTGTAAGACAATTCTAAAATTCAAGAAGATAAAAACTCAAATAATACTAGATCGTCAACAGCAGTGGGCACATCTATCAGAACTCGCGAATAAGACAGCATAATGGTGCCGTATATTTGAACACGGATATGAACTCTCCTTTAACTACTTAAGCAACCTGAACATACTACAATAAGAAACCTTACAGCACTGGAAAACTGAACACATAGCGTGGACAACGCTTACGGCTGCCTTTAACCATTTTACCCGATCGAGATGGTTAGGCATCGAGTAGTAAAACATGGTAGCGAGCAAAATTTGAAGTAATTCAAATATCAGGCACGAATACAACAATACGTTTACACATAATGCGGTATCACTCCTACGTTTCATTGCTGTGGAGTGAGCAGATATGATGTATTTTCCTTAAATTAACACATAATTGAACACAACACATGTAACCAGAACACAGCATCCAATGATGTTTAGGAATGTCCCGATACCGCATTATTAAGAGAACATATACTATTAAAGAACAGATCAAGCACCAGAAACCTAGATCCGACTGAGCCGCAGTACGAACTACCAAAAACCGCAGCTACACGCCAGGGCGCAGATCGTGAAAAACATTTCAACAGGAAAAAACGATAGC
Source organism: Luffa aegyptiaca (assembly GCA_017139565.1). Lineage (NCBI taxonomy): Eukaryota > Viridiplantae > Streptophyta > Magnoliopsida > Cucurbitales > Cucurbitaceae > Luffa > Luffa aegyptiaca. The sequence continues at coordinate 1,180,938 of CM029399.1, read as the reverse complement.
AAGTTGAAGAACACACAAGAAATAAAAGAAACATTGAGAGGAAGTGATCGAATTCATAACGTACAGTCTGGAAATCCCGAGGAGCGACGCCGGGGAGGTAGAAGGAGTGGACGGAAGATATGAGAAGCAGACCGAGGAAAACGGTGGCGAGATTTGGTGAAGGTAACGGAAACTTGCCGACCTTCTTCATTTCCCGATGACGGAGTACGGAGGAGCAATCGGCCGCGACGATCGGAGCGACGGAGAGGCTCTGGTTCGAGGCCTGAGGGTTGAGCGAAACTATTTTCCTTTTCCACTCTCGAGAATTGGGAGGATGTTGTGATTGTGAATGGCGGTGTTAGAAAAAAAAAAGAGTATTAAATGTGTATTAAATAAAAATACTTGGAATTTTAGATGATTAAAGACAATGTTTAAACGTAATTTGGTTCGTTTAGTTTATTAGTTTATTTTAATTTTTGCAACTCTAATTAGAAAAATAATGTTGTAAAAATCAGCATAGCTTAGCGGTAATTGGCATGTACCGATTTTACTAATATGAAATGCCATTTTTTACTATCTTACATCGAATCATCGACCTTTTTTTTTTTTTTTTGAGTACATCAACATTTGGGAGTGGGGAGATTTGAACCTTTTGGTCGATGGTACATGTCAATTATCGCTGAACTATACTCGTTTTGGCTCAAATCATCGACCTTTGTAATAGTATTTGTTGTTTTATCCATTAAACTAGGTTTAAATTGACATACAAACATTTTCATACCACCCAACTTATAATAAATGTTATATCAAATGCATCATTAGATGTTGTCATTTTTCGTATTTATTAACTCATTACCACTTTGAACTTTCTTTTCCCTTTTTAATACTTTCATTTAAAAAAATAAAAATAAATAATTTAAGTCTCATTTAATAATCATTTGATTTTTTAGGTTTAGTTTTTGAAAATTATGTTTGTTTTCTTCTAAGTTATTTACAATGATTTTCATTTTAATTAAAGAGACATTTGAATTATTAGTCAAATTTTAAAACACAAAAACAAGTTGTCGAAAACTGCTCTTATTTTTCTTTGGGAAAATTACGTTTTTGGTCCCTGAGTTTTGAGGAATATGTGTGTTTGGTTCCTGAGTTTTCAAAATAGATCTTTTTAGTCCCTAAGTTTTGAGAAATGGGTTTAAAAGGTCCATAAGTTTTCAAAAAGGACCTTTTTAGTCCCTGAATTTTGAGAAATATGTTTAAAAAGTCTCTAATATTATTTTTCATCTTTTTTAAATTAATATTTTTGTATCATTTTTTAATATTGAATGGTTTTTTAAAATTAAAAAATTAAAAAGTATTAATTTAAAATTTTGAAAAAATAATATTAGGGACCTTTCGAACACATTTTTCAAAACTTAGCATCTAAAGAAGTCTATTTTGAAAACTTAGGGACCTTTTAAACATATTTCTCAAAACTCAGGGACTACAAAAGTCAATTTTGAAAACTTAGGGACCAAATACACATATTCCTCAAAACTTAGGGACCAAAAAGGTATTTTTCCCTTTTTCTTTTTATTAGTTTTCAAAACTTCACTTGATTTTTTAAGATGACATTAATAACAACAGAGATACTAAGGTAGTTTTTATAAACTTAATTTTTAAAAACAAAAAATAAAATGATGTCTTCACTGTTATGGATTAATTTTGAGAACTCGACATTGATTTTTTAAAGACACACCATACTTACAAATATTGCCACTTGATTTTCATTCTTTTCACATCTAACCAGATAATTATTTCACATATTTATTTTTTAAGAAAAAGGCAAAAGTGAATTATCACAATGAAAGAAAGAAACATAAATTAACAAATTTAATATTTGTCAAAAAGTGAAAAGTGAGAATATTTGATGAAAGAATGAAAGATGAAAAAAACTATACATTACGGAGAATTTATTAACGAGAAAGTATAAAAGGAGATTTGTGAACATTCAAAAATTAAGTAGCCCTTGTAATTACAGAAAGGTTGCCATTTAATTTTAGATAAATATTGCATGAAATTATAGAAGAAGAATCGTTGAGACCAAATCTAAATAGTTGGTACACTCTATCAAAACAATAAAAAAGGGAAGGACAGTTATTTTACCCGTAAATTCAAATTGAATATTGTATAGTATCCCATGTTATTCTACCAGTCATAATTTTGCAATAAATTTGAAATAAATATATATAAAAATAAAAAATAAAAATAAAAAAACACACACACACACACAAAACATTGAGATTGGAAGAGTTACAAAACCAGAAGAAAGGAAGAAGACGAGGGCTCTGAATAGATTTTGTATTATTTACTCAATGATCATTACAGACAAGAAGCTATCGAATAAATAGGCAACCTGGAATAACAATAAAGATTCCTTGCCCTCTAGAAATCAGCCACGAGTATACAGGGAAGAATAAAGAAGTAACAGAAAGGTAAACAGACTACCAATTTACATTTTACTGTCAGGTAATTCTTCCAAGGATGCACCATAGACTTGGGCCTTGACATCTCCATATACTTGGGCCCTAATAGGAAGTTCAGTTGGAGTCATTGTGGTTTTCTATCTTCAGATTACCAAATTGGAGAATCACCAAGGTCTTTCAGCGATTCAACATGCCCCCTAAGCCAAACGCTTCACCTACCTGACCTCAGAGAGCCTAAAATGAGTCGCCCTAGTCCTATCCTAGTCTTACAAAGAGTTTGAATTGTTCTATAGTCTTGTAGGATGAATGAATTGCAGAATCGTCTGACGAACAAATCACCTCCTTGCTATCTTGGGTGGGGGGGGGGGGGGATGAGTTGAGTTAGTTTAGCTCATCAAGCTCGACCTCGGGTTGTTCACCCAATGAAAGATCTTTTACTCCGACCAAGCCTCGTTGCCATTCCGAACTTCCAACTAGTATCAACCGCTGAGCATTTATTTGTGTGGCTCGTTTAAACACCCTGCACAACCATTACCAGTGTGGATTGGTAAATTTGATGATTTTATCAAGTTGATGTGATTTTGAGTGTGAGAATGATAATACCATTTAAGAGGTTTGTTCTCCAAGACAAAATCAACAGTTCGACCTTTTTCCCTGAGAAGTGTTGCAACTGTGGAAGCTGCACCTTGGAGATCAGGATCCAGGGCACAAACTATGTTCTCTACTCCAACACTCAGTTCTGGCAGCAACTTCTTTTCCTTGAGCAACTACTACCAAACCCTGGCGCCCATGGAAAAAACAAACATATAAGAAAATTCTTTTCAAGAAGAAACGAAACATTTCATTGAAGGAATGAAAAGAGATTAATGTTCAAAGATATAAGCTCCACATAAGAATGAAAAAGGAACAAAAATGAGAAAAAAGGGCAAGGAAGCGCCCCAAAAAAGAACAAACTTGCAAAGAATTTGAGGCTCAAATCAAACTTGAAACTTCGAAGAACCACAAAACAGAGAGCTGAGAGAACCAACTCAAATGTATGAATTAATTTATACAGCCCTCAACTAAATTTACTAAACAACCATTTAATCCATTTTAAATCAAGGAATTAGTAGGATATATAATAATAACTAAGGTAAGCGGCCTACATGGTTTGAACTAAAAGATTCTTAACTATGGACCAATTCAAGGTGATTAAATAATAAACAGTCGAGCACAGTTGATGAAAAAGTCTAACATTAATGATAGAAGGAAGAAAGTTGCAGTCCAGAAGTAAAAGTTTATCCACGCTACCATCGATGATTGATACTAACCATGTAATTCTAATGTAGAATTTTATCAGCTTACAACTTACCTCTACTATAACAGCATCGCCAAACCCAAAGCCACAAGCAGGAATATCATCGCCACCAAATGTAGAAAGCAAACGATCATACCAACCCGCATATGGCTCGCAGCTTTCCCCCTCGGTCAAAACCCTGAAACCAGTATCTTTATTATTAAAACAAAAATAAAAATGATGAACCGAAAAGAGCAATTTTCATGGCATACAACTTTTATAGACAAAAAAGTGTCAACTTTAACATAGCTATAATTAACTTTGAAGATAGAGATCAAGAAGAAATATTGACTAAAGAAACAAGGAAAATAAATAAGAGGTGACTGTATTCTAAGTTTTAACTATTTTCATAAATTTATTTGGTTGCAGATATTTTGTTTCACGATATACTAAGAAAACAATGGAAAGATACCGTTACAAATCCATTCCTTGGCTGAATATTAGATTTATTAACAAATACACCAACATATTTGATATTGAAATTTTCGTATAATTTATAATTAAACTTGGGATTGTAGCCATTTAATGAGATGATTTACCTATATTCAGTTTACATACTAGAATAAAATTAACTCAGGAGACAGTTTTAGATGTAGTAGCTGTAGTTTAGAGTGTCGGAGGTGGCATTATTTCAGTTAAAGACATAACATGTTTTGTTTTTTGTTTTTGTTTTTTTTTTTTAACTTAACATGGGGTGAGAATTTGAATCTCTTGACCTTTTTGTCGAGGGCATATGTCTTAACTAATTGAGCAATGCTCAAGTTGGCAACATATAATATATGTTCAGCCTATGGCATGAAGACGAGTCAAATCAACAAGACAAACAAGTTCATGGGAGGAGTGAATATCAAATACTAACAACAAAACTAACCTCAAAAACAATACCAGTGTAATAAGCAAGGCCACGGACAATGGACGCATCAAATTGGATCCAATCAGAATAACCGAACTTTTCAGCAAGAGAAAATAGCTGCTTCAGATCAGACAACGCTTCACCACCACCTCCTAGTATCTCTATGCCAAGAATAACAATCACACTTCAATCAATTTCAATGTCTTTATCAGAATTCATGCATTTCAACTCATTTGTCAAAGAATTGACCATTTGCATAAAATAACCTTCCAACTTCGTCAAAATTTTTCACCTTTGGTTGGTTTGATCTGCCGAAGAATTACATATTGAGATTTCATTTGGTCATTTCTACATTGAGTGTCTCATTCATAGTACAGCTTTCCTTTGAGTGATTTTATTTTCATGAAAAAAACAAATTTAGTCTTGAAACCTACTCAAAGTGTTATGAGAGCGTGCTCATATCACATAGCCCACACCTCGGCATACTTTCAAGCCTTCAACAGATTCTCCTATTTCTCTCAGGTTAAATATTCTATAAATCCCTTGTTATGGAAAGGGAGGATGAAACAATAACTCCTCGATCACCAAAAGGACGAGCATTGAACTAATTTGGCGGTAATTCTCTGATTGAATGCATTTGAATTCGAACAGAAAATTAAAGCCGAATACTCATACTATAAGTTTGAGAAAAAATTACAGGATAGAGCCTCTTTTTCCTTTTATTTGCAGGGTCCAGATTTTAGCTCAGTTCAAGAAATCGAGTCCAAAATTAGTAAACTGATGGCACCCAATACAAAAGCTTACATCAATACCTGGTCTCTTGTTTATTCACCTGCTTTCCTAGTGAACATCGCCTCCGACTCGAGCACCGGAAAATCAACCTCCTCGAACCCGTACACTCGCGAAACCTACTAAACCTGAGAGACACAAAAATCACAAACATATCTACAATTCGGAGCAACGGGATACGGAACCTCTCTGAAATTATTGAATAGCCAGTTGCGGAGTAGCATATCTTCCGGTGAAAATCTCTGGTTCCCTTGGGAGGGTTGACATCGATCTTCTGCAATTCTTCAGTGACCGGTGTCAGAGATAGCACCCCTGACCTGCGGCCGCCAGTGTCGCCATGACCGAAAGACTGGGCGGAAGAGAGAGCACTGAGAGAATAATGAAATGTGAGGTTGGCGAAGAATGAGGGCTTCGGAAAGGAGAATCTGAGAATGATGTTGAGAGCGAGTGATGATGAAGAAAAAATGAAGGGCTTGAAATATAGGTTGAGGCAAGGTTGGAAGATAAGGAGCGATGAAGGCTTCGCATCCATGGCGGTCGACAGTGCAGAGACGAAGCACGGTCAATTTGCGCGCCTTCTGAAGTTGTAACAAAATGTAAATCATATTTTGCAATTTAGTCCATTTATTATGTAAAATTTCAATATTGTACCCATTACTATCCCAAATGTCCATCCGTCCCTTCTCAACCCTATCATAAACTAATTTATGGACTTGTTTTATGTTATAATTTCATTTGGGTTTAATGGATTTAAATCTCTAGCATCAAGATAGAGGTAATATCAATTATGGTTGAGCTATACTCACTTTCACTATTTAATTTATAAAGTATTATTTTAGGTATGTTTCACCTTCAACTTTAACAGCGATCAAATAAGTTTATAACACGAAATAGTATATTTATCAAAAGAAATTACTTTTTAGTACATGATCGTGTTTTTAGATTTTGAAACTTGAAATCTTGATACATCTAAAACATTCGTCTAGTTTTTATCGTGATTTCAATTTTAGTTTTATACTTTTAAGATTTTGATTTATTTCCTTCCAATTAATTTACAAAATAGTTTCATATTTATTGAGCAAATGTTTGAATTATTAGTCGAATTCAAAAAAAAAAATCTAAAACTATATATATTTTTTTAGGTTTCAATACTTGACTTGGATTTTTTTGTTGAAATAATACTTGACTTGGATTTTTAAAACTTTATCGTAGATAAAAATAATAATATTATTAAAAAAAAAAACTTGTTTTTGTGTTTTTAAAAATTTGACTAAGAAATTAAATGTCCTCGGAAAAAAAAAACATTATAAGAAAATTTAGAGAAAACAAACCTATTTTTTTTAAAAAAAAAAAAACAAATGATTATTAGACCAGATCAATATTATTACTTTTGCATTTGTGTGGATGTTTAAAGAGTAAAATTGTTCCAAAGTGTATAAGTTAGCTTAACGGTAATTGGCATGGTTCAAATTCTCAAACTCCACAAATGTTAAATATACTATATATATGTGGTTAGATTACAAGTTTAGTCTCCTAAACCTTTGGAGTTGTATCAATTTGGTTTACGAACTTTAAAAAAATGTCCAATAGGTCATAAACCTTAAAAATGTTTAATAAAACTCTCAACTTTCAATTTTGTGTATAATATGTTTAGGCATATTCGAGATTTTTAAAAATTAACCAATTTACTGCTATAAAATTGAATTATATGCTCATTGGAACAAAAAATAAAAACTTTCAATCTAGTATCTAATATATTTGTGAATTTAAAAAAAAAAATGTCGAATAAGTTAAAAATTCATTAGACATAAAAATGGATAGACTATTTGGATACAAATATGAAAGTTTAAGAAAAAACTGAATATTTTTTTAAAGTTCATAGACTTATTAGATACAAAATTAAAAGTTTGATAATTGTTTGAAACTTTTTAAAATTCAGAAATTAAAATGATACATTAAAAAAAATCGGGGGCTAAACTTGTAATTAAACCTATATATATATATATATATATATAAAAACGTTTTTAGTTTTACAGATCTCAATATTCCTCGAGAGGGAATATAAAAACGAAAACAGTGTGGAGTGTGGTGGCACACGTGCGTAGTCCAACCCGATGGACGGCTGCCGGTGGCGCTCAAAAGCGTTGAAAGGATCCCACCGTCCAAACCTTTTTCATCAAATATGGGGCCCAGTGTCTAGATGGGCGGCTAGTGGACCCCACTTTCAAATCCTATCACACCTCACCATTCAGTCGGGTCGGGCCCACCAAATTCCTTTTTTCGAATTTACCATTTTACCCCTCCAGGGACTGTAATTCACCGGGAAGGGTCAGCCACCGGTCGCCGGCTGAATTCGTCAAAGCCGCCGTTTATAGAATTAGGATTAATCAGTAATCTATTAATCCAAGTTCGAGAAAATTAATGAAAATTTGGACATTCGAATTTCCCTGAAATTACCTAATATTACATGTGTATATGGGGAAATAATTGACTCTAAATTATAGGAATTATTACAATCACACTCTATAAATTCAATTTAATAAATTAGCTTTTAAGCTCATACAAATGTTGTAACTTGCTTAAACTATTATAAATGGTAAATTGCAATTAACTACTCCTAAACTACAAAACATTATTTAAGACAAGCCTCTACTATGATATGATTTTTACAATTTAACTAAAGTTATTTATATCGAATTTTTTTTCCTTGATTGAGATTGTAGCATGATTTGAAACTATTTTTTCCATAGTTAATATTGTAGCTTTCAAAACTGGTAGAGTTAAACGAATTGGGTTCAACTGCGAAAATTCTATACCTTGAAGGTTTGGTTATAAAAATCATTTTAGTTTAATGTCGTGTTTGGAACTTCATGGTTTTGAGATATTTGAAATGATAACGAATTTGAAATTAATTATCTTGTTCGTTATCCCATGAGGTAAATTACCCATTTAACCCTATCCTATTTTAATTTATTATCAATAACTTGGAATTAAAAGCTTATATTAGTGAACTTTTATTTTACCTTTCTCTTCGATTATCATCCAACACACACACACACAAAAAAAGAGTTTAAAATATTCCTCGTTTTGAATGGGACAAATAATTTGAAATCATTTATTGAGCCTTCTTAGTTCCAAGCGGGTGACGGCAGCCTGTATGGCTTGCAATATTCAAGGGCTTAGTTGAAAATTCTCGTAAGTTTATGGATGATCGGTGAAATTAAAAGTTTAGGATGTTGTATGTAACAACCTCAAATGTTTAGGGGATTGATTTTTACAAATTCTCATTAAACAATATATAGAATGAGGATTCAATCATTTGACATCTTTATCGAAGTACGAGCTTTATGCTAATTGAGTCATGCTTGCGTTGACAAAAACCATGAGAAGTGTTAATCCATTACTAGTAGCTTAACCAATTGATCCTCGACCTTTAATTTTTTGAAAAATATAAAATTTCACTTCTCAACTTGGTAAGGTGCATCAACATTCACCATAAATTTTCAATCCATCATTTTTGTTTTTTTGACAACCATATTGGGTGGAAAATTTGAACCACAAACCTATTGGTCATTAATACAGGTTTTGTACCAGTTGAGTTATGTTCATGATGGCTCAATCAATTGATTTCAATAACAAGCAAGGTAGATTTTTTTATACTTGTTAAATGTCATGAAAATCAAGTTTTGCACACAATTGACTAATGAATTGTTGCCAGATGAGCATAGTTAGACAGTAATTTACTGTACTCTTGACCATTAGATCATAGGTTTTTGATTTTTTCCGTCTCAATTGTTGTCGAACTAATAAGAAAAGACTTACAAATTTCAATAAAGAGAATAAATCAGTTTAATATATATATATTTTTTTTATATTAAACATATACCCCCTTTTATCAAAAGTGCAACACTTACTCGAAGTTCAAGATAGATATTGCAACGTTTATTTAATTTTAAGGTGTAATTTGATGAAATTGAAATTTAAACACTACATTGTCGAGTTTGAGGAAAATTTGATATTTTCCCTAAATCTTTAATAAATGTTCTTAATTCGAACATTTGACCTATTGATCCATGAAACAACGTCGCAGTTAATGGAGCCATACTATTACAATCAAACTTTGGTTTTTAATTTGTTTGTTAAGGTATTGTTGCGGTGAAGACTGAACCATCGACTTTTGAAATGATAAATAATCTGTGTCATCCGGATAAACTCTGATAATACACAACTTTTTAAATACACTGGCTTTAATAATTGAATCCTGCATTAATTACCGAAGGATTTTACCAAAAAAAATAAAAATAAAAATTAACCACCCTTTTTTAGAAGCGACTTCCTAATAGAAGAATAAATTTATTAAAGAAAAAACAAAAAACAACAAAAAAAACTCGACAACATCTACTGAACGAGAGAGTTAACGACGTGGCATCCCAGTAAAAAAAAAAAAAAAACTATTATTATTCATAATTTTATTTTCAACTTTTTTTTTTATTTGAAGGGGGGTCCTCTCATTCTCTCGTAATTCCACTTCCGCCCTTCAAATATTTATCGCCCACATCTCTCGAGCTTTCGCCATTTTGGAAATCGGAACGAACAACAGGACAGTCAAGCCTGCTTTTCGAAGATCAACTCCATCTCCATCTCCATCATCGAGTTCGAAAAAGGTTAGAGCCCCTTCTTCCTTATGAGATCTGTATTTTTCTCTCTGTTTTCAATCGATCTCACGCATTCCGTGGCCCTCTCCAGCTTCCAATCTGCATCAGCTTCCCCCTTCGTTCAAATGGGTACGTTTTTATGTTTTAATCGCTATTCAGTTTGTGCAATTTGCGTGACGATGATCCATCTCTGTTTCCTTCAGCTTAATTTGTACGTTTTGTTTGATTTGCGTTACGTTGAAGCATCCTCAGTGTAATTAATTTCGTTTTTTCAATTCGATTGGGCGCGATATATAACGTCCGGATATAGTTTGATTATCCATTACCCTTTAATCGTTGTTTATTGCTAATAAAAGGATTCGAGCTACCTTGATCAGGGCGTGATTGTTTTGCTCCAAATCTGCTGGGAATGATCACGCTGCTCGGGAGTATTAGATCGATGAATTCTATTCACTATTTCGTCTCGATGGGTGTAGGATAATTTTAGAATGAGATGTTTATGCTTTTGAATTTTCTTTAAAATCAAGTTCGTACCCGTGGCTGATGGGATTTATGGGTTTTATGGATCTCGGGTGTATCTGGCTGGCGAGTTTTTTGGAGTCGAGTATAACATTTAGATGGGTTCTCACTTGCATGGATGCTGCCATCACAGTTATTGCAAAATGATTGTGTTCGGGACTAACTTTCTCAAATTTTCTGAGAACGGACGTTCCACGTTTCTTGTTGTCTCATGTATGGTGCCGATCATGGATCAATTTTGCTTGGCTTCTTCTGGAAATCAGAGAGCATTATTATTGTTATCTCATGTCAAAGCTAGACAGGAGCATTATTTTATTGGTTTGCTTTTAAGAGTTTTATTTTTTCCGTCGTGGTGATATCACAATGCCATAATTTAGTTCATGGGTTTTACTTGCCCGTCTTTTTGTCATTTCTACAATTACGAGGTTCTAATAAGATTTTTTTTTTTTCTCTTCTGGCAGCTAAGAGCGATGAAAGTTGCTCTGTTCAGCTTATAGATGGAGATGGTGGATTCAATGTCGATGGAATTGACAGCTTTATCAAAGATGTGAAATTGGGGGAATGTGGACTTTCATATGCAGTAGTATCCATTATGGGCCCTCAGAGTAGTGGTAAGGAGTCTGCTTTTAGAAGATTGTCGTATCTATAAATTTAAGTTCATGGTCATGCTTCTTGCTAATACTCAAATTAATTTATTTAAAAAGTTGGTGTTCTGCCCCTGTATTTAACTGATAATTTCAATTTAATTATTCAAATATTATATATATTTTTTCCTTACATTTGGAAATTTGAACTCAAAGTACTGTATCAGATAAATAGCTTTCCTACTGGTTTATGGTCTCTTGACAATTTCTTCTTACTAATTTTATTTTATATATAATCCAATTAGGCAAGAGTACGCTGCTAAATAATCTGTTTGGAACCAACTTTAGAGAGATGGATGCTTTTAAAGGGAGGTAAGTTATTGTCGTCTCCTTATGTCAGTTTTTCTAGATAAGAAATGATCCTTCTGTTTTCAGTTTATCCAGGCTTGGTGACTGAAAAAGTGCAAACTGATCTGTCTTTTTCTAGGTCCCAAACAACTAAAGGTATATGGTTGGCTAGATGTGCTGGCATTGAGCCCTGTACACTTGTAATGGATTTGGAGGGAACTGATGGAAGAGAGCGAGGAGAGGTGCGTTTCTGTGCTTTTATTTTTTTGGGTTATTAACGTGTTTCATTTGCTTGTACTTTCTTCTATTTCTTCTTTTTTATTTTTTAAATGACCATGAATGTGTTTGTCAATGTTTTGAGTTCACTATTATCCCACACCTTTTTTTTTTTTTTTTCCGTAGAGATCACAGATCTTTTCTTATTTTAAAGAACGTTATTATTCATTTCCAAGTTTGACAAACTCATCAAATTTTAGTGGGGATGGCTTTTCTGACTCATTGGAGACTTTAGTACCACTTAAATGAAGATTCCATTGTCTGAACTTTGAAAAGCTCTAGGTGAACTTACATTTTATGTTCAATCATCTGTAGACAACACTGAGCACTGAGGTGATTCCTAGGTACCTATCTGAGTGTATCTGGAATAAGAAGGTTCCTAGAATCATGACATTCATTATATCAGTCTCCTAATGGCAGAGTTGATACCCTAGTCTAGACCGAGTCCAAAGAAAGAATTCCAACTTTTGTCTTTTTCCTTGTTGGTATGTCCTCTGTGTAAATAACTATGAATATAATAAGGGCACGTTTTTCTTACTTGGTGGTTCTGTAAAGTTTACAATATTTTTCTCTAAGATAGGTGGAGATGTGGTATTTTGATGGAGAGGTTGTAGATATGACTGTTTCTTGGTTTCTAGATGGGGTTATTGCACTGAATCTTTTGCAACCCTTCTGTCTTCTGTCTTCTCTCAAGCCAATTTGATTTATTGTGCACCCCCTTCTCTTTTGTATTTTTCATATTGATCAATGAAACATAAGGGTTTTTTTTAGTTATAATAATAATAATAATCATTATTATTAATTTAATTTTTTTAAAATAATTTATTTATTTGTATTTTTTAATATAAATAATTATAAAAAATAAAAATCAAGTTTCATGTGAAAACCGACTGAGTTATTTTTTAGAAGTATCCTTTGGCTGTTTCTTAATGTGGCTTTGTGACGTTCTTTTTTAGGATGACACTGCATTTGAGAAGCAAAGTGCCCTCTTTGCCCTTGCTGTATCAGATATAGTGCTAATAAACATGTGAGTTTTTTTTTTTTTTTTTTAGTTTTGTCATGTTAATACTTGTTTTATCTTGTAACATGTGTTTCCTTATGCCTTTCTTCGAATATTTCTTGTTTCCACATCATCTAGTTTGAAAGTTGTTATAATTTGATTTAGGTGGTGTCATGATATTGGCCGTGAGCAGGCTGCAAATAAGCCTCTCCTCAAAACTGTATTTCAGGTATTCCCTTCAATCTGGTTGTACTCGGGTCATGGTGTATCTTCTATAATAAATATTTAACAATTTTCTATTTCTATGGTATGCAGGTCATGATGAGATTGTTCAGTCCGCGTAAAACGACATTAATGTTTGTCATACGCGATAAAACAAGGGTCTGTCTATATTTTCTGGGACGTTTATATTTTCACTTGTTGCAGCATTACTTTTAGTTTTTCTTGAGCGGTTGTTGAAGAACCTTTTGTTGTAAGATCTAAACTTTTCTTATATTCTTTATTGGCTGTTGCTCATATATATTTTTTTTGTGTATAGACACCATTGGAAAATTTAGAGCCTGTTCTTAGAGAGGATGTACAGAAGGTAAATTATTGGTCCTTTCTTCTTAGTCATTGCGATGCCAAAAAAGTGTTATTTATTTTATTCTCATTTGCATTTCTCTATTTTGACTGCAGATATGGGACTCTGTTCCTAAGCCACAGGCCCACAAGGATACTCCACTCAGCGAATTTTTTAATGTGAGTCCTCATTTTCTCTATGTCAAATGGATTTTCTATAGGGGTAAGTAGAATTCTATGGTGTCTATATTGATTTCTTTTGAATTGTCAGGTTGAAGTTGTTGCTTTGTCTAGTTTCGAAGAAAAGGAAGAGCAATTCAGGGAGCAGGTATATGGATTTTGTGAAACTCTCTAGTCTCTGTTGACCGTCAGCACAATATGAAAATTAATCTACTTCGTTTTCCCCTTCATCCCCAAAAGTAGAACTGAAATCTTTTTGAAGTATTAACTATAAAGGACTTCCTGAAAAATTGTTGGAGCTGTGGACATTCTATTTTATTGTGGCTGGATAGGTTCTATAATTCTATTTCTTTTGGCTTTTCTTGTTCTTGATATAATATGTTAACATGTTATGGTTGTTCAAAGGAATTATATTTGTGAATCCCAATATTATCTTCTTTCTTTTACATACTTCTCATAGTATTGGATTTTTTGTCTTCTATTCCTATATAGGAAGGTTATGCGGTGGTCAGAGCATAATATTTTCCTAGACAAATGTTGTTGACATATTTTATGAATTATTATGTTGGAATTCAGGTGGCAAGTTTGAGACAGAGATTCTTCCATTCTATTGCTCCAGGAGGGCTTGCTGGAGATCGCAGGGGAGTTGTTCCTGCTTCAGGTTTTTCTTTTAGCGCACAGCAAATCTGGAAAGTTATTAAGGAGAACAAGGATCTTGACCTTCCAGCCCATAAGGTACCACAGTGACCAAATTCATATTCGGCATTATCTAGCTAAATGTCCAACTTTGATCCATGGCATGTCTGCAGGTTATGGTGGCTACTGTTCGCTGTGAAGAAATTGCCAATGAGAAGTTTGCCTGGTTTGCATCAAATGAGGTTCTTTATACATGCGTTTAATTTTATCCTTGTCTATTTTATCTCCTTTCTAATATATCCTTCAGTCAAAATTTACCATAAAATTTGTTTATTTATTCGATCAGGATTGGTTGAGTTTGGAAGAAGAAGTACAATCCGGCCCAGTTCAAGGTTTTGGAAAGAAGCTAAGTGCAATTATTGATACTTGTTTATCAGAGTAAGTAGTGCCTACGTGTAACACCTGTCTTGATAGCTATCAGAGTGCATTCAAGTGAACAACTAGTAGCTTTATACATTTATTTTCTGTTCATGTTAGCATTGGAAGATTTGAGTAAAGTTGGGCAAGGTGTCATGTAACAGAAGGTTTCCATGGCACCCGTGCATTCATTTTTTCATCCTCATCAAGTATTTTTCTTTATTCCTAGTCCAGTTCATAGGATCATTGTTTTTTCTGATGGCGTAGGATTATCACAAGGGACTGATTCATCTCCATGCATGATTGTTAGTGTTCCTTACTGGTAGATTTTTAAATGATGTTGGCCTTAAAGTGAATATTTTATCTCTTGGAAATTGTAGTACGAGTATAATTTAATAGTGACAAGTACTTATTCTCAACAAGAAGCCTCGATGATGAAAACCAAAACCTTCATTTCCACTTGTTAATTTGATCGAATATTAGTTAATATGTATGTATCGATTGCTAATAGTGTTGTGATAATAAAGAACAGTAGCAACATTAATCATGGTCTAGGTTTAAAAATGTGAAGTATCTTTTTGGTATTCCTTTTTTGCAACTTAGGAAAGATGTTGATGTGACTATGACTGACATGGTTACTTTTTTTCCTCTTATCAGACATTGCTGTGTTAGTTTATTCATCATGAGCTTTTTGTAATCTGATTATTTAGGTATGATGCAGAAGCCACATTTTTTGACGAAGGTGTTAGATCTGCAAAGAGAGCACAACTTGAAGAAAAATTGTTGCAAGTAATAATTCTTAAGTGTTTTTTTTTTAATAAATCTGAAAGAAGCTGTCATAATTTATGAGAATCAAAATATTTGATATAAGCTATTTGGTAATTACTCTTGCCAATGGTTTTGAGTGCTGATGTATTCACTGGAAGTAACCTCCAGAAGGTTCCTCCAAGAGGATCTTCCTGCTGCATTGAACTTGAATACTTTTTCTCTTCTTAAGAGTATAATTACGATTCACAATGAGTCCCTTTGGATGTATTATCCTAATAATCAATTCTGACATATTTTTCCTCATCAACTAGCTCGTTCAATCAGCCTTCCAATCTCTGGTGGGACACATAAGGTCTGTGACATTTGATAAATTCAAGGAGGCATTTGACAAAGCTTTGAATGAAGGGGAAGGGTTTTCTTCAGCTGCCTTTAATTGTGCTCAAACCTATGTGGCCATTTTTGATAATGAATGTGCTGGTAGGTTGAATTAATAGACTCCGTGCTTCCTAGTTTGGTCGTTTCCCTTCTTTCCCTTTCGTATGTGAAGGCAGTTAAATAGGCAACTGCTCCTGATTTCATATGGTGCAAAATGTCTTCAGTTTACTGAAATGTTTCCATTCTTTCTCAGGGATTAGAATGGGTTTTGTTTGTTATTTTGTAGTCCATGCTGACTTGTTATCACTGCAGGTGCTGTCATTGAGCAAGCAGACTGGGACACTTCTAGAATAAGGGATAAACTTCGACGTGATATTGATGCACACATTGCAACTATTCGTGCTGATAAGTTATCTGAACTTTCTGCACATTTAGAGGTATAGTCACTTTTAACCTTGTGATATATGAAGGCATTTATCGAGTGCTAAATTTTTGCTCAGAATTCCTTGTTTAGGTTTTGTGGAATTTTGTAGCATTTGGATGAATACCATATAATTGCCTTATGAGCGTTGCTGACAATGATAATAACAATTGCAGAAAAAACTGAAGGAAGCATTGTCAGGACCTGTAGAAGCTTTGCTAGATGGAGCTAATAATGAGACATGGCCAGCCATAAGAAAACTTCTTCAACGAGAGACTGAGTCTGCCATCTCTGGGCTGTCTAAAGGACTGGTTGGCTATGACGTGGATGAAAAAACCAAGGACAAAATGCTTACCAGTCTTAAGGATTATGCCAGAGGTATAGTTGAATCAAAAACAAGGGAAGAAGCTGGAAGGGTCCTGATTCGTATGAAGGATAGGTATCAACTTTTCATTGGTACATCTAATTTGCATCTTCTTCTTTGGTGGCATGCATTGCTAATGATATTATTTAATATTGCAAACAGGTTTTCCACGTTGTTTAGCCATGATGCGGATTCAATGCCCCGTGTTTGGACTGGGAATGAAGATATCCGGGCAATCACCAAAACCGCTCGTTCTGCTGTAAGATGCTATATATTATTAGTCTTTGTTTCCCATTTTTCTTATTATTTATACTTCTTTATATCTATGCTTTGTATTTCAAATATATATTTAATCTATATATTTGTGCGCTGCAGTCCCTGAAGCTACTATCTGTTATGGCTGCTCTACGTTTGGATGATGATGATTCTGGTGAGATAGATAGTACTCTATCATCTGCCTTGCTGAATATCCCAAGCAGTAGCAATACAAAAGATAGGAGCATTGTGGCAACTGACCCTCTCGCCTCAAGCTCATGGGAAAAGGTAAGTATTTTAGAGTCCTGCTTTTTCCCCCTTATTTCCATTTTACTTGAGATTTATAGTTGCATAGAGGATAAATGCAAAAGTGATTCTCTGGCTCTCTTTGGGAGGCAGTGGAATTTACCAAAGAACTATCAATCTTTAGCTAGTTCTCTACCAGGAGTCATTGTCTTGGTCTGGAGTGATCAGTTGAACAGTGTTTTATTCTCCTGCGTGACAAGCCTTTGTATTGTCCCCTTATGCTGGTTTTTACGTCTCTTGCTTGTTTCAGGTACCACCATCACAAATGTTGATTAGCCCTGTTCAGTGCAAATCTATATGGAGGCAGTTCAAGACGGAGACAGAATACACTGTTTCTCAGGCCATTGCTGCACAGGTATTAGATGAAACTTTTCAACTGATTAACTTGAAAAAAAATGAAATGAAATGTTCTGTATCTTTTTTTTCTTGGGATTATATGATGAGGTTAGAACTTTTAGCCATATCTGCTGTATTTCGTTTTACCGGTTTGTACCTACTCTTGTTTTTCCTTAAAAAAAAAAGAGCAAATTGTTGTGTGCTCTTATTGCGATAAACACATGGTTTCTTTTTTTGCTATTAGACTGTTTGGGTACTGAGGCAAAATGCTGTGGAAATTTTTTTCCGCTTAGTGGTTATTTTAAGTAAAGATTGATTGAATCTTAATCTTAAATCCTTATCTGATTAAGACCCTTTAGCTGGAGTTTTATGTGGTGGTGAATTTATGACAAGGAGGATGTTGCCATTGTCCTCTAGTAAAATTGAACATTCTCAAAGATAGGCTTAACAAGTCTGTTTGGATGGTCAGGCAGGTTCTTTAAGCCCCATCCCCAGTGGCCATTTGGGTTCCATTTATTTAAATGGTTGTGTAGATAAAATGTGGGTTTGGATATAGATCTTGCTGCAGTTATTGCGAAGTCAAGATTACATATTTGATTGATTTCCAGTTACAAAATCTTGCAAATTACGACAGCTACCAAAATTTGAAGGTATTTTCAGAATGCAGTCTATGAGGATTTTGGAGTTTGGTTATTGTTTATGAGAATACATCAATGAAATGGCTATTGTTTCCTATCAAAAAAAAAAAAAAAGGATTTTGGAGTTTGGTCATGTAATATATATCATACAAATTTATTTTGGATCAATAGGCTGATGATCCGGGGTCTCATTGTGATGGCATATGCGTAGAAAAAGGAAATCTAATTACCACTTCAATATTTCACACTTGCTACTCAGTTCAGTGTCTGGGTCCTGTCTATGTTTTAAATCAAGTATAGTTGGTATTATTAGTTAATATTGAGAATGCACATGTAAGCATCTTTCTAATTTGTTGGGATATTTTGGTTGATCTCAAACATTATTCTACTTTGCAGGAAGCCAGCAAACGTAATAACAACTGGCTGCCCCCGCCATGGGCAATTCTTGCAATGGTTATTCTAGGATTTAATGAATTTATGACCCTTTTAAGGTATGTGGGGATATTTTCTGCATTATAAAATGCTAGATCTTGCTCTGGTTTCTAAGTTTTGTGCTTACCCCACTTGTTGACAGAAATCCATTATATTTGGGGGTCATATTTATTCTCTATCTACTCGCCAAAGCCCTGTGGGTCCAGCTCGATGTTTCTGGGCAATTTAGCAATGGTCTTGTAAGTATCAAATCTTATTTATGTTGTGTAGAACCATATTTTTCAGCACCCTCGGTACTTGTACTCACTGCTTAGAATTATTTGTGGTATTGCCTTCAAACGCAATTTTCAACTTCCTGGGCCTGTTCTTCCATACCATTATATTCCTCCAATACACATTTTTATTTCTTGTAAGGAAAGAATGGAATAATCTTAGTGACAATCGGCAATCCATATTAGGCTCTTAACTTGCAGTTTATGCTAATGGCAATCTTAACTTGCATGATTAAGATGAAAAAAAAAATCCCATTTAAACCTAACTTCTGATTTTATGTACGACCAGCTTCCAGGGCTTCTTTCATTGTCCTCCACATTTGTGCCCACTGTCATGAATCTTCTTAAAAAATTAGCAGAAGAAGGACAACCACAGAGGCCTGCAACTACCGATCCTCAGAGCAACCCTGCTTTAGCATCAAAAAGCATGCGGAACAGCTCTAACAACGATTTGACATCGTCCGCTTCATCGGCAGTGACATCGACAGAGGCTGGTGCCGAGTACTCCAGTCGCTCAAAAGAAGAGTAGGTTGAAGGGAGCCGTTTATGGATCAATTTCTCCTTTTTTTTTTTTCTTTTTGAAGATCCTGGGTTTCTTCCATCGACCCGTTGTCGTCACCAAATATATGATTCATGTTTGTTAACTATTGGAAGAATGTAAGAGCAAAGGCTGAAGTTCAGGCTTTAATTTTTGTGCTGAGAGCCTCAAGCAATGGCCTGGGGTTGAAAATGCAAGCCCTTTATATCGGGTTTTCATATCAGTATAGGTGTTCATTCTCTGACCCCCTTTGGGTTTGAATAGACTAAGAATGCTTCTTTTTCCTATATTAAAGTTTGTTTATCTGCTCTTCTGCCTTTGATTTTGTCTTATGAGAGTTGTAACATTGATTGTGAGTATATTTTTATCTTTAATTTATAGTATTGACACTTCCCTCTTCAATTATGGTAGTTTTTTCATCTCTATGTTTTTGTTCAGATTGGTATTTTGGCTCTGTTAAACAGTTGAAGTTCAGATTCTTAGAGAGAGCATTGCTGGTGGAATTGGTGACAATGATTCTATTATTTTATAGGTAATTCAACAAATAAAAATCTCAATAGAGATTAGGTGTCAAGAGCAATAAAAGGTGTGTAAATTGAGATGAATTGGATTTTTGGCTCTAAATGAGACCGATACAAGATGTACTTATAACACAAGTGTGGGATCTTGTCCTACAAGTGGACAAGTGTTATTCCGTTGGGAGCTTTTGCTCTTTTGTAATTTTTTTTTGGAAATAAATGGTATCACACATTTTTGAAACTCTAGATTGTGTCAAATAAGAAATTTGATAGGTATGTTTTGTAATTATAACGAGGTATTTTCAAGCACTTTGAAGGTGAATGAATGAAAACGACGAATTCCTTTCCAAACACGTTATGTTCCCACTGCCATACATTTTCTGTGGAAATATGGCTACCATTGGAGAGAGAGATCTTAAGCTTGTGAACTCAATTTATTAGCTTTCATAACTTTGTTGATGATTCACTTCACCATTAAAGAGGCAGTGAAGGAGCATGAATGTTATGTAATCTTATCATCAATAACAACTTTAAAGATAGAGAAATTTTTAGTTCCACCCAAATGATTATATTCTTTCAATTCTATCCCAACCACCTGCTAGACAATAAATAGCTAAGAACCTAATTGAATGCTTTCTTGAATGGGAAGCTCCTAGAAGAGTGAGATTCTTCATCCACACTCTTCCTTTTGGAAAAAGCAATGCCCCAAACAAAGTCCAAAAAGAAAATTCTTTTTTAGGAAAAACAAATTCATTGATTAACTGAAATGATAAAAAGTGTAGAAAATAAAAAACTTCTCTGGTTGGAAAGCAAAAAATTTAGTTTCCAATAATTTAAACTATAGTTGCTGTAGGGTAGAACATTTTTATACCCCTTCAAGCAATGGCTTGGGAGGGAGGGAGGGAAGAAGGAAGGGGAAAAAATACCTCCTAAGTTGTTGTGAATGTTAACACTTAGGATATTTTCTTTTGGGAACTTTGTTTAAAGATAAACCAACACAACTTTGTAACATTCCATGAAAGATGACATTGTAGAAAATGGATTTTGAATTGCAAATTTGCTTCATTTGCTTCTTTGACTATAACATTTTTTTTTCTCTATTCAAGTCAACTAGAGTCTTTCTCTAACTTCTTAGAACTTTTGATGCTCTTACTTTTGTATTTTATTTGGTTAATAAAATAATTTTGTGCAAAAAAAAGCCAAAAAAACTACATTTTTAATCCCAAGTTTGGATTTGGCTTCATTTTGATCCCTAAATTTTCGAACTTAATATTTTAACCTACGAGGTTTGATAAAATGATATTTTTATTAAGTTTTTCATTATTGTAGTTAACAAGAAAGATTAAAATTTTTAATATTAATAAAATTAATAACTAATATAGTTTTGCCACATCAACAAGTTAAAAAATATATAAAGTTAATATATTTAAGCCACACCAGCCTGACAAAAAAATACATAACTAAAAGTTAACGACAATGACTAAAAGTATTAAGCTAAAATGAGCACAACTCAACGATAATGACATGTTCTTTCAACCAAGAGATAAGAGGTTTGAATCCCCTCGTCTCAAATGTTGCTGAACTCAAAAAAGAAAAAGTATCAACAGTAGGGACTAAAAAGAACATTTTTCCAGAGTTAAAATCTTGAGTTTGAAAAAAAAAACTCAAGATCCAAATGCAATCAAACTCAAATCTCAAAAACTAAACGTGTATTTTTCACCAAAGGGAAAACGAGTAGACAGAGTTGTATGTTGTTCTGAAGATTTTCAACCCAAGAGGCAAGTCACTTGAGTGCAAGAGCGTAGGTTCACAACTGTTCCTTCAAGTACAAAACAGAGTATATACAAATTGACATAGCAACTACTCTTAAGAGATTTATTGGAGTAGGATTTAGTTTATGTAGAAAGCAAACAAACGAGAAAAAGAAAAGTTTGGTACCATGTATTTAATGTCCGAGACCTTGCCATAGTTTAATACATCAAATGCTGTTTAATCCTTGTGGTCACAGCTTTCCAAGAAAGTACGGGGTCAATTTGCCTGTGAATATCACCACCAATAAAATTTCTATTATTGCCAACCCCTACAATGGTAGGTTCTAATGTCCAACGTTGTATTTGTATATAATAGTCTAAAAGAATAAATAAAAAAATTTATACTACTATTGTTGTACTGAAGTCTTCTGTACAACTTGCTTAACATAAATTATAATCGGTCACCCATCACATAAAATTGTTACCTATAATAACCAATCAATAACATATTTATTAATAGTCAAGTCAACATGTAATTCAACTAGTCAAAACATTATATCCTCAACCAAAAGGTTAAAAGTTCAAATCCCCACCGATAGAATTAAAAAGATAGTAATAAGAGCCTTGGGTAATTTAGTATACATAGGAATACATACATAATGATGTTTTTCTAATATAATATTTGACAATGTTGTTCTTTACCTGTTTGATCATTCCACTTTCTAAGAACTCAAATATTAAGCCAAAGGCCTCATCCCACTTCATTTTGAGGCATTTGCCACCAAGACCATGGCCTCCATTGGCATAACGGTTTCCTTGATGCTCATTAATGGATGGTACAGAAGATTTAGTTGAATGGAGATTAGAATTTCTTTCTTGGCTATGCTGAATCCAAAAAATATGGTCCAATAATAGCCACATCTTAGATTTTGGTTTTCAAGCAGCGTGTGTTTATTTTCAGGAAGGAGCAATTATTGCAATTGCTTTGTGTGTGAGGTGGGGGATTGACATATTTCATCAGTTGGGTGGAAGTTATATTTAATGGGATTCGTCCACTTTCTTTGCTTTTGCTATTTCGAGAATAGTGCGAGATGAGATAACCATTGTGCGTTGACTTAATAGTCATTACAGGTCAATGGAAAAGAAATTAAGAAGAAAAAGGTTCCAACTAAGGTAGTTCCTGGCTAGGATTTAATTTTTTATAAGATTTCTTGGTAACCAAATGGAATAGGACCAGATATTCATCTGGTAAGATTAGTCAAAATGTGTACAAACTAACTCATACAATCGCAAAGTAAAAAAAAAAAAAAAAGATAAAAAATGTGAACTATTACCATCTATGAATTTAAAGCTACCAGGTGGCTTTTCATGTGCGGTGTGGATGAGATTTAAATGAGACAGGCTAGGTCTGTTTGTCAAAATAAATGCCCTCACAAGCAGATGAAAATGGGTTATGGAGTTTATATTTGTTTTAATCTTTTAACGTGCTCTTAAGAAATAATTTCCAGATTCCACCATGAATACTTCAAAAGAATTTGAAAAAACAGAAGTATTTTCATTCAATGTGTTTGAGACAACTCCATAACAACAAGCTGATTTACGTTAACAAGAGTATGACTCAACTATCATAAAATTGTATATGACCAATAGGATAGAGGTTCAATCTCCTACTTCTACATGTTGTAAAAAAAAAAAAAAAAAAAAAGCCAATTTACACAAAATTGTCACACGGCCAAAATTTAAAACTATTTTAAGACAAATTTTTAAAACAAAAAACATCTCCTGTATAAACAAGATCCCAGATGACAACTTCTATTTCATTTGTTTAAAGGCAGTCATGGTGCAAGGTGTACAAAACGTAGGAGAAAGTGGGACATTTCTGTTGGAGGTTGGATGGTTTTGAACATTTCTGTTGGACGTTGGACGGTTGATCATTAAGACATTCTAAAATGAAACTGTTCATTACCACGGCAAGTGAATGGGTCCTTAGAGCTTAAAAATTTTCTGCCTACTGACAACTAAAGTTCAAAAAGATGAAGATCATTTATTAACTACACTACTTTTCTTTTCCAGCAAGAAACGAAACCCTTCATTGATGTAATGAAAAGAAACAAAAGAATGAACAAGTTTCCAAAGATAAAAAAAGAACAAAACTTGGTTGGATACCGGTGTGTATAAGCTACTTGGATCTATAAAAACATCCCAATTAATATAAATATCTGGAAAAGCATACTCAATAAACAATTTAGAAAGAGAACATGGCTACATTGAATGTTAGTACAAAATGAATCCAAATTGGGTTCTAACTTCTATATGTTCCCTTATCTATAAAAGTTTAAACACTCGAGAAAAACTCGAGTGAGTATCGACCATTTATTCTTACATTCAGAGTTTTCTACAAAGAGTTGGGTGTATTTAGCATTTCAATGCAACCTTCTGCATTCCCAAGAACATTTAAGAATTGTTATATTGAACCACTTTGAGGTTGGTGGTCCATAGGAAAAGCTTTCTTCTTCAAATGCCCCATTTAAGCCTTTCTATGGTTTCTTTGTTTAGAAAGATATTGAACGGTTTTTTTCTAAAGAAAAATAGAATCTTTTGATAGCTTTTATGATCATCTTTTACGACCTCAAGTTGGAGTGTTTCCTATCAACCCAGACCTACCTCTAGTTTGTAATCTTTTGGTGTAGACTGAGTTGAACAATTGCGGGGTAAACCATGCTTAGATTTGTTGAAGACATGTGTTTTAAAGGTGCACCAAACAGGTAGCGCATGTCTTCAATTAAGAGTGTTGGGACTAGGAGCCATTTGTAAGGAAGGTTGAAATGTGTTGCCTCAAATTGAAAAGCTTGAACTGGAATGTTTTACATTTGACATCCATTGAAATAGATTTCAAATGTTTACGACCTTTTTAAAAAATATATATACTATATATTATTTGCATTTACTCTACATTTTTATTTGGGGAAGAAACTCATGAGTTTTGAAAAGTCAGGAATAATACTTACCTACCCACCGGTCAATAGGTATCTTTTTATTGACCACCATTAAAATTTGACAACTATTTTGTTTAAGAAAAAAAAAAAAAAAAAAAGAAATTCTTTCTTTTATGTCTCTTTCTTTATGCATTTCTCTCTTCTAGTTGTAACCAAAAAAAAAAACTTTGGAAGTTATATCAATTAGAACTCCAAACTAATTTTTTTTTTTTTTTTTTTTTATAAGAAACATCAAGAGAGGAAAATCATTCATCTGTTAGATACTTATATCAATTAAAACCCTACACTTTTATAAATGTATGAAGTTAGATACTCCATTAGTGATTTATAGCTATTTTCACTCGATTTCATTTAAAATTAGCTTAAAATCATCTAAATAAAATTATTCCTCCCAAAAGAAAAATCATCACATAATTCTTTTAAAATAAGTGGAGAAAAATAAAAGATGAGAAGATGAAAAACATCCATATTAATGAAAATCCACTACTATTTATTTAATTTCAAAATTTCACTCTAATTCATATGAATCCCTACATTTAAATAAGTCTTATACACAACAAAATTCTAACACAAAGTCTAAATTAATTCACTTATGAAAATCGAAGGTTTTTAATTGATACATTTATTAGTTTGAAATTTTAAACGTGGAGTATAAATTGATTTTTTCTCGAAAAATAATGGTTGTCACAACAAAATATCTATTGATCATTGAGGAGGTAAGTATTGGGTGAGAGTAAGTGAGATAATATGTGACGCCATGTGTTGTACTCTCTCATAAATTCAAACACACATAACAAATGCCACTTACAGAGTATCTTTTTTCCCACCGTCCTAAAATGACAAAAGATTAAAAAGAGAAAAAAGAAAAAAAGCAAGAAAAGTCTAGAACTTCAATACACTATACCAAAATATTCATGACAGAGAGAGGGA
Organism: Luffa aegyptiaca; assembly: GCA_017139565.1. Lineage (NCBI taxonomy): Eukaryota > Viridiplantae > Streptophyta > Magnoliopsida > Cucurbitales > Cucurbitaceae > Luffa > Luffa aegyptiaca. The sequence continues at coordinate 1,155,443 of CM029399.1, read as the reverse complement.
GAGATTCTTGGGGAAATGAGAAGAATTAAAGGAAAATCCAACTAACAACCTGAACTTACAGGATTGAATAAAGCTGACGCATCTGCACCCTTCGTCAGGTAATTACTCATCAAATTTATTTTTTCAACTAATCCAACTTTCAATGTCTATAATCCAAGTAAAAGCATTTAACTTGGAATAAAAATGGTAGTTCAATGCCTCTCTTTCCCAAACAACAGTTCGAAGAAGCTATGCTTCACTTATCAGGGAAAAATTTCTATATTTATATGTAGCAGCAATAAAATAAATAATTCCCAACCAATCAAAGGATTGAATGCTAGAACTTTCAAAGTTCTATGAAAGGTTTTTCACTGTTTGACTTTCAGCAATTTACTTAGGATGGTGTTGGGAGTGCGACCAAAGTCCCACATTGGCTATATAAGGGGATGATCATGGGTTTATAAGGGAGGACAAATATCTCCATTGGTATGAGGCCTTTTGGGGTGATCCAAAAGTAAAGCCATGAGGGCTTATGTCCAAAGTGGACAATATCATACCACTGTGGAGAGTCCTCGTCCCTTACAGATGGTGTGTGTGTTTTACCAAAATTAAGCATAAAGGAATTGGAAACTTCTAGTGTCATCCTCTCTTTATAATTTCTTCCAACTTATCTCCTATAAACTTCATTCCCTAATAAGCCTTTTAACTACCCTGTTTAGAGTTCATAAATATTAAATACCAATAGTGAACGCAATAAATAGAAACTTTGGTTGGATAGTTTTTTTTTTTTGGATTAAATTACAAGTTTAGTCCCTTAACTTTTAGGGTTATGTTTATTTGGTTTATGAACTTTAAAAAGTATCAAATAGGACTCTAAATTTTTTTATTTTGTCTCCAATAGGTCCCTTAACTTTAAAAAGTATCTAATAGGTCCTTAAACTTTCACTTTTGTGTCCAATAGGTCTCTTAACGTTCAATTTTGTGTCTAATAGATTATTGATCTGTTCAACATTTTTCAAAATCCACATGCCTACTAAACACAAAATTAAAAGTTTGGAATCCCATTAGACATAATATTCGATTTTATATCTAATAGATCAATTAACTTTAAAAGATTTCGAATATGTTAGAGACTTGTTAGACACAAAATGGAAAGTTCAAGGACTTATTAAACATTTTTAAAGTTCAGGGACTAAATAAACACAAACTTGAAAGTTTAAGGACTAAACTTATAATTGTAATTTAACCCTATTTTTTCTTTTCAACTACATCTTTCATAGTACAGTAGGTGAGTCAATAGTCAGTTTTATTCTTCCATTGTTAAAAAATTCAATCGAGTTCGACACAACTCAATCAAGTCGTTTCCTTCTGATACACAAGGGGCAAAAAGAAAGGGAAAAAAAATTAATGAGTGATTTTGATTTATTCAATCTCTTGTTTTCTCTTTAATATCGTCAAAAGGCTCTTCTTTCTTTAACAAAAGAAGTTTGGTTCCATAAACTGATATAACCAACACTTCACTCTTCAAATCCCTTCTCATCTCTTCAACTTGGCCTTTTTTTGCCTCAAAACTTGTTCCCCACGGCTATAATTCTGAAGATTATAGAGTTTTTCCCAAATCACTTAAAGTAGACCATATCAACTGGTAGCTACCAAAGCAATAAATATACGTACCCATCTAGTTACATGGAAGACTGGTGAATTAGCTGTCTTCTAGTAGAAATGGACGGCCATGATCAAATCCTAGAAGACTTCATCCAACGATTCACGAGCAGCCATCCAAAACTCCAACTGTGACATTGAATTCATCATTAAATAAGCATATACAGTAGCAATATTGGAAATCATTTTTTCCCTCTTTCATTTTCCTTTTCATTACCAGATAGATGTATATTGTTGATGTTTAATGTCAACATATAATTTTCTTGGGGTTTGTTTTCTGTGTATAAATCTGTGACCCACACACAAACCAAGACCAACCAGGAGGAGCCACATACAGGTTTGGAAGAAGCAGCGTCCTTTGCTAGTGCAACTGCCCTTTTCCTTTTCTGCAACTCAATGGCGTTGGTTGGGAGAGTGAATCTCTTTCTCTTCCTTGTTCTCCTCTGCCTCTTACACCTCCTTTCTTCTTGTCAAGGTTGGTTCTTCTCATACCTTCCATTATAATGAAACCACTTCAACAAACAAATCTCTGATTCTATTCTGTTCTAATCGAAGAAATCTTCAAAATAGAGTGACATCTAGTGTAGTTGGGGTTCATTTTCTATGATTAGAGAGAAAGAATCACTGGTTTTTCTCATCTTATTTGCCCTAAATTATCCACACACAAAACAGAAACACAGAGTTTTGAGCTCTTCCTCTTCAGCAAAATAAGCTATTCTTCCCATAGCTAACAAGTAATAAAAAACTATGCAAGTGCAGGTAGGGACAATTGGGTGAAATCGCGATACCCGTTCATCAAGCGCGCAAGCTCGTTCTATCGCGACGGCCATGAGAGAGAGGGAGGTTACGATTACATAATCGTCGGCGGTGGCACCGCCGGGTGTCCATTGGCGGCGACATTGTCACAGAACTTCAGCGTGCTGCTACTGGAAAGAGGCGGCGTTCCTTTCACGAATGCGAATGTATCTTTCATGCGAAACTTCCACATTGGCCTTGCCGACACTTCTCCGACCTCCGCTTCTCAGGCCTTCGCTTCGACGGATGGAGTTATCAATGCGAGAGCTAGGGTTTTGGGTGGTGGTTCCGCCATTAATGCAGGCTTCTATACCAGAGCAAGCACAAGGTAGTTGAATTTCCCACCATCTTTTAAATTTTCTTTTATAAATATCAATTTTTATGCTAATTTTTTTATTCCAAAAAAGTTTTGCAAATTTTACTTTTGAATAGACTTTTGCTTAACAAATTTTAATAAAAACTTTTTCACTTGCATTTAATTAATATAAAAATAAAACATATTTATATTATGAAGTCTTAGAGAAAAACAACACCATATTTGAATTTCTGTTAAAATATGAGCTTGTTTTGTTGATAGTATAAAATTTTAGATATATGTATTTTTTAGGTTAAATTAATGGTTGAATTTAGTGAAAATTTAACATAAGATAAAAATTAAAACACGTATTTAAGTTGGGATAATTTGATAAAATTGAAAGTCTATAAAAAATGAATATAATTTCCAAGCTGTGAAATTTGATTTGTTTTTATTATTTATTTCGATCTCTAATTAGGCCTTAATTATATGTTAAAAAAAAATAAACTTAGAGTTTTTCATATGGAAAAAAAAATTGAACTTATGATCGTTTGATCGAGGCATCTTAACCAATTGAGTTATAGTCGTGTTATTTTTTAAAAATTATACTATGGCCATCAATATAATGAAAACTGCTCGAACATTCAAGCAAAGTCATATATTAATGATAATTAATTGGCAAACGAAATTAGTTGGACCAACAATTCATCAATTGGTCGATTAAAAAGATAAAGGTTTATAGATAAAGCCTATGAAAATAATTCACTCCTCGACATGGAAATTTAGGAATGGTCTAGAAAACTACTTTTAAGAACAACCTTCTTTTTGTTTCTAATCTCAAAATCACTTTTAATAATCATAATTATTTTAGGAATAAATTCATTGTAGTTTGGTCCTAGTGGTTAACAACGACCATGAAAAGATTGTAAAAAAAAAAAACCATGAAAAAAATATAATACTTAGAGTGGACTTAAGTTCAGTCTATCATGAGTCGTCCCTTGAGATTAGCCGATTCGGACACTCATGAATATATATATATATTAAGGGTAAAAATTATGAACATAATTAAATATTTAGCATGTGATTTTGAGAGGGGAAAAAACCAATACTAAGAAATATATTTGTTTAAAATAATAATTTATTTCATGACATCATTTTCTATGGTTTCTTCATTTTCCATTGAGTGCATTTATTTAAAGAAAATTTAATGTTTTTTTTATTTTTTTCTAAAATGATAACAATAATTTAAATTTAGGTACAAAAACAAAAGCAATAATTTCAAGGCAGGTATAGTGTGACCCATTTAGAGGTGGTTCATTTAAGAACAAAATTCACTTTACCCCACTCACCAACCTAATTTTAATAATGTGTGAAGATGCATTTATAATTTTATTATGTACACTAAATATACCATATATATATAAAGTAGTTATCAATCTTTTAAAGTTGCCAATTTTATCCTAAATTATTAATTAAGTTAATTAAAAAATTATTAAATTATACAAAACACACATGAATTTAGTTTTAAAAAAGTTTAAAAAATCCCTTTGAATATTTTATTTGTTAAAATAGTAGACGAAAATTAACCTAACAAGTTAGGTATAAGAATTAGAAGTGAATAAAATGAAACTTCGAAAATACTAGGGAGCATAAATGAAACAAACTTACTCTAAAATTCAAACGAATTTTGCACAATTTAACAAAAAATAAATGTTAACTTTTCTTTTTGAAACATTTTGCATTAAAATTTGTTAATTGAAAATCAATATGTCATTAAATTATTTGTTTTATTAGCATATTTGAACAAATAGTCATGTCAAGAAAGACCATGTTCATATGACTACATTTTTTTAAGGCTAAATTATAAAAAATGCCCCTAAATTATGAAGTTTGTTTCAAAAATGCCCTTGAACTTTAAAAAGTTTCAAAAATACCCCTGAAATTTACAAAACGTTTCAAAAATATCCTTGCAGTTAATTTTTGGATGGAAACTGTTAAATCAGTTAAAAAAGTTTCGAAAATACCAATGCCGAAAATCTAGTCAAGCTCTTGGGATGATGTGTTGAAAGAAAAGAAAAACTCCTAGTATATGAATATATGGAAAATAGGTAAAACTTCTCATCAATTTCATGGAAGAAGAATTTACGGCGAGAGAAGGAAAAAAAAAAGAAACATTTTCTAATAAAGTTACTTTGTAAAATCTTTTGAAAGTTAAAGAGTATCAATGAAACTGAAATTTTTAATGGTTTTCATCCAAAATTTAACGACAAGAGTATTTGAAACACTTTTTAAAGTTCATGGGTATTTTTGAAACTTTTGAAAGTTCAAGAGAATTTTTGAAACAAATCTCATAGTTCAGGGGCATTTTTTATAATTTAACTTTTTTTTAATTAAATTTAATGTGTTTAACATTGAACTTATCTATATGTGTAACAAAATTTGGTAATAAAACATTAACTTAACCACATATCTAACTCTTCTGAACAAATTTTAACAAATTTTTGTTTGGATTAATTTAATCGAAATTTGGTTAAAAGTCAAATAAAAAAAAATTCTAAAGGATCAAATTGACAGTTAACTAAGTTAAGACGTATATCATCAATCCAGATGTTGGAAACTCGATCTCGAGATTTAGTGAAACTAAAAAAACAGGATTAAATCATCGATGATTAGGAGAAAGTTGGAATTTAGCCGAATTCGTCTTTGTGGGTATGGATAATTTATGAGAATTTTATCAAAGTATAAGATCGAAAAATTAAAAATTATAGGAACTAAATTCTAATTTTTTTATAAACAAAAGGACCAAATTTGTAATTAAAAAAAAAATAAAATTGACAATTATTTAGCGTAACAATTAGTGGGATCTGCAGATTCATAAACAAAGTGGGGTGGGACGAGAAGCTAGTGAACGAATCCTACACATGGGTGGAGAGGCAGATAGTTCACCGGCCGAAGCTCGCCGATTGGCAGAAGGCGTTCACCGACAGTCTGTTGGACGTCGGAATTTCGCCGTTCAACGGCTTCACCTACGACCATCTCTACGGCACCAAAGTCGGAGGGACCATTTTCGATAGGTTCGGCCGCCGTCACACCACCGCCGAGCTCTTAGCTTCAGGGAATCCTGATAAGCTTACGGTTCTGGTTCATGCTACAGTTCAACGACTCATCTTTGACACCACTGACGGTTCGTTTGCTTATTTGTCTTGCATTCATCGTTTTCATGATTTTGTTTTTGCCTGTTCGTTCCCTAAACATGGAGTTGTGCGGATTTCTGTTCGTTATTTTGCACAATCGGGTGAGATTTATCTTGTATGTTATCAGCATGGTTAGTAAGTCTCTGTTTAGCCCCTGTATTACGTTCTCGAACTGATCGATTTTGTTAATCTGCTAGTGATGCTTATATAATACAATCACGCCGTGGAATTGAAAGCTCAATGACTTGGTCGTTGAGAAACTTTTTAAAGATATAGATATAACTTTGAAAGTTCATTTACCTATTAGATCATTTTTAAAATATAATAATTAAAGTTCAGGATCTAATCGAACATGTCAGCACTTTTATATGTGGTTTGAATTGCCCACTGCAGGTAAGAAGCCGAAAGCGATTGGAGTTGTTTTCAAGGATGAAACTGGTGATCAGCATAAAGTCTTTCTATCAAGCAACAGGCAGAGTGAAGTTATATTGTCCAGTGGAGCAATTGGGACTCCACAAATGCTGCTGCTCAGTGGAATTGGTCCGAGGGCTGATCTTGAAAAGTGGAACATCTCCATGGTGCTTGACAATGAGTTTGTTGGAAAAGACATGGCTGATAACCCCTTGAACTCCATTTTTGTTCCTAGCAACAGGCCAGTTAAGCAGTCACTTATACAAGCAGTTGGAATCACGAAGCTTGGTGTTTATATTGAATCCAGCAGTGGATTTGGGCAGTCGGGGGAAAGTATTCACTGTCACCATGGTTTGATGTCGGCTGAGGTAAATTAAACGTCTCCCTTTTACCTCAAAAAGACAAACAATATGGAGAGAACTAAAGAACTGTCTTCAAACTTTACTGCAATCAATATTTAATCTGAGTTTACAATCTTGCTTCTTCAAATGAAAACTTTTGGGTTGAACTTAGTTATCTTTTCACGAGTAAAGTAGTTCCGAAGTATGTTAATAGATGTAGATTCTGTATGATTCTTAATTTTGTGGGTTTATACCAGATTGGGCAGCTATCGACCATTCCTCCAAAACAAAGAACGCCCGAAGCCATTCAAGATTACATCAAAAGTAAACGAGACTTACCCCACGAGGCATTTAAAGGAGGTTTCGTTCTAGAAAAAATAGCAAATCCCATCTCAAAGGGACATTTAAGCTTGATCAACACTAATGTTGACGACAATCCTGCTGTGACCTTCAACTACTTTGGTCATCCATATGATCTTCACCGTTGCGTTGAAGGGGTTCGCATGCTTACAAAGATTGTGGATTCTAAATACTTCACAAACTTCACACAATGTGACGAGGAAACATTAGACAAGCTGCTTAATATTAGTGTAAAGGCCAACATCAACCTCATACCCAAGCATACCAATGACACCAAGTCCTTGGAGCAGTTCTGCAAAGACACTGTGATCACAATCTGGCACTACCATGGAGGATGCCTAGTGGACAAGGTGGTGAGCCATGACCTTAAAGTTCTTGGTGTAACTAGACTGCGCATTGTTGATGGTTCGACACTCAGCGAGTCCCCGGGCACCAATCCTCAAGCTACTGTTATGATGATGGGAAGGTATAACTATGAACACCTGTTTGTGGGCCATTACTCTCTTCTAAAGAAGAAAGTTGAAGAAGAGTAACTAATTACAACTGTATGCCTTTTCTCTCTCTTTTTTTGTTTGTGTGTGCAGGTACATGGGCCTGAAGATCTTGATGGATAGATTGGGAAAGAAAGCTGGAATATAGGAAGCATAAAGACTACAAAGAATTACAAGCAGTTTTAGTTGTCAGTGGAAGTGTGATCTGGGTTCTTGATTTTTAAAGAACAGTGGACATACAGATCTCTGGCTTGGCCTGGGAATTACAAATTTTTTAATATTAAAAGTATTCTTTATATTTAGTCTCTTTCAGCTACTTGGCTATAATTTGTTTTGTAATATTTTGATAGTTGATGGGTTTTCATTCTTTTAAAGCACTGGAAGAAAATGGAAGAGAAAAAGAAGAAAGAGACTGGTCTCAACTAGACTTGTTCCTTATGTTTGAGCTAGATTATAGTGATTGTGCATCTGCAGTTATGTATGGACAGCTTGTGAGTTTTGAAAGAGGACGGGGTGAATTTTAAGTGGAACATCTAACTTATTTGATTTATTCAATTAATTCTTCATTAATTTCTTTTAATTTTATTAGATTAGTGTTGATTTACCTTCTCTCAGGTCCTGTCTCTGTCATTGCCCATGCCAATGACATTGAAATGAATACTCCAAGGAACGATCGAAAGAGATGGCCACAATATTAAAGGCCTCTGAAATGCAATTGCTTTGAACTTCAAGATGTTGCATTGCAAGAAATGGATAAACATAAACTAATGAAATCCAGGCCAAAACTTTGAAGAAAAGCCATGTTCACTGATGCTGCCTCGTGACAAACTTCTTAGCTTCTGCCAGAACTGCTTTTTTCTTCCTGTTCGCAACGGTTCTGAGTTTGACGAATGCCATCTCGAAGAAACCAGTTCCTGTCCTTCAAATCTTGCAGATGCGCTGATCAAGTCCGATGCCGATAATCCTACGTTCGTCTCCCTTCTTGAAGGAAACGTGTGCGAGGTCTCGGCAGTGTTTAGCATTTCATCTGAAATTCCTCCAAATTTACTATCCATGTAACTTAGAAGCTCATCTCGGCTGTAACTTCGTGAACCTGGCTCATTAGTCTCTTCAAACTCATTGCAAACAAGCTTTAGTGCTTGAACAACCTCGCCCATAAATGGTCTGTGAGAGACTTCGGGTTGCACACACATAGAAGCAATTGCTGCTACTCTGGCCAAGCTATCAATGGAGATATCAGACTTAATAGCAGGGTCTGTTATGGCATCTAAACCCTCCTTGCTTGTGAGAAGCGGACGAGCCCAAGCAACGAGATTTTCTTGCCCGGGTGGAAGCGACAAGTCAACTGGCTTTCTTCCTGTAAGTAACTCAAGAAGAACAACGCCATAGCTGTAGACATCACTCTTTACAAGAAGATGGCCAGTCATTGCATATTCTGGAGCTAGATAACTGGAAACCAGAAGGTAATATATTGTGTAAGATTAACATTTCGATGCAGTTGATGAAAAGAAATGAACTTGAACAAACTAAATGACAAAAGGTTTTTTTACCCAAAAGTTCCCATGACATGGGTTGAGATGTGCTTGTTTCCTTCCTCTAGTGCAGTTCTAGCTAATCCAAAATCTGAAACTTTAGGCGTAAAGTCATATTCCAACAAGATGTTGCTAGCTTTAAAGTCCCGATGAATGACTCGGGGATTGGAGTCTTCGTGCAAATACGCTAGGCCACGAGCAGCACCGAGGGCAATCTTCATTCGGGCATCCCAGTCAAGAGGACCAGTTAACTTGTCAATGCCTGGAATTACAAAGAAAAATTTGAATATGAATGTCAAACCACAGAGGATGGCTAATTGTAAGCCTATTTCAACAAACAACAAATGGAAACGTATTCCAATCCAGAACTTGCAGAAAGTTGCTTACCATGTAAGTGCGATTCGACGCTACCATTAGGAACCAATTCATATACGAGGCAGCGAATCTGATCTTCTGTACAGATACCAATCAACTTAACTAGATTTCTATGGTGTAGACGGCTCAGCATCTCGACTTCTGCCAAGAATTCCCGAATACCATGTTGATTATGTCTTTTAAGAACCTTCACAGCCACTTCCCTTCCATCATCTAAACTGCCACTGTAAACAATTCCAAAGCCACCTTCTCCTAATATTCTTGCAGCATCAAAGTTGTCAGTGGCTTTCTCCATATCTTTCAAGGTGAAGTTCTTTGCAGCTCCAATATATGTCATGGGATCGGCATCGAGAGGCATGGATGAAGAACCAGGTTCACTTCCAACAATTATCAATCCAGCAGTGCCTGTAGAAATTACTCATATACTACGTAAATAAGACCGAGTGCAGGACTAAAACGAGTGCAGACACTGTGAAGGGAGCATTATTTAGAAGAATGTATGAATTTGGTTGAATTAGCTTTACTTGATGGTTTTGTAGGTGAGGCTATCAAGTTTTGTGGAACTTGTGCTGGTTGATGTGCAGACACTCTGCATCTCAACAGGCAAATCCAAGCAAGTCCAACACACATGACCAAGGCAGTGAACGATGATATAGTAATCACCGCGATCATGTTTCCACCAAGCCCTTCTTTTCTTCTTCTCGGCACGTCAACTCCCAATGGTTTTATTGCATTTCCAGCATTATTATTGCTAGTGTTCAAACCATCATTAATGGATGAAGTACCTGAAGGCGCTGTAGGAGGAGATGGCGGAAGACCTGCATAAGCTAGAGCTTATCAGAAAAGAAACGTTGAATTTTAGGAAGCCCTTTGGAAGCTGCTCAGATAAAAATAGAAATTCAAGAACATAAAAAGTATGCCCCTCAGATCGATGAAGAAATTCATGATGCATAAATTTTTCTTACATCTTAGCACAACTGTTCCAACAAGGGACAGTCTATGCTTCTTTTGAAGTACCAATCAATAAGAACAGCATGAAAAACCATGTAAAACAACGCACTAGATTCACTTGTCCACATCCACTTTGTGTTGAAAATGTTTTAAATAATCAAAACCAAAAGATGAAGGACCAAGAGATCACCTGGATATTTGACATTTAGTACTTGATATCTACCAAACAAAGAGGCATTGATGGATATTTTTCTCCGCCAAAATTTCCGATATATCGAAAAGGCTATGGTTTGATTGAATTTCGATCCTCTTGGAACCAAATTGATGAGGACGGTTGTTTTCTCTAACTGCTGACTAGCAGCATCAGCTCCCATGATTCGAACTTGGCTATGGTTCAGACCGACACTATCTGCAATTTCCTTTGCAAGCTCTGAAACCAGAGGGAAAAATGTGTATATTGCAACATCAAGACTGATTTTGACTTGAATTGGCCACACGCAACCGCACGGCGTCCCGGGAGGTGTATAGGTCAGTGGCTCTGTACATGATATTGCACAATCTACAAGTATGGAATGCAAAACAGATGATTATCATAATGTGGATAATTTTCGGATAATTCGATATGAAATACTAAGAGGTAAGTGTATGCCTACCCCCATTAGGAGGTGGAGGTGGTAGCATCATAACTTGTGATGGTGGCATGCTCTTCTTCTTCTTGTAAGAACCCATAGGAGAAATTGTAGGAGCAGGAATGGGCACTGCTAGAAAGAAGACATGACCATACCATAAAGTTAAAAGCATCCTTGTGCAATGTAAATGATGAAAATAGTGTTTAAGGTTAAAGCTAAAAGTTCAGGTTCTCCTTGTCATACTATAATAGTGGTTGGGTTGAATTGTTGGTGATGGCGCAGGTCCCGGCGACCTCCCTCTTGCTGCAGATGGTAATGGTGACTGACTTGGAGAGACAGTAGCAGGGCCTGAAAGTTCAGTAGTGAATACTTCTATAGATCTAAGAGGATAAGATTCTAGAGATGAACTAATATATCTTGAGACTCCTCACCTTGCTGGCTGTTAGTCGGGGGTGATGCACGATAAGCACGCCGTGGAGCATTGTTTCTGAACTTCCTTCTTGAATGGTGAAATTTGTGAAAAGAGATCGATGGTGAGAATGCACGATCATGCGGCCATTTCTTAGCAGGCGCAGTAGGTGGAAGTGCAATGCTAGGAGCTCTACTTGAATCGTCTGATTGAACGGCTACATCAGAAGAAAATTAAATGTTGCTGTTTCTATGATCACCATCAAGATTTTTAATTTGGTAGCTCAGAAAGTTGAGAGGAAGAACATGGAAACTAAAATGTACACTCAGTTACCTTTGTAATGAGAGTGGATCTGAGGAGATGAACTTTTAAATGATTTGCTAGGAACTGCATTATCCAACTTGCCATGGTGTTTCCTGCCAAAGCCATGAGATGTTGGAGAGACAGCATGGTCTGTGGCATTATAAGGAAACAAAACCACTCAACACAATTAACTTTCATTTAGCTTGAGATTTATGTTTTCCAATACTTTTTTTGGTGCTCGATTTCGCTGTATGTCATAAAACTATATCAATTTCATATGGAAGAAAGAAAGAGATCAGAAGTTGCTAGTTTTACAGAAATTCTCATTGAGTTTTGAAGATCCAATTGGTCAGGAAGGTTTGTAAAGAAATTCACCTGTCAGTACAAAACGCGCTCCGCTTGGCCCGCCCGGGAGGATAACTGCAAAATGAGAGCAATGGCATCAGAAAATGGAACAAGGAGCAGCAAAACCTCTGCAAACAACACAATATGGAGTAAATTATGCATAGTTTGGTCTAGTTTTGATGCAAGGAAGAGAGAACTATGATCAGAAATGCTTTTAACTAATCTTGAAAGCAAGCTAAAAATCAGCAAGTGATTGGCATCTCAATTCTTCTTCTAGTTTCTCAACCATCCAAATTGGTGAATTTAAAAAGAAACAAAGACTCAATGCATGAAGCCAACCATACTGTTTTCCCAAGAAAACTGATCATTCAACATAATCCCAACTATTTTCAGATCAAACCCAGATCCAAATTCAGCTCCAAATCAACTTTTGTTAAACTTAAATGATCAGATCAAACACAATTCAAAAATTGCAGAACCAAACCAAACCAAACCCATTACCTGCAGCTTCACAGACAGAGAAAGAGCCAACAGCAAAGCAAATTCCAAACAGCAGAAACAGTAATCGAAACCCCATCAGAGTCCGAATTCCAAAGGAAATTTCTGCAGTTTCCATCAGATCTCTTCTCTTTGTTCACCTCACTCAGCCGCACAAAATGAGAGAAATCAGACAGAAGCAGACAATTTAGCGATTGGGGACATGAGTACTAGCAACAGCTCAATAGAGCAGTTTTTGAAGACAGATGAAGAAGACCCACAAATTGTACTGTAAAAGCGACGGGAATACAAACACAGATCAAATGAAAACTAAGCTCTAGAATCCTCAGAGCTTTAAGAACAACACTAATACAACACCCCCTTTTTGTCATCGGTTATTAAAGTGCTTCTTGATCTGATTAATCCAAAAGCACTACAAGACACAGTTAATCGAGTTTGAGAGAGAGAAAGAGGAAGAGGGTCTTGGTTTAAAGTAGTGGAAAGCTTTTTAAAAATGGTTTGATTTTGGAATGCTTGACTTCTATTCAGCCAAATGTCCGAATGATTCTTTGCGAGGACATTGGATATTAGTTTAAAGTTGAAAATTGAAGCAGGCCCAGTTGGATTTTTTGACTAATCAAGAATTTGGTGACGAATTTAGGTGGGTTTGAAAATCAATGGTACTAATTGTTGAGAGTGAAGACAATCAGAGTTGAATTTTGTGTTTCTTGCTTTCTTCTAGGGCCTGATTAGGCTAAACCCATTTAGATTAATGAGAAAAAGGAATCATTTTTATGACAATTGAGCTTAGGCCAGGCTGCAAAAACTATTTATGAATCAACTACTCAATACCCACTTTGTTTCTCTTCTTCTTTTTGCATTTAAAAAAAGAAAAAAGAAATATAAATATGGAGAGAAAATTAGAGAAAGATACTTCATGAAAGAAAACGATTGCAATAAAGTTGATAGGATGAGAAATAAAAAGGGCAAGAAACTACTGATTCTTTCCTAGCTCGATTTTCTTAAAAGTTCAAAAATTCTTAGTCAGAATCAAATTCAAATTCCATCGTAGTTCAATAGATAAAACTCATTACTTTTCTTATGTTCAGTCTTCCTCCCATAGAGATTCCAACTCAAACTTTGTACTACTAGAAAACAAACTAGCAAAAAGAAAATGTAATAATTAAGAATAAATAAACTACAAATTAGATCTCTACACTTTTAGGTTTGATTTATTTTAGTTTTAAGATTGTGTTAAAAAGTCTCTTGATCTAAAATTGTGTTTACATATTTGAAAATCTTTTAATAAGTTTGTGAACATTTAATTTTCTATCTCATAATTCCCTATCATCAACAAAAAAAAAAAAGATATTACATGGAATGCTTATTGTACTATTTAAAAATTATGTGGTGGGTTGATTTCATGTTTATGCACTTGGTAGTATAAACATTAAGCCAAAAAAAAAAAAAAAAAAAAAAGTTAACAAAAATGACCAATTAAACACAAAACTAAAAGCTCAAAAGTCTCCTGAAAAATTTATAGCCAGTAGAAGACTACATAGGCACAACAGTGAAAGTTCATGGACGACCAATAAAGTATATCCACATCAACGATTAAAATATCCTATCCGATAGATACATAAAATTAAAATCTCGATATCGATATCAACATCGATATTTAAATCATTGATCCACACGATATACACAAGATCAAAGAGGGAGTGTTTAAGTCAAAGACATTCATCATTTATTCTTCGAAAGGTAGTTACAAACACGAGAGAACGTCCAATCAAACGAGAGAATTCAAAATAGGAACCTACTAAAATAATATTAAACAAATCATATAGTAAAATGCTTTTTTAAAAAAATATATGGGTTTGAGGATAATCCATGGAGCATAAAGGAATGGCGCCTAAAAAGCCAATGAATGAATGTTGACAGATAACGTACCCACCTCAGGGCGGCCCTGAAAGATTTGGTAGTTGATTTGCAACCAAGTCCCGGACACCACCTTTCCTTTCAAATATAATAATTTATTCATCCTCCTGTCTTCCTCCCCACCACACAGCCCAATTGCATCACGACACGTGTACTCTAATTCACTCCTGTCGGTGATTTTAGCTCTCTCATCACTTAATCTACGACCGACGGTTTTTAATCTCTATAATTTCACTATTTCCTTTAAGGTTAGATTATTAAAAATACCTATGAATTATGAAGTTGGTTTCAATTATAACTTTGAACTTTCAAAAGTTTTTTTTTTCTAGCTTTCGGAGTTTGAAGTTTGTTTCAAAATGACTCTTTGAGACTTTTTTTTTTTTTAATAACCCTTTGAGACATTTTTCGTTAAATTTATAGACGAAAAATGATGTGTTGGCATGTTTTTATTGTTTTTTTTTTTTTATTTCACTCATTTGTTCAAATATGTTCACATAAGCAACAGTACATGTGCAAAAGAATCATTTTACGTCCATAAATTTATTGAAAAAATAACTTCAAGATTTGTTTTGAAACAAAATTCAAAGTTCGAGTGCTAAAATGACATTTTTGAAAGTTCAGGATATAATTGAAACTAATCCCATAGTTCAGAGGGTTTTTTTTTTCCTTCTTTTTCTTCTTCTTCTAACAATAGTCCAGAGGTATTTTTGCTAATTTAACAATTTTCTTAATTTCATAATTGAATGTTTTGTAGTTTTATATGACATAAATATATATATTTTTTATTTCACCTATGATTTAAAAATTAAAACACAAGTCTATAAGATTAATTAAGTAACTTTAAAGTAAATTAGTTGATTTTAAATATATTAAATTACAAATTTAGTCTATAGACTTTCAGGTCTATGTCTAATAGGTTTATCAATTTTAAAAAGTTTTAATACATCTCTCAACTTTTAATTTTGTATCTACTATATTACTAAATTTTCAAGACCAATTTAATCTTTTAAAATATATAGATCTATTGAATACAAAGTTGAAAGTTTATAATATAATTAAGAAAAAAAAAATCAATTTTATGCCTAATCAATTTATTGATTATAATATTTTTTGAATATGGTCAACCCTAGACACAATATTTAAGAGAGGCTTTCATTCTTTATTTCATTTATGTTCAAAATCAAAATAAAATTTGATTTAGACAAATTATTTATTTAGCCATGCATACTTTCTAAATTTGTTTTGAGGTGGGTCCTTTTTCCATTTCAAACAAATATTGGTTTTAAGAGAACCCATTATTTAATATGTAGCTTAAAGATGAGCCTTGAGACAAGACAGGAACAAGGAGATGTGTGCCAAATAATATAAAGAATAAAAGAAAATAATTCAAGAATTATTGTTTTTTAAGGCTAAATTGTCCTTTGATCTATATTGTTTGGATTTAGTTCTAAATGTTGCAAACCATCCATAAACTATATTTTATCCATTATTCAAATACTTGCTGGTTTGTTATACTCTTTTAATTCATTCAAACGAATGGTGAAGAATTAAATTGACTATGACGATTTCCAACAAGAGCTTAGCTCAATTGACATAAAATTGTACTGACAATCACAAGGTTTGTGGTTCAAATCCTTCCTCCCCACATATTGTCAAAAAAAAAAATAATAAAAAATGACCATGACGACTAACTTCTTGTTAATATGAGCCTAGTTCAACTAGTTAAGATAAATTTTCAATCAAAAGGTCAAAATTTGGGATTTCTCACCCTAACTTATTTATGGACTAAAAAAAAAAATCATTGTCACGTAAACTGTGATTGAGAATTTTTTTAAAACTGACCCAATTAATTTATGGAATTAAGAAATTTAAAACTATAGTAATATATATATTCAATATTTATTGTGATCCAGAGCAGTTTGAAATCAATTATTGACGTTCTTAAATGATAGTTGAAATATGGTAAATTCCAGTGTTGTTCAAAATTGAAAACAATTATTGAACATTAAATAGTGCACTTATTACCTTATGTGTAAATGGAATTATTGTTAAGCTTGATTTATTAATTACAACATGAAGGCCTCCCTGCCATACATAATGCTCATGATTGGTTGGGAATCGAACAATAGATCTGAACTATGTTCGGATTGACCTCATCATTTGAGGTTAAAGAGAGAAGAAAGTGAGAGAGAAAATTGTCTAGTTATCAAAATCAAGTGTCAATCTGAGCCTAACTCATTAGATAAGGCATCGGTTATCATCTCAAATGTTGATGGTCCGATTATCTACCCTATAATTATTGAACTAAAAAAAAAAACACAAGTATTATTAAATTAATATAATATTGTCAAATCAACTAATACAATCAACAAGTTAATTAACAACCTCATGGACCAAGTAGACACTAATCCCGAACTTGGACCAAAAGTGAATTTTGCCTCTAAAAACAGTCTTTCCCTATCCCATCCCCCACCACGTCCAACATCACGCCTCTTGCCCCCCCACCTTTGACACCATTGCCTTCCCTCACCTCAATGCGATACAAATTTTTTATTCACATCATACCAACCTCGATATTCTCCCACTTAACATGAGTCAGTTGTGTACCTTGTTAATATAAGCACTAAGCAGTAGTAAACATGAACATAGCTTAACTGGTTAAGACATATGCTCACGATCAAGAAGTCAAAGATTTGAATCATTCGATCCAAAATGTTGCGTTAAAAAGAACATCAATCTTTCACAACATGCTTATATATTCTTCTCAATCTAATTTGTGTCTCTTCATTTACATGCCTCTCTACTCAAACATCAAGTATATACTACTTCAAATCACAATTCAAATTCTAGAAAGGTAAATAATTTTTTTTTTACAAGTTTAATAACTAAATAGATGCCATTCCAAGCATTCAATAACAAGATTTGTAATTTCACAAACAAACAAATTAACAGCGAGTGAGTTCCACGCGCTCAAGGATGGGTGAGGATTGGTTTGGAGTTGTGATCTTGTTGCAAGGTCTTTGTCTTTGGTTCCATTATGCCACCCTCCTTTCCTTTCACTTCCAAACACCTTTCTCACACCTAAATATTTGTTTGTGCAAATTTGAAGCTCTTACAATTATTGATTTTCAAACTTCTTTAAAAAAAAATTACATAACTAAAGTGTATTCATTAAGTAAGAAAAGTTGAAAATATCTCATTAAGAAGCAATCTTCAAAATAATCGAAGTAATTAGATCGAAATAATTTTTATAAACTAAACTCGAATGTGGTCCCATTATACACTCATACATATTACTTATTTCAACATCGTTAAAAGTTTGAATCCTTAACCTTGCATTTGTTGAACTAAAAAACTAAAAAACAAATTTAGTTAAACACTCAAAATCCAAAGACAATAAAGTTTTTTTTTTTTCAATAAATAAATAAGTAATTTAGCAATGAAAGTCTATACAAATTTAAATAAATGTTAATTACTTTTATGACCCGCCATAGAATAGTAATACGTATATTAAAATAATAATAATAAATAAATAAATACATAAATACATTGTTTTGTTAAAAGAGCATAGAGCCAGTGAGTTCCACGCGCTCAAGGCGGGGGTGAGGATTGGTTTGGAGTTGTGATTTTGTTGCAAAGTCCTAGTCTTTGATTCTAGTGTTCCACCTTCCTTCCTCACACCTACCCCATCCCCTTCTTTAAACTTTTTTTTTTCTTTTTTTGCAAATTTCAAGTTCTTGTGATATTATTATTATTTTTTTTTATTAAATACATAACGTTGAAAGAATCTCATCAAGAAGTAACTTATACATGAAATTAGTTGGAGTAATTAGAGAAAGAAAATTATAATTTAAACTCAAACATAGTCCAATCATACACTGTTTTACACTGTCAATTCAAACATAACTCAATAGAAAATATACCTACTATCTTCTGAAACAAAGCTCGATTTTTCCACTCTCCATTTGTGAATTCAAAAAGAATATACTATTTTATATTAACTAATTATAGCTATCCATCTCTCTAGCCAGCTTAAGCATAACATATCTAGTTAAAGTATATATCTTTGTCCAAGTGGTCGTATGTTCAAATTTTTCATCTCGTATGTTGTTAAACTTTGGAGGAAAAAAGCTAGACACCTCTCGAGCTTTAATTATTACAAAAAGGGGTAGGTACGAGTATGAAAAGGTTATAAATACTAGAACCGATCTAAATTTCAATCAAAGCTATTTCACCACGAAACTTCAAACTAGTTTTTATAAAATATCTTCGTCGATTGTTAATAGTAATGTGAGTCCTTCTCTATTTTCATATTTTCATATCTACCTTCAAGAAATAAAAATATGAATCCTTTCGTATTTTGATAACCGACCATCGATCATAAAACGAAATACAAACACATTTAAAGCTACCTAAACATATAAGTAACAAACATACTTAGAACAAATAATTAAGAAAAAAACCAAAAAGTAAATATCGACAAAACATATTTTCATAAAAAAAAAAAAAAAAAAGGAAGTTCTTCCTTGAAACCAAAGCATTCATCTTTTTAAAAATCCGCTTTGATTCCCAAATTCAATACTCACTTCCTTCTTCTCTTACCTTTCTAATAGTTTCTTCTCCTCTTCCTCTGCTCCGGCCATGGCGGACAGAGTCCACCCGAACGCCGCCGGTAAAGCCAATGCCAATTCCAACGACAACATTAATCCGACCGCCAACGCGCCGCCCTTCCCTTCCACCAAATCCCAACTCTACGGCGCCTCCCGCCCCTCCTACCGCCCTCAGCCCCAAAATCGCCGCCGCTCCGTCTGTTGCTCCATCTGCATCTGGCTGACGGCGATCATCGCCGTCGTCGTCATCCTCCTCGCCGTCGCATCCACCATCGTGTACCTAATTTACCGTCCACATCGCCCGTCCTTCTCCGTCACTTCGCTCAAAATCGATTCCTTCAAATTCACTCCCTCTTCTCAACTCAATTCCAAATTCGACCTAAATCTCACCGCTACGAACCCTAACAAGAAGGTCAAGTTCATTTACAGTCCGATTTCCGTCGCTGTCTTGTCGAACGGCATCGATCTCGGCGACGGATCGTTCCCGGAGTTCGTGCACGAGAAGAGGAACACCACGGTAATGAAGGTGACGGCGGCGAGCGACGGTGGAGCGATCGACGGCGAAGTGGTCGATTCGTTGAAGGCGGCGATGAAGAGTAAAGCCGGATTGCCGTTGGAGATTAAGGTGGAGACGAAAGTGAAGGTGAAAATGGGATGGTTGAAGATGCCTAAGGTTGGATTTAGAGTTTTATGCGACGGAGTTACGGCGGGCGTTCCGACGGCGAAGAAGAAGAAGACGGCGGTTGCTGCGGCGGTTGAGAATGCAGAGTGTAAGGTGGATTTCAGAGTGAAGATCTGGAAATGGATTATTTGAATTTTGAGATGATGGCGCAAGAGAGGGAATTTGAATGTTTCTTGTTTTTATATTGTGGTTTTTTTTTTTTTTTTTTTTGAGTTAATTTTTATTATTTCTTCCGCTCATTTGTTTGCCAATTTCAAATTTTGATTTCTTTATTTCTCTTTTCTGAACCATGATTATTGTATTCTGTAAAATGTAAATGAGAATATCTGGCTTATATAACATGTTGGTAAAAGGTATACGTCTTAATCTGTCATTAAGCTAATTTAAGCATAAATTTAATGGGTAAGAAATTATTATTACTGTTGTTATTATTTGAAAAGTGTAAGAAATTAATTATCTTTTTTAAAACCGAAAGTTCTATGATACCTTTAACGTACCTTGGATTATGTTTGTAGTCTTTGTACCATCGATCTAGATATACCTCCATTGTTGAAGGCATTAAATTGGTTCGAGGTAAAAAGGGAAGGTACACAATGAAACTTCGATCTTCCATTCTTTAAAAGAGTCTGATGTGTCTTAACTACTAAGTTATACCAAAATCGAACTTGATTTATTTATTTATTAATCACCAAGAAATAAATAAAAATTTAGGCCATTAAATAAACAAATAACATATATATATATAAACTAATACAGCTGAACAACATATAAGTATATAATATTATAATGATAATTAAATTGATTTGTAAGATGAGGTACACTAGTCATTAATAAGAAAGAAAAAAATCATATACTTGCAACTTATTAAAAGAATATATTATATTTGAATGATTTTTTTTTTTTTTTTTTTTTGAGTAAATCAACATCTGGGAGTGAGGGGATTCGAACCTCTGACCTCATGACCGATGATACATGTCAATCACCGCTGAGCTAAGCTCACTTTGGCCTATTTGAATGAATTTTATGAATCTACACATTTTTAAATAATTAAAAAAAAATTATTTAAAAAAAAAAATAATTAAAAAAAAAACCTATGCTGTTGATTAAAAACTTCTCATCTATATTTTGTACATTTTTGTCATAGTTTTTTTTTTTTTTTTTTGAAATAGCATTTTTGTCATAGTCAAAGAGGCCATTGTTCATGGGCTTTGCTCTTTACACTCCCCAACTTCAGGCCCACAACGTACAGGCCCATTTTGATTGACATAAGAGATGGGCCTCAATAGTGGGCTCTGTTTCCAGGAACTTTTCTCGGATATAATCCTCTACGGCAATTTTGAAATGAGCGCGGATCTCAACCGTCCAATGAGCATACTTGTGCCATTGAAGCTTTCTTCAAAACCTCTGCTTAAACCCTCACAAGCAGAAAGCGGAAGGTGAAGGCGTCTCTCTCTCTCTCTCTCTCTGTGTGGCCATTAACGGCGATGTATCGAGCAGCTTCCAAATTAGCTTCCTCACTCGGTTCCTCAACGTCGAGAAAACTCGTAAGAAGAATTGAGATCTATTACTCGTTGCATTTCTCCACGTTTGACTCTCTCATAGTATTTCGATGCTGATTGCTGAATTTGTTGCACTTGGGATAAAAATGGAGAAGGAAATTGAATTTTGATTTCAATTGCAGTATGTTAATTTAGCGAAGTTCAGCGAACTTTGAATTTTCCCTCCCTTTTTATATGTTTGAGGACGATTCTTTGATTTGCCCGCGCATTTCTTGCAATGAAGAAATGAATGTGGTTCGTGATATTTTTCGTGGTTGAACGATGTATTAAACAAGAAATATGGTTATTGAAGTTGATCGGTTTGGTTTTTTGCGATATGTATTGATTTTCTAAAATGAAATTTGGTTTTCTTTGGATTTGTAGGTATGTAGCAGGGTCACGAGCAGCAGAAATTATGCGGCGAAGGATATCAATTTTGGGGTTGGGGCTCGTGCAGCTATGCTGCAAGGTGTCTCGGAGGTTGCTGAAGCCGTTAAAGTGACAATGGGACCAAAGGTATTGGACCTGATTGGTCATTTTGACATTGGCTGTTTTTCTTCTACTTCAGTTGCTCACTTGCTCGGAACGTAGAAATTTGTAATGGTGGAAA
Organism: Luffa aegyptiaca; assembly: GCA_017139565.1. Taxonomy (NCBI): domain Eukaryota; kingdom Viridiplantae; phylum Streptophyta; class Magnoliopsida; order Cucurbitales; family Cucurbitaceae; genus Luffa; species Luffa aegyptiaca. The sequence continues at coordinate 1,133,516 of CM029399.1, read as the reverse complement.
GAACTGCTGCAATTTTCTTTAAGATGTTTACACGTTCTTCGACGGCTATTTGAACTTAAAAGGGGACTGTAACTAATTCATAGTTCTTGCTTCTTTCTCATCGTGGTAAATGAAATTAGGGTCGCAATGTAATTATTGATCAAAGTTACGGCAGCCCAAAAGTCACAAAGGATGGTGTCACTGTAGCCAAAAGTATCCAATTCAAGGATAAGGCTAAAAATGTTGGGGCAGATCTCGTAAAGCAGGTTGCGAGTGCCACAAACACCGCTGCTGGAGACGGTATCTTCTTCATTTAATATGAATTGCATTTTCTTTTTTAAATTATTATTTTTTATAATAAATACTTATTTATAACTAATATTATCTATGTTGAGAAGTTCAAGCTATATTGATATTAGGACTTACAACACTATAATATGTGGACGAAGCTATGAGGCATTAACAAAAGATGGGTATTGGACGTCAATTAGCATTTTTGCATTTGAATAGAAATCAAGCGAATAGAGAAGTATCAATGTGCTTTCTTCTATAAAAAAAATTAAATTGAACTTATGGTCATAGATGGGGCTTCTTTTGTAACATTTTCACTACTCAGTTCTGTGCTTGTTATTCTTAGAAACCGAACAGTGGGAAGAGAGGATAGTTTTACATGTTTGCATGCCATTTTGATGGTGTGGTGGGTTGTGTTGTTTGTTGACTTACCAAGATTCAGCAATTTAGAGTTGCAAAACACGAAGTATTTAGAGCACTGCTTTTGAACTTGGACAAGGACAAGCAAGGTGTTTGTTCATGAATGAATTGCGTATTGCAGGTACAACTTGTGCAACTGTTTTGACTCAGGCCATTCTCACCGAAGGTTGCAAGTCAATAGCTGCAGGTGTAAGCGTGATGGATTTGCGCATTGGTATCAAAGCAGCAGTTGATGCTGTTATCTCTGAGTTGAAAAGCAGAGCGTTGATGATAAGCACCCCAGAAGAAATTACTCAGGTAACAGCTAACAGGGTTGCAGAGGGAAGCTGCTTTTTAATTTTTCAAGTGGGATTTTTTAGATTTTACAATAAGTTTGTATTTGGATCTTAATAGTGGGTAATTATTGATTTCTAAGTTGGAAAAGTGCTTTATACATTTTTTAGTACACAGATCTGCAATTTTGCTTTTGAATGTAGGATCTCCTTGTTCATACTCTTTCTTGAGTTTTGAAGTGCCCCGAGTTTGTTGATCCTAGAGCAGTTGACGCTTTAATTTATTTTTTGTAATATTAGTTTTTAACTCTGTCATCTGGATTAATCAACTATTTCTTTTATGGATATGTACAAAATGTTATTTCTTTAATATGTTACTTTTTTGTGATCCGTCATTTTTATCCTAGGTCTGCCACTATCTCTTCAATTTTTCTTAACTTCTTTTTTTTTTTTTTTTTTTTTTCCTTTGGTTATTTGTTATTTATGAACAGGTCGCCACTATTTCTGCAAATGGTGAACGGGAGATTGGAGAATTGATAGCGAGGGCAATGGAGAAAGTTGGAAGGGAAGGAGTCATTACTGTTTCTGTGAGCATTCTTTCCCTACTTGCTTTTATATAATATGATTATTGAAATTATGAAGACTCTAGTAATTTCTATGGCTCTGCAGGATGGAAATACTCTGGACGATGAATTGGAAGTGGTGGAAGGAATGAAGCTAGGCAGAGGTTTTATTTCTCCTTATTTTATTAACGATCAAAAGACCCAGAAATGTGTAAGTTTATCCTTTTGGAATAGTTAAAACCTTTAGGTGATAGGTGTTTAATGCAGTAATAATATGACGCTGCTTGCCGATGCCTGAGTTAGAGAAAATATCATAAACTACCTTGTTGCATATGTGCTCCTTTGTCAACTTCATATTTCTGAGTGGGTCATGTGATAACTATGCGAAGTTTGTAGCATGTAATTTTGCAGATTTGATCTCTTTTATTAAAATTTTAACATGGAATCCATAATGTATTAAAATGTGTAGGAACTAGAAAACCCTCTCATCCTCATACATGAAAAGAAGATTTCAGATATGAATTTACTCCTGAGAGTACTTGAACTCGCAGTAGAGGTATCGATCATAATTTTATTTTTACTTTTTATTATTATTAATTTTTTCATGTGCAATGTTGGGTGAATAATATGCTTGAACCTTACGAACTAACATGATAGATTCAATCTCTGGGCAGAAAAAAAGGGCACTTCTTGTTGTAGCTGAGGATGTTGAGAGTGATGCACTTGCCATGCTAATACTTAACAAGCATCATACTGGCCTGAAGGTGATTGCTTGTTATATATTTATGTATTTTTAAAGAAATGCGACATTGTGGCTTATTTCAAAATTTTCCTTATTACTATTGCATGATTGTGCATGCCCGTGTAAGTTTGATGAAAGATCAAATTTCTTATCAAAAGAACTGATCAATTCTCCTCATGAAAACTATCTTAAAAAATATTTATTGCATTCATATTCAAGTAGCTGTGAATCTCTTTGATTAGCTGAGATTTGTTTTATAATTGTGAATATTCTTTTGGTCATCAAATCTCCTCATGAAAACTATCTTAAAAAATATTTCAGATGAGGTTGCATGTGAAGTCCGGGATCTTTTAGTAGGCTAGCATGCTTCTGTCAGTTGCAAAATGTCACTGATGACTTGCTTTCTTGAGTGAGTTTTGGAAATTTAGTGAATGAATTAATAAAACAATATGTTTTAGATATATTTTTTCAGAGTGCTCACGTTCATGCTCATATTGGGGGCATTTGAATTGTTGAGGACAATGAGACAAGTATTTGTAGTTATGTTCTTTTATTAAGAATTAAGTATGTGAATAAAAAGTTACATAATACTATTTAATCACTTCTCAAGTTTCTCTCGCAGAATATTCACCATAAATTGTTGTCCTATCATCAACAACCCAACTTTATAATCCATATACCTTCATTGTTTTGTACTCTTTCAGGTTTGTGCCATCAAAGCTCCTGGTTTTGGGGACAACAGAAGAGCAAATTTGGATGATCTTGCCATTCTGACGGGAGGAGAGGTGATACAGAGTGCTCTAATCCAAGTTCATTGTATCAACTTTCCTTATGATAGTTTAGTTACATTTAAAGTGAACAACAGGTCATAACTGACGATCGTGGTTTAACTCTCGACAAAGTGCAAGTAGAGATGCTCGGTACTGCAAAAAAGGTTCACGCCCAGTGCATTATTGTGCTTCTTTCTTTCTACTGTTGTTTATTGTTTATTGCTTCATGCACAATGTTATTGCTTCTGCTTAGGTTACTATCTCGCTTGACGACACAATCATTCTTCATGGAGGCGGTGACAAGAAGCTAATTGAAGAAAGATGTGAGCAGGTTTGTTGCAGCTATCTAAGCTGTGCCTGACGAGATTCTGTTGAATCAGCTTTCTAAAACTTTCTTTTGAGGAGATTATAGCTTAATCGAAGTTGGAGTCTCCTTAGAGACCGTGGGAAAATGTATTAAAGAGTAGCATCTGTTTTGTGAATTCCCATCAATACCATATACTGATTGCCTTGCAGTTGAGGACAACCATTGACAGGAGTACTGCAATGTTTGACAAGGAAAAAGCTCAGGAAAGATTATCAAAACTCTCTGGTGGTGTAGCAGTTTTCAAGGTAGATTGTTTGTTTGCCTTAATAATGTTTCGAAAGAATTTTGTATGCCTCATTTATAAACAATCCAGTTCTCTTGCAGGTAGGTGGGGTAAGCGAGGCAGAAGTTGGGGAGAGGAAAGACAGAGTCACAGATGCCCTGAATGCCACAAGGGCAGCTGTGGAGGAAGGAATTGTGCCAGGTAAGCTTTTCTTGAACTGGACAAAGTAATTGTTGTTGAAAGCATTTTTGTGCTGTTGGTTGATAATTGCTATCATTAGGTGGTGGAGTTGCCCTTTTGCATGCTACGAAGGTTCTGGATGAACTTCAAGCTCAAAATGAAGACCAGAAAAGAGGAATAGAAATAGTGCAACATGCTCTTAGGGTTTGTTCTTTGTTTGAGTTCTCAGCAATACTTTTTTGGGACTTATCCACCGCCTGTTTTCTAAAATCAAAGCTTTGGTTTTCTACAGGCACCTACCTTTACAATAGTTTCGAATGCTGGATATGATGGTGCTTTGGTTCTTGGAAAATTATTAGAACAGGATGATCGTAATTTGGGTTACGATGCTGCCAAAGGTTGGTTACTTCCAGCTGTTGGAAAATTTTGAAGCTCATTACTACGACATACTTTTTCCACTTAACATAGGACTTGTTGACTTCTACTCATGAAATTTGGTTGTCATTCTGGATTTTCTCTCATTTCTTTTTCTGTTTATGTCTTCAGTTGAATTCCTGAGTTTCTTTTTTTTCGAAGAAATTAATTAGAACTAATTGTTTTTACCATCCCGCAATCCATGGCAATGATCTTACAGTTATTTAAGTTCTTGTGCAAAACAGGTGAATATGTTGACATGGTGAAGGCTGGAATTGTAGATCCTCTGAAAGTCGTGAGAACTGCTTTAGTGGATGCTGCCAGGTGAATATTCCATTCCATGTCCCTGCCAAACGTAGTTTATCTCATTCTCTACAAAATATTTTTGCCATATATACTTTAACCAGTTGAACTATGCACATATTGACAAGTACGTCCAAAATGTCATCCTATTTTTAAAATGCATTAATTAAAGGTTTGATGTTCTTGAATTTCCAGTGTCTCATTGCTGTTGACAACAGCGGAGGCAGCTATAGTGGAAGATCCAAATGATAAGAACAAGCTTCCAAGTAGAATGCCAGCAATGAATGATATGGGCTTCTAGGGCAATTTACTCTCCACCATCCTCATCGTATCCACACATTGGATTCTGATTCCATTATATATCTCAATTTTCACTGGTAATTAATTTAAAAGATACTATGATGTGATCAATTGATTATTATACAGGGGAAGTACTCAAGGATGGGTTTGGATGAATCAATGTTCAAATAGAATTCTTTGGGTTGTGAGCGATTCAAGTAAGGAAGTTTCTTTATCCACTTTCTTGTAAGACAATAGCAAGCAATGAGATCAGATCAATTTTTGCCCTCATGCCTATTTACTGTCATGTACACAAAATGCTTTGAATATTAACGTTTTCAGCTTTATAATTATTTTTCAAGTACAATAAATGTGGGGCAGGAGATTTTAACTTCTGACCTCAAGAGAAGAGAGTGCAGATGTCATGTTGACAACTTTTTGAGTACTTTGAGCTTTGTTCGTAAGAAACAAGTAGAAATTAGAAGGAAACATGAACAACTTTTTGATTTCCTATGCAGTATGAAAGATTAATAAATTGGTATACTGATGTTGTGTTCTAAGTACATGAAATGAATATTGGAAGAAGGTTAAACATGGAGAAGGGTATAATTTATTCAATTTTTACCCCCTTCTCATTTATAAGTGACTCACACCTTTTCTTTTCCAGATGTAAATTTATGAACTAAAAAGGCAAACAAAACTATAATGAAGGAGGGAGAAAAGGGTTTGGTTGAGAAGCTAAGTATCACAAGTTGGGAAGGTAAATAAAGTGTCAACTGCACCTTTAAGCTCTTGATCTTGAGCCTGTTGTATTGGGTCAGAGTCTTCTTTCAACATCACATTGTCCATTTTCAGCATAGCTTCTTCACTGCACAGTTCAAATAAGTCAACACTTAGATTTTCTGTTTACTTATCATCAATTCATTTCAGCCTGAAAATTGACCGTTAAATTAGATGTATAAAAGTCATTTTTGTATTGTTAAATCATATGATTTGATGTGAATTTGGAATTAAAGTACTTGATAGTCAAAACAGGTACAAGAATTCTAAAATACTAAAAAAATATTTAGGGGCAAGGAATTCGAGCTATGAAATCTTGAGAGTTGGAGTTAGTAAATTTGTGGAGCTCACAATAGTGTTTGGAATAGGAATCAAACAAAGTTTGTGGACATCACAATTTGGTGTTACATGTCATTGGGTTGAAGTTGAGTGGAGTAACTCCTCAATCCAAACACCAAAGTTCTAGAGTACTTGTACAAGAAATTCAGTGCTAGGGTATGTACAAGAAATTCTATCGCATCATCAGACCAAGAGGTTTGAAGTTTGAATCTTCACCCTCGAAATATTGTTGAACTACAAAAATTAAAAAGCTTGAGAAAAATTCTCAAGCTTGAATCTTAGAATCTGGCCTGGGCCTGGGCCCTGGTCCATTGAGCTTTGTCAAGGCAGTTGATTGGGCTGGCCCATATAAGAAATTAGAGGCCTTATTGGATTATCTTTTGGGCCAGGCTTAAGACAAGAGTTCGGTATACTTTATTTGGAAGAAAATATAAAAATAATTTTTAAAAGGTAGGTTGGCGCCAACTATGGCCAGTCATAAAAATTTGAAATGCTCCTACTCCTGGGATTGAAGCCTGAAGGTAAAATATTAAATAATAATAATAACAATAACCAACAACAAAAAAAAAAACTAATTTAGCAAATGTAATTCAATTCCCTTTGCAAAAGAAGAATCTAATTCACGAATAAACATTTTCAAAATAAAAAATAAATATACTTGGATTTGGAATCAAGAATACCAAGTAGCAAATAAAAAAAATTAAAATTATTTATTTATGTGTTTTCCATTACAGAGAAATACATACTTTTCTCTCCATTGTAACATATAAATATTTAAATTAAAATTTGTAATTAATCATAAAAGAAACAAAGATACAAAATAATTACATAACATTAATAAAAATAAGTTATTTAATTACATCATACAAATTTCGAAAGAATAAGGTGAAATACAGTGCAAGCCAAAAACCAATTTCGAAAAAAACCCAACAAAAAAAAAAAAAAAAATCACCTGTGATGAAGCAATTGATGATCATGGTGTTGAAACTTGAGAAGGTGTTGATGTTGATGATGAGAATTATGGATCTTGATATCATCAAAATCATTAACAGAGCCGCCGCCCTGTTTCAATTGCAACGAAGACGACGACGAAATTCCCGAATCCTGAATCCCCCAAACCTCCACTTCCTCTTCCAAACTCTCCCGATTCTCATTTTCCCCGACCACGAACCCTTCCCCTTCATATCCCTCCACAAATTGCTGCTCCATTCCGCCGTATCCACTCATCGGATCCGCCTCCAGAATCGCGGCCGCCGCCGCAGCAGCCGCGGCGGCCTGCTGCTTACAGATCGCCAATTGATGGAGCACGAGGTCAAGTTCCGCCTTGCTGTACTCAATCTGGCGCTGGAGGTCTCGAATTATCCGGTAGCATCCGCCGACGGGATCGATGGAGCGGACGTCGGACTGGAAAATGATGGTGCGCATGGCCTCTTCTTTCTCGAAGGGATCGAGATTCTTGATGATCTTGGTGATGTTGCTGACGCCGAAGAGCTTGTGAGCGTTGAGGAATTGGCGCTGGCGATCGTGCGGGAAGTAGGGGGCGAGGATGCAGTCGGGAGCGCACTTGCGGCGTTGGTACTTGCAGGCGGCGCAGGCTTGGGTGGTGGAGGTGGAGGTGGTGGTGGTGGTGGTGGTAGAGACGGCGGTGGACTTGGAGAGGTGATGGTGGTGGTGGTGGTGGTGGTGGGGAAGAGGGATGGAGGTCATTTGAGGGGAAAAGGAAGAGATGGTTGTTGTTGAAGATGGAAGGTATCGAGATAGCGGGTGCGGCTGCGGCGGGGATGGGGGAAATTGGGGGATTTTGTTCTTTCGGGGAATTTTTTGAAATTTGGTTTTGTTATGTCTTCTTAATTATGATTTATTATTATTATTATTATTATTTCTTTTTTGTTTTTTTGTTTTGTGTTCCTTTTTTTTCTGAGGTTTAGGGAATGGATGGAGATGGATATGGGAGAGAAGTTAACTAATTTTGGTTACAAAGGGAACGATAATGGAGGAACTAAACAACATGTTTGTTTTCTTTTGGCTTAAATTAGGGGTTTCTAAAAGTTTTATTTTTTTTTATTTTTTTTTTTTGGGTTTCTTTTTTTTTTTTGAAAAGTTTTGGGGTTTCTTTTTTTAGATTGAATGTTGAATTGCATTTGCATGGGGTTTATTTATTTTTATTATTTTTTATTATTTATTTATTTATTTTTCTTTTTTTGTGTGTGTGGGGATGTATAGGGTTGGAGATGAATGTTATGTAGGGATGGATAAAGTTTCATGTGTGTGTATTGTTTTCATATGTTTTTAAATTTAAGGTGAATGGTCTGAAATTTAAGGCTTGTTTGGTAATGTTTTGTTTCTTGTTTTGTGTTTTTAGTTTTTTGAGAAATAGAAGTGTATTTATAGTGTTAATATAATTTTTTAGTTTATGCTATAGACAAGTTTCTTGTTTATGTTTTTGGAGTTTCTTACCAAATTTTGTTTTTGAATCATAAGACTTTATCACGAGAGATAGAACAAAAACAACATGAGATGAGGAAACTTTTTCCTCAGCCACGATTTGGATTGAGGTAAAGTACCCGTAAATAGATTTTGAAGAGGTCTAATATACCATATAAATAAAACGAGCAAATTATAAATAACATGAACTCAATTGACCTGTAAGTGACCTCACCTAACTAAAGGATGACATGTCAATTAAGTTATTGATTTGACTTCTCCCTCTCCTCTAACTCTTCTCTTCTTATTTTTTTCTCATCCCCTCTCTTGTTGTTGTCTTCTCCCCTTGCTCAACCGTCCTCCTTTAATATTGTGACATTCAATATTGGCAGTCGAACCACCACATTAGAGTCTAAATTAAATGCAACATGAATGAACAAGGAGGATGTTAGTGACAAAGAGGTCCATCCAAGGAGAAAAATGAGAAAGAAAGTCATGCATGAAATTAACAAATGATATAAAATTAATATTTTTGCCAATTCACTTAAAAATAACATGTTATCTAATTCCAATCAATAACTTAATTGTCACATGCCAACAAGAGCATAGCTCAACCGGCATGCCCTCGACTTAATTTAAGTATTTAAGTAGTAAATAACGAAATCATCTTATTAGGGTATTTCCTCTATCAAAAGTATTTTAGTAATATCATCCCACCTCATCATCAAGTTGGGCCGACTTGGTCCAGTCCAGAAAAGTTCAATCCCAAGCCCAAGGACAATAGGCCCAAGAGACTATTGTGGTGGGCTGGGCAAGCAGGCCCAATTCCCATAACCAGCCTCATAACCCAGTCCATAGACTTGATTAATCGAGCATGGACCGGCCCCTAATTTATTTTTCATAATTCTTTTTTGAGAAATAAAAATTTAATAGGCTGATATTTTCTATTTAATTTCATTTTAATTTTGGGATATTTTTTGTTTTTTCCCCCATAAAGTTAACTATTGTTGAATGAATTATTTGAAAAGAATAAACATACCTAAAATTAACCATAATTTTCCTTATCACCCCTTATGCCATTCTTATTTTAGTTTATTTATTATTTTATATTTTTACCTCTTTTGAGATTGTGGCTATCTAAATACTATATTTTAATTATTTTCAACAAATCTCTAAATTTTCAATCAATTTATCTCTTATCTAGAACGAGCCTTTATTGGAGTTAAAAAATTAGATTACTTGATGACTTCATTCAAGAATTCAACCGTGTAACTAATGTGAGCATAGTCCGTAATAAAACTATTCACTAATTTTCTTCAAGTGGAAAGTTAAAGTCTCATCGAAAATTGCCAACGAGAGCATAACTCAACTGCCATAACGTTGTACTGATAATCACGAGGTCTATGGTTCGAATCCTCCACCCCTATATATGGTTAAAAAAAAAATCTCATTGTAAATTGCAATGACTTTAAAAATAGAATTAATAGAAAACAAAGAGTTAAGAACAAATGGTTTATAAAAAATAAAATAAAACGAAAAAAAGAAAAGAAAAAAGAACAAAATTAACATTTTGGTCACACCATTTTTAGGCGTGTTTCTTCTCCGAGGTAACCGGTCTTCCTCAGATTCTCACCGCAGGCTCAAAGCTTCTGGTTCAATCTCCTCCATTTCTCTCGACCCTTTTCTTCAACCCCATTTCTCTTTTAGTCCTTTTCTTCTTTTCATTTCCCTCCGTCTTTCGATTCCCTCTTTCATCTCTGTGTTTCGGCGGATTGGCGCAACATTGGTAAGTATCTTCCCCGAATTTCAGATCTTGTTTGTGTTAAACTGATTGATTCCTTTCGTAAATTTCAACCTAGCTAGCAACTTTTAGCTGTTCTGTTTGTGTATGTCGGCGGATTCGTCGTTGGGATTTCTTGTCTAGTTTTGTAATTGTTCTGCTTAATACGGTTACATGGATATGAAAGTGGAGAAAGGGAATCGAAATTCTTACATGGGTATTGCCCTAAAATCGCCATCGAATTCGAAAGTGGGATATGATAAATTTGAACTCCCTTTAAGAGAAATCTATATTAATTGATGAGAAGATGACATTGTAGGGGTTCAAACACATGGCTATGTTAAATTGCTGATGAACCTAAAAGCTTAAACTGATGTGACTATGATAAATTTAACAGCCTGTGTTCGTTGTTTGTACTCTCCCTGTCGATTTGGAGAGAGCACTTCTTCATTTCTTGTTCCTTCTCTTTTTCGTGCTAAATTACAGACTTTTCGACCTTGCAAACATGGCCAGCATTGCTAGTTGACAGAATGTATGTCTAGGGTTCTTTTTAGTTCTAACATTGGTCTTCCACCACTTGCCTTGTGGCTTCTACATTGAAACGGATGATGGATTTCCTTGAATTCTTCTCTGTTTTCTCTCCCTTTGGTTTTTGAGGAATTTACACCAAATGGCTTGGATAAGATAAATTATTCTATTCTTTCAATTCTTCAGATGGGTCTTTTCTTTTCTAATTGAAAATTTGGGGGTTCGTTTCTGTACTATTTACTACAGATTTTCTTTCTTTCCAGTGTTAATTTCACGTTCTCACCGTTTGTTTTTTAAATTTATACCTAGAGGGCTGTCTTAAATTATTTAAGGGAGGATGGATAAAGAGAGCCGTTGTGTGTAACAGTCTTCTGAAGTCAAATTTTTGGGAGATCAGCTGCTGCCAGCTTAAGTGACGGTTTTTCTATTTGGTACTTTCTTCTCCCTTTTTTTCTTTTTGAGACTAGACTATGAAATTTATATTGGCTCGATGTGGATGGTTGTTGAGAATGAACAAAGTGAGAACTTCTTTAATCTTGTTAACTCACATTTTAGTCCATGGAAAGGGGGTGATCTTGATGTATAGTGAAATAACCAGTGTCGACAGAAATGAAAGCAAACTGATTTACGCATTCTTTGCCAGTACTGGATGTGTCTCACTATGGTATGCCTTTTCAACATTTTGGAGAATGAACAACATTCTTGACACGTTTTTAGAGAACGAAAGACATTCTTACATTGCTAGAATTGTATTTGAACTTCTGGATTTTTTTTGGGGGGGGGGGGTGTTAAAGGATTTTGAACTCCTGAACTAGTATTCACATAGATGAAGGTTTCGCCAAAGTATACTAGTATTGCCAAGGCCGAGGGTGCCCGCTTGAGCTGTTTGGAGATACTTCCAAGTGTTTGGGAATTCAAGCCCTAGGTTAAATATTTAAAGTTTAATTACAAATGTAGTCCTTGAACTTGTGGAGGTGTGTTTAATAAGTTTTTGAACTTTAAACAATCTTCAATGGATTTCTAAAATTTCAAGGTTGTTTCTAATAAATCCCCAAACTTTTATGAAATTTCTATCAAATTCCTAAACTTTCAAATTTGTATTCAATAAGTCGTTGAATTCTAAAAAGTCTTTTATAAGTTACAAGGGATCTATTTGGCATTTAGATATAAAATTGAAAGTCCAAGGACCTACTAGACACTTTTTAAAGTTCAAGAAGTTCTTAGACGTAACATTGGAAATTTAGGAACCTATAATTTCAAAGGTCTGAAACCTATTAGACACAACCCTGATAATTCAAGGACCAGACTTGTATTTTAACTAAAACTTAATAGCTTAAAATTCTCATTTTCTCTTAGGATCGGCTTCGGTGTGGGCAAAACCTCTCTAAAAGTTAGAAGGAGATGGGTCATGAGCACTAGTCGGGCATCAATTCCCCAGTTATAAAAATTAAAAACTATGGTAAAATATTGTGAGTACAACATTATATTCTTATAGTCACAGGAAATTATTTTGTAACTACAACATTTCTACTATTCTTATCAATTGGAAAGCGTTCTTTTAGTTTTTCGTGGGAGGGGTTCCCTCTACCCCTACCTCTAGGTTGTCTTCTTTCTCTTTTTTCTTAATACATTTCGTTTCTTATCCAAAAAAACATCAATAGAAGTTTGGTTCTTTGTTGGGACAGATTTGTTTTTTTGTTTGTTGTTGAATTGTACCGAGACATTTTCCACACAAGAATAACTGTAATTGTTGCAGAATATTTGTCGATCTACACATGTATACTCAGAGAAACATTTTTACATCACCGAATTCAAAGAGTACCATGTACTTGAACATTACCAGTTAGCCATTTTTCTATGAGTTTGTAAGGTGTATCTCTAAGATTGCAACTGTTGCAAACTGTAGATACCTTAGAACATGGAAGTAAAACCAACTGTTGCGTTGCGAGCTGTACTTGTTGGAGGAATTGCAGCGTTTGCTAAAGTTGCTGGTGCCATGAAAGCTGCAGGCGGTGTGAAGTTAGGTGCAGCCACAGCTGCCATGACAGCAGCAGCAGCTGCAGCTTTGGCAGGATCAAAACAAGAGCAGAAGGATGATTCTAAACACCCTCCAAAATGAAGCCTTAAGTTTTTGCAATGACTGTAACTCACACAAACAAATCCCAAGAATGTTTTGGGACATTTTGGTTTTTTCTTTTTCTTTGTAATTTTGGTAGGGAGATTTGTTGTATAAACCCCCAACTCAACTCAACCCAACCCTTGAGGCTTCAGCCAAAGCCATGGTGCTGAAATAATAAGAGCTGGCCGATTTTATTTAGTTCGCGGGGTGGATTTCATGGCATCGTTATGTCACAATGCCATGTCGTTCTACATCATTACTATACATGGAACATTTTCGAACGTCTATGTCTCTGCATTTCATTGATAATTTCAATAATGTCGTTGTAAAGCGACTCGTGGTCCTACGAGGCGGGAGACATGTGATCCATTCCTCTTTTACCAGAAGGGAATGGCAGTTTTGTGTTTTGAAGCTGTTGTTTGTTTGCTGAGAAAAGTGGAGGGAAAGAAAAAGCTTTTTGTAGAGAATGAATGAATGGATTTCCTTGGTTTGAAGCATTGAATTGGGTTTTCCCAGATGAGGAATTTGAAGAATCAAAGAGAAAAAGGCAAAATGATTAACATAAAGGCAAAGAGAGGGAAGAATGATTGAAGTCAACTGGTTTTTTTTGAGGATTGTGTTGGTTGTACCATAAAAAAAAACACACACACACAAAAACAAACAAACAAAACAAACCCAATGCAGCTTTTGGCCACAACATATATTTATATATAGAAGAATATTGAATGAAATAGTTGAAAAAACCTGGGAGACAGAAAAGAAAAAGAAGAGCAGACAAAGCATTGAGACAAGTAAGGACAAGACATATGGGTTTGGGAACTGTGCAAATGTTGGGCCAGGTCAGCTCAGTTCAGCCCAGCCCAGCCCATTATCCCACCATCTGTCCCTTGCATATATATCATCATCATTCTTACTATCAATGTGAGAGAAATTACTTTATTGGGATGAGAGAGAAAGGGCATTGTTTTCAAGGTCAGAGAGAGAGAGAGAGAGACATTGTTTTCAAAGGTCAGAGAGAGAAAGAGATGGAGACAGACATGTGAATTCTAATCTCTAAAAGAGATAGAGAGAGAGAGAGAAAGGCATGTGAATAGAATAGTAATAACATGACATCCATTAACATTTTCCAAACAGTCACTAAATAGACTATAGAATATTTCCTTAAATTTCAAGTTTTGATAATATAGAAGAAAAATAATATCACTTTTTCTTCTTCAAAATCTCATCAATGTTTCTTTTTTTTTTTTTCCCACAAATATCTATGATGTAAATGTAAATACAAATACTAATGATAATGACGCGTAATTTCTCAACAATAAGGAGGTGAAAGATTTGAACATCTTTTAGTTGAAAGTATACGTCTCAACTAGTTGAAATATGTTCACGTTAACTCTTTATTTTTCATTTACTACTTTAAAATTGTCAACCGTTAATTCTTTAGCAGCCAACTTGAAGTTAGCTTAGCAGTCAACACATTACTAACAATATTTTTTGAGTTATGTTTTTCAGTTCAACAACATGCATGTAATGGTGTGTTAATCTTTAACCTTCTGATTGAAGATATATGTCTTAACCAATCGAGCTATATTTAGATTGACAACATTTTTTGAAGGTTGAGGGTGCAAAAATTAAGAACCCATTTGGAATACATTTTTGTTCAAGTGTTTTTCAAGAATGCATTTTTTCTTAAACATTTTGTATAAAAGTTATTTAGAATCTAAACACTCATGTGTTTGGTTACATTTCCTCGTAAGTGTTTTCATGCACAAGTGTTTCTAAATACTCTTTCAAAATGGTTTATTTCTCAATCTCATTTTTCAATAGGTCATTTTTAGTGGTTGTCAAACACTAGAGTTTTTTTTCAAACTGATTTTTTTTTTTACAAAAATAAACACTTAAAAAGTTAAACCTAAATCTCTATCCTTCCATCTGTGTAATTCTATTTGTAACTAGAAAAGAAAAGAAAACAAGAAGAAAATTATTGGGTGGGAGAGAGAGAATGCATGGGTGTAAAATTTACATTATTCCTTTGCTAAAGACAGAAAATTATTGTTCCTTAGCTCTTCTTTTACAATGTCAAACTATAAGTTAGAAATAGACTTATGTCACACATCTTTATTTACTTTAATTTCTCCCTAAGCAATCCCTATAAGGCTTTTTTCTTCATAACAAAACAATCTCTCTCTCTCTCTCTCATGAGCTTATACATGGCATCTTAATATATATCATGTTGGCTAATAACATTTAATACAAACATAAATTAGAAGCTCTATCTATTTTTTTCCTTTCTTTCTTAATAATAAATACCAATGAAATATTAAAACTATATCAATATGGTTGGAACACCAACCATGATGGGAATATTTAGATGAATAATGTAAAAAGAAAAAAAAAAAACAGAAATTTATTAGAGAAAAACACATTAGTTCAATAAAAGGAAAATAACATAAATTCTACGTTTAATGCAACGATAAATAATCTAACGATGTCGTTTTCTCAAATTTTCGACCAACTTATATTTTTACAACACATTTGTCTCTTTAGGTAAATAATTATTCTCTCTTAATCACATATTTTTCAAAATATTATGCAAAATAATTATAATAAAAATAAAATATTTTAGATGATATATATAAAACCAAAAGAAGTATTATTGGTTATGATATAATTTTCATTGGTCAAGAAAACAAAAGAAAAATGTAAATGAGACCCCACTCTTGCACGAGGACAAACACAAAAGAACTCGAATTTTTCAATGATTAGAAATGTAAAACAAAACATCAATTAAAATAAAAAGATAATTAGTAATAATTAATTTAGTCACACACACTTGATTAAGAAATTATTAAAGTGTGTTATTAATTATCATTTATTTACGCATATATTTATTAATGGTTATATTCAGTATTATTTGCCTTCCTTCTCACATTTTGTCGTTGAAATGTCTTCTCCATTTCTTTTTCTCAACACTAATAAATCTACTTCCATCTTTTTCTTCCCATCAAAATTTATATATATATATATATATATATATATATATATATATATATATATATATATATATATATATATATATATAAATTTCTTTACTTTCATCCTTTTCTTCTACGAGGGTTTGTTTGACGGGTTTGAGATGTTTAGATTTATGTATATTGATCCACACTCTGAAAATCTAAGTTGACATAGTTTCATATTTATATTACCTAAAAGAATACGCTTCTTAATATCAAAGTTAATTTGTCGTGTTTTTTGGTTTTGTGGGCGTGTGTGATTTGCTGCCACTAATATATAGCTTGAAAGATGATCGATAAGATATTTTTATCCAAACAGATTGACAACGTGTGATAGAGAATAGACGTTATATATTTAATATTCTCTAACCTCGACTACACAAAACTGGACTTATGCTAAACAACACAACTACTCATGGATGAGGGTTTGTGTATTATGAAGGTAAGAAATCAAGCGTATAATATTCTCTATGTGAATTCGATTTTGATTAAAATTTTAATTTCTTTCTTAAATAAGATATATTGTTAATAAACAAAAATTTGAATATTAAATCACTCTCATTATCCTCTAAACATTATTATTCGAAAACCATTTTGTACTTTTTTCTATTTTAATTTAAAATGTTTTCTTATCTACTCGTATCTTTTTTACTTTATAATCTATTTTCTGAAATTCAAACTCTAGTTGAGTTCACTAACTTTTCAACTAAGAATTCGAAAAAGTATATTTAAAATGAATTAACAAAAAAATGAAGATGGTACGATATGAACTTAAATTCTTAAAAATTAAAACTAAACACAAAATCATTTTCAAACCGAAACTAATATATATTATATTATCATATCTAAAAAAATCTATTACCACATTTTTATACAATCATCTCCCATGAACATACTAAACTAATTTTACCAAAAAAAAAAGAATATAGTATTATATTCCAATATATCAGCCATCAACCACATGTATTGTATATAGATATTCAAATATATATATTCTTCCCATATAAAAAAAAAAAGTCACATTTAAACTTACAAATGATGAACATTCCATAAAGTTTTTTTTTTTTTTCTTTTACGTGGAAAATAGCTGAGAAAATTAAAATATAATGTTCTTCATCTCTTATAATGAGAATGAATACATTTTCTTCCCCCTCTTTGAGAAAAGCTTACAAAAAAAAAAGAAAGAAAAAAGTTGGTAATTTACGAATCTAACCCTGCCATGGCTTCTGAATTTGGCTCTGAAGATTGGACGAATTGGGAACAATGCAGTTTCCAAAACCAGTAATGCTTAGAATATCTCCATGGGAAAGAGGGCGAAGCCCCAAGAAATCTCTCGTCAAACCGTCGCTTCGACCGCCCGAAGCAGCGACGTTGGCGGCGGGGACGGTGGCTGTGTGATGATGCATAGCGGCGAAAGCGGCGGCGTCGTTGTCGAAGGAGGAATCTTGGAGGAAGGGATGAGAGGCAGAAGCAGAAGAGAGGGAATTTATCATGTCATGAAGAAATGTGTTGGGTGCAGAAGCAGAAGCAGAAGCAGTAGCAGAAGCAGAAGCAGAAGCAGCTGCAGCTTTATTCCTATAATCAGTACAACTACTACTACTACAACTGACGGCCCCTCCTCCTGTTCCCATTTCACCTTCACGTGAGCATAAACCCATCTGCCCAAAATTACCTGTCAAAAAACCAATTCCAATCAAACCACATTTGTAAACTTCTTACCCTAATCCATCCGTTTAAGCGTTACGGTCATTCAACCGTGATTTAACATGGTATCAGAGCAAAAGAATCTATGTTCGTAGCTACTTATCGAATCTTGTGCTAATTCTTAAAATCACGAGTGAAGGAAAAAAAAAACCTAAAAGTATGAATATGAAAATAAATTTAACGTACCTAATCATTTTAATCTTCTGGGTGTGATATTGAAAGTCACTTGTTAGGTTTTATGCTAATTTTTGTCGACCCACAAACGGAAATAATGTGTTGAATTTAAGCTTTTTTTTATACTCCTACAGTGTAATTTCCTCCTGATTAATATTGATAATCACTTGTTAGGTCTCATTCTGTTATTTTTCAAGTTGACAAATGAAAAGAAGCAGTGTCGATCAAAATATGAATAACCTATCAATTTAAGCTTTTGGGTTGTTAGTAGTAATTTAACACGGTATCAAAGTCAGAGGGTTTCAGGTTCAAACTTCTACAATGTCATTTCCTATCGAATTAATATTTGTACGAATTTTCAAGCCCCACAAGTAGGTAGACATGTGAATCACTTCGTAAGGAACATGAAGAATACGAACAAAAAGATTAAATTTACAACGAAACTATAGAGTGTTAAGAATATAAATAAAATAACCCGAAAGTGGAATAATAATAATATAAATAAAAAGGAAAAAAAGAAATAGAATATGCACCTGTAGACACGTGAACCAGCTTGTGGGGCCTTGGCATAGAGCCACTCGTGGTAGTGGTACTACTCATGGTCGCACCCATTTGGGCTGCCTTCTGCAGCAGTGCAGTGGCTGAAATATGAGGAGATGAAAGAGAAGAGGATTGATATGGAGGAGCAGCAAGATTACTGGGCCCACACCCGATTCCGCTAGGGTTAGGGTTAGGGTTTAGGGTTTGATGATGATGATGCTGGTCGTGGCCGCTCCCAATGAAGATTTCCGCTTGGAGATCAGAAGGCTGCAGCCACGGCGGGATTTCCGCCGATCTCATGTTATTATTGTTGTTGCTGCTGAAATCTTGTTTCAGAGCGAAAATATTATTGTTGTTGTTATTCGAGAATTCTTGTGAATTGTTATTGTTGTAAGAAGAGAGAAGAGGGTTTAATGTCATGGCTGATCTTGCACTTTCATCTGCTAATGCATCACAGAAAGCTCTATGTGTAATGAAACTATCTCTCCTGCATGAGAGAGAGAGAAAAAAGGAAAAAAAAAATGAGAATATTAAAAAAAAAACAAAAGAAAATTCACACAAAAGCCAAAGAAATTCAAATAGTGCAAAGACAAATTTGGAAGAGCTGTAAACAAAAAACACTTTCAAATTTTATCTCCTTTTTTTTCCTTTCTGTCAACAATAATTTTTTACTTTATTAGCTGCTGAATTATATATTCTTCTGATTCTCAGTAAGGAAAATGTAAAAAAGAAAAAAAGAAAAAAAGAAAAATTCTCTCTCTCTTTTTAAGGGAATGTAAATTTATTATTATCTGAAGAGAGACAAGACAAATTACAGATACACAAATTCAAATGAAACATTTCAGAAAACCAAGAGATTCATCATAAATGCAGATTTCACAGAACAATTATACCATAATAATGAGACTGATTGTTAATTATGATATAATCAATTAATTTTTTTTTTCAAAAAAAGTTTGTTATAATTAATTAATCAACATTTAAAATGGGACAGTTTTTGTAACTTTTAATTACCTTGAAAAGAGAGTTCCACAGTCACATCTGTACTCCTTTGTGCCACAGATCTTGGAGTGAGCTTTCCAATCAGATTGAACTGCATATTTCTTAGAGCACTTATCACATTTCCACTTCTTTTCACCGTGCTTTCTGCAGAAGTGCTTCTTGATTCCTGTGAGGTCTCCAAGAGCTCTTGATGGATCATGGTGGACACAGCTTGGCTCTGGACAAACATATACCTTCTTCTTTATCACCTCTTTGTTTGATCTCTGCTTCAGCTTCCATGGAAGATTGTGCCCTCTTCTATGCAGCTGAAGATTTTGATCTCTCTGAAACCCCTTGTTGCAGATCTCGCACACGAACCGATTCGTCGCCATCAGCGTCTTCGGCGATAACGCTATCACTTCCGCATCTGGGTCTGAATCCAAATTCACCAAAATTCAAACAAAACAAACAAAAAAATCAACCCATCGATTCAACCCAATAACACACTCGCGACGATTCTATCTGAAATACGAATAAACCATTAAATTCACTCCAACCCAGAACCTTAAATTTACTGTAATCTATCAACTCATTAGTACAGTAATGTTCTAACATGGTATCAGAGTCTATGAGATGATGGAAAATCTTACCGGGATTTCCTGGGA
Source organism: Luffa aegyptiaca (assembly GCA_017139565.1). Taxonomy (NCBI): domain Eukaryota; kingdom Viridiplantae; phylum Streptophyta; class Magnoliopsida; order Cucurbitales; family Cucurbitaceae; genus Luffa; species Luffa aegyptiaca. The sequence continues at coordinate 1,113,668 of CM029399.1, read as the reverse complement.
GGTTCCGCTTCTTCTTTGGAGGGGGCGGTTGTTGGGTTTGAGGAGTAAAATATTGATTGGGGAACTCATTTTTATTGGCAGAAGAAACACTAGCAGTGGCTTCACCAGAAGCAGAAGTCAAATTGGACAAATTTTCCTCCATGACTACTTGTTGTTGTTGTTGAGACAAAAAATTACCTTTCATCATCATCTTTTATGAACAAATTGATGAACCCTCCTCTTACAAACACTTTTGAAATTCCTAAGGTTTCCACATGAGACAACAAACAACAGATCTAACAGAGACAAAGAACTAAGAACAAGAAACAACAACAAAAATCTTGTGTATTTGAGGGGAAATTAACAAAAAACTTTCCAAGATCTAATTCAAGACAAAATAGAGAGAAGAGAAGAAAAAAAAAAAAAACAAAAACAAAATTGATGTCTCTTTTTTGAACCTTATAACATGTATATTTATGCTCTTTACTGCATTCAATCTTGGATTTGGCTCCAACCAAAGAGACAACTTTTAGTTTTTTTCCAAAGCTCAAAAGAAACAAGCAGCCTGCTGTTTAAGAAAGAGAGAGAGAGAGCTCAAAAACTGAACTTTTTTTTTTTTTTTTTTTTCCTTTAAAATTTTTCATATGATAACAGAGAAAAGAGAAATTAAAATCCTTAGAACTATATAATAGCCAGTGAATAATAAAATATATGAACCCAAAAATTTAAAACCCAGTTCTTGAAATTCTAGAGAGAGAAAAAGAAGAAGGAGAGAGAGAGAGATATGGATGAGAATTGAAGAAACCCTGTGTAATGTAATCACAAAACACAAGTCCAAAAGATAAACTCTCAGATACCCAAAAAAAAAAAAAAAAAGAAAAACCATTGGAACCCTACGGCTAATTCTGACGTTGCACTTTCTGTCTTTTCCTTTGTTTTTGTTTTTTTTTTTTTTTTCTTTTCCTTTTATTTATTTGTGAAATTTGATTCTCTATGTTATTTTTCTCTTAAGTTCCATCAATTTTGTACTTGATATATGTTTATTATAATTCATTAAAGGTTAAATTATCGAAAATACCCTTGAACTATGGGGTTGGTTTCCATTATATACCTCTAAACTTTTAAAAGTTTCATTTTTAGCCCTAGAAGTTTGAAGGTTGTTTCAGAATGACCCTTGAAAGGTTTTTTTTTAGTTAAAGTCATGGACGGAAATGACATGCTTACATATGTATTGTTGCTTAGGTAAATACATATGAACACATGCGTGGAAAAAACAATAAAAACTTATGCAAGCACATAAATTTTTGTCAATAAATTTATCGAAAAATGTCGCAAATGATCGTTTCAAACAAATTTCAAACTTCAAGGGCTAGTGAAACTTTTGAAAGTGCAAGGGTTATAATTGAAACCAACCCCATAGGTCAAGGGTATTTTTTATAATTTAACCTTCATTAAACGCTCGTAAGAATATTATAGGATAAAATACCATAATTTTGATCTACATACTTTGAAATAGTCTCTGTGTATTTTCAAATGTCGATATTTTAGTTCCTATGTTTTTAATAAATTTATTCTATTTTATTAAATTAGGTAAAATAAATAAAAATAATCTCCATTAGGAAAAGACATTATATGGAAATATGTTTCTAAAATTTACAGGGAAAAGAATTTTATTTTTTCTTAAAAGTTGGTTGTAAGTACTCACCCTAGTATGATCTACTGAAGTACGAAGACTAAATTTGAACGTTGAAAAGTACTTGAACTAAAATTGAACAAATTCTCAAGTACACGATGGCCAAAATGGTATTTTTAACAGTTTTTCCTACAAAAGTTTATTAAAACTTAAAAATTTGCAATACTTCTTTTTTCTTTATTTGAATATGAGAAAAAGTTGGATAATTTTTTCTGGTTACCCTAATGTTTAATCACTATCACCTTTCCTTTCTCTTCCCCTAAAGTAAACAGAAAAAGAAGAAAAAAAGCAAAGGAAACCCATACACATTTGATGAAGACAGTATCAATAGGCTTTGAATATTATGCAATATTTTCATACCCTCCAAGAATCAAACTCATCATCATTATTATTATGTTTGCATGCAATTGAACCAAATTTCATTGATTCATTTATTATTATTTTTCTTACTTTTTTTTTTCTAGCTATAATTTTTATTTTTCCATAATTTTTTTGTCACATCTTTGTTTGCTATAGATAATGAATTTTTTTAAGATGCTATATTGGTGGCCACAATTAAAGCTACTTTGATAGCTCTATAAGTGTCAATGACTTCGTTCTAAATCTGTGCTATTTCTACTTATTATTCTTCTGCGGTTAGTTCAATCTTTGTTTTCATTCAACCCTTTAAACGAATTATAGCAATTGAAAGAGAAATTTGTTCAATCGACTATCTATACAATGAAGACACTGATATCATAATCATCCATTTTGGTTGGCAAATTCAAAATTAAAGTTACCATTTGAGATTTTGGCGTGAACTATATGCGTGGGCTCTTTTGATCTGGGAGACTTTTCAAGTACAAAAAATTTGATTAAAAAAAGCATATATCGTGGAAAATTAAAACCCTAATTTTTTAGATTAATGACATCATTAGATATTATTAGTGCTTAATAATCAAAGATTATGACTTGAGTTTTACGATCTCCAAGGTAGGAAAAAATTAAAAAAGATGCCATTAGTTGACTCTTATGTCAAAAAGTTTGGCGAATTTTGTGACCCCTTAACAGAAGGCCAGCCGAAGTTGACCCCATTCTACAGAACCTAAATTCCAATATAATTTTAACTTATTCAATACAAAATTTTAAAAGTTACATACATTTTTTTATTTTATACCTTCAAATTTATTTGTTAAAATAACTTCATGGATTTGGTCATTTTTCCAAATATTAGTATATAATTTTTTTTTTTTAAAAAAAAATTGACTTGTTCATTATGTAACATCGATCTAATTTAATACGTCTCATTAGAAGACCGTTTTGTTGACGGTCAAACTCTCTACAATGAATTATTATACTTTTTTTTTGGTCTAGTGAGAATAATCAACCACGTAAGTGCTAAAATACTATTTCTTTTAAATGTGCAAATTCCGTCTTTGTATTTTCAATAAATCTTTAAGTTAGTTCTTATTTGTAGTTTGAAGTAAGTTTGTATTAAATTTGATAAAGATATAATAATAATAATAATAATTTTCATTCCGGAATATATATATATATATAGTATTAGCCAGACTAATTTTTAAGATTTATTGAAACTTGAAATTAGTACGTGGACTAAATTTAAACATTTGAAAGTAGGTAAACTAAAATTTTATAAAGTTATCAAATACATGGACAATAATATTATTTTAACCTTAAATCATTCATTAGCTTATTTTGTTATTAATTTAAAACTTGTAGCCAACATGAACATAGTTCAACTGATATAAAACTTGTACTAATGACCGAAAGGTCTGTGGTTCGAATCTCCCTATCCCACATGTTGTCAAAAAAAAAAAAAATTAAAACTTGAAACATTCAGTGATTCCCAACCAATGTATAACAATAAACATGATTATTTATCGAACTAAGATAAAGAGTCATAATATATATACACACATAATTTTTTTTTTTTTTAAAAAAAGAATCATTTGTCTCTGTTGGGTTTTATTCTTGAATTACATTTTTATAATGGGTATTAGTTAATAAACCTAAAAAAAAAATGAACAATGGATAAAAATATAATACTAAAAATTAAAAAAGATTATTAAGGAATATATGAGGATGTACCCTAAGAAGTACAAGATTTCTAGGATTCTTAGTTTGGCTCTTAGTTTTAGGTCCCGTGAACTACTTGTGATTGTGGCCTTGCAACCATATACTATTTATTCTTAGATAAAAGTTTATATTCGAATTTTGGAAAAATAAGATGAAAATGATTTAACTATCTTATTCACATCTATAAAAAAAGTAATTATCATATATATTTATTTATTTATTTAAGCTGGGATCCTTTTGAACTTTTTTTTTTCTCTCTCTCTCTATTTTGGTTGTTGAATGTAACTTTTAAAATATTAGTTTATTTTAAACTAAGTTTAAAATAATAACTATTTTCATACGACATTTTATGTATTTGACACTTTAAAAAATGACTATTTTGGATATTGTATTATTCTGCTACTTAATATATCAAGGCACCTCCAATGCATTATTTCAACAACCTATGTGACTTTAGTATAATACTTATGTTAGTACGTTAATATACACATTTGAAATCATAGCATTCATATGTTAAATAATTGATATTGAAATAATAAAAAACTATAAAAAAAACCAAAATATTTTTCGAACATTTTTTTCCTTTTTTTTTTGGAAAAAAAATGGTATACAAAATATCCATAGTTTCAACTATACCTCTACTTAAAAAAAAAAAAAAAAAAAAAAAAAAAGTTTTAACCCTTACACCTTTAAATTTATTGTAAAAAAAATTATCGGAGAGGTTTCCCAAAAATGATAGATTAAACATTGATGCGATAGTAAGTGTGTAAAGATTGTAATACATATGTGATACTATCAACTACATCATTCACATAATTAAAACTGACATGGTAGTCAATGTGAAATTTAATTTTGTGAATGATGTAGTAAATGGATATGAACTTAAAGATAGTCAAAGTGAGCAGAGTTAATTAACATATACTCTTGATCAAGAGGTCAAGTGTTCAATTTCTCCTACTTCTAAACTTTTTAAGGACTTTCAATTTCGTCGCAGAAAAGTTCATCGCTAATGCCTCTATTTTTTGTGTGTGAAAAAAATTGAATCTCTGACATATTGATCGAAGTTATATACCAGTTACCGCTGAGCCATACTCAATTTTAATCTTCTATATATAATTTATAAATCAATTGTCACGTCAATTTTCGTCCCTCGTTGAATAGAAAAACTCTCGAGTTTATACGAGTTATTTGATTAATGGTAATATACAAATGGAGTGGTATGATTGGAGGTGATTGTAGCCAAAGTTTTACCTCCGGTGAGAATAAACAAGCTCGCCCTGATTTGGATGGGAAGTGACTGGAAGAGAGAGAGAAAGAAAGGCTAATGATAAAAATCTGAATCACAAGCACTGAGCCTTCACGAGAAGGCATAAGAGAACTCTTGGGTCCCACACTGAATGATTGTTCAATATAAATCTAAAGATTCCAAAAAAAAATAAATAAATAAATAAAATAAAATACATGAGATTTAATTTTTGTATTCCCAAAGAAATATTTTAAATCTTGAATAGGTGACTATAATAAACAAATTTAAAATTTGATTGTATATAGAAGCTAGTTATTTTAACTCGTTGGTTTTGAATTTGATTAAAATTTTTGTTGCATTATGATTATTGCAATGTTACGTTTAAATACGTATCACTCAAAAGTACTGATACAAGTGAATGTTCCGTAAAAAAGAAAGTAATGTAATGTCAAACCTAATAGGACGGAAGAATTATAAAGGGAGAGAAATGAAGGGGATAAAGTGAAAGAAAAGTAAGAGGAGGGTATTTTCGTAAATAACGCTACTCTTGTACTATAAAATATGTATTTGAGATTTAGTGGATTTTACGAATATGTCACTCTCCTTTTCATGAAAATCGTGCTGCAAAAGAAAAACTCAAGAATTTGGAGTAAATGATAAATTAATAACCCATGGAATAGTTTTTAAATTAATTAATATTTAATTTAAGTTATATTCAACCTTCAAGGTTTTGTGTTTATATGAGATATTTGTACTCTAAAAAAATTCTAATACATCGAGTCCTTGGAATTTGAATTTCGTGTTCCATAGGTTATTAGGTTAACAATTGAAATTAGCTCGTCATGAATTCTTAAATAGTATAATTAACCTAATATTAAGGTTAAAAATCACTTTTGGTTCCCAAACTTTAATGAAAGTAACAATTTAGTCTCTAAGCTTTGATTTGTAACGATTTAGTCCCTGTAATTTCAATTTTGTAACGATTTAGTCTATATACCTTCGATTTTGTAACAATTTAGTTCATGAACTTCAATAAGTAATTAACAATTTGGTCTCTATACTTTCAAATTTGTAACGATTTAGTCTCTATCGTGAAAACTAATGTAATTAAAGATTTAATGAAATTTCTTACATAGATAGATTAATAAACTAACTTGGGACCCAATATTTTATAAGCTACAAGGTTTAATCATTAAATAATAAAGATTGACGTATAATTTTGATATTTTTTTTTTTGCGAAAATGATTATATTGTTACAAATTTGAAAGTACAGAGACTAAATTATTACTCATTAAAGTTCATGGATTAAATTGTTACAAAATTGAAAGTACAAGAACTAAATACCAAATCAAAGTTCAGAGACCAAATTGTTATTTTTATGAAAGTTGAGGGACTAAAAGTGATTTTTAATTAACCAAGTATTAAACTAAGTGATCTGACGACAATTACCTATACTAGCCAACACAAGCTTAGCTCGGCAATCAAAATATCTACTATTTCTTTTTGTTAAAGATTCAAATCTCATTTTTACATGATCTATAGTTCAAAGAAAAAATTATACTAGATATGAAACTAAAATTTTAGTGAGTTATTAGAATTTTTTTAAAGACTAGATAGATACAATCTCAAAAGTTCAAGGTGTTAAAACTTTTAAATTTCAACGAGAGAGACACAATCTTAAAAGTTCACAAACTCGTAATTTAACCCTAGATTGTAATTTTGTTTAAAAAAAAAAGGAAAAAGAAAAAGAGGGAGAGAGAGTGGGGACATGGCTAATCAAGCGGTGGAAAATGTATGGGGTAATGACAAACGAAGAGAGTCAACGGCGAATGATGGCTTTCAGAAGCACGCTGCTTTTTCAATTATTTTATTATTATTTTCACTATTCATCACAAAAATTTAAAATTAAAAAGATTAAATTTAAAAAATAACAAAAACAAAAAAATCCATCATTTTTTTTTATTTGTCAGGGAAAAAAAAAATTTTGTTCTTAATTTTCACGGTGTTCTACATGCATGCTCGTGAGAGTGACCTGTCAGGGAAGCCGTACTTGACCCGACAATTCCACGTGTCATCCTGTGAGTGGTCTGTGAGGAGCAGACTCGTTCACGGTGCCTGACTCGAGAGGGAAAGGGGGCGGCATAATTCCTTTTGACACTTGCTGACGTGGGCCCCTCATTTTACCCAATCCGCTTATCGTACGGCTAGTTTTTTTCTTTTTCTTTTTCTTTTTTTTTCCCCTTTAATTAGTTATTACAAAATTATATGGCCTAAATTATTTCGTGATCAAATCATTTTGGATCGCAATTTGACTCCATAAATTATCAAATTATGATAATTTTGAAATTTCACAAAAGAATATCAAATATTTGAATGGAAGTTTTATTCTTACTTTTTGAGATTCTTGGTTTTTTTTTGTTCACATTTAAATCCAACATTTTTTTTTATTTATTCATTCATTAAATTACAAGTTTATAGTTGTATTATATTTAACAAATTTGGGTAATAAGTTTTTGAAAATTTATTTGTGTACCTAATAAAAGTTTTTGAACTTTAAAGTATTTAATAAGTTCTTGAACTTTTAATTTGATATTTAATAGATCATCGGTTAAATTGACATTTTTTTTTAATATACAGATTGCTTAGACACAAATTTGAAAGGTTAGTATTCAAAAATCTATGTATAATAGGTCTATGAATTCTAAAAAATGTTTAATACAATAGAGACTCATCAGACACAAAATTGAAATCTATAAGAAGGTTGTTAAAGTTCAAGGACTAGTTAAACACAACCTTAAAAGTTTAAAGACTAAACTCATGATTTAATCCTTAAAGAAAAAACAAAATTACAATTTTTTTTTTCATCTCAAAACCTCAAAACTCATGTCTAATATGTTTTTTACGTACACTATTAGATATACAATTGGGACAAATTTACAAGCCAACATGACCAAGAGGGTCGGAGGTTCAATCCCCCGACCTTACATGTTGTAAAAAAAAAAAAAGGAACAAATTTACAAGATGTACATAGTCAATCGCTAGTTGTGCAAAATATGATGTTGTATGTAGGTTTAATCTTTGAATTCTGTTTATTATTTAGTTTAGTGGTTATTATTATGTTATTCTCCTTGGTGTATAAATACCTTTTCTCATTAATAAATCATTACGAGAAGAATTATCAATTATACTATGAATTTCTATATGGTATCAGAGCAATATTGACTAGCGTCCAAATTTTTTTTCCCCTCACCACACGTCAATTTTCTTTGCGCGATTCTTGTTCTCATCGATCGAAGGATGAGTTCTTCCACATAGCAAGCCCTAGTTTCGAGTTCTTCATCTTCCTCGAATACTTCTGTTTCACTTATTCACAACATTTGTAATCTCGTATCTGTTCGGTTGGATTCTTCAAACTATGTTTTGTGGCATTTTAGATCTCGCCTCTCCTCAAATCTCACAAACTTTTGAAGTATGTTGATGGATCAATCAAGATTTCTGGTACGAGCGTGATCAAGCTCTCATTACTTTGATTAATGCTACATTGACTCAAAGCAAAATTAATGCATGCGTTAAAATTAGAATTGAGATATAGTTATTGGTTTATTTTCACATTCATTAAAATTTACCATTTCCTTGATTGAATGTATCAATGTAGTTACTTATTTTCACATTCATCAAAATTTACCATTTCTTTGATTGAATGTCAGATCATATCATCTCTCATTTAAATTTTACTTAACAAAATTTTAGGTTTTTGAGTTATTATTATTATTATTTGAGTTCAACGACATTTGAGGTAGAGAAATTTGAACCTCAAACTTTTTGATTAAAGATAGATTTGATTGCTAAAATGTTATTAACGTTGTTAACTAACGTTAGTGGCAGACGTAATTGAAAACTTTTTAGACTTCAAATGTTAAATAAATATAATAGTAGTGTATAGCAGGAAAGTTGCAATTATTATTATTTTTCTTTCTAAAAGAGTTAATTGAACCAAAATATTTTTAGACAAAAAGACTTGAAAGAAAAAAAAAAAAAATTGCAAGTTTTGTCAAATCAATATCCCATCATGATTTACCCCTTTTTTCTTTCCAAAATTATAGGGAGACATGTGGGTCTTATTTTGTTAGAGATTTTTTTTTTTTCTTTTAAACAGTTAAATTATGTTCAACCTAAATTACAAAACTGATGATAAAAGTGTACTTACTCAAATCTAATTTCAAAGTTGGAATTTATCCAAAGCTCTTTGAATTAATTTCAAGCCTATGAAAGAATCAATTTTAGATCAAATCATGCCATTAAAATTTTATTTCACTCACAAACTTATTAAAGTAACCATCTTTAATATATGTATATGAATGAGGTAAAATTAAATCATGAATTTTGAGTTCTCAAACTTTTTCCACAAAAAGTTATAATATATGATTTTTTTTTTATTTTTTTTTTTTATGAAATGAATGCATATATAATTGAAGATAAATTCTCACATTTTATTAGATAAAAATTTTTGTTGCCTATTTCTACTCAAATACCCAACTTTTTGAAATTAATAATGCAGATTTAGAAATTCCTTGTGTTCCATTAGAATCATATCCTTAAGTCCTATCCTTGATATAAAAACTATACTTTGTAATCATTACATTATACATGAAGTAGTTGAGAACCATAATTAATGTTCCTAATTAAAAAAAGAAAAGGAAAAAGAAAAAAAATGTATTATAACTTTAGAGCAATGTTTGGCAACCCATTTAGTTTAGATCCAAATGGGCCTTTGGTGCTAATGGGCTTTGGCCCATATCATTTCTGTCATGGGCCTTTTACTACAAATCCCTACACTTTTTAGATATTTGACAAATAGGTTTCTCAACTTTCAATTTTGTATCTAATAGGTCCTAAGATATATTAAGTTCGTCTAATAGTTTATTGACCTATTTGACATTTTTAAAAATTGGAAGGTTAATTTTCTATTAGACGCAAAATTTAATTTTATGTCTAATAGAGTGGTTAATTTTTTTTAAAAAAAAAATGTTTGAATAGGTTAAGGATTTACCTAAGATCAAAAGTGTAAATAGACATTTTCAAAGTACAAGGACTTATTAGAATTTTTTTAAAAGTTGAAGAACCTATTAGACATAAAAATCAAAGTCTAGAGACTAAATTTGTAATTTATCTAAGTTGTGTTGGATTGACCAATAATCATATATATTTAATATTAAATAATATATAATTGTATTATTTTCAATTTCTTAGATGATATTATAAATGTTTCAATCTCATTATTAATATACAATTATTTTAGTAATTAGTTATCAAATATCTAGGTTAGTTACCATAATCTTTATCGATTTGATAATTCACTCATTATGCATCTAATTATGGTTGTTTTACTTTGACACGCATCTTATTTATCTTGGACTTTTGATATAAATCATAGAATAAGGTTTTATTGACTTTTAAAAGAGTACACTTCGGTGTTATTTAGGATATTCAAAGGCTACAACAAATATATGTCGTGTTTATGAAAATTATTTAATTTTATGCGAGTTGAAATGATATATGTTTTATATCATTTAGTATATGCTTGAGAAAAAAGTTGGAGGTTAAATTATAAGTTTAGTCCCTGAATTTTAAGGTTTGTGTCTATTTAGTTTCTAAACTTTTAGTTTTGTGTCTAATAGACCCCTGGACTTTATAAAAATGTTTAATAGAACCCAGAACTTTCAATTTTTGTCTAATAATTTCATGATATGTTTGAAATTTTAAAAATTAACTAGTCTATAGATATAAATCAAAATTGAATTTTATGTCTAATGAGACTCAAAACTTTCAATTTTGTGTCTAGTATGTCCGTGAATTAAAAAAAAAAGTCAAATAATAGACATACTGTTGAAAATTTTCAATGACCTAGCTATTGGACATTTTTTAAAATTCAAAGACAAGATAAACACAACTTAAAAATTTACGAACTATAAGTTGTAATTTAACAAAAAATTAAAAACAATATTTTGATCGTGCATCAAAAGATTAGAAAGGAGTGGTTACAATGTAGTGACCAAGCCACATGAAATAATCTTACCGTGTGAGAGCTATGAATGATGATACCGAAGATATCATCTTTCTCGTTTATTTTTTTTTTTCTTTTTTTGCTATGCCTAGATCTTCTCTCAATTTAAATAATGACAAGACGACATATCGAGCATTCTTCGACATGGACCCGACTCATGAAAATCTTTCGCTAAAAAGCTTGGTCAGATTCTTTCTCCATTCATGCATTTGAATCAAAAAGAAAAAAGAACTAGTTAGAGAAAAACATAAAAGAAGTTTGGCAATAATTTACTAACACTATGTTTGTCAAGTTTTTGTAGTTACCCAAATAAACAAAATGACCTTTTTTCTCAACTAATAATACACATGAAAAATATTGTAACACTTTTTACAGATTGAATCACTCAATTATTGAGGAGCTTTGGATCAAAAGGAAAGGCTTTGCATCAAAGCTAGAGTTTTTATCCAACATTGGCCATTGGAGAAAACTAAATGCTTGGAGTTTGAACAAAGCTCAAATTAGTTGAACCAACACCCAACAAGGTTTTTTTTTTTTTTTTTTTTTTTTTTTTTTTTTTTTTTTTTTAAATTTATATTTTCCTCAAAATCAGTTATTTTGATAGAATAAAAATTATTCACACCTACCAAACAAATCTCTAGGTTCAAACGTAAGGAGATCCATGGTATATAAGGGAGAAGACAACATTTTGGTGTGACGCTTTTTGGGTGGAACCAAGAACAAAGTCATAAGGACCTATGCCATACTATTGTGGAGACAAGTGGAAGGTCTGTTGTTCTTTAACCATCAGTATCAGAGTTACAGTTGAAACCTAACTATAGCCTATGTGTCGGAGAAATCCTTAGATTCCAAATCAAAGAGAATTAGTAGTGATTGAGTCTCGGGTGTGCTCTATAGACGTTTCCCACTTGTTGCCTTTGATAAAAGCAAGTGTGATCCGTAGTTATCCTCTATTTGGATGTTGCGGATGTTACGTTGCCTCGGGATGAACTAAATGTTCTTCTGGATGACGAGCAAGCTCTCATTATTAGGAGTAGACAGACTTTGTTCGAGGAAAGGGTTTAGTAGTTGTACTTTGTTTGAGAAGAGGGTTTTTAAGTATGCAAACAAAGTCTCACAAGCAGTGATATTTTGGCTTTTGGAAAAAGTTCAATGTTTTAGTTGAAGAAAGGAACCAGCAAACTAAATGATAACTTTTATCTTTAAAAACTATTTTAAGAAATAGTTTTGCAACATTTTGTGTTTAGTTCCATGCTCCATAATATTTGTTTTCCTTCTACAACTCAAAAATATAATGACATAATTTGTAATAATCAAACTTTTCTTTTTCAAGAGTTAGATAGTAATTCTTTGTTTTATTAATTATTAGAATCATGTCCCTTTGGAGTCCCATCCTTGAAAAGAAAAATTGTAATCCCTAGTTATCATATTAAGAAACATAGTAGGGAGAAATAATCAATATTCCTAATTAAAAGAAAAAGAAAAGAAAAAAAAAAAAGGGAAAAAGACTTCATTATGATGACTTTAGAGCAATGTTTGATAACCTATTCGTCTTTTTTTTTTTTCGACAACGTGTGCGGTGAAAGATTTAAACCACAAACCTCTTGATCATTAGTATAGTTTTATGTCACTTGAGCAATGCTCATATTGGCACCAAACTATTCATCATTGTCCATTATATAATCTATGATATGTCTAACAACTTGTTGATTATTAACCATTTAAATTGATATTAATGTATTGCTTAAAATTATCATGATAAAATCAATTAGTAATAAATATGAAATTAACTAATTTATTAATAGTTTTCATTTATTTTCCTCTCTATTACTTATTTTGCAAGAATAAAAATTATTCATATATACCTACCAAACAATCTCAGGCCATATGCATGTGAGGGAAAAAAAAAAACATATCATCCTTAATATAAAAATTAATTCAAAACGTGTTTTTTTTTCTCTCTTTTTGATGAACCCTCAACTTTAAGTGAAAGTCAATTCCTCTAAGAATAAAAACACACTGCTCTTTGAAAAATAAAAATTAGCAATCTTTCAAAATGAACTTTTAACACTTCAAATGAAATGAAAGGACATAAAGTTTTGGTTGAAGAAAGGAACCATCTTTCTTTAGTTGAAGCCATATGGTTTTTATATTTACAAATTAATATTAATAAATAAATAAAAAGAAAGACCATATATAGATTTTTTTGCAACCTTTTGTATCTCATTTCTATAATTCATAATATATTTTCCCTTTTTTACATCTTAATTCACATCTTTCTCCCGTGCAACTTAAAATATTTTAACATTTCTCACGTACAATGTTTAAAATATTTTAATTGTATAAAGCATTTCAAAAAGAAATTTCCTAGTTGAAAAATCTTCAATTCCCAAATGATTATTGTGTGGAAAATGTTATTAGTTAAATTTTAAAATAAAACACAGAAACTTACTTAACTTAATTGAGTATATGTATAATTTTTTATGCTTAGCGACTTGGCTTAGGTGTGTGTGAGATTAAGTGAATATAGTAGCTTGACTATAATAATGTGAGACCAAAAACAATCTAGGGGAACAATATCTTGCCTAAATGGGTGTAGTCTACACCGTGTAGATATGTCATTACCAGCTCGATCCAAGCGTCCCGGTGAAATGTAACTTAACAAACATGAGACCAAGAAATTGTATGAAGCAGTCAATCAAACGCCTTAAAACTAGATGTGATTTGTATCGAAAAGGTGTAGCATGGTGATGTTCCATTGTGCTTACACCAACCTAGGCACATCATATCCCAAACTTTGTAGCGCTATATTCTCAAGTCAATCCACATAACCATATATTATTAAGCTTGTTATAACATTTTAACACCGAATAACTATTGTTTTTTTTAATACATCAACATTTGAGGGTGGGAGATTCGAACCTTTGATCTCTTGGTCGATAGTACATATCAATTACCGTTGAGCTAAGCTCACTTTAGCCACCAAACCGAATAACAATTGTTATTGGGATTGGTGGTCATCTTCATATTCTATGGAGTGAGTGGTCAATGAAGATCGAAACGTTCTCTTTAATTTTTTTCGGATGAGGTAAATTTTTAATTCAATAAATAATCATCAAATTTAAGTTATTTTATAATCTTTTTATTTGGTAATCTACTCATCCATGTAATGATGCATCTAATTGTTGTTTAATTTTTTTAATTGGAAAAGTATTTGATATTCCTTGTACCTCTAATACGAATTATGGAATAAGGTTTATTGACTTTTAAAACAGAGAGAAAAAAGGTCTCACATCCCTTTCCTTCTTCATACAATTTTAAAGATTTTAATTGCTCCATTAAAGCGTTTATTAAAAAAAAAAAAAAAAAAAAAAAAAAAAAAAAAAAAAAAAAAAAAAAAAAACCTTTAAATGAAATATATATCGTCGTAAACTCCGAGGAATGTAATTAAAAAATTAGTAGCTTTTTTTTTTTTAATAATAAAAATAATAGTTTTTTAAATGATGCAGTTACTGTTTAGTATATCATATATCAAATTGATTAAAATTAGTTTAAATATCTTCTTATAATTTATAAATCGATTTATAAATATTTTAATCTTTCAAGTTTCTTTATTACTTTAATATTACTTTGCGTATATTTAATTCATATGACTTTTTTTAGTTCAACCTATTTAATATGAATTTAGTTTACTAAACTAAAGTATTAATATTTTCTTAAAACTAGTTAATTAAGGTAAGTTGTTCAATGGTTTGTCTATTTTGGAATTATGCACAACTTAATTGATCACAATATTTGTAATCTTCTATAAACCTAAACTTATTTTAACTCGTCAAGACATTATTTTACTGACTAAAATATTAGATGTTCGAATCTTCATTCCATATGCTGTTGAGTAATCTTCTTTATTAGACGTTGATTTAAATTCACTATCTTTTTCCAAGTAATACTGAAGACATAAAAAATTACTTTATTTGTTTCAAAAGTTAAGACGTAAAGGTAGTGTGTTAGGACATAGCTTTCATACAGTTCAATCCTTTATGCTATGTTTTATTGCAAAAGGTCTTTTGATCTTATTGGATGTTAGTAGCTAGGGAACACTTCGTTTAATCCCCCGCTCAACCCAAAAGCTTAAGTTGATATGGTTACAGTAAATTTAATTATATCAACAAATTCCACCTTCCATTTCTTTATGTTGCTATGATGTAACATCCAATCTGCGAGACAAGACAATATGCGGTTTAAAACTCCCTTTATGTAATTTCCAAGTCAACGAAATGTTGGATTTACTTCTCCCCTCGTCTTTTCTTATATATCGATTTCTTGTTAGACATCGTTATCTCCTAGATCTAAAATCGAAAACAAAAGTATTTCAATGATGTAGACAACCAAGTAGAATAGTCTAACAAAGCCATAAAATTATTGAACAATATTGGAGAATTAAACTATACTAAAAAGAAAAGCATAAACAAATGCAATTGAATAAAGTCTAAAGTATCCAAAGTTTAATTTAGATTATTCTATCTTCTTACAAAAACAGCTCATCATGTGACAAATTGTCTCTTTCATCATCTTAAAGATTAAGACACTCATTTTTTTAGCTCACAAAATAGACAAACCCATCACCAAACCAATGGGTGGATTTGCAATAACCCAGGTGTCCAATTCTCACAAAACTTTAAATTTAATTGTTCTTCACAATTGACTTCTCAAATTTAATTTCTTTTTTTCAAAAATTCACCAATTTGACTAATCAAATGCAACCCACAATTTTCTATTTCTTTAGTTTTATTTTACACTCTCTTTCCTCTAAATACAACCAATCAAAATCAGATTTTGAGCTATAAATATATTGTTGAACCAAACCCAATAAGTCATCTTCTTCAAATCCTTCTCCAATGGCTTCCTTGTCTCTCTGGTTCATCTCTTTCCTTGGTCTCTTGCTTGGCCATGGAGTTTTGCAGCTTCAAGCTTCCCACCATGTTTACAAAGCTCAAACTTCTCACTTTGTTCCTCATGATTATCAACAACCCTATAGAACTTCTTACCATTTTCAACCTCCAAAGAATTGGATGAATGGTGTTTTTTTTTTTTTCACTCTTTTTCTTCATCTTTTTTTTTTTTTTTTTTTTTTTTTTTGGCTTGTGGGTTTTCTTATTTTTCTAAAAGTTTGCAACTTTTTTCTTTGACATGTGATTTGGCTATGGAATTCAATGGAAAAACTCAGATCCAAATGGTTAGTAGTTGATCTCTTCTTTGTTGTTCTTCATTTTTTAAAAAAATTTTACTTGATTTGTCAAATTTAAAATTACAAATTTGGAACTTTTGGATTATTGTCTCCATTATTGAAATTTCAAAACCAAAATTATAATTGAAATTTTAAAACCCATTATTTCATTGTTCATTTCCATTTTTGGGATATTTCAGGTCCAATGATATTCAAGGGAATTTATCACCTGTTTTACCAATACAACCCAAAAGGAGCAGTGTGGGGCAACATTGTGTGGGCCCACTCCACATCAACGGACCTGATCAACTGGGTACCCCACGAGTACGCCATCTATCCATCTCAGCCGTCGGATATCAACGGCTGCTGGTCGGGCTCCGCCACCATCCTCCCCGGCGCCAAACCGGCGATTCTCTACACAGGAATTAACCCTAAAAGCCAACAAGTTCAAAACTTGGCTGTCCCCAAGAATCTCTCTGATCCATATCTAAGAGAATGGGTGAAATCCCCAAAAAACCCTCTAATGGCCCCCACCCCTGAGAATCACATCAACTCCAGCTCCTTCCGGGACCCCACCACCGCCTGGCTCGGCCCCGATCGGCAATGGCGAGTCATCATCGGGAGCAAAGTTGACGCCCGTGGACTCGCCATCATGTACCGAAGCAAGGATTTCGTCCAGTGGGATCAGGTCGTGTTAAATTACCACTAAACTCAAAAGCACTTGATCATATGTTTTTTTAATTATTCAAACCTCTGACTCTATGGTCGACGAAATAATTATAGGTTGACCACCCGCTTCATTATGCCGATGGCATGGGAATGTGGGAGTGTCCGGATTTCTTTCCGGTGGTGAAGAAAGGTCGGACCGGCATCGACACGGTGGTGAACGGACCGCACGTGAAGCACGTGTTGAAGATAAGCTTGGATGATACTAAGCATGACCTTTATACTATTGGAACATATAAGTTGGATAAGGATATCTATGTTCCAGATAAAGGATCCATAGAGAATTACAATGGATTGAGGTATGATTATGGGAAATATTATGCTTCAAAAACTTTTTTTGACAGCCAAAAGAAAAGGAGAGTTTTGTGGGGTTGGGTGAATGAATCTTCAAGTGTTGATGATGATATCAAGAAAGGATGGTCTGGAGTCCAGGTAATTAATTAATTAATTAATTAAGTCAATTATTGAATTCAACTCTACTTTTTCAGCTTTTAGAAAAATATAAAAAGAAGGAAAAAAAAAAGTCTTCATCTGCCGACATGATGGAGTGATGGATTTGAATTCTATTTTGTTTTTATTTTTGCCTTTTAAACAAATCTATTTTAATTTCTAGATTTTTTCTATTACTAAACTTTTAAAAATTAGCTATTTTGATTCACACTATTATTTGGTTTCGTAAACGAAACACTAGGTTTTATCGATGGATCAATTTAGCACTTTTACATGCTCGTGTCAGTTCATTTTTTGCACATATTTGAAGTTATGTTATCGATTGTTAAAAAGATAAAGGATAAAAATCAATTAGTGATTTCTTTTTTTCTTGAAATACTGAGACTAAAATAGATATTTTTGGTAATTCAAGGATCAAAATGGAATAAGTTCAAAATATAAGTGGGTGGAAAGTTTTTCTCGTTAGACTCACATGTGGGGTTGATGAGAGAGATTACATTTACATTATGTAGGCAATTCCAAGGACGGTTTGGTTGGATGCATCTGGAAAGCAATTGATTCAATGGCCGATCGTGGAAATTCATAAGCTTCGAAAGGACAAAGTTAAGTTGACGAACAAAGTGTTGAAGAAAGGATCAGTGGTTGAAGTAAAAGGAGTAACAGCAGTGCAGGTGACTAAACATAAGAGACGGTGTTAAAGTCGTTTCATTTGGTTTTTGGTTTTTGATTTTTTTGTTTTTTAATTACAGGCAGATGTTGAGGTTTCATTTAAAGTAAAAAACTTCAACAAAGCTGAAGTGTTGAAACCTGAATGGAAAGACCCACAATTGCTTTGTAGCCAAAAGGGAACAGCTGCAGATGGTGGAGTAGGCCCATTTGGGCTTCTAGTTTTGGCTTCAAAGGACTTGAAAGAGTACACTTCAGTGTTGTTTAGGATATTCAAACACTACAACAAATACGTCGTGCTTTTGTGTAGTGACCAAAGCAGGTACGATAAATTATTTGAGAGGTTGGAACAATGTGGCGTAAAGTTTCACACATTTTGATGCATTTTTTTGTGGTGACTAGGTCTTCGTTGAACTCAAATAATGACAAGACAACGTACGGAGCATTCTTAGATGTCGATCCAGTTAGTGAAAATCTCTCGCTAAGAAGCTTGGTGAGATTCTTTTTCATTCTATTATATATAAGGGTTTTTAAGAAAGGAATTTTGTTCTCCACTATGATTTTTGAGCTGAATTTATGGAATCAATTGGTTCAAAACACTCAACTAGGTTTGCTTTTAGGACAAAGAAGTTGTTCAAAAAGTGCACTTATCCATGTATTCAAACACCATATTCTAATCAATTAAAAAAACTCCATAAAGTTGTGTGACACATTCAATCCCACTTAGACTTTTGGTAGGACTTACAAAGTGAGTCTTGATATTCATATTTATTGAATAAAAAATCGATCTTTCTTATCTTTTATCAACAGGGTCTTAAGTTTATTCAAATGAACAAATAAAATACCAATTGATTCATATACATAGATCTCGAATCTATGAATAAGGACGTTCTTGAAACTCGTGTAGTAAAAAACTAAGTAGTTAGACAAAAAGTAAAAGAGATTTAGGCCAAAGTTATTTGTATTATATTTGACAGCTTTTGTTGTTACCAATGTAAAGCATTTGACCATTTTTGTCAACTAATGCACATGAAAAATTCTAAAACTTTTACAGATTGATCACTCAATTGTTGAGAGCTTTGGATCAAAAGGGAAGGCTTGCATCACAGCTAGAGTTTATCCAACATTGGCCATTGGAGACAAGGTTGGTCTCTATGCTTTCAACAATGGAACAGAGCCTGTCACAATCACAAAACTGAATGCTTGGAGCTTGAACAAAGCTCAAATAAGTTGAACCAAAAGCCAACAAGTGGGAAGGAAATGAGGAAGAGGGAGACTTTTAACCATTTGTTTCTCATTTTTACAGTGATAAGCCAATTGGCAATTAAATAAAAAGGCTGTGTGATCCATGTGATTAGTCTGCCTTCTTGTGTGAAGGCTGGGTAATCCATGTGTTTTGCTTTTGCCCCTAATTCATGTGTGAAGGCTGTGTCATCCATGTGATTAGTCTGCCTTCTTTTTGTAGCTCAACTTCTCATTTGTTTTCTTATGAAGATAAAGACCAATTAAAATAGAGGGAGACCCACATTTTATGTTACTTGAGGGAACAATTCTCCTTTTGAATGGCTTGGTCACACTGAATCACATGAAATAGACACACCCGTAGGCAAATCTCGAAAATACCTACAAGTATGGATCGAGTTAGAATGCGCTTTAATCTAAAAGAGATTAGTACTACCACGTGTCCGGGAATGAATCTCTATAACTTTCTTTTCCATGGGAAGGGATGAGGAAAATTACAAAGTAAACTATATGTCTACTTTGAGAGCTATGCACATAATATCTCCATATATTGGACCCCACTTCACGTGGTGGAGATTCAAACATATGACATCTTAGAGGAAGTATGTCCATCCTTTCATTATCAATCAAATCGATTCATATTCCCCAAGAAAAAAAACCACAATAATAGTAAAGAGAAAAGAAGGATAGTCAACAATTATATTACAAGGAAAAAATCTCAAACTGCACAGCTATGTCGATGAATGATACTTGTGCCCGTGTTCAAAATCAATCATCATTTGCTTCACACTAGAAACCGTCTAGGAAAAGTTTGTTCAATACCAATATGGATGATATCTTTCAGGCATTGAACCACCATTTCCTGGATATCCTTTTCCATATCCATTACTTCCATATCCAACTGCTGTACAACCATAGGCATCGGGGATGCCATATCCATTCATCCCATATCTACCATTCATATACATTGAACCACCATAACCAAAACCGTAACTGTATGCACTGTAGAAACTGGCATAGTTTCCACCGAACCCGCCATAGGGAGCATAAATATCATACCCTCCAAAAGCTCTGCCCATTTTACCATCATATAAACCTTCACATCTATACATGTCATATCCTGAAGAAGTCTGTGCAGTATTACTACTGAAATCACAAGCAACTCTTCTTGGTACAGCCTTCTTGATTTCCACCTGCTTTTGATCATGTTGAAGTACATAAATTCTGTTAACAATCTCTTAAACATTTTTCATACAAGCAAAACAATAATAGATTTTTATGCTTTTAATCCTTTTCCCATTCACCTGCTTGCCTCCAAGCTCATGTCTTTTGTCTCCAGCAAAGATATTTTCAACTGCTTCTTCACTTTCAAAAGTGATAAATCCAAATCCTCTGGACCGCTTCGTTCTATAATCTATCATGATTTGGTGTTCAATGATGCTACCAAAAGAAGAGAAGTAATCCTTAAACTCATCTGCAATGTTATGAGACATTCAAACAGAGCATCTTTCATTTAATATTAATTCTGGAAAAAAAAAACAATCAATAGAAAAAAAATAATAATATATTGACTTCTGACATATTACCTTCGGTCAAAGCAGGTGGTATCCCACCAACAAAAATTTTCTTTGTTCTTGATACCAATTTATCATTCATATCAGCCCTAGGAACTGTCCTCTTCACTTCCACCTGAGAGTGATATAAAATTATTCCATTATCCATCATCCAGATTACAATTTTAGGATTACAAAAATAACTGATATTCATGTTACCGCTCTGCCATCTATAACATGGTCTTTCTTCAGAACCACGTCAGCAACTGCAGGATCAGAGAATGTTACGAAACCGAACCCGCGTGGTCTTCCAGTGTGTTTGTCCATCATTATGACTGAATCTGCTATTTCCCCATACTTGCTAAAGTAATCACGAAAGGTCTCTGAATAACAAATATTAATAAAAAAAAAATTGTCAAGACATGTATGACAGGATGATGACAGTGAATTCAGAATGACCAACGTGAAAACAATAACATATTAGCACAATGGCAATGTGACAAAAGAAAGATCAATTTTTCTTTTCCTAACAAGACCAAGGAGATGGGGATCATTGAACCCTAGTAGGGCTCTTTAAAGTTAACTAGTATTTCGCCAATTGAACTATGGACAAATGGCCAAATTTACAGCATTATAAAAATGAGCATAAATCCAATGATTTATACATCTAAGGAGGCAAAAAAATGTTATGAATTTTCAAATGACACCTGTCGAGACTCATAGCAAAATAATCAAAGATGCACATGAAGGAAATGTGGAATCAAAATAAAAGGAATCATAACCAGAAGAGCAATCCACTAGAAAGATAAATGAGTTGATCAATGCCTAACTAGACGTTGGAGAGGACTTAAACCATCATAGGAAGGATTAAGAATGATAATATATCAGAGAATCCATCTGCCATCATAAGACGATAATGCAAAACGCATTAATAATCAAACAAACAAAAGAACCCCTTTTTCTAGGGTAACCCCACATCCCAGTAATCAATAGCTTACTAAATTTATATTTACCTTCAGTGGTCTCCCAAGAAACGCCTCCAACAAAAAGTTTGCTACCAAATAAGAAAAAGCCAAATGTGATGCTTCAACTAGTTCGATTCAAAACCAATTCTCAAAAAATTACGCATATATTTACAGAAGAACCAAATAAAACTGCTCTGTTCCTCTTGAAAACACAACGACAAAAGAACCATAAAAACTAACCCACTGGAAGAAGAATCAAAATGACTCGTCGAATGCTTCATCTCACTTCCTGTACTATCAACATTGCCTCGTTCCAATTCACTCCCCAAATCAAACTGCTGCTGTTGATCGTACATTTGGAGAAAACCATCGCCATTGTAAGCATCGAAGTCAGCATTGGAATTCCTTTCTTCCGCCATTGAAACTGGAAATTCTTCTGCCAATGTATGAAAATTGCGATCGACTTGTGAGATAACTAGTGGATTTCTTTTTGTTTTTCTTGTCAGCCAGAGTAAAACCCTAACAGAGAAAGGGCTTAAGAAAATCGCGCTGAAACCGAGCTATCCTTTTCAGTATTGAATTGAAAAGAATCCGAGATTCGTTATTTTCTTCTGGAGGAAACGGTGTCGTATTCTTCTCAAGTCTGAACTTGGGCCGCCGGCCCATTACGCACTTCTGGGGGTTAGTGGGCTTGTTTAGTGTTGGGCCATGGTTGAATTTGGGTCCAATATTGTAACATGGATCTGGCCCATTATGTACTTCTTTTAGTGGGCTTGTTCCGTATTGGGCCACTATTAGATCGGGTCCAAATTGGTATTGTTGCTCATACAGTATTGAATGAGGTTTTTTTTTTTTTTGGACATGTAGGGGTAGTGGATTGAACCTCTGACCTCTTGGTCAGGATACAAATTTTATGTCAGTTGAGCTATGCTCTTGTTGACTTACGGTATTGTAAGAGTATGTCAACATAAAAATGCATCTCTTCCGCCTTTGAAATTATCTGGTAACATATGAAAGATATAAAGTTAAATTATAAGTTTGGTTCTTGAACTGTTTAGTGGTGTGTTTATTTGGTCTTTGAATCTTAAAAAGTGTCAAATATGTCCTTGAACTTTCAATTTTGTGTCCAATATGCCTAATAGGACCTTAAACTTTTAATTTTGTGTTTAGTAGGTCTATGAATTTGAAAAATAAAATGTCAAATAGGTCAAAGTCTTATTAGATACAAATTTGAAAGTTCAAAAACCTATTAAACACAAAGTTGAAAGTTCAATAATCTATTAGACAGAAAATTGAAGTTCAGTGACTTATTAGACACTTTTTAAAGTTCAAAGACAAAGACCAAATAGACACAAACTTAAAAGTTTAAGGACTAAACTTGTAATTTTACCAAATAGACACAAACCTAAAGTTGAGGAACTAAACTTGTAATTTAACCAAAATATAACCATAATCATCTTATAAATAAGTATCGAAGTTTTCTTTTTCCTCGGCCGAACAAAAATACTGGCGTCAATAGGGCTTAAGCAATCCTCCTGCAACATCCTAATATGAACTCATCATTCCTTTATAAGCTACAACGTAGTGTATTGCTTTAACAATCTGGGCTACTAACTGAAGATACCCTAAATAAGGTCATTCTTTTAAGAAGATATGGTACATCTATCAAAATAGATGAATATTGAAATTACAAAGACTAGTCTTCAAAAAACACATAAACAAACGGTTAATATTATAATTAGGCATCTTGAAATACATCATCACAAGTCTTAAAAAAAAAAAAAAAGCATAAGGTTGAGAGTAAGTGGCTAAATTAAGATTTAACTAAAATTTGAAAACAAAATGTTGATTCCAATCAACCAAAACAGTGTATAAACTAAAAGAAAAAATGTAAATCCCTATATAGTTTGTATTGAGAGTAATTTTATACATACATCTTCCTTTATAAACTAAAAGTATATATTATCAAACAAACCACACCACCCCACAACAAACACACAACAAGAACAACAAGTTGTTGAACTAAAAAAAAACAGTTGCAATCCCAAACACTTGCCCGCGGCGGCTGTTCTTCAGCATCTCACCCAATCTCGCCGCCCGAACGGCATTTCTTGACACAAATCCCGGCACAACCTCCCCGAATTCTCGGAACATGTACTGTTGCTCACCGTCTCTCTGTTTTCGACCACCGCCGTCTTCCCGCCCGGTAAATTCTTGCCCCAGCCACTAGTTCTCTGCTTCGCTTTGATCGACGCCGTGAGATGCATATAGCTCGGCTTGCTTCCGATCTCCTCTTCACCAGCCATGGCTGCGCCCAAGGAAGACGATGACGTGGAGGCAGAGTATTCGTCGTAGACAGACTCCGAGGAAGATGGAGAGCGAGAGATTTGATTGGAGGATGAAGAAGGTTGTTGAGGTGAGATTCTTGTCGTGACATGGTTCTTTCTGACTCTGACACTGTCAGGAAAGTAGCCAACATCTTCACTTTTGCGGGAAAACGGCGTCGTTTCCGGCGGGACAGTGTCCAATGAACCGGTTTCCCATGATTTGGCCGCCATCCACCGGTCTAACCAGCTCCAATCCTGTTGCTTGTAATTCTTGTCTGACTTCCTGTGTTGGAGCATTTGCTTGCTTGTGCCTCTGTTTGGACTGGCACATGATTTTGATCTCTGGAATGGGAAGTTTTCAGTCACCCAATTGTTATTCAAACACATTTAAACACTGGAATTTACAGAAGATTTTAACTTCTAAAGGTAAGTTTAAGCTGCCGTATGACACTTAATGAGTTAGACAGAAATTTAGAGAAGCAATTGCATCACTACAACGCCATTTTTTGTTTACTGACATACAATTTCATCTAAGCTTTACCATATGCAAAATTTAACATTTACTCATGTAGAGGACTAAATTGAAACTTGTTAAACAATAATGACTTAATAGAAAAATTGAGCTAACTCTTGTTACCTGTTGTAAGATGGAGTAAGCAAGAGCTCTCTCCCTCTTGGCAGCTCCCTCTCTTCTCATCTGATGCTTGTTTTTCACTTCTTCCACAGTTCCCCGACTGCCACACCATCCTTTCTGCAAAACAAAAACGTTATAATGCTTTAGATCCTTGAAGTTCATATCAGAAACAGAGTCGTTTGGTTTCAGAAAGTTGCCTCGGCCTGCTTGATTGGATCAGCTTCTTCTTGAGCAACATCTGCAGTAACGGATCTTGCTCTTACTCTGGCTTGAACACGGAGCAGCGCCTGCATACACCTCAGCGTCACGGCGGCTTGCTTCCTCACTTGCCGCCCCCGGAATATGGCCTGAATTCTCACCACTGCCTTCAATGCCCTCAAAGCCCTTCTTGCCTGCAAAACACAAGCCGAAGAATATTATCAAACACTTGGTGGGTGAAAAAGTTCCTACTTCAGAAGAGAGGTGACATAGTTTTATTCAGATCACATAGTAACCAGATCCGCTTAAAAAGAGTAGCCAATTATCAAACAGCTGGTGGGTGAAAAAAGGCTACTCCAAAAGAGTCACATAATAGTTTTATTCAAATCAAATTGCATCCAGCTCCCAAGTTCAGATCTTCTTTAAGGGGGAAAAAACAATTTTTACCCATGAACAAAGGGTATCAGATTTTCAGCTTAGTCTAACCATAAACATAGTCACTCCATTCATTTTTCACTAAAACAAACTGTACAATGGACCAGATATAAGGGATTCCTGAAAGTTTTCCAGATCCATTTTTACAGATTTGAAGAAGTGGGTGAAAATCACAGGGAAATGGAAGAGAATAAAAAGGGGCAAAAGTTCTTTATACCAAGAAGCCACGAAATGCCGTCTGGATTCGAACGGCGGCCCAATGCCGCCTCACCACCACAAAATCCTTCAATGGAGCTCGAGCCACTGCAGCCACAGCATTAGCCAAAAGCTTCGAATCGTGCGATTCTGTTGATTCAACAAACTCCCTCTTCGTCATTTTACCCGAAGATCCATACCCATCAGATATACTCCTCCACAACCTCCATTTCTTCTTGCTCCGATCTCCAACTTTCTCCTACAGAATCACAAAAATAAAACCCCAAAAAACAGAGAACGCCATTAGCCATCGAAATGAAGATTAGGGCACAGAATCTTCAAACAAATCAAGCATACGCAAAAGGCTTACTTGCTCTGTAACTGGATGAGGCTTTTTGAGATTGATAAGAGATTTGAGCCAACTTCTCGAAGAACCCATTAGAATCGACGGATTTAGACTCAGTAGAGAACAACAGAAGCGACTACAAATTAGCAGAATTCTAGGGTTTTGGTACTGGAAACTAGAGAAGGAAGAAATTGGAAGAAGAAACTGGTTAATGGCGTTGGATGAAGAGCCTTTGTGGGTCTAATTAATGGAAGAGGGGAGCTCGGCTCCCATTGAAAGAGCCGTTTGAATTTTGAAATTCGAAAAGTCCAAAAGGGAAAAAGGAAAAAAAAAAAAAAAAAAAAGGGAAAACGAAAGGCTGTAGCGTAACGGATACTGAGATTTAATATGTAATGTAATGAGATTTTAAATGCTTTGCGGCGCTTAATTAAAGGAATCGGAGGATAAAACGACGTCGGATTCATTCCATAAAAATTGCTGGTTTATATTTAGGGTTGTTTGCACAAATGGCAAAATAGACTAAAACAATTGCAAATATAACAAAATATAAAACTATTTACAAATATAGCAAAATTGAAGGCTATTAGTAATAGAAGTCTATCAACGATAAACTTTAATCACAATTGCAATTATTGCTGATGACTATCCTATCAGTGATAGACTACATGCATTGTGATCGAAATCTATCAACGATAAATGTGTATCATAGGTAGATTTGTCAAAACTATTTGCAAATATAACAAAATTAAAGTCTATCAGCGATAGAAGTCTATCAATGATAAACTTAAATCGCAATTACAATTATTGCTAATAGACTATTCTATCAATGATAATAATATATCAATTTTGTAAAAAAAAAATGATAATAATATATCAATGATAAATCACATGCATTGTGATTGAAGTCTATCAGTGATAAATTTGTCATAGTTGCAAATTTTTTTAAAAGTTGCTATATTTGCAAATAACAAACCTTAAATTGTTATCCATCAGAATAACTCTTATATTAAATGAAATAAAATTATAAAAGTCAACCCGAACAAAATATCATATGTTCAAATCTTCGAGCCAAAGTGAACATAGTCGAGTAAAAATTTGCATGTACTCTCGATCAAAAGGTCGAAAGTTCGAATCTTCATACCTCAAATATCGTTGAACTAAAAAAATGTTTAAATTTTTTAATCTTCCTTCTTCTTCACGTTTTTTTTTTTCTCTCCATAGTATTAGGTAAAATAGATGTTACAAATTTCAAATATAATGTTTGCTTACAATATCTTTGTTTTCCTTAAAAGCAATTCCATGAATATGGTCTATATATATATATATGCTTGCAATAAACAATAGTAACTTTAATCCCAAGTTTCAAAATAATAATTATTGTTGTATGACAAATTGAATATTTTATCATTATAACCTTCTTAAACATAAACAAGTTGTAAAATCAAGACCAAACACACAAATTTAAATCCACTACAAGTTTAGATACTAACAAATAATTAAACCTAGCTTTTAAGCCTTTTTTAACCTATGCTACAAATACTACTACTTCTCGCGTGCTTTCTATAGCATCAATATTAGTAGTTTTTTAAAGCATCGTGTGTTGTCTTATGATGAACGATAACAAAATTATGATTTCACGATACATCCAACGATTTTAGAGGGTAACAATCTGATTGTCGACTACATTGAATAATTTTCTTACCCCATATGGTATTGAACTAAAAGAGATCAAATGTGATTCTGCAAGCAATGAGAATAACTTAGGATATATTTGATAAACTAAATTATATAAAATACTCATGAACTTTGAGGTATGTTTCTATTATGTCCCAGACTTTGAAATATTTTATTTTCACTCTTAAACTTTGAATTTTGTTAAAAAAAAAACCTTTAAACTTTGAAATTGCTTCAAATAATATATTATATATTAAAATAAACAATGAAACTTAGCGTAGCAGCTAATGTGAAAATTAGAAAGTGTGTGCAACATTGTTTACAGCTATGCAAAAGATTGAGATTCTTGTTACCATTTATTTCATCTAAAAATATATCATTAAAATCATTTATATAATAAATTTTACACGTTACATACCATGTCAATTTACATGAATAATGTTGTAAATGTGCCACATATGTCTTCTAATTTTCACACATTAGCTGTCACTACAATTTTAACGAAAAACTCGCCAATGGTATCTTTTAGAATAAATTTTAAAGTTCAAAATAAAAATGAAGTCTATGAACAAAATTAAAACTATCCCAAAATTAAGGAGTATTTTGCATAATCCTAACCCATATGATATTGCGTTTTGAGTTTGTGCTTTACTTAAAATTTGGGTTGTTTGCACAAATAGTAAAATAGACTAAAATAATTGCAAATATAGCAAAATTAAAGTGTATTAGTCTGTAAGCAATAAATTTCGATCACGAATGTAATTATTGTTGCATACATTGTGATTGAAGTCTACAGTGATGGAAGTCTAGCAACGATCGATTTTAATCACAATTGCACAATTGCAAATTGCAATTATTCCTAGCAAGTCGCCGATAAGAGCATAGCTCAAGTGGTCCAAAGTTGTACTAATGACCATATGTGGTTCAAATCCCCCACCCACATATTGTAAAAAAAAAAAAAAAATTATTCCTAGCAAGTCGTCTTGGGCCTGAAATTGGGCCTTGTAAATTTTCTTTTCAAGAAAACGACAAGTCATCCAGCATTCGGAACCGTCGATAAAATATATAAAATTATAAATTGTACGTTAATTTCTTGAAAATCGGGGAAAGTGATAGTCCAGCGAGCGAACACAAGAGTGAGACGGGGTTAATCGATTCCACGGAAAAGCTCGAATGGAGGAGCCAAAGATTGAGATGAAAGATTCTTCTTCAGGTATTGCCAAACTTTCAATCTCTCTCTTGTTCTTATCAACTTCATTTTAGTAATTATGAATCGATTGCTCTGATGTTATGTGCGTTTCTTCTAGATGTTGTTTCTAAAATATAATCAGCTCGAAATTGTTGCATTGAGTAAATATCATCTAGTGGCATACAATTGATCACGTATTTCATCTTTTCCAGTGATTTCTGTCGGCGATGGTGTGTTATCCAGCTAGAAAAAAAATATAACAGCCCGTATTTTGAGTAATTAATGGCGTTGATTGATTACTACGGCTATTCTAAGGCAATGTTTGATTTCAAAGAATTAGTATAATTTAGATGTTTAGGATTAATCGATTCAATGGGAATTATGTTTAGTTGAAAGGAATCTGCTGTCGTTTCTGAAGAGATGATTTTCCTTCTGCGTTTTCTAGAGCAAATTCTTATCAAAAAGCATGAAATCTCGAGCTTATGCTTATTAAGGTGTTGCTCCAATTGTTTATGAGGAGTTTTTTTTAGATCGGAAACAACTTCTCTGGCATAGTTTGATTTTGCTAAGAGAGATTTTGGCTGACTGATATTCTCTCTTTTTTCCCCTGGTGTGTAACACATACTTTGAGAAGAAAAGGATGCAAAAGCACCCAATATTTTTGAGAGAGCCAAAGAAGAAATAGAGGCTGTGATCCACTCTAATAAATCACCACGCCATCACAAAGAAACACATGGAAGAAGTGATGATATCGACGAGACCACGCCCGCCGATGAAGTAAAGGCCCCTGGAGTGTTTGGAAGAGTGAAGGAAGAGATTGAGGCCGTTGTGGAAGCAATTCATCCCAAGAAGGATTCTGGAGATCACTAGCTTTCTCTAAAGCAAGGAAGGGGGTTGGCACCATGCTGTAATAAGGTGTGCTTTCTTCAATGATGCTTAGTTTCTTTCATAATGCAACTCCGTGTCCATCTAATAGTTATTTGAAAATATTAGTTGGAAAATATCTTGACAAATTGACATGAAAATTAGACTATTTCTGTTCCGTCTTGCATTCTTTTTGAAGTATGTAATCCAAATAGAAATACTATTAAGGTGTTTGTTCGTGTATATGTCTGTGTCGGCACCATTATAGTTGAATCTAGTTAGTTCATTTTATGGTGAGTGTATGTTTGTACAAAAGAAATTTATACTGAAAGGTGCTATTCAGCAACACAAGCATACCTGTTTGAGACATCCCCAATTTTACCCCACTCATTTCTAGCCTTCCAAAACCTTAATTATAAATGCCTCCTAAATGTGTTGATCGATTGGTATAATCAATGTTTTCCTTAATGAGCAAGAGTAGGCAAGGCCTAGTTCTTGTCATTTTGCATGTGGAAATCTTAGATTGGATTAGAGAGTGTTAATGTGTGTTCCCTACCTACAAATTCTGCAGCAAGTCTCCCATAAAATAGTTTCAGCATGAATCAAGGCTTAGGATCATGGTTTTCACTTTTCTGCCATGCTTAATGGCTTCAATAGCTAATTGTATCGTTATCTGCCCAAGGAACATTTCTAGAGCCTCTGCACAAGGAACATTTTTAGGGTGTAAGTGAATTGGTTTGGCTTGGTTTTCAGCCAAAATTGAGGGTTTTTTTTTTCTTTCTTTAAAGCTTGCACTTGTCTCGTAAAGGAATTTTCCTTATAAAGTTCATTAGAAGATTCAAACACACGACCTTTGGGTAGATGTTAGTTAAAGATCTGGAGCCTTACCTATTGCAGACGCCCCTTGGGGCAATTTCAGCCAAAATTGAGTGATTGCTAATTTGCTATCTCTCGTATTCTTTTCCTACCATGAAGAGGACGAATCCCTTGTATCTTGAGAAAAATTTTGTCATCCAGAGGGGTCTTAGTTGGAGATAAATTGACATTTTCAACTCGTTCCCGACTCTTTTTAGGCTTTTTTTTTTTTTTTTTTTTTTTTTTTTTTTTAAGAATTCAACCTCCTAGCAAAGCCAAACGACGTAACCCGCCCCATTCATTTCTTCATAAAGAATAAGCAAATAAACTTCGAAGTATTTGCTCGTGTACAATTTTCTGTTTTCTAAAAAAAAAACAAGCAGCTCAAACCGACTCAACTCAAATCCATATTCTAATTAGAGTTAATTATATAGGGCAAATTTACTGTCCCGAAATTTGACCTAGGTCACAACCTTATCTATGATCATCTAGCTTCTTGTATCTGTGGATCGTTGTTTGTTGTTGTTGGGCTCTTTTCTCGATCCATTTCGCGAGAGTTAGGACATCTACTTGTTGGGCCATTCACCTGGTGTCTCTACTGTACCTTTTCTTTTTCCTTTTCTTTTCTTTTGTTTTTTTTTTTTTTTTGGGAGTGTCACTACCTTTCAAAATATATATATATATATATTTGACAATATGGGGAGGGGGGATTCGAACCACAAACCTTGTGGTTATCAATACAACTTTATACTAGTTGAGCTATGCTCATGTTGGCATATATATATTTATTTGACGATCCCTACTTTTCAATTAATATAAATTAAAGGGTATTCTTGAATGACATTTTTGTAATCTTATCTTGTTCGGGTTGCTTTCCCTCTAAATATATATATATATATATATATATATATATATATATATATATATATATATATATATATATATTTTATTATTAGTTCAATAAACATGGAGTGAAATATTTGAATCTTCAACTTTAAATGAGGTAATAAGCATCTTGCGTACTGTGATATGATATGACTTGTATTATTTATACTTTTTTTCAATGTTTACTCTCATTTTTATACTGATCTCCTCATATTTTAATTATAATTTTTTTTTGAGTTGACATATTTTTAGTATACATCTATCTCATCTCCTTCATTAACATATTCAACTGACCCTACCTGATGGCTGATAGGAATCCAACTTGACTCTATCCATATTTTAAAATTCTCTTCTAAATTATATTATTTTTTAATTTATTTTTTTAGGGAATAGTGTGTCTTTAGAACTCTTCAAACTAGTTCCAATATTATCATTGAAAATTGGAGCAGGGAAAATGGCACGTGGGCGTTCAAAAGACCAAGAAAGCAGCCCTTCATCGTTCAAAACAAGAGTGTTCCATAAAACGCCAAGCACTCTGGTCCACCCTTGTTTTTTCCCTGCCGCCCTCTGAATCCAAATCCCTCTTTGGAATTTTCCCAAGAAAACTATGTACTTCCCAGGAAAATCTTCCCACTAAGAAAATTGATACCATTTGGAATTTAGAATGGCTAGACTAATAGCCTTATACTTTTTTCTTTTTTTTTTTTTTTTTATAAAAATACCCCTAGTCTTTTAAAAATGGTAACATTATTCTTGATCTTTGATAAATGTTTCAAAACAACTCTCGAAGTATAAATTTGTTAGGGATATTTGAAACAAAGAGTTGGAGTTATGAAATTCAGAGTTGTTTTGTTTTAGGAATTAATAAGTTTGTGGGACCCACAATAAAGTCCTGGAATAAGAGTTCATAAAGCCCATAATAGATTGTTGTAATTGGTTAATAAATTTGTAGGACCTACAATTGAATGTTGTATTTCTTTGGGCCAAAGAAAGAGTTCGGTGGAGTTATTAACTCCACCCATCTCCTACTTCATAACTCTTTGCCTCAAATACTCCCTTAGAATATTGGACAAAAAGCCGACATGATTGAACACGATTCTTTCAGACTTAATCCAAACAAGTATCTCAATCACTAGGCCATCACCATGTTCGACTTTCTATCCATCATTTTAACAAATTTCTACTCCAGGTATAATCTTGAAATCTCTAGGAAAGATCAAAATTAAAATTCTAAGTTGTTGAAAGAATAGGAGTAATTGTAAAACAGATGTCAAAGTCTAGGGTTATTTTTTTTTTATAATTCAGCCTTCTAGATTTGGACATTTTCCATTTTGTTTTCTTTTTCTTTTTCTTCCTGTCGTGCAGCCTTCATTTCCATCTGGGTGGGTCTCATCTGTACCAATCTTTTCAATAATTGAGTGGGATTGATTATGTAATTAGTTTAATGGGTTAAGTATTGATTATTTGTAATCATATTCCTTTCCTTTTTCCTTTTTCTTCCCACCTATTTAGAAAGCTGAAACACGTTCCCCAATACTCAAATCCGGCTCCACTACCAAGGTTCCTAATTTGACTTCATCAATCTTTATCCATTTCATAACCTCACCTCCCATAGGATCCTTGCCTCATGGTTTCATTGGTTTCCCCTTTTCCACCATCTCATGGGACGAGGTTCTTAGTTTGAGTTATGTTCTGGTCGATAATCTTAATGAATCACGAGATTCTTAGTTTGAGTTATGTTCAGGTCGATAGTCTTATTGGATGATTCATTGTACACTTTGCTTTTTGTCATAACACATGGGATGAAGAAATTTGAACTTCTGACCTCTTGATCGAGGATATATATCTTAATCAATTGAATTGTACCCATGTTGACGTACATTTTGCTTATTGTCAATGATGTTAATAAGTGTTCATTTTATTCTTGAATATGTATGTAGAAGTTGCATTGTGTCTTTACTAAAGGTTATTTAAATTGAATGATGAAAAAGTAATGTGACATTTTAAAAATTATTTTTTTTTTATGAGTTGATGTTCTTTTTAATATTAAATATTTGTTACATCTACTCAACTAGAACGAGTCGACCTTGAATAAAAAAATCATACTATAAGGTACATATATGACTTTATTAAATGAATATGTCATCTATAAATCAACTTAATTTATTCAACCTTGATGTTTGTATAAATTTAGTTTATTCTGATCTTTTTTTAGTTAAATATTAACTTAATATATAAATTTGTATATGAAAATAAAATGTTATTAATTATCTAGCACAAGCTGATTGTGAAAGTGTATGGAAGGAGGAGGGAAGAGAATATGTTGCTCATCATCAAAAGGTAAAGTAATACTTTGGTAATAAGTAAGGTATCTATGTCTTTTTGATCTTTTGCTTAGGATCAAAATACAAATATTAAATTATTTTTGTTTATTAAAAAAAATCCAACTTAAGCTCTTAGATAAGATGATGTGGATATTTAACTTGATAAAATTTCAATTCATTGAAAATAATCATTTTACATATTTTGATCCTATCTTTTAATTCAACTTTAACAACCTTACTTAATAGAGACTTAATCAAATGTGTATTCCAAGAGTAAAATCGAAACTTTTAAAACATTAAGAATGAATATGGAAATAGTATAAATTTCGTAAGTCAAATCATATGCTTAGAAAGAAAAAAAAAAAAAAAAAAGAATAAATTCGAAACAAATGTTTTTTTAAAAAAAAAAACATGAGGATCAAAGTATTATTCACTCTCAACTCACTTAGCCCTAAAGATCCGAGGATTGTAAGTAGTAACATCTAAAATTTTTAAATAACAAAATATCTAAAAATCTAGATGTGATTCAAGATCACATAATCTCTTGAATTTTCACCTAACAAAAAATGTCTAGATTTGCAACACTCACAAGTTAAGTTGAATGGAATTGTCAAATAATGAGACAAGTAAGGTTTAAGCAAAGATAGACATCAAATTTGATGTTGAAATGACTTGATGTTGTGTCCCATTCAACTATATATTCAAAATTTCCATATGCCTTCAGAAAATGACTATTTTTCTTTTTCATATATATATCCATACACATAAAAATAATATCTTATATCTATCTCTTTCTCTCTCCATGTGTCTTAAAGCTATTTTAAAAAAATGGAATTTCAAAAGTTTTTTTTTTTAAAAAAACCCCTTAATTCCTAGCCCTTTCTTAGTTGGAGAATTTCCCACCTACTTAGGTTATAGGAAAATTTATCATCTGAATAGGACCACAAGTATCAAATTGTAATAAACACTTTTCAAAAAGCATTGGATAATAAATAGTAAAAAGAAATCTATTTGCAAGAATGTGATCCCAAATTACTCTAAACATATAGGTTAAATATATATGAAAATAATATCACTATGAAAGTTTATTTTAACTGTCAAGCATAGATCAATGGTAATTGACATGTACCTTCCACTAAGTGGTTAGATGTTCGAATCTCCCTATTCCAAATGTTGTTGAACTCAAAAAAGAAAAGTTTATTTTAATTAATTATCATAGAAACCAACAAAATAATTTCATCATCACACTTATTACTATTAAAATGATGAAGAATCAAGATCATTAAATATCTTATTTAATGTAGAACAATATGAAAGGGAAATTATAAAATAAAATAAAAAAATAGAAAAGAAAGGCAACCTATGATCTATGAACTTCTTTTGGGATATAGTCTTCATGTGATGTTGGATTTTGTTTAAGCGATGTTCGAAATGTTTTTAAACACGATAAAGAAAGGGACATTTTTTCTTTGTTCTTACGTGTGGAAATAAATGCTTAACCAATTCAACATTTCCTTTCATTCAAAAATAGAAAACTTTACCATTAATTGACTAAATCCTTGAAACATATCAAGGATCTATTTGATAATTTTTATAAAATGAAACTAATTTATTTACATTTTTTTTTTTGGGTTAAATTGTAATGTTTGGTTCATAAACTTCAAGATCATTTTTTTAGCACAATAACATTTGAAGGCAAGAGATTCAAATCTTTGACTTCTTGATCGATGATATATACTAATGACCACTGAGCTATCTTCACTTTGCCAATTATAATGGATCCTTGAACCTTTGAATTTGTACTTTTTTAGTTCTTGTACTTAAAAAATTGGTTAAAAATCACTTTTGGTCCCTAAACTTCATAAAAGTAACAATTTAGTTCCTGAACTTTAATTTGTAACGATTTAATCCGTGTACTTTCAATTTTGTAACAATTTAATCCATTAACTTTAATAAGTAACAATTTAGTTCATGTACTTTTAAATTCGTAACAATTTAATCCTTGCCGTAAAAAAAATTCATCAAAATTAAATGTCGATTTTTATTATTTAAATGATTAGACTTTGTAGCTTATAAACTTATTAGGTCCCAAATTAGTTTATTAATCTATCTATGCAAGAAATTTCACTAAATCTTAACATTAATTTTCATGTAGGGACTATATCGTTACAATTTTTAAAGCATAGGGACTAAATTGTCACATACGAAAGTTCAAGGACTAAATTGTTACAAAATTGAAAATATAGGAACTTTAAAAAGGGTGTGACCAATGTGATCCACAAACTCAATGTGACTTTTTATCTAACTATATTCCTTGGCTTCGGAACAACTTCACTCCTCAAACTCATTGTGATCCACACTACCCGATGTGTGGAAAAGAGTGAATCTATGCTTCATGCATTGTGGGGTTGTAAGAAGGTAAAGAAGCCCGAGACTCGATGGAGCCTAGTGCAATCTCTCCTTAATGAGCATCCAATCGATATATTTTGTAGGGCACAAGAGATTATATCCTCGAATAATCTACCTATTTTTGCAATAGCGATATGGGTCACATGGAACAACCGAAACAAGATAGTTGTTTTTAGAGTCGAAGAATCACCATGACATGGAAGAGGATCTTATTGAGCGGGCATTCATCTTTTTATCTGACTGTAAGGATACGACCACAAATTAATCCGAAGCCAAGGAGCATCCGAGGAGTGAAGTCGACGCTCATCCCTCCACTTGGACACCTCTACCACATAACCATTTCAAGGTAATGTGGGTGCAACGGTAGCCAATGGGGGGTATAGGCTCAAGTGTGATCATTTGAAACTCTAGGAGAGAGACGATGGTAGCTGCATAAAATTTTAAACGAACTCATTGCTCAGTGGAATGGGTTGAAGCCAAGCCCCAGCGGATGGTGTACATTTAGTGATGGATGTGGGCATATCACCAATGTGAGCAAAGATGGATTATGTAATTGTCTGGAATCTACTCCATGATCGAGACCATTATTACAATGAAATCGATCCTCTAATCTAACATCTCAAGCATTTTTCCAACTCTCAACATATCAGGGGTTTCTATTAACAACGAGGGATGGAAACAAAGTTGCTCATATGTTAGCTACCTATGCTCGATATTTCAGAACAATTGAAGTTTTGTTAGAAGATTGTCCTCCATGGACTCATTGCATTCTCATTCAAGAGATGCCTCCAACCAGTTTTTTTTTTTTCCCTTGTTTGTTCCCCTAAAAAGAAACATTGATTTTTCTAACTCCACTAGATAAAATATATATGTATGTATATGTATATAACTTTTAAATCATTAGGACAAGATTCAACACATGAAACTCAATATCCAAAAAGCCATTGAAGATAACCAAGAGAATACAATCAGTCTAAATTTAAGGAAGGTTGGTTTAACTGCCATGTTTTCTAAGATTAGGTGGGCCCACTTCTTCCACATATTATTATTCTTCCTTTTCAAAAATTCAAAAACTCAAATTTTTTAAAAATAAAAAATCCAAATCAAATTAAAATCAAAAGGAGAAAACAGACATTTGTTACTGTTTGAAAAAAAAAAAATAAAACCGCCACGTCGGATCACGTGGGCCCCGAATGGCATGGGAAGGAAGAGACTGATTCTCCCCTCGGAGCTGCCTTTCTTCCACTTTGAAGAACTTGACAGGTCATTTTAACAAAACCCACCATATAAACCCCCAACAAAAAATTAAAAAATTATCAATTAATTAGAGAAAAAAATTGTTCAAAAAAGGAAAATTGGAAAAAATATATATATATAAATATAGAGAGGGGAGGGCCCGGAATTTCGTGTCATTGGTTCAGAGTTGAGGGTAGAGAGAGAGAGAGGAAGAGAAATAGAAGAAAATAAGAGAGAGAGAGAAATTGAGAGAGAAAGAAAGAGAGAGAAAGGACTTTTTTTTTTTTTTCTTTCTTTCTTTCTTTCTTTCTTTCTTTCTCTTTTGGCCTAAAACCCTGTTTTTCTCTGTTTCTCTGTCTTTCTCTAGATTTCCTCTCTCTAAAAAGCGCTTTCTCTCTCTCTTCCTCTTCCTTCTTCTTCCTTTGCTTCTTCTTCCTTTTCCCACCTTGATCTGCAACTTCCAGCTTAATTCCCTCCATTCCCTTTCTTTTGTCTTCTTTTTCCACCTCTCATGGAGGGATTTGGTTCTTGATTGTTCCCTTGTAGGTACTGTTTCCTTTCTCTTGCTTTGTCTTTTCTGCTTTCTGGGTTTCTTGTTTTTGCCTCGAAATCTGCTGTTCTTGGATTGAACTTGCGTTCTTGTGTGAGGAATCTGTCTGTGATGCTGATTGCTTCCATGTTTGAGCTCCACATTATTGATTTTTAGTGATGATTGGTTTTCCCCCCCTTTCTTTTTGTTCTTTT
Organism: Luffa aegyptiaca; assembly: GCA_017139565.1. NCBI lineage: Eukaryota > Viridiplantae > Streptophyta > Magnoliopsida > Cucurbitales > Cucurbitaceae > Luffa > Luffa aegyptiaca. The sequence goes on along the minus strand of CM029399.1, from coordinate 1,075,465 downwards.
GGAGCGTGATTTTCCCCAATGGCGATTGGGATTTGAGGTGAATTCAATTCGTGGAGCTGCGTTCTTCGTTGTTTTTGCGTCTTCTTTTGGTGCCTTTTCGTTTTGTGGCGTTTGGATTTGTTATTGGGAATGATGTGCGTTTTCTAAGGGTGGATTATTTATTTATTTATTTATTTTTGAAAATTTCGATTTCTTTTGTGGGCATTAGCTGAAATTTGGAAAGTTTACTATGATTTTTTGTTCTTTTCTGTGGGGGATTGAATTGTTTTTCGTGATTTACATTGATGGTTGTTGAGATGAATTTGACGGCAGCTCAGATGTTTGTTAGAATGTGGCCGTCTAGGTATTCGTTTGCTGGTGGTGGATTTGCGATATTGTCAAAACGGATGCTTTCTTTGTTGATTCAATTCATGTGTTTGTGATCAGGCTGAAAATGGAGAAATTGCAGTAAGGACCGGTGGGATTTATTGTCGACATTGGTTTCCCTAAAGATGCCTTCCAAGTTGAAAATTGAGTCGATAAGACGGGGAAGAATAAGGGAGAGGATCCGTCGAAGCCATCTCTATACATTTGCTTGCCTCCGGGCGAACAGTGTAGCACGGGAGGTTGACGATTCGAATCCTTTGACAGGACCTGGTTTCTCACGAGTTGTCTGTTGTAACCAACCTCATCTCCATGACAGGAAGCCAATGAGATACTGCTCCAATTACATATCCACGACGAAGTATAATGTTCTTACTTTCTTGCCTAAGGCTCTCTTTGAGCAATTCCGGAGGGTTGCCAATTTGTACTTTCTTTTGGCTGCATTGTTATCGCTCACACCAGTTGCCCCATTTTCTGCCGTGAGCATGATTGCTCCTCTGGTATTTGTTGTTGGGCTCAGTATGGCTAAAGAAGCTCTTGAGGACTGGCGTCGATTTATGCAGGATATGAAGGTTAATCTCAGGAAAGTGAGTGTCCACAAAGGGGATGGTGCTTTTGGTTATAAACCTTGGAACCAGATTCGAGTTGGGGATATAGTGAAAGTCGAGAAAGATCAGTTCTTTCCAGCCGATTTGCTTCTCTTGTCATCATGTTATGATGATGGTATATGTTATGTGGAAACGATGAATTTGGATGGTGAGACTAATCTCAAAGTAAAGAGAGCTTTGGAAGTAACTTTACCCTTGGATGACGATGCTACTTTCAAAGATTTTACTGGAAAAATTTACTGTGAAGATCCAAACCCGAATCTTTACACCTTTGTAGGTAACCTTGAGTATGATCGCCAGGTTTATCCTCTTGATCCTAGTCAGATTCTCCTCAGAGATTCAAAATTGAGGAATACAGCTTATGCCTATGGCGTTGCGATATTTACCGGACATGATAGCAAAGTCATGCAGAATGCTACAAAATCTCCTTCAAAAAGAAGTAGAGTAGAGAGAAAAATGGACAAAATTATTTACATCCTCTTTACTCTCCTTATATTGATCTCGTCAATCAGCTCAATAGGTTTTGCTGTGAAGACAAAGTACGAAATGACAGACTGGTGGTATTTACAAACTTCTTTTGATGATGATCCACTGTACAACCCTCGTCAGCCAACCTTATCAGGGCTCATACATTTGGTCACTGCTCTTATACTTTATGGATATTTGATACCCATCTCATTATATGTTTCCATCGAGGTTGTCAAGGTTCTGCAAGCTTCCTTCATTAACCAAGATATTAACATGTATTGTGAAGAGACTAGCAATCCAGCTCGAGCTCGAACTTCGAATTTGAACGAGGAGTTGGGCCAGGTAGACACGATCCTATCCGACAAAACTGGCACTTTGACTTGCAATCAGATGGACTTTCTGAAGTGTTCCATTGCTGGCACTGCATATGGTGTTAAATCTAGTGAGGTTGAACTTGCAGCTGCAAGGCAGATGGCGTATGACCTTGAGGAGCATGATGAAGAATATACTGATGTTCCTGTGCAAAAAAATAGCCGACTGCCCTCCATGCCAAATTCCAGAAGCGGTTCAGAGATCGAATTGGAGACTGTTGTTACTTCAAGTGATGCCAAGGATCAGAAGTCTGCCATAAAGTACTTCAGTTTTGAGGACAGCCGCCTAACAGGTGGAAACTGGTTGAATGAGCCCAATCCTGATGTTCTTCTGTTATTCTTCAGAATTTTAGGAATTTGTCACACTGCAATTCCTGAGCTGAATGAGGAGACTGGTGTTTATACATATGAGGCCGAGTCCCCCGATGAAGGTGCTTTTCTTGTTGCAGCAAGAGAATTTGGTTTTGAATTTTGTAAGAGAACACAATCAACCTTGGTTGTCCGTGAAAGATATCCTTCACCTGATCAAATAATTGAAAGGTAAGATAGTTTTATGATCTTGTCACTTCGCCCCATTTCTCCATGAATTGTATGCATCGTGCATTGCTGATGTCTCTTGGTAATTTGTACAGGGAATACAAAATTTTGAACCTTTTGGATTTCACTAGCAAGAGAAAGAGAATGTCTGTAATTGTTAGGGACGAGCAAGGCCAGATTATTCTTCTCTGCAAAGGTGCTGATAGGTGAGTCTCATCAGTACAGGCTCCTATGAATCTTTTGTGAGAATTTCATAGAGATATCGGCTGCTTTGCTTCTTTTAAGTTAGCGTGTGAGAAAAAGCTCGGGTGCTGTCTATCCTGTGCGGGAAGACTAGCCAACAAACTGCATTTACTTTTTCTTCTTTGGACAAGAAACAAGTTGCTTCATTCTTAATTCTTATACTCCAATCTCGCAGCATCATCTTCGATCGACTGGCAAAGAACGGAAGAACATATGAGGAAGCAACCACAAGGCATTTGAATGAATATGGAGAAGCTGGGTTGCGTACTCTGGCACTTGCTTATAGGAAGCTTGAGGAGGCCGAATATAATGCTTGGAACAGTGAGTTTCAGAAGGCTAAGACATCCATTGGCGGAGATAGAGATGCAATGCTTGAGCGAGTATCCGACCTCATGGAGCGAGAACTAACCCTTGTTGGTGCTACTGCTGTGGAGGACAAGTTACAGAATGGGGTGAGCAGAATATCTATTTATCTATAACTATTACTAATATGTATATCGTGATACATTATTATCTGTTTGTTACCTGTTTGGTTTCTTTTCTTTAACCCAGTATCATGTTTTTGTTCTAGGTGCCCCAATGCATAGACAAACTTGCACAAGCTGGTCTTAAGATCTGGGTTCTGACAGGAGATAAGATGGAAACTGCCATCAACATAGGGTCAGTCTTGCTAATTGATTGAACGCATTTCTTAGAGCATATATGCCTGCCATGTTAAAAAATATATATTCATATGTTAAGCAAATGACGATCGTTGTTTCTGTCTGCAGATATGCATGCAGTTTACTACGACAGGGAATGAAGCGGATCTGCATATCAACAAACTCAGATAACTTAGCACAGGATGGCAAAGAGGTACAATGATACTTTGAGAGAGAGCAGAGAAAACTAGCTACAGGAAATTGATTTCATACGAATAAGGATCTTTTTGTTTTTGTTACACCCCAGGCCATGAAAGAATATATTTTGAATCAAATCACCAACGCTTCACAAATGATCAAGCTGGAGAAGGATCCACATGCTGCATTTGCTTTAATCATTGATGGGAAGACTCTAACCTATGCTCTCGAAGATGATATGAAGCTTCAATTCCTCGGACTTGCTGTTGATTGTGCATCGGTCATTTGCTGTCGTGTCTCTCCAAAGCAGAAGGCCCTGGTAGGACTTCCATTCTCATTTTATGGTTAACCATCTTGTATACTATGCTGCTCATATAGCATATATATATATATATATATATATATATATTGAGAAGAGCTCAAATAACATATTTAAGCTGTGCATTGAATGCAAAACTTAGTCATGAACTGTTTCTGTAGGTAACAAGGTTAGTGAAAGAAGGTACTGGGAAAACCACTTTAGCAATTGGTGATGGTGCGAACGATGTAGGAATGATTCAAGAGGCCGATATTGGTGTCGGTATAAGTGGGGTTGAAGGTATGCAGGTAGGCACAAAGAACTCTCCTTTCTAAACTTTGTCTACTAAATAAATATCTCTACCTCTCTCCCTTAACCCGTAATATTTTCAGGCTGTGATGGCTAGTGATTTCTCTATTGCTCAATTTCGGTTTCTTGAAAGGCTTCTAGTAGTTCATGGTCATTGGTGCTACAAGAGGATAGCACAAATGGTAAAGTTAACTTTATTTCTATGTTCTTTGTTATGTTCAAAGCAAGTTTTGCTTCCAAGAAAACCAAGAGATATGATTTATGAATTACCCCAGTAGTGTGCGTTTCTACTTTAACCTTGATCTAACAAGGTAATGTTCATTTTCAGATTTGCTACTTCTTCTACAAGAATATTGCATTCGGATTAACGCTGTTCTACTTTGAAGCATACGCGGGATTTTCTGGGCAATCAATTTTTGATGATTTCTACATGCTATCATTTAATGTCATACTCACCTCAATGCCTGTAATTTCCCTTGGGGTTTTTGAGCAAGATGTCTCTTCTGAGGTGTGCCTACAGGTAAAGACAGACTTTTTGAATATGAATCAGCAAACTGATCTGTGTTCAAGTTTACATGCTAACCATCATCCATTTTTCAGTTCCCTGCACTGTATCAGCAAGGACCCCGAAACTTGTTCTTCGACTGGCCTCGGATTTTTGGATGGATGGGGAACGCTCTCTACTCCTCTCTAGTCACTTTCTTCCTCAACCTCATCATCTTCTACGACCAGGCATTCCGCTCGGGCGGCCAAACTGCCGATATGACTGCTGTAGGAACGACCATGTTTACTTGCATCATATGGGCAGTAAATTGCCAGATTGCCCTCACAATGAGCCATTTCACCTGGATCCAACACGTTCTCGTCTGGGGTAGTATCGCCATGTGGTATTTGTTCATCTTACTCTATGGAATGATAATATCCTCTGGGAATGCATATAAAATCTTTATTGAAGCACTAGGCCCTGCCCCTGTTTACTGGATAGCCACCATTTTAGTAACAATTACCTGTAATCTCCCATATCTTGCCCACATATCCTTCCAGAGAAGCTTCCATCCAATGGATCATCACATAATCCAAGAAATCAAATACTACAGAAAGGATGTTGAAGACTCAACCATGTGGACCAGGGAAAGGTCAAAGGCAAGGCAAAAGACCAAGATAGGATTCACAGCCAGAGTAGAAGCAAAGATAAGGCAGTTAAAAGGAAAGCTGCAAAAGAAGCACTCTTCCCTGGGAGCGTCTCCAAATTCTGCTATATCCTGAAAATATATCACCCTAAATCTTCAAAATTTTTGGATTTTTTTTCTAGAGTTTCCGGCCATTTGAATCTTTTTCTTTTCTTTTGAAATTTTTTCCTGTTATGGCAAATGGGCTATTGGCACCCCATTGGTTATAGCAAAAAGAATGTGCATCCGGAGCTTATGTATGTACCATAACTTAAAAAAAAAAGAATTTGAAATGTTAAGAGCTTGTAGAATAGCTGATACCCTAAAAGCCTGCTGTTCCCATTCTTTCCCCCCCTTGCTTTGTTTGTATGTCCCCCTTATTGATATTCAGAGACTCTAAACTGACTAATATGTCAGCTCATTCAACTTTGTTTCAATCACTCCAATCATCCAAATTTATATATGTTTTTATATTGTATCATCTACATTCACAATCATTGATATGATGTTTCCTATGCCATCCTGATATGACCATTTATTTTGCTGTCAAATTTAATCTTCTCACTCCTGATATGACCATTTGATTAATAAACTATGCAAGTTTCAACGATTTCAGCCATGTGCCAACTTGAGCGTAGCTCTTATATACCTTTGATCAAGAAGTTGGAGGTTTAAATCTTCCTACCCCTTGCGTCGATGAACTTAAACAATTTCAGTCAGATCTCTCGCTCTGATTGAGTTGACCGAGTTGATTATTGGTGATGGGTCGTATGAGTTTATTTAAGCCATCCCCATCATCTCCAGCTCAAGATCTACGCTGCTTTAACACCGACTGAGAACCTACAAGATTTTCAAACTGTGATTTGATAGATTTGGCGATCTGAGAGAGAAGCAAACAAGAGAGCAATTATTGCCATGTGAAACTGTCTCTCAAGTCTTAACTGAATCATTCATCCCACTTCTTACTCTTCCACTCCTCTGCTCTTTTGGGTCTTTAATGGCGTCGATAGAAGGACAGAGAAATCATCAGAAACCATTGATCAATTGGTTTTATGAAGAAACCCATCATTTCAAACAAAACCCAGTTTTCCTTTCCCCATTTCCCCCAAATTTTGAACAGAAAATCGTATTGTAATGTAATCCCATCATCTATATAGTCATTACACAGATCCCTATCAAGCCGTTTTCCCTTTTGGGATTTGTAAAAGTAAAGAAAAACAGAGCAAATCGACACCACTGATAAACATAGTTACAATTACAGGACTCAATGGAATCTGAGAAAAGCCATATTCAAAACTCAAACTTTCATTTCTTTACGAACTTCAAGAACAAGAAGTTCAACCCACAACTCAGAACAGCCGATTCAGAAGATCAGCTGAAGAGATTCATATAGTTACATATTCAGAAAATTCAAGATCCAAAACAAGAACTTACACAACAGAACACTGTATAAATCACCTCCATCCATAGACTACTTGAGTGTATGTGTTCTTGATCCACCTGAAACTCTTTCTCAAAGACCCTTTCATCTTCTCTTCCACTGCATAAACCTTATACCCAGCAACCCTTGTCTTCCTCTGCAATTCTGGATCCTTAAAACTCCAGCTTTTGGAAGTTGACCCAATGCTGCTTTTGGCTTTCTTCATCTTTACCTCTTTGTTTGGTTGATTTTGCTGCACAGAACCTGCATAGCTGACACTGTAAGACCTGAGATCTTGCATGTTTGTTGGGGCAGCCTTGTTCTCATAGTAGCTTTCAATCTGCATTCTGCCTTCTCTGCAGGATTTGGATCTGAAATCCTCCATAGCCAAAACTCCAAAGAAAACAGAGACTTTGAAAGTTTTGAGGCTAAATTGGGAAGGGGGAAGGAAAAAGGCTTTCTGGGTCTGCTTTTTATGGTGATTTTAGATCAGGGTAATGTGTATTTATAAGTGATTTTGGGGAAAAAGAAAAGATTTTTATGACCTCTAGATTGGAGCAGCTCAGGATCCAGTCGTATATAATAAATTTTGGGGATTGCCATTTACAATTGTCTTCACTCAAGGGAATTGCATGAGCTGCAAAATGTTGACTCTTTGGCACGTGGAATAGTCATCAAGTCGACCTCCTACTTAAATAAAAAACACTTCAATCTATGAATCTAGGCTCACAAAATACCCTTTCCATCAAGTCAACAAGGCCATGAAAGTGAGTGGCTACAACAGCTCCTCTCCCAAGAGAAAAAGGAAACAATAATAAATTTCTAGTACTACGTGGGTATAGATACTACTTCTATTTGATGTCAATCACGTTACCGTCATTTAAAAATGATATAGAGTCTAGCTACATTAATTTTTTATTCTTTTCTTTAATAAGTGGGTGAAATAGTGGAATTTGAATAGAGAATAAAAATTGCAACACTTATCCAAGTTTAGAGTCCAAATTGATGAAATTGAAAGTCAGGGGTAAAAATTAATACAATTCGCTAAGTTTAAGTGTAAAAAGTGATATTTTTTCAAATCTTTTTTTCATAGAAACGTTGCATCAAAGATTTATTTATAAAGAAAAAGTCATGGTGTGAATATAAAAAGTCGGTACTCTCGAGATAAGAAAATTCTTTACTTTACCTTGTAGGTAAGTTTCACCTTGTCTAATTTTATCATGACAAGGTAAATTTGGCTTATTGGAGAAGGAATTGAACACTTGTGAAGGAAAATTAGAATGTTGAAACTTTTGGAAGATGCGTAATAAACAAACACAGAGAAAAACTTCTTTTTTTTAATTTTTTTTTTTTTATGTTCAATGAAAAACTAATACTTGTTCATTGATTGATGAAGTGGAGTGGGTCTAACTGCCCATCAAATGGATGAGGGGTTTTCTATTATTGCAGTCCTTTAGAGTACACTAAAGTTGCTTATATGGCCCTCAATTCTTAGCTAATTGCAGCTGTATTCCCTCTTGCAATTGAATTCATAGCTCCCTTTTTCTTCTTTGATAAAGGAAGAGGGCCCCCTTAGCAAAAGCTTTCATTGAATTCATTTAATGAAAGCCAGTGAATTGAGATGGTCCATTAGGCTTAGGCATTGGCTGGCTTTGGTGGCACATTCTTATTGATGAATGTTCCAAGGTTGTGGCCATCAATAAGGTGGCCCTAAGAGGCATCATAAAGTGGGTAAAAGGGCATTTGCCTCATTTAATAATTATGAGTTATTGGAAGGACTTTCTAGTAAAGTTTGACTAGTGTGGCAGTGGCTATGGTGATCTTCCTCTTTACTTGTTGCTATAATCCATCACATTAGGTAAGCCCTAAGCAATGTGGAGACATTTATAGTAAATTGACAACTATTATACTTGGGGGTTTTGTGAGTTGAGTAGTTTTGAGAAAAGAACCCGTAAGTTACTAGTTTTCAGTAATAGGGTGGTGGATGATTCTCGATTGGAAGGTTGTGTGAATTGACTCACTGCATGTTGAAGTTATTCATAACTAATGAGGTTAAAGAGGAAGAAAAGAGATTTAGATGTAATTGCAAGAAAAGAGTTATGCACTGGTGTGGTACTTTTCAAACACCTTTTGGTGATTAAGTTAAATCGAAGTTTGTGTAATGAAGTTGGATAGAGGGAAATTTTACATAGCTTAATGGCTAAGAATGAGCAAGCCTCCTATTTATAGGAAACAAGACAATTATTACTTTATCATTGATTACAAGTCCAATCTATTACCTCGATAGATAGTGACCTACCCCAAAGATGTGATATAACCGGCTAAAGTTAGATAACCTTTCAAGTAAGATCTTCTTATTACGCCACATTAAGAACTAAGATGTGATATAACAGGTTAAAATTAGATAACCTTTCAAGTAAGATCTTATTACGCCACATTAAGATGAGTTCTCTCACTTGCATACCACGATGAGTGTGTTCATTTCACTCTTTCCTAGTTAAGCTAAGTATTTTTGTCCAACTATTTTTGCCCAAACTTACTAGGGCTCAACCATGAGGTTATCTTGCTTTAAATTTGCGATAGTCTAATAGATGATCTTAACTTGAAGATAGTCTAATAGATGATCATAACTCCCTCACAACGACGAGGAAGAAACTAAAGATTACTCATTGCTATTTGTAAATTTAACGCTACTAATGATGATTATTTGAAAAGGATTTGAAAAGGATAAGACTTTGAGGAGTAACCATTAAGATAAATAATTTCATTGATTTTTCTTTAAAGTCAAAATCTTTTCTTTTAAGTATCTTACACGCATCACAACTATTCCCACATTACGATTATTAAATCATAAGTTATTAAATCCTAGGTAGGTAGTCACACTAGCTTGAACTCATTTTCGGTAAACAAGGGCCCTCCGAGAACACTAGGCCAACATAAATCTTTTCTCAAAAATACAGTTCTATCACTAAAATAATAGTTGAAGTCTCGAACAAATGTGGACTTGCACATCAAACACCAATATTATTTACATCGCATTACTATGCCATTCTTCTTAAGATGAAACTAAATTTAATATGCAGCAGAACTCAGAAGGCATCTTCCTTAGAAATGAAAAAAAATATAAATATATTACAAATAAATTCCTGATGATAAAGTTGAAAAGTTATTCAAATGCAACTTGACACAATCTTGCACAGAAAGCAGACCATAAATCATTAATAAAATGTCAGTTTGATAGTACTAATATATGAAAACAAAGTGAAGAAAATAGAAAAAGGTTCCAGTGGAGGGAGACTAAATAGTGTTTTTCAGAGATAAGAGAAATCCCATCCCTATAAACAAAACAAAACAAAAAAAAAAAAAAACAAACAAAACCTCATCATAGGAGATCAGCAACATTAGCTGGCAGCTCCTCAATGACCACATTATAGAACTTCTGAATATCAAAAAGCATTCTCTCATCATCATTTGTAACAAAATTGATGGCGACACCTTTTCTTCCAAAACGTCCACTTCGACCAATACGATGAAGGTAATTTTCTGGTTGGGTAGGCAAATCATAATTTATGACAAGGGAGACTTGCTGAACATCAATACCACGAGCCAACAAATCAGTTGTGATAAGAACACGAGAAGAACCAGATCGAAACTCACGCATGATTATATCTCGAGTGTTCTGGTCCATGTCACCATGGGTGGCAGATACGGTATGGTCTCGGCTTCTCATCTTGTCTGTAAGCCAATCGACCTTGCGACGTGTGTTAACAAAGATGACACTTTGAGTGATGGCTAGAGTCTCATAGAGATCGCACAGAGTTTCAAGCTTCCAATCTTCCTTGTCGACATTTACGTAAAATTGTTTGATACCCTCCAAAGTAAGCTCATCACGTTTTACCAAGATTCTAACTGGCTTGTTCATGAACTTCCTAGTGATTTCCAGAGCTTCGGGAGGCATCGTGGCAGAGAAAACCCCAACTTGAATTTTTGATGGCAACAGCTGGAAAATGTCGTAAATCTACCACCACAGAAACAAGTAATATAGAAAGCAATTAGAAATCTTAATTCTAAGGCAAATTAAGAAAACAACTACTGATGCAAAACAGGCGAAGGAATCTGACTTTCAAGAGGCACGAGAAAATAATTCAGCACCAATGAACCTAGTAATACAACATTCAGGTCGATTTCCTGCCTACTAAAAACAGTCTAAGTGATGTAAGTTGATATAAAAGTTTGATATTTCCATTGAATATCGACCCAAATCACCTGGAATAGAGATATCAAAAGCTACTCTCTGGATATATACCCAAAAGTCGAAACACATCTATCTATCTACTACCTAAAGAAACACGCTTAACTAAGAAAACATATGCATCAAGATCAGAAATTCACCTGATCTTTAAAACCACGAGAAAGCATTTCATCAGCTTCATCCAATACAAACATCTTAATAGAATCTGGGCGAAGAGACTGCCTCCTTAACATGTCAAACACACGACCAGGTGTTCCAACAACAACATGAACACCAGCTTGAAGAATGCGTTGATCCTCACGGACACTTGTCCCTCCCACACAGGCATGAACCTTAACACCAAGATAATCTCCAAGAGCTCTCATAACCTTCTCAATTTGTTGAGCCAGCTCCCTAGTCGGTGCCAGAACTAAAGCCTGGCACTGGACTAGACCATAGTCAAGTTGCTGCAGTATCCCAGAGCAGAAGGTAGCCGTCTTCCCAGTTCCAGACTGAGCCTGCTGAATCACATCAAGGCCTTTGCAGAAGGGAACAATACCCCTTTGCTGAATTGCAGATGGCTTCTCAAAACCTTAAAGAAAGGGGAAATTACAAAGGAATAATTATATGGGAAATTACAAAGGAAAATTTGCGACAAAATGAGTTAAATAGAAAGAAATAAAAATGAAGCAAAGAGGTATATACCATAGGCATAAATGCCTCTGAGAAGGTTCTCTTGCAGGCCCATTGAATCAAAACTTTCATAGACTTCATCATATGAGGTAAAAAATTCCTGGCCTTCTGCTGAAAGACTGCAAGGAGAAAGAAAGTATAACTCAATTAGTGCATATACATGGAGGGAAAAAGAAGTTGTAAAGGCCAATTGAGAGAAAATTTACATCTCATTCATTTTAAGATCATATTGGCGAGAATCAAATTGGGTTCCTTCTGGAGCCAAACCTGCCATGGCTGTAAGTGGAAAATAGTGCAAAACATAAGAGATTATTATTAATAAAAAAAGTGAAAATTAAGATCACAGAAACAAATTGAAATATCCAAAATAATGCAGCCAACAAAATAGCAAATTCATGATCATTTAATCAGTTCAATTCGTTCATTATGAACAGAAAACCATTACAAAATTATCGATGGCTATTCTGAGAAAAAATCTGTAACAGAAAAGCCAAACTTGCAATCCATATAAAGAGGAGAACAAGCATTAAACTTCTGTTTCAGTGTAGGAAAAGGACTTAAGGGCTATCTGATATTTGTAATCAAAAAAGAAAATAAATTCTTAGAACCAGACACCACTTTAACCTTTTCCCAAAGCGAGGCCGTAAAAAAGACACAGGAGTGACCCCAAACGAAGCATAAACAACAATTCCTCAAATGAATTACACTCGCCATTCCACACGGTAGGGAAAACAAAATCTAAATGACAAATTCATCAGGTCCCAGTCTAAATACAATACGCAATAATAGATTCTAATTTGCAGAAACAATTACTACCCACAAACAAACAAACAAAAAGAATAACAACAAACTCGACACACAAGTACAGATTAGAGCCAAAAATCATGACATAAAAAAGAAAACGAACGAAAAACATCGTTGCTCGAGCCTAAAAAAAGCGATAACCAAAGAGGCGCATACATACATATACAATATTCGTTCACTGAAACAAAATCGAAAGGGAAAAAGAATCAGACCTGCAGATTGTTAGAGAAAAAAGACGAAGATGGAACAGAGAGATTGAAGAAAGCAAGCTAGGGTTTGCCAAACTCCTCGGATCTGATCCGTGGAGTTGGAGGCGAGTTTTGGACAAAGCGCAGCTAGCGAAAGAGGGAAACAATACTGAAGGCTCTTAGGTTTTTGTAGTGCAACCCTTGGACTGAGAATAATTAACCAAATTTCCAAAACTACCCTTGTCTTGTCCCATTATGTGCTGTCTACAAAATCTTGATAGATTTTTTTTTCTTTAATTATGTATTTTTAAATGTTTATATGGTGGATTTGTTTAAATATAGTTAAAGTTAGGAAAATATTTTTTAAAAAAAAATCAAGCAAATGCTTAGTAACTTTTTTTTTTTTTGAAAAAAGCAAATGCTTAGTAACTTGAGCATTAAGGAAAATGGTTATCTTTTAATTTTTAATTCTTTCAAATAATTTATACTTACCATTTTATGTCAATTGTCGATTTCTTAACTATGTCGTCTTTAATATCAATTTTTTGTTCTATTATAAAACTTCCTAGCTTCAATTACTTAGGAGGGTAGAACCAAACAACTTTAGGTCTTACCAGAAAATTTAATATTCTACCATTTAATATTATAAATAAACAAAATTTATATTACTAATATATCAATAATTAACCTTGTTATTGATTTACTATAATATTAGTATATTAATAATTAACGTCATATTAATTAACTATAATCTTAATATGTTGATTAATCTTTTTTTTTTTTTTTGAGTACATCAACATTTGGGGGTGGGGGGATTCGAACCTCTGACCTCTTGGTCGAGGGTACATGCCAATTACCGCTGAACTAAGCTCGCTTTGGCGATTAATCATATACTTATTAACGTTGATCAAAGATATATTTTAATTTTTACTACATTTGCAATTATTTTTTCAGTCACCATTATTGTAATTTTTTCAATTGTCGTTGCCTCTCATAAATAATCCAACAAAGAAGGCTTCATAAATATACATAATTTGTTTGATAGCCGATGACAATCAAGGGCAATCCATAAAAGTGAATAAGTTTTGACCATAAATAAAAACCACGTTATAACAATGTTTTTTTTTTTTAAGAACTGGGCTTTTCGTGGAGAAAAATGAAAGAAATTACAAGGACATAAAAAACACCCTAACTTGATGTTTAGCGAAAAACACAAATAACATCATTTTGTGAGGTGAAGGCTTCAACCATTTTGTGCTTACTCGTTCTTAAGATTGTTGGAAGATCAAAAGAATACGGGAATGGAATTGCTTTTAACTGATTTTGTGGAGTCATTACATCTCATCCGAACATTGAAAGTGTCTTTGTTTTACAAGAATATAGACACGAGACACAACATGAACACAATGAGACGTTAATTTTTAAAAATCTAGGACATGAACACGACAAAGACAGGTCAATATGTTTATGGATTTATACACTTAAAAAAATGAGTGATATATTTTACTGACAAAATTTATTATTTTTGTTCTTATAGTATTATGTATCTATTTAGCATACTTAGCAAGTACTCAATTTTTTTTTTTTGTTTTTTTTTTAGAAACTTAGCTAGTACTCGATGTGTCTAACAAATGTTGTACCTATATTGACTTTAGACAGCTAGTGTTTAACACGTACCTATTGTGCTAACAAGTGTCTGATAAGTTTTGAAGTGTACAAGAGTCGGACACAAACATACCAGCCAAACTAAATTGTCCGTGAATACGTACCTCAACTGACTGGTTGAGACTAAACACCCCTTTACTATTTTGTTTCTACACTTGCTCTTTTCTCATCCTCCAAAAGATGATTGCCTCTCCTGTATTTGTTCAAGGCTGCTGCACCGACTTTAGTTCATTTTGTGAACCGTCTCAAACGCCTCAAGACTAGCTCTTCAAAAACTTCCTCGGTGCAACAGTTTCTGTACAGACACGCCTCTACGTTGCACCGAGGAAGTTTACTCTGGTGAATTTTTCAGGTTGACGAAGCCGAGCAGCTGACTGAAAAAGCCAGAGAATACGCCTGAATAGAGGACAATTATCGAGTCTAATATTGGAGGACATTAATCTATAATAGTTATGGTTAGAAGGCTGCTGAAAACGAAAAACATTTGAACATGATGAAACTATAGAGATGAGAAACTATAACAACAATGCACCTGCTTTACCATTTTGGAGGCATTTGGCTCTCTGATGGCCGAAAGCGTTCGAAGGACATTGAGAATCCAAAACCGATGTAGATTGAGGTTGCCAAATTTGTTTCCATTGCCCCCAAGTAATAGCTTCCTCTCAAATAACAATCAAGGGAAGATACTTGAAGTAATGGCACTTTAATTGCTTAGTATATGACTATAGGTAGTGTTGAGTTCAATCAATGTTCAATATCATTTTTTTAATAGGTATGTATCAAGAGAGCAAGAAACTACAGAGATAGCATTTCATTTGAAACAAACCAACCAACAACTAGCAAAATGCTAAAGAGATACCATTTCATTCATAAATAACCAACTTTAAGTACAACATTCCTCATTTTCCTCTCTCATATAGAAAATTGAAAACATGAAGCCTACAAACCAAATTCCCAGTAAAGATTTCATGGTTACACCGGAAGCGGAGCCCTTTACCTCGTCATTGATCAAACAATTGCTAAGAATAAGCAAGGTAAACATTTTCCACGAAAAAAGGAATGGAATAATGAATCAGGGATGATCAGCAAGGTAAAATGGTGAACCCAGATAAAATCATATATCCACATTATTAGAGCGTGAACAAAAGAAATATAGGTTGAATTCCTTCCTCGTACCATGCATAAGAGCATCCAATTTCCTAAAGCTCAAAAGGGCCATTCTAATTTTCTGAAAATTTCGAACATCAGTCATCAATGACAAACATTGAGCAAGAAATCACAGAACTTTCAAACTCCCTCCAGCCATGAAAGAATAAAAGACAGATCTCTCTTCAGTTCTCAAACTAGAAATTTATGTATTCCTTAAGCAGCAAAACAATAAGCTACTACTAACTAATGAGATAAGACAACACGCATATAAAATCAATCGAACTTCGAATAATTTCATTAATTACATCCAAATTATCAGACGTAATGGAAACAATGGATCATTCCCATACCACAAGTTTAAATTCATGGAGATTATTCATTACCAGAGAACTCGACGAATTACATCACTCAATGAAGCTAAGAAAGAAGCACGAGTGAACCTCGTATAGAAAATATCAAGTGAATTAGTTAATTGCATCCTCAGCATTCTCATCACAGTTTCCCATATAAAACTATGACTGCCTAACACGAAGTATATCGATCAAAATTGCAAAATAACATTCCTTTCCCCCCATCATATCGGCACGTACCGCTTCAACATCTGCTTACCCGTCACCGCCACTCCAACCACAACGCCACCAATAGCGCCGGCCACCGCCGCCGATCTCACCCCTCTTGCCGCACGATAAAGCGCACCGGTGCCAAGTCCCGCTGCTACACAGTTCCACACATCGTCCGTATCTCTCACAGCCTCAATCCCGCTTTCCAAACCAGCATATAGCAACCCAATCACGCCGAGCCGATTCCCCCAGAGACGCCCTGAATGACCAGAAGAGTTTAGGATCCGATTGATCCGGAGTTTCATGGTATCGCCTGATTCGAAAGATTTGACGCCGGACACGAAGCCCGTAGACGCGCCGCCGACTGCACCAGCGAGGTAACCGCAACCGGTGTAGAAGGTGAGATTCTCGCCCCAAGATCGACGCTGGCGGCGAGCTTCTTCGTCGAAGAGAAACTCGGGGGAGGTTGGAAGCTGGAAGTTTCGATAAGGAACCTGGAGATCCTTGTAGGGATTGTAAAGACGTGGTTGGGATGAGCCATGATCAAAGCCTGAATCGGTATCGCGATTGGAAGAATGGTCCGCCATAGTTGAGATTTTGAGTTCTGAGCTTAGGGTTACGTTCCTTTCTCTCCAAAAGAGAGAAAAACAGAGGGAGAGAGAGAGAGAGAGATTCCTTTTAAGAATCGCGATTCTCCTTATTTTATGAGGGAAAATTAATCGCGCCGGTTCTCGGTTCAGTGGGGAGCTAGGCAAACCGGTTTCCCGGTTCACTCTCTATCAGTCCATTATTTCTCCAGTTGATCGAGATGAACCAAACTTATATGGCGGTTCAACCAGCCGAACCCAGGTTGAACCAAACTAGTTACAAAGGCTGAAAGGCGGTTATTGAAAGATGCAGCAAATTAAATTACGCTCACGTGCTTTTCACGTGATGTTTTCGTTTAGTGTTTTTTTAGTACATCAACGTTTAGGGGTGGGGGATTCGAACCTCTGACCTCTTGGTCGACCTCTTACCTCGTTATTGCTATGCTCGTTTTGGCTAGTGTATTTAAAAAATAGGAAAATATCAATTTGTACCCTAAATATTGAAGGTTGAATCAATTAAATCTCTAGAGTTTTAGACTAATAAACCAATAATTGTGTCAATTCAAATCCTATTAATCTTGAAAAGTGAATCGATTTAAACCGATTCCATCTAAAAAATCGTTAATGTATAGAATCAAGTGAGTAGTAGTATGTTGTCAAAAACAAAAGCGAATAGTAGTAATTTTCATTCATGTTATTTAGATAATTTTAAATTGATTTTGACAGGTGTCGAGTGAAAATATTTATGAATTATTAAGAGAGATTAGATTGATTCACTTATAAAAAATTTAGATTTTAATTTATAAACTATTAGTTTAGAATTTTAGTTGATGCAAACCAGCAAAGTTTAATAGTATAAATTGATTTTCTCTCCTAAAATTTTTGCTTCATCCCTAAGAATTCATATTTTTTTTTTTTTTTTTTTTTTTGAGTACCTAAGCTTCATATTTAATACATAGTAAAAGAAGTTTCAAATAAATTTGATTAAATGTTTTAGTTTTATGATAAACTAAAACAAGTAAAAGAAGTTTCTTTTACTTTTAAACTTTAAATAGTATAACTAACAAGTATGCTAATTTTAACATTGAATTTTTAAGTTAAACAACATAGAGGTTTGTGGTTCGAAACACTTCTTGGGAGGATTCAATTTTTAAGTAAAGCAACATAATTATCATTCCACGGGCTTTTTCCAAATAAAATAATTATCCATCGATTGTAGCATTCTCCTCTGTTTGCTCTTCTCACTCACTGTATCATCTGCTCACTCTTTAGATCCATAAAAATAGCTCTGTTATCATTGTAATTTACTCTTCCTATAATTTGAAATCATAGGGACCAAACCGAAACCAAACTCGAGATGAGAGAGACTAAGAAAGTAACAAATAACCTGAAAATGTGTGAGCTGCGATTCAGAGTGTTTCTCATTTATAAATTGATAGGATATAACCCAAGAGTGATGAAAAAGTATTACAAGTGCGTTGTTGCAGGCATATGCATAAATGATTCAGTTCTTGTCAGACAGAAATACAGAAAGAAAACAATGAAAATAGACATAATAAATTTGTCTTATGAAAATGACTGTAGTTTTTTCATCCCTGAAGGAGTAGCAGAAGCACAACTTACAAATGACCAACAGCGTACAGAGCTTTGCTGCCTCTTCCTTAGTTCATCAACTTGTTTTCCGTTCAGTGGTATAGTTAAGACTTTTTTTGCATCACTGTCCTTCGATGTCCATTTTTTCTTTATCTGTGTAGAAATGGTGTTCAAACCAATACTCTTTTGGCCCCAAAATCTCGAATTGAATCTCAATCGCTGCCATCTTTGTTGTCTCACATTGATCTACGTTGAATTTCCATTGGCAGGTTAGGATTGTTTCTCATTCCTTCCTGATTATACATAATAGCAAGATATAAATGCAAAGGTTTCTAGTGTGTAGAAAGTTTAAAGCCTGGTAACAATAAAAATTGTCCCAACTTTTCTTTTTTGTTCATTTATTTTCACACAAGTTGTAGCATGAGATTTTAAGAGATGCAATTCCCTTCCGTTTCATGATATGATCTTTTGAAACTCTACATAAGAATCAAGAACAAAGAAATTGCAGTTTTGGTTTAGGGACTAAGATGCCAACTAACCTCATCTTTTGATGCCTTCAGAGTTGGAGCTGAGTTATAAGCCCGTTGATCAGGTGCTATGCCGATGTTTGAGAGTGTTCCCTTCGGTGGTGTTTCGCTCATTCCCAGATTTTTTAGCCTGACCAGTTCTGGCAATAGAACTGTACCAAGGTCGGGCCTATCTCTTTTCCTTAGCTCACAGCACTTCAGGGCTAATTGAGCGAGTCCAAGAGTATCTTCAATAGGCCAATCTGTAATTGTAGGATCGAGTATCTGTGGAAATGTGCCGTGTTCAATGGCCTCCTCAACCTGATATGAAAGACCCATCGGTGACCTTGCAGTGATGAGCTGGAGTAGCAGAACACCAAAGGAGTAAATATCTGATTTCACACCCAACATTCCTGTTTGTTGGTATTCTGGATCAATGTAACAGAAGGTTCCAGCTGCAGCTGTCATGTGATATTGAGTGACACTATCGGAAACCGATGGTGGAACTAGCCTTGCCAGACCCACGTCACCTATTTTGCTCACGTAGTTGTGATCCAAGAGAATGTTGGCTGGCTTGAGATCACGATGCACCACAGGTTCTGGCTTCATTTGATGAAGGAAGAGAAGGGCAGTGCCAATGTCAGCAGCTATCCTGAAACGGGTTTTCCAAGGGATTGGAGGAGTGTTGTCTTTCCTGAAAAGACGGTCTTCTAAGCTCCCGTTTTCCATATATTCATAAACAAGGCAACCATATTCTGGGCAAGCACCTAAGAGGAGAACCATGTGTGGATGCCTCATACGGCTTAAAACCTCAATCTGCAATGATGAACAGCGAAATCTTCAAGAACTTCTTTAATGCATGAATTGCATGGAAATTTAAGCATTATCATTCGTTACAAATATGTTTCTTATTCAGTTTCATGCGGTTACAGCTGGAGTCAATAAAGCTTCAGTCAACTAAACGATCTACAATCTATGTTAATTCCATGCATTGATTTCCAGCCAAGGAAAAAAAAAATTACCTCTTGCTGGAATTGTCTTTGCCCATGAGATCTATCTGGTCTCAAGATCTTAATGGCAACAGAAGTATGATCGAGTAAGGCTTGGTAAACAGGACCATATCCACCTTCACCAATCTTGTTTGACTCGTTAAAATGATCTGTTGCAGCTTCGATCTCGTTAATGCTGTATCGTCTATAGCAGATATTATTGCGTTCAAATAAATCAAGTGTTTTCTGTTTCTCCTCTGCCTCCACCCGAGCCTTCTTTTCAGCAATATTTCGTTTTTTCTGGGTCTCTAATTCTGCCAGCCTTTGTGCCATTAGAGCTGCTTCTGTCGCAGCCTTGCTCTTCTGCTTCTCAAACTCTGCCAATGCTGTTAGGGCCGCTTCTGCAGATCTACCTTGTTCTAACTTCTTCTCTTCTTCCATCTTCAGTTGTTCAAGTTCTTTTGCCTGGAAGCAAACACGTTATTTCTTTCAGGAGCGATTAGGTTCGAACAATGTAGCATTTACTATTTAGGACTTAGATTAAGAACATCATCTGATATAGAAAATGTGGTCATCAGTTCTTACCTTTTGTTTTGCTACTACAGCTTCCTTGCAAGCTGAGTCATACATTTCCATCGTCTGTTTGAGTTCAAACCTCAACTTTCTCATCTCAGATTCTATGGGAGACTGTAAAAGCAGATAAGGTAACTTATTGAGTCAACCATCCATGTCTATAACTATATAACTCATAAAATTTTGTTGCCGAAATGTAAACTCAAATACAACTGATGTTGGAAATGCAACCATTAACTGACCAATAGGTAGCTCCTTAGCTGGACAAGAAATTGTATATTCTTTACTTACTGTGGTGTTAGAGGTAACAAAGCTCTTCGAATTAGTCTCTGAGGAGTTTAAGGAAAAATCTAAGTTCTCAGAGGATGTTTCAATTGATTTGAAACTGAAAGGCCCCGAAAAGTCACTACTGCCTGACAGTGAATCATTACTGATGGCAGAAACATGCCTACAATTGAAACAAACTGTTGTTAGTCACCTGTTACAAACCATCACCTTTAACGGCAGTTCTAGACTAGCAACCAAAGCCACTGACCGAGGAAAAAAAAGGAAAAAGAAAATTCATTAAAAACCTGTATGCTTATCCTATGAGTCTATACAAACAAAGACCTCTGAATGAACAACTTAAAAGGAAAATTGGGCCTTTGTTGTGGCACACCAGTAACAAAAAAGGACAGAGAAATCTAACATCGCAGAAATTTCTATCAGCTCTTTGACTTTTACATTTCACAAGTACACAATTTCAGAAGGCCACTACATCTGCGTCCCATCAGATTCTATCTATACAGGCATTAGTGAAGAAGCAAAAATAAGTTTATCAAACAAATTTGTCACATATGAGGAAGATGAGTGTTCTGGAAAATTGTATCTACCCAAAAATATACTATTGAATTCTACCTGTCTTTGTCCTCAGAAAATCCTGAGATATTAGAATATGCTGATTTTTGTATTTTTGATAGAGACCTGTCGATATGTGGAGTTCCAGATGGTGTTTCTGTCCCATCAGTTTGTGACTTTTGTCGCTTTCTCAATCTCTTAGTATGAACTTTGCCTCTAGCTATGACATATACAGAACATGATTCTGGAGTTGTTTTGAGTAGGCACGTCGCAACATCTGGGTGTTTGAACTTCCTGCATCAATACAAATGCTTATAGCTTAAACTAATTTCTTAAATACACTGTTAAGTTCTTCCCTACCACAGAGGCAGAGAGAGAGACAGACCTCATAATAGCATTCCGGTGGGAAGCACCCACAACAATATTGCTAATGGGGTGTTTACTGACATAGTCAATAAGTGCACTTGGAACATCAATGTCATGGATGATAATCTCCTTAGCAACTATCTGAAAATGCAGAAATGCACATTTTTCCTTTAAACAAGGTGAAAAATTAAGATGCATTTTATGGATGATTAAGGAGAAAAAAATAACAAAAACCCTAATTAAGTGCAAGCGTATCTCAATGTGTCATATGCCATACTCATAATATTATGAGAGTCTTTTCAAATATTTTTATCAAATTCAACCATGATTCATTATCCCCTCAAACCCCTATTTCAAAACCGAGAACTGTCTGAGACTGTTACACTATTTCTACAATTGATCATTTGTTTAACAAAAGGAATTGGGCAAATGGCTTACTCCTTTTCGCGCACAGAATCCTCGGTAGGGAAGAAAGAATTGATGCAACTCAGCTTCAGTCGGTGGACGATACTCCTTAGGAACCGTTTCGGCTTCCTCTGCATACAAAAGCCAAATCACAAGAAATCATTGATTCATCTCCAGACGCCATGGCGAATTTCAGTACATTTCGATTAAGGAAATGGCAGTTTAACCATAGACATGATTAATCAGAATGACGCCGGCCAAACGACGTCAACAACAAGGGAGACGGATACCTACGGGGATGCAAGCTCTGGCTCCGAACATGGATGAGGATACAATCGCCGGCGTTCTTCCGGCTGAACAAATGTTCCACAGCCCATTTCACCGCGTATTGACTGTTCTTGTCCCTGTTAATGGCGATCACCGTGTTAGTGGTGGTAAAGGAATCGTTAGCTTCTTCTTCGGCCGTAGGAGCTGCCATAGCACGAAACTCCACCACCACCGTCGATGCTGCCGGACAGAACTGACGGAATACGGTGACGAGCAATGAAAACAAGGTAAGGGTTGGAAGAGGGAGTGGGGAATGGGTTTGATTGCGATTGTTTTACTAAATTTGGGGACCAGAAACAAGAAATCGAACACCATCTTCTTCGCCAAGGATCTCAAATCCAGTCTGTGATTGCTAATTTTAGGAATTGTGAAGAAGATGATAATTTCACAAATTCAAACCCCACCGATCCAACTGCCTTTCTTCGATTTTCAACGAACTATATTGCTAATTTCCTAACTGATAACGGCGCGTTGCTTTGAGGGTTGTAGAAGAAACAAAGCCATCCCGCCAATGCATGCTCCGTTTCGAATCCGAATTGTGGTTATTGGAATCGGTAGAGTTGGAATGACAGATATTGAACGTTCAAACCAGATAACAGACAAACGAGGATAATATACCATTTTCATAAAATAAATAAATAAATGAGAATAATATACTTTTTTTCAAATATTATTTGGTGTAGAGAATAAGAATAAGATATTGATTTCTTAAATATATATATAAATTTATGTGTTTTTTTTCCTTTTCTTTTTATTTTTATAAAAGTGGAATGAAGAATTGAACTTTCTAACCTTATAATCGAGAATACAATGCATTGTTTTTTTAAAAATAATAATACATTAATAAATTGAGTTTTATTCATCTTAACAATTTATATGAGCCAACAAGAACATCCTTAACTATTATAAATTTTGTACCCGATCAAAAGGTCAAAAATTCCACCTCACATGTTGTTTTAAAAAAATTATATAGGTGGATAAAATTATATATCACACATATTTTCAAATGATAAATTTGTAAAAGTTTCCATTAAAATATTTGGATATCTTTCAATTTATTTTTCATTGTTTAAAAAATTTTAATTTAATCTTTTATATTCGACCATGCATATTAAGATTAGTTAATGATAAACTATATTAGTAATAAATGAATTCACATAAATTTAGAAGAGGGACCAAAACATTTAAGAGAAGAGAGAAAAGTATAAATTTTTGTCAACTTCCAAAATTTTGAAAGATGAACCTCTCATTTTCCACTAGCTCATGTTAATTTATTATTGACTAACTTTAACAATATTGGATAGTGAGGGGTATAATTGAAAATTTTTTAAACATAAAAAACTAAATTCAAATTATTTAACAACAAAAACTAAATTGAAAAAACATCAAAAAGCCTAAAGATTTACTAAGCATTATTTGTTTAAAAAGTTATCTAGCATACATATTTACTTAATAATAAATATCTACAACTATAGACAAAAGGTAAATACAAGTTGATTATTGTAAGAAGAAATGAAGAATAAACCTTTGACTCATTTCCAAATAAGCTTCAGCATCCAAAGTTCCAACTTCCAAATAAGAAAACACCATTCTATGCCAGAGCCATTTCATAGAAACAAGTTGCCATTTGCAATATGAAAGAAAGAACATATGAATAATTATCAATATGACCATTTACCCGTTTTCCTCCACAAAATTGCTCGAGCTTTCCTGTGTAGAATTCAGCTTCTTCAAATTACAAAATCAGTGTAACTACTACAATCTAACCGTCTCACTCATCGTCGTCTCTTTTGCCTCAACTCTGGAAATTGAAGCGGGATGGGAAGCGTAACCAATGACAAGTTGTTCTTGCGTATGAACTTACAACCCAGGTTATCAAAATGGAGTCTTAGGGTGAAAGGGCTAGTTCTGAGATCCTTCGCTATGTCTGATGGATCGCTGCTGAATTCATCGGCAAATAGCGTAAGCACCAACACGTGGCTAATGAGAAGATCGGTTTTCTCTGCTGACAGTCTTCTCGACTCCGTAGTCGAAAACATGGATGAGAACTTTTGGCGTAGCATGCTAGGGATTTTATGGCCCTTTGCAGAAGAAACACCGTCCATGGAATGCTGGTCCTTGTACTTAATTAGATGCGTGATGTATGAAAATATGCAGCAGAGCTTCTTCTTCTCTTCCTCGTCCTAAGATGATTTTAACATCAAAAAGGATTTAATACAAATGAACAAAAAGTGAAAGACCCTGAATAAATAATACTTGTTTGGTTAAGAACAAGTTCGTTTCCAACATAGAAAACAAGACTTGTGTCAAAAATAAATAATCTATACAAATTAGAACAAGAATCAAGAAATAAATAAAGCATGCTTGTTAAGACTTAAGAGCAAGCTCCTTTTCCACAAAAAATAAAGGCCAAGAATCAAACTCCACACAGAAACATAAAGGCCAAGTAGTTTCAGAAAGCATTCAGTCATTTTGAATTGAAAACATCAGCGAATAAACAAGACGAGATAGCTTGATCCAAGAATTAACATGATTCATCATACTCGAAAAATACTGTTGACCATCTACACAATTCATGAATATGTATCAGAAAGGCAGAATGTTTTATCTCAGAATATTCATAAAGACAATTAGAACCTTCTTAACACCATACCTGAACGTCTTGCAATTTATAAATTCTGTTGCGGACAAAGGATGGATAATTTGCACTTATTTCAGCTTCCTCTTGCAAAAGGAAATAAAGATCTTCCAGGAAACTCCATTCTCCCTTGAGAATAATCTTGTCGAGTGGGTAAGCTTCTTGTGGAGTAGTTGCAGAAGCATTATATGTTGGTATATTGCGAGCAATTTGTGCATTTGTACTTTCCAAGGCCTCTTTATTTACAACTACATTTTTCATTTTCACATCCAGATCCTTCTTGGTATCAGGATCATCCTCTTGCTTCAAAGAATGCAGCTTCTTTGCCTGCAACAAATTAACAATATCAAACAATTTGTTGCTACTTTTTAAAACTGCCATTTGGAAGCGACTCCATCCAAAACCAAGTTTCTTTTACTTACTATCAGTCGTCACACATCGAAAATCTCAAATCAGATACTTTTTCAATTAGAGTATAAAAATAATGATATTGGATAAATGGAACAGATCACATCCAAAACAAATTAAAAGCAATGAAACAGGTAAAGAGAAAAGATATAATCCTTTTTCAAGATAACATGCCTCCCATAATTCTGTTCACCTGCTGATAAGGTTGAGTCCAGCATTTGTTTAATAAATAAGTTACCACCATTAAAAAGGAAATGAAAGATGACTGCTAAAGTAGTAACAGAAAGCAATTCCAGGATTCTGTTTCTACCTGCTTTATTGACCTCTTTGTTCCATAGAGATTGGTCAGCTCTCTCATTCTATCAGCTTTCTCCTGCACAGAAAGTTCGTCATTTGCCACACATGGGGATTCCTTTTCAGGAACATCTGAACCTCTGACTTTTGGATCCAATCTAAATATCTGCAAGGATAAATATCAAGCTTAGTAATTTTACAGCGCATGGAACATTTGGTAAAGTAGATAAAATGCATCTCAAAGGGTAAGCCTAATTCTAGCAACTTCTGCAGTGAGTTTTGAGCAAAATGAAAATGAAAAAAATATGTGCAACCAAATGTAGTAGGGTCAGGCGGTTGTCCCATGAGATTAGTCGAAGTGCGCGTAAGCTGGCCCGGACACTCACGGATATCAAAAAAATAAAAAAAAAAATATGTGCAACCAAGTTTTAAAATACATAAAATATAATCAGCCCAAAATTTGAGTAATTATGCTCTCTTAACTAGATGAAAACAGCTCAAAATTCATATTGAAAGACCTTCATCAATCAATGGTCTTTCCAGAGAAAAATCAAGCACAGCAGATCAAGGAGCCAAATTCCTTCAAAGGAAAACATACTAAGATTTTGAAAACAAAAAAATAAATAGATGAAGAAGAAGAATAAGAGACGTCTCTTTAGGGATTAGACCAAAACAAACAAGCATCAAATAGGATCCAATTTCCACAATTCTTATATTCTACATTCATTATCAAGACTAAAGTACCATATTTGAAGCAATAGGCACAATCTTTAAGCTTTGGGTCGCCTTATCAAGAACACCAAGAGCATAGGTGCAATGCTGTTTCCCAGCAGTAGCCTCGCCCAAATAATTGGTGCCAACAAAATCCACATTTGACCCTGTTGGACTAACAACCAGCTGCATCCTATTTGGTTTGTTCTTGTGCCTGTAAACCCTAGCCCTCACAGAATTCTGCTCCTCAACTGCTTCCTCATCAGCATCCTTGTGAGGATCAAACCCAGATGGGAAATAACCAACTAGTGGCGGAGTTTTCTCTGGATGGTTGCTAAGGACTTGGATTTTGGCAGTCACTGGTGGAACTCGCTTCTTCTTCTTCTCACTCTTCTTCTTCTTCGCTGGAGACTGTGAATTTGCTTCTGGTTCTGTGTAATGAGTTTCTTCCAATTCAAAAGATCTAGAATCTTCCGCCATTAATTCCGTTAACAACCTCAGTGTGTGTAGAAGTCAAAGAAAACCTCGGATTTTACAATGCACCAACAATCATCAACACATGGAGTTTCAGCTCGTTTGTAAAAAGAAAACGTACAAGTCAATTTTCTGAGAGCAGGCTGGGAATTACATCTCATTCATTTTTTGCATCATAATGGAAAGAATAAAACTGGAATCCTTCTGGAGCCACACCTGACATGGTTGCAAGGGGAAAATAGTTCAAAATATAAGCAAGAGATTATTAAAGAAAGGGAAAATTAAGATGAACAGATAAACAAATTAAAATATACCAATCTATACGGCTAACAAAATCGTGATCATTTAATCAACTCAATTCATTCATTGGTCATGACTCGTGAGAGAACAATGGATAGACAGAAAAACATAATGAAATTGTCCAAGAAACTATCGTGAGAAAGGAAATCTGTAACAGAAAAGCCAAACTTGCAGTCCATATAAAGAGAAGAACAAGCATTAAACTTCTGTTTCAATGTAGGAAAAGGTGTCAAGGGCTATCTGATATCATCATTCATAAAGAGAAAAACAAAATCTTTAGAACCAGACACCACTTTAACCTTTTCCCAAAGCAGAGGCTATAAAAATTACACGGGAAAAAACCACAAACGAAATATAAACAACAATTCCTCTAATTAATTACAATCGCAGTTCCATAGGAACGGGCAAAAAAACTAGATGACTAATTCAATAGATTGAGACTTAATAATAAATTCATGTAATTTACAGAAACAATTACACCACCCATAAGCAAACAACAACAATAGCAACGAACACGACACACAAGCACATATTAGCGCCAAAATTTGACATTAAAAAAGGAAAGGAAAGAAAACCTATCATTGTTCGAGCCTACAGAGAGAGATAGCCAAAGAACGCTCATACATAATTAAAACCATATTCTTCCACGGAAATAAGTAGAAAGCGAAAATAATCAAACCTGCTGATTTTTAGAGAGAGGAGACGAAGGTGGAACAGAGAGATTGAGGAAAGTAGGCTAGGGTTTGGTATTGCTCTCAATTATTAATCTAAAATTTACTTTTTTACTTATGGTCCTCTCACTTATGTCATCACAATTTTATATGTATCCCTCTAGTAACTTCTTGAGTTAAACAAGTGGACGATTCACAAATCTAACTTTTTAGTCGAGGTTATAATGTCTCAATCAATCAGTTGAGACGACCAAAGTTATAATGCCTAATTGTGCTCGGGATGGTTTTCAAATTTGTATTGACATTGTGTATTTTATTGGAATACCTTCAAGATATGAAAATACAACATGAATTATAACTCGACAACATTTAAAAACTGTGAGAGAAATTGAGAAATGAAGACATTAAACCTCATTTGTTATTTAAGGTCCAATTTGATAACCATTTGGTATCTGTTTTTTGGTGGTTGAAAATTAAGCTTAACACTACTTTCATATATGAATTCCTTTGTTTTGTTATCTGTCTTCCAAAATTCAAGTCAAGTTTTCAAAACTAACAAAAATAAATAAATAAAATAGTTTTTAAAATTTTGTTTTGTTTTCTGAGTTTGGATAAAAATTCCAACGTCTACTTAACTAAGATGAAAATCATGAAATTATGAGAAAACAAACATAATTTTCAAAAACCATAAACCAAAAATTCAAACAGACCTAAACTTTTTAAGTTTATTTTTTCTATTTACAGTTTTAAAACGTTTATTATAGCATATAAAAATTTAAAATAATAATAATAATAGATTACTTCGAATACTTCTAGATATATAGATGACCAGAGTGTGGTGCTTCGGAAGCAAATTTGAGCATAGACCAAAGAGGTATACAGATGACCAAAGCCTCAATTGACAAGTGACAGACATGTGCAAGAAATCAAAAGGCAGAGTTTAATACAAGACAGTTCGAAACGTCTCAATTTGCCACGAGGGTGACTATATTTCGTTGCTATTCTACCATTGTGATAAAATAAAAATGATCAAACAAATCAAACAAATCAACAAATTAAAAAGAACAACTCCTTTATTTCACTGATTTAAAGTTTTCAGGTAAGAAGAAAGACGTAGATGGAGATTAAGAGAATACCAGTGACCACAAGAGACTGGAAAATCAGTGCTAATCTCTAGGAGGTAGGCGGCGGCGGGACTGAATGGGAGAGAGACGACGGCGGGGACGGCGAAGACGGCGGCGGCGACACCGAGCTGCCGAAAGGGATGCGGAACCGGCGTGAAGGAGCAGTGTTACTGTGAGTGAGAGGAGATGAAAGGGTTTAGGGTTTTCTCTTTGTTTTATTTATTTTTATTTTATTTTATAAACTGGGCTGAATTATTGGGCTGTTTGATGAATTTGACAGGATTTTTTAAAAAAAATATATTTTCTCTTTCTTTCTTTCTTTTTTTTTTTTTTTTTTTTTTGAGAAAATTATCTTTCTTTTTTAGCATTGTGAATGTCAAATATCAAATTTGTGTGAAATAAATTAGGGAAAAAATCAATTTTGATCCCTGAACTTAGTAGGTTGTATCAATTTTAACCCTAAACTTTCAGTTTCATCAAATTGAACTCTAAACTTAACAAATTGTATCAATTTGAACCTCAAACTTGCATAAATGTTGCAATGTAGACCTTTGGTCAACTTTTTCATTTGAATTGTTATTAAAACATGTAATTAACAATTTCCTTTTCATTATTTTAATTCACATTGCACCTGAGTAAGTGTTTTGTAAGAATTTTTTTGGAAAAATCGGAAGAAATCAAATATCCCAGACTATTCTTCTCGTTATTATCCAAAAAAAAAAATCACAAAATTTGATGCCAAAATTTGGCCAGCGACTCACCTGACATTCACGTGACATCAACGGTGAATTTATTTAAAGGGGAAAGACGTGGCCTGCAAGACAGAAGAAATCTGCACACCGGTGTGGTGCTTGCCACACCGACTCCGATGCTTAAGTCAGAAAACTGATGGAAGAGCAAGAGGTAAAACAGAGAGTTCAGAGAATGAACTTTCAGATCCCTTCTTCAGTGATGAAAAATGGTTTAAATACCTGCTCATGCTCCTAGGGTTTTTAGGAATTCGGAGGCGTTTCGGGCTGAACCAGGTGGAACCGGGGCGCCCAGGGGCAGTAAGGACCGAACGGAGGTGGAGGAGCTCGGCCCGCTCAAGCGGGCCGAATGGTCGGCCTCGACCTCGGCAAGAGGCCGACCATTATGCTCGGCCTCGGCCTTGGCAAGAGGCCGACCATATGGGTCGGGCCAACTTGGTCCGGTCTTCCTCTGGGTCGGTTTCCTGGCCCTATCTCTGCCCGATTGTCTTCGTCAGCTCCTTGTGCGTCAGTGTGGTCCAAAATTACCTATAACAACAAAGTTATTGCCAATAAGAAAAAATCCAGCAAATATGATAAATAAAAAAATTGATATTTCTTTATTTTCGTTTTTTACATTTGTACATTCTTCTAATTAGCAAGAAAAAAGACCGTAAAAGAATTTTAAAAAAAAATCCCACAAAGTTCTTAGAAACAATAAAAAACCAGCAAATATTTGAAGTCCAAAATTTCTTTGCTTTCTCAATCTTAAATATCAACAAAACAACCTTCATAATTAAAATTTTCAACAACAAGAAAAAGTCATCTAAAATAAAGTTTCTCTAATATTTTATTTATAAGAAACCAATTCATGTACAACTTGAATTAAGGAAAAAAAAAAAGGAAGAAATAATAAGTTGTGTGGTTCAAATGGAAAGTTAACCAAAGGTATAGATTGTAACACTTATGCAAGTTTGAGGTTAAAATCGATACAATCTTATAAGTTTGAGGTTAAATTTGATGAAATTGGAAGTTCATGGTTAAAATTGATACACCTTGTTAAGTTTAGGGTTCAATTGGATGAAATTAAAAGTTCAGGGTT
The DNA here is from genome assembly GCA_017139565.1 of Luffa aegyptiaca. Classification (NCBI taxonomy): domain Eukaryota; kingdom Viridiplantae; phylum Streptophyta; class Magnoliopsida; order Cucurbitales; family Cucurbitaceae; genus Luffa; species Luffa aegyptiaca. Next base: position 1,044,917 of record CM029399.1, on the reverse strand, counting down.
AAAATTGATACAACCCCCAAAGTTTAGGGTTAAAAATGATTTTTACCCAATAAATTATTCAACTCTAAAAAGTAACTTTCAATAACTTTCCATCTTTTTTAATTCAACCGCACTGGGAGGTGGGAGATTCGAACCTTTAACCTTTTAGTCGTTGGTATATGTCAAATATTACTAAGTTATCAAGGGTCAAAATGTCGATGTCGACGGAAATATCGAGGTCTCAATTTAATGGAAATGTCGATGGAAATATCGACAAAATGTCGATATCGATGGATATTCCGAAAAAAAATATTCAAAACAAATAATAAAAAAAATATTTAAATTAACAAATAAATGTTTTACACTTTTAAAATAAGTTCAAATAATTAATGATAAAATATTATTTTCACATTAGTTACATCTTGTTATTGCTTTGTTTACATTTTATCAATTTTGTTTACGATATAATGGAAATGTCGATTCACCCCGCATGTTGATGTCGAACCCATGAAAATGTGGAAATGTCAATGAAAATTTAATACGTTTATGCTCGCTTTGACAATTATTTTACTACTTAGTTGCTATGGATACAAGATATGAAAGGATTATTGGCATTCTACAGTGAATACAACAATGTTAACGATTCTTAAATATACTTTGGAAAATACTTGGTTGCCAAGTACTTTCTCATTTTCTTCATTTCTTTTTCTTAGTTGACAATATTTTAACTGGGTATGCGATATACAACCAAGTATTATTCCTATACTTTTTCAACCATCCAATTGTACTATATTGACAATTTTTATGAAAATGATCGAAGTATCAAAATACTAAACTAAAAGTCGATGCATCGTATATTTTATAGTGTTATCCCAATGATAAATTAACCATTATCATAATTTTGAGTTTAAGATAATATTATATCTCTAGCATATTTCTTTCTAAATATTTTTTCATTCATATCTTTAAATTTACTATTTTAATTTGTATCTCGAAAACATTTATATTTACGTCTCTAAAATTTCATTTCAATGCCCTTGTCCATTAAATACACAATTACATGACATTTAGGGTTCTTGTTTTCAAAAAGTATAAAACCAAGAATAAAAGATTGAAATTTGTTATGAAATGGCCCTATAATTTAAGAACAATAACATAATAATTTTTAAATTCACATTTCACAAGACAAACATAATTTTAAACATAAAATAAAAACATTATTTTAGATGTACGTATTCTATTAGTGCATAACTCATAAGATAAAATACCAATTATCATTTCAAAGGTCGACGATTCAAATAGTTTAACTAAAAAAAATGCAAGGGTGAAAATTAGGTATACCAAAAACAATACTTGAGATTCAACTTGCTTAAACAAAACATATGTTTGAATTTTGAATGGTCAATTTTAAAAGGCAACTTACAGCCAAAGCTTAGTAAAGTGAGTTAAGTACAAAAAAAATCTGACAGCTAAGGCACCAATTTTCTACATACCGACTTATTGAATGGAAAAAACAATATATAAAAAATGAATGATTTCTCAGTTTCAAAAAAAGAAGAGAAAAAAAAAATGATTCATTTCTTATATAGGAAATTTATCTTTTTTATTTATTAGTTTTAAAATTAGGTATGTTTAGGTTGTTTATCTTTTTGATTCGTTAGTTTTAAAATTAGATACATTTGGTTTAATTCCTGAAATTTCAAAACATATCATTTTGATTCCCGAAATTTGAGAAATAGATTTAAAAAGTCTTTGATATTGATTTTTCCACTAACTACAATAACATAGTAATTTTTTTATTAGTTTCAATGTTGGTGTTGAGAATGTACAATGGAAATAATAATAATAAGTTATAATTAAATCAATAAACAAAACAAAAAACCTCTCTCGCGACTCTCTCACAAGTCTCGTCTCTAACTGACAGTTCACCGGTGGCTCTCCTCACCCATCATTGCTCTCAGGGTTAGTTGCCATCGGGCACCATTACTGTTGTTGGTCGGTCACCATCAATCAAAGCTCTGTCGCAAAATATGATGAAGACATATTAGACCAAATTAAATTTTATGTCGAATATAACCTTTCATTTATAAGCATTTCAACTATGTCAGATACCCATTATATACAACATTGAAAGTTTAAGAAATTTGAAAATTCAAGAACTCATTAAACACTTTTAAACGTTTATAAACCACGTAGGTACAAACCTACAAATTCAAATGCATAAATTTATAATTCGACCTTATATGAATTTGTGTCATGACATAAAGTTTTGGATCGAGCACATATTATATTGGTGACTAATTGACAATATTTTTACATTTTACGACTCTTTATACGAGATTGGATCTGACACTGTTAAATCTTACTATCGACGTTGAACCATTCGATATATGGATGTGTCAACATATCGACGGATATGTATACAAATTGATGTCATGTGTACACCGATAACAATACATGAGTTTCTAAGTTACTTTAATAAAACTATGTTTGAAAATTGGTCAATTTAAAAGCTGATCCTTGCAGCCAAAGCTTAGTACGGTGATTTTTTTTTTTTTTTTTTAAATGACAGCCAATCCGCATATAAATAATTACACGGTTTTGAATTAAATTTGGAATCGATACTTGATGGTGACAATTAACAAATAATCTATGAACTAAAAAGAAAATTAAACAAATAATCTATAAACTAATAATAATTAAACAAATTAAATAATATGGACAAAAAAACGCGTCCTCTATCACAGATACAATGTTGTTGGACTCTTCTAATATTATTTGTTGACTAAATATATAAAATGGTTTGTAATATTTTTTGTAATTTCCAATTAAATTAGCAATCAAGTTACTTTTGATTTGTTGACATACTTAAATAAGCATACATGTTATTTGGAATAAATGGATTTTGTTGGATTTCATATGTATTGAAGAATATCTAAATAGCATTTTTACGTGTCTAAATATGTTAACGAGACAATATTTTGACGATGCATACATTTTTTGTTAACAGTTTTTTTAATAAACGATCTAATTGAACGCCTTTGATATATCAAGAATCAAATAGAAAATTTCAAAAGATTAATGACCAAATCAATACTAATTTTTTTTTTTTAAAAAAAAAGGACTAGTAATTCGAACATAGGTTAACTAGTCAAGACAGTATTTTTTCCCTAAAATCCAAATGTTTGAATCTCTATTCTAATATTTTTTTTAATCAAAACGCAAATTGAAAATTATAAAAAAAAAAAAAGATTTTATTTTAAACAACCTAAAAAAGTATAGGTCATTTGATTCATTGAGTTTTTTTTTTTTTTTTTTTTTTTTTTTAGTACATCAACATTTGAGGGTGGGGGAATTTGAACCTCTGACCTCATGGTCGAGAGTACATGCCAATTACCGCTGAGCTAGGCTTGCTTTGGCTATTGAGAGTTGTTTTCATTCATGATAGGCTTAAAAAAAAAATTAAAAAAAAAAGGTTTAAAAATAAAGAAAGTCCGGCTCCATCAATCTGGAAATAAGAGAACCGCGGGCTTAAGCAATGTTTTTAGGCATGGCGCGTTTGACCTAGACGGCTTGACCCATGGCCATGTGCTCGATCATGTTTTAAATTTCCAGGAAACGTGAAAAATATAATAGCATTTAATAATTTCAACGTATTTATTGTATTATTAAAATAACTCATTAAATTCAATGAAATATGAAATTAATATGGATTGAAAACAATGTAAAAGGTGATGTGAATGTATTTTAGAACAATTAAGTCAACTGTCAAAGTGATCATAACTCAATGACGTTTGACATATATTCTTCACCAAAAGATCAAATGTTCGAATCTCCTATGTCTATTAAACTGAAAAAAAAAAATCAACTAGTTCATTAGGGAGAATCTAAATGGTAAAGTAACCGTGATGTCTAAAATAGTTGTCTTTTAAAAGTTAGAGCTAATAAACACTTAGAAAATATATGAACCAAAACAAAATAAACTTAAAAGTTAAAGAGATTAATCCATACGTTTTAAAAGTCTAACAATCAAAGTGAAAACTTTTTTTATGTCAACATGAGCATAGTTATTGACATAAAACTTTACTAATGACCAAGAGGTCTCATTCAAATCCCACCTCCCATATGTTGTAAAAAAAAAAACAAAAATGAAACTTTTTTCTATGGTTATCAAAATGAGATTTAAATATCAAATTCTTAGTTGTGTTGTGACAAACAACATAAAGATCGGTTTGGAATGACTTCCTAAGAGTTTAAAAATGTGTTTTTAAGCGGAAAAAAAAAATTTTAACGCTTAAAATTAAAAAGTCATTGGGAATACTAAATCAATTACAAAAAGTCATTGGGAATACTAAACCAATTACAAAACTTATATTTTACAACTAATCATCTAAAAGAATCCCGTATCTATTAATTTACTAAAAAAAATCATTTACTGTGTGGTAGTTTCATTTTATTATCCAATAATATTTGCAATAATTCGATTAAGAAGTGTCATTGGAGACTTGTGTTATTGGTTAGAGTTGTCTTTAAGGATTAATCAATTATAATTAAATAAATGATCCACACACATTTTTATTTATACTAAGCTGTTGATGCTTCTCCTAGAAGAATATGATAAGTTAAGAAAATTAAAAAAAAAAAAAAAAAAAAGTTTTGTACAACATACTTCTTGTCCAATGAGAATACACTTGGATATATGGATATCTTGAAAGGTAAGATTATGGTAGTTGTTTGTCTTACTCCATACTAATTATTAATATAAAATATGTTTAGGAATAATTGATTGGTGTTATTGTGTTTCCTTACTCTGTGCATATGCAAATGTGATGACATTAACATTGTTTTATATCTTAACACTTTTTGAGACTCGGGAACATAATATGAACAATTTCTCTAGACAATGTACTAAATATTGTTTGGATACTTTTCAAGCCAAATTATTTTGTCTAAAACTTTCGTTGCTAAAAAGTTGAGTAGGGATGTTCACAGGACAAGAACGTTCCATTTAATTATCTGTGACCATGAAATATCCGTTAAATTTGAAGTCGCTTGTTTATAAATAAGGATTTCTAGCCACTCCCCCATTTTAGCTTAGGTGGATTTTCTTTTCCACTCACTCCTCCATCTTCCCACGGCGAAAAATAACACCCATTAAAACGAGCAACCTTATTTCCTAAAGTTAAGTTTTGCATTCAAACCATAGACCATATGTATATAAATTAATAATGTCCAATTTCAACTCATCCTCCAAATTCATGTTATCATATGGTTAACAAATAACAACACAGAATTACCATTCAAAGCTCAAGTGACATAATTGAAATAAATTGTTGGATTTTGACTATTTTTCTTTAGTTCAATAAATGTCGGGTAGGGATTGAACCGAAATGCCTTCTCGACTTAGCATAAACATAACATAATCATTTAGATGGTAATTATTGTCATATCCACTTAACATAAATGAACACAACAAAAGAGAGGTAGAATAAAATATAAAAAATTCGATATTTTTTAATCCAACAAATGTGGGATATAAAATCATCAACATGAACATAGCTCAACCGACATAAATGTTAGATCAAAATGTTTGTGGTTCGATTTCCTAAACCCATGCCTACAAAAAAAAAAAAAAGTGTTGGGATTTTAGAGAATGGAAAGTGGGTCACATGACATCTTGCATTTACAACTCGCTTTTGGTTATAAATAGCCACACGCAAGCAAATAAAGAAACGCAAAAGCGATATCATAATACGGCACAACAAAAGCAAACTCAAAGCCAAAAGCTAAGAAAGAAAGAAAGAAACCCACCATCGCTTTCTATAAACGAAAAGCCAAACCAAACCGAGCTCACCGGCGAAAATGGAGGAAGATGGCAACGCGCCGCCGCCGTTCTGGCTTCAATCCTCCAACTCTCTACACCAAGTCGACTACAATCACCGCCGACGTCGCCTCCACCGCGCATCGTCCTTCCTCCTCAACTCCAGCGCCTTTCTCATTGTTTTGTTAGTCGTAGTTCTCTGTTTCATCTTGGTTGTGGTTCCTAAATTTGTACAGTTCGCTTCTCAATTGATTCGGCCTCAATCGGTCAAGAAGAGCTTGGATTCGCTCAATTTGGTTCTCGTTCTCTTCGCCATTGTTTGCGGATTTCTCAGCAGAAACACTGGTGATGATAGTAGAGGCTCTTTTGAAGATCGGAGTGTTTCTTCGAGGCGAACAATGAAGTCAAACCCTACGACTCCACGCCGATGGGAGGGATATTCCGATCATCGGCCGAATCATTACACTGTCAATCGGATGAGGAGTAGCAGTTCGTATCCGGATCTACGTCTGCAGGAGTCTTCACTGGACGCAGGTGATGAACGTTGGCGATTTTACGATGATACTCATGTGCCTAATCATCGGTTTGCGTCCTCCGATCAGCTTCATCACCGTCGTGAAGCTCGGCCGGAGCCTGAACGCGAAGATTCTGGTGCCAAAAGTATACGTTTCGACAGATCTGAGATTCGTGAAGATGTATATCCACAACCGGCGATACCTTCTCCGCCGCGATCGCGATCGCCGCCGCCGCGGATGTCTCCTCCGCGATCTCCATCACCGCCCCCGACGCCTCCACCTCCCACTAATACGACGCCTAAAGTGGTTAAACGGAGGCCAAGGAGAACACATAAGGTCCACAGCCATACGCCAGATGGAGAAATCGATCAACAGCAAAAAAATGTCGACTCGGACGTATCGGACTTTCAACGGATTCAGCTTCCACCACTCTCGCCGCCGTCGTTCTACCGGGAATCGGAGCAGAAGAGCGGCAAAAACGAGAAGAAGAGAGGTGGCGCTCCAAAGGAATTTTGGTCCGCACTGAGGCGGAGGAAGAAGAAGCAAAGACAAAAGAGCATCGAGAGCTTCGATGCAATCATCGCCTCCCAACGCGCTTCAACATCGTCATTACCACCGCCGTCACCTCCGCCTCCTCCGCCGCTTCCAGTTCTGCACAATCTATTCTTATCCAAGAAAGGAAAAGCCAAAAAAGTACTATCGGCACCTCCACCAGAGCCGCCTCCACCATCAATAGCCTCCACAGAACCTAAACCAGAGATCGAAGTTCAAAATCCTCACGATCCTCCAATGGAGCTTGAGAGACTGAGCAGTTTAAACGACGAAGAGTACACTCCACGCATTGGTGGCGAGTCACCATTCCATCCGATTCCTCCGCCGCCACCACCTCCGCCGCCGTTCAGAATGCATGGAGACTTCGACAGTGCAGGAAGCAATAGCAGTACACCGAGAGCCTTCTCGCCGGAAATTGACGAGAGTGAAGCCGATGGTCCGCCGGCGGCCGGCGGAATAAAGCTCGTGAAAGATTCATCAACTCCGATGTTCTGCTCAAGCCCGGATGTTAACAGTAAAGCCGATAAGTTCATTGCAAGATTCAGAGCCGATTTGAAGTTGCAGAAGATGAATTCCATCAAAGAGAAGACGGCGAGGAAGAGATCTAACCTAGGCCGAACGCCAGGCCCAGGCCCAAAGTAAATCAAGATAAGGCCCAGCCCATATACACTTTTTTTTAATCAATAATAAAAAAAATTAAAAAAATATATCTCAATTCTTTTGTTTGTTGTTTTTTTAGAGCATGCTCGAAGCATTTTAGAATACTATGACATGATAGGTCAAGAAGAAACATAGGTTGATATATATTGTGAGATATTTTGAATATGAATTTGATTTTTTAAATTTTTTTTTTTTTTTTTTTTTAATTTCATCTAATTATTGCTTGGTGAGGAATGAAATGGATGCTATAATTTGAATGTCTTAGTCATCTATATCAATTATAGTTACATTAAAAATATATATTGATTTATGTGACATGGAATGAGAAAGAGACATGGCTTGAATTCTATCAATCATGCTTTGAATTATTGATGTCCTTCAATTGATTTCTTTTTTAATAAATTTGAAGTTGAATTTAAGGGTATATCTGGGTCATGTGACAACATGCTGTTATTAGGTAGGAAGAAAAAGAGAGATTGTGATCACAGTTGACAACTAACTCGATGTTTGATGAACAATTTGGAAGTATGTGAAACACATAAGACAAAACACACAAGAGTAGTGTTGCAACATTTATGCAATTAAGAGCTCCCATCTATCTATGAAATTTTATAGTGTTCTCATAATACCTAGTCTCCCTTTACTACTACCAGCAACCATATTCTACATTATCCCTTTTTCTTAAATGATGTTTTGACGTGACAAAGTAATACTCATGTTACCGTAGTACTAAAAAAAATTGTTCATTGGATATTGAGCTGAAAAACTTGGAAAAGGAAAGGTGAATTGGAACTTGGAACATTTGAACAGAACTTTGGAAATGGATGTTGAACTTCCAAACTTACAATAAGGTCTAATCCCATATAGAAAGGCTCAAAGGCATTCAAAAAAAAAAAAAAAAAAATGCATAGTAAAATGTAGGTGAGAGGTTGGCAACCAACTAAAGCAACACAACACATTAGCCAGGCTGTGGAATCCTATCCCCACATTAACACTACTATTCAACATGTACTCTCAATTGGCCACCCTAGCAACACCCACAACACTAGTTCCCTCCAAAAAGACATAGGAATAACCAACTTGCAAATCTACTCAAAAAGTAATGATAAATACTTAAAAATAATTTTTAATTTTTAATTTTTTTTTTTTTTTTTTGATAGTTTTTCAATTGCTTGAGCATCGACATCAGTGTTTGAGATGCGATGAAGAGAATTAAGAGACCGTGAATCAGATCTACTTAAATGTAATGATATATACATAAAATAATTTATTAGATATAACTTTGATATATATTTGTGTTTTTAAAAAAGTTAACTATTTAAGAAACACTTTAGAGCATTGAGAATTAAAAGAGCACGAATTTGTGTTACACGTGAAAAACGAAAAGCAAGAGAAGTGTACTTTGCAAGTTTTTGCTTACTTAATTGTTTAGAATTAATTTTGAAATATATTGTTGAAAGATTTCACGAACCATGTGTGGTAATTTGTAATTTTACAAAATAATTATCTAAATGAATGCAAAATATTTTTCAAGAGATATGAAATATGCAATTTTGTTTTTATAAGTTCAACAATTCTAGAGGCGCGGTGAATCAAACATTTAATATTAGAAAATGTTGTATATAAAAAAAAAAAAAAAAAAAGTAAGAAAATGTTGTATGTGTCTTATCTAACGTGTTCAAGTTAACGAATACGTTAATATGTTTGAGAGTGATTTTGAAATGATCAAAATCATTTTTATCACATTGAGAATCATTTAAAAAAATGCATTAATCATTTTAAACTTTTTTTTTTTTTATTTTGAATGATTAAATGCATGACTTAAAATGATTTTGACATTACAAAACTAATTTTAACAATGTCAAAATTACTTTCAAACATGTGGGAGCCAAAAGTGGAATAGAAGGAGAATAAAAATCAGGTTGATAGGGAGTGGAATTGACATAGGATACTTTTTTGAGAATCCTATGAGATTGGCTTTATCCTCAATGAGCACGCCCATCTGTAAACGAAATGGCATTGACAGTGGTGGCCTTGCAATCAAAGAGCTTGGCGGAAATTGTGGAGGAATTACAGGAGACACCATCTTTAACATTGCCCAATGCCCACTCGATGACACCGCTCACTTATACCTACCTTCCACATTTTCTACGAAATCAACTCACTCCTTTTAAACTTCAAACACATATTCTTTAAAGTGTTCAACACCAGTTGAATATAAGAGATTCAAATCTATAAACTTTTGGAGAAGGTACATGTTAATTACTGTACAGCTATGTTCACTTTAACAACGTATTTTTCAAGTAGATATCTCCATATATGGTAAAAAGTAATATAATGTATATTTAGAATGGATCTGGTAAACTGAACTAGGAACAACCATGAATAAGAGATTTATTTTGAATGGGTTGTTTTCTCTTGTTAGCTAAAAAACCATGAACGTTCGAGCAAATTTACACAAATTTCACTGGTTAGACTATACAACACTTTGACTTGATGATCGTCATGGTTTAAGTCCATGATTTCAAAGACATTTGAGTTACAACACGTCTCATTTGATGGTTGGAAAGCAAAGACTTTGATGGGGGATTTAGTTTAGAATTAATGTAATATTTAATATACATAAAGTCAATAAACATCATAGCCACCATTGAACTATCGACATTTGGGATATATAATGAAAAATTCATCCTGCAGATCATCATGTAAAATGATCATCATAATGGCAATGTTGATTTGGTTAGATAAAAATAAACAAAAAGTCATACTTGAATGGAACAAATATGGCTTTAGGTTGGATTAATCTAAGGTTTTCGGTTTTAAACAGCTATATCTTGTACAAGGCAAATTCTTGGGTTCTGCATTAAAAGAGATCTAGAAAGGCAACTTTCCATTGCTTGTAAATCCTAAAGAAGATCAAGATCATTTTGATATTTACCCGACAAAATAAAAGAACTCGTTATTTCGTCTCAAATCAAATGAAAATGAGACATTCAACTTGATATACCATTTCCAAGCACAACTAGCAAACTAGCCTGTCTATTATGTATATGTAATCAGATTGGCTATCAAATCAAGCAAAAACTACATAGCTTACTGATTTTGGATTCAAACTTGTAACTTGTCATATCATACTTGAAATACTATTCATCAAGGTCACTAGCACTACAATGTAGTTGCCTTTTAATAATCATTGAATGTGAATCCAAAAATTTACATGACCTCCAATAACCATATGATACAATTTTGGAGTACTTATGCAATTTTTCTCTCATATATTCAACATTGCAAAACTACAAGGCACATTGCAGCAATCTCTTCCAATAATCTATACTCCCCACCGAACAAAAGTTACCTAGTTCGCTAATGATTTTGAATCTGAAACTAGAAGTAAAAGCTAACCTCCTTGACAAAGCTGGAGAAAGCCCGATTGTATATATCATTGCTATGATCCATTGCAAAAGGAAAGGACTACTTCGTTCACAGATAGAAAAACTGGCCTCTGTCAAACACAAACCTACTGCAGTGACAATGAATTAGTCTATCAAACAAGACCTTGTTGGCTCAGATCGTTCATATATTATCGATCAGCTATAATAGTGCAAGTCAAGTTAGAAAGCTAGCCCAAGTAACCTACAAACAAAGTTAGAATATTGCTAACCATACCTACACATTTACATAAATGCCAATGAAGTAAATATAATTTCGCATTGGCATTTTATAACCACAACTGGTAAGAAAGACATGGTTCAGTTTGATTTAAAGAAGCTTATACTGCTAAAAGCTTCTCCATAGTAGCTCATGTTCTGAGGAAGAGACAAGTCTTATAATAAAAATGTCAACAAACTTGAATGATTAAAACCGATAAGTTGGAGCCCTTACCCTTTCGATGTAGTCTATCTGTTTTGCTACATAATTATAGAAATGAACACATTCTTCCAAAATTGAAGCTTCTACTTCCTGCATGCACCTGAGTTTTGTTCTAAACTCATTATAAGTTAGTTTAGTTGACATAAACGCAAAATTGATAGAGTCAAGCCGTTACCTGAGCATTATAAAAATACAAGCAACAATGATAAATATAACAACAACAACGATATAACCCAAGTTATTGAGTGTGGCTAGGAGAAAAGGAGACGCTGCAATAATAAATCAAAAATGGTCTAAGCCTAACAGTTTGGATTCTTACTCAAGAGATACTTCTTCAAAACATCCATGACAGAACCAAAATCTGCATTTACTTGCACTGGTGGGTTCGCGAAACGGCAAGCCATATCCTTGATCTCGTTTGAGTGATAGTCAATCTTAGCCTGAGTGAACTTCAATCCATGAGCCGTGCTGACAACCACGGTTCGATCCGTAGGCGCTATGACTCCACTCTTCACAAGCTTGATCAATGCTGTCAGAGCCACCCCCGTATGAGGGCAAATAAACATGCCAGTTGAGTCTGCTTGAGCCATGGCATCCATCAGCTCCTCCTCCGTTGCTTCCTCGACAATCCCATTCGAGTTCTTCAACGCATAAATAGCTCTATCAATGGAGACTGGATCCCCAATTTGAATCGCTGAGGCGAAAGTGGTGTTCGCTTTAACAGCCTTGAACTCACCCCAACCTGATTTGTAATTCAAGTAGAGTGGGTTGGCATTTGCAGCTTGAGCACAAACAAGCCTTGGAATCCTATCCACAAGTCCCAATTCCTTACACATGTGAAACCCTTTGTAAAATGCATATATGTTCCCAAGATTACCTCCCGGAACTATAACCCAATCAGGAACCTGCCAATCAAACTGTTGCAGAATCTCAATAGCAGCAGTTTTTTGCCCTTCCAATCTCAAGCTGTTTAGAGAATTTGCCAAGTAAATGGGTAGTTCAGCCGTAACCTCCCTGATCAACTGCATGCAACCATCAAAATCAGTGTCGATACTAAGAACAAAAGCTCCATTTGCAATCGGCTGAACCAACTGCGCAATTGATATCCGATTGGCAGGTAAAAAAACAATCGACGGAATCCCCGCGGCAGCGCAATAAGCCGACAGGGCGGCGGACGTGTCCCCGGTAGAAGCACAACCAACTCCGACGACAGGCTTGTGCATTTTACGCAATCTATTCACCTGACTAACCAAAACCGTCATCCCCAAATCCTTAAAACTTCCCGTATGACTAATCCCACAATGCTTAACCCACAAGTCATTCATGCCTAGAAACTGTTTGCCAAAACGCTCAGCCCAAAAAAGATTAGAGTTACCTTCAAACGCACTAACAATATCGTCGCTATCTATCTCCGGCAGCACCCACTCCTTCTTCGACCAAACCCCCGAGCCATACGGCCACGTCGTCTTCCCAACGCGAGAATCGAATAGATTACGCCAGTATTGGCCGTCGTAATTCTTCAACGCAGCCATATCATGCTGTACATCGAGAAGGCCGCCAGATTGGGAGCGATAGATGATCTCATCGAGCGAGTACGATTCATCGGAGGAAGGGTCTGCATTGAACGGGACGTATTTGGCGGAGAACCGGTGAGAATGAGTGGTGTTGTGACGGCGAGCCTCGTCGCGAATGTTCTCATCGGCGGGACGACGATGCTTCGAAAGTACTGGGTCGATGTTGTTGTCTGTGAGAGATACATTAGCGCCGGAATTGGAAGTGGATGAAGCTGATGGTGATGACGATGAAGATGCTTTAATGGTGAGTGAGGAGAAATGGAGCTTGCATTGTTGTGGGGATTTGAGAGAATCGGATCTGAGGAGAAGGGAATGGGAGTTCAAGAAGGCGGACGCCATTGAAGAGGAAGGATTGAAGGTTTTTCAGCTTGTGAGCTGCACGTGTGGGAATGGTGGCGACTGAAATTGAAATCGGTTTTTGCCTACTTCACTAAATGACGTCGTTTTTAACGTGGAGAAGAAGAACCCTCTTTCACTGCATTTTTTTTTTTTTTAATAAATTCATGTTTCGTTGGCAATTCGAATAATGTTTTATGTGATCCTGAAAATTGTGAAAACAATTTTTTATGTTTTTAATGTATCTATATTTTGAATTGAGATTTAAAAATGTAAAATTAAATTAAAAAAATATAAAAATGGTAATAAATATAGTATTTCATGTTATAAATTCAATTTATTTTTTTTAATTAAAATTTGTATAATATAATGTATTATAAATTATATGATATTGTAAAATAATAATTATAAAAAATTTATAACACATAACATGTTTAAAAATTAATTAATACTAGCTTATATTATGAGTATTTAGTTGATAACTACGAATAGTTTATGGTTTATAAATATATTATCATACACACTTTCAACAATTGTTTAAATTGGGATCCAGTTTTTTATTATGCTACCAAACACATATCTGAAAACGTGAAATACAATATTGACTTTGTTTTTGACAATATGTCTTGTGGTTACAAGTACAACTTTATGCCATTTGAGCTAAGTTTTAGGGGTTTTTTTTAAAAAAAAAAAAAAAAAAAAAAAAAAAGAAAGAAAGAAAACTTGATGAAATGACCTTGCAAACGTTTTAATTGCTGATATTTTTTTTTTAAGATGATTTCAATTATTTACATAAAAAAAAAAAAAAATAGAGTTGTTAAGAGGTAGCACTTGCCAAATTAATCTCATATTTTTTTCGGTCCTTCTAGTAGCAACTCACTACCCCATTCTTATTATTATTATTATTATTTTCTTTTTTAACACATGTTTCTAATTTACTTTCCACAAACTATACGTTCCTCTCTACTACTAATCATTTGTGCTACCCAACGTCACCTTCGCCATTGCATTGCAAACAGTTTTTTCCTTTGCCAACTGCTTGCAATAATTACAATAGCTTCTCTCAAATGAGACTCATTTTTTTTTTCTATTATTATTTATTTACGACATGTGGGGTGGAAGATTCAAAACACAAAACCTTTTGATCATTAGTATAACTTTATATCAGTCGAGCTATGCTTGTGTGAACAATGAGACTATTTTTATGTATTTAGTATTTATCCATCTCATTACTAACTTCTTAGTGAAGGTGAAGGTGTTGGTTTTTTATCTAATCATTTACTTATCTCACACACGTATACACACACATATATATATATTTGACAACTATATCAAATAGAAATTCTCTCTCTCTTTTTGTTCTCTACAAATCATCCATTCTATCTCTTTTTTTTTTTTTCCAACCCTCCTTATTATTTGGTTTTGTAAATCTTTATTTTTCTTTGGAAAATTTAATTGTTTAGCATAGAGTTTATATCATAAAAGAAATATGAAATTTACTTCAAAAAATAGAAAAAATATTAACTAGATTTAGAATTTGAATAGAAAAATGATGACTAATTAAGACAAAACCAATCCATGTGTTATGTGAATAGATTATTTTTTTTCTACAGTGGAAGATTCAACTTATAGTTTCTGAAATTGAGGCAAGAGGATACACATTTTACAATGAAATGATAGACTTTGCACAAAAAAGTTTTTCCAAATTGTTTTTTGTCTTTTTTTTTTTTTTAAATAAAGAAAAACGTTGTGGCTTTTTAAAGAAAAAAAAAATCAAATTTGAGATACACAACGAAAATATAAAATTCATATTTAATTTTAACATTTATTAAATTTAGAAAACCAAAATAATAAATAAAAAAGGAAACAATGTTAAATTAATTAAAGAAACATAGCTTTTCTCTTAGAACGAAATTAAATCTTCAAACATGATTAAATTTACACATATTATTGAGAATTAACATAAATCAGAAAAGGTATTGTAAAAAAAAAAATATATATATATATATATATATATATATCACAAAAGGTTACTTAAAACGAACAAAAAGGGAAAATCTATTCAACCGCCAAAAAATTTCACGTATGTTTTTTTTTTTTTTTTTTTTTGGAAAATAACTCAGCCCACTTTTTTAGCCCTAAAATAAAATTAAAAACAATAAAATAAAATTACCTGTTTAGCCCTAAAATAACTCAGCCCACGTATCTTTTTCTCCCGCCACTTCTTCTTCTTCTTCACGCTGTTTCCTCCGTCGCCGCTGCCTCTGTCCCGTTCGCTGCCTCCGCCGCCGCCGTAGTTTTTCTTCCGCTCGTGCCGCCGTCACCGTCGTCTTTCTTCCGTTTCTGCCGTCGCCACCGTCTTGTTTTTCTTCTGTTCGTGCCGCAGCAGCCTCCCTCGATTTTCTACTCCTTTGCCTTTACTGGTATTTTCCCAATCTCCAACTATGTCTTTATGCTTACTTGAAAAAAAAAAAAAAAAGAACTTTGATATGATAATGAAAGAATAGAGGAGTTGTTTGGTTTTTTTTTTTTTTTTTTTTTTAACAATAACAATAGTTGAATAGTAACAAATGTTCTGAAAGAAGAGGTTTAAGAAGCCGGAGAGTAACAATAGTTGAATAGTAACTAAACAATAGCAAGTCCAATGAATCCTACATAAGCATACTAAATTAGACAAGAGAATTTGTTGGTTTTATGCTCTAACCTTTTGCATTCTTCTGCTTGGTGGCAACACTTGGTTCTTGCTGCGTATGAATGCATGTATTTGATGATCAAGTCCGTCTTTCTCTAATCAACTATTTCGGTTTAATTATGGGGTGTGTTCTGTTTTGCAAGATATCGATGGGAATGTGTCATTTTGTATTTTTGGATTTTAATTTGATTTATGGCTTGTGTTCTTTTGCTCTGGAATTTTTCATTTCAAGTGTTATTGATTGTTTGATCGTGTAACAGGGACTGGTTGAAGCTGGGAAGACGGGAGAGTTGCTTTTGGAATTCTTTATACTCGTCACTTAAATTATCAATACTGGGCATACTTTACACCATTATTTTTGTGAATAAGTTACGTGCTTACTAATTATATATATTTACTTTATCACAGATTTTTGAATTAGGAGAGATATTCAGTTTTCAATGGCCATTGATGGGAGTTTTAAACTTGAGTCCGCATTAGAAAGGTTTCTTTCCCGTTGCCCAGCTCTTGCACATCTCTCTCCGTTTGACATGTTTACTAAAGAGGTATTTTGTTTCTCACTTGTGCATGCAATGTTTGTTAAAGTGTCGATATTAGATTAAATTTACCATAACTCATCAACTTAAACGGTTGGATTTAGGAGTGATTAACATGGTATTAGAGTAGAAGATTCTTTGTTCGAACTCCTACAAATCATTTCTTACCCAATTCATACTGATTTCCACTTGTTGGACCTTCTACAAATTTAAGAACCACAAGACCACAAGTGAGGGAGAGTATCAAAATATTGATATTAGTTTAAACTTATTGTAACCTATTGACTTAAGCTTTTGGGTTCAGTGGTGATTTAACATTGTTTTTTAGAACATGTGTTCTTTTCTCATTGTTTGATATGTATTGTCAGAATGGTATGTGAAACAGAGTAGTAACAGAGCAATCTCAATATCTATACTTTTGACTGCTATTCAATGAATGGACACTATAACGCATTTTTCCCTGATTGATATGAGAAGTTACTTTCAGGAATTGAAGGATTTATTTCTCTAATTATGTCTTAATTATCCTTTTTGTACTCTGGATTTTATAGGGATATGCGGTGACGGAAGAGGAAGTTTTGAGTATTGCAGCAGAGCTGTTTCTGAATCCAAATTATTCAATATGTATATTGGGTTGTTTCCGTCCATTAGCTCAAAAGATCTTGGACAGAGTAATAGGACTGCTAAGACTTGTGCCCAATTTGAGATCAAACTCAGATATCACAGACTCTGAAATTCACGAAGAGGAGCTGAATGAAGTTGTCAATATAATTTCATTTTATGACAACAGAGGGAGGGGGCTCGATCTTCACGAGCTTGCTTGTCTAGCATTCTGTCGTGCTCTTGATTTGGCCCCCTTCTTATTAGGGTTTGTCACTTAATCTACTTAATTATTGCTTGTAGCTTTTATCTGGTCCCAGTTAAATTAATTATAGGATAGCTTGTTGCTTACCTAGTTCCAGTGTAATTATATAATTGAATAACCAGTTCGTTATGTTGGTTTCCTGATCTTAATTCTTTTGAATTTTTAAATAGGGGCGCACCATGTGCTTCTTTCCTCTACCTCCACCACAATTTATGCGAATCACAACTTTCATGATTGTGGGTGGCCATGAAAGCATTTTCTTTTAATTCCTTGGAAACCACAAATTGGTGATTTCTTTTTAATAAGATCTAAGTGTGGCCATCACACATTTGAGTTTATGTACCCACGTTTTTTAAAGTATTTTTGAAGTACTTGGGTTATGGATATCTAATTGTCTTACCTTCCCTCACCAATGGTTCATTGAACTTGTCTAATTGCTTTTCCCTGCACGTAGTGATAAGTTCTTCATGTTTAAACAATACTTGGCTTCATGAATTCTCAGTTTCTTCTAAAAAAAAAAACTTGGCTTTCTAAGGGAGTAGGCGAACTATGTGTTTGTGGACTTGCTATCTGATTTCAGTTTGGGTTTGTTTAGTTTGATGTGTGTGTTCATGTTTTCCATAGTCGATATACTCTTAAAATATTTTATTTCCTATTTGCACAGGACTATTTTAGATTATTTCAAGTTTGCTCCATGCCCTTTTCAACGCATCGTGATCAAAGGAACGAGTTCTGAGGTTTATAGCAAGGTATCTATTATGAATGCTTGTTTGTGTATTTTGGGTAAGGGACAAATTCAGAGTATGCGTACACTTACTTTGATGAATTTTATTAAAAGAATCACTTACCAAAGTCCTTTGGAGTTTTGTGGCTAGAGTGTCATCGTAGCTTATTTGGAGGGAAAAAACCAAATAACTCTACCAAAGAACTTTCAGAAATAGGAAGACTTGATTTCTTTTGCGACCATTGTATAGTTCACGGCCTCTTGTTGTAGTGCTCTACACTTTTTTTTTGGGGTAATCATAGTGTTTTTTTTTTTTTTGACCTGTAATTGCTCTTTTAGATGAGATAATTTTCAATCCCCCTACCCATAAGATGTACTCTCCTTTTCCTTTTGTCTATGAATCCTGTTGATTATGTATATATTAAAAAAAAAAAAATTAACCCAACGTCCATAATTTCTATGCCTGGCTATTCAACCTGCTTCAAGCATGTAATTTGTACAAAATTTTTCTGCTTTATCTTTGAAGAAGATAAGTCACCAAGTGATTTTCCCTTATCTAGGGTGGATTGTTTGCTATTCGGTTGTCCTACCGCCTCCTACTGGTGGAGCCTGAAACTTTTACTAAACTCTGGGATTGGTCGTGTTTCCTGGACTTCATGAAGCAACTATCAAGCATTGACCGACACCATTCAGAATTTTCACTCTTTCCTGATATAAGATGGTGTGGGATACAGATACTATCAATTTTGCTTAAATTGGGTTATGGAGCAACCACAAATATGTCTTCTGGGTCTGAAGAAACATTAGCTTGCTTACTGCGGTTTGGTCTAAACCTTGGTGTTTTCTGCAATATAAAAAAATTACTTCTAGAAGCTTCATGTTACCCTTTTCATTTGCAGATGGGAAGATTTTTGTCAGGATGTATCCTTGGAGAAAGCTGGCTCATATATTGAGTTATTTGAGAAAGAATGGGATTCTCCAGGCATAAGAGCTGATTTTAACTCAGAAAACTGCCTGCTTGCCAACTCTAGCTTCTGTGGTCCTGCCATTCTCTCAAATCATGATGAGATTGAACGACCAATGAGAAGTCAACGACTTGCTACGTGGTAGCCCTATGATACTTTAATATAGGCTACTTATTTTCTTTTCACTGGCTGGCAAGAAAGTAGAAAAGTTTTCAATATTGTGATCCTCTATTTTTTCATTATCACTAATTTGCAATAATTTTAAGGATTCCTTTTTCTTTCTTTCTTTCTTTATGTTTGATATAATAATTTATTTCACACAGGGGCAGTCCGAGAGCTGTTGATTCTTTTGTTTTGACATCATCTATAAAGAAAAGTTATGAGATGGTTATGTTGGCATTGAGTCAAAAGTGGCCAGTTCTTTTGTATGGGCCCCCTGGAGCTGGGAAATCTGGTCTCATAAACAAGATAGCCAGTGATAGCCATAACCAAGGTAGTAATTGTTTTTACGGTTCAGTAGACATGATTTCCTTACATATTTCCGTTTTAATATGTACATCTTGTCTCACTCGGGCCCTTTTTCTTGGAATGGAAACAGGACAATTTATGTAATGCTGTTCAAGCTCACATCTACTTCATGTCTTTCAAAAAAACAGACAAAGTATACAAACACACATATACACATACTAAACAAAATTGTCAACAGACAATATATATATTCTGTTTTGTTCCTACGTTTTATGGCAACTTTTCTTATCACTCTCTTAGTTTTATGGTAACTTATCTCTCTCCTAGACTTAGTGAAAGCTTGGTTTTTTTTTTATAAAAATAAAATGGTAACTTCTCTTAGTTTTGTATTATTGCTGAGACTGGCTCATATATGAATTCCCTTGACTGTCTTCACCTTTCTTGAGCATTAGAATTTTGCATCTTATTAACTTGGGGACTGTTAAGGAAATCAATCTGTTGTGTGGTTTATGATGTATTTTATTTTGATAATTGTTAAGAATTAGTTTATAGATTGAAATAGGAGATTAATGATGATGAGTTCTTGTTGGATTTCTTGGTCATTCCAGAGTTCTAATTAAATCAGGATTCTTGAATTATAAATAGCTTTAGGTCCTTAATTTGTTAATTAAAATATTTCTTGATTCTTGCTTTGTTGGAGATTTGAGCTTCTAGTTTGCTCCCCACTTTATTATTTTTCCTCCCCTCTTATTTTTATTCTACCCCTACAGGTCCTGAGTAACTTGCATTGAATATTCTTTAACACCAGACGACTTTCACAACTCCTTTCTAAATATTGCATGAATAATCTCATGTGATGATTTTTTCTTTTTTTCTTTCTCTTAGTTCTCTTCGTCCACATGGACGACCAAATTGATGGTAAAATGTTGATTGGAAGTTACGTTTGTGCGGAACGTCCTGGTGAGTTTCGATGGCAGCCTGGTTCACTTACACAGGTGTGTGTGTGTGTTTTTTTTTTTTTTTTTTTTTAATTTTTTATTAAGACACATATTCATTCTGCTATTCATATATGTTTGTCATTTACTCATTTCAACTCTTCTATTTTTTATTTTTGTTTTCCAGGCTGTTCAGAATGGACTCTGGGTTGTTTTTGAGGATGTAGACAAAGCGCCATCGGATGTGCAATCCATTTTATTGCCATTACTAGAAGGTGGAAACACATTTTCAACTGGGCATGGGGAGGTATTGTTTTTCTTTTTTCCATGGATTTTGATGTTCATGCTGATTGCTGACACTATGATTGCAGTTCTTGTTGTTGTTGTCCTTATTTTTTTTTGTTTTTTTTTTCCGTGAATATGGTCACATGATTGTAGCATAATATTCTTGGATATGGTTAGATTGGTTTGGATCATTAATTTTGGATGTTTATATAGTATAGTATTTTAATAATCTATTTACTTATTTCCATAAATATTGAATAAAAGATGCTAGTTTAAAGTAACATTTTGTTTTTAGTAATGAGTAATACTTCAAGGACCTTTTTTCTTTCTTTCTCCAGATATAGTGAGTAGTAATCTAAGGAGTGATTGAGTGAAATGAAGCTAGAAGTGACCTGTGGACGGTGTTTATTTGAATTTTGGGCTTTATGTGTGGGTTGTTTTGTTTTAAGTTCTGATTACTCTTTGCAATTGGCGAGATCTGGTGTAAATGCCCTCCCCTCATCCATCCCTATAGCTTTTCCTCCCTCCTTTTCAATTGGAGAGATCTTGCGGAAGCTGGGGATGAAAAGAAAAAAAAGGACTAAATGTATTGCAACCAGTGTTTTAAAAGGCGCGCCTAGGCACAAGGCACCCCTTTAGCACCTCGCTTCGAAGAAGCGAGGCGAGGTGAGGAAGGCGTGGCCAAGGCGCGCGCCTTCCTTGAAGCCCTTGAGGCGCGCGCCTTAGGCTCCTATGGGGCTTCACATTTTTATATATTTTAATTTTTTTTTAAACCTAAATACTTGTTATGATGGTAATTTTAAATTTAGCTTATGGGGCGTTGCCCTGAACCCCCATCGGGGTCACGTTGTTTATGGTTTCTGCAGTATTTGAAGATTTCTTCCAAGTCTGCTGCACATTTTTCTTCTTGTTTCTTTTTTACATGGAGTTTTTAAAAAATGAAGGTTCAATTCTAGCTGGTGCTTTCAGGTTTGTTTATCCTCCAACATTTGAGAATTGAGATAAACTCTTTCAAGAATTTTGTTCGACAGATTAAATTCCAGCATGTGCCAACCAGCAGTATAACTGTTTAGTTTAGTTGGTTTATTTATTAAATAAATTCAATTCTGTTGGCCAGCTCCAACCAATGGTCGAATTTGGGGCTGGTCTGATTTCCATCTCGATCAACTCTAAGTGACTTTCACCCGGAAGCATTGGAAATCCTAGAGGAATTTATCAGCCTTTTGATCACAGTTTCTGACTTAAGTAATGGCAGTGGAAGACCATCATCATGTGCATTGTTCTCTCTTCTAACCTCTGGACCCTTCAACCACTTGGTATCGCTAGCATTGTTTAGAAGTTTACAAAAGTACTCCGACCCTCAACCCCAAAATCGGGAACCCCCTAGTCATAAAATAAAAAAATAAGGTCAGAAGTACTCTGACCCTTTGACCCCAACATGTAGAACCCCCCCACTCATAAAATCAAAAAATTAGGTTAGGGTAAGCCACAAAAATATATATAATATGCAGGAAAATTAGTGGAACATGGAAATTGTGTCCAAACACCTTAAGTATTCTGACCCGTCGACCCCAAAATCAAGAACCCCCACTCATAAAATCAAAAAATAAGGTCAGAGTAACCTACAAAAATATATATAATATGTAGGGAAATCAGTGGAACATGAAAATCTGGTCTTGATACCCTCATTAATGATTCTATCATTATTTTCAAGGTATCAATACTCGATTTCCATGTTCCACTAATTTTCCTACATATTATATATATTTTTGTGGGTTACTCTACATATTATATATATTTTTGTGGGTTACTCTGGCCTTATTTTTTGATTTTATGAGTGGGGGGTTCTCAATTTTGGGTTCGAGGGGTCATAATACTTTTTTAACACTTGTCCATGACCTTGACAAAAAGGAAGGGAAAAAAGGGTCTCTGTTCAGTTTAGTTGTTTTTTACGTTTGTTTGTTGTTTCCTCCTCCCTCATTTGAGCTCCCATCTCTGGTTCCGATTGAATAGCCTGCATTGATATCATGTCGTTTGTGCATTTTCCTCTTGAAGATGAACATGTACTTTTTAGGATTTGAAAATTTAAATATAAATTTTGGCTTTCTCATTGTATCTGTTTTCCATGGGCTTTTGCAGTTAGTCCCTTCTTCGATTATTGGCGAGTCAGTGATGTTGAGGCGACCCCGGGCGCTCGCCTATGGCGAGAGGCAAGGCAACCACAGGGTCTTGCACCTCGTAGGTTGGCCAGGCGAGTGGCTTCAAAGAGGCGCTCTCCCAACTGCGCCTCCTTGCGCTGGCGCCCCCTGTCGCCTTGACGAAGGCGAACACCTCTTTGAATTACCACTTTCTTTCTTTTTTTCTTCTTTTTTTTAATGGTTTAACTTATACTAACTTAAACGAAAACCTAAGCCCATGTAAAAAGGCCCATGAAAAACTAAAAAGCCATGCAGAGAGCTGGTTTTCAACCGCTTCAACTTTTTTTAATCGGCTACAACTTACCTTCTCATGCAAAATTGAAAAAACTCTTTGACTACTCTGAACTTCTCCTTATTCGGACGTTTTTGCTTCTTCTTTTAACTTCAATTGTTGCTGCTTCTTCTCCAATCTTTAGCTTCACCTTATTCGACTTCTCCTTCTGTCCTTCAATTATTCATATTGTTCATTCTCGTTCTTGAGCCATTCTTTTTCAATTTTCTCCTTGCTGGTCATCCCTGATCTGTGAGGTGTGAGGTGAAGTTTTAGTTTTGTTTTGTATTTTTTTCCCTAAGTTTTAGATGGGGAGGAGTGTGATTTTGACATTTGATGTTTTACTTTTAGACTTTTAGTTTTTGTTCACTCTTGACGTCTCGATGGTATTTTGGAACTACTAGAAATTGATTCTTGTTTGATGTTTTTGCCATTTTGGTGCTTTTACTATTTAGTATTAATCTATCAGGATTTGACATTTTGTGTAACTATATTTACTATATAAATTTATGCTCTCTCTATATTATTTATTTATGCATATATTCCTTGCGCCTCGCCTCGCTGGGCGTCGCCTTTTTGTCGCCTCTTGCCTTGAGGTGCGCCTTGCGCTTTGAAAACACTGTGGCGAGTGAAGTTTTCTTTTGACTTTCTTTCTAAAACTCTCCCTTGGCTGTTGAGGGGGAGGTTAACTTATCTTTGTTTCTTTTTTACCCATTTTTCTTTTATGGAAACTTGTTCCTTATCTAGAAAATTGTTGGGTACATTTGCAGGAAGTAAGGGTAGCTGAAAATTTTAGACTTTTTGCTACCATATCAGCCTTTAGACTTGATCAATTTCGCAATAAAGAAGGTTTGTGCAACTAATGTAGCATATCATTTTGATATCCTTATCAATATTATTTCTGCCATTTTTTGCTGTATAAAATTTTATACCTTGTCAACTTGTTGCATTTGATATGAAACTTTTAGAACCATTATGAGGAGTTACAGAACTTGCAATGCTTCACCCTTAATTCCTGATGTATTGTGATATTTTTTCCATGCTTATATTTGTTCGAATTGGGTCATGTTCATTCTTCATCGCTAGGTTTTAAGCAAGTCGTCTCATGTTGTCCTTTTACTTTCATTCCCCTTGGGGTTTATTTCTTTTAAATATTTTTGTATCTTTTCATTATTTCAATGAGAAGCTTGTTTCTTGTTCAAAAAAAAAAAAAAAAAAAGGTTTGGTTGTAGAGCATTGTATTTGATTTTGGGTTGTGGTTGCAATGTGGAACAATCACTCTGGGTCTCAGTTTCCTCCATCCTATCTCTCTGAACTCTTTGGGTTTCAATTCTCTGATCTCTCTCTCTCTCTCACACACACACACACATACTCACACACTTGTTATTGAAAACCAGAGAGGTGAGGAGTCCTTGATTTAACTTATCCTAAATATCTTTTATTGTGCTTTAGACATGCCTTTGCTATATTACGTTTCAAGTGATTTGTGAAGTAGCTGTCTTCTGTTCCTCCTTTCCCTTTTCCCCCCTTTCTCTTCTCTCTTTGATAAATAGATCCGCATATTGTTTCACTAAGGTTTTGCATATTCACGTGCATTGTTTTGTTGATTGGAAAAGTTCTTAGAATTGATAGCTCTACCTCTCTCTCTTTTATTTGGCTGCAGGTGGAAGTACAGTTGGTATGCTTTGGAGGAAAGTGATGATTGGACCTCCTAGCAATGAGGACTTGCAGAGTATAGTTAAAATTCAGTATCCAATTCTTGAGTCTATTGCTTCAAAATTAGTTGGTGAGTTATAATTTTCGTACAGGGATATCTGAACCATGCTAAATTGCCTATATGTTATATGTGGTTGATCAATTTCTTTTCTTATATATTTGGTAGAAACCTTGGAAAAGGTGAATTCTTATACCCAACAACTTCTTGGTTTCCGCTGCGAAGAATCTACTTCAATAAGTTATCCTAATCGGTTCTCATTAAGGTATTTTAAAAAAATATTTTTTGTATGCTGCTTGGTGTTATTGGGATGTAACTGGTTTTTATGTGTCTTCATGACAGGGATCTTCTTAAATGGTGCAAACGCATTGCAGGTTTAGGTTTCAGTTTTATGGGTGGTGGTATTTCAGCTTATCAATGCCAGTCCATTTATCATGAGGTTTGATGTTGTGATTTTTATGCTGGCTTTATCTTGTTATGAAAGTTGTGTTGCCATAGAAAATCGGTAAACTTGTGAGTTGATTCTAGGCAGTTGATATATTTGCCGCTTTCTCAACTTCTGCGGAGAACCGGTTGACTATCATGAAGGAAATAGCAAAGTTATGGTTAGGAGATGCTTCAGTACCTGGTACCCTATACCCACAATATAAACCCGCAATTCAGGTTACTTTCACTTAACGTTTCATGTTTTTTGTCTTTATTTTTATTTCTTTTTATTTTTGCAGAAGCTTTTTAAATGATTTAGTGCATTGTATTCATTTTTATTTTCCGAATGACATATACTTTCTTCTGTTTTACATTTTTGCAAATATGTTGCAGGATTCACTCACAGATTTAAGAGTTGGCCGAGCTGATATTCAACGAGTTCATCCAACTGTTAAGTCTATTTATTTATCTTTATGCTTCTATATTTTTATGTTCTTTGCTTATTTTTATGTATACTGCGCAGTTGAAACATAAAATCCAGCCTTTTGTCGAGATTCGTAGTTCTGTGCATGTGCTTGAGAGAATAGCTTGCTCTATTAAGTATAATGAGCCTGTCCTCCTGGTTGGTGAAACTGGTACGGGGAAGACTACACTTGTGCAGAGCTTGGCCAGAAGGATTGGTTATAAGTTTACTGTCTTGGTATATTGCTTCTTTATCCATTTTTAGTTGTCCATTTTTTCACTTCTTCAGTAGTTCTAAATTTTGAATCATTACCGTGTTGTTTCAGAATTTGAGCCAGCAAAGTGACGTCGCAGATTTGTTAGGTGGTTTTAAGCCTATTGATGCACAGTTT
Source organism: Luffa aegyptiaca (assembly GCA_017139565.1). NCBI lineage: Eukaryota > Viridiplantae > Streptophyta > Magnoliopsida > Cucurbitales > Cucurbitaceae > Luffa > Luffa aegyptiaca. Next base: position 1,018,677 of record CM029399.1, on the reverse strand, counting down.
ATATGCTTTTCCCTTTACAAGGAGTTTGAGGATCTCTTTTCAAAGACATTCTCTCTTAAGGTATCCTCAATTTTTGAGGCTCTCCTTTTGTAGTAGTCTTATATTGTATTTCTTAATCGACTCACTTGTTCTATTTAAATATTCAGGTCAATGGGGATTTTTTAGCTCGTTTGCAGAAGCATTTTGTAGATAAGAATTGGAAAATGCTACTGGTTGGGTTTGAGAAAGGTGTTAAATTTTTCAAGAAGTCAATTGAAGCGGGGCGAGCTAGTTCTGATAAAAAACGGAAGAAGCCATTTGTTGAAGATTCGATTAAAGCTTGGGAAAATTTTTCTTTGAAGCTTGAAGCTGCCAATGGGCAGATTGACGCTTCATCTGGAATGGTTTTTTCATTTGTTGAAGGAGCTTTTGTGACTGCACTTAGAAATGGAGAATGGATTTTGCTTGATGAAATTAATTTGTCTCCTCCAGAGACCTTGCAGCGAGTTATTGGAGTCCTTGAAGGGGATACTGGTTCACTCTGTTTGGCTGAAAGAGGTGATGTCACCTATATTTCCCGACATCCAAATTTTCGAATATTTGCCTGTATGAATCCTGCAACCGATGCTGGAAAGCGTGATTTGCCTGTCTCTCTTAGGAGTAGATTTACTGAGTTCTTTGTGGATGATGTGTTAGATGATGAAGATTTGGCTTTATTTGTTAATCAGTTCATGGATGACTGCCAAGGTAGTCGGGAACTAGTAAATAGAATTGTATGTTTCTATAAAGCAGTAAAAAAGGGATCTGAAGAAAGGCTACAAGATGGTGCTAATCAGAAGCCACAATATAGTTTAAGGTCGCTTTACCGTGCTCTAGAATACACCAAAAAAGCTGAAAGGCGTTTTGGCTTCCTCAGAGCACTATATGATGGTTTTTGTATGTTTTTCCTAACTATGTTGGATCATCCAAGTTCACAGATAATGAACCAGTTGATGTTAACACATCTGTTGGGGGGGAAATTACCTCCTTACCTATCTTTTGATGCGTACTTATCCCCAAAAAAGGACATTCATTCTGATCTTTCTGAGAGCTATGTATTGACTAAGAGTGTCAAGGAGCATCTTAGGAACCTGACACGTGCTGTGTTGATTAAACGATATCCTGTTCTCCTGCAAGGACCCACTTCTAGTGGGAAAACTAGTCTAGTTAAGTACCTTGCTGCACTTACGGGTCATGAATTTGTAAGGATCAATAATCATGAACACACGGATTTGCAGGAATATCTAGGCACTTACCTTACCGATTCTTCTGGCAATCTCGTTTTTCAAGAAGGTATGCTAGTTAAGGCTGTGAGGAATGGCTACTGGATAGTCCTCGATGAACTTAACTTGGCTCCGTCTGATGTGCTTGAAGCATTGAATCGGCTACTTGATGACAATAGGGAACTTTTTGTACCTGAACTCAGGGAAACCGTACAAGCACATCCAGATTTTATGCTCTTTGCCACCCAAAACCCTCCCACTTTCTATGGTGGTCGTAAAATGCTCTCTCGAGCTTTTCGCAATCGTTTTGTGGAGATCCATGTGGATGAAATACCAGAAGATGAGTTGAGCACAATAGTAGAGAAGAGGTGTGAAATCCCCCAAAACTATGCTAAAAAAATGGTAGATGTGATGAAGGAATTGCAGTTATTCAGGCAAAGTAGTAAAATATTTTCTGGAAAGCATGGATTTATAACACCACGAGATTTGTTTCGTTGGGCATATCGTTTTAAGGAATTTGGATGCTCATATGAAGATTTAGCTAGAGATGGGTATTATCTTTTAGCAGAGAGATTACGTAATTTGGTTGAGAAATCTGTAGTACTGGATGTTTTGGAAAGAAATCTACGAGTTAAACTTGTGCCTGATGACTTGTATAAGCAGGTATTTTTATTGTTCTCTGCTTCTTCATGTTATTTGTTTATAGTCTCGTCTTGGTGACCAACACGATTTTTCAATAAAATGGATCCCTCTCTCAGCTGAATAAACTATATTTACTTGTAAGAAAGAAATTACGAAGATTAAAACAGTTTACATGTATGTATGTTTTAGCTATAGCATTGCCTCCTTTTTTCATTCTTGTCAGCACCCGTGCCCTTTTGATCTGGAGAGCCCCAACTTTAAGTCATCAGGCTGACTTTCGAATTATAGTTTTTCCGAGCTCTTTCATTTAGAAATTTTATTATTATTATTTTTAAATATAAGACATCGTTTTTTCATTTTTTTTTTGGGGGGGGGGGGGGTTATATAATAGTGGTTTCTGATAATTGTTATATGATTAACAAAAACATTTATGAAAGCATGAATGTTTTGTGGTGACTGACAAAATTGAATAATAGTTTATCATAAACATGCATAATGTAGTCTGATGTTACATACTTTGATGTTTAATCATGTGATTAATGTGAACTTATGCTTAATGAAAGGCATCCACAATTCTTTTTGAGGACCCTAATGGAGGGGAGTTCTCATTTAGGATGAGCGATGGTGTGGTAATTTCAAGGATTCTTCCAAAGTAAGTGCTCGAATACCCCATTCCCCAGTTTGTTCTGGTAGCTTCTGTGAGTCATTTTTCTGACTTTTATTTTTTAATTGCAGTATTACCTTGACGAAGAGTATGCAAAGATTATGGTTTCTTGTGGAAAGATGCTATAAAAATGGTAGGAACCGTGAACCTGTTCTCTTGGTTGGTGAAACTGGGGGTGGGAAGACTACCATCTGTCAACTTTTGAGTGCTCATATGAACAAAAAATTACACATTTTGAATTGCCATCAATACACAGAGACGTCAGACTTCATTGGGGTGTGTAATCTATTACAATCCTTCTACTTCTGCTTTTGGGGCTTGAATTTTATGAATTTTTCGCCGTTCCTTAATCTAATAACTATGAACTTTTATTAGGGATTTTACCCTAATAGAGAAAGATCAAAGCTCACGTCACAGTATGAGAAAGAAGTTCAGGAGTTGATATCAAAGATATCTGAGTACAATCTTGGAATTGTATGTTCTTTTTTACCCCTTTCTTTTTGTTTATACTTCTGTTTTATGTGAAGGTTATCTAACACAGTTTGCTTGTGTAGCCTATTTCTTCTGATATAGGTCAAACGTCTTTAGCCCTTGATTCGCTGGACCGGATCATAAAAGTTCTCAAAGAAGGCAGGGGGAATTATGATAGGCTCTGCATAAAGGAGCTTGAGCATATAAAACAGAAGCTTTCAGAGTTGCATAAACAGTGGCAGACAATTTTCACCTGGCAGGATGGGCCGCTGGTGCAAGCAATGAGAGATGGTGATATGTTTCTTATAGATGAAATTTCTCTTGCTGATGATAGTGTGCTCGAAAGAATTAACAGTGTGTTGGAACCAGAAAGAAAGCTGGTAATTTTGCTGTGCTATATATATTTTTTGCTTTGTATTACTGTGCTATTCTAAGATTATCTTCTTAGTCATTTTGTGCTTGACTTTTGTTTAATGAGCATGAGCATATTTTCGTTTCATATAAAAAATTGCTGGATTTTTATCGTTGTGCCCTTGTTCTAGTTTATAATGTGAAACAGGTTCTTAATCCTGTTATAGAAAAGGTCCTTCTTGGGCTTCTTTGTGCAATTGAGTTGCAGATAATTTCCATTATTTTTATTGTTCAGGATTAGATGCTTTGTTGTACTCTGCAGCTTTTGATATCTTAAATAGCCTTCCTTGAGCTATATTTACTTATCTGTACCTATTGTAATACTTACCTAGTTGTTTTGAATATTGCACTTTTGTTTACATTGTATTGAAAATTTGTAGGCTTTGGCTGAGAAAGGAGGAGAATTTCTGGAAACCGTGAGCGCTCACCCTGAGTTTTTTCTCTTTGCAACAATGAATCCTGGTGGTGATTATGGCAAGAAGGAGCTATCTCCCGCTCTTCGTAATCGTTTTACGGAGATATGGGTTCCTCCTGTTGGGGAGCTGGATGAGCTCAAAAGTATTGCCCTGACTAGGTACGTTCATATCGTACTTTTAGTATTGTAGCAAAATTTAACGTAATCTTCCGTGATTTCTACAAGCATGTTTTTTACAGGATTTCCAACCCTAGAGTTACATATCTGGTGGATTTAATGCTCAGTTTTTGGGAGGTATGTTCCTTTGCTTTATGAATGAAATTTATTCTTTTGGGGCTACGTATTTCTTTTGCTTAGCGTATTTGTAGGTTGGTATAAATTTCAAGTCCTACTCATCTGTTTTGTCCCAGCATCTTTTTCCAAGAGTACTTTCTTTTTGTCTTTTGAAGAAAACAATTTTTTTCATCAATGAAATGAATAAATACAAGAGTATCTTCATTTAACAAAAGAAACATCATCCACTCGACAAAGTAATTACTAATTACATGGTTCAAAACCCGTGAACTTGAACTAAAAGCCAACCTTCTAACAGTTGCAGAGCAAGCCGTTTCCAGTAGTACTATTTGTCGACTGGAGAACTCAGTATCTGTTTTTGTTTCATTTATTTCAATTATAATTATGAATATTTATTTTACAAAAAGAAACAACTTTTCATTGATACTGCAGAAAGCGTTCCTTTTTTCTTTGAAATTATAAAAAGAAACAAAGAGCCTCCTTTTAGAGTATAAATTTAATAATGAACACCAGAATAGAGACAATAAAGGATCAAAGTCCCATACTGAACAACAGATAAAGCAGCAAAGCTAAAAACTCCACAGAGCCATTGCAAACTACTATCAGACGGGGAGCTTCAACTTCTAATTACCAGACACTTTTTGGTCAGAAGCTTTATTCCCGAATAATTCCTTTTTTTCTCTTTTCCCAGAGAAACACTTAAAAGGAGGCACGGATGAGAAGAGCAAAACCAATACCATTTTCTCTGTCTTTTATCCTAAATGTTTGTAATTGGTTCAAAGTTGAGCTCTCCTCTTACTAATTTGATTAGGGGTTGTAAGTTGCCTAAGTAGTATTTCTTTTCAAATTGTCAATTGCCTCAAAGAGCTTAAACATGCTATGTAGTATCCAAATCTGAAAGTAAGGTTTTTTTTTTTTTTTTTTTTTTAAAAATTAAAAAATTATTATTATTATTATTATTTTTTTATTTTTATTTATTATTTTTTTTTTGGGATAAGAAACAGAAGACAGAAAACATATCAGGAGGAAGACAAAAGAAAACAGCTTTAGAAGCAAAGGGGCGAGGCACCCCCTCCCTGACCCAAAAAAAACTAATGGACCACAGTCTCCCAATTATGGAGAATTTGAGCTAAGCAATAACTACCAAGAATTTTATGTTTCTAAGACACCACAATGATATAGCAAAATAAATGTTCTGGTGTAACATTCTCTCTTCATATAGCTATGTTTCCCTTTATCCAATCGGGATAGCCTTTTGTAATCATCATGGAGTATTTCTCTCTTTGGTAAATTTCATACATCAATGAATTGTTCTTATCACGAAAAAAATAAGACACCACAATGAAGTAGTAATTTGAACATTGGTATAGAACAAATCAAAAGGATGGGACTTATCTTCAAAAGTCCTATTGCTCTCCTTCCACATCTCCCAAACATAGGCTCGAACAACACTTCTCCACAACACACGTTGCTTCCCTTTAAGGCTCCACCCTTTAAAAAAAAAAAGAAATCCCCATTTCTCAATCTCTTCTCAGATGTGCTCTTATGTTAAAAGGATGAGGAAAACAGTTAACCGTATTCATTTCTGTGATTTTGCATGAGTGTGGTGTCTACTTGCTGAATTTGGGATGACTTTCTGTTCTCCTTGGGACATTGTGAATTGACTTATAGAGTTTTTTGGTGTAATCCAAATGAGAGAGAATTTTCATTAAAGATTATTAACCTCTCTGAAGATAGAAACTGGGGGTATTTATATAAGTAATCCCAGGAACTAAACCTTAACCATGGGCTTAACTACCAAGATACATTTTAACAACCAACCAGCTGGCCTAACAAAAATAAATCTTAACAACCCAAATGATAAAGACCCAACAATCACAGAGAATTAAATGATACAATCGGCTAATACACAACCTACATCAATTTTCCCCCACCCAAAATCAAACTCGTCCTCGAGTTCAAGTGGCCAAATGAAAAGAATCTGGGTCTTTATACTATATTGGATTGATGCAAAGGTCAGGAGGAAGTTGAAGCTTATAAGCATTAGTTCCATATCGTTGTAAGACTTCAACCGGACCTATTTTCTGGGCCTTCAATTTATTATAAGTGCCAGTAGGAAACCGAGATTTCTTAAGATGAACCACGACCAATTCTTTTGGTTTGAACTCTTTAGCTTTCCAATGAAGGTCAGCTTGTCTCTTATCGGATGCATTCATTTGCTGAAGATGATCAGTGACTTCCTTGTGCATTTACAAAACTCTTTCAGTCATTTGGTCAGCCTCCTGATTAAGATCATTAGAACAAGGAACATTAGCCAAATCAATGGTTAAGTGTGGTAGCTTCGATTCTTTTTGTGATAATGTACAGAACACGGCTTCTTGGTGGATATCTTTATACAAGAATTCTTTTTGTAATTACAGCCTGCTAATGATTATTAGCGATTGGATGGCGTTGTTAACTTAGCGTTTGGGCATGGGTTTCCTCCACCCTTGGCCCCTAGGTTGTTATTTCCTTTTGTGATTAATGATATTCCCTGATGTTTCTTGTCAAAAAAAAAATGGTTAAACGAGGAAGTTTGGTGTAAGAACTAGATCCCACTGTTTAGTTTATGTCCGGCCAAACATCGAATGAGGTTTCCCAACGTCCTGATAGTTACCTCCATTAGGCCATCAGTTTGAGGGCGACTAGTGGTGCTATAATTATTTCAAATGCTACAGTGAGTTAAGGAAACACTTGTTTATTATTTCAATCCTGCAGCTTGGGTTTTTTCTTTTACCCGTTGATTAAATAATTTGTCTTTTGATTACAGTGGTTTAACCAGCTTCGATCAGGGAGAATGCTCACAGTAAGAGATCTACTTTCTTGGGTGGCCTTTATTGACTCAACTGAGAGGAGTTTAGGGCCTGAATATGCATTCCTTCATGGATCATTCCTTGTTCTGCTAGATGGTTTAAGTTTAGGTAATTCTTGCAGTCTTAATATGTTATCTGTTTGCTAGATTCCTTGCATTCAATAATGATATCTATGGAATATTCTTTATGCTTGTGATTTTGTTTGCATATACTTAGAAGTGCAACCATCTTTTTTATGCAGAAAATCAGTTTAAAACCCTAATAGGTGACTAAACTTGATAGAATAATAGGAATAGAATGGAAAAAGTGGAAGCAAGTAGAGTAAAAATAAAGAAGGAAGCAACATGAAGCCAAAGGAACATATGTTTTATTAATCTAATTGTAAACGGGTGAATAACATTATACTGTTCACTTGAACCCATTAGTATTGTACTTTAGCCAAAACAGAGAGGTTGAGGATGGTGTGTTTCAAAATTTACATATTTAGGAGACCAGTGTATTATTTTCTGCCTGTGTTTTCTTGCTTATAATTGTTGTTGCCTCAACTCTTTAACTTTTTTTTTTTTTTTTTGAAGAACCAACTCTTTAACTTGTGCTCTGTACATTTGGTTTCTATCCTATGTTTTATGGTTTGCCAAGTATGTGTGAGAAATATTATGAACTGAGACCGTATCCGTTGGTCTTTTTTCAGATCATGAAAATTTTGATGTTTCTGATGACTCTAAAACTGAACATCTTTATTGAGATCTTTAGGTCCTGTTTGAGATTGCATGAATAAAAAGTGATTATGGAAGAATCTTAACCATTTAGGCTGTTTGGTAAATTCATTTTTTAAATTCTTTTAAAAGTTATCTAAAATCACTTTTCTATTTACTCTTATGTTCAAACTCATGCTCATACTAGCTTTGAGTTCAAGTCTCCTAAAAATCTTCCATCTTCACTAACTAAAATTAAAATATTCCAAATCTATCATTGCATGTCTTTTTTTCTCCCCCACACCTATTCTCTTATATCAACAAATAATTTGGATCTTAAGTTTTAAAACTCCCATTGATTGCTTTAAAAATATTTTTCCAAAATCTCGCCTATATTCTGATTTACCTCTCAAAGTTTTTGGGTGTACTACTTATGTTCACATCCCTAGTCACTTTCGATCAAAACTTGATCATAGAGCTGTTAAATGCATTTTTTTGGGTTACTCTTCAAATCAAAAAGGCTATAAATGTTTTGATCCTCAGACAAAAAAATATTTTGATACCATCTTGATTTTGAGAGTTTAAAATTATTCTCATCTATCTAATATGTGCAAAATAGGTCCTCTTATATAGGAGAAAGACCTATTACAAATATGGAAAGAAATAAAAGCCATAAAGACTAAATATTTTACAATAAAGATTTACACACAAATATTAGAAATTCCAACATTTGGATTGATTAAACTTGTTATAATAGTTTTTTCCCTAAAAGTTTATCAAACAATTTAGATTTTTTTTTTGAGACTTCAAATAATTTAGATTAAATAAAGTTACTTGCATTTTAAATTATATAAAATTTTAAATAATTATCTTCTAATAAATTTGATATGTAATATCAATATAAAAAGAATTGAAATAATATTCCTAATTTGGTCCCAAAAAAAAGAGCCTAACTTGGTCATTATAGCTAAATCACAACAATTTAGTTTTAATTTACCAAACATAACAATATGCTTTTTTTTTTGTTTTAAAATTGAAATTTACTAATCACTATTTTTACTTCACGTCACAGCTCATTTTTTTAATAGCATAATTGCATGCAATTATTTTAAAAGCTAAACAATCTGAAACTAAGCTCAGTCATGCAAGAATTTATAACCGTTAATTCAAGCAAAAGTTACTGTCTAATGTTAAAAACTGTTGGAAAGGGCTTTGGGTATTTGGGTATTATAATTGGTAAAGAACTTTCTTCACCAAAATGCGCATTAGTTGCTTGGTTATCAACTGCGTTGGATAGAAAACCTCTCTCCCTTCCAAGTTGCTCAGGAATTAGAAGGAAAAGTAGCCAGATGTTTAGTCTTAACCATAAACTGCGTTTTATAGCCATGTCTTTTCTTTATGTTGGTTGCTTATGGTACTTGTTGATAAGTTATCACATTAGGCGGTCATTCGCAGATGTGTGGCTTTGTTTCTTCTTCAGTAATGAGAATTGTTTTTCTTATATTGGTTCTCAGGGACAGGTATGTCAAAAAGAGATGCTGAAGAATTGCGGGAAAGATGCTTTTCGTTCCTTTTGGAGAAACTAAAGGTTGTCAACCTTCTGTCAACCTCCTGTTGTATGGTTTTGATAACGTTGTTTCTTAGATGTGTACTATACTCTTTCTTTTTTCTTGACTGTTAATTCCTACGAAGCAATAGAATATTTATTTGATAGGAAACTAAGAAGTAGGAACCATTTCATTATTTCATTAAATCAGTGATATACAGAAAACAGAGCAACACTAAATCAACGATATAGACAAAATAGAGCAACGCTAAATCAGTGATATATACAAAACAAAGAAACTCGTAAAGGTCAAAGAAGCTGCCCTTACAACTTAGAAGAGATGACACGAAAGGTAGCTAGACTACAATTGCAAAAAGGAAAAAAATGGAACATATCCCAATTGTTCTTTGGTATGAGTTATGTTTTTTTTGTTTTTTTTGTTTTGTTTATTTTTTATTTTTTAAAGATGAAGGTCGTTTGGAAAATTTTAGTGGGTATGATAATTTGGGCTATTCAGTTGGAATGAATTTTGCAAAGCTTTTGATGTTATCTTTTCAACTCCACGGGAAATTGTAGTTTCTTTATTTATTTATTTTTTTTATAAAGTCAATTGAATTTTGATATTCTTTTGGCTAGCTCTTCTTCCTCGCTTTTTGTGGATTTCTTTCCCAGCTTTTTAATCACAGGATTTGGACATTGTTTCTTCTGCTACAGTTAGCTGACCCTGAACTTGAATGCTCAAAACTTGCGAGACTTCAAAGTTATGGCTGGGGGGAGCTTAGAACAGCTTCAGATCTCTCAAACTTTGACTCTATGCAAGACAGCAATCTCTTTGGTATTGATCCATTCTATATTGAGAAAGGTATACGTTTTACTGTTTTTATAATGACGGGACTGATGCTGAAGTTTGATTTTCTTTTTATACTTTTTTCTAGGTTGATCTATGCTTCCGTTGTTTCCTTCTAGGATAATTATCTCTTTCATTCATCTACTATTTTGTTTGCTTGTTTTCAATTAATATTTGGTAGTTTAGTTGCGATCAATTATTTTTTCATATGATGTAGAAATATTCATTTTTCCTGCCGTAGTTAAGCAATAGGTACTTTGTTTATAGGCTGTCTGCCTTGTGAAACTGGTAAATATGAGTTTTTGGCACCAACAACCTACAAAAATGCATTAAGGGTACTGCGGGCTATGCAGCTTTCAAAGCCTGGTTTGTCCGAGTAAACTTTTGTCTTAATTTCATCTTTATGTGATTCTCAAACTTAAGCATACTGAATGGAATTGTACTTTTCAGTTTTACTAGAGGGTAGCCCCGGTGTTGGGAAAACAAGTTTGGTTCTGGCTTTGGGACATTTTTCTGGACATAGGGTTGTACGTATAAATTTGTCTGAGCAGGTAATGATTTTCCACGTTACTGTCTTTGCTCATTTGTATTCTGATCATCATTTGACGAATACCTAACTAATGCTCTATCTTACTGGTGCCATTCATCATGTTTGTGATACAGACTGACATGATGGATTTGCTGGGATCTGATTTACCGGTAGAAAGTGATGAGGGAATAAAGTTTGCATGGTCTGATGGGATCTTGTTGCAGGTTAGAATCCCTTATATTGGAAATAATAATGCTATCAAGTTTAGTATTTAACATTTTCCTCATCTTTCTGCAGGCTCTGAAGGAAGGTTGTTGGGTTTTGCTAGATGAACTGAATCTTGCTCCACAATCTGTTTTAGAGGCAGGGTTTGAAGATCCCATAATTTCTTATATCTTTTTTTATTAATTTATTTTGCAGCTGACCTTCTTCCTCTTAATCTAAAAGAAGAGTAAACTTTTGTTGATGGAAATTATTTTTCAGGGATTGAATGCCATATTGGACCATCGAGCTGAGGTGTTTATTCCTGAGTTGGCACTTACGTTTAAATGTCCACCATCTTTTAGAGTTTTTGCATGTCAGAATCCTTCGTACCAAGGAGGTGGAAGGAAAGGCCTTCCTAAGTCATTCCTCAATCGGTTCACTAAGGTATTTTATGCAGCCTAAACTTGGCTGTTTGAACAGTTTATTCCTTATCTTGACATTTGGACTTGAAATTGATTTTTTAATTTGATTTCAGGTTTATTTGGATGAGTTGATTGAGGATGACTATCTCTTCATTTGTAGCTCACTTTATGAATCAATCCCTAGGCCTTTGCTATCAAAATTGATCTTGTTCAATAAAAAGTTGCATGAAGATGTTATTCTATATAAAAAATTTGCTCAGGATGGGTCACCTTGGGAATTCAATCTTCGTGATGTTCTTCGATCTTGTCAGATTATTGAAGGTATGAGCTCTTTGGTTGAACTTGATTGATTCTATTGCATAGGTCTGTGCTCTTAAAGGTTTTTCTTCTTTTAACATTTTAAGGTGCACCGGAAAGATTAAGAAATTATTGCTTCCTCAACATTGTCTACATTCAGCGGATGCGTACAGCTGGTGATCGAAAGGAAGTTCTCCGGCTTTATGAGCAAGTATTTGGAGCAAAGCCTTTTATAAATCCTTATCCACGAGTTCATCTTAATTCTCAGTTTGTAATTGTGGGGAATATTGCTATTGAAAGGAATAGCATTCAAGCGTGTAGCATAGCGAATAGCCAACTTAAGATTTTGCCAGGAATTCGTCAGAGCTTAGAAGCTGTTGCACATTGCATTCAACATCAGTGGATGTGCATTTTGGTTGGTTCATCTTCATCTGGCAAAACTTCTCTCATAAGGTTGCTTGCTCATCTCACAGGCAATGTACTAAATGAGTTGAATCTTTCATCCACAACTGATATATCAGAATTGCTTGGTTGCTTTGAGCAATACGATGCCATTCGGAATTTCCGTCATGTTATCGATCAAGTTGGCTATCATGTCAACAAATGTTGTAGTGTGCAAATAAAATCTTCTAAGAAAGAATTTGATAGGGGTGGAAGTGGTATAATGACTAAATGGCTTTCTTTTTCATCAAAAATCAGCTTCCAGTTGGCAACAAGTTCTGTTTGTGTATATGCAAAGAATTGGAATAGAATTGTGGCTTCTCTTGGCTTGCTGATTGATATCATTAAACAACTTATGTCATACCTGCAAGATGTTCCAGCCAACAAGGAACTTGAGAGATGTTTGAAGACAGTTTTAAAGTTGGAAGAGAATAATCAGAAACAGCCATTTTCAGCAAAGTTTGAATGGGTGATCGGAATACTAGTCAAGGCTATAGAACGTGGAGAATGGATCATTCTTAAGAATGCAAATTTGTGTAACCCCACTGTAAGTGAGAGCTATCATCATTTTTTTTAAAAAAAATTCTTATGATAAGTTGCACTTGTATTTTTTCTTCTAATTTTCCTTTTCTTTGTACAATAGGTACTTGATAGAATCAATTCATTGGTGGAGTCATGCGGTTCAATTACTATTAATGAATGTGGGACTGTTGATGGGGAGCCAATGGTCCTGCATCCACATCTTAATTTTCGAATATTCCTTACCGTTAATCCAATTCATGGAGAGGTTTCTCGTGCAATGAGAAATAGGGGGGTGGAAATATTCATGTTACAACCTCATTGGCTGCAAGATGGAGCTCAGTGTGGTAAAAAGGACATTGAACTCAATGACACACGAAGATTTCTTGCTTTATCTGGTATCCCTGGTGCGAAATTAGTTGAATCCATGGCAAATTCACATGTCTATGCCAGGGAAGAAGGTTTTCACCTTAATGTTCGCATAACGTACATTGAACTTGCACGCTGGGTGCAGCTGTTCCAGAAACTTATCATGAATGGCTGTAAGCCACAGTGGAGCCTTCATGTAAGTTGGGAGCATACATATCTTTCTTCTTTTGGTGAGGCTGAGGGGATGGATATTGTACGAAATGCAAAAATTTTATATTTATCAGATGCTTGCCTCTCTGAATCTCATGCATCAACGGCATCTCTGTGTTTGCCTGGAGGATGGCCAATGCCTATAAAATTGAGAGATTATGTCTGGCACTCAAAAGAAGCCTGTGTAAAGCAGAATTGTATGTATTTGGAGTTCCTGGGAGCTCAATGTGCATTACATGAACTTGGAATTGCTAGTAAGAAGGGATATCCTCTTGAATGTAGTTTGTCTGCTGGTGGATATGGACGGACATATTTAATGGATTCGAAGATGTTACATAAGTTATTGTTTCTGAAGGCTTCAAACAGTATGATATTGAGCTCTCAAGTGAGAAATGAATTCAACTTGAAATCGGATAATAATAAGTTATTTTTTGCTGCCAACTGGGCAATTGAGCAAGCTTCTGAAAGGGATATTGAGCTTTATATTATCTGGTTTAGTTGGTTTAGTTCTATATTGCAGCCGTTTTGCCAATTTTTCAATTTTTATTTGACATCAATCAAACAGGTTATAGAGCATCCATTGTGGAAGTTTATTTGTCACCATCGCGGTAAGATCAAATCTCTTCTTGGACTAGATTTTGATGTGCTTCCAATTCCAATTTTGTCATCTGAGTTAGTTGCTATGACGGGTGAAGAAGATAAGACTGATGAATTGAATGCATCAAAAGGCAAATTAGATTTGTCAAAAGATGAGCTTCTTTTGTCCCGCACATCCCTACGTAATGCTATCAACTGCATAGGTCTTTTAATGCGTACTTATCAACAGTGGAATGCTGAAAGCAGGCATGAATTAAGTGGTAAAACTCGTGGGTTCTTACCAGTTTTGAGATCTCTGCGAGCACTAGAGCAGGAAATCTTTTACAAGCTCGTAGATCCATCTTCTAAGCTTGTTGAGTCTGCTTCCTTTAACATGCTTATTCAGTCTTACAGCATTCTTCTTGATGATCACATATTGCTCTGGGATGGACTTGTCTCTTTGAATTTTGAACTGTTACAAGTTTCTGGACGATTTGTGATTAAAGATGTCCTTCGATTCAAGGATTTCTTTCCAGATGCCGTTGAAGTCATACTGGTAAGCTGGTAATGAATTAAAAAGACTATGAGCATGTGAATATTCTTCTTTAGCTAATGAATTTTCTTATTTTACTTAGACGGAGAGTAAGAAACTTGAAAAGACTTCGTGGTCCTTTCACTCAGAGAAGTCCTTACTGTGGATTTATGGTGGTCACCCAGCTTTACCTTCTTCTGCTGATCTATATCATAAGCAACAGCAACTTTGTAAATTATGTGAATGTCTATGGCCAATAAAGCTAAAATTACATGATCGAGGTAGAGGACTTTGATTTCTTGATCCTTTGTCCTGTACAGTTTATGTTCATTTGTAGTTTAACTTCCCTTTATTGTGAAAAAATTAGGAAAATGTTGAACTAAGGATTTACTTACTTGTTCCTTTATATTCTGTATAAGAACAACAACAAGCTCTATTCATTTTGTCATGCAGTCTCAGCTGTATCAGGGAAGGATCCTTTAATTGAAGTTTTTGCATCATCCAATCCCGAGCTACGCTGCCTTGCAATGGAAGGTAGATTCTTCGATATTTCCTTGGGATCTTATGTTATTGTCTCTTTTTATATGTGGAAAAAACAGAGGTGGGACATGTAAAGAATGCCCATGTTCATCTTCTCACGTGTGTATGTATTTTGATTTTGATACCTATAACTGGGTAGTACTTTTTTCTATTTTCTTTTTTCGACATGAAAACCATAGGAACATGATATTCATTAACAGATGTTATATACAATGCTCCACCTGAAAAGAATTCCAGAATAGCCATATAGTAACTAAAGATATTATCCAAATAAGCCCGAATTAAGCAATAAGCAATATGGTATGGATTTCTAATGAAAAACAACCAGACTAGAAGCCTGAAAAATGCAAAAAAGGTTCTTCTAATCCCTGTTAACTAAATCCTTTATAACCTATCTTCAAAGGTTTTTTATTTTATTTATTTTTTTTTAAAATGAAAGTTCGGTTTGTTGCCCAAAAAAAAAAGAAAGAAACTTCTAAGTTTTGCTTTAGTCAAGACTCAAGTCTGTTAACGTAAAGCTGCTCTAGTACAAAATTGAAGAGCTTCATTATTTTTTGGCTATAAAGGAGCTACTAGTTAGAAGGATGTTTTTAGTACAGAGGCTTCTTATGAGAGGTGGAATTTAGTTATGTTTAATGCTTTTGCTTTCTCTTTGAGCTAGTGAAATTTGTTGTTTTAGGGATGGGCTCTTTTGTTTATTTTTTTTGTGCTGGCCTGTTTGAGGTTGGATTTTGTTCGTAGCTCATTTTGCACATTATACACTAAGCAGGGCATGCAAGAGAGCCGTCTTCCTTTTTCAATGAAATAACAAACTCTCTAACTTTTTTGCTTCGTATTGTTTTTTTGGATTGGAGTCCTTTTTGGTATGTAGTGTTAGACTCCTGTTTCTTTCGGGCTTTTTTTTTTTTTTTGTATGTCTTCCAGTTCTCGTATTCTTTCCTTCTCTCCGTAAAAGTTCGGTTTCTCGCAATCCTTTTTTTGTTTTTGTTTTTGTTTTTTTGTTTTTAAAATTTGGCTTATTTTTATTTTAGTACAAGTTCCTTTTCTTTTTCGAAATTGTAGCTACCGTTGGTTTACATGAAGTGGACATTTTTTTACCTTGTAATCTTGTAGGCCTTTCGATGTCCTCTTGTATAGTTGGTAAATCTGATGAAGATGATGTTGCTCAGAATTTGCAGGACATTTATCAGGTTTTGTATCTTATATTTACTTCTTGTACAAATTATTTTTTTCATTAACTGAAAAAGGAAATCAACTTTCTTCGTAACAGATGCTCTTGGTGAGGTTTGAACATGAGAAGCACAATGCTAAATCAATTCTGGGTTCGGAGGATTGTCCTGTTCAGGAAGAAATGTCATTTGTCTGTTGTCCTTCTGGCCATGACATATTTATAAAGGCAGATCCTGATGTTTGGTTGGACACTCTTCCTATAAATGACAGTACCAGTTTTTTTCTTGATATGCTGTTGCTGCAGGAGCTTTCATCAATTCTTTTGCTTGATCAGGGAAAACTGAAGCAAGTAAGTGTAAGGTTTCCCTTACAAAAGAACAGAGAACTCTTTTTTTTTTTTAAAAAAAAAAAAAAAAAACAGAGAACTTTTACTATTATCAACCAATTCAAGAGGGTTGAAATCTCTCCAAGACTATTGTCTTTACACTGATTTTCGATGCCCTGTATCTTCCTAGACTTCTTCTTTAAATAGACTCCATCATAACTGTGTTATTAAGACTAAAAGACTCTTGCCATACCCAAGACTCCAACAATCTAGACATAGGACTACGCTCCTATTAATATTGCCCAAAATAGTAAAAAACAGAATACTAACAGCCCAAAATTCTTAATTGTTGTTCCCCACAATTATCCTTCTCTCTCCCCATTTATTTTTTCGAACATGGACATTTTTTATTGGTGGCCTAACAGTAAGTTTAGCACCTTTATGCTTCATTCTGCTTTATAATATGTACACAAGTAGCCATCAGTTTTAAGGCTTGACGACTATCAATATCTGTAATTCACAAAGTCCTCGTGTAATCTTTTTTATTTTTTATTTTTTATTCTTTAAGAAACAGATAAGTATATTCCTAAAAGAAAAGTACTCGCATAGTTAACGGTAAAGTATAAAACTTTAATATGTAGTCTTAGATTTTTTTTTTAATCTGTGAATGCAAAGTTGTTTTTTTTTTTTGGGTTAAAGAAAATAATAATTTTTTCATTTTTTTTTTGGTTGTGTAAATTATAAAACTTTGATTGGGACAAAATCGAGGCTTATTCCATTTTGCATCTTGGTATTTCTAAAAATGGCTGTTAGGGTTTTTACCGTGGTTGGTTCTTCTATAATATGTACACAAGTTGCAAGGGCTTTCATTATGATATATTTTTTTTCTTTGATGATAGGCACTATGCAGCTTATCCAACCTCATGAACGATACTTTACAGTTTTCATTGAAATTCTCCTCAAGACCTCCCCAAATGTTTATTGCTCATCAAAATATGCTATGGACACTGGATGAGTGGGATTTTACAGATACAGGTTTTGTACAATTCTACTACAGTTTTTCCACCTTGATGTTATTCAGTTATTGTATGCTCAGTAGCGGATGAAATTTTGAAGACTGGCTTTATTTGTATGATGGAAATAACATTCTCTTCTTGGATTGAACCTCACCTACTTCACATGCATTCTAGCACATATATTGTTCTATTACTTATAAAATTGATCTGCCTTGCTTATCAGTGCGTGCAAAGGCAGCTGGTTTTTTTCTCGAGATGTGGTTTAGGTGGCATCAGTCTTTGTGGATTCATTGCCCTGATTTTATCAAGGTAGGGGAACATTCTAAGATTAATTATCAATACGAACCTTTGATTTTTAATCATGGACCCTTTTTGATGATTTTCTTGGATGCAGAACTTCTCAAAGGTTGTTGATTACAGAACTCCAGTGCCTCACGTACTTGTTCAGCCTGTGATTGCAGCAACAGTTTCCCAGATTCTGTAAGATTATAATATATGTATATATAAATATATATATATGTATATATATACATATATATATATTTATTTATTTATCCAGATAGCAATGAAATTAAATGGTTGTTTTCTGTTAGGAGATTTGATATTTAACCTAGCATGAAAAAGGGGGCAGAAGGAAAAATTGCTCGAGAGTTGTGGTTGTTGTTTGTATGGATGCCAATTCATCTTTGATTGTTTCCAATGAATTCAAGAGAAATTGCTCAAGTGTATTTAATAAGCTTGTAAGGAGTGTCTTCTAAAGACTTCCAATAGATTCTTAAGGGGTGTGGAAGTCTTGATTCCTTGTTAAGTTTTATGTTTCACTGTGGGCGTTCATGTCTAAAGACTTTTGTAATTATTTGTTGGGCTCTGTTCTTTTGGATTGGAGCTCTTTCTTTAGGTTAATCTCTAGCTCTTTCCTTGGCCCACTTGTGTTTTTCATTTAGAGA
Source organism: Luffa aegyptiaca (assembly GCA_017139565.1). NCBI lineage: Eukaryota > Viridiplantae > Streptophyta > Magnoliopsida > Cucurbitales > Cucurbitaceae > Luffa > Luffa aegyptiaca. The sequence goes on along the minus strand of CM029399.1, from coordinate 1,000,502 downwards.
ATGAAAGCTCTATTTCTTGATTAAAAAAAAAAAGGAAGAATAAGGAAGAGATGGGCCTTCTATTGTTATTAACCAAAAAAATATCATAGTTACAGAAATCTTTTATTGCTTGATGATGTCTTCCAAATTTGCAGCTTTCTTTTCAGTCCAAATCTTGATAGAAATGCTATAGTGACCAAAGTATTCAAGTCTTTCTTTCAAAAATTTACCCCAACTTCTGTTTCTTGATGGGCCTCAATTTCTAATGCTTTTTGTAATTACCCGTTAGACATGATTTTGATTGATTGGAAACCCTTTCTGTAATTGGTTTCCCTTGCTTGGGGCTTGGTTTTTTTGGATACCCTTGTATTCTTTCATTTTTTGTCAATGAAAGCTCGGTTCTTTATTGAAAAAAGAAAAAATTTACCCCAACTTCTGTAAACTATCTTTGCTACTAGCCTACTATTCCTAACTTCTCTAAATTATCTTTGCTACTATTCCTAGAAGCTAAGAACAATGTATGGTTCAAAACAACATTTAAAAGCTAAAGGACAAGGTAAAGTTTATTCGATTTAAGCCAAGCCTCCATATGCCAAAACAGCTTGATTTTCTTAGGACTTATTAGCCCTTCAAAGCGTTTATCGTAGTTGTATCAATTATAGATTTTGAAACGATTTGAGAAAACCACATGCAAGCAACCCCTTAGTATCAACATTTTACACATTTGGCTTGAGAATGATGCAATTTTCATATCACCTTCTGAAATTTGAGAAGTTTTGATAGGTTGATTAACCTATGAGGATCAATATAGCATGAGTAGGCATGTTTTCTTATGCTTCACTTTGGCATCAGGATTTCCTTTTGATAACTGGCTATGAGAAACCATTTTAGTTTGCTTCAAATATTGTGCTTCTGGGATCTAGACAAATGGTTCTGACTAGTAATGAGTTTTATATGAAGTAATTTCTCTTTTGGGGCTTTTATTGGCAAAGGAAAATCTAGATTCAAAACAGTTGTTAAAAGTTGAAGTTATTGGCTTGGGGATAAATAGATATGAACTTGGAAAAAATCTCTCTTTAAGGTGTGGGAATTTTGCATGGTACATCCTTCATGATTTTTCTCTCCATTAGGTGGCGCCCTGCTTCTATCAGAGACTTTTTTGCAAAGCGCTTGAAGATGCAATTAGTGGCTTGTTATCTTTGGCACAGACCACTACGAGAAGTAGATGCACATACTTCTCTTTTATCAGCTGCTTTTAATCTTTTCCAGCAGGTAGGTTTGCATTTCTTTGATCTGGAGATCCTATGTTTCATGTATGGAAGTCAGAGTTTGAATTGACTCCTGCTATACGAGTGTTTGCAGATTATTTACGCTCATGAAAAATCTTTTGATGCGGGCCAGTTTGTTGAGATAAAGTCACTTCTTAGTTTCTTTCAGAAAGATAAAATTCCGGTATGCTCATTGCAAAGCTATTGACTTATGTTACCTTACGAAATATTCCACATCACCATGCTCATGGATACTCTTATTGTTTGGTGTGTCATTGGATGTCGTCTCTCACTATGAGCTGTACCCTACAAGTTAAGGAGGCGTGGCATATTGTTTAGTGTGTGGGTTTATTTTTAAAATGATGACTGATGAGAAACAAGTATATTAAATAAGAAACAATAGGATGCAAAAGGACAGATAATTGAGATCAATCTCAACCTCTGGGTAGGGAGATACCTTGCATTTAGTTGAGGCAGATACATGATTGTCCAATTTAGATAAAAATATATACAATGTAAATGATAGCTTGCTTCTGGGTTTTACTATTCTTTTTAAAAACCTTAGCTTACTTTTTTGCAGCTAGAAAGCATCGGGCTGTTTTGCTCCCTTGTTGCGAAGTCAAGCCAACAAAGATTGAAAAATTCTGTGCTTTTATTCATTGAACCGCTGCTTATAGATCTCTTTTCTCATGGTACCTCAACAGGTAAGCAAATAACCATCTCTCTTTGTATCATGTCAAGTACTTAAATTTTGGGTTAAAGAAATGTTTGTATCGATTATACTGTATATGAAAACTGACTAGAAATCCAACCCCAGTCTAGAGCAAAGGAGGTTAAAAGGATCTCCAATTAATTGGTCAATAAATAAATCGGCAAGATCAAACTCTTTGGTAGTAGTAGACCAAATAAAGGCCGGAGAAAATGCTTCCTTTCTATTCTCAATGATTCCCATAAAGAATTCAAAAAGATTCTCCCATCCTTTCAAAACCGCACATGCCTGCAAAATACTAAAAAGTAGAGTTTCTAATTGACAAAAGGGGGAAAAGGTATGGTTTATCACGAAGATCCTAGATTCTTGTGGCATAGGGCCAACAATCTTATGGAATCAGAAGACATAAATGTACTTAGGAGTCTGCCACAAGTTTCTGAAAGCCTCAGAGTTTTGGAATCTTGTGAAAGAACAATGAACGGAAGGGTGATCCTAGTCCAGGCCTACTGCTTCATATAAAATAACTAATGAGGCTCATGGAGGGATATCTTCTCTGCATTCTTTCATTTTCTTACTTTTGGATGTAGAGGTACTAGATATATACATTGTTAGTTGCAAAGGAGGTAGTGGAAGAATATAGATGAAAGAAAAGAAACGGGTGGATCTTGAAATTAGATATTGAGAAAGCCTTCGATTGCATGAATTGGGATCTTCTGGATGAATCCTAAAGCTTAAAGAATTCAATAGATTCGTGGTTGTGTTAGATCCAAAATTTTTTGTTTGCATTAACGGTACCCTTGTCATATTTTGGTTTCTCGTGGAATTAGGCAAGAAAACCCCTTCTTTCCTTTTTCTACTTATGATTGATGTGTTAAGTGCTGTTATTAAAACATGCATGCCAAAGGATTGTTTGAAGGATTTCTAGTGGGCCAGGATAATATTCATGTTTCGATCCTTCAATTCAATGACAATACACCTACATTGTAGTTTTGCAAGTATGATGACTCTATGCTAGGGATTTTGATTCAAACTACTAAGCTCTTTGAATGGTGTTCTGAGCTGTTGGTTAATTGGAAAAACCTGCTTTATGTGGGATTAATGTGGAGGATTCGAAGTTTTTTTTGCGCCTATTTTGGAAAAACCTCTCGGTGAGCATCCCAAAAAGCTTTCCTTTTGGCAGCCAGTAATTGACAAAATCCTTAGGAAGCTTGATAGGTGGAAGTGTTTTAATCTTTCAAGAGGTTAAAAGGAGAATTCTCTCCAATAATCAATCAAATCTTTATTATGAATCAAAAGTTATCAATACAATAGGGCAATTCTCTACTTATGTAGAGAATTGGAAAACAAACTAATCATAACCCTAATTGGACAAGGAAACTGTCCCAAGATACCCTAATTTACCCTAATTCTACTACATTTTTATTTATTGCTTTCTCTTTCACTCCCATATGGATTTTGTATCTTTTGAGCATTAGTCTCTTTTCATTTCTTCAATGAAAGGTTTTGTTTCTTGGTTAAAAGAAACATTAGATTTAGATGGCCACTGCATAAGCTTCTACCATCATATTACACTTTTATCTTATTTTGAATATGGTTGGCGTTTCTACAAATCAGTGACTATTAGTTTGTTGACATGATATCTCTTTAATAACGGAATTGCTTAATTTTTGCCTTCTCATCATGTATTCTTACAACTTTTCTTTTCTTATCTTTTTTCAAGATCTGCATTATAAACTTGGTCGTGTGTGGTTAAGACTTGGTGGATTGCGATTGTATCTGTTGCTTAGTTGCTGTCATTTGGATCCTTCCATCAAATACTATTACAAATATTCACAATTAGTGGAAAAGAAATCTTCACTTGAAGTCGAAACTGAGGTATTATCTCATGCAAAGAATTTTTCTTAACTTTAATTCTGTATTAAAAGATGGTGTATGTTTTGTATTTACATGTTTTTTCAATGATTCTCAAATCTCTTTTCTAATGTGGGGTTTGTAGGGTGAGCTAGAGTGTGCATGCTGTTGTGGGGTTTGTGGGGGGGGGGGGGGGGGTTGTGGGGCGAGAGAAACAATAGAGTGTGCAACGGTGGAGAGGGACCCTTGTCGTGTTTGAGTAGTGACAAAGTTATTTTGTAATTATGAGTTAGGTATTATTTTACTTGATTCGAGTCCCTTTAAAGGGATTTTTTTTGTGGGCTTGTTTATGTCATTGCATTTTTTCATTTTTTCTCGATGAAAGTTGATTCCTTATAAAAGTGAAGAAAAAATTATGCCTTCGAAATAACCCATGCCACAATTGGTTGGCAATTAATAATTTTGAAAACACAATCTTCCTTGATGCTTTAGTAATATAAACGACATCAATTCTTTCTTCGTCGTTTTTTTTTTGGAAGTGAATTCTGGTTTGTTACTGTATGATGTTTTGCACTGAGTGCATCTGCTTCCCTTAGGCTCACCTGTTCCTTCTTGCCTAGGCTGAACTAGAAGCCAATCTTTCATTTTTGTTAGATGATAAGTTGAATCTGCTAAACTATGCTGTTGCAGGTGCGGCAAGAGTGTGAACTTTTGGCAGGATTGTTTTCCATCATGGGAGAAGCTGGTAAGGAAAGAAAACAGACAATTGAAAATCTTGAACTGGACTGCAGAAAATTGCAGAAAAAGGTCTGCCTTTTTTAACTTCAATGGCTTCTTGGCCTTGTGATCTTTTCATTGGAGGAGATAATATTTGACTTGCCTTTTATATGCTGGAGATGCCATCTATATAGTTTTGACTGTAGAACCCACTTCTCATTTAAATTTTAGAAGAACATATCTGGTACTGAACTGGTGGAAAGCATTAGTTTACCACATTTTGAGGCTAAAAATTAGATACTCTTTTACAGCAGTTTAGAGATGGAGAAAATCTTAATTTTAGTTATTGATTTGTCATTGTGATGTCGTTTTGTTGTGTTCAGGTTGTTTTCCGTGTGGAACCTGGGAAGTTTAAGAAGTTGAAACAAGAGTGTGAGGAGTTCTTTGAGTTTGTTAATAGTTTGTTGACTAATGTTGAAGCAACAGACTCACACCAAATTGACAGAGTCTGCAACTGGGAGGTATTTGTTGCATCTATCTAGTTGACTATTTTTTTCGACAATATTATATTTTTTGTTTTTGGCAGATTTTACATTTCATGCCCTGATTACACAGGAGATGGCTTCTTGCTTTATTGATCGATTATCGGATGAATACATGGGATATCTTGATGTAATTCAACCCATTCAGCTGGCCGTTTATGAAATGAAGCTAGGCTTGTCTCTTGTTTTATCAAGCTTGTGCTTTCCTGGTGTACTTGAATCGTATAACAGGGAGCAAGTTATGGTATTCTTTTTCAGCTTTTGCCTTTTTTTCCCTCCATATTTGATTTCATAAGTTCAAATGCTAATCCTGAAAATTGTGCCAGAAATCAATTTATTCCTTTATGCGATTCCCACGAGGGCTTCCTTCCAATCGGATATCTGTTGATTTAAACAATGGATTGGCTGGGTTGTCTTTCCATGATCTTAGTGCTGATACCGATTGTTTCTATGCAATGGATGTGGGTTTGCTGGAAAAGTTGGTTATTTGTTCGAGAGAAACTGTAGACAATGATACGGTCTGTATTTTCAATTACTTTTCTGGAGACTAATAATCTTTACTTTCTGTTCTTTGTTTATCCTTGACACTATCCATTCTGATAATAGGCCTGCATTATGCAACTTAAAAGTGCTATACAATACAATATTCTGGTTCGTGCTTCACATCTTGTTGCCGACTCTAGGCTGATGGATACCTCATCTTTTCTGGTGGTGCTTCTTGCGATGTTTTACTTGAGATTTATGAATGTTTACAACTATAAGTTCATCAAACAAGTCTTGATTTTTTAATTTCTTTTTCATTCTTCAATGAAATATATTTCTATTTCCAAAAAAAAAAAAAAAAGAATTTCTCAGTTGATTTTTAACAAACTTTTTTATGGTATGTATTGGTCAGCTATTGGACAAAATTTTCAATGGATTTGCGAATCTCTGGATGAGTATGAAAGTGCAGTCAAAGAGTAAAGAAAACCTTGACTCTCAATTATACAAGTTTAAGCCCCGTGTGTTCAAAATTGAAAAGGTTATTGAAGCAAATGCTGACAAATCAATTGACAATGAAATTTCTTCAGAAATGGAGTTACTCTCTGAAGATGAAACCACTGAGATGGTACCACCGCCCCTGCAGATTTTTCAGCAATTGTTTATTGTATCTTTGATCTTGTGCTATTTTCATTCATTAATTGGTTGAAATGAAATGTCATCTTCCAGAGTGAAGCTAGCAAGCAACATGAAACTTCAGAAGATGAATGGAGCCTAATAGACGAGTCTATGATTGATCGAATGATCCGCATTCATAATCAGCTGTTTGGCTCTCCTGATCTTGTTTTAGCTGTAAGCTCATAACAGATTTCTGGAAAATTGGAAATTTGGTGTTTTTTATATTTTCACTTCAAATACGTTAGTGCATCACTTTTTTACTGCTGCAATTAAAGATACTTTTGAACACAAACTCAAACGCACACTGTCAGAATTTGAATATTATGATGGGTTTTGATGGTATTAACAGTATTGATTTCTGCTTTCCACTTTTGTACTGCTGTTTTTCCTATTGTGGCTGCTGTATAACTTCTCCATTGGTTTCAGCCTGGAACTTCCAAAGTATCTGATGCTTCCCGTTTACTTTCTTTTTCTGGTTCATATAATTTGGGTTTGGCATTGATTAAAGGTATTCATGACTACTAAACTGTCGGTCATGCTTCATAATGACTGTTCTTTGAACCTTAAAGTTGAAATTGTTTGTTGTGTTTTATTCAGATTTTGGTGGTTTGTTGCTGTCAAGTCTGGATGCAAAACTTGCACCAGAGCACTTATTACGACTTTGTTTGGAGCATGAGGGAAACGGTGTTTTTTCTGAAAGAGTAGCTGGAAAATATAATTTCTACAAGGTTTGGCAAAGTGATTAATGAAATGTTTTAATTTTTAACATACAATTATTTAAGATTATGTTTGTAATACTTTTACCCAGGATTCCAATCCTTCGATGATAGCAAACATGGTGAAGTCACTTGCTTCTCTTCAACAACGTATTTCTTCACTTTTGCTTGATCAAGCAGAACATCACGTTCTTCAGAGAATCTTGGATATAATTGAAATCCTTCAAAATTCTTCTATGGACACCCCGGTAGCAAAGGTATTTATACTGCTACATAATGCTATATTTGAAATCCAAGGGGATAGAGTCTCTTGACTGAAATTGATGTTAGTAAGACCAACGCTTTAGATCATACTTAATTATCAAGATGGGGGCATATTTATACTTCAAATCTTAAACATAAAATTTAGTCCTTAGTTAAAAGCTACTCCTTATGGAACTAACAGTACTGCATCTGGCAATTCTTATTTTCTTGTAATTATCTATTGGGTTCTTATATTATAAGCAATTAAACCTTTTTTTTCCTTGTGTTTTTGCCTACGATCTTTACAGGCTTTATCAGGTTTGCAAATCCTGGTTAACAAGGTGCAGACATTACCAGAACATGGGTCGAAGTTTTCTTCCTCTAGTAAGGATTTTCAATTAAATATTTTTTGCTTTGCTCTTGAAGTTCATCTTCTTCAACTATTTGCATAACAACTTGCAGAGCAACTGGAGCCTGTACTTGAATTAGTTTCATTATGGAAAAGGATTGAGTTTGACTCATGGCCAGCATTGCTTGATGAGGTGCAGGACCAGTACGAATTCAATTGTGGAAAGGTGACACTATGGTCCATTCTATGTTGTTTTATAATGCTACTTTTGCTCCACAGGATGAGGGAGGGTTCTGAACCGTAGAGAATCTTTTGTTTCGTTACCTTGATCTATACTTCTAATTTGATTGTTTTAGTAACTTGACCTGGAATGGTTAAGGGATGGTTTTTCCCACTTGATATCGTTACTGGCTATTGCTATAAAAGTTAACAATTGCACGTGCAGAAACTGTTCGAGATTTGGGTTTTTTGTGTGTGTGTTTTTTTTTTTAATTATTATTATCAAAATTGCATGTGGTCTCAGGTGGCTGAAGCACAAATTCTTTCGTTGCTGCTTCTGACCAAGTGTTTCTGGTCTTGAACAACCTATATGTTACATCTTTACGCGCTAATAAAATACTTCTGCCTCATTTTTGCTGCAGTTATGGTTTCCTCTTTTTTCTATCCTTCGGCATTGGCATTCTGACTCTACCATCAATAGGCATGTTCTTTACCTATTAAACACTGCACCCTAAATGTTTTTTATTCTTCTGCTATTTTATATCAAACAGTAGCATGTTTGTTGCAGTTTGGAGGATTTCATCCATACGTCAAGTGTTGGGGAATTCAGAAAACGCCTTCAACTTCTTTTTTCATTCCTTGGACAAATTAGGACTGGTGCATGTGTTAAAGTTTCAAGGTAATACAAAGAGATCGGTTCTTAAATCTTGCTTGTGAGAAGTGGTATAATAGGAAGATGGACAAAGTGAATTGTATGTGATTATTATACATTCTTAATCCTATAAAGATTTGGTACAAACAGATTCAAGTCTAATGGTTGAAGTACCCCTTCTCGCTTCATTGTGATTAGTTTCTGCAGTTAGCTATCGGTATTCTAAAGTCTTTCTTTCTAATCATGAAATCGTCTCAAATAATGCAGTCCTTATGAGATGGAACTTTTGAGGGCCTTGTACAACTTATTTGGATATTATGTTCAATTTTTACCAATGTAAGTTCCACGAGATATGATATATATTTTTTTCCACTTCAGAATATTGGATGCTTCATGTATTGATAGATCAAGAGATATGATCTGTTTTTTTTCCACTTCAGAATATTGGAGCATATAGAAGGTTTTCGGAAGAAAATTGAAACGGAGTTGAAGGAACTTCAGAAATTATGTCGTTGGGAACGTGTTGAGAGTTATTGTTCTCTGGAGAACTCAAGGAGAATTAGGCTGAAGCTCAGGAAGCTAATTAAGAAATACAGTGTAAGTGATAAACAATCACTTCAACTAGCTTTTTATACGTTTGGTGCCGTCATTGAGCTGAAATCAGTCCTTTATTCTGGAATTTGAATTTGGAAGGGTGGGTAAATGAGACCCTTGGGTTGCATCCACTACTAGAGAGGATGATAGGGATCATATGGAATCACAAACCTTGACATTTTCCTTATATTTTTCCTTTTGTTTCTACCTTCTCTCCTTTTCATTATAGGATCTATTGCAGCAACCTGTGTTGCTTTTCTTCAATCAAGATGCAGGAAAAAAAGAAACCAAAATACAATCTCTTCAATCTGGTGCAGAAGACAGGTTAACCTTTTTTTTTTGTCTTCCTGCTGTTTCATGTGACTAATGCGCTTAGAACTCCTTGTATAGTGATCCTAACATGCGTTGTATGCTTTTTAGGTTTAATTGGTTTACTGACTGGAGAAAAAGTGTGCAAAGTGTGCTGCAAAATTTCTGCCTGAATGGAACTCCTGAACTCAAGTTTTCATTCTCGTGTTTAAGGAGTGCTGAAGGTTATTTATTAATTTTTATAATTTTTTTATTGTTGAGTCCTGTTTCCTATTTAATGCATAAGGATATTGCTACTTTTCAGATTTGATTAGTGTTATTCAGCAATCAGAATCTCAATCGCCTTCCTCTTCCTATCAAGAAGAATGGAAATCTTTAAGTTGCACCGTTGAAAGAATATACCAAAGTGCAATCTATTGTGATGATATTTGGAAGGAATCAAAAAAGAGCCAAGGGAAGAGAAGGGCCTTGTCTGAACTTTTGAAGCTCTTGGAAGCCAGTGGTTTGTCGAGGCATAAGTCTATTTATTTAGAGGTAGTAAACATTCGATGTGAAATTTTCCTTCAATTTTGGAGCCATCTAGATTGTTATGTCATGTTTGCTTAAATGTTGGCTTGGCCCTTTCAGGAGCATCCTAAATCTTGGTGGTTCCTTCAGCGATCAGATGACATTGAGTATTTGCTTCTGACTGAAAGTAGACTGCCACGTGGATTTTCAGATGACACTACTTCCGGTGAAGGTCAAAAGTTTCAGAATGTAGGATTAGCTGCTAAAAGAAGTGAAGCCATCGAATACTACTTCAAGAGTGTAAAAGCAGTGTTGCTCTTACAGCAGATTTGCTTGAACTCTCACAAAGATGTCACTCGGGAGCAGGTAACTTCTATTTTGAAAAACCACATCATCAATATTGTAGAAATTCTGCTGTGAGGTAACCAGCACGATTGCATGTCTGCGCACTGGTTTTCCATCCTAAATAAAGGACTTTACGTTCTTGTTTCTTTATAATACTGTCCTGCTATATTATGCGGCACAGTGGTTGGATGTTCCCCATGTCCAATTTCTTCATGCTTTATGGAGCCACGACTTAAATTTGGCCATTATATCCGGGTTTTCTCTTTTCCAGGTTGAGCGGTCATGCTCTTTTCTGAACCAACTTATTGTAATGCAGCAAAAGCAACACACTGTTGCTGATCACTTTGCTAAGCATTTAAATCACTTGAAAAGTTGTGTATCACTTTTGGAAAAGTTGTACTCAAGTTCTAAGGATTCCAGTGCTTGTAATGGTTATGAAATCAGAATAAGTTGTAATCAGGATATCATATATAGATGCATGTGGCAGCAGAAGGTCAGTTTGATTTTCATTTCCTGATTTCAATGCTATTTCATCATTTTGGGAAAAAGTTCAACTGTCTTTCTGGATTTTACAGCAAATCTTTGACAGTTTGAGTACAATGGCTTACGAAGAATTCATCCTGCTCAAATCCTATAAAAATGTGCATTTGAAGTCCTGCCAAAGCATCAAATCTGAAGAAAATTGGGTTCTTGAAGCAATAGAGAAATTTTTGCCTGTGTTCCAGAAGTCAAAGGTTCAGAATTTCATTTCATTTTTTATTATTTGGATTCTGTGATTGTTGCTCTATATTTATGTAATCCATGTTGCAGGATTGCCTTGATGACTGCCTTCTCGGCCAGAAGGAAGTTATATCAACGCCTGCGAGTGTCTTGCAACCATATGTTGTAACAGATCAAATGAAAGAGCTTGTCGTTCAGAATTTTGAAACTATCAATATCTTCAGGGAGTATCACTCTGCTCTGTCCAAGCGTGTTGCTAATCGAAGCTCAGTTGAAAATATTCTTCTTGGTCATTTTGATGTAATATTTGAGAAGGTATGCCTTCGATCATTTTTATCCCCATTATTTTTGTGTTAACCGATACCAGTTGCTTGTAAGTGGATTCAACTTCTCACAGATGGTCATTTGAAAATTGAAATTTTTGCAGTCAAGTCTTGTTGAGGAAGAGTTCCGATCTGGTCTGGAGGGAAAGGGTAGTTTGAGAAATGGTGAAAATTTTTCTGAGATTAATAGCAGATTTAATGAAGCTCTTGAGGATACTTTCAGACATATTTTCAGTGCATTGGAAAATTTTACTTCATCCTGCTCTGAGCAGAGTCTGCCAGCAGAAAATATAGGGAATGTTACTTCCTGGGAAACTTTATTGGGCTTGTTTATGAAAAATTTGAGCTTGGACACTTTATGTGATAAGCTTCTCAAGACAATCTCTTGTGCGGTAAGTTGATATTTTTCTCACTCATTTTTCTACATTTTCTTTTTGAAAACGTGGCCTGACTTTTCATTTGTTGTTTATGTGTTCAGGATAAACTGCTTTATACTTCTGGTACAGAACTCAAGGGCAATTCTCTCTCTGAAGAGCACATATTGCCATCGCATGTGGGTGCTTATTTCGAGCAATTACATACACTTTTAGGCTTAATGAAGAATATTGGTGAACATCTGCTACAAGATGTTCTTGACTTCAATTGCTCGGTAGGTTGTCCTAACTCAATTATATTCCTTCAGAGTTTTGCTGATGTTCACATGCATGCCACATTGATGAACTTTTCTTTTTCTCTTTTATCCCTTTAATGGAAAAATCATGTTGTACCATATAGTCCTTTTGTGAGCATTGATTTTAATATGAAGTAAGAAGTCATTTGCATTTCCATTTCATTTATACCGGTGTTTATCTCAAATTTTCAATGCCAGGTATCAGTAACAACCAATGTGCTAGCAACAGTTTTAGCTAATTTGTATTCTGAAGGATTTGGAATTTCTACTGAAGACCCAGACGATGATGTCACTGATAAAAAAGTTCAGGATGCGAGTGGAACTGGTATGGGAGAAGGTGCAGGATTAAATGATGTGAGTGACCAGATAATTGATGAGGATCAGCTGCTTGGTGCTAATGAGAAGGTATGCTACGAGCATAATCATGCTAGATAATCAAACTTCCTGTGGTTATTTTCAATTGTTTATTGATTTTTCTAATAATAAATTACTTGTTTTAGGCAAGTGAGCTGGATGATCCAACTGAAAACCCGAGTAAAAATGATAAAGGTATTGAAATGGAGCAAGATTTTGATGCAGAAACATTTAGTGTTAGTGAGGATTCTGAGGAGGACGATGAAGCTGATGATGGAGATGAGCAATTGGATCCTGTCCTAGGAAAAACAGGAGCTGAAAGTGAAGTAGTTGATGAGAAAATGTGGAATAAGGACGAAGATGAATGTCCTAATGACAAGAATGAAAAAGTTGAATCAGGGCCTCCAGTTAAGAATGAGGATGTCAGCTCTAGGGAACTTAGAGCCAATGATGAACATTCTGCTTCTGCAGATGAAAATGGTGAGACAGATATCAATGAACAAAAAGAACGGAATGATGAAGGTGAAAGTAATGCTGACCCTGTTGATGGAGAGGAAGCTGAGGAAATGAATTTTGATAAAGAGGATGAATTTGCTGAACCATCAGAATCGAAGCATGAAGAGTTAAATGAATGTTCAGATCTGCAGATGGATGAAAAAGAGGATGCATCTTCTGTGCAAGATGATCTCGAAGAGGATGGAAATTCTACCGAGAATGGGAACATCGAGGAGAATGTGACAGATCCAATAGATGAAAATATGACTGAAGCAGAGACTGAGCATGAAACTTCTGAAATGGACATTGAGGGTGGTGATCGTGAGGAAAATAATCAACCAAATGCATTGGCACCTAGGAATGATGTATCAGAGGCAGGTGAAAATGCGCAAAATGCAGAATCTGCTACACAGCCAAATGGTGGCTTGCAGTCATCAGACTCTAGGAACATTGACCTGGAGACAAGCTGGTCTCGAAGTAATGAAATACAAAATGATGGTGCTCCATCAAGAAGCATGCCTACTGGTGATGCTTCGGAGACTGATATCTTGGCCGCAGACTCATCAAGTGGTGGGAGATTCACTGATGATCCTTCAAATACTCAATTGCCACAGCATGAAGCATCATCTTTTCAGAAAATGCAACCAAATCCTTATCGGAATGTTGGTGATGCACTAAATAAGTGGAAGGAAAGAGCAAGAGTTTCAGTCGATCTCCAGGCAAATAATGCAGATGTACAAGAGGAGATGGTGGACGAAGATGCAGAAGAGTATGGATTTGTTTCTGAGTTGGAAAAGGGCTCTGCACAGGCCATGGGACCCGCAACATCTGAGCAGATTGATAGAGATGCCAATGTTAATAACTTTGACAAAGATAGTATTGCTGCCACAAAGTCCGACAACTCTGAGCCAATGGAGTCTGAGAGACAAAATCTTGACACACATGCTTTGAGTCGCACCTCCATTCATAAAAGTACAGTGGATGATCCCATACCTGTTTCAAATTTGGAGAATCCAACTGAAGATGAATCTCAAGAATTTCGTAACACTGAAGATGGTGTTTCTACACAATTATCAAATAATCTGGTATCTGTCAATAGAACTTACTTAAATGAGCCAATGCGTAAATTTGAAGAGCTCACTGTGAGTGATGATGAGTTGGGGAAAGTGAACAATCCTGAGGTAATCTCTAATGAGATGAAAGATAATGCAACAGCTCTCTGGAGGAAATATGAACTGCGTACAACTAGGTTATCTCAGGAGTTGGCTGAACAACTACGTCTCGTCATGGAGCCAACTCTTGCCAGCAAGCTCCAGGGGGATTACAAAACTGGCAAAAGGATCAATATGAAAAAGGTAGCCTCTATGCAGTCGTCTTAAACTTGTCACTTTCTTTTTTTCCCCCTTTAAAAGTTCTCAAAAAATCTATTGCTTTTTGCATTCAGGTTATTCCCTATATAGCAAGTCATTATCGTAAAGATAAGATTTGGATGAGAAGAACAAGGCCTAACAAGCGCGATTACCAAATTGTTATTGCCGTGGATGATTCCCGGAGCATGTCTGAAAGTTGCTGTGGAGATGTTGCTATTGAAGCTTTAGTGACTGTATGCCGTGCCATGTCCCAACTAGAAATGGGAAGCTTAGCAGTTGCAAGCTTTGGGAAGAAGGGAAACATAAAGTTACTGCATGACTTTGATCAATCATTCACGGCAGAAGCTGGTGTCCAGGTATAGATATTTCCGATGCTTATTTAGAAACTAGGATGTTATGGATGATAGACTGAGACTTTATGCTTTCGTTTCGCTTACGCCGTACCCTAAGATATACCAGACGCTCAACCCTTTTTTTATCTGATAAATGTGGGTACAGATGATCTCCAATTTAACATTCAAACAAGAGAACAGCATCGCTGACGAACCTGTTGTTGACCTATTGAAATATCTGAATGACACGCTGGATAATGCAGTCACCAAAGCACGTCTTCCATCTGGATACAATCCCCTACAGCAGCTTGTATTAATCATTGCAGATGGAAGATTTCATGAGAAGGTGATACTTTTTCTTAGTTATTATTCTTATTAATGGGCTAAACTCTCATCTGTTTTATAAAAACAAAAATTCAGGTAAAACATGTTTGTGTAGCTTTATTGTAGAATTTTTTTCTTGTTTTATTTTTAAAATAAATGACGGTTTGAGAGTTTAACGATGTGAGAGTGGGAATTTGGACTTCTAATAAAAGTATATGCCTTAACTAGTGAAGGTACGTTTTGGCTAGCTAAAACAATGGGCCGTTACATACCTTTTTCCGCTTCTCTTGGAACATGAACTGTTTATTGGATTATCTTATACTGAAGAAAAGTCCCAGCTCTAGTATTATTTTTATAACCAGCATGTTGCCTCGTGCAGGAGAACTTAAAACGGTATGTGAGGGATCTTCTAAGTCGAAAACGTATGGTTGCATTTCTGCTTCTTGATAGTCCGCAGGAGTCCATCATGGACCTCATGGTATTCCCTTCATGGCTCTATTTCCATCCATGATTTTTCTTCTTTCCATTTTTGAAAAGTATAGGCCTCGTTTAATAACCATTTGGTTTTTGGTTTTTGGTTTTTGAAAATTAGGCTTGTTTTCTCTCAATTTTCCTACCATGACTTTCATCTTTGTCAATGACACGTTTGAATTTCTAGTCAAATTCTAAAAACAAAAACAAGTTTTTGAAAACTACTTTTTTTAGTTTTCAAAATTTGCTTGGTTTTTAAGAACAAGGAAAGAAAGGTATTAGAAAAACAAAGAAGCTTGTTGGTGGAAGTAGGGCTTATAAGCTTAATTTTCAAAAACCAAATGATTATCAAACGGGGTATAGTTTTCTGAGAATTTAGATTTTAGATTCAAATCTTCTTTCCGCTGACTACAATCTCTCTCTCTGGTTTTCAGGAAGCTTCTTTTGAAGGTGGAAATATTAAGTTCTCAAAGTACTTAGATTCTTTTCCGTTCCCATATTACATAATTCTAAGGAATATCGAAGCACTTCCAAGGACCCTTGGAGATCTACTGAGACAGGTAAAAATCTAACAGCAAAGACTTGGCTCTCAAAATAGTTTCTGTCTTTTTTTTTTTTTTTTTTTTTTTTTTCTCCTTCATATAATGGAAGCCAATGATGTTCTTTTTCTTTTTTGGTTGCAGTGGTTTGAGCTTATGCAAAATTCTGGGGACTAAGTTTCTGGGATTTGATTTTTGGAACTTTAGATTGAAGGATTTGGAAGTATTTCATGAAGCTGAATGTAAATTGTATCTTACAGTTACTTAAATGTAATTGAGATCACAATTATTATCAATAAAGATCAAAAGTTTCCTTCTCTTTTGGGCACCTGGTTCTTGTTTTCCTGTTGGCCTTTGGTTTTCATAGCACAGTTGTGGAAGTTAAACTAGTGAGAATTTGGAAGAGATTATTAGTGTTTTTTTTTTTTTTTCTTTTTTTTAGTATAAAAAATAAACTATTAGGATTTGAATATATTCCTGTCTGATAATTAAAAGACAATTTATGTATGCAAAATAAGGCGGCAAAACCATAAAAGAATGATCAACAAACAAAGCCATTGACTCGGACATGTCTTAGCATTAACATTTTGCATAGGGAAATTGTGCTGGATGACTAGAATAAATAAGTTGTTCACTTTTTTGGCTAAAAAACTTTCGTTTTCTCGAACGTGGCTACCGTGAATCGAGGGACGCGCAAATGGGTGGTGATTTTCCATTTTTACCCCTGGGTATGTCCGCGTATATACAGACGCCGTCTATGTTGCCGTTACATGCCCAAGATCTTTTTTCTCCACATTTTGTGGGATTCTCGTTGGTTTCCCCCAGATCCCGTTTTTTTCACCTTCCAACAGTCAAAATCGGTTTTTGTTTATATTCCCTACTTCCACGCATTCTCAAACTCTTATCTCAACTACTGTTTGAAGATCTTTACAATATATAGCTTAATCCAAGTCTTTTTCATTCCCATGGTTGGAATACTCTCTGATATTTTTTTTATTGAATTTTACCATTAACAAGAAATGGTTCAACAACAAATCACAGTTTTGTTCAACGGTGTTTGGGATGTGGCAGAAATCTACAGTGATTTTAAGTCCGGTGTTGTGACGGTTCCTTGTGATGCTAATCTCTCTCAACTTAAGGTATGTGCTGCTAACTACCTCAACTTGGCTGACGGTAATAGTATCTACCGACTGACACTCTTCAGGGACTGGTCAAACAACCTGATAAACATAGTCCTTTCAGAAGATAGAGATGTTTTTTGGATGGTAAACGGTTTTCAGAATGGCACGTACAAGGATTGTTGTGTAGTTGCGGACGTCCAGGGGGTAGATACTGCCATACACAACGAGGGGGCAGTCGCAAACTCATCCCGGGGGTAATCATATGTTTAATTATCTATATTACTAAAAGAATTTGATGTTTATTTTTTTTTCCAGAAGCCAGCTTGTTATTCATTTTTAGCTAGATGATAGATTTTGTCGTAGAGAATTCAAATTAGGTTGTTAGGTGGTTCAATTATGTATTTCTCTCTCTCCCTCATAAATCTCCTACCTTCTAATTTTGTCTTTTTAAATACCCCAACTTGAATATTCAACGAAGTTGGAAGTTTAGTTTATGTAATTCCTTGTAACTACCGTAGTGAGGTAGTGTTTGTTGTCATTTATGGGTGTGTAATTGGGGTACTCTTTTTTTTTTTTTTTTTTTTTTGTGAATCATATGTGTTCACATCAGGTGGTGTAATTCCGTGTAAATACGGTTCGAGGGGATTGTTTTTTATTAGCTATGGGTTTGTAATCGGGGTAATCATTCTTCATTTTTTTTTTTTTTGTGTTTTTCGTGAATCATATGTTTATCTTTAAGTAGGGGATAATCATATGTTTATTTGTACTGCTAAAAGAATTTGATGTTTATTTTTTTCCAGAAGCCGACTTGTTATTCATTTTTAGCTAGATGATAGATTTTTCCGCGTAGAGAATTCAAATTAGGTTGTTAGGTGGTTTCAATTATGTATTTCTCTCTCTTCCTCATAAATCTCATACCTTTTAGTTGCATTCTCCTAATATTTCATTTTTAGCTAGATGATAGATTTTGTAGTAGATAATTCAAATTAGGTTGTTAGGTGGTTTATGTATTTCTCTCTCTTCCTCATAAATCTCCTACCTTATAGTTGCATTTCTCTCTCCTAATATTTGATCTAAACGGTAGGAAGTTCATAGACGTATTGTTAGGGGTAATTTTGTCTTCTTCAATCAGGAAGTTATTAATTAAAATCACGTTAGCCATTTAGTTAGTTACGAAACCTTTTTAGCTATTTTTCAAGTCCCACCTATTTATTTTAGCCATATATCTCGTTGCCCCTTTTGCATATTATATATTTACATGTGGCCTATTAAATAATGTGTTACAAATTATAATATTATTGACGATTAGATCACCTTACATCATTTTTGTTGACGTAAATTGTTTGGTTTTTTGGTTCTCTTAATATTAGTACAAGTGTAGGTAATTTAGATTAAAAAAATAGGAAAAGGGAGATTCAATTCAGAAATAATAATGCATTAGAACAAATTGATTTTTCTTTCTAAAATAATTTAAAATTTCTTATTTACACCGTCACGAATTTCTCTTCAATTTTAATCCACTTTTCTAAATACCTTCTGTTTGAAAAAGATATTGGAGCCAAACAATGCTAAAATTATAAGTATTTTAGAATATTCGAACCATAAAAGTTAGAGATTAAAAGGACATAAACATTGCTAGCTTGTCACAGCCTCATTTATTCATTCCTAGAGGCTTATATAGCCTAACAACTTTCCTCCATGAAATTAAAATTTTTTTCAATTGTCAATTTTTGAGTTAAGAAGGCATCAATTATGTCTACTTCGCATCAATAAAGTCTTATTTTACAGACGTTAACATTATCTTTTAGGGTCGTACTTCACATTTATTTAGTCTTTACAGTTTACAAGACATTTTTTTTTTATTCAACAATTGCAAAGGTAGAGAATTAAACCATTAACCTTTGAGTCAGTGTCTTATCCATTGAATTATGTTCAAATCGACAAATGTCTCCTTAGGTGATCTATAAATATGTAATCCCATAAACTAAATTTAGTTTATTATATACTAAAGTTCAAAACTAAATTATTACTTTAAAAAAAAAACTAAATTATTACAAAATTTTAAATTTTATTAACTAAAAAATCTTTTAAAAAACAATAATTTCAAAGAGAGAGAGAGAAAAAAGAGAAACATGAAAATATGATTGGTGGAGTGTCATGTACTACGCCACAGAGGATAAAACCTCGAAAAATACGGTCTCCGATGGATAGGGTTTACACGTCACTCATTGGTTCGAAGGACCCGCCGCCAAGAAGGAAACCCTAACAATAACAAGGCAAAGCCATCCACTTTTTCTAATCCATTACCGCCACGTGTCAGTCACCTTTTACCTCTTCTTTATCTTTCCTTCACTCCCCCTTCCCCCTCTCATCCGGTTCCCCTTCTCCATCTCCGACCGCCATTAACATCCAATCGGAGCCCTAGATTCCCTCTTCTTCACCTTCCCATCTCAATTCAATTCCACTGGTTTTCGACGATTCTTTCTCCGGTGAATGTTGTCGTTTCACCTGGAAATGGTGGATCAATACGTCGTCGATTGTGTTCCATCCAAGACCTGGTTCCACAAGAGGAAAAAACTTTTGAATTGAATTGAATTGAATGATTCGAGATCCGTCTCCTCTGTGAAATTTGTATATTAATCGAAAAATCTGTACAGTTTACCTTGTTCTTCACATGTTATCTTCGCATAGATTCGGTTGTAGAAGGAAGAAGTGGCGCCGGAGATTTGAGCTTTGAAGATTGGAATCGATTCTGGATTGTTCGTTTTTTCGTTCTGGTTTTTTGGTTTTTTTTTATTCTGTGAAAGCTTGGAGAAGGTGGCGAAGATGAATTTGGGTGCGGCGGAGGAAGAATCGCCGCAGGAGATTCATATTCCGGCCGAAATCGATTGGCAAATGCTCGATAAATCTAAATTCTTCTTTCTCGGTGCGGCTCTGTTTTCAGGTGTTTCGGCTTCTCTTTACCCTATGGTGGTGTTGAAAACTCGGCAACAGGTTGCTCATTCGCAGCTTTCTTGCATCAGAACTGCATTTTCGCTTGTCCGCCATGAGGGTTTTCGAGCTCTCTACAGAGGATTTGGGACTTCTCTGATGGGGACTATCCCTGCCAGAGCTCTGTACATGGGAGCTCTTGAGGTTACGAAGAGCTACGTCGGAACTGCCACTGTTAGAATGGGATTTCCAGAGGCTTCTGCTGCTACAATTGCTAATGCAGCTGCTGGATTGAGTGCTGCAATGGCAGCTCAGCTTGTATGGACTCCTGTTGATGTTGTGAGTCAGAGACTCATGGTTCAAAGTAGCTACAATCCCACTGCTCCGAATGCCCATTACATCAATGGGATCGATGCGTTTCGAAAAATCCTCAACACTGACGGTCTCCGAGGCCTCTACCGGGGTTTCGGGATATCGATTTTGACATATGCACCGTCGAATGCAGTGTGGTGGGCTTCTTATTATGTAGCGCAAAGGCTGGTTTGGGGTGGAATTGGATGCTATCATGCTAAGAAGGTTGATGAAGGGAATGAAAATGGAGCTACTAATGTTTACAGACCGGATTCGAAGACTGTGATTGCAGTTCAGGGTGCGAGCGCAGCGATGGCGGGTAGTATCTCAGCCTTGATAACAATGCCTCTTGATACAATCAAAACTAGGTTGCAAGTTTTGGATGGTGATGAAAATGGTAGACGAGGGCCAACAATTGGCCAGACTTTAAGAAATTTAGTAAGGGAAGGCGGCTGGTCGGCGTGTTACAGAGGTTTGGCGCCTCGGTGTGCCTCGATGTCGATGTCTGCAACAACAATGATCACTACATATGAGTTTCTCAAACGGCTATCAACCAAGAATCAAGAGGGGGGTTTAACAAGCTAAACAGCAGCAGAAAAGGATGAGTTTTCATGGAGTCTAAATGCTGGAGATTGTCATTTTCTGTAACTGTTTCTGATAATTCTCTTTTTTGGATTTTTTTTTTCTTTCTTTTTTTAATCAATCTACCTTGTTGATATAATGTAAGGCATCGCAATGTTCATATATAAAATGTACAGAAATAATTACTTCCTGTAAAACTGGTAGCTTTGATTTAGTGTTGGGTATTAAATAATTATATAATACTGTGAGTTTTTCTTAGACAATTTTCATTTATTTCTTGAGTCAGTAATAGCTTGAATTTAGAATAAAAGAATGTTGCCAACTGATCTGAAGATTGAAATCTATCTGGATGAATTAAAACGTTATTCTTTTTTTTTATATAAGAATTAAAACGTTATTCTTGTCAAAGTCAAAAGAAATAAACGATAATGTTAAAAAAAATGAAAAAGATTTAAATGATAATTACAAGATTCCATCTTCTAACTGAAGATTTCAAATAGAATTAATCATAACGCCCAGATAAGACATTCATGTACTAAGTGGGCCTACCTTATGGTGGGTCTTTAATGATAATTGAAATTATAGTGGTAGTTCTAATTTCTAATTTTAGGCATATTGTGATAATTATGGATTTGATGTATTTTCAAAAAAAAAAAAAAAAAAATTATGCATTTGATGTTTTTGCTCAAGTTACCTATCTAATCCGTACCAAAAAAAAAAAAAAAGTCATTAAGATATTAGTAACCTGTCAATTTGAACACACCTCAACTAGTTAATCTGGACACAGCTCAACTAGTCATTAACATATTATTAGTACAAAAAAAAGAAAAAAAAAAAGTCATTAAAATATTAGTAACTTGTCAATCTGAACACAGCTCAACTAGTTAATCTGGACACGGCTCAACTAGTCATTAACATATTAGTAACTTGTCAATCTAGACGAAGTTCAACTAGTTAAGGCATTATACCACCAACTTAAAAGTCAAAATTTGAATTTCTTACCCAAAAAAAAAAAATAAAAATCTACCGATCAAATGTTTAACATGGTTGTCATTAAAAAGAACATTTAAAAAGAAACCAATTTTTTCAGCTCTTGAAACACCCAATCCATCCATTTGATGTTGGAATCTAATAGGCAAATAGAAAAACAGTTGATTGGTTTAGATGATCACTGAGTATATTCTTTACTAAATCAAAAGGTTAACAACATGGTTCATTGTTGAGAGCTTTCAAAGTTTATAAGCCTAACTCTCATGGATCATGAAAAGACTAAGAGGACAATCTTACCAGACTTTACATGGAAAACTGAAAAGGCAGTGTTACCCAAAACTGGAAACCTGAAATATGCTAAAGGCAAAGCAAAGCAAAGCACTTGCCCTGTGATTCCATAATCAAAGAAAGAGGAAAGTAACAGTGGTATTTTCCAGAATTGCATTTTTAAATGCGACCTCTCTTGTTGCTGCAGGATGGGCATTTGTACTGCTTGATGTGCTCTGCTTTGGCAGGGGTTATTCTAACGCATTTTCCATGGAACCACTTCTCACAGATATCACAGCAAATCCAAAATTCATCTGATGCGTAATTCTCACCACATGCCCCACACAAGGTGTCACCGTGCTCGTCTTCGTCTTCTTCATACAAGGCCTCTCTCTCGTCCCTTGCCTGCGGCTGCCTTGCATACATTCCTTGAATTTCAGCTTCCCGCTGAAAATAGTCGAAAGATTGAATGAAGTAAAAAAAACCGAGTAATCAATGCTTAGATTATATTACTCCAACAAGCAGCACCAATAAGTTCGCCATGGGGCATCTCTTATCCTTGCTCAATTTCATTCTTGAGTAGGTGGATGGGAAATAACTGAGGCACAGGTACAGGCATGGAAAATTATAGACTGTCCAACAGAGCTATAAACATTATTGTAATTAAGCACCACACGGTTCTATAAGCCACATAATATCACTGTCCCAGCTCCATTATTTTTCTATATGTCTCTACACCATTTGGTACAAATATGAAATCAAGACAAACTATATTCAGCAATGGAGTAACACAAATAAAATCAATCTACCAACTGAAAAGAAGAAGAAGAAGACCTATCCACTTACTGATTTAAAGTTTGACTTGGTTCTGCTACCATTAGCACTTGATGACTTTTCCTTGACTTGTTTCTTTGCAATACCTGTGACTACTTCAAATACAGTTGGCAATTCATTTATCATATTAAAAAGCCGCCTCCTGCATCAAAATATAAGGTTAGCAAAACCATGGTTGTTGAATTAACTCCCTATGAACTAAATTTAAAATGAAAATACCTGTCAGATTTATCAAATCCAAATCTCGCACCAAAATAGAAGGCAACAGAGAGCAGCCAAGAATCGCTATGGACAGCAACCAGAGCCAACCAATCCCTTTCTTGCATGCCATCTCTTGCAAAATTAATACCCAATGCTGGCTCTGGCAGTTCTGGAGGTACTTCTTCAGCAGGTAAATTAACTTCCCATACTTCATTTGGAAAGCCATACAAGCATAGATTTTCCTTCTCTGTAAGCACCAAATAACCATTTCAAATATAGCTAAGGAGGGAGTTCTAATACAAAATACTAAGAATGTAAAAATCTAAAACTTCTAATGGTAAACGAAGAACAAGAGACAAAAAAAAAAAGGACAATTGCATGCACATAATTTTTAACGGATGAGGGTGGGGACAACAGTTTGTATTCCAGATAACATGAAGAGACAATTGAACTTTGTACACAACGAATTCATGGCTTAAAAGTTAAGGAGAAGCAAAACAGAGATTACTAAAGGCATGTACCAGGATCACATTGTTGAAAGAACTCTTCGACATCTGCAATGATAAAACTGAGAAGAATTAGAAATTCACAGCTCCCAAATGAAACCAAAAGCCAAGGTCCAAACAACCAAGCACTCTCAATCAAAGTTACAGAAATAAAGCATCCAACCATTCCGTTTCTTGAATAAGAAAATCAGCAAGACACGAAAAGCGGACTACATAAAAACAAAACGAAAAAACCACTCCATTACCTGAACAGGATAAGTTTTACAGCCTACATTTATCTACTAAAACATCCAAACACAAAATCCGCCAATTGAAATCAAAATCGTTAACAAACTGTATAGGAACATAAACTTTTAGGTTTTGCATCAACTCGCACAAAATATCAGACATACATGTACACAAGAGATTAGTTGCAACAACTTCAAAAATGCAGGCAAAGGAAGAGAGCTCTCTGGCTGCAATACCAGTACTCCGTCGCTCTCTTATTTCTTACCGAATGTAAACGGCCATGCATGTACACAAATCGACCAAAAAAATTGATCCACATTCAAGAACGAGATTCACAATACAATTCAACGCTTATACAGTCGAAAACTAGACTGAGATTCAACATTGCACAGCCACAGTCATGAAAGCCAAGAGTAGTATTAGAGAACACATTTTCTTTTATCCTCATTACTCATTTTTCACAAAGCACTTCCGTTTTCTCTCAAAAACCAAACGGCAACATCACGAACAAGAACGCCAAAATCAACCAAAAAAAAAAGCAACGAAGACAAACATAATCCATTCCGAAACGCAAGGTGAAGGACGTAACATACATACTAAAGCAATGAAAACAGAAAAAACACAGAACGAATTTGCATCACGCCTAGTTTTATCCTTCTCCTACAACGAGTCAACAAGAAAAGGAAAGACGAATACCTACGGTGAGGGCTTTGATGACGCCATTTCTTCGGCCTCTAAAATCACTGAAAACATCTTCGACTGAGCGATTGTGCACTGCGCCAACTCCATCCATTGCCGTTTCTTCGTGCTCGTCCTTGTGGCTCTGTACCTTCTCGAGACGAAATTGAGTCAAAAAAAGGAAAAAGAAAACTACAGATTACCTAGAGAGAGAAATAGAGGGAGAGAGAGAGAGAGAGACAAACAGAATCAATTTGCGAAGATGAATATATATTGTAATAGATCGTGAACGAGAAATTTGAATTTCTTGAAGGGCAAAGTCGGATTATTGAGATCTCTGTTTATCTTTCTTCCATGACCCTATTTTATTACCAAAATAATAATATTCTATTTTATCCTATTTTTAATGAAAATATATTCAACATAGAATATATTTTCATTTCCATAATGGTTTAGCCAAAATAAAATATGCCAAAAAGAAGTTTGATGGTCAAATTACCCCACCTTAGTTTCAATTTGGTTTTTTTTTTTATTTGGACTTGAGCATAATTCTTTTTTTCAATATAACTTAATTTCAGTCAACACATTTATCAAATTGGCTAAATTATAAAAAAAATACTCCTGAACTATGGGATTTGTTTAAAAAATGCCCCTGAATTTTGAAAAGTTTCAAAAACACCCTTGAACTTTGAAAAATATTTCAAAAATACTCTTGTCATTTTTTTTTTTTTATGGAAATCGTTAAAGTTTCAGTTTAAAAAATACCCTTGAACTTTAAAAAAAAATTAAATATCCTTATTGAAAAATGTTCTTCTTTTTTCCTCATCTCTCCGTAAATTCTAACGTTTTCCATCAAAAACTTAACGACAATGGTATTTTTTAAATATTTTTCAAAGTTCAGGGGTATTTTTGAAACTTTTCAAAGTTTAGGGACATTTTTTTAACAAACCCCATAGTTCAGGGGTATTTTTTTTTTTTTATAATTTAGCCTATCAAATTTAACAAATCATTCATACGGTTGCAAGTCCTTGCAATATTGAATACAAATACATTTTTAATTAATGTGGCAATGAGTTGGTATTTTACTATTTTGTACTTGGTTAGTTATGTCAACTACCATGTTGTTTTAGGTTGATTGGAAAACTATGGAAAAATCGTGGTATTGTAGCGAGGTAAAAAATGATTTGAGATTATTTATGATATTTAACCAATTATCATATTGAAACATTTAATACCACAATAAATTAATCATGGCTAAAACCTAAACTATAGGAACTAAATTGGAAGAAAAAATCCATAAAGAAAATTAAAATTTTTAGAATCCCAATGATCGAATTAGAATTATCTTTGTTGATGTGTGAATTTGACTAATGGGTCAGGCATAGAACGCGTGTAATTGCTCTGGTCATCTACTCTCGATCGCACAGGTTCAGGTTCGAGTGAGTTCCTTGCACCGATATAGTGGTGTGCCTTGTCCACTTTGAAGCTTAAGTCAATACAAATTGGTTTAGAGTCGAGCACTAGGTGAGATTGCATACCTTTTGAAATGGAGTGATCCCGTATTTTATAGTGTCAGTCTCCCTTGATAGGCATGTCACGAGGGCTCAAAAAGTCTTCCCCCTTTGGATAGTTGGGAGGTGCTCGACTTGGGGGATGGGGTCGCGTGGGTTATTCCCTTCTCTCCAAGTGGCCCTTTAGGCCTAACTAGGTTTACCCTCAACAATATTTGTTATATACTATTTTTCACAAAAATTTAAAATTTTAACCTTTATCCACCTCTTTCGATTGTTGTAATAATTCATCTTATCCACCTCTTTCGATTGTTGTAATAATTCATCTTTTGTTATGTAATAAGGGAAAGAATTTTACTTTAAATAAGTTAAATGATTGAAAATTTTAACCATTATCCACATCTCTTAATTGTTGTAATACTTTATCTCTCCATATGTAATATCCTATAGAATTTATTTTTAAATAAGTGAAGTGATTTGTGTTTATTATTATACTTTTAGTTTAAATTATATATATATATAAAGGTAAGAATTTAATTTGAAGTAACTTAAAAAGGAAAAAGTTAAGAAATGACACATTTCATCATGACTTTAGTCTAAAGTAGCTTTTCTTAACTACCACATTGCCCAATTGAAAATATCAAATTTACAGTCAGGTTTTTGTTTCAAAATTGGAAAAAACAAAACAAAACAAAAAACAATGGATGGATATGTGGGTGCACCAATAATTTATATTTATACATCAAGATATGATCATTCTAATGTCTACATTAATAATTATGTAAAACATAAACAATGGTGAAAAGTAGATTTTGTGCTTAGCCAGTTCAACAAGTTCTAATGGAAAAACACAAGAGATCTGAAAATGATCTTGGACAGCCAAATTAAAAAGTGGTTTTCCCATCTCCTAAAATTACCATAGTTGAAATGCTGCAGTTTTAAGCACTTTTGTGAGCTGAATTTTGCTATCATATCAGAAGAACATATATCATCAACAACCAACTGAGATCATCACAGAGGCAATTTGATCTTCTCTGACCATTTGAAGATATCAGAATAGACTTGATCACCTCCCAAATCTTCCCCTTGAGCCCCAGCTGCTATTCGAATTATATCTTCGATCAACGCAAAGTTCCCCATTATATCGACGTGAGCACCACTCTGCGTTCCTCGTCCTTCTAGCAAGTTTGATGGGGGAGAATGATTGTATTCTCTAACGTATGTTCGGATTCCCGATGGATTAAATCTGGTTTTCCCACGCCAGCCTTTTGCACACATGTAACCAGCACTTAGAACAGGCACGGTTTCGTCTCCGTCGACGGTGTAAACTCCGTCCTTCAGACAGCCATCTTCATCCCCTTCATTAGCTGCAGTATCTATCTGAAATGGAATGTAGCATTCAGCAGCAGGAGATAGCTTGTAGACATAAGCTCTTTCGGTCGGTATTCCAACTCCATACAAAGAAAAGATCTCCATGTCGGGAGCATTTGGCAATCTGCAGAGTAGTTTGATATTGTACAAAGGTTAATATAGCACAAGAATCTGGATAAGGATTCTGATATGGTTCTCAAAGGTATTCAGAGTTCATTGATACCAAATAGCACAAGAAGAGAGGGAAAAGTGCAAGTCTTAGCCAATTCCAGAGGTTCGAGAGGCCCAAATCTCTCCCAAAAGTTACTACAAAACACACAACAATTTATCTTTTTCTACCATCCTACCTCACCATCTATATACTCACTTGTAACCAAAATATCCAGAGGGGACCCTACTAACCTACATATATAAAATAAAATTATTGAATATCGCCACCACAATTTCGTGGCTCCCAAATAACCGATGAATCCATATCTTACATCAGTATACCTTCTAATAACCATTCAAAACAAATTCGAAATGCATTTTGTCATTATCATACATCTAACGGTAAAATACTATCTGACATATTTTTCCAACCTTGTCCAATAATTTCTCCTCTCATGAGGCATATAACTAACTAATTTCCTTCCCTAGTCCCACATCTTCACCCTTCTTTCTTCTAACATCAATGTATTGGATTGGAGGTCTATCAAAATGTTGTTATGATACCTAAATCTATATATTAACCTAAAATCAAGAAGGATAAGACACTCACCTTGTCTCCAATGGGTTTGACCAATACTTGTGGTGGTTGTATTTCGGATCATCCAAGTTGTCGGCAATTCCATATGAGAAATGGGCACTCCCACGTTCCATTGTATGTGGGGCAACATAATGAAGTAAATCTATGATTGATCCAGCTGTATAAACTTTGTAATCTGAGATTGCTCTGATACCCTCAATTCCCATGTCATGGTATTCAGTCCAAACGTCTTGGCAAGTAGTATTTGCAACATTGTGACCCTTGATAGCATCCTACACGATAATAAGATGTGCAATATAAGACTTCTTTGAAAGAATATCATCAAGATAACTGATTTGGGTTCCTTTTTCTGGCACAAATACAAGGAGACTGCAAGTTTTTCCATAAAAGAATCAAGAAAGTGAGGAGATCGACCATTTATCCATAAGTGAAGTTGTGCTTCAAAATATTTCGACAATAGACATAGTGCTAACAACCTATCAACACAATAAAAGCCTATCCCTCACCACAGGACAACCATTTGCCTGAAACACAGTTACCTAAGTATTTATTTATGGTTTGAGACACGATTGATTTATTAAATTAAAAATCTTTATACTAAAGAAAAGAGCCTTACCAAAAACTCAATCCTCTCAATCTCGGATGAATCTGCCTCTGCTATGTCTTTTCCAAACGATATAATCCTTCCATAGTGGGTTTTCTTCGAAAATGAAACCGTATCTCCATTACCATTATGGTCTCCATTATGTGTATCATTGTTTTTTAGCTTTCTTCTGCTGGGAAGATGGCCATCTTCAGGTGACCAATCAAGGCCACCCCATATAACATCCCCTCCTTTCGGTATCATTGACATGGTCGAATCCCATGTACGAGTCATCTTCATTACATGCTGCAATGTTTGAATGCGAAATAGATCATTGTCCAAGAAAACCGGTGCAATAGCCCTGTATTATGGGAAGGAAGAGACACGAAGTCTATAAGTCAACAGAAACCACAGCATCAAATGCTTATAGATTCATAATCAAACAAAACGATTGTCAATGAAGCAATCTCACATAAACAGAAAGCTGTAAGCATTTTATTTTACGGAGCAGCCTTGTGACTAAAACAAATGCTCCAAAATGTACCATATATGATTCAAAAAAATAAAGGTGTTTAACAACATTGGAAATGATAGTGGCTTGAAATTCATCCAGGCACACTAGGAAAAATCTACAAGCTAAGAATTAGAGCCTTATTACTATTGGCATAGACTAAGGTAACCTGAACGGAGATAAAAAAGATTGAGTTTATTGAATTACAACTTTCACACTAGACAACTTTCAGATTTATGAATTCAAGTACAAGTTACATGTGTCTACTATAAAAAGAGTCCTCTGTCTGAATATTGAATTTTCTTCCCTAGCCATGGAAATGCACAGACATACACACACAGCCAAATTAACCAACTACAATACAATTAAAGTGATAGAGACCTGGCAAATGCAATATCCTTAGCTTCAGCAGAGAAAAGCCCAGCAACAGCTTTGGGAACACCTAGAAATGGTCCACCAATATTTATAACTGCTTTTATATGCTTAGCACACCAGTCTGGTCCTCCCCCACCACCCATTGGCGCTGGTGCTTCAACCCACTTCATAAAGTGCATGAAGTATAAAACACCCATCGAATGTGGAATTATCACTGCTTTTTTCCCGCCAGTCGTTTTAACCATCAATTCTATGTTACTTTTTATTCGGCTGAGGGTTTGATCTCTAACCTATATCATTTGAGAATTTAAGTAATCAAGAAATGATTACAAGTGGTTAATAATATTAAAAATGGAACAACTCGGTAAGCTGAAAAACGATGATATTTTTATTAACTATTAGATTGTATTCCACCAAAATGATTACCTCAGTGTTTTGATATGAAATTCTCCAGTCATATGAAGCCATGTACATAGTTTTTTCCTCGTAACCAATACGAGCCAAATTAGCAATCAGGACTGCCCACACAAAATAACCAGGAGCAAAATAGTCAGCAGCAACAAGCCCAGTGACAGGCCTGACCCTGATTCCTGGAGGATCTAATCCAGTTTCGTTATCCAATGACATGTGCTCTACCCAGCACGAAGGTCTGCAAGGGAAAAGGTTGAACAAGCATACCAAATTTAGTCATATAAAACCAACCACCAGTTTCTTGCATGTGCACAGCATCAAACAGTTCATTGCAAATGTTACTATCCAGGAGAATTCTTTAAAAAATCAACCACACAACACTAACAACTTCAAAGAAGGAAGTGGTTGAAAATCCAATAGACATCAATAATCTTAAAACCTCAAACTAGATAGCTGATATATATCACTCTTTAATTTATTTAGAAAATTAACAGAGACTCGGTCTTATAAATACAATTTCAACAATCATACAAAGAAACATGATAAAATTAAACCATCGAAATGAAAAAAGGATTATTATCTAATACCTTTTGTATACTTCGCCGAATGTGCCACCCCACAGACGCTTCCTGAACAAACCTTCTGCGCATTCATGGCCTTCCCAAAGTTCAAGCCCACCAGTGACAATTCCCGGCACAAACACCACAGGGTGCTTCACCTTCAACCCCTCTTTCTTCAATTTGACACCCGGTGGATCCGGCAATGGCCCTGTGATTGCCTCTGTCACATACTGAGGCAAAGATGCCGGCATCGCATTGTACAGAAACAACAAGAGCCACCACGCCGTACAAACGCACCCAACAAACCAGCAACAACTATCTACACACGACCACTTTTTCTTTGCCTTAACTTCCTTTACTTTTCCACTGACTTTCTCCTTCTTATCGTCATCTTCATCCTTCCGAATATTGGGATCTTTTTCCACCGCCTTTCTCCGACGAATCAACGACATATTTCGAAGTACTCAACCAATAACCTCTAACTAAAATTTCATAAATTAGACATTCTACAACACCGTTTCAATCTCAATTTCTCTCTAGCTTATAAGAAGGGACCGAAATTCCAACAACACAATCTGGTGAAAGAAAAACTAAATAAACATTCGAGTATGTATTCAAATTCTGATGTAATGAAGAAGAAATGTGTCTTCTCAACCGGGAAAAAGTTGCTATTCTCGGCAAACAAACAGCGCCAATTCAAAGCTAAAAAAGATACCTAAAAAGCTGAAAAAAAGACGCAGTTCAAGAGATGAATAACCGAAAGACTGCCTTCGAATCGAAATGGAAGCTTTGTCTTCACTTTGTGCAGTTACGAACAGAAGCTTTAGCTTATCGATCAATGGCGCGCCGGATCGGGAGAAGCTGCCGACTGCTCTCAGCAAGATAGCAAAATTATGGCGCAGAAACGAAACTGGGCTCTACGTGTTTGCTTTGCTTTCAGATTTTGACTAAATCGTTTTTTTCCGATAAAATGGAATTTTAAAAATTGGATATTGATTTTATTACGTGGCGGTATTCTATTGGTTCAGGTTTTTTGTCATTTTATATTTTACTTCCAAGTTCCATTGTTTGTGATTGGCTGTTTAGTGTTTGAACCGAACTGAGAGACGTAATTATGGAGGACCATTCTCTTTTCCGTGTGCGCAACTGCAGTGGATTTTAATTTCCATGTCTCTGGGCCCCAGCACGTGAAACATGTGTGCAACGTCGTCGTTTTTGCATGATGCAAAGTAACGACAAATATTAAAATAGATTTATTCATAACTATTTTTTCACTTTTTTTTCTTTTTTTGACAATATGTGGGGTGAGAAATTCGAACCACAAATCTCGTGGTTATCATTTCAACTTTATATCAATCGTGTACCTATGCTCTTGTTGGCATTTTTCACTTGATTATCTTTAAAATCGATGGATGATTATTAATTTAATTAAATAAAAGAAGTGAGGAATAAAATATAAAGGTCCCTCGTATTAATAAAAGTTTAGAATCTTTCTTTATTTCATCATTTTTTCTAATATTTTTAACACTTACATTTTAATAAGTCATTATACATGTGTGAGAATTGTAAATTGACGGTGATAAAATGAAACCCTAATTAAGCATCTAAATTCTAAATTGATCTACTTTGTAAATGATTTGGTTTTAAACTAATATTGTTATTAGTTTTTAGTTTTAATTTTTTTTTTAGTTTAATAATATTTGGGTGTGGGATTCGAACCTTTGTCATCTTGGTTGAGCTACATGTCAATTACTATTTAATTATACTCATTTTGAGTATTTTAAGTTCTAATTTATTCAGCTTCTCCAGTTTAGAGGTATAAATTAACTTTTCCTTGAAAGTATTTATATTTAATATGTTTTACTAACGGACTATTTTAAATGGTGTAGCTTTCTTAATTACTCTTGAACATAGATTATGCTACTTTTCAATATTTCTCTATAAAGCCTATTAGGTACACGAAATTCAAAATCATTTTAATTTGTTCAGTGTGAATATTGATGGCACTTATTTGATATACTTTAAACAAGACCACCATTGAAAGTTGAATATCGATGCTTCTTGAGATGAGAAGACGAGCACCATAGGGATTAGCGGGATGATGCGTGACTCGGGCGAATCCTTGATATTTTTTTTTTCGGCATGCAAAAATCAAAAGGAAATGGAATATCAAATAGCCAGAAGCAAAGGCGATATGGGAAGGGCTCGAAAGCATTTCGAGTACCTACAATCGAAATCGTATTCCCCTTGAGATTGAATCCAATGCAACACAGGTTATCGATGCAATCAATGGGAACGCAATGGACATTATTGAGATGAAAAAAACTGGTGAACGTCATTTTGTTAATTTCTTCATCCTTCAAACGGTGGAATTTCATCATTGTCAGAGCGAGACTAACATAGTAGTCCACTATGTAGCTCATCAAGCTTACTTTTCTTCTTTTGAGAAATAGGCAGTTTATTTTGTACCTTTGGTTTCCAAATTGGATATTCCCTCTAATCAAGGAGGGTGGTTGTAACTTCTCTTGATTTCATTTATTTCAGCTTCTTTTCAGATATAATATATATATATATATATATGACCACCAAACTTTCTCAAAAAAAATAAAAAACAAAAAACCACCGATATTTTAATACAAACTCGCAAAAGTATTGTACATAGATAGTACCACCGATTCAAAAAAAAAAAAAAAAAAAAAAAAAAAAAAAAAAAAAAAAAAAATAGTAGATAGTACCACGCATTAAAACGGTGCATGCATGTGCCGCTCACGTGTACTCATTTATCTTTTTTTTTTTTTTTTTTTTCCTGTTTTTAAAAATCGGGTACTAAAAGTGGCTATCTAAACCAATTTTGCATTTTATTATGTTTGGGCCATCTAAAACTGGTCCAGCTTTTTTCCTATTGGGCCTTGGGCCGCAGTCTTCTCTAACAGAAACGACTCACCTGGGCTTTTTCAGAGAAGGTCAGTCCGGTGATTACCATTATTGTAACATTTATATAAAGTTTGATGGACTAAATTCGACGTCTCGTTTGATTCGTGATTCTAATACAATATTCTGCAGAAAACGAAAACAAATTTTTTTTATTGATTTATTAAAATATAGAAATCTCTTGTTTTCAACCTATAAAGAATTTCAGTAATGTCTTAATCAATTGAACGATACACAAGTTGGTAATCACACACATTTATAATATTATTATATTGTATTGGCTAAATATATGTTTTGGTGGTTCCTAATGTTGGGAGGTTTTTCAATTTAGTTCATATCGTTTTAAAAGTTTCAATTTAATATCCTATGTCTTAAAATATTTCAACCGAGTCATTTGTCATTGGTGAATGTTAAAATCAATTCATGATAAACTTACATGATATGATACAAGCCAATGGAAAATGGAAAAAAAAAATGTCATCTAAAAAACGAAACTCATGATTTCTAACCACTTTTTAGAAATTTAGAGAAATTAGAAACTTTTCTCCCGTGGATGTTTTTGTTCCTCCTATAATTTTAAATGAAAGTGTTATAGGTAATTTTGGACCACTCCGATGTACAAGGAGCTGACGAGGACAACCCGACGCGAGTCCAGAAGTAGGATCGAAGGATGGACCCTGGAAGCGAAAAGGGCCAAGGGGTCGGGCCAAGGCCGAAGGGATCGGGCTTTTGGCCCGACCCCATGCTCGGCCTCGGCCTTGGGTCGTGGCCGAGGTCGAGTTCCTCCGACTCCATTCGTTCCATGCTGCCTCTGGCCACCCTGGTTCCGCCTGGTTTGTCCCGAAGCGCCTCTGAATTCCTAAAAATCCTAGGAGCATTAGCAAGTATTTAAACCTCTCTTTGTCACTGAAGAAGGGATCCCGAACTCTATTCTCTACTCTTTCCTCTTTCTCTCTTGCTCTCCTCCTTCCGTTTTCTGACTTAAGCATCGGAGGCGTGTGGCAAACACCACACCGGTGTGCAGGTTTACTGTCTTGCAAGTCACGTCTTCCCCCTCTCAAACAAATTTACCATTGGTGGCACGTGAAGGTCAGGGAGTTCCTCCCGACCAAATTTGACCATCAACAGAAAGTTTATCATGAATCAGTTTTAACATTCACCAACAACAAATAAATAACTAAATTAAAAATATTAAAACATACAAAATCGACACATTTTAAATAATAGGGACTAAAATAAAAGGAAGAAAAGAAAAAGAAAAAAAAGTAATCGTTAGGGATTAAAACATATATTTAACTTTAAAAATAAAAGTATATAAAAAATAAAATAATGATGTGATTGGATAAAAATTATTGCAAAGCTAAGGAGACCCCCCGGGGTTGGTTAGGGGAGTTCCAAATAGAGGGGTTTTGAATTCCCAACGGCTTCATTTATATTAATTGTTTTTGTTCGTTTGTCATTTTTATTATAGTTTTATTAGTAGCCATAAATTAAAAGAATAATATAATATATATAAATTAATTCCATTTAAGAAGTCTACAGCATTATGTCTGCAACTTCGTCCAGCTACGCCAAATACAAGTGCATGTGACTGCTGGGGCTGCCTCCTTAAAAGCACTAACATTAATTTAAGTAATACACATGCTCCCAAATCTAATATTAGAGAAAATAATATAAGAGAAAATATTGAGAATTTTAAATTAAATTGATTCTTAAAATTTTAAATTTTATGTTTAAAAGTATATTCAACTTTTAGTTTTGTGTCTAACAGATGTATTTGGGTATTTATTAAAATTCACAGACTTAGGAGACAAAATTGAAATGTTGGGGTTATGTTTTGTATATAGTTAATTTATGAATTTTAGAAAATAGGTTAAATTATAAGTTTAGTTGATAAACTTTCAAGTCTATATCAAATTGGTCCCTACACTTTAAAAAAAGTGTCTCTTAACTTTCAATTTTGTGTTTAGTAGGTCTTAGAACCTAAAAAGAATGTCTAAAAAGTCTCTAAACTTTCGATTTTGTATCTAATGAGTCCCTTAAAATGGAGAATTAGAAAATTCGTCGATTCGATATTTATTTGTAAATTAGATGATTCAACATCGATGTTAAGATTTAATAAATAGGTTAAATTTCTTGTATAAATATCCATAAAATATAAAAGAATATCATCGATGGAAAAAACTTGGCTGCATACCGATATTTATACCACCATTAAAATGTTAACAACTAGGAGAGACAAAAAAGAAATTCTCATTTTCTCTGTTCCTCTTTCTTAATTGTTAATATTTTAATGGTGTACATAGGGAGATCCCTACCTATGTAGTCAAATTTTGTTCGTCAATTAATCACCTTTATCAATATAAATACCAATAATGAGACTTCTAACTTATCTAAAGGGTGAGAATAACGTAATTATGAATTCATATGATTTTTATAATTTTTTTTATCTACAAAAACATCTTTGATGCTAATATTTTATTTATACACCCTTAGAATTAAAATCTCATATCAATATTTATAATACAGCCTAATGTTCTCTCATGAATGCTACTTCTTTTTTTTTTTTCTTTTTTTTTTTCAATGAGCTGGTACTGTTATTTTTACTCAAAATAAGAATATATGTAAAATGTCAAAATCAATCCTATCCTATCACGATCCAACTCTCATATGTTTGTTTGTTAGGAAGAATTTTATTTTTAGTATGAGGGAAGATGATTTACGTGAATATAAACAGTAGCTTTTTTATATTCTTTCAAAAAAAAAAAAAAAACGGTGGCTTTTTTATATAGTTTGGTAAGAGGTCAAAGAAAACAAATAATGAAACGAAAACGTTTTAAAAATAATAATGAAGGAATAACTCTTTTATGTCTAATAAATCCTTCAATTTTAAAATGTGTCGAATAGATTTATAAACTTTTATTTTGTATTTAATAAGCGTCTAATTGATCAATTAGCTTTCAATTTTTCTGACATATTTTTAAAAAAATTAAAATTAACAAATCTATTAAATATAAAATTGAATTTTCTGCCTAGTAAGATTTCAAGCTTTCATTTTTCAATATGGTAGATTCCTGGATTTTAAAAAATGTTGAACCGGTGAAGGACTTATTAATAAACACAAAATTGAAATTTTAGTGACTTATTGCACACTGAGAGACCTACTAAACGTATTTTTTTTAGTTCAACAATGATAGGGGTGGGGGATTTGAACCTCTGACCACTTGGTCATGGGTACACACCAATTATCATCGAACTATGCTCACTTTGACCTACTAGACGTAAATTTGAAAGTTTGGGAATCTATTAGAATCATTTTAAAGCTTAGAAAACTACTAGACACAAATTTAGAAGTACACAAACCAAACTTATATATAATTAACCTATGTTTATATTTTTTTCATGTAAAATATTATAAATTATATATAAAAGAATAATAGAAACTTTACCAAATATCATAATTGTAATACTTATTCTAAAAAATAATACAAATTCTCATAAATATTTTTTCTATTTTCCTAAAATTTCAAACTTTTTTTTTCTATATATAAAAATACATATTTAATTTAAGTTAGTTCTATAAATGCCTCTAAAAATAAATGTAGGAAAACAGATAATATCTAGTGAAGTTAGGTAGTTCACACAAAAGCAAAAAGTTCATTTCTTTATATCACTTTGGAACTTTCACTTTTCCCACTTGCATGTGCAACAGTTATGGTATATTTAACCTGCCAAATGCAAGCAAAGCATAAAGCCCTAAAGTTTTTGCTTTTTGTAATTTTTATGAATAATCCTTAAGATTTTTTTTTTTTTTTTTTTTTAAAAAAAAACCCATTGCCTTGAAAATCACAAACAGGCCAGTCCTTTAGTATACAAATTCCAATCTTAGCTTGCAAGGAAAAGTGAAAGCATAACCATACACTTATAATCTTAGTTTGCCAAATGTTTTTAATTTTATAATATATAGTATTTTAAAGTTAATTAATAGAGAAAAATACCTTTTTGGTCCCTAAGTTTGGAGAAATATGTGTGTTTGGTCCCTGAGTTTTCAAAATAGACCTTTTTAGTCTCCGAGTTTTGAGAAATAGGTTTAAAAGGTCCCTTAGTTTTCAAAATAGACCTTTTTAGTCACTAAGTTTTGAGAAATAAGTTTAAAAGATCCCTAATATTATTTTTTTTCAAATTTTTAAATCAATATATTTTTTTTCAAATTTTAAAAACCATTTGATATTAAAAAATAATACAAAAATATTGATTTAAAAAAATTGAAAAAATAATATTAGGGACCTTTTAAACCTATTTCTCAAAACTCATGGACTAAAAATGTTCATTTTGAAAACTTAGGGACCTTAGCTTTTAAATCTATTTCTCAAAACTCAGGGACTAAAAAAATTCTATTTTGAAAATTAAGGGACCAAACACACATATTTCTCAAAACTCATAGACCAAAAAGGTAATTTTCCCTAATTAATAACATATTATTAATATATTAAACATGTTATTAATTATAAAGTTTTATTTAATTTGGACTTTCCACTTTGGAAAGACATAATCCACGCTTGTCACCCCAAAGAAAAGCATCTTCATTATCATGTTGCTTTTTTTAATCAATAAGATATTAAAACATGTCTTTCAATTATGTACTCAAAGATTTTGTATACGAAAAGAAACTCATTTTGAAACATTTAGATCATGTGTTTGTGAAGTTTGAATATTGAGAAGTTTAAGTAATATGTGTAGCATGTGTTGGAATCGTACTTTAAGAATTTAAATTTATGTGGAACATGTTTCATGGTTTATAAAATTAATTAGTACATATTTTCAAGGAGTGGGTTTTAAAAACCTAAGGCCCCGTTTGATAACTATTTGGTTTTTGGTTTTTGAAAATTAGGTTTGTTTTCTCCCAATTTCCCTATTATGGCTTTTATCCTTGTCAATGACACATTTGAATTTCTAGCCAAATTCTAAAAACAAAAACAAGTTTTTGAAAACTACTTTTTTTAGTTTTCAAAATTTGCTTGGTTTTTAAAAACAAGAAAAGAAATGTATTAGAAAAGCAAAGAAGCTTGTTGGTGGAAATAGGATTTATAAGCTTAATTTTCAAAAACCAAAAATAAAAATAAAAACAAATGGTTATCAAACGGGACCTAAATTATTCAATTAATATTCGATTAAACGATTTATAACGTACATCATGGGCTAAATTCTAAAACAATAAAACTATTACTACATATCAATATATATTTTTTCTTACCTTACTTCTTTTGCATACCATAATAATAGAGGGGGTAAAAGTCAACTAGAGCATATAACTCAATTTGAGTCCTAAAAACCCTACAGTTAAAAAAAAAAAAAAAAGTGCAAATGCCGACCTAAATATAGCTCAATTCACCAACCTAAACATAACTAAGAGTTAAAGTGTATATATCATATCAATTAAAAGGTCAGACAATGTTCGAATCTACTCAATTCCTACATGTTGTTGAACTCTAAATAAAAAAAGCCAATTCATTAATGCACTAATACCTTCTCTTAAACATCGTAATTGTTATGAGTGAATTTGGACCTAGCTCTAAGAAAGTCAGAGTGATAGAAGTCCAGAGGAGAAACAAGCCCACAGAGGCCCAATGGATCTGAATCAATCTCTAGGGCTACTCCCTCCCCTAAAAGGAAGGGAAAAACCCTAATCTTAGCTGAGGTTCACCCCAAGGTAAGGGGATTGAACTAGGTATTTGTTCTCTTCCTCTTAATTTACTTGCTTCACTCATGAACTCCTGAACTCCTATGGTGCTAAGTTTTCTCTTGTTTTGCAGGCCACGTCTTCCCCTCCAACAAATTTACCGTTGATGTCACGTGAGGGTCAGGTGAGTTCTCCCTGTCCGGATTTTGGCATCAACAGTAATTTTAAAGTTTCACCCGCGATTAAAATAGTAATCTTAAAAAGAAAACAATAAAAGTTTAAATTGATTTGATTATAGGTCAAATCAATGGAACTCATCAATTCAATTTCATACATTTTTTGCGATCATACTAAACCTCTCGAGAACGTGGGATCAAATAACGAACCGAATATGGTTATGATATAAATAAATATATATACGGAGGGGATGTTTGAATTGAAAATACTAATAATTAAGAAATTGTACTGAAATATACAATGTTTTTGTGTGATTGGGTTAGTAGGAAACATGGACATGACAAGGTTCGTACAATAGTATCATTGTTATAGTTAGAGAAAATCATATTATTGTGTTGTGTTTGACAAGTTTTTGTTTGTCTGGGATAGGGACAATTTATTGCCACCATCCAAACACGCCGTATTCGTGGAGTGGGGGACGAGGGCAAACGGAATGATCCAAACGGATACTGCTCGCAACTCACATGCTTTTGTTGCCATGGAGACCTCCTTGTTTCTAAATATTCCATCGTTTTTTTTTTTTAATCCCTTTTTTCCCCAAAAAGTTCGTTTTTTTTAAGGTTCGAACTAAAAATTTTAACTTTTAATTGGAGGTACAATGTTCTAACCTACTGAGTTAATGTCAAAATGAGTATATCTTGCCAAAACGAGCTTAACTTAGCTGTAATTGACATGTACCCTCGACCAAGAGATCAGAAGTTCGAATCCTCCATCCCTAAATGTTGATGTACTCAAAAAAAAAAAAAAAAAAAAAAAAACAGAGTATAGCTCAGTGATATTGACATATACTTTTAACCAAAAGTTCTCTAAAAATTTTGAAGTTATGTTTTTACTATTCTAAAATTTTGCCAATTTATTTACTAAATAAGTTTATCATCGTCCATTTTTAACATTTACCAATAGTGGGTAACTAAATTGGAAAGTATTAAAACCTAAGAAGCAAAATAAAAAAAAAAATCAAATATATGTATTTCTAAAAATAGGTGAAGCTATAAGTTTTGTTCATACAAACTAAAAACATTTTTTTTTAAGAGTTGGGTTTATTTACTATTTAAAAAAGTTTTCAATAAATTCTTAAACTTTTGTATGTTTATCCAATCTAAAATTAAGGATATGTTTAGAATCTCTTTTGAAAAAAAGTGTTTTTAATCACAACACTTTTTTTTTTAGATTATAATTGGTTAAACACTCTTTAAAACTCAAACCAAAAGTTACCAATTTTTAGAAAAACATTTCTACTACTTTGTAAATACTTTAAAAGACATGTCAAACCTAAACTAAAAATGTTCACATTGTTACCCCAATTTCATTATCCACTTAGCAGACAAGTAAAACATTGAAATTTAAACCTCTGACCTCTTAATCGAGGATACAAGCCTTTATGTCAATTGACCCATGATCTAGAGCAAAAATCAAAAGTTTGAACAATAAATTTCCGTTATAAATCATATATAATATATGCTAATCTATGCCAAGATGAAAACTTCAAATATCCACTCAAAATTTAAAAAAATATCAAATGTAATACACCATCGATATTTATTTTTGTTATTTAGAAAAATATAATGACAATTATCTTATTAAATTTCCTATTTGTTCCAAGATAACAACAAGGTTAAAATATCATTTCAGTTTCTGTACTTTAGAGTTTGTTCTATTTTAGTCAATTGTACTTTCAATAAAGCTTAAAATCGATCTCTATAATGAGTTTATTATTAATTTGTCTTTGAAAAAAAAAACAGTCTCTACTCTCTATTAACCTTTTTTTTCCTATAAATTTTGGAAATATGTTCACGTCGTGCCGTTTTTTGTATGAAAATTATCATTATTATTCAATCAATTTCAATAAAAATTAACTTTAGATTTATAGTATGAACCAATTTTAAGCTGGAAGTATAAAGACTAAAATTGGACATTTAAAAATACCAATGACTAAAATGAAACAAAACCAAACTATAAATACCAAAATAGTATTTTAACCCAATAATAATAACAATAATGATAAATCTAATAATAATTTTTTTAAATATATATAAAAAAAAAGAATAATAATAATGGTGTATGGAATATTTAGGATTTGGGTCAAAAACACAACTAGCGACAAAAACGGTGCGCACAGTGCTTCGGTTCCATTCCCTTTGGTTTTGCATGGACGTGAAGATGGAGCCATTTAGTTCTCCCAAGTCGAGTCGGTTCCCAAGCGGCTCGGGAAGCCTCTTAGTCCACTCTGCCAAAAGATGACAGCCTATCCCTTGTCTCTTTCTTCATTATAACGTTAATTTTGTTTGCATTCCCTCAAAATTAAATTTACCCTAATTATACATATTTTAAATTTCGTTAAATTACAATTTTAGGGTTTTCAACGTAATTTTATGGAAACATTGATGGAAATATCAAAAAATTGATATCGATGGTTGATTTTTTATGATATAATGAAAACGTCGATTCATCCCTCGTTGTTGTTGATTTTGAACACATTGACATTGACTTAAAATTGTATGTGGACTTTCGAGTATCTATCTGGTCACCGGAGTTTAAAAAGTGTTTTTAAGTACTTAATATTTTAATTTTGTATATAATAGATTTATGAGCTTTAAAAAATGTTTAAGAAGTTTTAATTTTTTAATTTTATGTTTAATAGAACCCCAAACTTGCAATAACGTAACAAATTTTTTAATATTTTTTTTTTACTCCTCAAAAAAAAAAAAAAAACCAATATGTCTTTGATCTAATCGACATTAAATTCACACACACGTTAGATGCAAAATCGAAACGCTCAAGACATTGTAGACACTTTTAAAGTTTAAGGATTTATTAGACATAACATGAATGTATGTTGGCAAAATAGAGATGTTTTCCGAGCTGCCAACAAGAACATAGCTCAATTGACATAAAATTATACTGATAACGGTAAGGTCTGTTCAAATCTCCCCACCCCATATTGTAAAAAAAAAAATAGATGTATTAATGAGTTTCTTTATTTTGACTTTTTGATCAATGATATAATGACATCCTAACCAATTGAATTATGTTTAGATTATTAACTATTAACTTATGCTCAAGCCGTAAAAACACTTGTAGTTAGTCTAGTTAATAAAATATATTTAGCAATCAACGATAGAGGATATTAAAGGTTTAACAAATTAAAGTACCAAAAATAAATTAACACGTTTTTTTGTCCAACAAAGAGAAGATATGAGTATTTAAACTTTCAACTTCAAAGTAAGGAGTACAATTCATTATCGTCACAAAAATAATATATAGCATTTATTAATATTTACAAAGGCACTTCATTTCCTTCATAAAATGTTGACATCATAGACCTTTTTTTTATGGAAGTTGGAGAGTTTAATTCATATAATTACAAATTTGCACACTTGTAAACTAACATTTTTTAAACTGAATCAACTAGGAAATGTAAATTGGTACAATTTTTAGTTTAATATTTTTTATTGATATAACAAAATAATTTTAGAGTATAAATTGATTTTTAGATATAATTAATACAACTGGTCAAGTAGAAGGTTAAAATTGATATTTTCTAGTTGTCAAAATATATATATATATATTGTGTTGATTCTATTTGGATGCAGAAATGTTGGCAGCACACGTGAGTGGGTCACCAACCTCGTGACTGAATCATATCAAATTCCCAAACACAAAAACGCCTCTCCTCTTTTTGCAGCAGCGGCGGCGGCGGCGGCGGTCCTCGGCTGCACTGCGCATTCAAAACCTAGCCACATAGGGCGGCTCTGCGCCGCGCCGCGCCGCGCCGGAACGAACGTTACGGAGCGTAGAGGTCTGCCTCTGTAGTCTGTACGCTGCTGGTCCACAGAGAGAGAAGAACGAAGAACAACAACAAGAAGAACGAGGAAGAAGAAGAAGAAGAAGAAACCATTGAGTGCTTTTCACTCCTCGTAACTGGCTTTCACGCTGATCATCGCAAGCGAAAAAGCAAAAAAGCAAAAAAAGGTTAAAGGCTTCGAATGAATGCGATTGAAGGAAGGAAGAATCTGATGAGTTTGTGTGTGTTTTTAAAGTTTTGTAGCCACGAAACCCTCTTTCTCTAATCCCGACGATTCTATTCGATTCGATTCGATTGCTTCCAATCCAATCGACTTTTTTCTTCTTCTTCTTCTTCTCTGTAATCTGTTTCTTTCTCTTTCTACGGGACCTGATTGAAAGTTATGGAAAGCGACTGCTCGACGTGATCGTTTTCCAAGTCAATCTTTTGCCTTTTTCTTGTCCTCTCTAATCCGTAAGGTGCTGCTGAATAGTTCTCTTCATTCCATTCCACTTGCTTTTCTTTTCTGTTTTTTTGTTTGTTTGTTTGTTTATTCCACTGCTTTATTTCGCGTTTACTTTATTCTTCCGTATTCCTTAGGCCTTTCGATTTGAGTTTTTTTTTCTTCCTCTCTTTTTGATCTTGTTCTAGCTGATAAGAGACAAGATCTTGTGATTCCGCACAGTGACTGAGCTTCTCGAACTCGTTTCGCCTTTTGTCATTCGCTGTGAAAATCCGGTGGATTGGTGCTTTTCTGCATCGGAGATGTTGACGTGTATAGCCTGCTCGAAGCAGCTCAACAATGGATCTCTGCACCAGCAGGAGGGAGAAGATTCCGTTGCTACACCGAGGACCAAACAAACAATCAAGGCCCTAACTGCTCAGGTAAACATTCTCCGTTCTGAGTTCTCTCTCTATTCTCAGAAATTTCAAGGAATGGATTCTGTTTCTGATAAATTCGCGCAATTTTGAGGAAAATGTTCTCAACTGGAATCGTGATTGATGGAACATTTTGAGGATATCTATTCTTTCGTTTTCAATTTATTTCACTTTCTCGGGGTTCAAAATGGAGAGCGAGATAATTGTTCGATTTT
Source organism: Luffa aegyptiaca (assembly GCA_017139565.1). Taxonomy (NCBI): domain Eukaryota; kingdom Viridiplantae; phylum Streptophyta; class Magnoliopsida; order Cucurbitales; family Cucurbitaceae; genus Luffa; species Luffa aegyptiaca. Next base: position 956,261 of record CM029399.1, on the reverse strand, counting down.
CAAAGTTGGGGGAAAGAAACTAGACAATGAATTAATGTGAAATTGACGTTTTCCGCACTGTTTTTGACATTCTTGAAAGCTCATTTTACTGTGGAATCGATGTTTATGGCTGAAATTTCTTCTTCTACTTTCAGATCAAGGACATCGCACTCAAGGCGTCGGGCGCTTACAAGAACTGCAAGCCATGTTCAGGTTCATCGAGCGAAAACCGCAAGTATAAATATGCAGAATCTGATTCTGCCTCAGATTCGGCGAGGTTTCATTGTTCTTATCGACGGACTGGGAGTTCAAACTCCACACCAAGGCAATGGGGAAAGGAAATGGAATCCAGATTGAAAGCTCTGTCAAGTGGGGAAGGGACTCCAGCTTCAGGAAGTGGACGAACAGAAATTGTTTTCATGGAAGAAGACGAACCAAAGGAATGGGTAGCACAAGTTGAGCCTGGTGTGCTTATCACTTTCGTTTCATTTCCGCAGGGAGGAAATGATCTCAAACGTATTCGTTTCAGGTAAATCATTTGGAATTCAACTGTTACTGAAGATACCACTTTGTCTGGATGTGGATCACTCTTGTTTGTCAGCTTGTGTCGGTCGTGGCAATTAAAGTTTGTACACTCTAGTAAGCCCTTTGTAAACTGAGGTCATTTTTCTAGGTGATTTCTGTAGTTTTTCTGTTTGTAAGATGAAGTTTCAGACAGTGAAATTCTAAGATAGTTTGTTGTCTGGTGGAAACATCTCCAATGTTAACCAAGCCACTTCAAATTGCTTACCATTTAGATCAGTAATTACCTTGTCCTGTAAAATACGCTTAGGTGGTGGAATCCTGTTATTTAGCTAGAATTTTAGGTCCCGTTTGATAACTATTTGGTTTTTGAAAATTATGCTTGTTTTCTTCTAATTTCCTTATAACGGTTTTCATCTTTGTTAAGAATACTTTTGATTTCTTAGCCAAACTCCAAAAACAAAATAAGTTTTTGAAAACTACTGTTTTTTGTTTTCAAAACTTGACTTGGTTTTTGAAAACATGGAAAGAAGGTAGATAACAAAACAAAGAAAGTAGTGCTTATAAGCTTAATTTTCCAAAACCATAATGGTTATCGAATGTGGTCTTAACATTCTTCTTCATTCCCTTCCTTTCGAATTATGAATTTGAATGTTTTAAACGTATTAAATTTCTGGTAACTGTGCTTATGATTGGTTGCTAAGCCTGATTTTCTTTCATCGATCAGCCGTGAATTGTTCAACAAATGGCAAGCTCAAAAATGGTGGGCGGAAAATTATGAGAAGGTTATGGAATTGTATAATGTCCAGCGGTTCAACAGCCAAGCTGTTCCCCTCCCACCTTCCCCTCCACGGTCGGAAGACGAGGTGAGTTTCGAGCATCATACTAGTTGTGATAAACTGTCATTTCGTTTCAGCAAGTTTGGAATGATTGCAGATTTTGTTACATGATTAATATGAGTTCTATTCCATTCCAGGCCTCCAAGACTCAATCTGCCAAGGACAGCCCTGCTACTCCACCTTTGACGAATGAGCGGCTTCCTCAAAACTCCGATCGCCCATTGGGAAACTCGTCATCAGAATCACTTGATCACCATCCTAACCAAACCCCTCATCGCTATGATTTAGGTGGTTTAGCTTCATCCATTAAACCCTCCAACGCTAATGATGCAAAGGCCGAGGCATCATCTATAGATGGTTCTATGAGGACCAGTGAGGGAGATCAGTCAGAAGAAGAGCTTTCTATAAGTAATGCCAGTGATTTGGAGACGGAATGGATTGAAGAGGATGAACCGGGAGTCTACATCACTATCCGGGCGCTGCCAGGTGGCTCAAGGGAGCTAAGACGCATTCGATTCAGGTATTGAATTTTCTTAATGAGAATAATATACATTTTTGCTAAATCTGTCAATTTCTGACTATTACCTCCTCATACATATAGGACTCAAAAACCGTTATAGAAATTAGGCACTCGCACTCCATCTGCGTATCCTGAGAGAATTACTAAACAAGTCTATGATAAATTGGTAGAGAAGTTAGTCTTGAACAAATTGAGGTCCTGACCTTTTAGTGGTTTCATGTTTGAGTTGGAAATGTCAATTTGAGCTTGACTCAACCAAAAGATCAAAGGATCGAATCCTCGGCCCAGATGTTGTTGAACTAAAAAAAATGTTTGAGTTGGAATTGTCTGCATTGTCAATTATCATATATTCATTTTTGTCTATTAAGCTGGAAACTATAACATGGTTTATGTTCAGAATGACACTAGATCTTTCATCTTGTTTTCGATTTACTGCAAAAATCTGACCCTTAGTTCGGTTCGTATTGTCCCAGTCGAGAAAAGTTCGGAGAAATGCATGCGAGATTATGGTGGGAAGAGAACCGAGCGAGGATACAAGAACAGTATTTGTGACAAGGGTAACTGAATGGAATTGCATCTCCTTTTCATCATTAGCAAATGATGTTTTAGTTGCAGATTGTGGGTTGTTTTTTTACATATCCTCTCTGCCCCTTCTTTCTCTTTTAATTTAGACTACTACTCTATTGTGACTCATGCCTCTCTCTCTCTCTCTCTAAAGTTGGTAGAAATCAAAGGATGTTGAAAGATATAACATTGGTTAAGTTGATGGTTTTAGGGGAATGGTTTAGAAAAAGATGATAGTAGAGATAACAGAATCTAATACTGCTGAAATATTCCATGTTCTTCATTCTCTGTTTCTCATTTCAGAAAGGACTCAATGGTTGTTGTACATTTGGGTGGGACATCAGATTTCACTTTTCATGGGCTTTTAATGGCCCATTAAACTCTCTGATTTGAGGCCCATTTCAGGCCCAAACTTCTGGGCCCTGGTTGAGTTCCTGCTGGGCCTCCTCCTTCAATCTCCCACGGAGAATATATTCCTTTTACTGCATCTTCAAACTTGGACTTTTTTATTACTAGTATATTATATATAATTATTATAAGGTAATGAGAAATGAACTATTTTTTTTTTCCTATAATTTTTGGTATAAAATTATTTTTAATATGGTGGTTAGTGATTGTTAATCTTCTACTTACAAAGTAATAACAAAATTAAAGTATAAATTAGTTTGTTGGTTTTTTCCTTTTTGGATATAGAAAATCAAAGAATGGGATGATAATAGAGATATTCTCTGCACATAGAAATAAATTTCTTGACTTGATACTATTCCTAATCCTAACTGGAAGCAAATAGTGTATTAAACAACCATTTTGTATGTTATTTTACCATCTTAACCAGTGAGTTATTTTATACTATAGTTTGTTTTAAGACCTATTGTTTAGCAATTTTTCTTTAATTAATTATAAAATGTCTAATGATTATTTATTAACAGGAGTCTTTATTATTTTTTCTTAATTAATCTGCTCATCAACAAATGTTAAAATCACAACTTGATTGAATTAATAAAATCACAACAAATGTTAAAATAGCAATTTTTCTTCTTTCTATGAACTATTGATTTTTTTTTTTTTTTTTTTTTTTTGTGTGGAAATAATGAACTATGGGTCTTTATATTAAGTAATATAACTTCTAAAAAATTATGGAAAATAAATTCCATTAGTGACTCACCGACATGTGATACCTCTTTGGAATGACTTTTTGAGTATTTTAAAAGTGTTTGCAATTTCAAATAGAGTCTAAATTTACACAAAATTGAAAGGTTGGGATCCTTATACAAAATTATCTGTGATTTTAAAAAAAATGTTATGAATTTATTAGATGAAACATTGAAAATTGAAACATATTAGACACTTTTAAACTTTTGGGATCTATTAAACAATTTTTAAATTTTGATGATCAATTATAGACATTTTTTTTGGTTTTCTTTTTATGAACAAAGATCAATTAGAGATTTTTTTTTTTTTTTTTTTTTTTTTGAAATAAAAGATTTCATTAAACACATAAAAAATCGTTACAACTACCTCCAGAAACGAGGGAGATAAACCAGGGAGGGAAGCCAGAGGTCCAAAAACAATGTCCTTCATCCCGCGAGGGAGAGAGCCTCTAATCCCCGAATACAAAATTTCTCGAAGCAAGACGAGCTACACAGTAGGCTACTGTGTTTTGCGCTCTAGGGCAAAAGATGAACTCAATATTGCCCATTTTTTAGCTTAGGGAGACAATGACTTCAGTCACATTCTTCACTTCTGTTAGGTCCATGTCCTTCCCCGAGATCAAATCGATTACTTGAGCAGCATTCGATTCAACGAAAATTTGTGGGTGCTTGTCCTTGAAAATTTTGAACACACAAGTAAGGCCTTCCCAAATTCTATGTTTAATTAAATTATTTTTTTAATAGTATGGAGATTAATTGAAATTGAAATTAAAATATAGGCATTAACTTCTTTTTTTTTTGTTCTTAAGAAAATTCTATGTTTTTTTAAAGAAAGAAATTTTCAATGAAAAGACTTTATTGCAGTTTATTAAAATAATAAAAAAAAAATTGATAAACTAATCGGATAAATGATAATCTAAGCTTTGAACGTCATTAGTCGTGATAATCCGTCGTGAGCTGCTGGGATTCCGGAGATGTTGACGGGGACGGCTATAGTACGCTGCTGCTCGAAGCAGCTCAGCAATGGAGAATCTCTGCACTAACACGAAGGAGAAGGGCGCTTAAGCAAGCCGTTACGGCACTTATGCCAGGTAAATACTGATCGCGCTGGTTTCCACATACTTGATTTCAAAGAAAATGCGTCCTCCTTGTTCTTCTGGAATTTGCTTATTGAAATCTTATAGGAAAACAAGAAGAAGAATTAGAGGAAATGCGGAGTAGTGAGGTTTTCGTTTATTGATTTTAGTTGCCTTCACTTTTTCGTAATGAATAAGAGTCTAAGACAGCTTGATAGTTGTTCTAATTCTAATTTTGTAGTGGATCGGTAATGAAACTAACTCTGAATAGTTTCGAAGTGTTTCCGATTATTCATGAAGGCTAATTTTACTTCGAAATTGATGTTTGCTTATAAACAGAGGAGTTTCATCTATTATGCGGACAAATTAGTTTCAGGTATTGTTTGGCTTTGGATCAAATGTTTGTCTTCTTGTTCTGGTAGTGATATTTGTGACTTGCACTCTTCCAGGGCCTTTGAGAACTGAGGTTTTTGACTTGGTAATGCAGAAATTAGAAATTAGAAATCAGAAACTTCCAGTTGCACTGGGATTGTGAATTGACGTTTTGTTTGCTTCCTAGCGTGTCCCTCAATGGGACCTATCTCTCGCAGTGGAATTCCTTTTACAGGCAAGTTACTTCTCCTTTCTGTTTCTCCTGCAAATAAATTTAATAATTTCTCTCACTTGTTGCCTCTTAAAATAATTAGAATACACGTGCAGTAGATATGAATACACAGTGATCTTGCAGGAACATTGCCTCTTGTTATTTCCATTTCAATTTCTTAAAAGCATGTTGTGCCAGTAAGTAGGCTTCCAAATTCAATGTGTACACTCTTGTTTTTCTATTCTATGAGCTATGAATTTTTCAAAAGATGGCAAGCTCAAAGATGGTGGACAGAAACCCAAGAGAAAGTTATGGTATTATACATGTGCGAAGGTTTCAATAGCTAAGCAGTTAACCTTCCAACCCATCCAAGATCTGAAGATGAGGTGAAATCTGATTCCATGCTTTATACCCTGTGATTTGGAGCTACATACCTTAATGAGATGTTTGTGATTTTACACTCTTATCATGTACATGATCTGGTGATTTGATTCTATCGTGGATCATTTCGTTTAATCAAATTTGCAAATATCGTTCCCTTTTGTTATGCTTTAAGCATGAGTTTAATGCCATTTCAGACCTTCGACTGCACCTTTGACTAATAATGATCTTCCTCAAAACTTTAACAGCCAATTGAACATAGGCGACCCCTCGTCAGAAACACTCGATTACCTTCACAACAACCCATCATTTCAATCGGGCTGGTGGTTTAGCTTCTTCCACTTACCTTTCCATTATGAATGAGACAAAACAAAGACGTTGTCTGTTGACGACTCTGTGAGCTGGTGAGGGAGATCAATCAATGGAGCTTTCTACCAGTAATGCGAGTGATGTGGAGTTGAAATCTTGTGAAAGGATGAATCGGGAGTCTACGTCAATATCAGGGCACTGCCTGGTGGCACAATAGGGAGTTTAGACGTGTTCGCTTCAGGTATTGAAGATTTTATTTATGAAATCGACTGTTTTATGCCCCACATATTAGACTTAAACCATTAGATTTACTATATTAATTATATCATCAGACAACCTCTTACTAGATTGAGAGGAAGAAACTGCACAATTTTAGGATCTAAACTTCCATTTTGAAGTCTTCAACTTCATAGGAGTGTTTGGGTGAAGGTTTAAATTTGAGGTTTGGCTTAAGATGCAAACCCATGTTTGCTCTATTGGTTTATCAAGCCAGGGTTTGTTGGACTAACCAATGGGTTTCGATAGTCCTCCAGGCCCACTCGTTCACACAACCTTTCTAAATTTAGGCTGCCTATACCAGCACTCCATCCATAAATGCTCAACTTGAACCCCAGACTTAACCTTCTCACACTTAGATGCGGAACATCTTTTGTTACTACATAGAACAAATTGATATTGTCAATTCAAGAATAGTTTAGTGAATAAAACACCTATTACCTTTCTTAAAGTTGAAGGTTCGATTCTCCACCCCACTTTCATAGAATTGAAAAAAAAAAGGAACTGATTCCCTATTTACTTATCAAATTGGGAAACTGTTCGCATTCTTTTTTAGATTTTTTTTTTAAAGCTCAACAATATTTGAGGTTAGGAGATTCAAATCTCTTACCTCGACATGCCAATTATCATTGATCTATGCTTACTTTGGCATTCGCATTCTGCTGTTAGTAGTCATAAATTTCTTTCGGTTTTGTTAAGCTGGAAAATGATGCTTTATGTTTCAGAATTACTATAAGGGTTTTTTTTTCCTGCTTTTCCATTTGTCCCTTCTGAAATTTCTATTCCCTATACCGTGAATAATCAGCGGACAAAAATTTGGAGAAATTCATGCGAGATTGTGGTGGGAAGACAATCAAACATGGATGGGACAACAGCATTTATGATGAGCAAATTAGGAGTTCATCAGTCGTTAACTCCTGGAACTCCATTTCTTCTTCACCAATGCAATGTGACTGGTAACTGTTTCTCATATTACATATCCTATTTCATTTCCTTTTCTTCTTGGACCCGTGACTGCGGATGTTTGTTGGTGTTTGAATGGTAATTTTTAACATAAGTTATATTGACTGTTAGTAATCAAATAGTGGTGAAAGCCAACACTAGTTACTTTGTATAATACGAATCAAAGGATGGTGAAAGCTAACTTTAGCTATAGATTAACAGGAATCAAAGGATGGTGAAAGTTTATATTAGCTATATATATTTTTCTATAGAAACCGAGCTTTCATGGAGAAGAATGAAAAGAACATTAGCTATAGACAGATAGGAATCAAAGGATGGTAAAAGCTAACCTTGGCTACAGATGGATAAGAATTGGAGGATGTGAAAGCTAACTTTATTTCCATTGATAGGTCTTTCCAACTTGGCTTAAAACTACTTCGTTCCTTTATTAACAAATGAATGATTATTATTGCTCTTTTTTTTTTTTTTTTTTTTTTTTCTTTTTTTTTTAATTAATTTATTTATTTATTTAGGATTAGTATTCAATTATAAGGATGAGGATTTGAACTTTATAATTTTGAAGATAACCAATAATTTTATAGTGGTTCATGCATATAATTTGTCTTCCCTCCTTTATTAATAAGGATTTGAACTTTATAATTTTGAAGATGTAAAAAATTGGCATAAATGAGCTGAAGAACAATATATAATTGATCAATATTGGCACTTTCAATTATTTTGAAATCGATATTTTCCTTTTGAAAATTTGAATTTTGTTCTCTGATCATTCTTGCAAGTACACCACCCTGAAATGTTGGCAGTTTCTCATTCATATCAATCAAGTCAAGAAAGATCGAGCTAAAGTAACATATACAATTACATGTATAACGAAATGCAGATAAAAAATTTACCCCTTAGAAAGATCCATGAAAACCACTATTGAGAGAGTCCAAATTCAAGTTTATTCATTTTTTTTTTATTATGAGAGTTTGGATGATACTACTACTGATTGTCGGTAATGTTAACAATATTTAAGAATGATGTACGATTCAACTGCATCAAATAATTATTTATAAAAACCATAGCTCCTTTTATCTTGGAAGTAAGCTTGTCAAAATTTAGCTTTTAGATTGTATATAAAAGGGATCAAAGTGTTTGCGGAGGCCAATAATCCATTGCTTCTCACATTTTAAATTTGAAAAAAAAAATGTTAATTTCGACGAGGGAGGATAATGAAAGAAAAGAAGAAGAACTTAGTATATTCAAAATGACTATTAATTCAAAGTCAAATTTGAAATCACCTTGATCAATCAATCAAGTGAATGAAATTCTCTTTAATTTGTAGACCGTTGAGCATATTAATTTTGTACCATCCCTTTAATAATTAATGGTGGTAAGAAAAAGGAATGGAAAAAACAAATTAAAAGAAAAGACAGTGGGAAAAGTAATTCCCATTGGTATGATGAACTTTATAAAAGTTGAAAGATTAAAGTTAATTTTGAGCATATTTCACATGATTAAGAAAAAAAGGGTAAGTTTGATTCCTCTACCACATGTTATTCTAAGCCTTTTTTTTTTTTTTTTTGGAATAAAATGTTATTCTAAGCCTTTGAGAGTTGTCTAATCTTATTTTGCATAGTGGTGAACAATTGGAGGCTGCATCCCACCATCATCAATTCTCATTATGATTTCTCCTTATGTGGGAATTTTTGGGTCCCTAAGGATGAAATTGCATTTCATTTCTTCTTTTAAACTTATAATCTTTGCTTTATCATTTTTCAATTTTATTGCTAATTTTTCAAAGAAAAAAAAAATTCATTTTCTAAGATACACTTTTAGTCTATGGGATTAGAACTTGTTTCTATTTGGTCACTAGGTATTCAAGACTAGCATTTTTAGTTCTTCAGATTTGAATTTAATTTCTATTTGGTTCTTGAAGTTTCAAAAATGATACGTTTGGTCTTTGAAGTTTGAATTTGATTTCAAATTGGTATGTGAAATTTTAAATTAGTTTCTAAATGATACGTAAATGGAGTTAACCGTTAGTTGACCTAACAAAATGATGACATGGTAGTTAATATGTGCTAACTAGACTTTGTTGATATGCATTTTCTAAATGAGTTCAATTTTATTTTTGAAACTTCAAACTCCAAGGACCAATTATATATCAAATTTCAAACATCGAGAACCAAACATGTCACTTTTGAAACCTCGAGAACCAAATAGAAACTAAATTCAAATCTCGAGGACCAAAAGCATTGGTTTTGAAAATTTACTGACCAGATAGAAGCTAAGCTCAAATCCTAAGGATCAAAAGTATATTTTACCCTTTTTTTTTTCAATCTAAAGTCACCTTCATTGTTGTCGATACTCTTTCGGAATATATTAGCATATAGGCTTTATAAATTCTACTTGCAAGTGGAGTCAAACAATGCACCCTAAGAAATTTAGAGGATTCAAAACTATGAAAAGGCAATTAATTAATTGATTAGAATATAGCCAACTATTTTGGACTTTGGCAAGGAGGGATGTTTGTTGTTTAGACTAGCAAGGAAAAATAAAGAAAAGCAACTTTTTACTAGTGTGTGTGTGTGTGTTGGTGTCTAGCTCATAGTTTCTCACCTTTATCAACCAATTTGATTGTGAAAAATGAATGAATTTTTTCATGGGTTTTGAGAAAGAGAGAGAGAGAGAGATAGAAATTAAAGTGGAGTGAGAAACAAAAAGAAAAGAGAGAGAGAGAGAAAGCACATGGCTTTTTTGAAATCTCCTTTGTCTTTGCACACACATCTCATTAGCTTTTTAAACCAATATTCTCACCTTTTTTTTTTAATTTTTAAAATTCTACCCCTACCCACTCTCTTAAGTCCGTTTGAAATACATTTTAATTTAAATGTTTTTCAATAATGCATTTTTTAAAAAACATTTTATATAAAAACTGTTCTGAATTTAAACACTCATATGTTTAGTTGCATTTTCTCATAGGTGTTTTTATACACAAGTTATTATATAGTAAAGACTCTTTTTAAAAAAAACTGGTTTCAAGTGTTTCTCTCAAAATGATTTATTTATCAATCTCATTTTCTAACAAGTCATTTTTAGTGGTTGTCAAACACTAGAAATTTTTTCAAAATGATTTTTTTAAAAAAAGTAAACACTTGAAAAGTTAAACCAAACACACCCGTGCTTTGTTTTATTCTAATCCATATTTCTTTAGGTTAATCAAATCACATCTCTCTCTTAAAAAGAAAATTAAAAAGAAAAAAAAAAAAAACCCTCTATGACCACGAGCACAATTATTGTTCCAATAAGAACTACCCACTAATTTCTCTCTCTCTCAAACACACGTACGCATAAGAAAGGATGTGGGAAAATAAAGAGAGAAGTGCTTTTCAAAAAAATAATAATATGAAAAAAAAAAAAAAGGAAAAGAAAGGGAATCCATGAAATCACTTTACATTTCTAAAAGATAATATATAATGCTTGTGTGTTTGTGTTGTGCCTATCCCCTATTGCATGGTTCAAACCCTCCAAAAATATATATATATATTCAACTTTCAACATTTCATATTCCTCTTTCAATATATATATATTTATTTGAGTGTATATATCAACCTTTCAAATTTGTTAACTAGTACAATTATTCTTCTTTTCCCTTTTGACTTCTTGACAAGAAAAAATCAATAAATAAACTCCTATTTTACGGGTCAAAAATCGTTATAGTAAGAAGTCTTTCTATAAAGTGTTGATGTGCTTTGAATAAGTTATCTAGTGCTTCGAATAACTAAGTACGGGGCTTTATTTTGGACCTATTCTGTTAGGGTTAAGAGTGATGAACCATCTTAACCTAATTTGTCCTAATCTCTGTAATCTGTATATGATTTTTCTTCACTAATAAAACTACTCTCCTCCTCCGTGCGTGGATGTAGCGCTAACACACCGTTAGTGAATTACGCAAATATGTGTTGTTCTTCTCTCTTTTATTATTACTTTGTTGAATTTTCGATTATTGTCATAACATAAAGGTCGATAATCGCGGTATTCTAATTGACCTTTAGTCGTTATGTTTTTAAAGAATTTGTTTTATTAGTGGAAGAATCAGTGCTACTTAAGTCATCTCAAAAACTTACTCCAAACTCCAACCCGTGACAAGAGGTTTGCTCCATATCATGGAGTTGACATTATAGTTGATCGATTGAGTTTAAGATATAATGATAAGTGATAAGTCAACTATACAAGATCATGAATTCGAACATGGAACGGTTTCATATCTTATTTCCGTGCGCATCAAAACGCATGCTTCGACATAAATACCTTGGACTATCATCATTTAAAAAGAGTGGGGGGTGGGGGGTAATTAAGAGATAAATCAGTTAATATTAAGCATGCAAAGACCTTCTCCAAAGATAAAGCTTTGAATGGAACTATTGATTGTTATTGTTGGAACTGTACTCAATTGGGTAGGTGCCACTATTTGAGTATGTTTCAAATAATGAAGAATTTGGGAGGTGAGATTTCTTTAAGGTTTAAATAATTTTAACTTGAAAAACCCAAAACACAAATGATTAAAAATGTTGGACTTCTTTAATTTATTAATTATTCATTTTAATTTTTCTTTAATTTACACATAATGCAAAATTTAGAAAGTAAATGTCAAAGTATGTATTATGGTAAATCTCTCTACTTTGATAGCCAATAATGATTAACTGTTGGAATTTATCTGTATGTGAAATCCACATCATTTTGAAAGGTTAAAAATGCTTGACATTATGATAATAATTAATAAGAGCAAAGTAATTCAATTGAAATGGTAATTAATTAAGGATATAAATTATTATTTTCTTACAAAGTTGAGAAGAACATGCAAATCTTTAATCAACCCAACTTAGATATATATATATATATATATATACATATAATTTTGTGTGTGTGTGTGTGGGTGTGTTTTCTCTTTATAACACACACTATTTCATCAAGTATAAGATCTAAAGCAAAGTTGATAAAATCTAACACTATGATGAATCTTTATTTGGATCTAAGACAGATCCCAATTGGGTTATTAAAAAATGAGAGAGATGATCATGTTTCACAGTAGTTAAGTCACATTAACATGATTGGGGATCCATATACTTGGCCACAATTAAGAGACATGATTGAATAATGTCATGCACTCCTTGTTTTATTATTATTATACTTCTTTTTTTTTTTTTTCCTTTTAGTTTAACCAATACGTGGGGTGTCGGGATTCACACTTGTGACCTCTTGGTCGAAGATATATATATGTATGTCTCTTAAACTAGTTAAGCTATGCTCAGATTGACACTTTTGTTGTATTTAATATGGTATAAATACATCACTTTTCATACGTTATGATCTCTCAAGAGAGAGGACTTTGTTCTATATGACTTTAAAAAGAATTGAGATTTAAAGTATGTTTTATACAGATGATCTACTGTGTCCTAGCCTTCAACAATTCGTGTTTTTTGTTTGTATCTTCTTTATCCTTTGTGTTTCAAAGACATATACATTTAATTAATATGCTTCTTGTTTCTGAAAGCAAAGGATGAGAATAAAAATGTAACCGTTAAAAGAACAAAATCAAAAGTGAGAGACGATAAAGATGAACATCGAACTTTGAACATTGAACAAAAGATAAGAGATAAGAGGGCCAACCATATCTAATGCCAAAGAGAAAGGGCAATATATAAAACCCTAAAACCAACAACTTTGGCTAATAAGAACACAAAAAAAGAAAAGGTTGTGTGTGTGTGAATGAAATTCTTTAGACCCTTTAATTTTTTTCCACCCCTCAAAAGGGACAACTGAATTGATTTAGAGATTCAAAAAATTCTTAGATAAGGGGCAAAGTGCAAAACCCTAAAATTGAATTTTGACTGGTTTTTTTTTTTTTTTTGAAATAAATTTTGACTGGTTTAAACACAATAGAAAAAAAAAGGTTTTATTTTTATTTGTTTATTTTTTTAAGTATATATATATATATATAAAGGTTTAGTTATTTATACATCAGCTAGGGCTATTGATTTTAGGGCTTTTTTAGGGTTCCCTTGGACTGTTGGCAAAGTTCTAAGTTCCCCACAAGAAAGTTGTCATGCGCCCAAAGACTTATAATGAGAAGCTGCCGCATTAGTTGACCTTTTTAGTCACAAAAACACACTAACCCTAGCATCAACATTAACATAATAATATACTTCATAATCTACCACACATGTTAAAAACAACGTCGTCTAACACTGTAGCTAGTTAGGGATGACATCAGAGCGAAACAAGGTCGAGGGACACACCTTTCCCTGTCTCGACCCACAAGAATTCAAATTCTAGACTCCAACCTCAAACTTAAATTCGTGGGAAAAAATCCTGGTCCCTAATTAAAATCAAGGAATCAACCTTTATATGTTTTGGTATGAAAAAATAGTCATTTTCATGCTATTAATTGCGACTTTTCGTTCTTATATGTATGACTAAAATTTCAGTGGCAGTTGTACGAAAGAACTTCATGATGGCACTAGAAATATTACTAGTAAACAATTCGGTTTAGACTATGGCCTAAGATCTTTTACTTGGTAGGTTGTAGTCTTGCACACACTCTCTCATGATCATTTGGTCACGTCTTTTTTAGGCTAAGCTACACCTTGTAGCTCACAATTCATGAGAAATAACTATCATCACTTTCTTTTCTTTTTCTCATCCTCTCCTTTTCTATATGTTGGATGAATTATATTAAAAGAAGAATGAAAACACTCAAATGCATTATAAATTGGAATAAAATGTTTTGACTTAAATTTTACTTTAATTTTTCAATTTTGTGGGCTTTTAAATATTATATTTTAAGTTCTTGATAGATTAAAAAAAAATCATTATTCATAAGTATTTGGTCGTTATTTTCAGTACTTTTTGTAAATTAGTTATTTAATAGAATCTTTGAAGTAAACACTCCTTTTGCTTATTTCTGTTATGAGTTAGGTATTTGCACCAAGTATATTTCTAAGAGCTAAATTATTGAAATGATTTGAATTATTAACTTGGTGGTTAATTAGTAGAAAATATACGAAGGTGTACACACTTGTGCTTAATTTTAAAATCACAATATTTAAAAGATTTAAAAGGTAAATAAAATAGATTAAATAACAAGCTTATTCCATTAACTTTTATAACTATGTCTAATAAATCCTTGTATTTCAGTCCAAACGAACTTAACTCAGCGGTAATTGGCATGTACCCTCGACCATGAGATCAGAGGTTCAAATCCTCCCACTCTAAATGTTGATTTTTAAAGTCATCAAAATATATAGGGAAAAATACACTTTTAGTCCCTGAGGTTTGGGTTAAGTTTCATTTTGGTCCCTGAGTTTTCAAACTCAACAATTTAGTCCCTGAGGTTTGGTTTTAGTTTCATTTTAGTCCCTCCATCCATTTTTCAGTTAAAAACTAACGGTTTGCTGACGTGGCTTTATTTTTTTTTTATTAAAAAAATCATTTTTGAATTTTTTAAATAAAAAATAATATTAAATTAATTAAAATTATATTTTTTCCTTGTCTCTCCTTCTCTCTCCCCTCTTCTCTTTTTCTTCATCTTCTTCTTCATCAGCCACCTCCCGCCGCTCACCATCACTCGCCGGCCAACGTCGTCACCGCCCGGCCGGCCGGTCACCGTTGCCGGAGAAACTTTTTTTTTTTCATCCTTTTCTTCTTCTCTTCTTTCTTCTCCTTTCCCTTCTTTTCTTTCACGTTTAAAAAAAAACACTTCGAATCGGGACTTGAACGTTCCAGATCTGTTTTCTTCCTCTCGTCTTCGCACACCGTTCTATATCGTCTCCCTCTCGCCCAGATCTCGCGGTTTTGGTATGCTGCAAGAATAAATCGGAGACGCCGCCCAGATCTCGCTACGAGTTTCCAGAATCGCTGGTTCATGTCTGCTGTCGGGTTCGGGTCGGCTGGTTTGAGAGACAGATATGGCTTCGTGGGTTTCTCAGATTTGGCTTCGCATGGAAAGATCTTGCTCTTGATGTAAAAAACTCGAAGACAAACAGCACGAACATCACGAAAATCTAGAATCGCCGAAAAGATCTGGAATCGTGTGGGTCCTCCTGGAATCTCGGACACGAATGCGAGAGACAGATCGGGAATCGCCGCTGTTGGTTCGTTCATGGGTCTCAGATCTGAGAGAGAGAAGAACCCGAGAAAGAGAAGAGAAAAAGAAATCTGGTGAAGAAATCAGTCTAAGGGGGTGTTCGGCGTTCCAGATCTTTCCGTGGGTGTGCAGGCGACAGGTTCGTATCGCCGTTTGGCGTTCCAAAAAAAGAAATCTGGTGAAGAAATTGTGGGTTTGTATTGCGTTCGATTGGAGGGGGTGTTCGGCGTTCGTGGGTGTGCAGGCGGCGGCGCAAGGAGGGGTTTTCTCTCCCCAGTTTTTCGACAGAACGAGAGGGTCTCCTCCCTCTTCAGTTTCATTTTTTTAAAAAAAAAAAAAGGAAAAGAAATGTTGGAGAAGAAGGAGAAAAGACGAGAAGGAAAAAAAAAAAGTCGTTGTCGGCCACCGATCGATTGCTAGGCGTTGTGCTGAAGAAGAACATGAAGAAGAAGATGACGAAGAATAAGATGAAAAGAGAGAAGAGAGATGAAATAAAAAAATTTAAAAATAGTAATATTTTTATTCTTTTTAATATATTTATATTTAAAAAGTTCAAAAATGATCTTTTTTTAAAAAAAAATAGTGCCACATCAGCAAACCGTTAGTTTTTAACGGAAAAATGGATGGAGGGACTAAAATGAAACTAAAACCAAATCTCAGGAACTAAATTGTTGAGTTTGAAAACTCAGGGACCAAAATGAAACCGAACCCAAACCTTAGGGACTAAAAGTGTATTTTTCCCATATTTATTTATTTATTTATTTATTGCCAAAGTGAGCTTGGCTCAGCGATAATTGACATTATACCCTTGACCAAGAGGTCAAAGGTTCAAATCCTCCACCCCCAAATGTTGATGTACTCAAAATATATATATATCCCAAATGTTGATGTACTCAAAATATATATATATATATATATATATATATATATATATATATATTTTTATTTATTTATTTATTTATTTATTTGTGTTCAATGATTGCAGTGTGAAAATTGAACTATTAACTTTTGAGATAGTAATAGAAACCTAGAAATTGCATGTCTCTTAATAAAAAGTGGATACATATTTGAAACATAGAGTTTTAACATTTTAGTCGATGATATATGCTTTAATCAACTAAACTATGTTCAAGTTTGTTTGAAGTTTTTCTCTCCTGCCATGTTCTAAAAAAAAAAATTATTCAATAAAATCACCATATAATAACCACGGACTATGGATTCGAAAATCTTCATATCCCTTGATAACCATGACATACAATATCAAAATACTTTTGCAGTTTTTCTCTCCTACATTTATCAGTTCATAATTGTCCGCCATAGTGACGGCCTCTTCGAATAATTTCTCCACATCCCGACATTTTCCATAAATTAACCATAAAAATCTCTTGTATCAAAAAAAAAAACCCATAAAAATATTAATTTTATTTTCTTAAAAAAAATGTTATTCCACGTCATCATTGGCACCCTGGCTGTTCCAGATTCCCGTGCAAGCGCTCAATGGCCGTCGCCCTTATAAGTGCTTCTGAAGCACAACCTCACAGACTCTCTCTCTCTTTCTCTCTCTCTCTCTTCAATCATTTTCTGTGGCGTTTCTCTCTCCTCCCTCTTCAGCTTCATCCTCAGGCGTGGCCTTCTCCTCTCATCATTCCTTCTCTCTCAAAACCTCCATTAATGCTCTTCTTCGCTCTCTTTCTTCCTCTCTGTTTTTCTCCTCCATAATCATTCCCTCTCCCAGCTTTTGACGCTCTTTCAACCGGACAGCGACCGACGCCCTCCATAATTGTTTCCATTCCCAGCTTTTTCTATTTAACCATTCATCCATGGATGTTTGGGATCAGCAGCTGCCGGAAGATCGCCACGGCCGTCACCGGCGCCAGAATCCCTCCTTCTCTTCTTCTCTTCTCGACGCTATTTACCGCTCCATTGACGAGAGCAACGGCGTCCAAGGCGAGGAGCAGGTGATCTTGTACAGAGAGACCATGAGGAAGAAGCAGAGCATTGGCTTCAAGGAGGATGAAGACGATAGGTTGAACTTCCGCCGCGCTTGTATGATTGAGAAGTGGATGGAGAAGAAGGTCAGTGAGAAGGTCGTTGTGAGAAGGAGTTCTATGGCGGATTTCGATCGGAAGGCCAGGAATGTTCGCGATCGCGATCATCGTGAACATCGTGATTTTAAGAAATTGATGAATTCGAGTTCGAGTTCTTCGGAATCGAGTTGCGGAGGGGGATTTTCTTCGTCTGAGTCGGAATCGAGGTCGTCTTCTTATACAATGCAAAGGCCGAGGCCGATTAGGACGGAGAAGGCTCAATTCGACGGCCATGGCGACGGAATTAAAGTTTCAATCCCTAACCAGAAGCCGAAGCACGAAAACGGCTTCGTCAAGACGAAATCGAAAGCCCTAAAAATCTACGGCGATCTGAAGAAAGTCAAGCAGCCAATCTCTCCAGGCGGCCGACTCGCGACGTTCTTGAACTCGCTCTTCAATGGCGGAAGTCCAAAGAAACAGAAATTCACAAATTCCGCCAAGCCAAACGACGCCTGTATGAGAAAATCAAAATCAGCACAAGGTTCAACGTGTTCTTCCGCATCGTCATTCTCGAGGTCCTGTCTGAGCAAAACACCATCCTCCGGCGAGAAACTCATCAACAATGGCAGCACAAAACGATCCGTCAGATTCTGCCCTGTGAGCGTGATACTGGACGAAGACTCTCGGCCGTGCGGACACAAAAGCCTTCAAGACGAGCTCGGATTAATGGCGGCAGCAACAACTCTGCGAAACGTTCTCAGAAACGATCATTGCCGAGCAGAGGAAGCTTCAGAAGATCTGATGAACAGTTACCAAAAGAAGATCAATGGCGATGTGTACATAAACAGAGAAGAAGAAGACGAAGACGAAGACGATGATGAAGATGAAGAAGACGACGAAGATGCATTGAGTTGTTCGAGCTCTGATTTGTTCGAATTGGATAATCTCTCATCGATCGGAATCGAAAGGTATCGTGAAGAACTGCCAGTGTATGAAACAACGCATTTCAGTACGAATCAGGCAATAGCCAATGGATTAATTTTGTAATAATAATTATTAAAAAAAAAAAAAAAAAGGAAAAATATGGGGATGATGGTAAAAAGTTTTTATTAGCCTTTTGGAATTAGTGTCTCTTGGGGGTTTACATTAAGAAAATAACTAAAGATTTTCTCTCTCTTTTTAATTTTTCTGTTGGTTAATTTTCTTTGGTCTTTTAATCTTTCTCTCTATTATGACAAATTGCCATTATTGCCATTGTTGATTTTATCTCTTTAAGAAAGAGGAGAGAGAGATGGGATTTTTTTTTTTTTTTTTTCCTTTTGGGATTACAGTTCAACCCGAGTTAGGATTTGCTCTTTTGACCAATCGAGCTACGTTAGCAAGAAAATTGAAAGATTAGAGAGAGATGCATTCTTTCGGTTTTTTTTTTTTCTTTTTATTTCAACAACAAATAAGAATGAAGATTAGAGTCTCGACCTTTTGGTCAGAAATACACGTTGTCTTATTAATTAACCATTTGAGCTACGTTTAGGTTGGTCGTTATATATCATATAATATATATTCTAGACAATACGAAAAGTTTTTCAAATATAACTTAAATAATACAACTTTTCTTTTATATCAAATTAGAGTTTGATAGATCAGTTTGGATTATGCTAAACCATTTTTGTAAAATTTCAAACATTCTTATGCATTTACATATTTATTTTATGCTATTTATGCAAATTTTGTTGATCGATACAAGAGAAAACATTCAAATCTGCAACTAAATAAAGATTAGTATCTGACTACTTGAATTGCGTTCGAGTTACGTAAAGAACGCCAAAGAACACGAATTATAAGGTAAAAGCAAAGGGCAGATTTTCTACGAAATAAGCTAAGGGAGAAGGATTTTTCTTTTAGACATTGTAATGTAGGGACATGTTTTGCTTTAAGACAACAATGTCTTCATGCATTACGAATCATTGCTGCCGGAGAGAGAACTATTTGGCTTTATACACTTTTCCGGCAAAACCACAGTTATTTTCTTTTCATTTCTTTTCTTTTCTTTTCTTTCCAAACAAACAGACATGAAACACAAACATGAATCATTTTAACCATTTGTGAAGACAAAGGTATAGCTAGCAATTTGATGGGTTAATAATAAATATTGGGTGGAAATTAAAAAAAAAGTGAACTATTTAATTCATATGAAGAAAATTTAATCTATAGAGAAAAAAATGAAGATAAGAAATATCTTTGAAATAGAGAAAGAAAGTAAAAGAAAGGGGAAAAAGGTGTGGTTTAATATGCAGTGGTCTCCAAAGCTGTGGACAACAAGATCCAACCTTTGATCTGTAAAGCCTTTGATGTCAAATTTTGGTTGCCTTCTAATCAAAGAGTTTATTTTCAAAGATTTTTTCTTTTCTTTTCTTTTCTTTTTCCCATTCCAATTACCCACTTTCACCTAAAGTATATTGCAAACATACATCCTTTTCAAACTTCCACATCATTCCTATCCTAACCAATTTTGTACCATCCATCTCTCTCCAACTTTGTTGTATAAAAAAGTTAAAGCAATGTAATGGAAATTTGGGTTGTTATAACGTGTATTTAGCTTGTGCGGGTCACCATGTAGTGTAGTATAAGAAGAAGTAGGCCAACCTAAGCTATGCTCAACGGGTTGAGTTGTATATTCTCAACTAAGAGGTTAGTGGTTCAAATCTCCCATCCCATATTAGAAAGAAAAAAGTTTTGTAAATCTAAATTTATGTAACGACTCTAATTAAAAGGTTAATGTTAATTCGAGTATAGTGTAGTAAATGAAGATATTGACTACCTTCTTTAGGTTGAAGGTTCAATTCTCTCTATTTCACATTTGTGGTACTAAAAAAAGTTGAGGGGTTTGCAGGCAAATTATGGATTGGGAAAATAAATTATATACAATAACATATGTTTGACCTTTTTTACTTTGAATTATACTTGTCTAATAGGAAAAATCTTCAGTACTTCTTGTATTTTTCACACTTGAAAATTTCCTTCTTAGATAATTTCTTTTAAACTACTGGAACCACATTATTCTTAAATAATGTTGACGTGACAAACAATTAATAAAAGTAGTTTCTAGACCACGATAGTATGGAAAAAATTTTATGTATACAGTTTAAAATAGGGAAGTGATTTGAACAAGAGTGATTTGGAGATATAAAACCAAAGCCAACCAACCACTACACTAGGAAGGAAGGAACTTGGTTGGTTCATGACGAATTTTGAAAATTAATTAGAGGGAAGGAATTGAATTGGAACACAACTTTATTGGGAGTCGCAAAAACCCTTTGAAAGAAGAGGTACAAAACCACATGGGAAAGGCCTATATATAACCAATCCCAACCCATTTCTTTGTATTATTCACAACTAATTTTAGGCCCCATTTGCTACATAATACCAAAATAATATGTTTAAAATAAACAATAAGACCCAAGATAAGGTTGTACTCCTTTAATACGTTTGGAAGATTTCATTTTTTTGTTGATTTGAATATAGTTCAACTGATCCGCGCATATACCTTCGACCAAAATATCATTCTACATATTGAACTGAAAGGAAAAAAATTGAAAAGCGGTCAGATTAAATGCAAATTTCCTATTGATAGGAAATTTGAGTGAGATTGATTGAAATATATGTATCATCATACTAAACGAAATAAAAGTTTATATCTATTAGGTGATAGGTCAATTAGAAAAGTCTTAATTGGTTTCAAATGGACCACAAATATACTAATCTTAATAGTAGAAAACTTCATTTCACAAAAGAAGAAAAGGGGCCAAAAATAAAATTTCATTGCCTAAAACAAAGGAATATTTCTAATAAAAATAGCATAGAATTGACATAAGGAACCAAAAAAATCATTAATTATTTTTTTTTTTTACAAAACAATAATATCAAGATAGAATCAAGGTGGGAAAATTTGAGAGGGCCACTAAATCATAGCAATTTGATTTGTTGATTATAAAGCAACCTCTTTTTAAAACATTGTTAACTAAAAAAAAAAAATCCAAACCAAAAAAAAAAATTATATAGGAAAAGAAAGCCTACTCCTACCCCTATAGTCAAAAGTTTCATAGGCTTCAAATGAATTTTCTTGTGTATCTCATTTAGATTTGGAGAATTGGTTCTATATGGGTCCTCCCTCTATATTCTATAGTTTTGGCCTTTGGGTTATAAATTTTTAACCCTATCTTTTACACCAATCCATTTCTAATCAAATTTAAACTTGAGATCGTATCTCATTCCATCACATCAATGTGTTATCTTAGTTCAAAATATTATCATTACATTTAATGTCACTCATTAACGACGAAAACCCACAAACACGTTAATTAGTTAAAAGAATCGAATGAAATTTTGAACCTTTTAGAAGTAAATCAATGAAATTGATATAGCTAGCTAGGCAAAAAGTTGTTACAATATAGAGTCTTATTTTTAATAGTTGACAGTGAATTTCAAATGAGTTTTGAGAAAAACGCTTTTAAGTGCATTTTTTTTCTCTTAATGGTATCTTAATTTCTTTTCACGTAATTTAAAAAATATTTTCTTTTTGTTATATATCTAACCAGTAAAATATTATGAATGTTCCAAAAGTGATCTTTAATTAGCTAAAACATGTTTCATTCTAGTTTCCAAAAGTCATATCTTAAACTCACTCTAATCATGTATTTAGGAGTGTATTCTAAAATAAGTGATTTTAACAAAAGCAATTAACTATAAACACATTACTAAAAAGTGTTTAATATTAACAAATCACTTTAAAATAAATAGTAATAATTTGGTTCCACATTCTTAGAAGTATTTTTTAGTACCTCTACGCTAACAAGCGCACTTGAATCATAAACATTTTACAAATGCTTTCTAACAAAACACTAGAAGTGTTCACAACTTTTTTCAAAAGCACAACATGATAACCTTGAGTGAGAATCACTTTTGATTCATGACAAAAAAGTAATTTATCCATGACAAAAAATGCTTTTAGTCATGCCAAAAGCAATCTCACACCAGCATAAGTCTTAACCCTAACACGATATAGTTTCACTTTTAAGATTCCACTCAAAAACGCTCGTACCAATAAAAAAAAGTTGTCTCTACTTCCATACTTACACCTTTACCAGTTCTAAAACCGACACGAGACTATGTTCACATCTCAACAAACGTACGGTCTGCCATTAATTGTTCCAATAGAATAATTAGCCTTATTACTTGCAACTACGGATGCTTGGGTTGAGGCAAATAGCTAGCTAGTAGGGCCATAACAACCATGCCACCACAAAATTCTCAAAGTGCTTGCCAAAAAACCACACAAAGGACTCTATAATCAAACATTGTTATGTGCAATGATAATCCAAAGTTTAAATAGTTGGCCATGCATGTCACTCAACGACCATGCACAAGCCACTGGCACTTACCATATCCAAAAGCACTTTTATGGCACTTCTCACTGCAAAAATCAAAATCTCCCCTTCAAAACCCCTAATTTTCTTCCCATTTGGCTCCATTCCCTTTATGTTCTTGTCCATTTATGGTGACACATAAAGGGCCACAGCCATTTGGCTTTGGCCCTTTGTTTTTTGGCTTTTTTTTTTTTCTCTATGGTTTCAAAGTTGTCCAATCGAATAGAAACCAAATGCTTGTCACTTCTGTCTTCAAGTGCTTTTGGTTTGGTGTATGTGATTTTTAATTCCCTTTTGTTTTGGCCAAATTATTTGGAAGAGTGTTGTGTGTAGAGACACTTGTCTAGGGGCCTCTCCCTTTGTGGTGTCTCTTGGTTGTCATATTTGTCTTCTCTTTCATTAATTCTCTCCCCTTAGCCTTGGTGCTCTCTCTTCAATTATTCATCTCTTAAAAATAGGGTTTTGTTTAAATTTATGTTCATGACTTGCTATGTATTTTAAGTTCAACTTTTTTTTTAGTTCAATATATGGGGTTGATTATTTGAATGGTGTGTCGAGACTCGAGAGTATATATGTTTTATTTAATTGATCAGCTATGTTCAGGTTGGCTCTTGGACTTTCAGCTTTTGTTCATTTTGAGTTCTTGTACTTTCTGTGCTTGTTCATTTTAGTCATTGTATTTTCACAACATCTGTTTTTTGGGTACTTGTATATTTAGTTAAAAGTGTCCATTTTGGTCCTTGTTTGCAAAATTCTAATACTGATTCTATGTTTAATGGAAATTCTTTAATACAAAATTTGGTCATATTAATTTCAAGAAATTAAATTTATTTAGTCATGCATTGTTGTAATGAGGATTGTGATCGAAAAGAATCAGATAGAAAAGAAAATGAAAAGATCGAAACAAACACTTTTTAAAAGTATAAGGACTAAAACGAACATGTCGAAGGTACAAGGACTCAAATGGACAAAGTTGAAAGTACAATACCACAATGGATGTTTTGAAAGTATGTATATAGATCAAAATGAAACAAAACTATGAAAGTACCGGGACTAAAATGGTAAACCTAAGTTATTACATCATGATGTTGGGTTCCAATACTAATTTGAGGGGTTTATTATTATTATTATGAGAGTTCAATAACATGTGGGGTAGAGAGATTCAAATCTCTAACCTTCTGATCGAGGATATATATTTTAACCAGTTGGATTATGCTAGCTATTTGAGAGAACTTTTGTGTAGTTTGTTGGTGTTAAAATATTGATATAAGATTAAATTTACCATAATCTATCGGCACTTCAGCTTTTGAAGTATACGGTGACTATTTAACATAGTATCAAAACAAGAGGTCTTGTGTTCGAATCTCTATAATAGTTGTTCGAATTTGTCGCGTAATTAAGCATTCAATTGTTTTTGGATTATCCTACCCTATCATGTCACAAACTAATTTTTGAGAATGAGTTGTGTTGTGGAAGGTAGTATTTGATATTTGGAGTTATCCACTTGAAAGTATTGAAACCACCGTCATCATATAGTTGGACGATGTGGAATTGTACGATTTCGTTATTATCTTCCTTTCTCATCTATCTTTTCCATCCTCTTCTTTCTCCAAATTTAATGCTCATTTATCTATTTTCAACTATTGTTTTTTTTTTTCTCTCTTAGGACTTTTCTCTAGGTAACATTAAATGTATGAGATTTAAATAATTTATTGTTTTTGTACCTAACTTTTAAAAATTTTATTTTAGTTGGTATATTGGGTATAAAAAAACTATTTAGTATTTGTTGTTAATTTTTTTTTTTTTTTGTTAAAATATCATTTTGGTCCTTATATTTTAGATTTTGTTCCATTTTAAAGTCCCTGTGTTTTCAAATATTCAATTTCAATTTATGTGCTTTTAATAAAGCTTAAACTCGTTCTTACTTATTGTTAATTTT
The DNA here is from genome assembly GCA_017139565.1 of Luffa aegyptiaca. NCBI lineage: Eukaryota > Viridiplantae > Streptophyta > Magnoliopsida > Cucurbitales > Cucurbitaceae > Luffa > Luffa aegyptiaca. The sequence continues at coordinate 931,581 of CM029399.1, read as the reverse complement.
TCTTTAAAAATAACTATTAGTATTCTTTTCTAGTTTCTTGTATGAAAAATATTGTCATTATTTAGCCAAATTTCAATAGAAATTAACTTTAAACTTGTGGTAGGGATCAATTTTAAGCTTTATTCAAAATACATGGACTAAAATAGAACAACACAGAAAGTAGAGAGATCAAAATAGTATTTTAACTTAATTTTTTTTTTTATAAATTATTCATTTATATAATAAGTAGGGATTGTCAAAATGAATAGGTACTACAAATTACATGTAACAAGTAAAGTGTGGAGTTTCAAATTAGATTTTGATAACTTAGGTTAAACGATAATAAAATAGTAATAACAATGGAATAAATAATTTGTATACCAAGTTTAGATTTTTAAAGTGGGAATGCTTAACTATACTCATGTTAAAAGATTTTGATTTATATTTATATAATTCAACGATATGTGAGAGTCGAAATTCAAAGTTTTTACATTTATAATTAATTATATAATATTTTAATCAATTGAACTATATTCAGATTGGTCAAATCTGGATAATAGATAGGGATGGTGTGACGGAGTCCCAATTCTTAAACTAATTAATTAAGAATAATATAGCTACAAAAACCAATACACATGTCTCATGCTCCCCTAATTAATGAGCCAAATTTAATAAACACCGCCAAAATAATACAGAAATATATAGGATAGAGAGAGAATCTTATTTAATAGAAATAATAAAAATAGAAAAAAGAATGATGACGTAATAAAAGTGAAAAATAGAGGTGGTGGGCCCATTAATGCACTCCAAAGTCTGGCACCCAAGCGTGCTACAAGAACTGCGAGACACAGTACCACATGCAATGCAAAGTTACAAATTTCCATTTCAATTTCCATTTTTTGAAAAAAATATATATATATATCTTTCTCTCTCCTCTGCCCATTGTAACTTTCTCTCTCCTCCCTCCGCACGTGACGGACTGGGCCATCGTGTCCCTGCCTTGTCGCGCATGCACACGTGCGCCTAGATCCACCCACTCATGTTAATCACAAATTATTGATTGGACCAAAATTTTGATTTGACAATTTTTTCATTTGAATCCAACGGCTACTAGGGACAATCCTATTGTAATCATCTAATAATATAATTTTTTGGTTAAATTATAAGTTTCGTCTATGTGGTCTCGACAATATTACAATTTTTGTAGTTTCAACTTTGTTTCAAATTGGTTCATAAGGTTTTAAAATTATCAATTTGATTCTCATGGTTTGGTCAAAACGTCTTTGTCACTACTAGAAAATGAGTTAATATTTTCTATTGGACTAAATAATGTATATAAATTAATTGTTTTAAGATTTTGGGTTAAGTAAAAAATTAGAAGGAATTGAGTAGAATTTTGGATGGTTAAAAGACAATTTATTGACAATTTGTAAGGTTTAACTACAATATAGAAATCAAACTGAAACAAAACTTATAACCAAATGGAAGATTTTTAAATCACATGGACTACATTAAAACTTTTTCCAAATAAAATTCCTAATTCAACCATATTATTATGGTTAAATTGTGATTTCAGTTCCTGAATTTTCAAATTTATGTCTAATAGATCTTTTAACTTTTGAAAGTGTGTATAATAGGTTCTTGATATTTCAATTTTGTGTCTGATAGGTGATTAAATTTTTTTTGACATTTTTTTACAACTGTTAAGAGTTTTATTAGATACAAATTTCAATTTTATGTTCACTAAATTCATTCATTGTTTTTTTTAAAAAAAATGTCGAACATTTCAAGAACTTATTAGACATAAAATTAAATATTTAAAGATTTATTATATATTTTTTAAGTTGAGAGATCTATTACACACAAAATTGAAAGTTTGCTTCAAAACCAATTAGACATTTTTTTAAAGTTAAAGGACCTATTAAAATAGACCAGAAAGTTTATGAACTAGATTTATAATTTAACATGATATTTTCATGGGTTAAAATATTATTTTGGTCCATATATTTTGAGTTTTATTCCATTTTAATCTCGATATTTTTAAATGTCTAATTTTAATCCTTGTACTTTTAATAAAGCTTAAATCTCAATACTTTTAAAATTGATAGTTTTAGTCTTTTAGCTCACGAACCCTAAAAACTCCATGTCTTCGTTTTAGAACTCCGAGAAAATTTTTAGTACTACGGTAGTACATACTACCTCCATTCAGCATTTGACAAGTCTTTTAATGAGCATTTAATGATATAATATTTTATTTTATGGGTCCCACACAATTCTTAAATACTTCCTTTATGGTAAACAATTAACGGAGGTAGTATGAAAAATTTTCCATTCTACCGTAGTACTAGAAATTTTCAACTCCTGCCACTCCTTCCTAACTAACACAAAACTCCACCACTCGTGCTCTGACACCTGTACTTCCATGCCACGTGCAACTATATTACCCTGTCCTTCAAAAGTACAAAACTACCCTCGGAGTTTGGGTGGAACATTTCACTTTCAGGTGGGCATAATAGGAAAAGTAAAATGTGGGTTTGTGGGTGTAGTGAGAGGAAAAAAAAAAGTAAAAGAGGATGGCGATAGAGCAGCTTTGTAAAAAAGAAAAGGCATTGAATTTTCAGTAATGTGGGTGTGGAGAGAGAAAAGGGGAATTATTTTTTTTTTTTTTCTTTTTTATGATCCCAAGAAGATTTCTCGTTTTTGTTTAACTATAAATGACCAAAGTTAGCAGCTTTTATTTTGCATCTTTGAGAAAAAGAGGAACAAAAGGCATTTATGTTATCTTCCTAGAATTGTAAAGAGATTTAAATTATACTTTATAGTATAAAAATTATGAGACTATTTTAAAAGATATTAAATATTTAAGGTTAAATTATAAGTTCAATCTCTAAACGTTTAGGTTGTGTCAGTTTGGTCTTTGAACTTTAAAACATGTCTAATAGGTTTATGAACTTGTAATTGTGTCTAATAGGTTCTTAAACTCTAAAGATGTCTAATAAATCTTTGAACTTTCAATTATGTGTCTAATAGATCCCTAGCATATTTGAAGTTTTTAAAAATTAATCAATGTACTAGATATAAAATTGAACTTTATACCTATTGGGACCCTAAACTTTCAATTTTGTATCCAGTAGACTTGTGAATTTTAAAAATGTCAAATAGGTCAGTGACTTATTAGACATAAAATTGAAAGTTTAAGAATCTATTGGACACAAAAGTGAACGTTTAAGGACCAACTGAATACTTTTGTAGAAAGTTTAGAGACTTATTAGATACAAAATTGAAAGTTCGATAACCTATTTGATACAACCTGAAAGTTCAATGACTAAACTTGTAATTGAACCAATATTTAAACTTCTAAAGATGAAATTTGAATATTTTTTTTTAACTCATGAAAGCCTAGGTATATAGACTCACTAGATTAGGAATTGCCTATTTTAGTCGTTTTCGGTGCATGAACCGTTGTGTCAGTCTCAAATCGACTACTAAAATTTGTTGAGCATTGAAATCATATAGAAAGCGACTTCCATTAACAAAAGTCGACAAGAAGTTCATACTCAATTATGAAGAAGGACGATGATTGTGACAGACAAGACAAAGTACATGTCTCGAAGTGATTCTGAAATTGCTAAAATCACTTTTGTCATGTTCGAAATCACTTTGAAACTTACCTTTAATTATTCAAAACCAATTTCATGTTTGATTTTATACTTTTAAACGTGATTTTCATATTATCAAAATTAATTTCAAATTATTAAAAACATGTTTGGAAGTGATTTTGCACAAATTCTTAGAGTGAAATTCGACTCACACACGATAAACCGCCGCTCATAACGGCTCTTATGGCCACCATCGCAATCACGCTAGCTGCTGAATTTTTGTATATAGTTTTCGACTATAAAGATTAGGTCAAAAAATGGGGTGTTGGCCTAAAAAATCAAAACCACGTGTGGAAAAAAAATAAAACATGATTTTTTTTTTATTATTATTATTATTTACATTTTCCCAATCATTTGAAAAATATTTATAGAGTACATTGAATTTAGAAAGAAAACAGTTATTAAACATCATTATTCTCTAAAATTTTAAAGCTAAAAGGAACATTGCAATCAAATAGTGTGCAATTATCTGTTTGGTAAATGGAATTATTATTTTCCAAAAGATATAATTATAGAACAAGGAGACAAAAATACACACTGTGCTAAATCCAAATCATAGCTAAAAATGATATTGACTGAAAAATGGTTTGTTCTTTGAACATGGTTTTTTTTAAAAAAAAAAAAAACAAGTTTTATTAGTGATAATTCTGATCCATTCCGAAATTAAGTCAAAGTACAATAGGTTCCTGAACTTTCAATTTTGTGTTTAATAAGTCATTGAATTTAAAAAATGTCTAATAGGTCCTAAACTTTCAGTTTTTTATTCAATAGGTCATTGACATATTCGAGATTTTTAAAAATTAACCAATATATCAGTTATAAAATTGAATCTTATTAGGAACATTAAATTTTCAATTTTGCGTCGCCTATGAATTTTTAAAAATCTTGAATAAGTCCGACCTATTAGGCTTGAAAATGGAGGTAACCTATTAGGCTTAAAAATGAAGGTTTGAGAGATCTTGGACACAAAAATAAAAATTTAAAAACCTACTAGATACTTTTTTTTAAAAGTACTGTGACCTATTGGACACAAAATTGAAAGTTCAAATACATATTTAACACTTATTATTAAAGTACAAAGATCGAAGACTAAACTTGTATTGTCAAGGACCTATTAACATAAATTTGAAAGTTCAGGGACCTATTTGACATTTTAAAAAATTAGAGATCTACTAAACACAAAGTTGGAAATTTAGGGATCTATTAGCTACTTTTTAAAGTTTAATCTATTAAACACAATAATGAAAATTCAAGAACTAAACTTGTAATTTAACCACACATTTTAAAATGATTGAACGTGATTTTTTTTTTTTTTTTTTTTTTTGGGATAATGTTGAACGTGAAATTGAAAAATAATTTAAAAGGTTCAAAATGGAATTCTATATGGAACCAAAGAAAATACTTGGAAAGGAGTAGGAACATTTAATAATAAGAATAGTTAGGTGATATATATAAGGAAAATGATTATTGATTTATGAGAAAAAAAAAAACACTTAATTCAGTGCAGTTGTAATTCCAAAAAAAAAAAAAGTAGAATTTGACAAATTGATTTGAACATTTTCGAAAACAACAAAAAAAACAACACCATTATGAGAGAGAAGAAATTAGATGAAAAAGATTTGCTTTTTGGTGATTTCAATTAGTGGCTCTACCACAGCATGGCCCTGATGATATATTGAAAGCATAATATATATAAAATAATTATATATATTATTATAATTAAAAACTTTGAATAGAGTCTGTTAATCATAAAATTGAAAGTTTAGAGATTTATTGTACATTTTTTAAAGATAAGAAAGATCAAATAGATATAAATCTGAAAGTCAAAATAGACTTTTAATCCTGACTTATTAATAAAAAATTAAAATTTGACGAAGTTAAATAAGTAAAATTTGACATTTTAGTAAAGAAAGTATTTTAGGTAAAAACACAATTTTGAAATCCTCTTGCATTCCTTAAAAATCTGATATGATTTGAAATTCCTTAAAAAAAAATAATCATGAACGACCATACTAACTATTATTGAATGAGATTTATCTTTTTTTTTTTTTTTTTTTTTTTTGAGGAATTGAATGAGATTTATCAAATCTTTTTCAAAAGATCCATCAAATTTTATCTATAAAATAATTTAATTCGCTCGTTGAAAATTAGAATTGGATTGAACGTAAAGATTTTTATTTTATTTTTGAACTTAGGTTGAAAGTAAACATAGTACAATAAAGGTTTAAATCATTTCATAAGAATAATAATTTAAAAAAAGTTCATTATTGAAAATAATAATTCAAAATATGACAAATTTATACATAAAAAAAAATATAATACTCATTTTCTTTTTAAAATGTTACATCATGAACAAAAGGTGGGTCGACTTTTAAGGAGGGTGCAAATTACGCCAATAGTATAGTTCAACTGGTATTAAACTTGTACTCTAGTTTTTAAAACTACCAAAACTAAATTGTTATCAAACGGGATCTTAATGTTTTAATGCATACAATTATTAATTTGAGATTTTAATTGATTAAACCCCAAAGTTTATGGGTAAATTGATTTTTTTTTTCTAAAGTAGGGGTAAATTGATTTTTCCAATCCCATAATTACATAGAATCTATGTTAATCATCAATTAGATAAATCAATGATTGCTGGATAAAAACAAACTAATTACTATTATTAAGTCAATCAATGCTTGATGAATTTTTTGAAAATTGTTTATATTTGATATTACCTTTTAAATTATGTATATATATGAAAATATTTTTGAAAAATCACGGTAGCCTATCCCCCGAAATACTAATCTACTTTAGCCATAAAACGTTTTTTTTTTTTTCCTAGTCATTTACCACAATTCCCCTAATTCCTTGCCTGAGTGGGCTTTGTATCGAAGCCCATTTAGTTCAACAATTATGGGCTCATGGATTTTTCCATCTTCCTACGGCCCAATTTGTGGTCGATCAGGGAAGGCCCAATAATCATTACTGCCCAAGCTAAGAGTTGGGCCTTAAGTCCAGAACCTTGCTTTTACGTACCGATTAAGGTGGCTCCTCCATGGCGAGAGCTCACCGTGGCCGGTGGATTCGTCGACGGACTTTGAACAGGGACAGAGTTGCAGAGTAACGGAAGGTGAAGCGAAGAAGGAATTAAGCTTATCGGGATCGGAAATTGCTCGCATCTCTTAGTTTTATCGATCGACGGTCAAGTATGAGCTTCCTCTTTGGCAGCCGAAAAACTCCCGCAGGTTCGTATCCTTCTTACCTTCTCTAATTATGCATATTCTGAAGCTTTTTTCTTGATGATTGCGTGATTTCTTGTGATGAATTTCTAACTCTGAAGTTTAGTTCTATGTGCGTCAATTTGATGTGGATGGAATTATGCGTTCTTACCTTCTCAATTAATGCATACTCCGGAGCTTTGTTCTTGATGATAGTGTGCTTTCTTGTGATGAATTTCTAACTCTGGAGTGCAGTCCTGTAAACGTCAATTGGATATGGATTAAATTACATGTAATTTTACTCGTGATGTCGAGGAATTAAAACTTTCCTATGCGTTATAACGTGTATAAGTAAATCCGCGCGTTCTATTACAATAGGATGGCTCGAGATTGTGATCTGTTATGGTTTTCTGCGCAGAGCTTCTGCGGGAGAACAAGAGGATGCTAGATAAGTCCATTAGAGAAATAGAGCGGGAAAGACAAGGCTTACAGTCTCAGGAAAAGAAGTTGATTGTCGAGATTAAAAAAAATGCTAAACAAGGACAAATGGTGAGTTAAGCAATTTAGCACTTGCTCTTTGACATCGACACATTTTCAGTGACTGCATTTCTTTAGATTTATTGGTAGTAAGTATGCTTCTACTTTTAATTCGAAATCTAGTCTTCGTTTCTTTAGGAAAGGCGATGGATACTAGGTTGGACTTGGAACCATCAACTCCGACAATTTTCTTGATTCATTTTGTCTTTTTCAGGGAGCTGTTAGAATAATGGCCAAAGATCTTATCAGGACACGACATCAGATTGAAAAGTTTTATAAACTAAAATCACAGCTCCAGGGCGTGGCTTTGAGAATTCAGGTAATATAAGTACAACTATTATTGCCTTTCACCTTTCATTTTCATCACAGGCGAGTAGAGTTACTGCTGAAAACTATTTCTACAAATTCTCGGAGTATAATTATTGATTTGATGTACTACAATAAGGTGTAGTTATTCCTGATAGATGAGCTCTGGGAGTCTAAATTGAAAGTTTAAGGTTATAATAATGTAGAGCTCATTAAGCTTCATTATAGATGCATCCTATTGGTTTAAATTTTAAATGACGCGTGCTCATATACAAGCTAAGAAAAGAAAAATTTTACAAGCCATATAGTCCTCTTCCAACATAATTAAGAACAAATAAAAAAATGCTTTAGTAATAGTTTAGTATCACTCACATCCTTTAATTTTGTCCTTTCATTAAAGGAATATTTGAAGAAAATTGGGATTTTGAGGAAATACTATTTTCTTGCTTTAAGTTGATGTGCAAATTGGAATTTGCAGTAGTTTATTCAAGTCACTTTTTAGAAAATAGATTTTGATTCCATTAATCTTATCTGTTTTCTTAGGGCTCGTTTCTTTGTGTTTCCTTTACATTTTTTTCTAAATTGATTTTTAATAAACAAATTTGGAAGAAACTATCTTCTTAGTGCTTTGTGATCTCAGAAACTCTACTGCGAAGGTTGTTTTTAGTATGGCTGCCTTTTGTTTACTTTTCAATATGGATATTTTCTACACAGGGAGAGAGAGATTTTTTTTAAAAAAAAAAATCTATAAAGTAAGAAATAATTAATGACAGATACTTCTGGATTCATGAGTTGCATACTTCTTCGAGTACCAAGAACTCATAAGATATCTAATGTATCACATTCTGGATCACTAACAATTGAAATGCACTATGAATAATTATAATTTTCTATTTGTTATATTTTATATTTTATGAAACAAGTGACTATATCATTAAAAGGAGAAAATGTTGTTCTCTATTTGAAGCAAACTGTTTCGTGGTAAGAGGAGCTTTCAATGTTAAAGAACTATTAAGTGTTCTTTTTTCAAATATATACATAATAGGAAACTATTGTTTACTTTTGGAAATAGAAAGTTTTCTACAAACGAACTCTTACTTTCTTTTTGAGACCCTAAAGATATATAGCTGTTTTTTTCTCAATCAATTAACACACACAATTTGTACACTTGTGATTATTCAAATTTAGCTCCAATTGTTTCCTTCTGCAGACTCTGAAATCAACCCAAGCTATGGGAGAAGCCATGAAAGGTGTTACTAAGGCAATGGGCCAGATGAATAGGCAGATGAACTTGCCGGCATTACAGAAGATAATGCAAGAGTTTGAGAGGCAGAATGAGAGGATGGAAATGACGTCTGAAGTAATGGCAGACGCTCTCGATGATGCTTTAGAAGGAGATGAAGAAGAGGAGGAGACAGATGAGCTTGTGAATCAGGTGCTTGATGAGATTGGAATTGATATCAACTCAGAGGTAAACGTGCTAGCATGCATACATTTTTTTCATAATGGTCCATATATTGTCGTGGGAAAAGGTAACTTAAACATAATGGTGATTGCTTTCTGCTATCTCACATGCAGCTTGTGAATGCACCCTCAGCTTCTGTGTCAGTGTCAACTGCAAATAATAGAGTTGCCCAAGCAGAAGCCGAAGATACTGGAATTGACAGTGATTTACAGGCTAGGCTTGATAACTTGAGAAAGATGTAGGTTTCAATTGTGTGGAATTAATAACTCTCAGATAATATACATAATAGAGGATGTATTGTTTATAATTTGAACTCTATTCAGCCAAGTTTGTATTTGAATAATACATTGACAAATATGGTTTCTTGTTTGGAGAAATGTGACAGTGTATTTAGCAGTTGTGATCAGGTAATTCTCTCTTTTACAAATGCAAAACAAAAGGTTTGAATTGTTAGTATATGCTGGCAATAGTACTTGGAAAAATTTGGAAGAATCTGAGAATTGTCATGAAATTAACCATTCTACTTCTTTGTCAAGTTGAACTAGAACTAGAAGCCTAGAAGCTTTCTAACTTCTGAGTGCATATCGGGATCTTCTTATTCCGATATGCAATCGAACTATTAAACCATGATTTCTGGCCCTGCCTCCCTCCTACTTACACGAGAAAGCTCAATCTGGAGACTGTTATTAATGGCTACTACCTGAGAATTCTCCGCCTCTAATGTCAACTCCCCATTATTACAAGCTACACGGTTGACTGGACTCCGGCAGAGTGGGCAGTTCGAATGTGAAGAGAGCCATACGTCAATACATGAAGCATGAAAGACATGGTTGCAGCCAGGAAGCTTTCGTATGCATTCCCCGTCATCAAAAGGTGACAAGCACAAAACACACTCAGTTTCAGTATTGGTTTCTTGATTCTTATTTTCCTTCTTGTACGTGATAGTTGATATCTGTATGACATTTGAGTCTTCATGTTTAATGTTCTTAACAGGCTCAGGCGTCGGGGGCGAACGGCAACAGCAATTACACCGTCCTACCATTGTAAGATGGAAGAATGTAAGGGCTATAATCAGTGAGCAAATAATGGCAATGCCGGAGCAGATGAAGATTACAGACATTGGTGAATGTAAGAACAGAAACTCGCATGCAATATTAGCAGATCAGGAGCTCTTAAGTTTCGTGCTGACCAATAGGAATCAGAAAAAGATGCTCTGTAGCTGTAATGAAACAATGAACGGCAAATTTTATGGACGTATTTTTACAATTTCGGCAAGCATTCCAGGTATGAATCTTCATAAACGACATAAAAAGTGAGTCGACTAGTTGTGTTTTTATTGTAGTACATCCAAGTTTTTGGGGTTCGGAACTGCTGAACTTGAAATATCTGCTTTGTTTATGTCGTCGATTATTGTTCTTTCCAATTTCGTTAACAATTTGGCTGCAGGCTTGCGGCTAAGGTAACTTCTTTCTATAAGCGTTTATTATATAGTATAGCTTCACTTCAAATTGTCTTGTTTTGTTTGAATAAAACTACATACAGATATTTATAGAATTTTGACAAATTTTTTTCAAAGAGGGTTTTTTTTCCTTTTCTTTTCTTTAAGAATGGTAGAAAATCGTTTCTTCGACGAATAGTCTAAACCCTTCTTTGCTTCTTATTTCAGAAGTTAACGATGGATGATTTGATCAAGTAACTAATGAAAATTAATATTATTATATTCATCATAATTGCAGATAAATTGATATTTAAAAATAATGCTATATATATATTCTTGTTGGAATGTTTTTTGTTTTAAGATTTTTCGATTTAGTTCCTCATAGTGTAAAGGTTAAACTTGACTAATGATGAACTAACATATATGTATTAAAATGTTTCTCCAAATCTTTAATAAATTAGTATAAATCTTGTGATGCATTTCACCAGTACTATGTCTTGTAAATTTATAATCCAATTATAAAATTCACCCACGAAACGAAATTAAGAAAAATGTTAATTCATAAACAGAAACTTTTTTAAATGAGGAACCAATCTAAGAAAGTACCCAAACATGAAAATATAACATGTATTTAACCTTGTAAAAAAAAAAAATCCACTATGCCAAAATAATAGGTCAATCTTGAAAGAGAACTTCAAAATAACAATTTTTCGAAAAATAGTTTCACTAAAATTTTATTCTGAAAACTTGTTTTGCGAACGGATCGAAGACAACCTTCGAGGGCTTTTCTTCAAAACCTTGTACATCAGACTAAAATGCAATAGAAATTTTAGGCATCTAAAAAAAAAAAATCTGGAAACAATTGGCGTTCAAGCTGTAGGAGCCACAACTCGTTAACAAGAATTTTACAACTAGCAACGTTAAGAAATTCCTATAATTTGCCACCAGCAACGAACATTTGTTGGTACAGCATTCGGACCAGTAATTTTTTTTATTTTCGATTTCTTTTTCAAGAAGGAAAAATAAGACAAAGTTGTATTATTTACGATGTTACAAGCACACTGCCGAACTCATCTCGTGCATACTACTCCCACCAAGACCACTCAACTTTCCTTGGCCATGATTTGAAGAAGGAATTTGAGCATGCATCTCTGCAAGCTCCCTCACTCGTAACAAGATCTGTGCTGGAATCGACACCGACGCATGTTTCCGAGCACTTATCTACATTGATTATCCAAAAATGAAGATAAAACGATATATCATGACGAGGAAAATTTTAATCGAGGAACAGTAACATTCAATCGAATGCTTACCCCTTCATCAACAGGCGTCTGTGCAAAGCTAGCTTTAAGCAGGTTTCTCCATTTATCCTACAAAAGAGAGACCTATTTTCAGCTAAAGGAAAAAAAAGTTCCGAACAGCTCAGCCATTAGTAATCTCTTTTGAAGATTTAAATTTTCACTCCAGTATTGTGAAGCTACATTCTAAAATGAATTAAGCATGATTCTCAAATGCAGAGACCTATTGTCAAGAGTTACATTTTTATTTTTTTTTATTTTTTTTTTTGATATCCGTGAGTGTCCGAGCCAGCTTACGCGCACCTCGACGAATCTCACGGGACAACCGCCTGACCCTACTACATTTGGTTGCCAAGGAAACTCGTAGGATATCGTAGGTGGCCACCATGGATTGAACTCATTCCCTCTAAGCCCTTTATTTTTTCTATGGCCCTTACTGAACATTTTGAAATATTATTGTGGATGGTTTAAGAGAAAACGCACCTTGAGATCTACTGATGTACGATATGAGTATGATGAAAAAGAAAGCTTCTTGATCTCAGACCATCTCCCAGCACCGCACTTCGACACACCCTCTACTAATTTCATGACCTCAACAAGAGTCCAAGCACGATGATGCTTCCTCCTCGTTCCGCCTTTTGATGTCTGAACAGTTACTGTTTTATCATCCGATGCATTGCCAGGAGCTGTTTCCTTCTGCTCCAAATTCTTTTCCACTTCATCCGTGTCCATAACTGAAGGATTCTGATCTTTGTCCGGAAGGGCAAACTAAGCAGAAAAATAGAATAACCCAGCAGTCAGAAGCCATCCAAACAATTATTAGTATGAGTAACCCTAAACAATTATTAGAATAACTCAGCAGTCAGAAGCCATCCAAACAATTATTAGTATGAGTAACCCTAAACCCTAAACAATTATTAGTATGAGTAACCATAAACTATAGGTACCTATGTTGAAGCCATTCAAAAGATGGGGTCACTTTTCAACATAGGGAGTTAAGTCGTGAATTTAGTCAGGTGTTTGATCCCTATCCATAAACTGAAGAAAGGAAAACATAACTTAAATAGGTCTAAACACATACCACGAGGGCTACAATGTCTTTCCTTGGACGGCTCCTTCGAACTCTCGAAACACATGGAACTTGCAAGCCAGATCCACCTAGTGAATCCAATCTTGTGATGACAGTTCTTCCCCCATCTGAACAGACTTTCTTAATAGGTCTTGCAATAGAATTTGCAGATATGCCATCTGGTACAGCATGTTTATTCAAACTCATCACCTTTTGAACATACTCTCTTGACTCCACTTCAGAAAGTTCTTCAATATACCGCCTGGTAGGTTTCCGAATTCTTTTAACAGCAGCTATCTCTTCATGTTGATCTTCACTTCCATGATCAAGTTCTATACCCTCAACGTGATGATGGTCCTTATTTTCCAAACAGTAAGTTGTTGGTGAACCACTGCATTCAATATTCAAAGCCTCGGCAGTTGGAACAATGGACATGCCTTCCACATTCTGAGAACTTTCTTCAACAAACTTGCCTTCCTTAATTATAAAAGATGAGGCTGGGATGTCACATGAGTTGGTCAATCCCATGGCAATTCTCCTCTTAAGCCACAATTTGTCTTTAACTGTAGTGTCTCTCCCAAAAGTTGCTTTGAAACATTCATGGAGTTCTCTAATTGACAGATTATCCAGGCATATGTCCCCCTTTAACAAGGAAAAATCAGGGTTAGACGTAGTGCAAATGACATCTGAGAATTCAGATTCCACTGATTTATTATCTGGATTTTCATTCACGTGATTTTCATGTAAACTTGGAGAAGTTGAGTGAGCAATTTCCTGCAACGAAATTTTAGATTGGAGCTTCTCATCAATAACAGGCAATCTACCATGCTGATCAGAACCCTTCCTGTCTCCATTCACATAAGCAGAAGCATAGTTAGGTGATCCACATGCTAAGCGAAGCCTCTCTTCCTGTTTCACCTTTTGCAATACCTCCTCGATGTACTACAAGATATTAAAAGGAAATAGAAGTTCAAATTATTAGTGATTTGGTAAGGAAGCTTCTAAACAACATGCTATCATACTATTAGAAAATCTATAGATTTCTTGAGAAGAGTGTAGAGTCCATCTAAGCCCATTAAACAGAGAACATTAAGAGATATTAACAACTATTATAGCATATAACAAAATTTCTTTTGCACTCCTAGCAACAAAAGAAAGCATTTCATTCATGAGAAAGCAAATTTTGTACCTCCAATCGGGCATTATATCCTGCATCAGCTTCAAAGGTTTCAGATTGCGGTAAACCTTGCAAATCTTTACAATACAGATATCATAAGCCAAACTCCAAAAAATTATGTAGGTAATTAGTCTCTAATCACAATGAAAGGCTGCTAGCCATATAAATCACACATCAAAGATTGAAAGTGTTCAGTACATCCTATCCTAGAGAGGGCACACTAAGGAGTAACTATGATAACAAAAGAAGGGGGAGAAAAAAAAAGAAAGAAAAAGCAACCATTTGAGATTTCTACATGAGGCTTCTCAAATAAAGTGCCTTCAGTGGGTCTGCATCCTACAATTTGACCTGCATCTTCCACTTTTTCATTCTTGTCGTCTTCAAGTAAATCCTCAACCTCCATTACTTCATCATCTGTGGCAGGAACGAATCTGCCATCACCATCAACCTAAATGTGACATACAGAACTTCATGAGAAATTTAAATGAAAACTAATATGGAATGAGAAAAGAAAAGGAAAAAGGAAGTAATACTAGTACTGCAATCTCCACTAAAAGAACGATGAAAATGAACAGATCACATAACTTCTTCCACTGATATTAGAAGATTTTCAACAAAATTATCAAACCTGATGTAAGTTGCATGTGGTTCCACTGTACCATATCAATAATACCACCTGATGATGTGTTACTAGCTTAACATGCATACGAATGCTTGCTACCTAGAACAGAATTTGGATACAAGAGACTTAACCAACTTCTTTGAACTTTTGTGTGTGTGTGAGGTGATGGTCTTTTTTTCAATCTATTTTCTTGGTACTTTTTTTTTTTCTTTTTTTCTTGGTCCCCACGATAAGAAACACGTTTATTTTCAAACATTCATTTGGTACCTTCATCAATTGACATCTCTATTGAGTATGATCGTAATCTTTAACCTGCATAGAGTACTCCAATCAGAATGATGCTCTTCCTCGAAGCTAATGAAGCCACCAATTAGTAACTTATGAACATGGATAGATTGCACCAAAAACAGTTCAAAACCTAGAGGTTCTATTCCATCACGAGAGATTATACTCGGGTATCATTTGGACATTATTGGTGCCATAAGCAGCAAAGATGCAGAATTAGCACTAGTAGCTAAAGAAATGAAATTCCTTCAAACAAGAAAATCAAGAAGGTATAAAGACATCAAAATTCAAACAAATTAAGTGAAAAGAAGATACCCGGACAAGTTTGTACACAACAGGGTCGGCAATCTGATTTGGAGACAGAGTGGAGCCATCCTGCTCGACCTCGCTTTCCACAATCTTCCCTTCATTCTCCACAAATCCAACCACTGTTTCCATGGAAAATCCACCACATGCAACTCAAATACATAAACTGAAACCCCCAAAAGAAGACAAGAAATAAATAGATAAACAAAGAATTCAAACTAACATATATTTCAAAAATAAAAATTACTCCTCCCTCCATCAACCTGATGTAACTCAAACTTTCAACTACACATCAATGACCATAAATTCATGAATATTTAATTCTCAAATCTACAAACTCATATCCAATTGACCAGAACCCCAAAATTTCACAAAATTCCCCCAAACAAACCAACTAAGACAGCTCCTCTATCATCCTACTTCACCAAATTCCAACGAACTAGTAAATACTAACGAGTTGCAAAGAAAGGCACATTAAACACTGATGGAAACGAGAAAAGACCGGAAAAATCAGCACAGAGAAACGAAGTTCGTCTCGCGGCTTACCATAGAACCAAGTGCACGCCGAGTTGACTCAGCCACTGAAACCAGAAAATCAACTGAAAGAGACAGTATTGGGCTTATTGACGAAGATTTTTGGCACTCGAACAATCGCGTAAAATCGAGATTGAGAGAGAGAAAGAGAAACTTGTATACTACGAAAAAGAAACAGTGAATTGCAGAGGAATTTCGGATTATACGTGCACACGGAGATAGGGTATCTTTCTCGGGCTGGCTTTTTCAGCACGCTGTTTTTCTACTACTGCCATTGCAAGAGCGGACTCCAAAAGATTTTCTCAATTGCAGTTAACTTCTAACCCTCGCGTCCGAAACGGTTCGTCGCATATCGGCCCACTAAAATAAAGAGTTTTTAGGGGAATTGTGCTAAATAGCTAGATAAAAAAAGCCTTCTTGTTTTTTGGCTACAAATGTTCAGAATTCGCAGGGGTGGCTATCGCATTTTCACGAACTGTTTTCTAGATTTTTTTTGACATTTTTACCCCTAGTATATACGACTATAGACAAACGCCGTTAACAGATTTTTTTTTGTTTTCATTCAGTTTCTCCCCCCTTTTTTTGGGATGGATGAATCCCGATTTATAGGGAGTTCAGTTGGCGGGTTGTGTTCAAGTGTATAAAAAGATCTACCTATTTTTTAGGCTTAGGTTTCCGCGTTTCCAACGGTAAAAAATATTTTATCCCTCATTATCCATGTTACAAAAGGACAACAATAAAAGTCGTAAGTAGTAGTACACACAGACAGATGACAGTGCATATAAACTACAACGTATATATAACTCATATGGGGGGTGGGACTGGGGTAAGTATGCATACATGCACAAAGGATGCATGCGGAACACGTATGTATGTAATACTATAGACAGATATCAGTTATGGCATTCATCAGGTATTTGCATTCAGGTGAACATGGTATGGGGGGTTATTATGGTTACATATAGCAACACAAAAAAGACAGAGTGTATTTTTATTGGGCATTCCAGACATACACGATACAGGGGGTGATTAACTCAAATACAGGGGGGATTAAGTGTATACACACACAAGTAGACACATCAGACCATTCCATGGATGTATATAATAGTACAGACAAATCAAAACATTTTTTCTATTAGACATGCCAATGTGTATGCACACATATACATATGAGTATACCACAAGCACACTTTTTCCAGAGAAGTTGCAATAACGATGAAATGGTATTTATCAGTACATACCACTATGACGGGTTCAACATTTAAGTCAAATCAACACAAACCCTCCACCAAAACCGGCTCCATGCATTTCCTCCCCACGCCCGTGCTTTTGTCTTACAATAGGCCGGTATAATCGCGGATTGGAAGGAAAAAATGAATCCCGAAAATATACGGTTTCAAAGGGAATAAACTAAATCCCTAAAATCTTGGGATAATGTATTTGTTTGTTGCAAATATAAGGGAAGAGAAATGAAACTGTTACCTAGTTCAAATTTTTTGGTACAGTCGTCGCGTAGGGGGAGAATCGATTGAGCAAGCAAGAGATGGTAGTCGACGCGGCGGATGAAGGTGGTTGGCACGGCGGAGGTGGTTCGTCGGCGTGATATGAGAGGTAGGTAGCGATATACACTCTGTGGTGGCGGTGGGGAATAGTGTGGAATAGGGGTTTCGAGGGTGTGGAATGCTCTCAATGAGAGGTAGTCTTTTTAGGTTATTCAATTTTCTGGGGAAATTAGCAACTTGTTCTTATTTTTTGTTTTTTAATTTCTGATCTTCTTAGTTGCAGGTAGTATGTCTTCGGATTGAGAGGACCTTTTTTCCAATTAATGCATTCCGAAGGTGTTTCTCTCTACTGAGGGAAGTTGAACTTTGTACTCCTTCCCCAATAAAGGTATTGACTCCTTTTTCCGGGAAGCAACTTTTTCCAGGAAGCAAATTTTTCTAGTAGTTAACAATATGATACACCTAGATTTTCAAACTAGTTTTATTTCTTGGATTTTTTAATTTCAAACTTCCTAAAATGTCTCCAACTTATTTTTAGGGGTATATTTTATCTCTCTTAAACTCTGATTTTGGTTTTAAACGTTAAGAATACGTTAGACAGTTTGTTGGGGGGCATATTTGTCTTTTACAAATAGGTATTTATTAATCATTAAATCATTTAGCCATCTATTTAATCTATAAACTTGTAGTTATATTTCAAGCCACCTATTTATTTTTAGCCATATTTCTTGTTGCCCCGAGTTTTTATTCACACGTGCTGCTTATCGTTTTGTCATTCTTCGTGGGCCAATTAAAATGTTTTCGTTATTGTAAATCTGAAATTTGGGCTCCTAAATTTGGGATTTGGCCCATCGTGTAAGAAGCCCAAACATATTTTCATATCCGCCAAACCAACTCAAATTGATAAAAACATTTCAACCAGAGAGTCAGAAAGTTTGAAACTCCATCTCCATCCTCACGTATTGAACTTACGACATGGCGATAACTTGAATATTGATATCGAACCTAAGTAAAGAACCGAACCGAACCAAACCAACCAAAAAGGGGTGATGTTACAAAAGTAGATTAGGATTACGATTAAACACTAGGGGCTCTGACATAAAGTTATATGCTTTATGTGAATATTTGTAACAAAAAAAAAGCCAAAATCAAAACTCAAAACAGAATAAAATCGACATCAACAAAACTTAGACCCTATTTGATAACCATTTGGTTTTTGATTTTTTGGTTTTTGAAAATTATGTTTGTTTTCTCTCAATTTCCTTATCATGATTTTTTATTTTTGTTAAGTAGACATTTGAGTTCTTAGCCAAATTCCAAAAACAAAAACAAGTATTTGAAAACTACTTTTTTTTTTCAAATTTTGACTTGGTTTTTGAAAACATAGGAAGATTGTAGATAACAAAATAAAGAAAATTGTGGGTGAAACTAGCATTTATACGCATAATTTTCAAAAACCAAAAATAAAAAATGAAATGGTTATCAAACAGGGCCTTAGAATTCCGTATTCGGAAAGAAATTGATATTATAATAGAAACACTGGACTACTTCCTCGCTCTCATGTCTACTCTTCTTCTTTTAAGCTGGTGGAACCTCAATCTCGGCCGGAATCACAGCCACCGGCCTAATGAACTCCTCTTCTTACTTGGGAGTATGAATAGTAACCAAGTCAAGCATAATCTTGACCTTGATACCCAGAACACCCTGTAAATTAAAGAAACAGAGACATTGATTAAAGACCACTCCCATATGCGATTCAAGAAAATGAATGTCGCATAATAGCAGAGTTATGAAGCTCGAGCGTCCTGCCTCTTGAAATGATACTGACCTGTCTAAGGAGAACGTGTCTCACGGCAGAGTCTATGTACTTTTTCATAGGCTGTCCGGATGAAATCATGTAACCATCCTTGAATTTCATGGATTTTGCACGCTGAGCCCTCAACTTACCACTGAAAATAACCTGCATAATTCAGAACACGACTTAATAAAAATGGAATATACAAGATAGTTAGCCCTTAGTGACATTAGGAACCAATGTCATTCAATTAAAATTAATACTGACCTCACACCCCTTGGCTCTACTCTCCATGACAAATCTAAGGACACCATAGCAAGCCCTGGAAAGATGAAAAAGTAACACTTAATAGAAGCAATTGCCCAAAAAAAATTTCTGAGCATGTGAAAACAGTCCCATCCCAAACAAAACAATCAGTATCCACTAAGAATGCTTTCATCATTATGTAATATAACACCTAAGATTGAAAGTCTCCAATCAAACTAGAAACTACAACACGCAGTCACGCACACCATACTAGCATAACATCCATAATTTCTGTTACATACCTCCTCACAGCAAGGCCTCCAAGAAGCTTGTAGCACAGAGACTCAGCTTGAGAAGGTACCTTCCGGCATATAGCTCAACACTGTTTTTCAGGAAACTTGAAACGCTTCTGAACAACAGATGTCAATTCTCTGATTCTCCTACCTTTCTCACCTGAAGCCGTAATTGAATGCATAGTCAGACACCAGATTTAAAAGCAATGGAAGCAACACCAAAATTAAATTGCTCAACAAGTAATATGATGCACCACATATCTCAAATCTTGTATGATACAGGAAACTGCTATTACCTGAAATTTTCAAATTCACTTCGTTGGAAGCAAGATGTTTTCTAATGCATTAGCAGAGTAAGCAAGATGTCTTCTAATACCCGAATCAAGCAAATAGCTCCAATTATGTCAAATATCCAGCACCAACAAACACGATTAGACTGAACATTGTACTTAGCCCCCAGCCCCAGTCACCGTATAACTGATTGTAAATTCAACATCAACCATCCAACCCAATTTTCGAGGACTTCACAAATCTCAAAGCATTCCCACTTAAACACAATTCCATAAGCCTGTCTAAGATTCTACAAAACCTAAAAATTGAGATTCCACGTCGTGACAATTATATGTGATTCCAATTATAGATTAATACACACTTCAACTTTGGGGCATCTATTGCTTCAAATATTAGATGCGGAAAGTGAAATCAGAAGAAAAAAAAAAAAAATATATATATATATATATATATATATATATATATATATATATATATATATATATATATATATATACACACATATTGTAAAAAAAAAATAAAAATAAAAAACAAACTCGTAGTGGTAGCTTGATACGAAATAAAAGCAGACTCGTCTTCCGAAATCTATTCCAATAATTTTCAGGAAAACAAAAATCAAAACTACGAGAGAGAAGACTCTTACCAAGAAAGTTCTGTGTACGAGTAGCCCTATAATGATAATTTCAGTCCGCATGGGCGTAACCCTAACCTCAACTCCGGAGTATCCATCCTCTGCAAGTTCTCTGTTAAGAACTTCGTTAAGCTCGGCGAAGAACACTCCATCGGCCACGAACTATATCCCAGTGAATCAAACAAGTTCCGTAAACATCAAAATGTGCAGAATGTTTTGTGTGTCGTGAAAAATGTAAGATGAAGAAGCAAATTCATTACCAACCTTTCGCTGAGTTGCCATGTTTGGTTGCTGGTGCTGTCGCCGTTCACCGTGCTGCGTGAACACGGTTGAAGATGAATAAAACCCTAGGAAACGCTGAGAGCATGAGAGAGGTGTTAATGGGATCGTAGAAAGGAGGGCTAGATGGAAGACGTACGTGAATAAAATAAAATAAATTTCAATATTTATAATTATATAACGCTCGGTTATTTTATTAATTTTATTGGTCAATTTGAGCCTGTTTCATAACTATTTGACTTTTTGTTTTTAGTTTTTGAAAATTATGCATGTAAACGCTATTTTACTTCTAAGTTTCTTTGTATTGTTATCGATCTTCTTTCGTTTTCAAAAACCAACTCAAATTTTGAAAACTTAAAAAAATAGTTTTCAAAAACTTGTTTTTGTTTTTTAAATTTGGTTAGGAATGCAAATCTGTCCTTAACAAATATAAAAACCATTCAAAGGAAATTGAAGGAAAACGAGCATAATTTTCACCAATGAGATAATTTGCAGATAAATCTTTAATGTTAAAAGTAAATTTTTATAAAAATACCATTATTAAAATAGACATTTTGAAAATATAGATATCAAAATTAACCAAGAGTAAAAAATATGAGGACTAAAATGAACCAAATCCAAAGGTATAGATAACGAAGTGTTTAATTTAAAGTTTATAAAGTAGGATATGTGGGTTTGAATAACCTCACCAATGAGATAGTTTGTTTTCTTATTATATAACAATTTTAGCTTGTACTTTGATTCTTTTTGTTTAGGAGGGGGAGGGGAGGAGGAGGAGAAAACTATTAGTTTAGTTGGTTTTGGGATTTACTCGTTCCACTAGTTCGATTTTTTTTTTTTTTTGTTTAGTTCATTTAATGTATTGTTCGTTTAGATGTAGAATGTGGGCTCTAGATAGAGAGTTATATGTATGTATGTATATATCGGTCAAGTCAGTTTATACTTACTTATCACATTACCTACGACATTTTACTGTCACGAAAATTGTGATATTTTAATATTTTAGGCAAACGATCGTCATACATTTTGAATTTTGAATTCATTCTCAGAGAGTTCCATTTTCTTTTTAGTTCATTTTTCTTATTTCACCTGTCGATGTTCTAACTTATTACCAAGTATTTGTTAGTTAGATTCAACACAATTGAATTTTCCTAATAAGCTGCCTTTCTTTTAAACAATGTCGAATTACACATTTGGATGTCATGACTTAGATATAGTTTATTGATACATTTATGAGCTTTTAAGGTGTATAAGAGAAAGTCAGTGATAACACATCTAACCGTACTATAAATTTGGTCCCTGTTATTTAAAAATGTTTAATTTAAGCTCTTGGTTCATCCATGATGTTTATAGTTGACAAAAAAAAAGGGAGAGAATTTTTGGGTGGACAATAGATAGTTTAGGCACAAAGGTGTAATCAAACTGTAAGGACCAAATGGAAACGTTCAAAATCACAATGACTAAATTGAGACTAACCTAGACTCATGTAGGCTAAATTGAAAACCTTTTAAACTATATCCTAATGATTCCATGCCAAAATGACATGGACCAATTTTATAAGTTAATAACGACAATAATAATAATAACAACCAACCATTTTAGACATTCACCATTACAAATTCGTCTATGTTAACATGTTAAGTTGTTGGCAATATGACTAAAATCTCACCTTGGTTAGGAAATATAAATATCATGAATACATATTTGAAACAACGAGATTTTGTTTTTATAAAGCCAAAAACAAAATCACAATAACTCATGTTCAAATGGAACAACGTGAGGGAGAAAAAAAAAATTACATGTTTATAAAAGAAAAAAAAAAATCAATTCGTTTTAATTGACACTTAAAATTAAATTAGAGAAAATGGCAAAAAAGAGAAGGGTTAAATTATAAAAAATACTTATGAACTATGAGGTTGGTTTCAATTATACAAACTTTCAAAAGTTTCATTTTAACCCATGAAATTTGAAATTTGTTTCAAAACAACCATTTAAAATATTTTCTATTGGCATGTGTTTGTTTTTTTTTCACGTATGTGTTCAAATATATTCACCTAAGAAACAATATACATGCAAACATGTTATTTTCTATCCATGAATTTAACTAAAAAAAGCCTTTAAAAGTCATTTTGAAATAGACTTCAAATTTTTAGGGCTAAAATGAAACTTTAGAAAGTTAGGATGGAACCAAACTCAGGGGCTGTTTGGGGCACTGAATTTGTTATAATATCTAGTGGTTATAATAATCTGAGGATTATAACAGTCTGGGGTTATAATAATCTGTGTTTGGGGTGCAGATTATTATAGTCTGGGATAAAATAATCTGTGTTTGGGGTGCAGATTATTTAATATGGGGTTCTGAATCAAAGGTTCAAACTGACTGTTTTCTTCTTTAGTTTTTTTTTTTTTTTTTTTTGTTAATGATATACAATTCACTTTGATTTAGGGTTATGTTTTTTTTTTTTTTACAAAACAAAAAAGTTTAGGATTTGGTATAGAAAAATCATATCAGTTAACTTTTAGTATTTGCCAAAATAAAAATTGTAAATGTTTAGTTCAAAAATCATATTAGTTTTTTTTTTTTTTTTTTTTTTTTTTTTTTTTTTTTTTTATCAATAAAATCATTTGAAATAAATTTGAATGTGGTAAATACAATTTCGTTTGAATGTTTTTTTTTTCGATGTTGTCAACGACTCTTCTGGCAACCTTCGATGTTTGTTTCTTTATTTTTATTTTTTATATTTTTCAAAACGAAAATGAGAAGAAATATGAAAAAAAGAAAAAAAAAATCGGTGGCCGGAAAAGTCGTCGGCGATCGCCGGAAAAGTCGCCGGAAACTTCGCCGGCCGGCGGTCGTCGGAAAAGTCAAGGAGTCGCATGGAAGAAGAGAGGAGAGAGTTACTGTAGAAAATGGATAGAATAATCGGGTGGGTTGAATGATGGTTACGGTAGATAATGGATAAAATAATTGGGGGTAAAAATAACTCACCCCACCATTTATTTTTGTTGGTGCCCCAAACATTGAATAGGTTATAATAAAGGGGGTTATTATAACCTATTCAGTGCCCCAAACACCCCCTCATAGTTTAAGGGTGTTTTTGATAATTTAAACAAAAGAGAAGGGTGGTATTGGAATTTCACGTTGTTATCCCCTCCAAATAGCGGGAATGGAAGTGGTTGGTTGAGACTAGAGATATTACAGAAAGCAAAGATTCTCTGCCAAATGATCAGCAATTTCCTTCTCCACACCATTGTTCCCAGTCCGTTGTTCACTGAACTCAATCCAGTTTTCAAATGGCAAAATTCCTCTCCGCTCTTCTTCATCTCGAAAAGGCACGAACGACTTCGTTGCTTCGCCAAGAAGAAAATCGGATTCATGGATCAAATTCTTGATTATATTGAAGGTACGCTTCAAATTCAGCAGAAAAAAATTCGAAGGCGGAGAATCTTTTGTTTGGTATTAATTTTATGACGTTGTTTTGAGTTGCTCTTACTGTTGCCTTGTGTTTTGTTTGATTTTAGGCGGTCCGAAGTTAAGGAAATGGTATGGGGCGCCTGACCTTGTTTCTAAAGATGAATCCGTCCTTAAAGACGAGGATGAATATGCTGGTAATGTGTATAGGAATTAATTGTTTCATCGGTCTTCCTATTTTTCTTTTTATTGAATCGAGTTTGCTTCATGAATACAGAGGGAGATTCGATCAGAGATGCAGTTTTGGTGACTGATGGGGATACTGAGATGGGTCAGGTGTGTTTTTTGCATTGTTTCACCGTTCTATTTTATATTGAAATTGTGACGAGCACTATAATTTTTCCACCGAGCTCGATTGGTATGCAAATGAAGACATAAACAATGTGATTTATGGCTAGCCCAATCTTATTCAGGTCCAGGAGAATATAGAACAAGTCTTTAATTTGTTGTGTAACTGTTATGTGATAATGATAAATTTTCAACTGTGCCCAACGACTATAATATACAACCAAGTGAAATCTACCTCATGCAGATGGTAATATTGTCGTTGATTGTGAAAAAAACCAGAGTCAAGGCACTGGTGAAAGACATGCAAGCTGCCCTTGAAGCTTTTGGATTGTATGTCGAGGTGTGTGGACTAGATTATAGGAAAGCTACACATAATCCAGATAATAAGCTCTACTTAACTGTTATTTTCCATATCGCATGCGTTTCTCAAGCTTAAAAGAAATGTTCGTTTTTTGGTCCTGGTTTCATGTGCAAAGCCAGTAGCCGGTGACATAAGAGACGAGCAATCATTGAAGAAAGCTCTAAGAGAAGTTCGCACTATCATTTGCCCAAAAGTACGCACATTCAACTCCAATCTGCTATTCTTTTCCCCTAAATTTCCCCCTATCTCTTGTTTGAAAAATGCTCGAGGCAACATGATATATATGTTGTTTTTGTATTTACTCTTGTTCTCGTCAATTTTAAACGCACTTCTAGATTTCTGTATTTATGCTCTTCCATTTTTTTTTCTTATTTTAGCAGAAAGAATATTTAGAAGGGAATTATAGTTATAGCAAACTAGAAATCGTCCTGGTGTTGGACATGGATATAACTTATAAGATATATGGAGGAACATGTGAATGGAATTATCATAGAGGTTTTCATTCTAAACGTGTGCAAGATAAACATCGCATGTAATAAGGCAGTTAACCACCACAGATTATGGGTCACCTTACATTGCTGGACTAGTTTCTTCATGGATTTTCCACTAGCTAGCACATAGATGATTGAATATGAGTTCTCATTTTATCTCATGCGTTAAGAATATGAAAAGAAGATTAAACAAATCATAACTTATCACCTTTAAGTTTGTGAGTTTTGAGGTAGCATAGTTTAATATGGTATTAGAGTAGGAGGTCTCGTGTTCAAATTCCTGTAATGTCATTTCCTCGTCAATTAATATTGATAATCACTTATAGGTACTTGTGTTAATTACAAGCCCATCGGTGGGAAGGAGTGTTAAGAATATCAATAAAAGATCAAATATTCTATAGCTTATCAACTTAAGCTTTTGTATTGAGTGTTAGTTTATCATCAAGTGGTGAGCATGAGCATGCATTTGAACTCCTTTGAGTTCAAACTTACGTGTAAATATATTGAGCCTTATTAAAGGGAATCATGATGGTCATTCACTCATCATGTTTGTTGATAATTGTATCACCAGGAAGGTTTCTTATCCAATGCTGGAAGCCTGAAAGGAGTGAAACATATAGTTCTCTTATCACAGGTATACTTCCCCCACCTTCCCCCAGTCTCTTTGGGATACACACATACGTTGAAATCAAACAAATATTATGTAAAAACGCGAAAAAAAACTCATTCCTTCAATTTATATTCATTGTCGTGACTTAATAAGGTTGCAGTTATCCAATTATAGAAGTGCTAGTGGTGTCCAAGCTCTTCTTAAAGGCAATGCAAGAAAGTTGGCTGAGCAAGACGAAGCAATTCTAGTGACATCAGGAATTCCTTATACCATCATACGAGCTGGCTTATTGCAGGATACACCTGGTGGAAATCAAGGATTCAGCTTTGAAGAGGTTATTCTTCAATCTTAAATGCTCCTCTAGTAACAGCTAACTGATATAGGAAATAAGTGTTTGCTAACCGTAATGACTGGTTTTTTAAGGGAGTGTATGGAAACTTGATATTGAGAATTGAGACAAGACACTTTATTTTATTTTTGGATCTAATGAATCATTTTATTGCGTATTCGGTGCTATTCTTCAGGGTTGTGCAACTACGGGAACTCTTAGCAAGGAGGATGCCGCCTTCATTTGTGTAGAAGCTACTGATGCGATTCCTAAAGGAGGGTTCACATTTGAGGTTGATGAACTTAATGTTTATGCCGAATGCAATAATTGCTTTAGATAAATTTCACTTATCTTTTGAGAATTTGAGGCAAGCGATCCGGTACTTGTGAGATAGAATAGATTAAGAGTAAGTTTGAGATGACTTTTGCAAGGATAAAAATTATCTTTAGTCCAACAAAAACATTTTTCAAAACTTTTACAGTGTTTGGGATAATCAAAAGTGATTTTGAAAAATTTAAGACTATTTAAAATGGAATGCTTGATGAGAAGTGTTTTTACTTGAAAATACCTTCTCAAGAGGTCATCCCAAAATCACTCCCATTCAAATAGAAATCTAAACAGGGTCATACAAGATATTGACACTGGACCCAACCTAACTCAAAATAGGATCTGTTCTATAGGTTGTGCAACCATCCTTGAGCTTTAAAGATTGACACCAGACCACATCCAATAGTTTAAATTATTTCTCTTCTTGCTACATCTCTCCAACTACATTGTAATCTCAAATTTTGTGTTCCTTGTATGTCACAACTCACAACAGGTAGCCAATGGAAATGAGCAAGTTTCAGATTGGAAAGGGTGCTTAGCTAGATTACTGGAGAAAACAGAGCAGCCTCAATGACAATGCTTAAGATGTATGAATGTATATATACATCTCATGCCTGCAAAGTATTAGATTGAATGTTTTTTACCATCTGCTCTTGTCTCTTGATATTGCCATTCTTTTCAATTGTGATTAAGCTTGAGAAAAACATTCAAAATCTTGCAAGCAAGAATCTCATTTTTACATGAACATATTGTCATTTCATTTCACTATTTATCATAGCTGTCTCATTCATGATGAACTTATTCTAATTATCTGGCTGTGTTTTTGTGTATTATAGCAAGTTGCAAAACAGAACAAGTCCAACTTCCATACAGTAAATTAGTTGATGCAATTTAGTGATTTTTTTTCTTGTTTTAATTAAAAAAATTGTCATAGTTACCTATGATGGGTGATCTTCAATCGAAATCTCATAATGTTTGGAGCGTTTGGCATGTCAAACAAGATCGTGAGTAGCCAAGGTGGGAAGTTGAACTTTGAACTTTAACAGTTACTAACTCATTGAATTATTGTCAAATTGTATAGTATCGATAGAAATTGAATCTGTTATATACTTTGCTACATTGTACCATTAAGTTCTTTTGGGTTCCAATCTTTTGATTGAACATATAGATTAGATTTTCTAACTCATATAAATAGTACAAATTCATAGGAAAAAAAAAAAAAAACATTCCTCCTATTAGAACCCATTTGGAATATCTTTTAGTTTAAGTGTTTTTTAATAATGTATTTTATCAAAAACATTTTTGAATAAAAATTATTTAGAATTTAAACACTCGTATGTTTGGTTACATTTTCTCAGAAGTGTTTTTATACATAAGTTATTATATACTTAAAAACTATTTAACAATTTTTTTTAAGTGTTTATCTCAAAATGGTTTATTTTTCAATCTCAAGATTTTTTTCAAAATTAAACATTTGAAAAGTTAAATCAAACATATCCTTAATCTAACGTGTGACGTTTTTTTTTTAAACTTTATTGATTTCATAGGGTGGAGAAAAACTCAATATTCATTCTATACATTTTTTTTTTTTTTTAAATAACATTCTATACAAAAATATCACGGTAGGTGAATTGAGGAAATGAAATAATTTTCCGATCAGATACGGGAGCACTCACAGTAATGAATCGTACGCTCAGATCGAACGTACTAGATGAATCCACGTGTTTTGATTGAATCTCTTTGCACAAAAAATCATATATGACCCACTGGTAAAGCGGTTCATCAGATGACGTGTACGAATCCTACTGCTCGTTCTTCAACACTTGTTCTTCCTCCGCCCTCTCTTCCCCGTTCCTCTTTCCTTCTCCCCTTCGATTCACCCGTTTCTCTGCAATTTCTGATGCAATTTCTGCCATGAATTAGCTTCTTCATCTTTCCTCATCCTTCAATTTCAATGGCAGACAGTTCTTCGTCGCCTAGACCGGTTCAACCGAACCCGATGGACCCTTCGCCACCGCCGCCGCAGCAACAACCGCAAGTTCAACCTTCAACCACCGCTATTCCGCAAAATTCATCGAATCCATCAAATTCGTCTGTAAATCCTCCCATTCCATCTCCTTCTGCGCTTGCTCAATCGCCTTCAATTGACCACTTACATCCGCTGTCGCAAATCTCTTCTCCTCCTCTTTCGCACATCTCTCTTCCGCAAAATCAACAGCAGCAGCAACAACTGAGCCCGGCGGTTGGATTGGAGTACCAACAGAAGCCTCTACAGCAACAACAGCAGCAGCAGCAGCAGCAGCAACAACAGCAACATTCGCAGCAATTGGTGCAGCAGCCTCAGAATGCGAATGCGATGACGAATTTCCAAATCCAGCAGGTTTTACAACGGTCTCCTTCAATGTCTAGGTTGAACCAAATGCAACAGCAGCACCAGCAGCAGCAGTTTGGGATGATGAGACAGCAATCGGGGCTTTATAGTCAGATGAATTTTGGTGGGTCTTCTACAAATCAGCAGCAGCAACAGCAGCAACAGCCTAACCAACAACAGCAAATGGGCACTGGGAATCTGTCGCGGTCTGCTTTAATTGGTCAGGGTAACCATTTGCCCATGTTGTCTGGGGCGGCTGCTGCTCAGTATAACTTGCAGTCACAATTACTGGCTTCGGTATGCACTGAAATTCTTGGTTCTCGTTGGTCTTAAATTGGTATTGATGCTACTTTGGTGTTGGGTTTGTGAATTCGTTTTCTTGATGTTTGAAGTGAATTTGAGAAGTTTTATAGGCATGACGTTGGCATTTTGATGATGGGTTGTGCATTAGTAGTTGTGCGTGCTACCTTGTATTGTTTAATTATAATTCTAAGGATTCATTTGTTGACATTAGACGTTAAGATAAATATATTTTGTTTCTGTTTTTCACTGAAACTGAAAATTTTGTCTAGTCGAAGCAGAAAGCTGGGTTAGTCCAGGGTCCGCAATTTCAGTCGAGTAACTCTCACGGGCAATCTTTGCAAGGAATGCAAGCAATGGGAATGATGGGGTCAATGAATTTGAGCTCACAACTAAGAGCTAATGGCCTTGCGTCATATGCCCAACAGAGACTAAACCAAGGTCAAATTAGGCAGCAATTGTCTCAGCAAAGTTCACTCACCTCTCCACAGGTAAGACAACGCATCTCTATTCTGTATCTAATGTTCTTTATTACATTAATGGGTTTACGCTTTTATTTCCATATACGTATTGTTAGATTCTTATATGGGCTGATAGTCCTAATTTGTACCATGGCAGATTAATGGTTTGTTTGGTTACCTTGGTGATTGCTTGGAACTTACTTTTGCAATCCATGAAGGATATTATTTTATTGACTCTAATAGAAGTCTCAGGCTCCGGTTTTTATCACATAGAACTTGTTTTTTCTAATGTTAAACATTCATTGCATTACAAAACAGAACTTGTTTTGTAAAGCTATACATTCCTTGCATACAAATAATGCCCATAGGATGTTCTGATTTATTTATCTGTATGTGTCTAATTTCAAGCGGTGTCCATTAACACTCTCCTTTATGATTTTGGTACTTGGTATAACTCTAATTATTGTCATCATTGCTTATTTGTCCGTCATGCTCTCTGACTCATTCCAATACCTTGTTATTGCAGTAACTGCAGTATAACTTTATTACTTGAATGGATAGGTTAATATGCTAATTTGATTTAATAATCTTATTATGCAATCTTCCTATTTTTTTTATGTGTAGCAACTAGTAACTGTAAAATTGTGGGCATGTTGGTGACATCCAGTCAATTTTTATAAATTGCAGGTTCAGAACTTACCAAGAATGTCGAGTCTTGCATTTATGAATCAACAATTGACTAATATGGCTCAGAATGGGCAGCCAACCATGATGCAGAACTCTTTGCAACAGCAACAGTGGCTTAAGCAAATGCCATCAATGTCTAGCCCTGGCTCACCTTCATATCGTCTTCAACAGACACAGAGGCAGCAACAGGTCCTGTTGCAGCAGCAACTGGCTTCATCTAGTCAGTTGCATCAAAACTCCATGTCCTTGAACCCTCAACAATTTCCTCAGCTCGTACAGCAACAGTCGTCCATGGGACATCAACAGCTGCATCAACAGCAGCAACAACAACCACAGCCACAACAACAACAACAACAACCACAACAACAACAGCTACAGCAGCAGCCGCTTCATCAACAACAACAGCTACTTCAACAACCATCACCACAGCAATCTATGCAACCAGTATTGCATCAGCATCAACAGCATTCTCCTAGGATAGCTGGACTCGCGGGCCAGAAATCTCTGAGTTTGACT
The DNA here is from genome assembly GCA_017139565.1 of Luffa aegyptiaca. Taxonomy (NCBI): domain Eukaryota; kingdom Viridiplantae; phylum Streptophyta; class Magnoliopsida; order Cucurbitales; family Cucurbitaceae; genus Luffa; species Luffa aegyptiaca. The sequence continues at coordinate 900,451 of CM029399.1, read as the reverse complement.
GGATCACATCCAGATGCTACTGCATCGGGCACTAGTACACCTGGGGGAAGTTCAAGCCAAGGGACGGAAGCTGCCACTCAAGTCCTTGGGAAGAGAAAGATACAAGATCTGGTTTCGCAGGTCCTGCCTTTGAATTTTCACATTTCTTATCTACTCTTATCTTTCTTGTGCAAATCTGCAAATCTTATTTTGTTCTCACTTTTGTCGAAATTTGAATGTATGCAGGTAGATCCACATGGAAAGCTGGAACCTGAAGTTGAAGATCTTCTCTTGGAGATCGCCGATGATTTTATTGATTCGGTGAGACCTCCTAGTCCTCCTATAAATTTCTCATACATCTTTGTACCTTTCCATCCAATTTCTTACACATACCATAGTAAGTGCATATCTGCCCCGTGCCCCTAGTCATAGTCATCAAAAGTTAGTCATTCACTATATGAAACACTATATTATATCAAAAAACATCTACAATAGAAAGTCATTAAAAAGAAAAAAATACTGCACAATGTCAGAGTGTTGAGTATTTCCTTAAAATAGTATGCTATTGTATGGCATATTAATCACCTGAAAAGTATGATTTGGGAACATCTAATTTGCATTGTGGAATGGTGTTTCATTTTATACAGCTGAACTTTGGGATGAAAAAATTGATTTATTTATTTAATTTTTTTGCTTTTGTAAATCTGATCAAGTCCAAACATTTGTTTGTTCTGTTTCATTTTAGACTGCTGTACTTGTTCATTTGGTTTACTTAGCGATTCTTGCCGCGTGATTTGACCATAGTCCTTATAAGTTATATCTGAAACCATTCAACCATTTTTCTGATCATTGTGGTAGTTTCTATGATCACCATGGTTAAAACGAAGATTATAATTAAACTGTATTGCATCGAATCTAAAAACTCGAGACATTTGAAGGTAGTAGTTGGAGGGGTTTGAATTAATTGCCACTAGTTTGATGTGCCATGCCTTACTCTCGAGTAACGTGCATTATTACAGGACAACACTATTTGAATCAGCATAATTTATAGTAATGTGCAGATTTATTTTTTTAGGCTGTGGCTCGTAGATTTTGCAATGATCATTAATTACTGCCTCTTCTCATGCTTAAATTTGCTGGGTCCTATTCCTGTGATTTTATCTTTTTAATAAATAATAATGTGATCGGCCATTGGTAGAGGGAGAGTGGTAGATACGCTCTTATGCTTATTGTTCTCCCTGCTTTCTTACCAACAAAAGCCTGTGAATCATCTCTCATGAGAACATTAGAAAAGAAATACTTTGTCTCTGAGACGCTGATGTGTACACTTCTAAATCCTTTCAAAATCTACAAGTTCTTATTGAAATCTGTTTTCTCATTATTGCCCCATTCCATTACCATTTTCATGTTACAAACAAATCAAGTAAAGTGGCATTAGGGTCCTTTTGATTTGTAATCGTGTGGAATGTGGATTAATTGTTATGTTTTTTCTATTGTAATATTTTTATATAATAGTATCTTTGAATTTATGTTAATTACATGGCTCATTCATCAGCTATTATCATCTCAGTATTATTGGATGATCTATCATGTGAAAACTGAGATTTTTTTTTTGTCATAATACAGGTTACTACATTTTCATGCAATCTGGCAAAACACCGGAAATCTTCAACTTTAGAATCTAAAGATTTATTGCTACACTTAGGTTTGTACTATTTCCTCAAGGTCTTCTTTTTACTTGATTTCTTGAATGCTTATGCAGCAGAGCAGCATATGGCTAACTTTTCTGATTTAAATTTTTTATTTTGGAGAGTTTCAATTCTTTCATGATAATAATGAGGTGATGGAAAAAGTCTGAAAGCAAACATACTAATTGGTAAAGTGAAACTTTTTTTTTTTGACACGTGGGAGTTAGAGGGTTCGAACCACAGACCTTTCGGTCATTAGTATAAACTTTATGTCAGTTGAGCTATGCTCATGTTGACAGACAACTTTACTTATTGTTAATAAAAGTGAAGAATAGCATTGCTAATATTATTTTATTTATGCATTAAGGTAATTTAATTGTTTGGTGAGCTATTGAAGGCGACTAAAGAAAGAAATTTCAAGAAAATATGTCCCTGGCTTAAACTCGAGACCCCTGCCTTCTTTTGGATTTTGTAGTCTCAAGATCATTCTCTTGCATAAATGTAAGAGTAGACATCATAATACATTGGCAAATGATATGTTTTTTTTTCCCTCCTCCTGAAACTGGCAAATGATATGTTTTAATTGTTGTGAACTTTTAGAGCAAAAGATCCTAAGTTGAAATTGTGATCTTTTAGAGCAAAAGGTCCTAAGTTGAAATCTCGACTCGTCACTTTCTCATCATCTCATGATTAATATTTACTGGCTGTGACATGTTTTTTTTCTTTTTTTTCTTAGAAAGGAATCTGGTAAGCCTTTGTTATTTTAATTGTTTATAAACAGTAATCAAATTGAGCACCCAATAGTCCAAGTCTTTATCATTAGTGATAATCCAACCTAAAATGCACTAGGTAACCTGTCTCTTGATTCATCATGTTTGGTAGTAATTGTATTAATTTTATAGTTATTAGACAAAACTCTAACAATCATAAATTGTGGATAATATGCAGAGAAGAATTGGCAGTTGAATGTTCCTGGATATTCAAGTGACGAGTGGAAGAACCACAACAAAAATGTAAGAAAATTATCTTGCCCTCTCAACTAAGCGTCTGTTTAATTTAACTCTCTATAAGTCGTTTATGTTTAACCATATGGTGTTCAAATGTTGTAGTCATCATCAAGTGATGTCCACAAGAAACGTCTGGACATGGTAAGTTGGACTTATCTGCTCAAGTGTGTAATATGTTTCTTCTTTTATCATTAGTCTCAAATCTTCTCTTATGGGGATTTCATCAGATACGCATATTGAAGGAAGCCTCCCGTGTAGAAACAAACGTAAACAGTCCTAAGGAGATGGTCAGACAAGGGGTTGGAATGTCCATTGGTGCCAACACTCTGACGAGGCCTTCACCGAGTTCAGAACAACTATTGTCGCAGTCAACTAGTTCGCAGCTGCTGCAGCAAATCACAAGGTTTTGATGTATTAACTATGTTCGAAACTAATGCTGGTGGATCCCGACTACTAGGTGAATAACCCCGGTGTCAGTTCAGGGATACAACAATAAAATGAGATTTAGAGGATGCCATTTCAGAGGGGACCTGGACTTCTGTGTGGAGTGTGATGGTTCTTAGTGATACGATTTTCGAAAGCATTTTTTTAGGCTGTATAATATGAAGATGCATTATCTGGAACATGGGCATAATGTTAATTGTACAAAATATTTGGCAGTCATATTAGTATAGGCCTCAAGTTATTGTTGTCTACCATGGAGAACATTTTCAATTTATGGTTGATAGTAGTCTTTACAATCTCAAGTCATCTGAAGCTTCTTGAGGATCATAGCACAATTATTACAAATGGAATAGAAGATATGATTTTTCAGCCCTTCTCCATCCCCCCTTTTTAACAGTTTTGATTTCGATTTCTAAGGTCATGGATTGGAGTAATGTTTACTGTTAATTTTCCAGATGAGGAAAAGGACAAAGTTCTTCAATGGTGATAAATGCAGATGACTTAAACGTCATGGCAGGGATTTCATCAAGGCCACAAAGCCATTCATGGTGCGCATGTGATATACAGAGAGACTTGATGGAACCTCTTCATCTTGGTCCTTAGCTACTCTAAAAGTTGGCTTCTTATGCAGATTTTCCACTTCCCATGTGCAGTTGGGCCACTCCACTCAAATCACAAATCCTTGTGTTAATCTTGAATGGTAAGCATATTGTTGCTAATTAAGCCAACACTACTTGCTTCATCTCCCTCATTATCCTACTTGCCAACATTGTCCGTACAAGATGAGCAGAAGAATTGTCCAATCATTGAGTAATTAACTGCAAAAAAGAGAGATTCTGTTTTTTTCTCTGAGAATCTGATCTTGTGGTGGGTTCATTGGCAGCCACATGCCATCTGGAAATCAAATGCCGTGTGGCTCTCATTCAATATTCATCAATCTTCCTATCCTGGCATTGAGTGAATGTTACTGCAACTTGCAGTTGTGGGAGCCAATTAATACTTTCTATATAAACTCCATGAAACTCATCAAGAAACTACACCATATCCCAAAAAGGAAACCACCACTGTAAAACAGACTCTCCCCAAAATGTTTCACTCCCTATTCATCATTTCCCTCCTCTTCTCCCTTTCCAATGCTGCCGTCCAGGACTTCTGCGTTGCTGATCTAAAAGGTCCACAAGGGCCAGCCGGCTACTCCTGCAAGAGCGCTGCTGACGTGACCGCAGATGACTTTGTTTATTCAGGCTTACGCGGTGCTGGAAACATATCAAGCCTAATCAAAGCTGCAGTCACCCCAGCATTTGTGGAGCAGTATCCAGGTGTGAATGGCCTCGGTCTCTCGGCCGCTCGGTTAGACTTGGCTCCAGGTGGTGTTATACCACTGCACACACACCCAGGAGCTTCAGAATTGCTGCTTGTGACACAAGGTATCATTGAGGCTGGCTTCATCTCTTCTGCTAATGCTGTCTACGTGAAGACTCTGAAAAAGGGAGACCTCATGATATTCCCACAAGGGTTGCTACACTTTCAGATTAATGCTGGTGGTGTGACTGCCGTTGGTTTTCCTATATTTAGCAGCCCAAGCCCTGGTCTCCAAATCACTGACTTTGCACTATTTGCCAACGACTTAAGTACTGATTTGGTGTCGAAGACTACTTTCCTGGACCCGGCTCTGGTGAAGAAGTTTAAGGCTGTTCTTGGTGGGAGTGGTTAGAATTGGCCGTCGATGTGTTTGCTTTAGTCATCCTGCATTTCCAAGTACAAAATGGATTGATGTTTTTTTCCTTTGCTATTTGTTTATTGATGTCATTTAAATTTGTTGACTCGCAGTGTGTTTCCCCCTTCCCCCCTCCCCAACAAGTCTAGTGTCTATTCATGAGCTTGATTTGCTTTTGAGAAGATAAAAAGTATCAGTTTCTTTTTCTTCCATTTCATTTCAATAACAACATTGATTAGACTTCAACCTCTAACTTTTTTAGTCAAGATGAATGGTTCAAGATCTACATTGTCAAGACAAAGACCTTAACCAAAGAACAGATTCCATAGATACCTTGGCTGGGGATGGTTCAAAAATGGGTGTTTGGGGGTTGAAATGACAGCAACATGACCATACCAAATTGGAGAGTTTGAACTTTTACTGGCAGAGATTCAAAAGGCAGGAAAGTTTGCAATCTTGTCGCAAATCATGAAAGGAAATCGATAAGGATAGAAAGTTCAGAGATAAATCTAGTAGTCGATGATAAGGATGGCACAAGAACCGATGAACTAACAGCGACTTAGATCCAGGCTGAAGTCAACTTGAGTTTCTCGGACATCCAATCATGATATAGATCAACAACAATTGGAAATATAATATGATTAAGAATGTATATATTTTTTTCAGGATTTAGGGCGTAGAAAAAGGAGTTGGGAGAGATGTTTCATTTTTTAAGGACAAAAAACTAATACGTTTAAGCCTCTCCCCAACGGCGCTAAGGACTGTACTAAACAAAGACTTTGAATATTTTAATAAGTGGGGGGAAAAAAAGAGTTAGCTGTCTCTTGACAATCCGAATGAAAGCTCAAAACCATGGCTAAAAGTTTCAAAGATTCCTCCACCAATCCCCATTCATGGATTCCAATTTCCAACCACCACTGCATATTTTTCAGAATACAAAAGAATGATGAGTTAATCACCCAGGCTGAGGAAGAGACAGTGCCCGACTTTTATATCGACTTTAAAAAACCTGAACCAAACATCAAATCCTCCAAAAGAACAGCACAAATTGCTTAGAAAATACCCCACAATTGTCTGTTTATGGAGGCTGTAAGTGACCTCTTGCATTATTTTAGTGCTTTCTATGAAAACATTATCCCAATCTTTAGTCAATGATTAAACTGTAGCGCACCCCCCACCCTTAAACTTCATCTTCTTCCTTCCCCATCAAAAGGGTTTCTTCTCTTTCTCTTTCCCTCTCTGTCTGAAATATTTTTTCAGCAAGCAAAAATGACCATTGAAGAACCAGGGCCAAACCACCCTTCAGATCACATATTGGACTGGTTAGAGGACTCAGTTCCTTTCTTTTCCCCTTTCCTGGAGGAGACTTACAACTCTAGCTCTATAAACTGCTATCAATGGTGGGATGAGAACCAAGACATGGGCCAAGATCTGATTAATGGCTGTCTCAGCAGCTCCCCCACCACTGTCACTACTGTCAGTACTAGACCACCAAACACTCCCACTTCCCATCACTTGACGCCATCTGATTTGACCAAGAAAAGGAAAGCCCCAGATGAGACAGTTCATAAGACATCACAATCCCATCAGAACCAGAGGAAGAACCAGAACAATCAGAGCAAAAATGGTGCAGATAAAGGCGGTGGAGCTGTCGAGGGAGTGACTGTGATAAAGAAGTCAGTGGGGAACAAGAAAAATTCATCAAAATCCACAGGAAATAACTATAATAACGGAAGTAACAAGGAAGGAAGGTGGGCGGAGCAATTGCTAAATCCTTGTGCTAATGCTATCATAAAAGGAGATGCAACAAGAGTACATCACCTTCTTTGTGTTCTTCAAGAACTTGCGTCACCCATCGGTGACGCCAACCACCGGCTCGCCGCCCATGGTCTCCGAGCTTTGGCCCATCACCTGTCCTCCAATTCATCATCAACTTCTTCTTCTTCTTCTTCCACAGTTGCGCCGGTTACTTTCGCTTCGACGGACCCTCGATTCTTCCAGAGATCGTTGATCAAATTCCACGAGGTAAGTCCATGGTTTGCTTTTCCCAACAACATCGCAAATTCTTCAATCCTCCACATTCTCTCTGAAGAACCTAGCCGCTCGCGAAATCTTCACATTCTTGACATTGGGGTTTCCCATGGTGTGCAATGGCCAACGATGCTCGAGGCCTTGACTCGCCGTTCCGGTGGACCTCCGCCGTTAATTCGCCTCACAGTCATCGCTCCGACCGTCGAACACAACCAAAATACAGAGACGCCGTTTTCAATTGGTCCACCGGGAGACAACATCTCCTCTAGGCTTCTTAGTTTCGCCAAATCCTTGAACATCAATTTACAGATCAACCGCCTCGACAATCACTCTCTACAGAATTTAAATTCGCAAGTAATCGGCAAGTTTCCGGACGAAATCCTAATCGTTTGCGCACAGTTCAGACTCCACCAGTTGAGACACTATGCTCCTGACGAAAGATTCGAATTCTTACAAAACCTAAGAAAAATGGATCCAAAAGCAGTGATTCTTAGCGAAAACAACATGGCATGTAGCTGCAGTAACTGCGGGAATTTCGACACCGGATTCACACGACGAGTTGAATACCTATGGAGATTCCTCGATTCAACAAGCTCCGCATTCAAAGGCCGAGAAAGCGACGAAAGAAGAGTGATGGAAGGAGAAGCCGCAAAGGCGCTGATGAACCAAGGCGAAATGAACGAGGAAAAGGAAAAATGGTGCGAAAGAATGAGGAATGCGGGGTTTGCGAGAAAATTCTTCGCTGAAGACACCATTTATACAGCTCGAGCTTCAATGAGAAGGTACGATAACAACTGGGAGATGAGAATTGAAGAGAAAGATGGATGCGTGGGGTTATGGTGGAAAGGGCAACCAGTTTCGTTTTGTTCGTTTTGGAAGTTGAGGATGAAATCCAATGGCGGTTGAAACAGTTTGAACAGTTTGAAAGCTTTGTTTTTTTGCTCAATAATTTTCAATGCAGAGTTCTGAAAAGCTATAGAATCAAAATGCTGGGTTATTGGGTTTTTTGTTGATTTCTGCCCACTGCTTTGAAAGTTGAAAACCTGTTTGGCTGGAAATAAGGACTATGGCTTTGTGTTGGGATTTGAGTGTTTGAATTTGAGTTCTTCTGCAACTTCCATATCATCTCTATGATTTATCAAAATTGTAACAAAACAAAGATGTTAAATCAGCCTTTTTTTTAGTTTAATAATAAGGAATATGTCTTTTGAAAAAAAACAATAATAAGGAATAAGTGAAAGAAAGTCAAAGTGAATATAACTCAGTAATTGGTAATTGACATCGGAGGTTCAAAACCTACCACCTACAAATGTTGTTGAACTCAAAAAAACAAAAAACAAACTTCAAAAGTAGATCATTTATTTGTAGGTGTATGTGAGAGAGAAACGACTAAAACTGGCTATCAATTCAAATTTCCTCCAAGGTAAGAAAATTGGGTTGGCAACAAAGAAAACCCGTTTTGTTTTAAACATCAAATGAAAAAATAGAAGAGGAGAGAGTAATAACAACAGAGCCAATATTGTGCCTTCAATATAGAAGTTTATTTTCATCACATATCAGCAAGTTACAGTGTGAGAGAGTATATTATCTGGTATTTACAAGAGCTGTCATGGAGGTTACCAGCTCTGTCATCAAAATAACGAATATAAGGACAACTAATTACAATAGATGTTCAGAAACAAACTCCAGAACTGCTGCCTCGGGAATCACTTGCATACATTATACAATAAAATCTCAAATAGTATCAGCAAAAAGGGTCACCTATATAGATGTGTTAGAACCTGAAAAAAGGATAATTTGTTTCTCCTCATGAGTCATATATCCGCACAGAACGATGGATCTGCTGGCGACAGACAGGACATTTGGGAGCTGAATCACGTTCGACCGATATGGCACAGCGTTCGCAGCAAACTAAATGACCACATGGAATGAAAGCAGATCGCTTTCTCCTCATGAGACAGATCACGCACAACTGTCCATCTGGAATGTTCAATACCTCGTCATCTGAAACCGCTGCTACCTCGTCGTCTAAGGCAGTTCCAGAATCACCATAAATGGGAATATTATTGCTTGAATCCAGTTGGGACATGGTGGAATCATTCCCTGAATCCTGTAACCGTCCCTGTTGCGTCCACCGTTTCCATTTATTCCAATTTCTGAAGAGAATGGACACTACTAAGTTCAAACATTCATCAAAGTTTTACAATGTAATCATTTTTTGATGAAGGAAAGCAACCAAACAAGTGAGTATACTTGGAAACAGTCTCGTCATTCATCACTCACGCTCTACACAGTTGAGCTAAGTTATCATTCATACCAGCATTTGAGGTCCAATTAAGAACATTGGTGAGTTCATAAAAGTAAAAGAAATTCAACGGCAAAAAAGAAAAGATTGAAGATCATTTCAGCATTGAATCCAAAATAAACATTTCATGGAAGGTATATATTACGAGTGCATTGCTTCGCCTAAAAAAATATCAACATTAAGATACCTCACGACAGTTTGACAAGAAAATAAAATAAAAGAAGAAAGAAACTAAGAAAGAATGGAAGCATACCTCACAACAGCATAGCCAAGAATGCCAACTGACAACGAACCAAGGACAATACTACTCCAGAACAGAATCTTTGTTTTGAAGACTAGATCTAAAATCATCTGATCCTTGGTCATTTCACATCTGCAAAGAAAAGTATATCACCATAACATCCGTTATTCCAATGTAGATTATCTCGAAGTCAGTTTATTACAAACAAAAGGCAAAATCAATTTATTCTTTTTTTTTTTCTTTGGGTGGGTGTGGGAGAGACTAGCCATTTGGTAGCATCATTAACTTAGGTATAAGCCAAAACCCACACTTCAACTGGAAATGGGAACACACACATGTGTGTGTGTGTAGAGAGAGAGTATTGGGACCTATACAACAAATCCATACAAATCCATATAGCTCCAACAGACAAAGTTTTCTTTTTAAGCTTTCTATTCAGATGCTTGATCCTAGGACCTAGTTAAAATCCTATCGAGAGCCCCAAACCCAAATCAATGAGGCTCACTGTTTGACAACAACACATTTATTATCAATTTTATGTGGATGAGTCAAGGGAAAGAATAAACGATATGCATATATGATCTACCTTTCATAAATTACATAACATAATTTTGACCTTCTCAACTTTATTTCAACTTCAAAATGTATAATCTTACAGGAAATGGGGAAAATCCTTGCATGACTTTATCACGGGAACTCCATTTCTAAAACTGCATATGCCAACAGCACTGATATTTTTTCCTAATGGAAGTATTTTCTCCTCATCAAGCACCCCAACCTTCAAAAGTAGAATAAGATAAAGAGATTTTAGCTAAAATCCATAAAAGAAAAGTTATTCAACTTCAATATAGATTGCCTAACTCACAGGGTACTCATGACCAAAAAGTGCTTGAAGGAAGGTATAAGGAGTAGCACAAACGGGCTCCAGTTGATGATACACAGTTGTAAGAGGCAAGGGATGTCTTGAGCCATCCATGTTAACAACAATAAAATCAGAATATGGTGAAGGACCCTCAACGAGGACAAAAGGAACCTGTTAAAAATTTCTCAAATATCAGCATTACATAAGAGTTTATATGCAAACTGCACTGAACTCTGGTACAATCATAAGTGGAATATAGTTCCCTATTGCTCAACCAGATATCTAAAATATATAATTTACCTTCACAAATCACAACCATAGCGGGGCTGGAGGAAGCACAAAGGCTACACATCAATCTCATATTAAGTAGATTTAATTTTTAAAGACAACAAGTTAGCTACCATAAATTCCTTATTTCTTGACACTATTGGGTATGTCTTCAAGCCTACTCTGTTTTTTTCTTTTTTTTTAAGAGAAGAAATAGACATCTTCATTCACAAAAGCCAACGCCAAAGCAGCCTAAGGACGGTGGGATAAGGCATCCCTACCTCCAAAGAAACTACAAAAAAGCCTTCCATTGAAGGTTAATCATGGCGGCTGAGTAATTACAAAATAATCTATCTTGGGCACTCCAATTAGAGGCCGAAAGCTGTACAATATCACAAAAAATATCTATAGGCGTGAACTTATCTGCGAAGACCCTTGCATTTCTTTCCTTCCATAGGTGCCAAATGATGGCTCTAGAGAAATTTTTCCACAGGATTCTTGCTTTGTCTTTTAATCCTCCTCCAACCAAAATCTCAGGTAACCAATCCACCACATTTCTGGGCTTGCAACCTTTCTGCCCAAAGCCTTCAGCAAACCGATTCCACACTTGAACCGCAAAATCACAATGAAGCAATAGGTGAGAAGCCGATTCCTCATTTCTACAGCACATAACACACATGTTCTGCACCATGTCCATAGTGTTGATTCCATTAAGAGCTAAAGTCCAAAAGAACAACTTCACCCTATTAGGAATGGTACCTTCCCATATTTGAGAGCTCAACTCCTCCACCAACAATCTTCTATTCAGCTGCAAAGCTAAGAGAGCAGATTTAACAGAGAAAATGCCAGAGTTTTCAGGCTTCCACCAAATGACATCATCATTACCGTTGAAACTGTGCTGAGATAAAGTAGAGCAAAGCCCAAACCATTTGTTAGCCTCCCTATCGAGCATTCCTCTTCTAAGTCTAAGATCCCAGGAGTAGTCATTCCAAAGCTCGTTAACTTTCACCTTTTTAGCCATCGAAATGACAAACATACGAGGGAACATATCCTTTAAGAGCCTTTCAGACACTCAGGCATCCTCCCAAAACAAAGCTTTGTCCCCTTTACCCACCTTATACTTAACTTACTATTATTTTTGAAGAAACCAGCTAATCTAGCTATATCCTTCCACGAACTGGAAACCGATTTCCACTTTTTATAGCTCAAGGGGTCTCGAGTAAAGCCATCCCCATACTTACTGAGAATGATCTTCCTCCATAAGGCCTCGGGCTCCTTTTCAAATCTCCAAAGCCACTTTGAGAGAAGAGCCATGTTCTTAGCTCTTATGTTATCAATACCAAGCCCTCCTAACGATTTAAGAGTTGTCACAGCCTCCCAATTCACCAAATGGGAACCTTTAATATCATCAGCCCCTTTCCAAAGGAATCTTCTAAAATACTTCTCAATGCATTTGCTCACCCCCACTGGTATCCTGAAAATAGAAAGAAAATAGGCTGGGATGCTAGATAAAACAGCCTTTATGACGGTAGTTCTACCACCTTTGGAGATGGGGAAACCTTTCCAAAGAGCTAACTTGCTGCGAATGTTGTCTATTACCGGTTCCAGAACGCTTCCTTCTTAGGCCTACCGCCAACAGAGACCCCCACGTAGTTAAATGGAATTTTCTCAATCCTACACCCCATCATCTCAGCCATAGCGAGGGCTTCAAGCCTACTCTGTTAAAACTCGTTTCTAAAGAGGTGGCACTTACAAACCTAATTGCACGCACCATGAGCGAGAGAAAAAAAAAGACCCAATAGAGAATCACAGGAAAAGGACCTAACAGAATGGCCCCATATTCAAGAAATGCCCCACATAAAAAATCATTCAACTTCAATTGGTTCTTTATTCATAGAAGGAGTAACAAAGGTCCATCATTCAAGTGGAAATGTAAATGGCTATATATAATACAAAGATCTTTTGTCAGTAAGGGTAACGAAAAGAGTGAATCAATCATAGAAATAATAGAAAGAAGCCTTGACTTTACCGTTCTAAATGATGTTGACTCTTGCTTTCTAAAGGTTCTTCCAATAATTGCACGTATATCAGAAGTCCATCCAAAAAAGCCTTTCCATTCGTTGAATATGCACTACACAATGCCAGAATTTACAACCAAAAAGGCTTCAATTTATAATACTGGATATTATATACACACATCCATAACACTGAATAACAAGGGGAACAAAAACAGACAATTGCAGAACCAATGAGGTTAAGATAGGTAACACTGGCAAAAGAGATATGCATTTCCCCAAGATTAAATTCATAAGTTAATTATGTTGATTAAGGAATTCAAGATTTCCCAATATTTAATCCGCACATCATACTTATACAAATTAATGAGTGACAGATATAACACAGGCAAGCCAGCCGAACTATGCAAATAAATTGAACAGTCATTTCAAACGGTGATCCTTCTCTTTCATTGTTCATCCAGACTAGAATCATATCTTAACTGCCTCTTGAACCGAGGACCTAAACTAGAGAACTTGTAATGTGAAAACAATTTAATTGGTTAAAACTTTATAAGCAATCTTAGTGGTGCTATCAAATTACTCGAATACTGTCACGACACTATGCAATCATAACATTCTAACAAACGGAATAATATTAATTTTAATCACGCAATCTAAACTGCATAGCTCAGTTTTCATCCATCCCCCTACAGAAGAACGGCAGCCCCAAAAAGAGAATATATATATGTATCATCACAATGACGCAGATACTAACAGAAATACCAGAGGAGTTACCATTTGAGTTCGCTGAATAATCACCGCTCTATCTCCGGACTCTTGAGAAATCAATACATTAGGTTGTAAGCTCTTCCAATTACCCTCCACGGACGATCTGGCCTCCACGGTGCCACGAACTACAACAAGCTTCTGATCAGACCCGGATTGTTCCGAATCTCCTTCAGAAATGATATGGCGAAGATCAGAAACTCTAACATAAGGAGCTTTACGGAGCTCTTTGAGAGCGGAACAGGAAGCAGTGAGTTTGAGGACGGTACGAACGGTAGCGTAAGCTAGGGCTGCGCCCAAAACGGCTCCATCAAACGATAAAGCAAACCGGGAGACCAGAGAAACGAGGGCTAGCTCCGATGAGGACATGAGTGAATTCGGCTTCTCTGTGGCGGTGAGCACAGTTCCCTCCTTGAATGCGGTTGAGATGGCGACCGGCACAACCGCCGAGCCGGTAAAATAAACGCCGCGGCGGCGGTTTTCCGGTGAATGCGCGGGTGAAAACGAAGGGCGATACGGAAGAGAACTGCAGAATTTGGGAAATCTGCTCTTGTGGATGTGGCTGGTAATATTTATGTATCAAAATTCGACGCAGAAAAAAAAAATAAAAATAAAAATTGTCGGAAGTCCGTAGGAAATGAGTACGAATTATAAAAAGAATTGTGAATGGAAACGATGATATTCACGGAAAATTTTAAGAGAAATTGCTTGGAATCGAATCAGATTTACTTTTATTAGGGATAGGAAAAAAAAGGGGAAAAAAAGTTATATTAAGTTTAATTTATAAACCTTCCCAAAAAAAAAAAAAAAAAGTTTAGTTCATAAACTTACAGGATTTTGTCAATTTGATCATTGAACTTCAGAAGTGTCGGATAAGTTCCTCGACTTTCAATTTTGTATCATATAGGTCTCTAAACTTTAAAAATGTTCAATGTATCTTTGAACTTTCAATTTTGTATTGTAGGTCTTTTGACATATTTAAGATTTAAAAAAAAAAAATCAACCAATTTACTAGATATAAAATTGAATCTTATGCTTATTGGGATCCTAGACTTTCAATTTTATATTAGCATGCTTGTGAATTTCAACAAAATTGAAATAGATCAATGACTTATTAGACACGAAATTGAGAGTTAAATTGTATACTTATTGGGGCCTAAACTTTCAAGTTTGTATTGGTGTGCTTGTGAATTTTAAAAAGTGTCAAATGGGTACTTAATAACACAAAATGAGAGTTGAAAAACCTATTTAAAACAAAAGTGAAAGTTTAATGATGCATTGGATACTTCCTTTCGAAACTTTTTAAAGTTTAGGGACTAAATTGTCACAACTCTAAAATTTCAAGGACTAAAATTGTAATTGAACCGAAGATATATATGTTCAAATCTCATTCTGTTATTGGATTTTTAAAATTCACCATATGTACCTTAATGAGCTTTCAAAATATTCCCTTTGTATTTAATCTTTTAAGTTATTTTCACTTTGATATCTAAACTTTTAAAATGATTATTTTAGTCCTTGAACTCTGAAAAAATTCTCGAACTTTGATTTTTGTTTTTCTATATTATTGCCCTATCTAATATCAATGTTCGTCTCTCATCCACATAGCTTAAAATCATATGCTTAAATGTACGTGCATGTACACACCTTCGCATGTCTCTAGTTTATTAAAATCAAAACAAATAACGATCAAAATGGCTTATTTTTAAACTTTAGAGACTAAAATAAGTGTTTTAAAATTTTAGGAATCAAAATGAAATCAAGACAAAAGTTGAAAAGTTTTATAACCATACTAGACATTTTGAAAGTTTAGGAACGAAGATAAAACAAACGTGAAAATTATACCATAATGAGATTCAAACCATTAGAACTTATTGTGTGTTTGGAAATCAATTGCAAATAAAATGAACTTAACTATTGGGCTTCTAATTTCGACATAACATGCATACATACACTCTTTTTAATTTCTACGATCTTTTTTTCTTCTAGAGATTTCAAAAGAAAAATACACACTATTCCTTCTTTTCGAGACTTCTTTTAGTTTTTATTTTTTTAATACAATAAATATAAGGGTAGAGATTTGAACTTCCAATCTCCAAAAGATAGTAGCGAAATTTGAATGATTGAATCCCATGAAGCTTGGGCTTATCCAAATCTCATAACCCAAGCCCATTTATCCCACCTGCCAGCCCAACGGCCCGGCCCAAACCGCTATAATTTTCTGTAAAAAAATAAAAATAAAAAACTACAGCCGGCTTGTTTCCTCTCCATTTTCACGCCAAATCCCCTTGCTCTTAGCAGTTCAGTAACACCATCCCCCCCTTGCCGCCACCTCCTCCGCCGCGCTCGCTCAGTGCCGGCGCCGCCCTCCGCCACACCCTCCTTCTCTCTGGACTCCTCCCCATCCCTTCTTCACCGATCTTCTTGCCCTCACTTGGTCTCAGGTATTTTCTGTATCTCCATTTTTTGTCTTTCAAGTTTCATTGCTTTCAATGGATGAACGTCTTAAGCTCAAACCGATGGAACTGGAAATCAGTTTTTCATGATCATGGACATTGGTTCGATTGTTCATACTTACGAATAATCGAGACTGTCGATTCTGTTGTCAGTTTAGCTAAAATGGAAGCTCAATGTTCTTTCTCTCGATTTTGCCCAAATCCATCTGTTCCATCTTTTCGATCTCCCAAACATTCGTTCCTTTTGAAGATTCCTTCTTCTTCTTATTGTTCATTTGTCCGAATTAATCATTCAACTTGGCCTAGTGTTTCGTTCAAGAAGGATGTTGCTCGAAGAAAGAATTTTGTTGTCACTGCCAGTCTTGAAGGGGAAGCTTCAGGAACTGTGATTAGGAAGAAGAAACTTGCTGTTTTCGTCTCCGGTGGAGGCTCCAACTTTCGTTCAATACACCAGGCGTCTCTTGAAGGATCAGTTCATGGAGAAATTGTTGTTCTAGTTACTAACAAAAGTGGTTGTGGTGGTGCAGAATATGCAAGAAGTAAGAACATTCCAGTAATTTTGTTTCCCAAAACAAAAGATGAACCTGACGGCTTATCTGCTTCTGACCTTGTAGCTAGCCTTAGAAGTTTTGAGATTGATTTCATTCTTCTTGCTGGATATCTTAAACTTATACCATTAGAATTGATCCAAGCTTATTCCAAATCTATAATAAATATACACCCATCACTTCTTCCAGCTTTTGGAGGCAAAGGGTATTATGGAATGAAGGTGCACAAGGCAGTGATTGCCTCTGGAGCTCGATTTTCGGGTCCAACAATTCATTTGGTTGATGAGCACTTTGACACTGGACGGATTCTTGCTCAAAGAGTAGTTCCTGTGCTTGCAAATGATGCAGCAGAGGATCTGGCAGCTAGAGTACTTAAGGAGGAGCATCGCCTCTATGTTGAGGTAGTTGCAGCATTGTGTGACGAACGGATTGTTTGGAGAGAAGACGGTGTTCCTATCATTCGAAGCAAAGAAAATCCTGATGAATTCCTTTAACGAGCTGGAGAAGTGTTCAAAATTTTGAGGCTCAACCTCTATAGTTCCAATGAGATTAATGTTTCTCAGGTTCTCTGTAATAATAATGCCAGCAAACCATGAAGTTGGAGCTTCTTCTACATATAATAAAGTAGCAGCCTGCCCAATCCAGGTAGATTCATGGAAACTGTTGAAAAATCATTTGATTTTATTTAACAAAGTTCATAGTTCTGTGTTATTTGTAAACTGTAACCTATTTTGAGTTGCTTACTTGAGGTTTTGAACCACGAAAGAACCAATTAGCGATGACTTTTTACAGATTCTACAGTTTGAACTGTTGTCTTCATTTGTCTTGAAAAGCATTATCTTATAAGTTTAAGAAGCCAGATTGTTGTCTTCATTTGTCCCCATAAGCATTATCTTCTTTGTTTGAGAAGCCAGATTGCTATCTTCAATTTATCTTCAGAAGCATTATCTTCTTCGTTTGAAAAGTCAGATTGTTGTTTTCAATTTATCTTCAAAAACATCACCTTAGAGTTTTTTTTTTTTTGGGTGAAATATTATCTTATTAGTTTTGAGCAGCTAGATTGTAGTTTTCATTTGTCTTCAAAAGCATTATCTTCTTAGTTTGAGTCTTTGAGAAGTCAAATTGTTATCTTCATTTGTCTTCAAAAGCATAGAATAGATAGTGCAACAGGTTCTATGGTGTAGTAGTTAGCACTCTGGACTTTGAATCCAGCGACCTGGGTTTGACTCCCGGTAGGACCTTTGTTTCGAAAAAAAAGAAGCATAGAATAGATAACAACTTTTTAATGCTTTTGGGATTGTAGTTGTGTTTTTGAACTCCGTTCAGAAAATTATTGAGGGCTCGTGAGTCTGACTCCTTCAGAATATACTTTTAGGTGTTTTAAGATTCAAAAGGACTATTTCTTGAAAATACTTTTAGCATATTGGGAAAAGCTTCAGACTGTTCCATATTATCAGTTCTACAGATATTGTATGTCTTATTACAAAGACTAGTTTGCATTATCATTGTCTTTGACTAGGAGAAAGGAAAGGTTCGTGAAACATTGGCCCGAAGAAACGAGAGACTCGACTCGTTAAACGAATGAAGTTACCATGGCCAATCTTAGAGCATTTTAGACAAGAATAGATGCATGGCAAAAATCTTTTGGCTGAATCAACATTCATTAGCTATAGGAATTGAGAATGATATACGAAGAAGAATCAGTAGCAAGTTTAGTTTATTTGGTTTGTTTTTCTTCTGCTTATCTGTTCATCAGCATCAAGAATTAGATCCATTGAAGCCTTGTGATTGACCACTTGAAGAACTTGTTGCTTGCAAGAAGTTAAAAGACAAAATTCATTGATATATGTAAAGGAATTTTTTGGTACACATCCTACTCTAGACAACTCACCTCTCTATGATTATATTTTAAAGGCTAAATACATATGTTTATCTTTGATGTTTATTTCATTCAATTTTATCTTGAATATTTTAAAAGTTTTTTTTTTTTTTTTTTCTTCTCAATCCAAGGTATATATATTGTTGTTGGATACTAGAAGTCCCCAATAAATGGATGGTGTGGCAATAATATAGGTTACTATATAGTATGTTTTAATTTAATGAAATAGATATGTTCAACTCATAAAATAAAATATTTGTCCATTTCACATAATTTAACTTGTAATAACTTGTTTCACCTAAAATGAATTGTTACTAAGTTCAATAGTCTTGTTAAAAATGTTACTATACTAATGAGTGATGATCTTATAAAAAAAAATCTATATGTTACTTTAAATTCACATACCATTTTCTTTTTAACATGATATTAAAGATTTGATTAAGAAAAATGTAATAAAACTCTAAAAAGTTAGAAATGAAAACTTAGGCTCCGTTTGATAACCATTTGGTTTTTGAAAATTATGCTTGTTTTCTCCTAAATTCTCTACCATGACTTTCATCTTAGTTAAGGTTGCATTTGAATTCCTAGCCAAATTTTAAAAACAAAAACAAGTTTTTGAAAACTACTTTTTTTTGTTTCCAAAATTGGACTTGGTTTTTGGAAATAAGGTAGAAGATTGATACTAAAACCAAAAAACTTATAGGTGGAAGTATGTGTATGAGCTTAATTTTCAAAAACAAAAAACCAAAAACCAAAAATCAAATGGTTATCAAATGGGGCCTTATTTAATATAATTGCTACAACAGGGTTTTCTCATAATATAATTGGTACTATTTCGGTTCAAAAAAATATTCAAATTTTATCTCTAATAACCATTCCAAATAATTTGGAAAGTGTTTTAAAATTCTATGTAATATTAAATTCAAAATTGCCAATCGACATTTTTTTATTAATATTATATATTTTAAAACTTATTAGTAAAATAAAGTTGATCATTGTGGTTCTTTATTTTACTAATAAGTTTTAAAATATATAAATATTAATAAAAAAAAATGTCTTGTTGCCAATTATATTGCTCTAGCCATTCAGCATGTGAAGATGGGCTTTGTTCAAATATGAGCCTTAGATCCACCGGAAATCTGGTATGATCTTCCGGGGCTCCGGATCCGACACATCAGACTTCTATTCCAGCGCTCGACTCGAAGGAGATGAGGACGAAAGCGAAGAAGAACGACATCTCGGCTTCTTGAAGCTCTGAATGAACACGAATTACAGAATTGTTAGGGCAAGAAATTCTGTAGTTTAATTTCTCGAGACGATGAGTCGTGGAAGTGGCGGTGGATATGACAACCAAAACACTACTTTCTCGCCCGAAGCTCGACCTTCACAAGCGGGTATGTCGTTGTTTTTCTTCTTTCCGTTGATGATCCCATCGAGCTCTTACTTCTTGTCGAGTTTTATTCAATTTTATGGGTATTTTGAGGTTTTAGGGCAACTGATTTTAAGTTGTTTAGCTGTTGAATTTTTTTCGTTGCTTTGATTGCTCGTAGATCGGAGGGAAGATGTGAATTTGGGGTTTCTTTATGATTTTCCATTTTTGAATTGCTGAATTATGCCTCTCGATACAAAATGGTAGCATGAAATTTTGAAATTTCGTTTTCTCGGTTTTCTGGACGCGTTGAATTTGGGGGGAATTAGGAAGAAAAAGTGTGCAATTTCAATATTGTACCGTAGTCTTGATAGGCGAAGAAGTTTTAGTTTGAGCAGCCAAATTGTTTTCGTCCTTTGTTTATTTTCAAGCTTTAAGATTAGACAATGTATCTGTTCTTTTTGTCCTGGAGTTGCCATCTACATACTATACTACTATTTTCAAAAACCAATATTGTCAATGAAAGACATTGAATTCATCTCTAGAGTAATGCTGTATCTGAAAGTTGACTGGGATTTTTCATACTGGAGATTAAATCCTATTTGATCGCTGAACTTTTTTCTCTTTTCTTTTTTTTTTTTTTTCTTTTCCGAGTTCTACAACATTTTGGGGTGGGATTTGAACCCTTGACCTTGCTAGCGATCACTGAACTTTTATATTCAGATTACTTTGGTTCTTAAATTTTCAAACATTTATTTTGCATAAAATGATTTCTTACACAAAGTTTAGAGAAAACAGCAAAGCAGAAGTACAGAAAATATGGAAGTTTATCGCACGTAGATTGTTATTGCCGTTGCCGAATTGATGTTCTACTTCATAATTGTCAAACGTGTAATGTGAAACAAGCTGGTTATGTTTGATGGAATATCACTTAGAAAATTACAAGAATGATGTAAATTTCTTGTCCAGGTGAAAGGGGCAGTAAGGAAATAACTGAGGGAGACGAGGACCTGCCAAGGGATGCAAAGATTGTGAAAACACTTCTGAAATCAATGGGAGTTGAAGATTATGAACCGCGAGTTATACACCAGTTTCTTGAGTTGTGGTATCGCTATGTTGTCGACGTACTGACGGATGCACAAGTTTACTCAGAGCATGCGGGCAAAGCTGCTATTGACTGTGATGATGTGAAGCTTGCCATCCAGTCCAAAGTTAATTTCAGCTTCTCGCAACCTCCTCCAAGAGAGGTAACATGGCTTTGTAGTCCCGACTAGATGTGATTTATTTTTAGAGAGAATTTTTGGACAATTGATCTTCTGATATAGGACCTACCGATAGGAAGTCTTTTGAAATGTAAATTATTTGAGTAATATGGTAATCACTGATCCCTGATAAGTTACTGCAGCTTACAACGAAGTCTTTGTCTTGTTAGCAAGAAATATCAATTTGTGCATGTGAAAGAACGTGTAATGTTGGAGAAAGTGGCTTTAAATGGGGGGATATTTATGGTATCTTATCAAAAGATGATGAATCATATTCTCAAGATTTCCCTTTTCCCTCATTTTCTTCTTTCCCATTAGAGGAAAATTGTTGAACCATGTGTTTCTTTTTTATCAGGTTCTTCTAGAGTTAGCTAGAAACAGGAATAAAATTCCATTGCCAAGGTCGATTGGCGGGCCTGGTATCACCCTTCCACCTGATCAAGACACATTACTCAGCCCCAACTATCAACTGGCAATCCCAAAGAAGCAACCAGTCGAAACCATGGAGGAAACGGAGGAAGATGAAGGCGTCGACGCCGTTCCATCCCAAGAACCCAGTTCTGAAGTACCTCAACATACCCCACAGAGAGTATCTTTCCCCTTGGCAAAACGTCCAAAAATAACATAGTTGTTTTTTTTTCTTTGTTTCGCTTTCCTCCCAAATTTCCCAATTACAAAGGGTTTTGAAATTTCATATACATTCATCTGAAGTTGGGGGAAGTACTTTTTTTTTTTTAAAACTTTGGGGTAGATACTATTGGATCTTGTGATGCTGAACATTGTAATGATTAAAGAACCAGATCTATTTGTATAATACAGCGTTGTTGTTATTAACTTAAAGAATTCAGTGGTTCTCCTTCTACCATGTGTCAATTTCAAAGGAATCTGGATGAATAGAAATGTGGATATTTCTTTCCCACTTTTATGGAGAAAATTATATCATAGGTCCAAAAGTTGTCTGTCCAAATCATAACAACTATAAGCCAACATATCATAAAGTTTTCTTTTTCAAAGACATCGTAGAAGAGAAAAATCAGGTTAAGAAAATGAAATTCTATCATTCAAGAATGAACTCCAGACGAGTACTTTTAATTTTGATTTTGAACTGTGTTGAATTTCAGTTAGTCATCTATTTCTTGGTGACAGAACTATTGAGTTGTTTTGTACAAAGGCCAATATATACAGAATAATTTGATAATCATCTCTAAACATATATCATAGACAAACTAAGGTATGGTCAGCTCCAGAAACCAACAGTGTTGGGAGCAACTGGGGACGGTCCGGGGTTTGATACCGTGCTCCCACGGTCGTACATTCGCTGGATTTCTTCCCTGCACTCTGTCAACGACTTATCGGGTATGGCGGGAGTTAGCTCCACCACATCACCCATCTTCAACTTGCATTTTGGATCGTTCACTCGCTCATGGTTTACCTTCGGCCTCAAGTCTTCTTTTATGGGGAAGCCATTGGAGGTCCTTCTTGAGTCTCCTCGTCCACATCTTTCCATTAAATCCATTATTGTTGAATTTGCAGGAAACTCTTGTACCGACATCTGCATATTAAGTACAATGTCGTGGTTAGACTACATCACTTAAATGAATTCGATAACCTGTAACTAATATAACCTGAAAAAAGGTTACATACTTTGTCATTCTCAATCGTTATGATGAAGACAGGTCCATCTTGTCCATCACATTGGGTTTTGTATGAATATGGACAGCCTTCCGAATGAGAAGGGAATTTGCAGGGTGGCTTGATTGAATCAGCAGAGCCTACGGAAGATCCATCTTTGCTCATGGCCAAACACTGCCAAGTGACAACCCATCGGGCCCACTCGACCATTTGAACAACGAACGGAGAGTATTCACTGTCGCCCTCCTTATATCTCCAATGAGCTGCAATCCCAAACTCAGCTTGCAAATGCATCTCCTTTGTCCTAATTTGAACTTCAAGGGGTGCCATGTCTTCACCCACCACAACCGTGTGTAGAGATCGATACCTTCAAATCACCGAGTCGAGTTAGACATGGAAAGAAAAAGAGAAAGAGATGGAAAGGAAAAATAAAGGACACAGGACAAACAGCCATTTTGAGACACAACATACCCATTAAACTTGGGACGACTAATATAATCTTTGCACCGCCCGGGCACTTCAGACCACAACTGGTGAACTATTCTCAAAGCTCTTTGGCAGTCTTCTTCATTTTTAACAATGAGACGTAAACCATGAATGTCATGGATTTCATCCATGGTTAACTTCTTTCTGTAAATAAGAAAGAAAAGGTACACACTTTTAATGAGCCATCACTATGTAAGATTCACTTCAGACTTCATAACCATGAGATCAAGAAAAAACAAGCTCTTTTAACTTAAAGTTTTGATAAACCTATTTGAGATCTGGGTTTTCAACATAAACATAATTTCTCGAGCTGAAAACTGAAGTATTTTGTGCAATTAGCAATATCCAGCCAATTCATTTCATAAATCAATTAAAAGAATACTTAACAGATTAGAGGTGAAATGGATAATAGAGTGAAAGAACATACTTCAACATTTTCAAGTATATGCTGTATAAGCTCTTATTGCGTCCAGATAAAAGATGGTAAGAAATCCCTTCATTCTTAAGAGCTTGATCTAATTTCTCAATTGCGGAGGTGATCATTGCTGAATCAAATGACTCCACAAGTTTAGAGGACAGTTCTTTATGCTCTTCGGGATGGAGATGCTTAAAACATAAATTTTCCAACTGCTCCTTCCAACTCAATATTCCCAAGCGATTAGCCAATGGTACAAAGATTTCCAAAGTCTCCTTGGCAAACCTTAGTCGTTTGGCCAATGGCAATGCATCTAGTGTCATCATATTATGCAGACGATCAGCCAATTTAATGAGAACGGCCCTAGTGTCTGCCATGGCGAGGAACACGGTATGCAAACGATCTGCCTCGACAGTTTTGTTGGCTGTATTGTTCTCGCGTGCAAGCTTGCTTAAATGACTTAGTTGAGACACCTAAAAACCATTAAAAACTGAAATTTAGCATACAAAAAGTTCGAAGTAATGTCAAGAATATAAATCAAAACTAGAAGAATCAAAAGACTGCATCCACCAAATGGCAAAGCATACTAAGATCAATTCTCGCGCAAAGGAGAGAGAGATCAACAATTTAACTATAATGAATCAATGATTTCATTTCACCACATGTGGTTACAGATCCAGATCTCATAGGCATTAAATCCAATCAACCTTCATCAGTGCCTCATCGATTATGAAAGAAAATTTTTCCTCACCTCTTCAACTAAATCAGCAACCCCAGCTCCAATTGTCCCTAAAATGTAGTCATAACACATGAAAGAATCATCTAGCGCATCGTGCAGAAGCCCCGCAGCGACCACCGTGGAATTTGCACCGATCGTTGCAAGCAACAACGCTGTTTCCACACAATGTTGTAAATATGGATCTCCACTGACTCGCATCTGCAAAGAAACAACACGAGTTTAGTCATCATCACTAATGCCACAGATTGAAACAGGACAAAATAATCATGAGAATAGACTCATACTTGTCCTCTATGTGCCTTTTCGGCTTCGTAAAAAGCCTTGATCACGAATTCATCGAGAAAGATCTTATGCCTAATTTGTGCACCAAGGAGCATATCCCTTGCATAAGGCTCGGAAGTGCACTCCACAAACCCATCTTCCAAATTGAAAGTCAACTCATCCATCAGCACAGCCGATGAACTCACATCAAGAGCATTTCTATGAACATCCACATACGATCCAGAAGCATTCCTCAAGAACCCATTGAAGAATCCATTCGACCCAACTCCCATCGAGCTCTGGAAATTCGATTCCCCACTCTTCTCTCTCGAAATCCAAATCGGAGGGCTCTTCGCCGACGAACCAACTCCGCTACTGCAACACGAAACCGGACCCTGAAACACCGATACCGGGCTAGAATCCCTAGTCAATGAAGATCCTAAATATTTGCTCGAAGAATATCGAAATGAGCTGCTCAAATCCTCCCCTCTATCATGCCATAACGATCCCAATTCCTCTCCGCAACCGGAAAAGCTCGTCGTCGACGAGACATGCCGTACCGGAGAAGCGGAGAAAAGGCACGAAAGGCCACCGGCCGCCGGCTTCTGCGAAGCCGATGCCGTAGACGACGCCGACGAAGTTCGAGAACCGATTTCGAAATCGAAAGACGAATGAGCATTGATCTGACAAGGATGTGTAGAGCAAATACTGCTCGGTGGACCGGCGTATAAAGCAATCGTTGGAACTCCCATGATCTAGGGCACAAAAAATTACCTCTCTCCAACTCAGATCGAAATCCCACCCAAATAATCAAGTTCTTCAGATCAGAAACAATCCCCCAACAATCCAACTAATTTCCTCGCTATTCCGATACCAATTCCAACCGAAAAAACCAAAAATCTACTATGGTTACAGAACGAACAACTTTCGAAAGGCCCGAAAAGTGTAATTAGGAATCAAACTTAACAGAAGCAACAAGAATCGAACAATTTAATACAAGAGATGAAAGAAACAATCAACAGCATACAAATTTCCTCAACGACCCACTAATGAAATCGATAAACCCAGATCAGTAAATGAAAAACCCAGCACTATAATCGAAGAACAACCAACTTTCCGAGAGACCCGAAATTTGTTTTCTCTCAGAAAGAAGGGGAATCGGTACCGAAGTACAGAAGAAGATGAAGGAAGAAAAAAATGAAGGAAAAATTTCTCAATGGAGTGAAAGGAATATGTACAGATTTATAGAAGTAGATATGAAAATTTGAAGAAGAAGGAGAAAATGCGAAGGAATTGAAGTGAAATAATAAGAACAAAAAATGGAAGAAGTGTCAAAGAAGAAGAGGGAATTGGTGAGGAAGGATTGAAAGGAACAGGGAGAGCTTCCTGCGATATTCAGAGAATCCGTGTCCGTGAACGTGTTCCATTCTATTTACGTTATATTTACAGCGAAGGTTAAATAAAATTGGGAAGGAAAAAAATCTGGAATTTCGAAATTACGGAAATGTCCTTGGCTTCTATTGGAATTACGATGCTGTGTCCCCCATTTGGGGTTTGTTTGGCATCGAATTTGGGAAATATATTATCTAAACAAAATAATTTAGGAAAACTTTCAAATTCTTTTAAGTTTTGTATTTTTATTTCGGGAAATTTTTCAATTTCTTTTTAAGTTTTATATTTTTATTTTGGGAAATTTTTCAAATTCTTTTTAAGTTTTGTATTTTCTTTTTTAGTTGAAGTATCAAGTTGGATTAAATAAGCTTTTCACTTGAGATTAAATAATAGAATCTTCACCCGTATTAAAAAAACATATGTTTTTGAACTTTTAATATATATATATATATAATTAGTCTCTAAACCGGTAATGTTTTGTTTAATTGACCATTAAGCTTTAAAAAAATATCTAATAAATTTATATATTTTAAATTTGGTATCTTATAGATTCTTAAATTTTTAATTTGTGTGACTAAAATTTACTATATATTTCTTAAAGGTGGAGAACCAATTAAACACAAAACCAATAGTTTCTCAAAAAAAAAAAAAATAATAATAATAAATAGTTCATACAAAATTTTACGTGTTTTTTAAATGTTAGACAATTGTTAAACACCAACCTTGAAAATTTTAGAAAAATAATATATTTTAGAGGATATATATAGACCTATTAAACATAAAAGATAATTCAAATTTCTCAACTCGATGTAAAAAAATAAAAAATTATAGAGCAACGATATTTGAGATTCCCATTCCCACTTCAAAATGTATCTGCCTTTCTTCTCGCGCAAATGAATGACGGAATTGGAATCCTTGGGCTGGATGGAATGGAATTTAGGGTAAATTTGATTTTTTTTTTTTTTCTTTATACCACTTTATACGAATTTTGCCAGAGGTGGTTTCATTAAAATGGAGCTCATCCATTTTAATATACATATATATATGCTTCCATTGATTTAAATTCACAATAATTTCACTTCTTTTTTTAATCATGGAGATTCGGCCAGTACAGTGTCTTGTGGATTCTTTTAATATATATATATATATATATATATATATATCAATGTGTTTATTTTTTAATTGTAGTTGTAATAATATATAACTAGTGTCACGAATTAGCTACTTTTTAATAAGCAACTTAAAATTGATTGTATTCCAAATGAACTTGAAAAATAAATATGACAATATAATGAATAAAAAAAATTATAATCATAAAGTCATATGGTCTGTCGACGTGAGTATATGTGATCGATAATTGACATATATGTCTTCCCTTAAGGTTGGAGGTTTAAAATCTCAAAACTCATCTGTCGTACTTCATAAAATAAAAAATAAAATAAAAACAAAAGGTTAAATGGTCCCAACTAAGGAGGCTCAGACAAGTTTTAAAGTGTTCCGACTCGGTTAAAGTTATATATACTAGGGAATGAAGTCAACCAACTGACTATAAAATCATCAATCTCTCCCCATGATTTTTTTTTTTTTAATATATAAGAAAATCAAAGTAACTATAATTGTATCCTCACATAAATATCAATATTCACTTGATTCAATTAAGTTAACTAGACATCTTCAAACCCCACCAACATGTACCAATGACCAATAGGTCTATGGTTTAAATCCCCCGCCCACCATATGTTATACAAAAAATATAGATCTATTTGGTTTTTTTGGTTCTCTCACAATCTCTTTTTATGAGTTTTTATTTCTTTATTTTTTCTTAGCGAAAGATATCTGAGTTTTTAGTCAAATTCAGAAAATAAGAACAATATTTAAACCATTATTATATTTTAAATATTGACTTGAATTTAAAAAAACCTTTGTAAAAAGAATTGACAAGACAAATAAACTTATACGTGTCCATAGTATTTGTAAACTTGGTTTTCAAAAGCTACAAATAAAAAGAACCACGTGAATTATAAAAACGTTCAAAATCAATTAATTACAAGTTTAAATTACATAGATAAAGTGCGTTAATGATTACTTTTAATTTATCACAAATATTGATTATTGACAACTATAGATGAGTTAAATAATTGATTATGAATAAATCCAAAACATCACAACTTTTTTCATACTTATCCTCTAAAGCATTGCCAAATTATAATTTAATCCATTGTGATTGCGTCATCGATAGAAAACCACTTTTAAATAAACTGGTTTTCCCCCGGATTTGGATACAACTGGCTACAAAGGGTCAGTTTCTCTTTATTTGGTAATTTAATTATTAAAGTGACAATAATGCTTGCACCCAATTTGGCGTTCATTTTTATTTTACAATAAGATATTAGTGGATATTGCATACGTGTATTGGCAATTTTTATTTTTATTTTTTATTAACAAAGTTGTTTTGTTTTTTTATTATTATTATTTTATGTTTGACAAATTCTCGAATTTGAAAAATGTTTCATTGGGTGCTAAAATTTGGAGGAGTCGTTGTAATAATGATTTTTAGAATCTTCGATTAGTGACATATTAACAATAAAGTGACGACCAAGCAAATTAAATTTGTTATGTGACTTTTATTTGAGAATTATGTGGGAAATTTTAAATGTTTTGACTAAGTATTTATTGATTTTAGTTCGTCTAAAAGAAAATATATATATATATTGATTTTAGTTTGTGTGGCTATGTGTATCGTTTTTTTTTTTTTA
This sequence comes from Luffa aegyptiaca, assembly GCA_017139565.1. Lineage (NCBI taxonomy): Eukaryota > Viridiplantae > Streptophyta > Magnoliopsida > Cucurbitales > Cucurbitaceae > Luffa > Luffa aegyptiaca. The sequence continues at coordinate 871,932 of CM029399.1, read as the reverse complement.
TCACCTACCAATAGTGAGAAAGAAAAGCAAGACATTTTAAAGTCGGTCGACTAAAGTATAATTCAATATAGTAGCGTGTCAAAATAATCGCTATTTTGATATTTAATAGACAAATTTCACTGTTAAAAAATAAAATAAAAACTCAAAGTTTAAAGTGAACCACATACAATTATTTATTTTTTTTAGTACAACAATCTAGAGTGGAGAATTCAACATTTGATCTCTAATAAATATAACAAACATCTTTATCTATTGAATTGCGTTAACGTCGACAAACAATAACTTTTTTTTTTTATGATATAAAGATCGTCGTGTGTGTGGTATACTATACACGTAGAATAATAAATAACGCAATATAAATTGTCTCCCGTATTTTTTAAAAATGTTCAAATTATTGTTAGTTTGTTAATAGTTAAATGGTTAACACAATTTCATATCTTTTAAGGTTAAAGATTCAATCGTCCATCCCTACATCATTAAACTAGTTAAAAAATCATCAAATATTCGACGGTCTATTTCATAGGTAATATTTCAAATCCACATTAATTTGACATAATTATTTTAAATATCCATATGAATATATAATTCAATATAACCACATGCACCTATTGATTATGGTTGAATTTTATATATTTATTTAAAATATAGGTGCTAATTTAAATATTGGGTTAAGATAAGAGAAAATTATAAGCACCACCTAAACATCCACCGTCCCATTTCTATATAGAGTAAAATAATTAATAAACTTATCCAAGACGTCAAATTTCAATTACTCATTAATAGAAAAAAAAACTTTGGTCAAATCACATTAAATATACAAATTTAATGTCGAAGAGGTTGGGCCAATTATGGAGACAATACAAGGAGGCAACATTTGCAAAATTTATATCTAAATAAAAAAGTAAGGTTGTCAAATGATTATTTTGAAATTAAATTTGAAAAGGTATGCAAAGGGCAGTGTTGGAATTTCGCGGCAATTCAATGGGACTTCCATGGTCAAATGAGAAGAAAAATAGGAAAATAAGATTTTTATTCAGTTTTTGATTTTTTCTGATAGATTCAGTTTGGGGAAGGTAGTGGGCAGGCACGTGGCCAGTCGCTTGCAAAAACGAGCGCCACGTGGTTAGCCGACCAGCAGCCATGAGTCGACAAGGCGGATAGAGATTCTATTTATAGATTGGATAAATTTCATTAAATTATATATATATTTTTTTTAAACCTAAATTTAGTTATTTTAGTTTCGAGGTGGTTTAATTTTTTTTATTTATAATTTTAATAGTTTAGATCGGATTCTCATGGTTTGATTTCAATTTAAATTGATCCTCAGGATTTGGGTTGAATATAACTTCTTCTTAATATTTTTTTTTTTTTGGTTGAATTTAATTATAATATTTATTTATAATCGTAAAAGTTTCGATTTGAGCCATGTCGTTTAAAAGACAATTTTACGGTCGTGTCTATTGTTTTAGACAAATATATATTTGTTTTTTACTTCGGTGACGGAGACGGCTAAAGAGTGAAACTATAGTGGGATTTATGAATGAGAAAATAATGTAATGAAATAAACAAACTATTTAGGTGATAAACACACAATTTATGAATGATGTATGATTTTAATCAAAATTTTAAATTTTAAAACTACAAGAGTGGTGTTGAAATAAACTCAACCCATAAAAATTAAATTGAAACCTCTAAAACTATAAGTGCTAAATTAAACACTTGTGAGTATCTAAAATCATTCAAATACTCATACTAAATTCACTCTAACTTATTAATTTCCCTAAAGTTGCTCATGGAATTTTTTTTTTTTTTTTAAATATATATTTTTCAAAAGTTATTCCAAATATTCTATCAGTTTGAAACTTCTATAATTAAAGAAGCAGGTCGTTCAAGATTTTCAAACTTGTAAAAATGTAAAAATTATGTGAATGAATAAGTATGAGGTACTACGAGAGTCTAAAAATTCATAAGGATAACACAAGTTTAACATCTTAAACCAAATCCATTCATATTTAAATTATCACTATGGGTTTGAATAGTTCAAACGCGAGATAATAAAATGGTCACTACAAGAGTATAAGAAATTTTTCGACCATTACCGATGGTGTGTTGCATTAACGGCGGCTCGTCGGTTTCGAGATCTTCGGACGACGGAGTTGAAGAATCGAACGGTGGGAAAAGCTTTGACTTGTCGACGGAAGCAGACAAAACGTACAGGTGGGGCGGAGGTTGCGGCGGCCAAATTAAAGAGTAATGTCAAAAGGGTGGTTGGCGGAACAATGCACAGTCAAAGAGGAAATTGATATCCATTCCTGATCGTTGGATTGCCAATCAATCTAGAACATTGCTGGTGCTGTGGGCCCAACCAGTCTTTATATTACAGTAATACTCAAATATATTATTTACGAGAGAAATAAAAAGGACACAGACAAACAAACAAACATCACGTTTTTCTTTTAAAAAATATTATGTCACGAATCTACGGTGAGGATTTAAACTTGTAAATTACTTTTTTTTTTCTTTTTGCGATGAATGTAAATTACAATTATGAAAGTGTAAATTCTCTTAAACATTTCACACACTTACACTTAGGTTGGCAATACAAAGTGAGGGCTATATTTAAAGACGTGTTTTATCTTATCGTGATTGAAAAAAAAAAAAAAAAAAAAAAAAACAAAATAAGAGAATGAATCACTAAATTCATCACTTTTTAAAAGTATAAAGACAAAAAAAAAAAAAAAAAACATTTTTCAAATTTGGAGACTAAAATTAACAAAATTTTTAAAAATTAAAATGGAAATTCCAAATTCAAAAGTACAAGCAATGTGTTAAATTTTCATCGACGTGTCGATATTTCCATCGATATTTCCACATGTCCATGGGTTCAACATCGACATGCAGGATGAATCGACATTTCCATTATATCGTAAAATGAACAAAATTTGGAGACTAAGGTTTGCAGGGTGAATCGACATTTTCATTAAAAACATTTTTCAAATTTGGAGACTAAAATTAACAAATTTTTAAAAAATTAAAATGAAAATTCCAAATTAAAAAGTACAAGCAATGTGTTAAATTTCCATCAACTTGTCGACATTTTCATCGATATTTCCACATGTTCATGGGTTCAACATCGACTTGCAGGGTGAATCGACATTTACATTATATCGAAAAGAAATTGATAAAATATAAACAAAATAATAACAAATGTAACTGAGGTAATATTTATTATACGTATTTTAACTTATTTTAAAAATGTATAACATTTATTTGTTAATTTTATTTATTTGTTTGTTTTTTTATTTTAAACATTTTGCCAAAAATATTCACGACATTTCTATAAAATTGAGACCTCGACATTTTTCATCGACATCGACATTTAAACCCTTGATTATCAGGGACCAATATAATATTTAAACTATTAAACTTACTCCTTATAGCATTGTGACGACAAGTGATCAACTCTATAGATATAGAGACAATTCTTAATAATCGCTGAAATCCAAAGTTCAATGTGTGAACTTAAATCCTTTTGTTAATGGAGTTATAATGGGTATAGTTATCTATTACATATATTTTGTAATCTCATGATTCAAATTGAGAGTTAGGAATATGTAATAATGACCATTTAAATAGTTTATGTTTTTTTTATTATATTTCAATTTAATTTTGAATGTTGTCAATTTAGTTTTTTTTTTTTAAACTAATGTTGTCAATTTAGTTGACTGTACATTATGAGAGATATTATATTGATATTACTATAGTTAGAAATTTAGTTTGGGCAGGCCATGAGATTTATGAGAGATGATTGACTAATTAAATCAAATAAAAAAAAATTATAATAAATTTTGTTTGTTCATGTGAACATGTATTATCCAAAAATAGTTAAGAATAAACAAATCACACACTAATAGATTGAGATCTAGATATAAAATGATTTTGGATTGAAATGTGGATTTAGCCCTTCAATTATTGTTCCCATTCTATGATTCCCCAATTTATAATTTTCATTGTTTATTGTTAAGTCATTTAAAATTTAATAATTGATTTTAGCCCTCCAAATTTTAATAAATTACTTATCTAATCTCTATTGTAAAAGTCATAATTTGAATATAAATGAGATTGTATCACATTATCAATATAAAAAATTATCAAATTGACTTATATGGTAAAAACGATAATTTTACAAATACGAAAAAGGGGGTTGTATCACTTATTTTCTTCGAAATGATGAAGAAAATTACCTAAGAACATCAGGATCTTCAAATTTTATTTGTAACATGTCCTATATGTTTTCAAATTAAAATATTATATATATGAAAAGTCAAATTATATAAATGTGCCCCTCCCTATAAAAAGTGTTATACCCACCTTGTTTCTTCAATCAATTATTTAAAAACCATATTCAATGTGGACTAAATGTAAATAAAAATCAGAGGACTAGGTCAATATCTTAAAAGGCAAGTAGGAAAAAATACCCAAAATAATTATAGAAATAATTATATATTTACGGTGCAAGGTTAATTTATATGTAATGTCTAAAATGTCCCTATAACTTATAGATTAAGAACGTTTTAAAGCGATAATAAAGTGTTACGAATTTATGATAATCTTCGTTCCTATTTGAAAATAATCATAAAATAATCTATTTTGTTACCAAAAGCAACAAAATTTAGAGGTATGGCATATGCGAATTTAGGAATGTATCAATTGTCAATAATTGCTTAGTTGTCAAAGTAGAGACGTAAAAGAATGAATGAACAAACAAGAAAAAGAATAAAAAAAAAAAAAAAAAAGACAAATAAAAAGAGAACAAAAATAAATAAAAAGAATAAGAAAAGCAAAAAAAGCAATTGATTTTGCCTTTGCGTATAGTTTGGTTGCATAAAATGTGCAAGCAATTGTTTAGATGATTGTGGGTCAACATCAATACAAATGCCTACGTGTCATATCTAATCTCTCCATCATTATTTATTTACATCTCGATAATCATTTGGTTTTTTATTTTTTAAAATTTAGCTTGTTTTCTCCAATTTCTTTACAATGATTTTCATCTTTGGAGACGTTTGAATTCTTTTCCATATTTAAAAAATGTAAACACGTTTTTCAAATTTTTTTTTTTCAAAACTTGATTTGGTTTTTAAATAATGGGAATTAGGTAGATAATAAAACAACGAAACTTATAGGTGGGAGTAGTGTTTTCAAGCTTAATTTAAAATAATAATAATAATAATAAAAGAGTTATCCAATGATACCTTATTTAATTATTTTATTTGTCTAGTTTTCAATTATCTAAGTTTTTGGAATTGAAAGATTATATGTAAATATTTAGATTCGTTCTTATGGACATTGCAAATATTCCTCTCAATCACGTGGAGTGTTTGGATTCTTATTATTGACCTATGTCGCTAGCATCCAATTTTGTCTCACCTATCATTCACTACAAATCATTAAATCAATATACATTTTTTCAAACAACGTGGGGGATTTTAATCTCTAACCTTTTAGTCGAAAATATACCTCTTAATTACAATTAGTTTTAATATATTAATTTTGTATAAGTTTATGAATAATAACAATTCAAGTTTAATAAACATGAGATATAATAACTATAACAATCGATAAAATAAATAAATTTTCGTCAATATGAACATAAATCACCATACACAAAACTTATATTTTTGACTAAGAGGTTAGAGGTTTGAATCCTCCACCTCACATATTGTAAAATAAATAAATAAATAAATTGTGATTTGAGTATATATCAACCGACACATATTTATTATTAGTTATTACTTTGTTTATTATTATTATTATTTTATTTTTTTTTATGTCCGAGGTTCAATCGTCAATCTAGCAATGTTGGTTTTTCCCCTCAATTTTGTTAAAGGACATTTCACACCAACATCACGTTTATATAGTGTTTGCTTTACGATAATAAAATTAAAAGATATCATTTTCACGTCGAGCATTTGGATGCTTGCGGAATAAGGTAGGCTTTATCAATTCCTTTGTTGTTTGCATCTTTATTATTTATTTATTTATTTATGTCTATTTCTATAAATGAATTTACTTTGCTATTAGTTTCTAGTGAATCTATCTAGCTAGCCCAACTAATATTAAATATTAAAGAAATTACAACAAATACAAAGTACAAATATAGAAAAAAAAAAGAGAATAAAAACAAAACAATAGAAGTAAACAAGGCTCCATTTGGTAACCATTTGGGTTTATATATATATATATATATATATATATATATATATATATATATATATTTTGTTTTAAAAAATTGACTTAGTTTTTGAAATACATGGGGAAAAGGTAGATAAAAAAACAAATAAATTTATAGATAGACCAAAAGCCAAATGATTATCTTTTTTTTTTTTTAAAAAAAAAGCCAAATGATTATCAAACTGTTATCATATAGTTAGGGCCAACGAGCAATTATAATATAAAATATAAATAATTTAGTTTCCATAATAAAAGTCCATGGATGGATGGTATTTTTGTTCTTTTTATTACTCTTATAAATGCTTAGGTTGGTTTCATAAATTTTACATTTATAATTATTCTATTCAAAATGCACATTTGCAAATGTTTTAGAAAATAAACCTACCATCCAATTTCATTTAAATAATAAATTAAATTAAACTGACAAGTTTGAATTCACGAGCCTCGTTAAGCCCAATAAGCCAATTTCAGCCCAAGCTGAGATTCTCAGAGATTGGGCGACTGCTGTTGGTAATGGGCTATATTTGGGCCCATAATTTCCACTCATGGGCTGACTCGGCAAAGCCCATTAACTCGGCCACAGATTAAAAATCGAATTTACTAGTTTATCCCTGATAATCGTGGAATTGCCCAGAGCCGACGGATGGTATTTTGGTCAATGTAGGTCTTCCCATGAGCAGTTAACCAACTAATTTGGCGCGTGACGTGACGTTTTGACGATCGCGTCAGGATCATTCAGTTATAGTATCTAGATTTATATTTCCGAGAAAAGCGAACACGTCGGAGGTACATTTTTTATTGTCAGCTTTGCCCTTTTCTTAAAATAAAAAATAATAATAAAATAAATAAATTACCGCTAATTTAAATTTCCATCCATTATGTCGCACTGTCTTTTTTCATCTAGTAATTTATTAAATAGTTATAGTTATTATAAAAAAAATTATTAAATAGTTTGTTTCAAAAAAAAAAAAAAAAAAATTAAATAGTTGACTAAAACAAATAGTTATTATTATTTTTTAATGCACATACAATATTCTCTTTATCAAATAAAGGGTATTTATTTATTATTTTTTTTAAGTTCGGATGATTTGAATCTTTGATTTCTTTTTCTTCTTCTTAAGTTTATATATATATTTATTTTAATTAAATATTATGCCATACAAAAGAAAATATTGCCAAAGCGAGTTAAACTGTAATTGACATGTACCTCGACCATAAGGTCAGAGGTTCGAATCCCCCATCCCCAAATGTTGATGTACTCAAAAAAAAAAAAAAAAAAATATTCAAACTTACAAAATTTATGAGAAGAAATTACCAACGGTATATCAATTTTTTTTTTTTTTTTTTTAAAAAAGTCTAACGGTATATCATGTTTAGTGAATAACTCCTATAATTATTAAACTAAAAAAATGTCTATCTTTTTATGTGTGTTTTTTTTAAATAATATTTTGTCTTAAACTTCAAATTTTTATTATAATATTTTTTTTGGATATTTGAATAAAGCGATCTTTAGAAAAAGTAAAAATATTTTAACCATTTAGCTATTTTTTATGCCGACGTTCGATATATTTAGTTGTATCCTAATTTTTGTACAATTATTTGTATTTATTAGTCTGTTGACGACGTCTAATTTAGTTTCTTAATTTAAAAAATGACATTTTTTTAAAACAAAAAAAATGACATTATAATATATGAGATATTGAAAATTGTTTTATAAATCTTAAAAACGTGGTATTTTTTAAACTCTTCCTTTTCCTATTTTGCCACAGCTCACACAAAGGCGAAAATGTAAATTTTGTTAAAGAAAAAGCGTGAGATAAATCAAATTCATATCAATTGTTTAGAATTTATGTTATTTTCTTTTAGTATTTTTTACAAATATTTCAAAGATTTAGATAGGATCAAAATCAAATCCGATGATTAAAGAGACACGAATAACAATTATATGAATTAAAAAAAAAAACAATTATATTCCTTTAATTCCGTATTTATTATTTATTTAATTTTCGTAGGCGCGATAATTAACAATTGCTATATAAATTGGCAACCACCTCTAAATCACAAACCCTAGAGAGTAGAAGAGGAAAAAGAGAGGGAAAAAGGAAAAGAAAAAAACGAAAACTCCCAGCAAATAAATTCCATTAGAACGCTTCCTAAAACACTTCGCATTATAATGATCCGTGAATTGATCTGAATCCAATAATAAAAGGTAAGCTTTCTGAGAACTCAATCTCGATCTCACTCTCTCAAATCGCTTCATTCCGTCGCTGTTCTTACTTCGTATCACAAACCCCACAAAAACCCTTGAACGATTTTGCCCCAATCTGCCTGGTTCTTTATGTAATCACTGGCTTGCAGTGAATCCGTAAAAGTGTGTATAAATATCTCTTCTGTTTGATTTTGGGTTGTGGGTTTGAGATTTTAAGTGCCATGGATGACTTGGAGAAAGCAATACTTATTATGTTTGATGAAACCAGCAATGTGGATTCCAATTTAAAATTAAAGGCTAATGAGTATTGTGATAAAGCGAAAGAGGAATCGGCAATATGTAGTGTGTGTGTTGAGAAGCTGTGTTTTTCGAACCTAGTTCAGGTTCAGTTTTGGTGCTTGCAAACACTTCACGAGATTATTCGGGTTCGTTATTCGTGGATGAGTTTAGATGAGAAGTACTTTATTCGAAAGTCAGTGTTTTCCATTGTGTGTTTGGAGGGTATTGATGAGAATCAAGCACTTAGAATTTTGCGGGGTCCTGCTTTCATAAAGAACAAGCTTGCTCAAGTCCTGGTAACACTAATTTACCTTGATTATCCGTCAGATTGGCCTTCGATTTTTGTTGATTTCTTATCTCATTTAAGAAAAGGACCTGTGATTATTGATATGTTCTGTCGGGTTCTGAATACAATGGATGATGAGTTGATTAGCATGGATTACCCTCGAACGTCTGAGGAAGTGAATGCTGCAGGGCGGATAAAGGATGCTATGAGACAGCAGTGTGTATCTCCAATAGTTAGAGCGTGGTATGACATTTTGTCCATGTATAAGAATTCTGATCAAGAATTGTGCGCAAGTGTGTTGGATGCTATGAGAAGATACATATCTTGGATAGACATTGGGTTAATTGTGAATGATGTGATTTTGCCAATGTTATTTGAGTTAACTTTAGTTGATGGGCTGCTGGAACAACTTCGTGGAGCTGCAGCAGGGTGTTTACTGGCTGTGGTTTCGAAGCGGATGGATCATCAGGCAAAATTAACACTGTTGCAGAGTCTACAGATAAGCCGGGTTTTCAGTCTGGTTGCTGCTGAAGACAGCGACTCTGAGTTTGTAGGTCAGGTAGCTAGCTTACTTACAGGTTATGCAGTTGAGGCTTTGGAGTGTTTTAAACGGTTGAATTCTGAAGATTCTAAGAGCAATTCTTTGGAACTGCTAAATGAAGTTTTGCCGTCTGTTTTCTATGTATTACAAAAATGTGAGTTGGACTCTGCCTTTAGCATTGTGCAATTCCTTTCTGGTTATGTTGCCACCATGAAGAGCCTTTCTCCACTGACGGAGAAACAACTGCTTCACTTGAGTAAAATATTAGAAGTGATCCTAGCACAAATATGTTATGATCCTGTATACCGACACAATCTTGATATCTTAGATAAGATTGGGAGAGAAGAAGAAGATAGAATGGTGGAGTTTAGGAAGGATTTATTGGTTCTACTGCGTAGTGTGGGCCGTGTAGCACCCGACGTAACTCAGTTGTTTATTAGAAGTTCAATAGTAAGTGCTGCCGCTTCTTCATCAGATCGGAATGTTGAAGAGGTAGAAGCTTCACTTACACTTTTCTTCGCCTATGGGGAGTCAATTAGTGATGAAGTACTGAGAAGTGGAAGTGGACTTCTTGGGGAGTTGGTGACAATGCTTTTATCCACACGGTTTTCTTGTCATTCTAACAGGCTAGTTGCACTTATATATTTGGAAACAATTTTCCGATATATAAAGGTAGTGCAGGAGAATTCTCAATTTATTCATGTTGTTTTGGCTGCCTTTCTTGATGAAAGAGGCATACACCATCCGAACATCAATGTTAGTAGAAGGGCAAGTTATTTATTCATGAGGGTGGTGAAACTTCTAAAAGTGAAGCTTGTGCCTTACATTGAGACTATTTTAACGGTATAAATCCCCTCATTTATTCAAGCACGATTCATTTTTAAAACTTTGTATTCCCTAGTAAAATTTCACATAACGTTGTTTGCCTCTCTTGCCATGGTAAAATTTCAGAGCCTACAGGATACTGTTGCACGATTTACAAGCTCAAATTTTGCATCAAATGAACTTTCGGGGTCTGAAGATGGGAGCCATATATTTGAGGTTCTCCTTTTGCTCTGAGTGTGTATATATTATATATAAATATATCTTCTTTCTATGGTTTTATGCTTATTCTGTGTGCATGCACAGTGCATATAATGGTGCTTTGTGCTGTTCTTTTGTTTACATATCCAATATATTTGTTTACAGGCAATTGGTTTGCTGATTGGGATGGAAGATGTGCCACTGGAAAAGCAATCTGATTATTTGTCATCTTTGCTCAAGCCTCTTTGTCAACAGGTTGTCATTAGATTGCTAGTAGAATTTTTTAATAGTCTGGACTCTGGATCTCTCATTTTGTGTTTAATTCTTATATATTTCAACTAAATTTATCATGCCTTAATCTAGGTTGAAGTGGTGCTTCTGAATGCTAAGGCATTAACCCCAGAGGAGGCTACTGCAAAGATCGCTACCATTCAGCAAATAATCATGGCTATTAATGCCCTCAGCAAGGTCACCTTCTTTAATAACCTCTCTCTTGGGAGCAATGTATTTTTTTCCCCGTTACACTTCTTTCATTCTTCTTCTTCTTTTTTCTTCCTGAATAAGAAACAAGTTCACCTCTTTCATTCAAGTGTTATAGATTTTTTTTTTCAAAACGTGATATTAGTGTTGCTGGTTTCTGTGATATCTCTGTAATAGAACAGTTGTTTCTTCCAGTGAGTTGTAGATTTTCTCAACTAATTTCTTTTTCATCAGTCAGAATTAGTGACATGTACAATTTTGTTTTTTGTAATTCAGGGGTTCAATGAGCGTCTTGTCACAACAAGTCGTCCTGCAATTGGTCTGATGTTCAAACAGGTTAGCTGCCATGACCTTTTTTGCTATTATTTCAATTTCTTGAGTGGCAGGAGGATTTTAATAATTGGAATATAGAATAGAAATGTATGGAAAAGCACCTATAAATATAATGTCTTGCTAGGTGGTGTTCAATTAGATTAAGAGGCCGGTGGTTAAGAGATTCATTTTTGCGAGCATTTTCTTAGCTTCTATTGATGATTAAGTGGAGAAAATTTTGAATTAAGCTGCCTTTCATTGAGTTATCATTGCTAATCATATACTAACTGAAGTGCATTCTTCAATTCAGACGTTGGATGTTCTTCTCCAAGTCCTTGTTGCATTTCCTAAAGTAGAGCCTCTACGGACTAAGGTACAGGGTTAAATATAGATCCTTGAGTACTTTTCTATATTTTATAAACTGCATCAGCACTAACGCTAATTTCTGTTGAATTAAGGTTCTCTCTTTTATACATCGAATGGTGGACACTTTAGGTGCATCTGTATTTCCCTATCTTCCAACGGCAATGGAGCAGTTACTTGCAGAAAGTGAGGTACTGATGAACTCAAATTCAGTTGGCATTTGATCCTCTCAATGAATTTGTTAAAAGGAACTACTAGAGACATCTTTGTTTTGAGTCTTATTTTATTTTTTTGTATTGGTGAAACTTGTTCATCCCTCATCATGTAATTGTTTTAGAGCTTGACTTTGATTGCATGTTTTCTTGCAGCCGAAGGAGTTAATTGGTTTCCTTGTGTTACTTAATCAACTAATCTGCAAATTCAGCACATCGGTCCATGGCATTTTGGAGGATGTATTTCCTACCATTGCTGGTCGGATATTCAACATCATCCCAAGAGATTCACTTCCTTCAGGACCTGGAACCAATATTGAGGTATTCTTATTATGTTCTTGAATTCTTATTTTATTATATTATTGAATTGCATCTTCAAGATGACAGTCTTTAGTATCAGTTCATCTTTTGTGCATTAATGTGGCACGTTATTTGGTTTATCCTCTCATGTCACTCTTATGTCTGGTCATGTACGAGAAAATAAATTATAGAAATATTGGGATGTTCTTTCCACAACAAAAATCTTTTAATGGTGAAAAAATGGGGTACTAGCTGTTATAGGAATCTTTTATTACATTGTTCAAAGTGGAACCCAACTTGTACTTCAATGCAACATTTTCTCATGTTTTTGTTTATGGTTTCAATGTTGAAAATATTGTATAAAACCTGGTACGATATGCTTTTTATTCTTTCTATTTTATTCAGTAGTCAATGCTGAATTTTCACCGTAGTAATTGAAATTTATGAGCATATGTTATATGACCTGTGTTGAACTGTGTCGAGCAGAAAACTTAATTCTTCAAAGGCTTGGCCTTTAATTTAATGATGAGAGGTAGTTTTCCGTCCTTTATCTTATGCATCGCTCTTGCATTTATTGTAGGAAATCCGTGAGCTACAAGAGCTTCAGCGAATAGTCTATACATTTCTTCACGTGATTACCACACATGACCTCTCTTCTGTGTTTCTATCCCCTAAAAGTAGAAGCTACCTGGAACCAATGATGCAGTTGCTGTTAAATACATCGTGCAATCATAAAGATATTCTTGTTAGAAAGGTATAATATTCATTCCATATTTAACAGCTGTTATATGTTTTAGATTTTCTTTTTCATGTATAAACATCTAGTTCGCTTTGATTGTCTGAACCTGATCATTGTTTTCTGGGATCTAGGCATGTGTGCAGATATTCATTAGATTAATTAAGGACTGGTGTGCCCGTCCTTCTGGAGAAGAAAAGGTAACGGTACACTTATGCTTTCCTTTGTTGATTACGTGACATGTCTTTTCTCTTCCTTGAAAAAAATAACTCTTTCCATAACATGTTTTACTATTTTGTTCTTTTGAATCAGGTGCCTGGCTTCCAAAGTTTTATAATCGAGGGCTTTGCAACAAACTGTTGCTTGTACAGCGTGCTTGACAAATCATTTGAATTACATGATGCAAATACTGTGAGGATACTATACCCAATTCTGTTCATTTATTAAATTATTGAACTGCAAAGATAGAGTCACAAAATGTTCTATATGGTTGAATATTCTATTTGTTATATTTTTATGACATTTTTTAAATATATTCTATGTGGATTTTGGTTGCAGTTGATTTTGCTTGGAGAAATTGTAGTGGCCCAGAAGGTTATGTATGAGAAATTCGGGCAGGATTTTCTCGTCCATTTTGTATCAAAGGGTTTTTTAACTGCGCACTGCCCTCAAGATTTGGCCGAGCAGTATTGTCAAAAGTTGCAGGTACCTACTAGCATCAATTAAAACTTCTATTGACACATCAGAAAGTGTTACTTAGTTGAAGTTGTGACATGCATGTTTTCATTTTGAATTGTTAATCGAGATTTGATATTAATTATAAAATCTGGGTGATTCAAGCAACATAATTCTCTTATTATAAGGTTGGTTAGATTTATGGATTTTGTTTCTTTATAAAAGGAAATTATAGGATTTAGCCATAGGAGAAATGAACCCAGATGCCTGAGTTACATAGGTTCAAACATTTGTTTCCTCTTGCTTAGATATTAAATTTCTTTTGGAATTTCTAACCTCAAATGTTTCAAGTTTTGGGGGTTTTTATGTGGAATTAGTTGATTAATGTGTAAGCTTTCGTGGACATACTTGTTCACTAATAAAAAAAGGAAATGTAACGTAGATGACATTTGTGAGGATATTTCATGGTTGGGAGGGTGAAAATATTTCACTTTAAACACACTGTTTATATGATGTTTATTGGGCTTATTATCTGTTCCCCAATTTTTAAGTAATTTTGATACTTACAGGTTAGGTATAGTGGTCAAATTCAACCAAAAGAGGTTGGAGAGAACAAAATTTTCCACTCAATTATGCCTTTATTTCTTTCAAATGTGAAGCACACTTTGACACAAGGGCCTTATAGGGTATAAGGCACTTCTTTTTTCTTTCGAGAGTTCAACAACATTTGGGGTGGAGGATTTGAACCTATGACCTCTTAGTTGAAATTACATGCCAATTACTGCTAAGCTATGCTCACTTTGGTGGGGTATAAGGCATTTATGGTTCGATGAAGTGCATGATGCATAAACACATAATATTAGAAAGGTTAAAATACCCTTTTGAGTCGTATACTTTGGGACTTCTTTTATTTTAGGGTTTGTTTGGAATGATTTTTTAAGTGCTTAAAAAGGCATTTTTAAATGGAAAAAGTGTTTTTAAGCACTTTAAGTCGTTCCAAACAAGCTATTAGTCTTTGTAATTTTAAATGTCTAAATTTAGTCTCTGCACTTTCATTAAACCTTGGTTTAACTTTTGCTAATAAAATTCAGTTTGTCTTCCCTCTAGAAATTTGGAAACATATTTACATTGTGCATTTTTTAGAATAGAAATTATTATTTTTGTTTTGCTAGGCCGGATAAAATTTAATTTCAAACTAACAATGAGGACTAAAATAGTATTTTAACCTATTAAAAATCAGCCTTAAGTATGAGGTAGAAAAATTAAAAATAAAGGATTGGCTATATTGAAGGCAAACTAAGTTCAAGAAGAGTCTACAAAATTCCTGTAAATAAAGGCGTCCTTTTGTAGTGAGGCTTTAATGATGAATAGTTTTCGTATATGCAGCATACGTATTTAGTTTGATCCTCTTATGATTCTCATTTGCAGGGTAGTGACATCAAGGCGTTAAAATCGTTCTACCAGTCGCTTATTGAAAGTTTAAGAGTTCAACAGAATGGAAGTCTTGTTTTCAGATAGCATTGCCACTTGGATGAAATAAGTTAATAATATTTCCCGATAACTCCTCTTTGTGGTGTTTGTTCTGAAATAAGAACTGCAATTTTGTTCACCAAGGGTGAGGATAACGGATCTCGTAGTAATCTACTGACTAGATTCTTATTAAGATTATTTCTCCATTGACTTTATTTGGATTATGCTGTAGGATAAATGCTGTATATACGTTTTTGGCGGCTGTTTTATGGATGAGGTACCTATTTTTGTTATCTTTATGTTCTTTTCAGCTTACTTATTTTGAATTCTTTACTTCATGTATTGATATTACTATTAGAGTTGGCTCATTCTCTTCGTTATATCTTTCTTTACAGTTGTACATTGCCTGAAAAGATCTTATCAACTACAGAAAGTTCAGTCAAGTTTGGTCGAAGCAGATCTACTTATTTACAAGATCATGGTACCTTTTTGTCTATACCATTTGCTTAGTTTTCGTACTTTTGTACACATTTCCGTCCGTTACGATACGTTATGTCAATTATTTAAGACTTGATAAATTTTGATTCTTGGTTTCCGGCTCTGCATCACTGGATAAAGCTTATCAATTCAGATTTGTATATTCTGGTCAATATCATCTCTTGTGTCATCATGAAACAAAATCTCAAAGTTGAATTTCAAGCTCAAATGAGGTTAACCTGAAGAACCAACTTCTGTTCTTTTTTTTTTAATTCCAGACATGGAGGTCTTGTTTAAACGTCGTGTTTTTAAATATTTTGAGGATGTCTCTCTCTTCCGTCCCGTATTTATATGTATGCACACGTGACAGAAAAACGCACACACACAATTCAATAGTTGAAATGCAGATTTTCTTATATAGAATTCCATGAATGTGAGCTGTTTTATTGGGTTGGTATGTTTAGATTTGGTCTATGAGGGTTTGAAAAAAGTGGATTGAGACTAAGTTTGTACATAAAATAATAGGTGTGTTTGATGATGTCAGGTAGAAGAAGTCAGTCTTAAACAGGAGCCAAGACTTTGATTTTGCTATCGCTTTCTGATGACTGACTAGTCCCCTTCTCCTTCTTTCACTTTTTTTAATTCTCTCATGAATCGTCAAAGCAAGAGTGTTTGACACTTTCGATCCCCTTTGCCTTTTAGAAAAGAAAGAAACGAATTAAAAATATCTTTCCTCTTCGAAACTGCAAATTACTCGACGAAAAATAAAAAATTAGAGGAAGGAAACGACGATTTGTTCTATGCTCACATCAGAACAATGATCCCGTTCTTTTTTGCAGTAGCTTTGTCCTCTTGCTTGCAATGATTTCTTTGCATTAAGGAGTGGTCACTTTTTTTTCGTTCTGAATGTATTTCTAACTCAAAATCATCATGTTTGGAATTTTGTCTTATTAAAGGAAAAGTAGAGCATTTAAGATGATTTTTGAGAAAGCAGTTCTTTTGGCCTCCGAATGTTTGTTAAGGAAGCTTGCTTTTAGTTTGAGCAATTTTTTATAAATACTTTTTTTTTTAATAAAATGTTTTTAATCATGGATTTGGTTACATTTTTAACGACTTTTTGGGCCAATTTGTTTGATTGCACTGCATAATTATGTCTTTTTCCCTACAATATATTTGGGTGATTTTTTTTATTAGTCACTGTCATTTATAGATAACCATTTCTAAAGGGTTTCTTCAAAATGAGTTTTGAAATCAATCTGATTTTTCAAAACTGCTATTTATTTATTACCAAACTTGATTGAGCGCTTTATTTTTTTTAAAAAAAAAAATTAAAAAAAGATGTATAAAATACACTCTAAATTAGCATACTATTTTTTAATTATATTTTCAAGTGGTTAGACTAACTTGCATTCATCTCGACTACTCGTTTTAAAATCAGCTTTAATGACTACTATGCTAACTAATGATTAAAATAAGTTAAACTCACTTTTGCCCGTTTAAGAAGGGGTTAATTATACTTTCTTTATGGTTAAAGTTAAAGCTTAAGTTTTTCTTTTCTTCTCCAAAAAGAAAAAAGCGAAGCTTTTCTTTTCTTCTCTTTATGCGGTCTCCTCTTTTCCCCACCAATTCTTCCTCTGCTTTCTCTTCAAATTTTGCTGTGATTTTTCATAATTACTTTAAATCTTTTTGCACTTTCATTAATCCAAATGAATTATCTTATAAATATTTATTCATTTTTTCCCATATTATTGTCAAAAAAATCAGCTTATTTAAGCGGCTGCATTTTCCCCCATTGATGGAGAATTTGAATAAAAAATAATAAATTAACGAATTCTCATATCGATTTTAAAATTAAGTGATTTTAGGCTATAAAATATTTTCAGCATCTACACAGTTTTATTTTATATTTCTATTCAACGGCGATAATATGGAGTTCGATTTTCAAATAATAAAAATACGTTAGAGATTAAGAGGCCTACTTATAATTATTGACTTATAAGAATAAAATTAAAAAATAGTTGTAATTTAATGATAAAAGTTATATTTTGTCCTAAAATTAATAATGAAACCAATGAATTAAAAATTCAAATGTTTGAGGATTTCATTATCATAAAAAAGCAGTCTTTATGTTCAGACGTTCAAGTCGATTTGCTTTTTTTTTTTTTTTTTTTTTTTTTTTTTTTTTTTTTTTTATATATATATATATATATAAAAAAGAAAAAGAAAAAAAAGTCGAATTGCTTTTACAATTCCATGAAATACACGAAACTGTATTATATTATCACTGTTTCAATAACGACTAAAAGGCTAAGTCCAAAATTCTAAGTGGGAAAAAGCAACGCCTAACGATTTTATTCTTAATTTTCTTTTCTAAAATATATTATGTTGTTTAAACTTCAACATCATTTTTCTAAAATCCTAATTAAAATTATCAAGTTGATAAAATACACCTGCTGTTCCTTTTAAACTGAATTAAATAATGAAAGGTTAAATTATAAATTTGGTTCATGAATTTTCAAGTTAGTATTTAATAGGTCTTTGAATCTGTCAACATATAATTTAGCTGATTAAGTCATATGTTCATGATTAAAAAGTTAGATATTTGAATCCACACTCTCTCATGTTGTTGAACTAAAAAAAAACTATGAACTTTAGAAAGTGTCTAATAGATCTCTAAATTTAGTGAAACTTTGAATAACGGTTGAGATAGCTTAATAAAGTTTGAAAATTTGAAATTTGATTGATCTATTAGACAAATAAGAACATAAACTTTTAATTTTATGTTTAACAAATTCATAATTTTTTTAAAAATGTCAAATAGGTCATCGACCCAGTAGACACGTTGAAAAGTCAAGGATCCATTAGACAAAAAATTGATAGTTTAAGAGCTTAATACATTTTTTAAAGTTTAGGGACCTATTTGACAAAAAGTTGAAAGTCTAGGAACTTATTAGACACTTTTTAAAATTTAAGAACCAAATAGACACAAATCTTAAAGTTTAGGGAGCAAACATATAATCTAGCCAATAATCAATCATAAATTCAGGGAATGTGTCACATTTAAGCAAGCATGTAATATATAATTTAGTCTCCAAATTTAAGTCGTTATATATAATACGTGTGATCCCTATTCTTTTAAAAGTTTTAATTTCCATCTTTTATATATATATATTTTTTTTTCAAACTAGTCTTTATTGTTATAAAAAGTTAAATTCAATCGACAAAATAACAATGTAATATCAAAATACACTTTATCAATTAAGTTTTAAATACTATATGTTTAAATTTGATGCAAACGAACCCTAATATAAAACTTACTCATTTCATGACTTAGTAGGGAGACCTGAAAATTCTTATTATAAAAAAATGACACATTCAAATATTGATATACTAACAATTGACAACCTTAAAACATTACCATATTTAAATGAATATATTGATTCTTTTTTAATATTTAGGAACTTAGTTGAAAGAAATCTATGCATAAAGTATGAACTTTATGCCAGTTGAGCTATACTCTTGTTGGCAGAGACATCAATTTATATCCTTAAACTTTGCCGATTGTATCAATTAAAATGTTTAAACAATAATTGTATCTAAGTTTCTATAAATGAATCAATTTATTTCCTCTCTGTGAGTGATTATAACTATTTCCACTTGATTTCATTTAAAATCAACTCATAATGACCTAAATAGCATTATTACTCTCCAGGCCAGACCAAAGTTAGCATAACTCAGCAGTAATTGACATGTACTCTCGACTAGTCGAAGCTGTACTCGAGAACTAAACTTCTAATATAAGCCACTTTTGATAGAGCCTAAAAATCATTGAATTAATTGTCCTTGTGCCGTTGTGCGTGTGTAATTCACACGGCATCCACACACACACAACAAACTATGGATTCCCCTTCACATTCATACTCTCTTCCTCTCACAAAATTCAACCAAATATGAATTTGCTAAGAAACTGCAAAATTATCACATGATCAAGACAAAATCAACACCCAAAAAAAAAAGAAAAAAAAAAACAACATTTAGAAGAAATTAAGACCCTCCCACTAAAATCCCTCTTTTTCCCAATAATCAAAGTCAAGAAAATCCAAATTTCATCTCTCATTCCCCACAAAAACTGGATTTTTTAGCCCATTTTTGAACACTGACCCACATAGAAAATCAACTTGTTCAGTCATCATTAGCTTAAAGAATCTGACTTTCACTTTAAAATTTTAGACCCCAATTCTTGAGACACTATAAAAACCCATCACTTGTCCCAAATTTTTATGAGCAAAATCAAGTTCATCCAAAAGCTTCAATGAACCATGGCTTTCAAAAAGTTCCTCTCTCTAAAACATTTGTTACCCAGTTGTTTGAAGCCAAAGAAACTCCTTACAAGCCCTGGATTTCAATCTTCAAAAAAGATTTCTTTGAGAAGAATCTTGTCACTTTCTGACATGAGTGTTAGATCTTCTCTTTCTGTTATCAGTGATCTTTCAAACTCTTGTAATGGTTCAAATCTTCAAATTTTTACCTTCAAAGAACTTACTGACCTCACTCAAAATTTTACCAAAAGTAACTATTTGGGGGAAGGGGGGTTTGGGCCTGTGTTCAAAGGGTTTATTGAAGAGAATTTCAAGGCTGGTTTGAAGTCTCAGCAAGTGGCTGTGAAGATTTTGGACTTGGATGGCTCTCAAGGCCATAGGGAATGGCTGGTGAGAATCTTGAGTTGTGAAAAAAATTTACCTTTTTTTGAAGGGTATGGCTGCAAATTTTGGTTTGTTATTGAACTTTTTGATCTGTTTTTGCAGGCTGAAGTGTTCTTTCTTGGGCAATTGAGACACCCAAATCTTGTTAATTTGATTGGGTATTGCCTTGAAGATGAGCAGAGGCTTCTTGTTTATGAATATATGGAAGGTGGAAACTTGGAGAATTTGTTGTTTAAAGGTAATTCAAGAGGGAAAATCCATGGCTGCTCTGTTTTTCTAGTGCTCATTTGAACTTTTTTTGTGTTCTAATGGATCTCTTTTGGGTTTAGGTTGTTATGTTTCAAATTTGACATGGTTGCAAAGGATGAAGATTGCATTAGGATCAGCTAAAGGCCTTGCTTTTCTCCACGAGGCCGAAAAACCGATCATTTTTCGAGATTTCAAGGCTTCGAACATCTTACTTGACTCGGTAACGTCTCAATCTTCTTAACTAATCTCTTTATACAGATTGTCATAATAAAAGAACAACTCGAAAACTAATATCGTCGTCGTCATTCAGGACTACAATCCCAAGCTTTCGGATTTCGGGTTGGCCATAAATGGTCCCGACGAAAACGATTCGCACATAACGACTCGGATCATGGGGACGGAAGGCTATGCAGCCCCAGAATACATCATGACAGGTTCATAAACCAACTCTGTTGCTAGCTACTTGCACCAATTTTCAACAATTTTCTGATTAATGGTTCATTCTTTTAGGTCATCTGTCAACAATGAGTGATGTGTTCAGCTTTGGAGTGTTTTTACTAGAGTTGCTGACCGGGCGACGAGCGGTCGACAGGAGCCGCCCGAGCCGAGAACAGAACTTGGTAGCTTGGGGGAGACATCTCTTGAAAGATCACCACAAACTTGAGAAGATAATTGATCCAAGGCTTGAAGGGCAGTACTCAAATGAAGGGGCTAAGAAATTGGCTGCATTGGCTTACCAATGCCTTAGCCACCACCCCAAATGCAGGCCTTCAATGGCCTCAGTGGTCAAAGATTTAGAGGCAGTCCTTAACATGAAAGAGTTTCTAACTGAGCCATTTGTGTACATTGTCCCAAATGAAGAGACCAAAAAGGAAGATGTAGAGAAGAATATGAATAAAGAGGTGGAGATGGAGGAGAAGAGACCGGAGAGCCGTCCCGGGGACCAAAAGGATCGCTGCTTTAGGCCTCGGTTGCTGTCATTGAAGTCGAGGTCGAGGTCGAGATCAGGTACTGTTCATTCTGATACAGCATTGTACAAGACTCTTGGAAGCAGTTTTTACACTTCAAAACAGGCTGCTGCTATTGTTTCTGCTTTGGTGAAAAGCACTGGAAATTAGATTGATTGACTTTGTGTTTATCATTGTAGTTGGCCCAAAATCACTATTGGACATAGAAATTAGAGAGCAAAGAGTACACATGTGGAGATGAGAAAAAAAATTTTAATTTGGAGTTTTTTGTTTGTTTGTTTTTTTTTTCCTAGATTTTCTCTGGTTTCCAAGAACTTGAGACCATGAAGATCTCTTGGAATGGAAAATTAAAAAACTTTTGTTCTTTAGTCTAATGGAAAACTTGATGTTCTTGGTCATAAATTTTCCAATCCAAGTTTTATTGGCTGTGATTTTATTTAAAGACACAAAGTATTTCTATTAATTTGTTAATATTTTGGTTTCTATACTTTAAAAAGTTTGATTATGGTTCTTTTTACCTTTAAATTAAAAGTTAAAAATCAAGTCCACTCCAAAAAAGAAAAAAAAATATATATAATCTGGTAGGTTATTTTTCGAATTTGGAAAACGAGTTCAATAATGTGACATTTAGTTTTATGAGGTGGGAGTCTAGGAATTATTTTGACTCAAAAAGTGAATTGGATCACCCACATGAACATAGCTCTATTGGTTAAGAAAAAAAAAGTGAATTGAGTCGATTAGGTTTCTGATCATTATTTTGAATCAAAGGTAGAAAGCAGTAGGGTAAAAATCATTTGGAGTGAAATAGATAAAATTGGACAAAATTTTGTGACCTTTTTTAGGGTGCAATTATAACTTACTCATCCTCATTGAATTTCTGTTACTTCTCACTAATAACAGTGATAATTAAAAAACTTTAATCATAAGATGAGGACCATAACAAAACACTAAATATCGAGATTAAAAGTGTAATTTAATCCATTAGTAATTATAAACACAGTTAAAAATTAATTTCAAGTCAACAAGCGATAATTACAAAATATATATATATATATATATTTCTTAAAACAAAGGCTACCAAGTCACAATTTTGTTGGTTTTTCTTTATTGTACACCCAATTGATTTTTCTCATGAAGAAACAAATTGATTATGGAAATGTTCATAGGATGAATTTCAAAGTTGAAAAATGAAGAACTTGAGAGGTCTAAGATGGCACATAATTCTTCAAATATATGGCCAATTTCATATCCTACCAACCCACTCAATTTTAAGGTTGTAATCCACCCAACTTGTGGTTGTGAGCAATTTTCATGTGTTATTTTGGGCTGAATTTGTATTTCAAAACTTTCAAATGTTACAAATCATTTCAATGGATATTTTCAAAAAAAAAAAAATGATAAAATCATTTGAATGGCCTAAAAAGTTTCATTATGTTTCATCATTGTTCTTTTTTGTTTTTGCCTTTAAAGATAAACTCTAGAGTTCTTTGAAAGAATAATCAAATTCTAAAAAAGTTAGAAAGATATTTTAATTTCAAAATTTGTTTTGAAAAAAAAAAAAGTTTTTAAATTAAAAATAATTGAAGCTGTTTGACTTATATAGGATAGATTTGTATACTTGATGCTAAGTGTTTTTTTCTCATTTTGATTTTTTTTTTTTTAAATTTTATTATTTTTATTGCAATACAATGGTGAAGATTTGAACCTCGA
The DNA here is from genome assembly GCA_017139565.1 of Luffa aegyptiaca. Lineage (NCBI taxonomy): Eukaryota > Viridiplantae > Streptophyta > Magnoliopsida > Cucurbitales > Cucurbitaceae > Luffa > Luffa aegyptiaca. The sequence continues at coordinate 848,705 of CM029399.1, read as the reverse complement.
CTGAGAAAATAAAAAAAGATGTAAAGTTTATATTTGAGAAACCTTATTTTTAGTCATGGTAAAACCTAGATTAGTTGGCGAACTATTTTCTATATTTAAAATATGTTTCTTTACCTGTCCTGTTATTTAATTATTATTTCAAAATATATATTGTCATTTTTTTAAATCGTTAGCACCATTATCTTAAATAGGAATCAGTTAAAGTCTTTCTTCCTTATAACGGTTGTACTATTGAAGTTTCACTTTTTTTTTTTTTTAGGTTCAAGTTTCACTTAATTATGGCGCTATTAAAGGAGTTCATTAAAGTCTTTCTTCCCTATAGTGATTCTACTATTAAAGTTTTATTCAATATACGCTATTCATTTGATATAATGTAGGTGAAACTATTTGCATTTGCAAATTTGGGTAAATGCTATACATTGACTCAGATTTTATGTCTTTATCACTTTTGGGTCATTAGAAAAGACTCACACAAAATCTCTCTCTAAATGTTACTATTTTATTTTTTCACATAAAGTGAGTTGACGATCTAACGAACTCTTAAAACTCAATCTTATATTGAAAGCTTTATTCTCATAAACTATATTTCATATTATGATGCATTTCATTACACGATGTCATACATTTTTTCATTGGAAATATTTTTTTTAATATTGGTTAATTCAACCCTTTTGATTATGAGTATGTTTGGTTTAATTTTGAAAAAAATTATAGTGTTTGGCCACCACTAAAAATGACTTATTATACAGTAAAAATTCCTCTGAGTCTTTAAAGTCTAAAATAAGGTCAATGTATTTTATACAAATCCTCTATAATAAACTATATAATTAATCGTATTGCTTATTTTTTATTCAATTAATCATATAAAAATTACAACTTTCAAGCTTTACATCATGTACAATATCCCTAAAATTACCACTGCCCATTACATTAAAATCTAATATATTTTCTCTTTCCCGCTAAATATTTAAACATTACATATAAATACTGCTCTGTCGAGTTTCTTTTGAAACAGTGCCCTCTCAAGCTCAACAATGGCGGCAATTACCTCAAATTGACACACTATTCGGAACTCCTCTACAAGTAACTCCCGGTTCCGAGCTCGGCGCTAGCAGCTCATAAGGTAAAACTCCGGCGCCGCACCGGTTCTTCAGCCGGCCGTCGGTATTCCTTCTATCAATCTCCTTCTCAATCCGTCCGATCTCCGCCGAGAATCCGTAAAATGCCTCCACCATCTCGGCGTCGCCCGTCCAAATCGACGGCTGCTGCCTCTCCCCGAGGTACTCCTCGTCCGGCGAGTGCGTCGACAATGTGTCCACCACCGCCATGAACTTCGTCGCCTGCAGCACGCTCGGCAACGCTGACAAGAAATACTTCTGAGGATCGTTCAGGAAGATCGCGTACTCTGGATCGTTCTCGTCGGGGATCAGCCGTCGCATCAACGGCGGCCGGTTCGGTACGTAGCCTCCGTATGGATACTGGCCGAAGTTCAGTGCCGCGTGTTGTGCCGACGAGAGCCATATGAGCGTCGTGAGAATCGAGACGAGATCGTCGCAGTTGTTCAATTGCGGCCACCAGCTTTCATGGCGGAGATCGCCGTGCCCTACATTGACGGACTCCCAGTACCAGGCCTGCAACTCTTCGTCTTCACGGATCATGTTAGGGTTCGGATAGTAATGAGCCACATAGGTTTTAACCCAATTCTCGATAGCGGCCCAAATTAGAAGCCCATCGCTAGCGTACGGATAGTCCTCCATCAAAAGCTTGAGTCCATGGGGCTTTGTAGGGTCCGGTTCGGCCATTCCCCTGCGTATGAGATCGGCGGGAAGGCCTTCCATGTCGAAGCGCCAAAAGTTCTTGTATGCAGCAGCGCTGATGTCCATGCAATAGCGGCCTGGAGTGAAGCAAGATTCGATCACTCCCTCGCCGCTGATCAGGCTTTGGCGCGCCAATGCGTTGATCTCCATTGTGTATCGCATGTGCGGGTCTAAGAGCTTGAAGATTGGGTGCATTGCGCTCAGTTGCCTGTGTGCTGCAATTATGAATGGCTCTAAGCCCGCATGCGTCCTCAACCTGTGATCAACAGTAAGCCATTTTAGTCAACAGAACGTTCAATGACTATGTTCTTTACGAGTTGAAGAATTTTCAATTGGTTCTGTTGATTTTACCAGTGGTTAACTAGTTGATGAACTCCGGCGTCGTTGGAGCAGACGTGAGCCTTGGCGAGCTGCCATATCCAGTTGCTGGTAGCGTCGACGGGTGGAGTTACGATGCGCTTCGATCGAGAACTTGGTCCGGTTGGTGGAAGGCTGAGCTCTATGGCGATAGGTTTCAGAGTTCCAAGTGGAGTCAAGAAGAAGATTGTGCGAGTTGCATATGTTTTCCGGCCGTCGAGAGCGTTGATCCGATCAATAAACGGAAGGTAAACATCATGGTAGTCCACTATGAACAATTTGTTTTCATCCAATGCCTATAACGATCAAAGCAATTTGAGGCGAGATAATGTTAGGATTTGCAAATGTGGTAGTCATTTTAGTGGGAAAAAGAAAAATCAGAGTGATGGGTTAACATCTTGATGTGATTATTTACCTGCTGCACGGTCATGCCATTGAGTTGGCCAAGAATGTGTTCTTCTTTAAGGGCAGATTCCTGTGGGCCATAAACGTCAGGATCAAGGTTGCTTACTGGAGGGAAAACCTTGAGCCTCTCAATGTTGACTGGGTTAATTCCTGCTATTGCTTGGCGGGCAAATTCGTCATCTCGCAGCCAGGCAAACTTGTCCTCTGCAATTTGGACATGACGTATACATTGATTATGATCAAGATTTCTGAATGTTGGGTTTGTCAATTTGCATTCAAGCGAAAACTGATGTGGTATGCCAATGCCTATCTATGAAAGTAACTTGTGAGGTTACCAAAGTTGAAAAGACTTTTCTATTTCATTAATTGGGATTGTTCTAATTCTGTAAAACAGTTGTTTTGAATCTTAGAAAAGTAATTTAGGCCATCTAGATTATCTAATTAGGTGAGGTTTTTGGAAACTGCAGGTTGCTAGCCAATTTCATGAATATATGAATAATACTTTTGAAGGCTGATGATGTCACTTACTTGAAAGGATCTTAGGTGTATTGTATCTTAGCAGTCCTTGGCTGGATTCACTCACAACTCTTGGCAGTGGGAGCTTCTTCAGGAGTTCATCTTGCAAGCCTAATTTAAGGAGCACCCCTTCACTGTAAAGGCTGTCAATGTCTGAAAACCCATGGAAATCATGTTTATTTGACAGAATGCTGGCTTTAAGAGATGGAATTAAGTTGTGAAGAACTGCCTTAAGTCTCCCAAGAGAGAAAGTGGTTTGCTTAGACTCCTCAAATTGTTCATCTCTTGGCACGTACATGGGTAACGGTTTCTCGACTCGACTCTCTGCAGTTATATCTGTAGCATATACAATTATTAGATATGGATTTACATAGCCTTTGCCAATTCATCGTTATAATTGCAAATGATGGTGTCGGATTTTACCAGTATCGCTAGGCGGACGTCCCGTGCGACACCGTCTAGGATATGGAACTTTCTCGCCACCAAGCCTTGGGCGTGCAAATTCTATTCCCTTGTCTGGATTTCCCAAGTCGTTGTACACATCAAAGTCATATACTCTATCAGACAGTTTTCTCTCTCCTCTTCCATCACCTCTAATGTCTTTAAGCTCTTTCTCTCTTAATGCTTTAATCCCTGCAGGTGTCTCACCTGGTAGATAAGGCTGCAGAATTGTATAACACATCAGCTAGCCATTCAAAAATCCAGATCAAGATTGAAAGAGAATACGTTATTTTGTAGGAAGGTTCGTTTATAATCTCTAGCCGTTCTTGGTTTGAAATTGTTTTTTCTCATTCATCATTGGCATGCTCATAATAGCAACAGAAGAAAACTTGAATGATTCAACTGTAGTTAGTTAGGTAGGCTGAATTCTGGGTCCACGGGCAATCTTTATAAAATAGTTTAGCAGATTCAGGACTGTAGAAAGGAATGAAAGAAATAAAGGAAAATTTTAAACAGAAAAGAAATGTTTCCTCCTTTTCTTTTCACCTCCCAATGGTCAAGATAATAGAATTATATTGTCATTCATTACAATGACAAGAGGACGTGGAGTCATTTAAAAGTAGAAATATGAAAGAATACATCACATCAGCTTTAACTCGCATTATCTCATAAAGGTCTTTATTATTAGTTGAGGACAAATTACAAAAGCTGAACTGAGAAGAAAAAAAAAAAGGTTAAAAAGAAAAAAGGAAAAAAAAAACTCACCTTATTAGAGAAAAATATCCTTTTTGCAGGGTGATCTTTTCTGGACTGAACCCAAGAATTGCAGGGAAAATGAATAGGATCACTTGCAAATTGCTCGATGGTGATAGTCTCCAAGAAGAATTCCTGCTGGTGCTTGTTGGTAATTGTGATCGCTCCTAGCTCTCCGAAGTCCGAGGTCAGTAAAAACTCTGCTGTATAATTTACCCTCTCAGCTTTTAGATTAGTTTTCTTTGACCAATCTTTCAACACGGCTTCGTTGCTTTTCTTTGGAGCGTTTGTTTCTTCAATGATCCAAATCAAAACCAATTCAGTAAAACTCTATAAGATTCAGACAAAATTATACAAATCTACTCTCTAGTCAGGGATTTTCTCACAAAAACAACAACGAAAACATGAAAATGAAAAAAATACCCAGAAGAGGAAACCTTGAATATAGAACACCCAGAAAGAGAAAAAACCAAAAATAAAACAAAAACAACAAAAAAAAAAAAAAAAAGGGGAAAAAGATAAATGACTCACTTGGGTCAATCTCAGTGCTGATAAGTTGGAGAACAACGTTCTGGCCAATCCTATCAGTGAAAGCATCCAAATGCTTAACAATCGTCTCTTTAATGTCTTCCTTGTTCTTGTTTCTTATAGTCACAACGGCTCTGACCTTGAACTTGACCGGCTTCTCGGCCAAGGGCACAGCCTTAACCAAATCCTCACTGATTGCAGCCACAGGGCCGTTCACAGCCTTCCTTAAATGCACCACCTTCCTTTTCTCTACTGGAACAGCCCAAATAGGCCTGAACTGCTTCTCAAAACTACCAGTTTGAAACAATTTAGACTGGGAAGCCAACGATGATTTGTGAAGAAAAGTTGATCCGATAATTTCATTTGCTAGTGCCATCCCGTTCTTCTCCCTCCAAACAGGCCTTTATTTCTCTCTCCTATTGTTTGGGAACTGGGGAGCTGGTGTTTCTTTTTTTCCCTTCTCTTTTGCAGATATGGGAAATGGAGGTTGGAAGAGAAAGTGTTGAGAAAAAAAATAGTTAGGAGGATAGGTTCTTATTAATTGTCCTCGCCACTGGGTTCTCCTTTTATACAATCTAGAGAGAGGAAAAGGCCAAGGGTGGAGAGAGAGAGAAAGAGCAGCTTTTTCTTCATCTCACCGTCCACACGTTTTACAAAAACTTAAAATGAGATCTGTAGTCATATTTAATGTTTTTATTTTAAGAATAGCATTATAATTATTTCTTTTCTTTTCTTTTTTCTTTTTTTTTTTTTTTTGGGGGGGGGGGGGTGGGCTTTTGATAGATTTATGGGTAAAATTAATTTTATTTTTCTGAAAAAAGTTGTTCCATTTGCAGAATAATATGTTCAAATCCCATTATTGTTGATAATTAAGTATGGATTTAGCATTATTGTCAAAAAAAAAAAAAAGAGCATGGATTTAGCATTTTTTTAAGTGCTGAGGATTGTTTTTATTTTCATTTTTTAATGGGAAGTATTTGGTTAAAAGTTTAAATAGTGCTTTTAACAAAAATAGATCAAAAGTATTTTGAGAAATTGTAATAGATCAAAAAACATTTCAAACTCATCCTAAATATTGTAGGTTTATAGTTTAATAAAATCAGGGAAAAAAATCATTTTTTTTTTATTGTGAACTTAACAAGTTGTATTAATTTTAATCTTAAACTTTCAATTTCGTCAAATTGAACCCTAAACGTAGTCAATTGTATCAATTCCAACCCCAAACTTGCAACACTAAATTTGTTGGAGAAACTCTTTATTTTAAGAAATCAAACACTTCTTACTTATTCTTCTAATTGTTATTTAGCCTAAAAAACTACAAAGTTATTAGCAACAAGAAAAATCTAGCAAATATGAGAAGAAAAAACAATATGAAATTGCTTTCCTTTGGTTTCTTAGACTTGTGTGTTCTAATTAGCAAGAAAAAGAAAACAAGAAAAAAAATTCTCACCAAGTTCTTAACAACAAGAAAAAATCTTCGAACATTTGGGAGAAAAAAAACTTCAAAATTGCTTTTCTTTCGTAATCCTTGATAACAAAATAATAATAATAATAATAATAATAATAATAAATGACAAAGTTCTTAACAAGAAAAAAAGTAATCTAAATGATTCCAACATTGTTTTCTTATCATTCCACAATTGCATGTTCTTCTAAGCAACAAGACCCACAACATATAATAAAAAGAAAATGAAATGAAACTCATGTACAACTTTTCAACAGCAAAAGTTTATTAAAAAAAAAATTTCTCCAATAAATTTCTTACAAGAAATCAACTCATGTGCAATATGAATTAAGAAAGGAAAAATGAGAAAACATTCAATTACGTGCTTTAATAGTGTAGTTAAAAAAGAAAGTAACGGAAGGTTTTCCAAGTTTGGGGTTAAAATTCATACAAGATGCTAAGTTTGAAGTTCATTTGATGAAATTAAAAATTTAGAGTTAAAGTTGATACAACTTGTTAAGTTTGGAGTTTTTATTTGATGAAATTGAAAGTTTAAAATTGAAATTGATACAACATGCTGAGTTTAAGGTTAAAAATGATTTTTAATACTTGAAAAAGAATTAGCACTCTATAGTTCCACTATTCACACATGAGGAGATTATTTAAGAAAAATTATAGTTGTCTTATTTTATTTTGTTTTTTTTAATGTCACTAGTTTAGTTGTGGAATCATCTTGAGAAAGACAGGGTATAGGGGGAGAGAGAGAATAGTGGGATTATTTAAGAATTTAGTATCTGAAAATAAAATAATTAAAGAACTTTGGTAATAAAATCGTGAATTTTTCTTTTTCTTTTGATAGGAATATAATCGTAAAGTTAATTTTGAAGTCGATTTTAAAATTATGGATGTGGTCTTATTTTAAAATGTTGAAAAGAAAACATGTTTCATTTGGACATTTCAAAGGAGTGGGGCTGCTGCCCAGTCAAAACGAGTTTCAGATTTCCCGAGTAAAAAGAAGCAGACCCGGACGAAACCGGATAGAAACCGCCACTTTCTACTTTTCTTTTTCCCTCTCACAAATCTCCCTGCCTTTTTCCCAAAATCCCCACTCTGTCCCTCTTGCGTTTTTTTGGTGTCCAAAAGTTTCATTACAACAACTTTGGGGTGGGGATTCAAATCTATGCCCTCTTGATCGAGGGCAGATGTCAATAACCGTTGAATTATGCTCTTTGACGGTGTCTAAAAATTCCTACATCACTAATGTTTAAAAATTGTGTTAGATTTATTAAATCACCCTTATTTACTAAAATAAGTGCTTGTCTATTCTCTTTTTTTTTTTTTTTTTTTTGATATTCGTGAGTGTCCGGGCTAGCTTACGTGCACCTCGACTAATCTCACGGGACAACCGCCTGATCCTACTACATTTGGTTGTCAAGGAAACTCGTAGGATATTAAATCATAAGTAGGTGGTCACCATGGATTAAAAAAAAAAGTGCTTGTCTATTCTTCAACACACTCCTTTCATCACACGGGAAAAAATTTCTATTATAGTGTGAACAACAATGGGAGTATGACACTTCTATAACACTAGACTTTTTTTTTTTTAATATAAAAAAGATATAACATTAGAACTATATGTTGGTATAGAGACCATTGGGATAAGTGAAAATAATAACTAACACATACTTTTAAAGAAGGTTATTAATGTACAAAGATTCCTAAAGAAGGTTAATAATATACACACACTTTGTTTTAAAAGAAGGATATTAATGTAGATAAACTTTTGAAAAAAGGTTATTAATGTTTTATACCCTCTCCATCAAACATTTGATTCATTTGTTTGAGGAGTTCGAATTTACAAAATTCAGGGTTGTATATTCTATGGTTAAATTAACAGATTTCTTCCACCAGATTAAAAGCTTGGTAGTGAATCGTGACTTGCTACAAAACCAAGTGGTTTAGAGTTTAAACATTTGTACACTATAATTTTGGGCCATGCTAACTTGCTAGGTTAGGTTCCATGCAATGTTATTAGAGTAGTTAGGTTCCATGCTACTTTTTGGGTCCACAGGTGATGAAGAGTCTAAAGAGGTTAATAACTAATAAGTAAGTTTTAAAATTTTGTTTTAAAAGAATGTTTGAATTTATATGGTTTGTCAAATTAGAAAACGCCACTTACATATTGAATATGGAACCAACATTTCAATATTAGAATATACACTTTCACAACTCATGAGTCAAACAATTCTTAAATAAATATTTGCCAAAAAGTTTTAAAAAGAGATAAAAGATTACCCAATTTTTAAATTCCACATTATGTATTTTTCATATAAGATGCCGCCAGTTTGGCAGCCTAATTAGGTGTCCAATTTGAAGGGACAACGGCCACCCTGACGACGGATTGCTTTTTTCTCCAAACCCCCAAAAATAATATTTATTATAGTAATATACTTTTTATCCTCTGAAAAAATTATCCTTTGAATCTTCAATTTTGTAGTAAAAAATATTTGATCGAGTTTTTTAAGCTTTTACTTTGTCAGAAGTAAAACTTTGATTCTAGCAAAATTGTTTATTTTCTAAAATTATTTCTCTTTCAAAAATCATGTTAAAACCGCCTATAATATTCAAAGTTGTACTTTTTTTTCTTTTTTTTTTTTTGAATCATAGTTGTAGCTTCTTCAAAACTTAGTTTAATCTTCATAGCATTTATCGATACCAAGTGCATGGATGGGAATGATTTTGAAATGGTTAAAATCATTTTTGTCAGGTTCGAAATCACTTCATAACATATTTTAATTATTCAAAACCAAATGTTTGATTTTACACTTTTAAATGTGATTTTCATATCATCAAAATTAATTTTGAACTATTTAATGCATGTTTTGGAGTAATTTTGGCTATTTTAAAATTACTCCCAAACATGCACTAAGATTCATTATCTTAATTAAAATTTTCAAATCAAATTATTTGGAATTTTTCAATGTAACCTTTATCAATTAGGACTTGTGAATTATTTATTATTTGATGTTTGGTGAAACATTCCTCTACAATAAATAAATAAACACACATATATAAAAGATTTTTCATATTCGTTACAAACAACTTAAGCAACAAGATTTTACTCTAATTTAATGTTGGACCCAAAAAGGAAGTCTAAGTTTGAATATAATTGAGAATTCCAGGTTGCCAAAATGACCATTGAATATTTGACCATCCAATGATCCAATGTGTACACATTGGGTGTCAATCTTAATATTGACCGTTGCCCATTGAACTTTAACCAAAGAATTGAAAAATCCAACCTTCCACGTTATAAGTTTTTTCCCCCTCAACTTAGTCAATAAAGACTTTTTACCTTTGAAATTTAATTTCTCATGAATTCTTCGTTTTTTACGCATTAAAACTCTCATGGTTAAATCACATGAACTCTTTCAGTGATTTTATATTAAATAGTTTGGTTATACTAAGTGTAAAGTCGGGTATATAAAATTAGTCTCACATTAGTCAAAAGTAGGTAATGCATCTTCTCATTGATATTTGACTATTGCAGGTAGATTTCGAAAGTCAACAAAGTAGGTTTGAATTTAATGTAGTTAATATCATATCGAAAAACATGGAACACTCATTGTCATAACATATGGAAAACCAGAAGTATTTGAAGTATTTTCTTTAATTTGATTGAGATATTCCAAACCAGAGAAATCTTAGATACTCATAAATGTCTTGTCCTATCTAATGGATGATATCATATCCTTACAATTGAATTCTTCTTTAAATTCAATGTAGAAATTAGGGATTGAAATCTCTCGTGATGACTTGGATTCAAAGACAAAGTTAAGAATTTCTTTTAACATCACAATAATTATGAAAATGTGGAAAAATGTATATAGCCCAATTAAACTAAAAGCCTATGTAAATAAATATTGTAACTAAAGTACAAATGAGATGGCCTAATCTTATAAACATGGATTAAAATGACCCAAATAAAAAACTATATAAATTTAAAAATAATAAAGTGGTTTTGGTGGTAAAGAATCCATTGGAATGAGAAAATCAGTCGGCGTGTGAGTTGTTAGATTTGTTCTGGTCAGGAATCAAAGGAATGGATTTTGTAGGTTTCTTCGAAGGTCCCATATTGACTTTTTTGTAAAAACATCCAAAATGAATTAATTTATAAATCAAAATGCAACCAGCTGACCGTACAGCCGCAACCAGAAAAAGTCAACGGTCCAGCGAACTGGCCACCGTCCGTGTGGACCACTGGGCGACCGTCCATGAACCAGGCCCGGTTCGACACGACTCGTTCTCTGGCCGCACAATTTATGCTTTTTTAAAACAAGATTTTCATTTTTCATACATTTAGTTAATTAAGTGAATTCAATTATAATTTCATAAATCAAAATAAAAAAAAAACCTAAGGCTTTGTTTGATAATCATTTCGTTTTTTGTATTTTTTTTTTTGGAAAACTTTCGGTTTTTGGTTTTTAAAAATTAAGCTTGTTTTCTTTTAATTTTTTACCATGATTTTCATATTTGTTAAGGGCACGTTTGAATTCCTAGCCAAATTCTAAAAACAAAAGGTTTTTTTTTTTTTTTTTTTCAAAACTTGATTTGGTTTTTGAAAACATGGAAACAAGGTTTATAACAAAAACAAGAAACTTAGTAGTGTTTTTAAGTTTAATTTTCAAAAGCCGAAAACCAAATGGTTTTCAAATGGGACCTAAAAAAGTGGTTAAATTAAAAATAGGTTTGAACATCTTAGTGTGGAAATAGAGTGCTATTTTTCATTTTTTACCATTATTTTTGTGATGAAGGCATTTATATGTCATGATTTTATTTTGGGTGATTTGTTGTGAGACTTCTTTTTTTTTAAAAAAATAATTTGAATATGTAGGGTAGGATTACAAACTATTGACCTTTTGACTATTCGTACATGATTTGATCAGATGAATCATGTTCATGAGATACTTTTTACCACATTGGTTTTGAATGATATTAGTTACCTAACTTATTTTAAATTAAAGTTTAATTTATTATTATAATTGAAAAGTACAAAGTCAAAATTGATCCTAAAGCAAAATAACGTTGATGAGAATAAAATCAATTAACATTATACCATCGTAGAGATTTTGTGAAGTATCTTTTGTCTCTAATTGACAAATATAATCATGTTTATTTATTTAAAAATGTGTATGATTAATACAAAATTGATATAATGTGACATGCAATTTATTATACTACGAAATATTTTTTACATGAAAATTCACATGCAATGTGGTATATGAAATACCTTAATCTTTTTCTATGTCGGTCTTAGACCTCATTATGTGTAACAAGCAACCGTATTTTATTCATTATTGCCTTGAATATTTAATACTATGGAGTCTTATCCAATATTTATTTCAATCAATTCGTAATTTATTTTTCAATCTATCTCCCATCAAATACCATTGATTTATTTCTCATTGAACTTCCCAATCAATATATAATTGTTCAAAGTCTTGAAAAGAAAAGAAAACTCGGACATAGTTTAATTGGTTAGGACTTGCATCTTCGAAAAGTTTAGAGGTTCAAATCTTTGCCATGCACATGTTTTTTAATTACAAAAAAGGTTATTGAAATTCTATGTCATATATTAGTATTATTATGGTTCAATTATAAGTTTAGTCTATGAGTTTTTAGGGTCGTATCAATTTGGTCCCTGAACTTTAAAAAATGTCGAATAAGTTTAACCTATTCAATTTTGTTTTTAATAGGTTCTTCAGTTTTAAAAAGTATTCAATTGAGACATCAAAGACTTATTAGATATTTTTAAAGTTCGAAGACATGTGTATAATATCATATAGACATAGTAGGAGTGTAGGACATGACATGTGTGTACCATTTTTTTTTATTAAGAATATTACATTACAAATATGAAAAAATGATCAAAACCTATATATCTCAACCAATTGAACTATATCAAATCTCAAATATACACATATGTATCAACATTAGAAAATGACAATAAATAATTAACAACATAGTTTAATATTTAAAACACTAGTGATATTCTTGTGTCTTACATGACATATTAATTGAAACAGGATCTAATATTTAGAAAATAAAAGACAATAAAGTAAAATTGTGGATTTTCTTGTGTTTAAATTACAAGTTTTTTATTTCTAAACTTTTAGGATAGTCGTCAAAGCGAGCATAGTTCAGCGGTAATTGGCATATACCTTCGACCAAGAGGTTAGAGGTTCGAATCTCTCCACCCCCAAATATTGTTGAACTAAAAAAAAAACCGATTTCATGTTAGGGTTGGTTTATCTGATTCAGAGGTGCAATATAGCTAATACAAACATATAAGATGGAATGATTGATTTGAACATCTAATCTTTTTAAGAAATCAAACTTGACAAATAACTAAGAGATACATATCTTTTTTTCTTTTTTTGACAATATATAGAGATGGAAGGATTCGAACCACAGATCTCGTGGTCATCAGTACAACTTTATGTCAATTTTTTTTTTTTTTTTTGAAATAAACTTTATGTCAATTGAGCTATACTCTTGTGGGCATATACATATGTTTTTAAGAGATTGGGAGTTGAAATATGGTGACTAGCATGATCCCACATTTATGGTAGTGGGTGCAATGACGAAAATGACCTTAGAACGAGGCGCACAACGGAGCACCGACCGGAGGAAAGTGAGTCCGTATTCTTATTGTCTGCCGCTTGATTGACCTAATTCCGTCTCAACGGAAATCGCGAGACGGCCCCACCGTCGATTTAAAGATCAATGGTTGTGATTCCTGTTCTTTCGTGGGCCCCACTCGACACCGGAACGACAGGTTGTCATCCACTCTGATTCCGTATCTACGATTCTATGTTCCATCTCTTTCTAATTTTGTTTTTTTTTTCTTTTTTTTTTCCTTTTTTGAATATTCTTTTAGGTTATATATACACTATACATACAATACAATACAATTAATATTTTAGGTTAAATTATAAATTTAATCTTATTTCAAAAAAAAAAATTATAAATTTAATCTCTAGACGTTTAAGTTTGTATTTAATAGGTTCCTAAACTTCATAAGGTCTAATAAATTCTTAACTTTAATAACTATGTCCAATGGGTTCTCCATATATTTTACATTTTTTTAAATAAATAGTCTACCCGAACCTTAAACTTTCATTTTTGTATACGATAGAGCTATGATTTTATTTTTTAAAAAAAAACATCGAATAGGTCAAAACTCTATTAAATACAAAATGGAAAGTTCACGGGCTTATTAGACATTAAATTGAAAGCTTAGGTATTTTTTTAAAGTTTAGGAGACTAAACAATCCTAAAATTTCATAGACTAAACTTGTAATTTAACCCTAATTTTGATTTAATGTCTATATTGTTTAAAGTTTTGTAACATTTTTTATGCTTATGTTAAATTACGCAAAAAAACATCCATGATATGATAAGATGAAATAAATAATATCTATATGACATGTTGTAGAACAACATGTCTCTCAATATAATAATATCACTCTTAGATGACGTCTATATGATGGTACTTTTGGTAGTACTCTTAGTTTCACTCAAGAGGACAAACTCGGACATAGCTCAACTTGGCTAAGACAAATTATATTATGGACCAAAAAATCTAGAGTTTAAATTCTCTACCCCACATATTGAACTAAAAAAAAAATCACCCAAAAGGTGTTGTACACACATGGAGATCTTATCTTTTAACCTCACATGCTGTTGAACTAAAATATAAAAGTTATATCCAAAAAGACCTTTTACCATTATACCAATACATGGAGATCTTGTCATATAGAGATTCATGGATCTTTTTAACTCTCTATGTTTGTATGCAATTCCTAACCAGATATTTTTACAAGATTGTGGGTGATAAGTTCATATTCAATTTAAGTGACGACAATAAGGAAATAGGCTTTTAGGTAAAGGAAGAAACAAGTTTGAAAAATTAGGTTTTCCAAAAACAAAAAAACAAAAACAAAAAACAAAACAAAAAGAAGAAGATTGAGATGCCTTTTGCAACCTAAAGAGGGGCTAGTTGAGATTTAATTTGCATGAAAAAAAACAAAAATAGAAAGTTTGTTTGATTTTTGTGTATAAAAGAGGTGAGGTTCTTTATTGATTTGTTGTGAAGGGGTAGTGATAAAGAAAACCTAAGTCAAATTTTTTTTTTTTTAAAAAAAAAACCCTAAGTCAATTGAATCTAAGGAAGAAGTTAGAACGAATCAACCTTGAGACGTGCAAATCTCTAAACACAAGAAATGCAGAGGAAAACAAATTCATGGCTAATTTGGGAGCAAAATATGCAACTTTCATTCATCAACATAATTTGATTTGTGTTTCAACCAATATGACCTTGTATAGTCTTCAAAATATAATCTATCCAGCCACCAAGTCATCTTGAAGTCCACAAACAAAACTAACCTAAAAAGCATGAAAAATAGACTAAAAAAACTGAATGTTACATAATGAACACCATAAATTCGAGATTTGAAGTTTTGACAAATTCTTATTTATAACGTTTATAACTTTCCATGAATAAATGGAACTCTGCTTGAAGCTTGAAGTGTAGCTCCATTAAATAATGTTTGACTTGCATAATTGCATTAAATAATGAAGCTTCCCTTCAATTCCTCTTTTTATTTTCAAAAAAGCATATCCCTAAATTCATTTCTCCCTATTTACCCAAAACTCTTATACCTAATTTTGTAAACTAAACCTTTTTCTTTTTTAATTGACCCATCCCTTTAATTAAAGAAAAATAATAATAATATTAATAATAATTGTTCCACTATTTCATTGTGGGGGTATTTTTGGAATATTTGCATTGTGTAGGGAGTACTGTGAAAACCTAGTCCAATCCATAGGAATGAAAATGACAATTTAGAATTTAATTGTTCCACTATTTCAAATAAACAGATCCATAGATTATTTTATAATATTTTTTTTTCAAATAATAATTGTGTGCAAAATTAAAAGGAAAATATATAATATTGTGATCATAATTACAAATTGCACCCAAGTGCATTTCAGATTTTCCAAATGGCCTTTCACCTATTTTTAAAATGGCTTTACACATTCAAATTAATGCTTGAGGAAAGATTATCAAAAGCTAAAGGGTTCATATCTTTAACCAAAAATCACACAAATCAATCCACTCAAAATATCAAATCTTATAATGCCCATAAAAAAATTATGAAACTTTCCACTTTTAAGTATGAAAAAGTTATTGCTTTTATTATAATTAAAATAGAATTTATGTTCTAATGAATTAAGCCACATTAAAAAATATATATAAGAAATTTTCCATTTTTAAGTATGAAAAAAAAAAACTAAAATTCGAGATTTGAAAAATAACTTTGAAAACTAGACATAAAATCATAAAATCCTAGAATATAAAAACATACATCTCACGTGCAAAATTTTATAGTGTATGTTAAAACACAACTATAAATAGAGTCCAGCAGTTATCGAGGTCTTGATCTGCAATCTAAAGACACTAAAATGCATAATAAGAAAAGAAACGTAAGCAACGAACGTGTTTTTTGGTACCATGATAGCCAATTTACTTGATTTTCTTAAACATCCTCAAATCAAATTTATAAAAACCACAATGTTCTTCTAAAAAAACAGATGCTTGGAGGCAAGACATGTGATATCTTTTAACCATTACAAGTAATTCAAAAGCTATTCCTTTGAAGTAGCTAACCATTTGTATGTCTATTTCTTTTATAACATTGAAGCAAAACAGCCACGTTTTTGTCCTTTTTTTATTATCAACTTTTGTTTTAATAATTATTATGTTACTTTTTAGAGTGCAACTAATTTCACCTTTTTTTAATGACTTTCTTTTTTATATTATAGTCAAAGTCATATTTTTAATCATTACAACTTCACAATTATTATGCCTCATAGCTAAATAGGTCAATTAACCCTTCAATGATTTTATAATTAAACACAAACAGATATAGTTGTTTTATTAATTAAACATTGATTTACCATGGTTAAGGCTTGGTTTGGTTTGTATTAGAAGAATGATTATTGAAAAGTAGAGTTTAATTGAAAATAAAGTTACATTTTGTGTCTATACTAATTTTAAAATTATTTTTGCAATCCAATAATATTAAAAATGTATTAGGTCTTCAACTCTACTGATGATGGTGGACTTGGGTCTTGAGGAACTTTGATAGAATTGAAGCCCATAGTGAATTGGGCCTTGAGGAACTTCGGTAGAACATGAAGCCCAGCAAGACTTGGGCCTTCAGGAACTTTGAATGTGAAGCCCAGCAATATTTGGGCCTTGAGAAACTTTGGTAGAACGTGAAGCCCAACATAAATTGGGCCTTGAAGAACTTCAGTAGAAACGTGAAGCCCAGCAAAATTTGGCCCTTGAGGAACTTCGGTAGAGCGTGAAGCCCAGCAAGACTTGGGCCTTGAGGAACTTTGATAGAAAGTGAAGCCCAGCAAGACTTGGGCCTTGAGGAACTTCGGTAGAACGTGAAGCCCAACATTAGTTGGGCCTTGAAGAACTTCAGTAGAAACGTGAAGCCCAGCAAAATTTGGCCCTTGAGGAACTTCCGTAGAGCGTGAAGCCCAGCAAGACTTGGGCCTTGAGGAACTTCTGTAGAACGTGAAGCCCAACATTAGTTGGGCCTTGAAGAACTTCAGTAGAAACGTGAAGCCCAGAAAAATTTGGCCCTTGAGGAACTTCCGTAGAGCGTGAAGCCCAGCAAGACATGGGCCGTGAGGAACTTTGATAGAACGTGAAGCTCAACAATACTTGGGCTTTGATGGAATCGAGAACGTCTTGGGCCTTGAGAAACTTTGGTAAAATGTGAAGCCCAGCAAGACTTGGGCCTTGAGGAACTTCCGTAGAATGTGAAGCCCAACATGAGTTGGACCTTGAAGAACTTCAGTAGAAACTTGAAGCCCGGATAAATTTGGACCTTGAGGAACTTCGGTAGAACGTGAAGCCCAGCAAGACTTGGGCCTTTAGGAACTTTGATAGAACATGAAGCCCAAGAAGACTTGGGCCTTGAGGAACCCATTAGCCCAATTCTTTCCAAGCATAACGGGGCTTTTTAAAATGAATAATATTATTCCATGTGATAATTTGAACATAGTATTCATGTGCTTGTAAAATAGAGTTTTGTGTGAATGAAAATCATTTGGTTTAAATTAAATTAATAGAATGAAAAGTTCCGGAATAAATCCTTAAATTTTCAATTTTGTGTTGGACGATTTTTTGGTCGTTAACTTCATCAAATTATCGCTTAATTAGCATGTTGATGATATTATTTAAGGATTACGTAGAAGTTGATTTTAAGTAGATTTAAACATTTTGGTGGTGTGAATGTTAAATGGATAGAATCAGGGACGTTAGGAACAAGGCATGTAGCAATTCATATAACTCTCCTTCATTGTCCATATGTCAAGGGACCACCTTTGAGAGTTGTGATTGAGAAAATGAGTCAGCTGCGTGATTATCACTAACAAAAACTGTGTTGCAACGTCAGGTAAGGACAAGTCGGCTAACAACGGAAAATCTTATAAATAGCATGACCCACCTCACTCATAAGTACACAATTCCATCCTAACTCAACTCGACACCATCTTAGTTTAAGTATGACTTAAGCGTCGCAAATTGTTAACCACAATACTTTTAATGTCAGCTTCTTTTGTAGGCTTTTGCTCCAGTTGAGGCTTAATAGGTGGCATTAATATTGTAGACGTATTAAACTCTTTTAAAGTATAAGAGTTTAATAGATAAATAACTTTGTAAATTTAAGAGCTTGCTATTAGTTGTTTTTTTTTTTTTTTTCCTCACATTAGTAAGGGTGTGTCTCGTTAAACTTTTCAAGTGTTTAATTTTGGAAAAAAAAAAAAAAAAACCATTTTGAAAAAATTTCTAGTGTTTGGCAACCACTGAGAATGAGATTCATAAATAAACCATTTTGAGAGAAACACTTGAAACTAACTTTTAAAAAAGAGTCTTTAGTATACAATAATTTGTGTATAAAAACACCCATTACGAAATACAACCAAACATATGAGTATTTAAATTCTAAACAATTTTTATACAAAATGTTTTTTAAAAAATACATTCTTGAAAAACATTTAAATTAAAATGTATTCCAAACGGACCCTAAGTGACATTGATATTAAAAGTTTGGAGGCTTCTATTTAGATTCTCGCATCAATTTCTTTTCCATTTTTCTAATTTTATAAATCCTTCGTTTTGGTGGACCTAGCTTTTTTTTTTTTAGTAAACAAACCTCGCTATTCCTTAGTGACCACTCTTCTATTATATTTCTTTAATTGAAATGACTGATTTTTCATTCTTGACGTTGATATACAATATACCTAACTCAATAGTTGACTCAGCTCACCTAAAAGATGGATGAGACTCAATCAATTTGATTAAGTTTTAAAAAGGTCTTTGTAATAATTTCTTATGCAATTTACAATCAACTTAGGGAGTTATCTGTCATTCTAAAGTTTTTTGTTCTCCTTTCCTTCCATATGGAGTTCATCTTTATAATAGAATTAGCTTTATACAAGACATTCAAAAAAGAATAATCAGAACAATTTATCATAATCCATCCCTTTCAAGACATTCAAAAAAGAATAATCAGTACTCTATCTCTTTTTGGAAGAAATATATAAAAAAATTTACTCTGTTTTTCAGTTTTGCATATTTATATAATATATTTTGAACTAGTTTGGAGATGTTATACCAATTCTCAACAACAAAATCAGCTAAATGCTCACAAAGAGTTGAAAGGAGACCATTCTCATATTTTATCAACATTTCGAAGAGGTAATCAATTATTATTATTTGAACTTTGTTTGTGACACCTAGGTCGATGAGAGGTGAGAAGTAGTCGTTGATGTATTAGGCATGAACAATTTGGGTGCATTTTTTATCTAGTCCCTACAAAAGCTTCAATTTAATCTCTATGATCGAAGCTTAAGAAGAAGAAGAAGAAGAAGAGATCAATGTTGCCATTGTCTTCCAGTTTCAGAGAAGAAGCTAACCATTAACGAAGATTATTATAAAGCTTCATATTGTTCCATAACGATTCAGAATAATCCAAATGGTTCGTGAACAGTGCAATCTCCTCACATTGTACTGTACAGAAAGAGGAGCTTGGAACCCACCTACAATGGCGGACACCACCAAATTGCACTCTTAAATATCCTATTCAGAACCAACAAACACAACTTACATTGAAGCTACGTATCCACTGTTGAACGAGACAGCAATTGGACTTCTAACGATGTGACTTCCATCACTCCATTGAATTGATCCGAAGCTTGCTGATTTCGTGAATCCACTGATTTTGGTGAATGAAATCTCGTAAGACTGTGTCGTCTTGTTCGCGTTGAACTCCAGCTTCTTTGGAAGAACGCTGATTTCCACTCCTTCTGGGGCTTCCACTTTCACTTCATAAACAGCATCGGCTTCGTCTCCGACATTTGTGACGGTTCTTGTGTATTTCACCACCTCGCCGGCGTCGGAATCGAACACGACGGCAAAGGATGGGTAGTTCAGATTGCCGGGGTTGCTCAATTTGTGTTCACAAAGTTTAGCGTATGAAGATTCCTTCACGAAAACAGCTATTTGTTTAGAATCGTAACCGATCGAGCAGAGAAATGAAACGTAGTCTTGAGGATTGATATCGTAAATCAGGCCGGGATTCAGAGCTATGTTGGGATCGATATGGCCGGCGCCATGGACGAATGGATTTGATTCTTTGCTGGTGGAGAGGTCTTTGATCGGGCTGCCGGAAGTGTCCAGTGAGTAAGAAGTGGTGACTAGAGCAGATTTTATTGCCGCCGGTGACCATGTTGGAAAAGCCTTCCGGAGTAAGGCGGCGACGCCACTGACGTGAGGGCAAGACATTGAAGTTCCGGAGATGATGTTGAACTCGACTCTTCGAGGATCGATGCTTAGACTGGTCGGACTGCTGTAGCCGCTCCAGCCGGCCAAAATGTTGACTCCTGGAGCTATAACGTCCGGTTTGAGAATCTCCGCTGTGCGGTAGTTCGGACCGCGGCTGGAGAAGGCGGCGACTCGGGGAGCCGGCGGCGAATCGCCGATCACAGTTCCGCGAAACACGATTGTAGCAGTTGGATTCGGATCTGAATGGATGTATTCTTTAAGTTTGTTACCGGCGATTTCTCCGACCATTGTTCCCGGGATAAGATGAGAATCTGCCAAGAGCTCTTCGCCATTTTCCTCCGTATTGGCGAGTATCATACCAAGTCCTCCGGCGGTTTTCACGGAGCTTCCTTTGGCGACTCTGGCGTTTCCTCCTCGATCGCACACGACGATCTTCCCGGCGACTTTCGACGAATCGAGAGTTCCAGAATAACAATACCTGTCACCGCAATCTCCAGCGTAGACCAACGGAAGCTTGGAATCGCCAAGAGGATCGCCAGAATAGAGCGATACGCCGCTGAAAACTCTACCATCTCCGAGAATCACATCCGCGAGAAACTCTCTGTCGATTGTGGAAGCACCGACGGTTAGGATCCATGGAGCGATGTTCACGGCCGTGTATGGACCAGGACCGGAGTTTCCGGCTGAGCAAGAGACGACGACCCCGTGCTGCATCGCGCCGAACGCTCCGATTGCGATGGAATCTCGATAGTACGCAGGGGCACGGCCTGTAGATCCAACGGAGAGAGAGATGATGTGGACGCCATCGGCAATCGCCTGATCCATGGCGGCGAGTATGTCAGAGTCGAAACAACCAAATTCCCAGCAGATCTTGTAGGCGGCGATACGAGCTTTGCTCGCCATGCCTCTGGCTTCTCCACGAGCGTATTGGAAAAAACTCGCATTCTTAACGAACGAACCTGCAGCCGTAGAGGCCGTGTGAGTTCCATGGCCGTCAGTATCCCTAGCAGATTTGAAATCCGAAGAATCTTGAAGCGATCTGCCTAAATTAGACTCGTAACCGTAAAAGTACGCTCTCGCACCAATAATCTTCCGATTACAGGCAGAAGCCGAAAAGCGGTCCCCGGTCTCGCAGATGCCTTTCCAGCTTTCCGGAACCGGAGACAGTCCCTCATCGGAGAAACTCGGCCGTTCGGGCCAAATACCAGTGTCGAGAACGCCAATAATCACATCTTCGGCGTAATTCGCGTCCGGCCAGAGCCCTAGGTTATCCGCCAAACCTAAGAAATGAGGCGTCCGAGTCGTATGAAGCTGTCGGATCCGATCAGGAATCACCGAAATAACACCGGGAACCTGACGCAGCTCCGCCGCCTGAGCAGCCGTGATGTGTGCGGAGAAGCCATTAGCGGCACGTTCGTAGTTGTAAAGAAGCTTCGTCGGATGAGGAGAAGGAGAGAGTGATTCGAGAATGGAGGAGTGCCAATGATGATGGGAGGAGAACAGAGAAGGCTTCTCCGATTTAGAGACGTGAACGATGAAGGTCTGCTGATCTTCAGGCGATCGAGAGAAAATTACAGGAACAAAACAGAGGATGAAGAAGAATAAGAAAACTGAAGAACAAAGATGAAAACTCGCCATTGGAGGAGCTCTGTTCTGCAGTTGGAGATGAGAGTACGATGGTCACTGAACAATAAATAAATAAGATAACTTTATGAGGCCCACTTTATTCCACGTCAGATTATTGTTTTTTCGTTATTATTTACATATTTTTTAATCTTTGGGATTAGGTTGGTTGGGTAGGTTCACGAGTCCTATGTGTCATCCAAAAATATTAACTTTTTCTTCTTTTTCTTTAAGATTTTCATTATGGGCCCAATAATTGTATTATTAGGCCCATTTTCTTGCTACATGTGGGACCCATACTTTAAAATATCTACAATAATGCAACCAATGAGCGGGCGACACGTCTTCAGATAAAAGATTCTTTATGGAGCGGGAAGAATCGTCTACATCATGGACATCGATAAGGCTTCAAGAGAATTTTCAAAAAGACATTTCTTTTTCTTTTGACAACTCTTTTTCCAGATATACATGAATATTTCGTAAATTATCTTTTTATAGTAAAATAATTATATCATCAATTCCTCAAATATATATATCATCAATAATTTTTTTTTTTTTGAACAGAATATATATCATCAATAATTAAAAATAAATCTTCTCAAAAAAAAATTAAAAATAAATTAATAATGCATGATTCATGAAATAAAATGATGAATTTCTTTTAAGGATAAGTTTAATAGTGGTAGGAAGGGGGATTACAACCGTTTGGATTAAAGGAATGAAGAAAATAAAAAAGGAATATATTAATCGGTACAAAGAATTGAAAGATGAGACATGAAAAATATATATACTTTCTTTATATTAATGTATAAGAATATATATATACTTTTTTCTTATCAAAGTGAACCTAGTTCAAGAAGTTTAAATCCTCAAATTTCACTTTAAAAAATAAAAGAATTTTCTTTACGTTTCTTCCTCTCTTTTGTCTTTTTTTTAATTTAATATATTATTCTCTCTCCTCTTATTTTAACTTCTGGTTTCTATTGGGTATGATCAATTATATCTATAAAATTAAATTGATAATAAGTACAACAAACTAACATAATTAATTACTCAATTTAAATGTAATAAATTATTAATAATTGAGTGATGGATTACTTGATTATTTTTTAATCAATAAGAATATATTGAATTAATGCAATTAAATAATTAAAAAAATAATGCAGTTTTTTTTAAAGAAAAAAAATAATGCAGTTAAGTACATTATTGAAATATTAATTAATAATAATCTATTGTTTTATTTTAATTTATTAAATTAATTTACTGTATGATTTTTTAATAATTATATATATATTTTTTGAAAAGCAATGATTATAATTCTTACTCATACACACACATGTATGTTAATACCAAAGTGGTCTTAGAGAAGCCAACAAAAATATAGTTCAGCCGACATAAACTTGTATTTTGTACCAAAATATTAGAAGTTCAAATCTCCAATCTATCAAAAGAAGAAAAAAAAAAGGTAGTAAAAGCAAGCATAACTCAACGGTAGGTAATTGGCATGTATCCATGACCTGGTCAGAAGTTTGAGTTCCCCATCCCTAAATGTTATTGTACCAAAAAAAAAAAAAGTCACCTTAAAAAACTATATACATGAATATTTAACTAAACACAAACAAACATTAAACTTGAGCATAACTGGATAGAAAAGACACAAGCTACTGATAACTTTATTTCATAATTTTTTTTTTAATACCCGAAAAGGTATTAACTTTGTGGAATTAAAAAAAAAAAAAAAAAAACTAATCCCTTTGACTTTTTTGTAAGTTTGTTTCAAAACAAAAAAGATGAAAACGAATTAACAATTAGTTAAGCATATTTTACTTTAGATGCACTATACATTAACTTGTTCCATAAGTTTATTCCATTTTTCCAAATCCATGTTTGAGTTCCTATATATATGTATGTATATATTTATTCTTTCAGTTTCATACCCTAAAACTTAACCATTTACTCTAACAAGAGCTTAATTCAACTGGCATAAAATTGTATTGATAACCACAAGGTAATCCTCATTCTTCACATATTAAAAAAAAAAAAATAATAAATAAAAAATAAAAAAATAAAAAAAAAACTCAACCATTTACGACATGTCGTTCCAATGGCCTTGAGAGAAGTTTCAGATGAAGAAAACAAACACAAAACGCATCTGCCATTTATAGAACCAACGAGCTGACTGTGTAACAACCAATCCATTAACATTACACATTTACTTGCAGATTTCGATCAAATTCATTACAAACTACAAAAAATTTCAACCACAAGAAGTAATTTTCAAGAAATTTGAGCATATTCCAAATCAAAATTCAATCTCCCAGAATTTGAGGGATTTTTGCGTGCACATGATTCCCAAAAGCCAAGTTTAATTTTTCTTCCTTTTTTAGCTAAAGAAAGGAGATCAGATTCAGAGGCAGAGCCACATCATCGCTGGTTTGTTAAAGCAATTATCAAAATGGACAAATCGGACTCAACCCAATCCTAAACGTCTTCGATTCTTACACGTCTCTGTGATATTTATTGGTTGCATTTCCATTTTCAATCGCAAATTCTCAACAACAGTAATCGGACTCATACCTTAAACTGCCAATACTTCCATTTCTCGCTGGATTCAACTTCTTACAGGTAATTTATTCCATCCATTAACAGTTTGCGAATCCCCCATTGAGTTTCTTGATTCTCTCTTTCTCTTTCACTATCTCTACTGCTCGATTTCTTGTGGGTTTCATCTTTTATGGTGTGTTCTATCGTGCACTTTAATCGATCGTTGTTGGTTAAAGCGAGATTTTAGTTTTTGCAGAGATGGGTTTGGCGAAGGAGTATGGATTCTTGAGTGAGATCGGTCTAGGTCCTCGCAATTTGGGGTGTTTCGTCAATGGCGCTTGGAAGGGAAATGGCCCAGTAGTTTCCTCTTCGAATCCTGCCAATAATCAGGTGTCTATTGATTAAACGCTTGCAACAGCGAATGTCTCTCTCTCTTGTTCTTTTCTTTTTGTTTAAAGATTTAATGTGTGGTTCGTCATGATTGATGCTTCATTTTTATAAAATAGTATTTAGCTGAATCTCTTTTTTTTGTTTGTGTCTGAGTTTTCTTTTGGGGCTTTCATTATCCTTTCTTTTATACTAATTCAACTCGATTTTAAATGAACCTGTGGAGTTTCAGCTGAAATTTAGTGTACCATATCTTGGTGAAGAACGTTTCGATTGTGGTTATGAAGATAGTTTATAAACTTTCTGACTGCTGGAATGAGCAGATTAAGATGAAAAATAGTGATGGGGGGCTTCTTATTGTTGCATTTTAATTATTCTCATTTTTATAAATAATTACAATTATGGGTGAAAATGTCAACCCAAAATTTCAAGTGTGAGGACTGAGCAAGTTAAATAGTTCCATGTCCACGTTTCTATGTTTGTGCTCTTATTATTCCATTTTTGTACTGACATATGGGGACTAAGAAACCAATGCAGAACCCTCTGACTTTCTAGGAATTTTGACAGTGGCTGAAACTTATCCAAGTCCTTATTCTATTAGTTTTAGCTAGTAATTACATTATAAGATAGTGTTGTAAGCTTCTACATTGGATTTTAAGAATATATCCAAGTCTACCTTAATAGCATCCACAAAACTATTTTAATACTTGTAGCCATTTCTAGAGGGTATAAATGCAGCCCTACAGAGATTAAACAGCACAGCAGATACTTGCTTTTAGCCAGTTGACAAACTTAACAGACACTCGTACTACTACTAGAAAACTGAATGTTACTAGCCCACAAATATTATCCTTTTTTAGCATCCGTTTTTCCATTTACCCTCCTAAATGTAGCTGCGGTTTGTTGAATTTACTTATTATTGCTTAAGGTTTAATAAGAAAAATTCTCTCGTTCTACTTAGGTGATTGCAGAAGTAGTGGAGGCTTCCATTCAAGATTATGAGGAGGGATTGCAGGCATGCAATGAAGCGGCAAAAATATGGATGCAGGTGAGTCGTCTTAAGACAAAATGAACTGCAATTCTCATTGTACTGTTGTTTTAAAGTATCCTAGTGTGCACACCAGTGTTGTTCTTCTTGGACTATTTTGTTTATTTTGATGGTACATGCTTCCTAAGCTTCAGAATTGGCCTTTTATGGGCTTCATTTTCATCTGTTACAGGTTCCTGCACCCAAAAGAGGAGATATTGTAAGACAGATAGGGGATGCACTAAGAGCTAAACTCCATCAGCTTGGTCGGCTTGTGTCACTCGAGATGGGAAAGATACTTCCCGAAGGGATAGGAGAAGTTCAGGTATGTTTCTTCTTCATTGGCCATTATAAATCTCTAATCAGACCTGTCTTTTCCCCTTACAGAATCTGTGGTTTCAAAAAATAAGATATATTTGATTAATGAGGGATGGGCTTCCAGGTTCTTTTCATTATTCTAATACGCATACATCCATATACCAAAAAAAAGGATCTGCTTACATCAGCAAGTTGAATTTTAAAGGCACAACTATGGTACATTGCACACCATAATACATGCTTAATGCCCTGCATACAGTATCAGCTTAATGCTTCCTTTATGTGAGTGTGCTGATGGCCCATTTATATAGGCAGGTTGCTGGTCTATATTATTTATCAATCTACTGCTTCATCAGCCTTGTGTGTATGCCTGTTATGTGCCATTTCTCAACCTTATGCTGTAGGTTTTCCCCCCTTTAATAATGGAGGTGTTGTTGCAGGAAATTATTGACATGTGTGACTTTTCTGTTGGTCTAAGCCGACAACTGAACGGATCAGTAATACCATCTGAGCGTAAGCGAATCTTGGACGAATCATTGATATTTTCTATTTTTCTGAGTTCTTCCTCCTTTAAACTTGAATTGATATCCATTGGGTTTCTAATGTTTAATATCTGCGAATAGAATTTCTAATGATATTTACATTTTAACAGGTCCAAATCATGTAATGATGGAGGTGCGTTTTGAGTTTTTTTTCCCCCTATTAAATTCATCTGTAAGTGCCATCTTAAATTTTCCATTCTGAATGTGAATTCTGTGCACAGATGTGGAACCCTCTCGGAATAGTTGGTGTTATTACAGCATTCAACTTTCCTTGTGCTGTTCTTGGTGAGTTTATATCTTTATATCAATGTCAAGGATGGATTGTTATGATATTTTATTGTATTCAATTTTGTACTTAGAAGGAGGCACGTGGACACAGTAGTCATCTGTATTAGAAATGTTATATTAATACAAAGAATTTTACCTTTTTCTTGAAATTCCTTAAGAATGGTTAAGTCACATTTTGTACTTTGTTTTTAGACAATATCGATTAACTTTAATACAACATAAACTGCAATCTTCTTTGAAGAAGAGTTCTGTAATCTTGTCTTGATTGTTGCCGTGCAGGTTGGAATGCTTGTATTGCTCTAGTTTGTGGGAACTGTGTAGTTTGGTACGTTTTAAATTTTTATTCAGTTTATTTATGATTTAATGTTTGTACATTTTAGGAGGAAAGAGGGAAAATGATCTAAACAGGGGAGGAGTGACAAAGGAAGGGGGCATAGCTTGTCTTAAGTTATAAAAAATTGTGCTAAAAAGTTAAGATTCATTACTTTATCCCCTATTGTTTAGAATTGAAAGATTATTATCTGCTCCAAAAAAAAAAAAAAAAAAAAAAAATTGAAAGATTATTATATATAAAAGTTAGAAGGTAAAATTTTGCCCTTCATCATGAAAATTTTTTGCTGCACCCCTCAATCTAAAATGGCTTGAAATGACCTGATTTTGACAGAGACGTTACTATGTATAGATGTTCATGTTGGACGTTGAGGTCATTCTTTCTTTTTCATAAATGTTCTTCCCAACTTGAATAGAAAATAAAAACCATCATATACTCTTAAATGAAAACTATAAAAAGCTGTTGTGACTACAAACCATGGTTGAATTTTAAGAAGTGTGTATATATATATGAAAAAGAAATAAACTTTTCGCTTTAGTATGAAAAATACAAATAGGGAAAGGGAGAAAACGCGAGGATAATTCCCAAGTTAAGGCACTAGCAACATTTTCTAGAAGTCGAAGTTCAAAACCTCGCCTCCACAATTGCAATGGTATATTCTCAAAAATTACTAAAAAAGAAAGGGGAGATGAGTTATCAAAGCAAAAGGCAGACCCACGGCTGTTCTGGCACATACCTTAAGAACTTGACCATGCACTGAAATAGGATGACCTAACAATAAGTAAGGTCAACCATTCCAAAGTCAAAGGAGCATACCAAAAAAGTATCCTAGTTAGCTTTATGTTGCTACTTTTTTTTCTTCTAAGAAGTTA
Organism: Luffa aegyptiaca; assembly: GCA_017139565.1. Lineage (NCBI taxonomy): Eukaryota > Viridiplantae > Streptophyta > Magnoliopsida > Cucurbitales > Cucurbitaceae > Luffa > Luffa aegyptiaca. Next base: position 820,582 of record CM029399.1, on the reverse strand, counting down.
GCTTCTGAGTTGATTTGGAAAAGAATATTCAAAAGAGTCTTTAAAAAGGTCAACTTAAGGAAGATCTGAGAGTTCCCTACTTCTCTCTACTTCAGACTTACTACGGCCGAAATGTACTTCCTGTTCACACGACTTTTTAATATACCCTCTTCTAGTCACTAGTTAGTTACTAAGGGCTTCCCCCCCTCAAGTTTCCTCCTATACACTTCAAAATTTAAACATGTATATTAATATCTCACAATTCCTCAACCTAGATTCCTCAAAGATTGAATCTATGATTCTTTCCCAACCAAATTTCTGGTCAAAGACTATTCTAATCATATACCTTGGATGAAATTTTATGGGGGTGTATGACTCATTTGTTGTATATAGTCATGAAAATCTTGAATCTTTTTTACACCATCAAATATACAATATCAAGTCTCTGGCTGCATCGTGAATTATAGGAAGGGTGCTCCAACGACTCCCTTAATCACCATTGCAATGACAAAGTTAGTGGCTGGGGTTCTAGAAAAGAACAACTTACCGGGCGCAATTTTCACGTCCTTTTGCGGTGGTGCTGAAATTGGTCAAGCAATATCAAAGGATAGGCGGATTCCTTTGGTTTCATTTACTGGAAGTTCCAAGGTAAATTTGTCCCTAATCCGAGAGATGTCCATCTTTTCTTGAACCGGCATCCTGTTTTGTTTTCATCCCATTGTTGTTATTATAGACTGTTTTTTTCATTAGATCCGTGATAACTGATGAACAATATTGTGTGTGTCAAAGTATAGGTCGGTCTAATGGTTCAGCAAACTGTAAATGAGAGATATGGCAAATGCTTGCTTGAATTAAGTGGAAATAATGCAATTATTGTCATGGATGATGCTGATATCCAACTTGCTGTTCGATCTGTTCTGTTTGCCGCTGTTGGCACAGCTGGACAACGATGCACAACATGTCGAAGGCTGGTACTATACCTTTCAATATTGCCCAAGAACTTATTTACTCGATTGATCAAGGTGAAAACATCTAATCCTGGAAGTTTGGATTTCCCTCTCTTGTAGCTGCTTCATGAAAGTATATATCAGACGGTGCTTGATCAATTAGTTGATGTATACAAACAAGTAAAAATTGGTGATCCTCTTGAGAAAGGTACCTTGCTGGGGCCATTGCACACGTCAGATTCAAGGAAGAACTTTGAGAAGGGAATTGAGATCATTAAGTCTCAGGCATGTCTATGCAACTTGCTTACTTTTAATTTTCCTTTAGCTCCTTTTTTTATCATACGTGTCCCTGTGTGATTTTAGATTCGAGCTCTGTGATTGCTGCAAAAGCTTAGCGTATTTGTGTGTGATTTTCTGGCGCTTTAACATGTAGTTGCCGTTATCGTCTAAATAAGTTTATGTATTCACCATGTTCAGGGAGGAAAGATTGCTGTTGGAGGTTCAGTTATCGAATCCGAGGGCAACTATGTGCAGCCCACGATTGTTGAAATTTCTCCAAATGCAGATGTTGTAAAGGATGAATTATTTGCTCCAGTTCTTTATGTCATGAAATTTAAGGTGAACTCTTGACTTGATGGCTTTTTGATGGTCTTCCTACATTCATAAATTCCAGAAAGTCTTTCTGAATATAACAACATATTGTGAATACTTTGTTTTGCCCCTCACCAACTTTTCCATTTTGTTCTGAACTCTCTGCTTAGACTTTGAAAGAGGCAATTGAAATTAACAACTCTGTGCCGCAAGGGTTAAGTAGTTCTATCTTCACTCGTCGACCTGAGATCATCTTCAAATGGATTGGGTGAGTGTTGCTTTCAAGCCAATGCAACAAGTTCATGCTATTGCTATATCTTCGGCTGTTGTTCAACTACGCTTCTGCACATCATTTTCATATCTTGAGTGATCGTGAGTTCATTCAATTGGTTTATGTCATACATAAGTTTTTAACTCATTGCAGGCCACATGGGAGTGACTGCGGTATTGTAAATGTAAACATACCAACAAATGGAGCCGAAATTGGTGGTGCCTTTGGAGGAGAAAAGGCCACGGGGGGTGGTCGTGAAGCAGGAAGTGACTCGTGGAAGCAATACATGCGACGCTCAACTTGGTACGTATCATGCTCGAACCAATTATTTCATGCCATCTTTCTTTCATTCTTTTCTTTTTTCATAAATAAAGTTGGTGGTAAGAAATTGTCGTTGCACTCGGTTATCCTACTGACTTAACCTTAGCTTCCTCATTGTCTAATCCATCTAAAAGTATAATTATAGTATAAGAAAAATACACAGAATATACAATAGTTCAACATATGCTAAAGAAGACATGCTACAAATATATCCACAAGAAAAGGGAAAAGACCACAACCCAGCAACAAAGTCAATATTAGGACTCTTACAAGCCAAAGAATCAGCAACACGACCACCTTCTCGATATACACGAACAACCTATCACATAACCTATTTGATAAAGCAAAAGTAAACATTCGTTCCAAGCCGAACACGAACGCCTAGGAACTTAGTGAGATTGTAAGTCAAGAATACCCAAGATGTAAGCAGAATCACTCTCCAACAACAATCGATGTCAACCGAAGCTCAACGAGAGATAAGATAAATGCAACCCATCTTTAAACCCGAATCCTCTGTCTGCTTGAATCTGACATGTGTGTTCTTCTATAGCCAAAAAAAAACTGAATCAAACCATTATCAAAAAAATTCTCAAGAACTGACTCATGATATGTTCATTTGCAGCACCATCAACTATGGGAATGAGTTACCACTAGCACAAGGAATCAATTTTGGATAGCAGGTCTGCTGTTACATCAAGTACTCAATATCCTTAATGAATCTCTCATCTTTTGCTGTTTCTTTTTTTCTGTCTTTTCTCACTTTGTTCATATTTTTGGTGCCTTTTAGAAGAAGGGTTTCAGCCTCCTTGTTCCAGCTTTGACTGAGATGTGATTTGCCTTTACAAATGGCTTTTGGAAAGAGAATTCCTGCCAACTAAGAGGGAGTTCCTTCACAATCTGGCTGTCTTCATCTAAAATAAAAGAAAAGTATTCATAGGATAAATGACATTTCAGTGGCTGCTGCTGCCTTTCTTTTTCTTCATCTACTGTATAGTTGAAGACTTGGAAGTTTATAACTATAATGGCTTGTCCAATAATATGACATTTTCAGCAAGAATATTAATGTAGTGGCTATGGTATCTAATTCAATAGTGTTAATGATTTCATTCCATTCTTTGAAATTGCCAAGGCTATTATAAATCACATCTAAAAGATAAATCAAATTTTATATTTGTTCTTTAAAGAAAAACTAGAGTTGGTATCATTGTATCATTTAGCTAGAATGTTCAATCTAAAAATTGTGGAACAAAAAATAATGTGTAGTTTGAAAAATTTATTAAAAAAAGAAAAAAAAAATGTTTATGATTTTGATCAACGTGTTTCTTTCAATATTGATTTGTAGATTAATTTGTCCTCCGTTTAATAATCGTTTGATTTTTTTGTTTTGTTTTGGTTTTGACTTTCGAAAATTATGTTTTTAAACACTACCTCCATAAATTATTATTATTATTATTATTTTGGTTAATTTTGTTATCTATATTTTAGAAATGTTTTAAAATCCAAACTAAATTCTGACAATTAAAAGAAATTAATTTTAAAAACTTGTTTTTAATTTCAGAATTTGACTACGAATTCAAATCTTTAAAAATGAAAACCAAAAATGGTGTTGGTTATTAGTTTTTTCAAAATTATTATTTAATTAATAGGGCTTTGATTCCCATGGATAAATTTTCTACTAGTTTTTTTTTTATTTTTCTTTTTCTAATAAATGCTTTATGTTTCATAATTATCTGTACATAATAGTGGAAGAATTGGGAGCAATGATAGCCATGACCAACATTGTAGTATAGGTGTGATCCACGAGATAGAAAAAATAAAAGTTTGTTCAATAATAATAATAAATCAGTCACTAAGTCAATTATGAGAATACAATAATATAATTAATTTCATTTGAAAATAAATTTGATTTTTGGCTGCTTTTAATCAACGGATCAGCGATTTGTCCTCATTGTTCTCATTCTTTTCACATAACACCAACCATATAATAATCTTTATTTTTTTCCCTGAAAAACCATATAATAATTCTTTTCATATGAACATGAGAAATTTAATTATGTCTCTTCAATGTAAATGCACACACATAATGCACATTTACACGGTTCTATTTTATATAGTATGAAAATCTATCATACACGTTAACAATATAAATTTTGACCTTATATTATTAATAGTGCGTGTCAATTGCTGATTCATAAAAAAAATAAAATAAAATGTAGTCACTTAAAATTTGATAATGATTTGATGAATAAGAAATTGACCAGCCTTTAAGAAGCAATTTTTCTAAAAAAGAAAAATAAAATAAAATAGAAAGTAAAGTGATCAATGATTGATAGTTAACAATCATTCCACATCATTAACTTTCAATAATTCATCCACTAATGCATTGGGATGGATACTTTAAAAGTTGACAAAATCAAAGAAATTGAATATAATTTATCATATTGCTTATTCTTTTCTTTCTCTTATTACTTCAAGTATTGGAAAGAATCTCTAAGCAAAACATTACATGTTTTTCTAGAGAAAAGGAAAGAATTAAACATTAAGGTACAAGAAGAAGAAGACAAGAGGAAACTATTGGCACAAGTCTATTTTTAATACATAGAAATCAAAAAAATATCGATGATAATTAATGATTAGTAAAGACAAATTGAGAGAGTAGTTGGATGTTCTTATTGGAAAGATTTGTAAGATTCATGAAATTAGACGTGAGAATTGATTGAAGGATTGAGATGCTTTGACAAGAGTTGGTGCAGATGTTTGTCTCATAGGGAAATCGATAACCAACTCCATAGACAAAGATAAGTTATTACAATTTTAAGAAGGATTCATGATTATTTCATTTTAGTCTCTAAATTTTCGAATATTTGATTTTTTTAGTGCTAAACTTTGGATAAAAATGTTTATATAAGAGTACAAGTTGGGTGTCAAAGTTTCAAATGACAAAAATAATTTTTTTTACCAAAAGCTTTGACTAAAATGTGAGGAAAAAATCATGAACTAAAATAAGAATATTAAGAGATACATCAACTGAGTTGGTGAAATCTCATTAACTCTATCCTCCAATGCCTATTATATTAACGAATGGTACTTCAACGTTTCTCTCTCTCGCTCTCCAAAAAACAAAAAAAAAACAAAAAAAAAATCCAACATTAGAGAGAGGAAAAAAAAATTAAAATACCATTTTAGTTACTGTAATTTTAGATTTGTTTTCTACATACTTTCAAGTGTACTCTTAAGTCACTATTATTAGTTTATGTTTAAATTTTTGAAAGAAAAAAATATATCTTAGTTTTTCCGTTATGAATTTTGGGATCGTATTCACATTGTACTTGTGAAAATTATTATTATTTATTTTTTGATAAAAAGTAACATCTAACTAATAATGGTTACTAATTTTAACATTTATTGAAAGTATATGAACTGATTTGAATCTTGAGAACCAAAATTGAATAAAGGTCCGTTTGGAATACTTAGAATTTAAAAACTCATATGTTTGGTTACATTTTTTCATGGTTTATCTCTCAATCTCATTTTTATTTTTAGTGGTTGTCAAACACGATTTTTTTTCAAAATGATCTTTTTTTTTTTTCAAAATTAATCATTTGAAAAGTTAAATCAAATACTCTCTAGGTCTCAAATAACATTCAAATGGCTTATCTCACATTTTGGTTTCTTTATTTAGAAAAATAATATTTGATTGAGTTATGTAAAATAACGCAATTTACATCTTCGATTTAAATATTCTTTCTGATTTTTTTCAATTAAATTATTGGACGAATATATCATCTTACAGACACAGGAAGTTTCTATGGTAAATGGGTGTGATACGATACGAAATTTCTTATTTCTTTTTAAAAGGAAAAAAAAAATCTCGAACAAATAATTTCCGAAATTATTAAATAATTCTCGAGCAAATTATGGAATCCTTTTATTTTCCGACTCCATCTTCCTCAAAGTTCGCATTTTCCCTCTCTTGCAAAGAAAAGGAGCTCATTATTTCATTTTTCTTAAATAATAAAAGAACTTGAACAACATTCTCAAAATAAATCCAACCAATCGATTCAAAAATCGAAATAAAATATGATGAATTAATTTATAATGTTATAGATGCTAAGTAAAATATTGAGCGATGGAATAAACAAACAAGTAGATTACTGCACAGATAAATCCAACTTCGATTAATATTCAAGCTAAATTACACAGTGAGTTGATTTCAATTTTGCCAATTCTGACAAAAATTAAAAGCCGCCATAGATGAAGAGAAAGGTATAATTTAGCCTAATGATTAAGTTTATTGTTTGATTTTGTGGAATATAAAGTATTATTGGATCCCCAATATTTTTTTTTTTTTTCAGTTTGATTGAGTTTTGTTTGGTCCTTGGAATCCTGTACCTTTTGATGATTCACGAACCAGAGAGGGAAGATAAACAGCTTCCTGATCGAGCGAGCGGCGGCGGGCGAGAGGCTTTCATCGTCGGACTTGTAGGCATCGACCTCATACCTCGTGAGGGAGAATCTAAACTTCGCTTCAGAATCTGTCGCATCGCCGTAATCAAATGCACCGTCGGGTTTGGAGGCGGTTTCAACGCCGTGAATTTCTTGCAGAGGTTCATGTGATTTTCCATAGCTTCCTCCGCCGTGATTAGGCTGTCGGAACGGAGGATTTCGTAGTTGATCGCCTCGGAACAAAGTCCACAGATCCAATTTCCATTGTAACGCTCACGAACGCGTTCTATGTACGCTGGTGTGCACTCCTCTGTAAGTCCGCAGCAATAGCATTTTACGAACTCGGCCTCCATGTGAGCGATTAGCTTCGTCGATGCTGTTTGAGGTTCTAGGATTGTATCGCTGAGAACGGTTGCAGACATGGCGATTCTGCAAACAGAATCTGAAAAATATGATATCAAAACAGCGTTCCACAAATCAAACGACTGTTATAATTACTATCTATAAACAACGAACAGTCCTAGAAATTTTGAAATTCCTATTTAGGTATCGCTGAGAAAAAACGGATGCAGATAAATTATATTATATGATCAAAACAGCGTTCCACAAACCGCACGACTACAATACTATCTATAAACAACGGAGAAACCCTAGAAATTTCGAAATTCCGAATTAGATTATGAAAAGAGAAAATCGAGGAGAGGACTTACCAACAGAAGCAGATAAACAGAAATTAAAGAATTTCCTCCTCACTCCGCCTAATTTCGCGGCTTCTCTCACTGCTATCTCTCCTTTTCCCCCTTTCCTTCTTCGTCATCGGATGATGAAATTTCACAGAGGAAAACCATTTCAACTTCAAAATTCAAAAAATCCAAAGACAAGCAGCTCCGATCAGAATCTTCCGCCAAGAAAATCGAACTCTCTCGCTTGAATTACGATCAGAATCTTGGAAGATAAATATCCCGAAACGAAGGAGACGGATTCTTCGCGATCTTCAGAGCAGATCTCAAACTGAAAAATCGGCGAATGTAATGACAGGAAGATTGATGAAGGAGAAAGGGCGCGATTGGAGTTATGGAGGAGAGATAGACATGAAAGGCTTATAAAGGATCTAATGCGGTTCGGCCACGTCAGCGGAAATTCGCTGTCGGTAATTTTGAGCCGTTGAATATTGGACTGCCAGCTAAGCAGTTATCGAGTTCAGACTAATGTTAGCAAATATGTGCTGTTTTGGAAGGTTTTTCTTCTATAATTAACCAACCAATGATTTTCATCCACGTGTACTCCATAAAACTTGTACGGTGCGGCTACGTTTGAAATCTTTCTCCACGTAATTTCCTAGTTGTACTTCCTTTTTTCCTTTTCCTTCCTCTCCCACTCCCATTACGTCAATGAAATTCAACTCATATCCCTATTTTACACCAATAATCATCTTAATAAAAGAGTAATTTACGTAGTTTATTTCTTCTTTTTTTTTTTTTTAATTCATTTCAAAACTTGTATGATGAATGATGAAGATCAAACTATCGAACTTAATAAATGTCATGTTTATTGAGCTATGTTTAAATTGACAAAAAGAACTCTCTCTATTACTAATCATGGGTAAAACTAAAATTTTTTAAATATTAGTGGAAATTTTTTAACCAACTAATATACGATTTATTTAATTTCAATTTGCATCTAACATGTCAATTTTGTTAATTATAATAGAAATTGCTAATGAAAGTCCTCCTTTGTAAAAAAAAAACAATAAGACTGATGGTACAATTGAAACTTTTTATTAGTTCAACATGTGATGGGAGTTCGAAACTCTGACCTCTTATTGAGAATATATAATATAATTTAACCAATTGATAATTCAAGGTGGAATGAAAGTTTTAAACGTTTAAAAGGCAAAATTGAAACACTACATAAAAAAAAAGCATTTTTGTAAAACTCAACCTTTGAATTCAGCTCTCCTTGAGAAAACTTCAACTTTATATTACTTGAGCCACATCACCGTCCTAGTTAATTATTTTATTTAATAAATCTCCTGGACTACATTAAAAATCCACCTTTAATACGTGTAAATTTGCAATATATTATTTGAAGAAATCAACTTCAAAGATAACAAATCCCTCAAGTAGTCGTTACTATAATCTAAAATTAAGACGCGTGGCATAAAAAACTATTATTTAAAAAAAAAAAAAAAAAAAAAAGTAAACAAAAACTAATGTCAATGGATTGTATGAAATGAAACTGTGGCGTTTCCGCTTTCCTTTTACAAATAGGAAGGAGAGTATTATGTCATCGATGATCATATTGTAATTAATGAATAGTTTTTTTTAAAAAAATTAGGTCTAGTATGGTCAAAGAAAGCAATAATAATTGGAATAGAGAAATGAGTAATGAAGTTTTGATTAAATTACCAATTTAGTTCACAAACTTGGATTTTAAAAAATATATAATAAGTCCGACATTTTTATTTTTTTTTTTGAGTTCAACATTTGAGGGTGTGGGGGATTCGAAACTCTGACCTCTTGATCGAAGGAAGGTGCCAATTACCGCTGAACTATGCTCGCATTGGCATAAGTCCGACATTTTTAAACATTTACAAACCTTAAAAATTTTGAATATGTAAGACATGAAAATTGAAACACAACTGAGAATTTAATTGAACGTAGGATATTAATTATTAAAGAAAAAATGGAGTATATATTTGTTGAAAGAAGAGAAAAAGGAGTATATACCTGGGCGATTATGCTGAATAAAAAAGATCCGATTTGAGGAGGAAAGTCGGCTGGTCTCTGTGTCCACTAATATCTTTTTGTTAATAATAATAAGAGAAATGCGTGGACCAGGGATTGCCGATATCAGGAGCTCAAATTATTGCTTTTGCTTTCCACATATAACGTTGAAAAAGACATCTATGATAGTGCCACATCATGAATTATAATAGAGATAAACAACAACCCACCTATTTTCATTTATCAATGAATGCTCCACAATCCCTTTCCCATCAAATCTTATGCCCATCACAAAAAACTTTGTTTTTTTTTCTCTCTTGCTGCGTTAATCAATAAAATGACGAGAAAACTATCCTGACTTGGTCTAGTGGTCAATAAGAGCCACATAAATAATAAAAGACTTAAAAGAAATGAGTTAAGTCATGGTGACTATCTATCAAAGATTTAGTATTCTACGAGTTACCTTGATAACCAAATGTAGTAGGGTAAGCAATTATTTTGATAAGCGGTTACCACACAAGAATAATCGAGGTGTATGTATTAAAAAAATAAAAATTTCAAAAAACAAAAAAGAGAAGAAATAACCTCTCATCTTTTTTGGCTATGGAAAGCCATCTTTCACTTGCTTTTGTGTGTGAAATGATGAGCCAGAGACCTAGCAATCTCCTTCCCTATCATTTTTTTTTCACATCAAAAAGCTCAAGCTTTATGAGTTTTTATCTCTAACATGATGAATGAGAGAGTGAGAGAGAGAGAGAGAGAGAAAAGGTTCATAATCTCCATCTCATCATGTTATAGCCAAAAGAAACTTTGTTTTATGTGTGATAAATAACGTAACATGACGAGTTCCTCTGAAAATACAAATTCTAAAGATGACTGTTTTTGAGGTAATGTTTAAATAATTTGACAATGTCATCGTCTACAGCAATTCAGAAGCAAGTACTATCTGAAGAACTTGCATATAAAGCACGCATCACTAACCGACATCTGAAATGAATGCGTTAGATGTTGTTAATTTGCTTCTCCAGGGAGCTTCAGCTTGTGTTTTGCACGCATCAATCAATCTCGCTCGCTAATGGCAGTCAAATGCTCATCAACTTCTTCAGTGTTCAAGACTCTAAAGATGGGATTCTCCGACCTAACAACTCCCACCTGTAAATACATTCGTGTTATCATCATAATTATGGTGCTGACTTAAACAATATTTAATTACGGTGCAATTGACTTAAATAACATATATACAGTGGAAAACAGCGCACCCTCAGCCAATGACAATAACATAACTACTTGTCAACTTAGTTGAAGCTAGCACGTCAATTCAAATTAGAATTTGGATTCAAGAACAATCATGTAACATTCCATTCGATAGAATCTTGAGCATATTTGTTAAGAAGCGACGAAATTTAAGTACCTCAATCTCATTGGCCTTGAAGTCCTCTTGCAGCACTGATTGAAGTGCAGAAATTGCAGTCTAAGAACAAGAGAAATTGACATAAAAAAGTAGTCGTAATCATAGCAAATCTGCAATTCTATGTTGCCACCAGATCAAAACAGCATTATGGGAGAAGATGAAATAAAAATAGCAAAGAGGGAAATTAGGTCCAAAGTTACTTTTAGAGAATATTTCCCATGAAGTGCATGTTCTTTTAAATGGTTAAAATCGCTTTTGTCACATTCAAAACCATTTTAGTGTTTAATTTTACACATTTAAACATGATTTACATACCATCAAAATTGATTTTGAATGATTAAATGCATGTTTTAGAGTGATTTGGAACCCGACAAAAGTGATTTTAACCATTTCAAAATCACTCCCAAACACCCCGAGTCCTCGGCTCTCTTTCTAAGCATAATAATTGTGGACCAATATGGGTTATTGCCAATACTCAAAAACATTAAGAGTAAAACTTTCTCAGGAAAGTATGCATAGACATATTTGATGCCTCCCCACTATTAACACGTGAAAGAGAAGATAAAACTATGCGACTAGTACAAGGTCTAAACATTTGAAATGAAATGAGATCTACCTGCACCGTCTCCTCGTAAGTAAAAGCAGGATCATTCTTCATTTTCTTTTCCAAGAAATTAATAGCCTCCTGCTCCTTAAGTCCAGCACTAGTGGCCTAAATCATATAGTTGTGAACTCTTAATCGCATGGTTAACCAAATAATAATATCAAGTTTAAAAGGTAAAAGAAGCTAAAGCAATGTAATACATAACAAACAAGTATGTTGAGGAGCATGTAGTTAGTAACATAGAAGCAACTAAGTTTTTTTTTAATATATATCCGTGAGTATTTGGACCAGGTTACGTACATCTCAACTAATCTCACAGGACAACCGTCGGACACTACTATATTTAGTTGCCAAAAAAAACTCGTAGGATATTAAATCCTAGATAGATGGCCACAATGGTCCTTATTGACCACTAGGCCAACCCATGATGGTTAGAAGCAACTTAAAAATTAAAACAATCATTTTCTTAGTTCTTAAGAAAGAACATGTCATTCTTTAAAAGTCAACCCACGTGCTTCAACCACTATCAAATCAGGTAGATTGTGTAGCAGCTCAAGTGCAGTGTACTCTAAATACGAATGGTTCCCTACGCATCGCTATATTTGTAATGACGATGATCAACAAACACAGGTGCCCGCAAACAATAGAACATAAAATTTTGCATCGGAAAGCAAATTATTGCAATTAAAAAAATAATAACAATAACATATCCATACAACTTGTATATAAATAAATGCTTATTTAAAACAAAGTTCCCTTAGAAGCATGACAATACAAGAGTAAGATTTTTCCTTATGTTTTCTTTTCTTTGTTCAAACAGGAGCCTCAAATTAAGCAATATTAAAAAAGGTTATCCACCCTCAAGCAGCTTAAGAAACCACACCAATCAAAGAAATATATATATATAACATCTTATATCCTCTGGAAAGCAATTTAATGAAAATATTTGCTGTTGTGGTATCCACCTACTAGAAAATATAAAATCTTGGAAATAGGAATAAGTTGCAAATTGACATATAAAATTTCTGACCCAAACATTTTTCTTCTAAAAGGTTACCTTGTGACCAAAGAAATGACCAGCAGGATCGCATTTATAGAGGCGAGGACCATACTCATCGTCAATGCCCAAAACCATTGCCACTACAAGAAATTCAGAAGAGAAAAAAAGAAATTTAAAGAATAAATAATGACCAACGCAAAAGCTACTGCCAAACAGATAATAGTATGATAGATTCAAGCACTGTGTGCATCTAAAATAAGAAATAAACCAGAAACCAACCAACTCCAAGTGGTCTCATGTAAGCATGCTGGGTATAGACTTGTGATTTATCAGCAATCCTGCAAAACAATTAATTTCAACATCATCAGTCTATTTCCTGCAATCATCTGCCCAAACTCATTTATTGATGTCCATGTATCTAACTTGGAAAGCAACATCAACACAATTTCCACCAGAAGTGTTTGAGCTTAAAAGCCTTGTCTAAACTTGAAAGAAATATTGTAAAATAGTTGAATATTGCCACAGAACTGAAGACAAATAAACCACCAGCACTTCCTGACTCAAAAAACAAGGAAGATATTGTAGAAAGAAATAATCAGAATACCATTTAGCCAATACATCCACAGGCATCTCATAGCCATATCGGAATCGAAACTCTGCTGCTTCATTCCTTGCTTGTTGAACCAGTGACCTTGCATCAGCTGAGTGGCATAGACAAAGTGGATAAGGAATTCTATCATTAAATTTGAGCAAAGTAGATTTTTACATTGAAGCATCTACATGTGGTGCTTTGAACTAATAACAGTACAATGTAGTGTACAGAAATTACTGGTATGATAGACATCATCGTACACATAAAAAGACTAATTCAGGAATATAGTCAAGGGATTCTTCTTGAACCAATTAATCAGAAGCTGCTATCTTAATGTGTACAGTTTCATTTGATCATCCCCATTGGTAGATTTTGAAATTGATACAAACATAAGACAAGAAATCTTTCTCAAATCATGATGCTTCATTGAATAACTATGCAGCAAAAAGACATAAAAGAAACCTGTAATGCCAGTTGCAAGCAAGCCAAGATACTTAGTAATGGAAAAAAGATGAGTGACACTTGTCTGATCCAAAAGTTTGTCCTGCAAGAAAAATGGGAATTTTTCTTTTCAATATAAGTGAAACGAAATATTAAGCTTTGATACAATAGAGTCAAGGAAGTGGCACGGCCAAACCAATAATACTCACAGGGACCTTCTTCTGAGTCACAACACAAACCGAATCCTTCCCCTTGACACCAATCGAGGTAATTCCAGCAGATTTCACAGCCTTGAACGCATACTCTAATTGATCATTTCAAAATGAACAAGTCATGAAAACGAAACATTGTTGACAAGCTGAAACTCGAAACCAAATGGAAAAGATGTATGATAAATGTAACATTGTTCAAAACGTCGGCCTCTCCGATATTATAACAATTAATTGATTGGAAACAATTCCTTATGCAATCTTTCCTAAAACATGGAGTCACGAAAGCAAAGCCAGCTTCCAAGCGTTAAATGTTGATCCTCAGGAATCCAGCCTAAAGTTTCCAAAATTTTTATAAATACACTGCACTAAAGAAAAGGCTATCACTCACACAGATCAAAGGCCATACACTAAATTACAGAGAAACACCTTCTTTGTCACACAGCAGATGCGAAATTAGATTTCGCTTTCCCCTAAACTCCGTCAGACTCGATACTTCAAATTAGAAGCAGAACTTCACCACCACCACACCACTCTTGTCTTTACTTGAGAAACATACTTCAGAAGGGAGATATTCCTTTCTTTTAAAGGGAGTTTTCGCCATTCGAGCTCAAAAAATCAAGCTAAATCACTTCAGAGTCGATCATTCTTGAACATTAATTGAAAATGCCAAACCCTAGGAGATTATTCAACTGGTTCGATCGAAACAAAAAAGAGATCGAAGAAGACGAATTGCATACATACCGACTTGAAATAGGCGGCCCTCTGGTGAGAATATTGTAATGTGACGATCGTATCCTCCTCCACTTCCACGGCTCATGGCTTCTGGTTCAGATGGATTAGGGCTTCTACGGGTTTAGGGTCTGTGGGGGAAATGGTTGTGGAAAGCTTGAAGAATATAGCAGTGGAGCCGCGAAAAAGCTTTCTCGCCAAGAAAACCGTTCAGGCAAGCATCCCCTCGCAACCGTGACTTCGGAAATTTTGTTTAATTTTACATTTTACATTGTTTTATTATTATTGTTTTTATTGGGACATAATTTCAATTGAATAACATATTTATTCCCGAAGCCAACAAGAGCATAGCTCAACTAACCACAAGTTCTTTGAATTCTCCCACCCCATATTGTCTTAAAAAGCCGTTAGTATAAATTTTATGTCAGTTAAGCTATACTCGTATTAGTGTGAACTATATGTTTATTTCATAGTGTTTGAAGACTTTTATTTTTCCCCTCAATTTAATATTTTTGTCTCTTTTGTATTAAAAAAATCAACTTAATATGTCTGGTAAATATTAAAATTAATTGATGGTAAACTTATCAATGCAATACTTGGTGAATTGATTAAAATTTAGAGAAGAAAATTAGTCATATAGGATAGTAAAACTCAAAATTTATTAAAAAAAAAATAATAATATAAATAAGTAATATCCACAAGATACGATTCCAGTGTTTGCTCTATATTTATATAAATTCACAACAGATAATTAGGTCAACTAAATTAAAGAAAGAAAAAAAAAAAAACTTATATGTTCATAAATATCTTAGGTGTGACATTTTTTTTTTTTACAACATGTGGAGGCGAGGTTCGAACCACATGTCTTTCAGTCATTAGTACAACTTTATGTAAGTTGAATTGTGCTCATATTAATCTTAAGATGTCAATACTATAAATACTTATAGTGGATGTTATAATGTCTTGACTAGTTGCTCATATTTGTCGAATAACAAACTGTGAACGTTCCAAATAGAAAAGCATACCCTGCCGTTAATTTTTTTATGAAAACCGTTAAAGTTTCATTTTCAAAAATACCCTTGAACTTTCAAAAAAATTTAGAAAATACCCTTATTGAAAAATTCTTCTCCTTTTTTCCTCCTCTCACCGTAAATTCTAACGGTTTCTATCAAAAAATTAACGGCAATGGTATTTTTGAAACATTTTTCAAAGTTCATGGGTATTTTTGAAACTTTTCAAAGTTCAGGGGCATTTTTGAAACAAACCCCATAGTTCAGGGGTATTTTTTATAATTTAGGAAAAAAAAAAAAAAAAAAAAAAAACTCGACGCGTTCGACTATTTGAACATGGACCTGGGTCAAATGCTTCGGCCCATGAGTGCATGACCCAATTAAGTGATTTTGGGCCTGGTGCAGATATGTTGGCCCATAAACACACGGCCCAATTTAAATGATTTCGGGTATATAATAGCATCAATTATTGCTTAAATTAACTTTTTCTTCTTGGACAACAATGGCTTAAATTAACATATAGAGTTGCGCTGCTTTCTCAATCCGCAATTATTAACACAGTCTTATTTTATTCTGTACCTTTCTTGAACCATTTTGCACTGTTATTTCTTCTTTTTTTTCCCCTTTTTCTTTTATGAGATTAATAATATTGACAGCTCAATCCACCTCTACAATTTTTTAAAAAGTTATTTAATTTACATACTTTTAAGATAAGACGTGATATCAAATATCATGCTTTTGTCATATTATAGTTTTTTTTTTTTTTTTTTTAAATTGGTAGCGTAAAGTCAACTCCTTTGAAATGTTAAAGATCATATTTTTATCATTGTCTATGGTTTGTAATTCATAAACTTATTTCTTAAAATACTGATAATAATAATAGCAACAAGTGTGTTTGTTTGTCCACTAGTGATAGGTTTAAAGTAACAAAATTAATCTGTATTAGTTTAATAATATTATCTTCACGAGTTTCAAAAAAAAATATATATATATATATATATATATATTATCTTCACGTGTTTTTAAAAATCCCACAAATACCATTTCATTCAACCTGTCATTTGGTTCCATGGGAATTTTTAGCATCATTATCTGTGTGGTAAAATTTGACATCTAACTACTATGTTGATTCTATGTTTAAAAACAAATAACACGGCCTAAATATTTTTTATTAGGTCAATTTAGAACCACTATTTTAAATATTATGGTTTAAGTTGGACATTTAGTTGCGTGAAGCTCGTAATGAATGAGAATAAATATGAGAATGCAAAAGAAATATCTAATCCCTTATTTAGTGCGGTTAAAAGATGAAACATGGGTATAAGTCATTTTCCTAATTTATTTATACTGATCTAACGGGCATTTGTTGCACTTCCAAAAGTAAGAGTCTTTCAGCCAATAAGAGCTTAACTTAACTGACATAAAACTGTAATGATAACCACAAAGTTTGTGGTTTAAATCCCCCTCCCCTCATATGTCAAAAAAAAAAAAAAAAAAAAAAAAAAGTCTTTCAAATTAAATTCCCTTATATCCCCTCTCTTTCCTTAATATATTATTTTCTCTCTTCTCATCAATATCTCCATTCTATTTGTTATATGAACCAAAAAGTATATATATATATATATATATATATATATATATATATATATATATATATATATATATATATATATATTTTTTTTTTTTTTTTTGATATATCAATAGTTTGATTTAATTTGAAAGTTTTAATATTTAAATCAAACATGGTAGAATTATAGTGTCTTTATGTTCTTCATTCAAATAATTTCTTAGTAGGATCTCCAAAGTCAAAATCCCTAAACCTCTACTTGGAATTCAAAAAGTTAATTTACTCTACATCCAAATCTTTCCACTCTCAAATATGCTTTCATTTTTCTCTATAATAAACCACACCGTGCAAAGAAATATCCTATCTTGAAGCACTTCCAACTCAAATTATACCCATCCAACCAGGAGTGCTGAAAACATAAGTTAGGAATCTTCAAAACAAAAAACATTATATTACCCAACAAACTTGATTTTTAATGGGGTCATTCAAATAACTGCGGTCGACCCCATTTAGAAACGAAGTCAAGAAAAACAAACAACGACATAAAAAAAATTTAGGTTCATTGAAACAAAGCAATATAATGGATGACCGTGAGACAAATAGAGACGTTACCTAGAAGGAGAAAAGAGTATAAATTTGGGGTTATTTGTTTAGCCAATGTCATATCAAACCAAACACTTCACACACCATATAACTCATTACTCCTATTATATTATTGGTACTTTGTAGATGAAAATGGCTCCACGTTATCCTTTTTGGTTGATGCAAAATAAGTGGAAGAAAACTCGTTTTGCCTTTATATATATTTATTTATTTATTTGATATTGTTATTATTTTCCCCTTTTTATCATCCACTTGATTTCGTGGTCAAAATTGGCAGAAAGTTTTTTTTTTTTTTTTTTCTTTTTGGAAATAAAGAAAGTTTAATTTCTCCACTTTAAATATACTGACAAAATAATAAGCTTTTCTGTTGTCAAACTAGAAAATCAATGCTGGTTATTTTTTTTAAAAAAAAAAAAAAAAAAAAAATCAATGCTGGTTGTAATTGAGATTGAAAATGACAATCTCCTAGTGAAGCGAAGGAGAAATGAGTAAGTAATTATCCATAAATAGTTTTGGAGGTAAAAAAAATTTATATAGATAAATTAAGATTTTTTTTAGCTCTGCCTCATATAAATATAGGAGAGTTGTTTTTGTCTAGATTTTAAAAACTATACTAAAAAAAATATATATAGAATTTTGTTATTTTCTGTAAAAATGGTTGGATTTGATTATGAGTTCGTAGATGTAAAGATTCGATTTATAGAGAGACTTACCAATATTTTAATAAGTTGAATTATACTATTCATGCAATCTTGTTTTCTTTGGCCTTTTTTATTTTTTTAATTAAATTGTGCTAGGGTGGGTTAAGTTGAGTGTTTTATTATTTTAGCTATTTTATCTATTTATTTATTATCATTGTTGTTCATTAACTAGGTTAGGTTTATTATTATTATTATTATTATCATCTTTTTTTTTTTTAGTTCAACAACTTTTGGGATGGGGAATTTGAACCTCTAATTTTTTGTCGTGGTACATGTCAATTACCACTAAGCTATGTTCGCTTTGACATTATTATCATCATCATCATTATTATATATATATTAGAATGTACTAGGTTAGGTTGCCAAAGCCTATTAGTTCTTATTGTGTTTGTCTTTATAAAGAAACATTAGGAAAAACTTTTCTAAGAAAATTGTCTTGTAGTTTTGAGGTTGGTTGTGATGTGTTGTAAATTAGGGAAAATATATTTAATTGATTTTATAGACCAATCAATCAACAAGCTAGGTCCAAGTGGACCATATTCTAATTGGAGCTCTATCAACTCAAATTCAACAACTTTCACTTTCAAGACCAAGTCATGAGAAAAATAAATAAATCAATCAAAGACTACTCATGACAAATGTAATTAATTAAAATTACCACATATATATGATTTTTAATTATAACCAACTACAATCCTATATGTCACACAGATTGGGATAATTAGAGTTTAACAAGTGTATGCAAGTAAGATTGAAAGAAAATATAAAATTTATAAATTCAATAACCTTACATGTATTTTTAATGATTTTTTTTTACAACATAGGTTAGTCAGACTAGAATATATCATATACCGATTAAGTCAAAATTAAATAAACTAAAACCTACTAAGACATGTAAAGAAAAAACTCACTATATATAGCGAATACTATTCCTTTGTCTTATACAATAACATGCAAGAGTGTATATTTTAACATTTGACATCCCTGGTCGATGATAATACATAGTTATGTTCAAGTTGGTAGATATATAATAGTTTATTCATTATTCGATAAACATTCTAACATTTTTAGAAAACATACGAAATTTTGAAAGTTTTGAAAATAGTTATTTTTCATCTCTAAATTATCAAAAACACCCAAAATTAGAAGAACAAATCTTTATAAAGTTCTCATAATTAAAAAATGTAAGCATAAATAAATCATCTACAATACTGCAAACCAAAAAGAAAACACACCAAATCAAGACAAACTCTGAATACTAGATATGATCTCAAAATAGCATGGATCAAGGTCCGTCAGTGAGATGATGGGGAATAAGCTTCATCGTCGAGAGGGAAACATCCTGCACACAACACTTACACACGATTTCTTCGATAGGGAAACAAACACAGAGAAACAACGAAACTATAACCAAAACATGAAAGCTTATGATATAAAATTCAAATAATGTCACCAATCAAACATCAAAAAAACAATACACGATATGGCAAGTCCGAAAAGAAAAACACATATAGCACGACCAACACGATTTCATGGGTGGGAAAAGGAACAGAAAGAAACTCAAGAACCAAAACCGAACAAGTTAGCAAAAGCAAAGTTGGGGGAAGCTTCCTAGGACAAAAATGTACAATAATTTAAAAACAAATGGCTACAAATCCACGTGAAAATTGCTCCTAACCTACCCATCACCAAAAGCAAAGCACCAAATTTGGCCCCCTTCAAAAGTTCTTTCATATTAGCAATGATTACGACGTTGTACACATTTTGTCAAAACGTCAATTTGAAAAGTAAGGTTTATTACAAGTTTAGTCCCTAAACTTTTAAAGTTGTATCAATTAGGTCCTTGAACTTTAAAAAATGTCTAAGAGGCCATTGAACTTTCAATTTTGTTTCTAATAGGTTCCTGAACATTAAAAATGTTTAATAGGTCCACGAACTATCAATTTTGTGTCTAATATGACTCTGACATATTCGAGATTTTTAAAAATTAATCAATCTACTATATATAAAATTGAATTGTATGTCTGTTGATTTTATATCCAGTAGGCTTGTGACTTTTAGAAATTGTTGAATAGATCAAGGACTTATTGACACAAAATTAAAAATTGAAGGACCTATAAGACACAAAATTAAAAATTGAAGGACCTATAAGACACAAAAATAAAAGTTTAAAGATCTATGGGATACTTTTTAAAATCCAGGAAACAAAATTGAAAGTTTGTAAACTTATTTGAAACTTTTTAAAATTTAGAGACTAAATTGACACAATTTTGAAAGTTCAGGGACTAACACGTGTATTGTAACCAATAATTAACAAAATAGAGAAAGAAAAAGGGTCAAAATCTTGGAACATAAGCCTCATTATAAGGCTAATTGATGTGCCTAAAGCGACGTGAGCTTATACGACCCACAGTTATTTTTGTCGAGTCTTTTGGCCCCTTTACGACGTCGCATTTGCATTTATTTCTGTGGCGATTTCTTTGTCTAGCCGATCGTTTTCTCCGGGTTGCAATCACGTGGACTTGTTAATGTATGGTCCTACGATTGATCTCCGATCGGACGGTCGATATTGTGGAAAGTCTTTGAGTTGTACTGCATTGTCAGAGGATTACCAGTGATTCAGTTCAATTGTGGACCACGAGATGGGACCACCGTGGTCCTGGTTCTAGAGGATTACCGAGGCTAATTGGCTGCCTCGCCAATTAATCGCCGCTTTATATGGTTTGATTGCTTTGTTGTTGTTGTTTTTTTTTTTAAGAATCTTTTTTTTTTTTTTTTTTTTTTTTTTAAATAAGCCTTGTGTTTTTTTGTTAAACGAGTTTTGGTGTTCTTTTAATCCTTTGTTTTTTCTACTATTTAATCTTGAGATTTGAGAAGTCGTTCTCTCTTTCTCTTCCTCGTAATAATTTTCTTTGATTTTATAAGTAATTCCAAATACAAACAAAAACGAGTCTAATTCAACGGTAATTGACCTTGACCAAGAGTTTAGAGATTCGATTTTCTTCACTCTACATAACGTTGAATTAAAAAAAAAAAAAAAAACTATTAGACGCTTCAAAAAATTTACAATGTAAACATTAAATTGAAAATTACTAGAAACTAAATTATAGATGTTGTTATTAGTATTTAGATTCATAACGTGATTAATAGATTATATGTTTTATGTTATATGAGTATTTATAAAAAGGTATCATAGACGATGTCTCCAATTTAGGAATATATGGCATATCGACATATATTTTAATGTCCGTGCACAATTGATAATAATACGTTTAATTACACACTTAAATTTTTTATTTTATTCTTATTATTTAGTTAAATTACAAAATAGTCTCTAAACTTTCATGGTCGTGTCAATATGGCCTTTGAATTTTAAGAAGTGTCAAATAGATCAACAAACTTTCTATTTTGTTGTCCGATAAGTCTCTAAATTTTAAAAAAGTATACAATAGATTTTTTTTTTGTTTTAAAAAAAAAAGTATACAATAGATTCTTTCAACTTTATCTCTAAAATAGATTGATTAGTTTTTTAAAATATTGAATGTGTTAAGGATTTGTTAGATTAAAAAAATCGATAATTAGACTTATTAAATACTTTTTGAAGTTTATAGACCTAATTGTTACAATCATAGAAGTTGAACGACTAAAGTTGTAATGAAAATATAAAATTTTATTATTCTTTATTTTTATTTTTTTAGGTTCACTATTTTATTTTGATTTTTTTTTTTTTAAATTAGGTTCAATATTTTATTTGAAACCCCGTGTAAATCGTGCCCAATGGTCATTATCGTTTGTTAAACTTAAACTTAAAAGCAGTAGCAGACAGAAATTAGACGCACAGTTCCTTCAATGATTAAAGTGGAAATTTCTTGCTATAAAAATCTAAAAAATAAATAAATAAAAGGTAGAATTTCTTTGCTTTTCATTAAAAATAAAAAAAAAATAAAAAAAAATAAAAAAAAATAAAAAAATAAAAAAAAAATAAAAAAAAAATAAAAAATAAAAAAAGTGGAAATTTCTTCTAATCATGTTTTCTGGATTTGCGGTGCTCCATACTTTAGCTTCAGTTAGGATTTTTTAATCTCCGCTTAAGATCACGATCCCATGCGGCCGAGCCCACTTTCCAATTATGTGTTTGTGATTTTATTATTATTGAGATAATGAGCTTGTGATTGCCAACAAGAGTTTAGCTCAATAGACATCAAGTTGTACTGATCTGGTTTGAACCCCTTTTTCACATATTTAAAAAATAAAAAATAAAAAAAAAAGAGCTTGTGATTTTGTAGCTTGTAGTGTAGTGTAGCACATTTCTCAATTATTTGACTGTGAAAGGTGTTGAATTTATTTTTTTATTTTTTTGATGAAGTGAATGGTGTTGAATTAATTGTCACTTAAATGGGAAACTAATAATTCAAACATGGATGAAAATTCAATACTATAAAGATTGCTAATAGATGGAATTACTCTACTATATTTACTATCTTGTTGATATACGCATTTAAATTTAGTAATAATCATTTGGCTCTGGCTAGTTATATACTTATATATCTTGATATTAATATAAAATATTATTTGATAGTTTTTGGAATATCAATAAAAAGAGTGTTATGCATGCTATTTATTTATTTAGTTTGGAAGGTGAAGAATTAGTATCTACTGATGTTTATTTATTTTTATCAAAATATTGACAGAGTTGAGGATTGCCATTTTTGTTGATGGTAACATTTAACTACTTAAATGGATGGGAAGCATTTATGTATTTTTGTTGGGGATGGTAAAATTTTCAATGAGGCTCATAAATAAGGCATTGAAAGTTATTGATTTGATGGAATGATCTTGCCCCAACAGAGACCAAAAAAAAAAAAAAAAAAACTCTAACCTTTATCCCAAAATAACATTTATGTTTTTTTTTTAGTACATCAACATTTGGAGGTGGGAGTATTTAAACCTCTAATCTTTTGGTCGAGGTTATATGTCAATTACTACTAAACTAGGCTCTCGCTTTGGCATGTTTCTACCAATTTTAACTTCATAATTTATTTATTTATTTATCAGTTAAATTACAGGTTTGGTACGTGAATTTTTCAGGTTTATGTCTAATAGATCTCTGGATTTTTAAAAGTGTTTAAGAGGTTTCCAAACTTTACAAGTGTTTAATAGGTTCATGAGCTTTTAATTTTGTGTGTAACTAGCATATTCAATCTTTTTTAAAAAAATTAACAAATCTATTAGAAAAAAAATTAAGTTTTGTGGTAATGAGTCCCTCGACTTTCAATTTTGTCTGATAGACATGTGAATTAAAAAAAAAATGAAATAGATCAATGACTCAATAGACATAAAATTAAAAGTTCGTTGATTTATAGATCACTTTTAAAATTCAACAGAATCTATTAGGTAGAAACTTTAAAACTTTATGAATTAAACTTCCTATTTAATATTATTTCTTTTTAATATATTACTAAACATATTATATCTCCAATAAATTTATAATTTTAACTTATGAAGCATCTTATCAATTTATTTTTTCTATGAAAATTATAGTCAGTTAAATTATTTGTAGTTTAAAGACATACATGATCCTTATATACTTTCGATGAAGAACCATTTAGCCCCTAAACTTTATCACATAACAAACTAGCCCTTATAAATTTAATCGGTAACAGAACCCAATTCATGTCATTATATTTTTTATTTGGTCGTAATAGAGTTTTCAAAACTATATATATATATTTTATTTATTATTTAGAAAATTCAAAGTCTCCTAAATATTTCAAAAGGACGAAATTTAGAGTTGTATATGAGATAATAGAGACAAAGAGAGCTTCTACGACTAGACTCCGTCATGCCCATACGATATCTATAATGTCTCTATGCAAATATTGAAGATAGAAATGGTGGTCCTAATAATAGTTGTATTGTTGTTGTTTTTCCCTCGAGGCTACCATAAGGGTTGCTAGATTCTATCTTATATATGCAACTTGCAACACATGCTCAATTTACCAACGTTTACATGTACAACAAGAATGTCTCCGAGGATATAGGTTTAATATTCGATTTTTATTATCTATTATTTATTTTTTAACATATCAAGGACATTTGGAAGAGTAATGGGAAATTTTCATTAATTTTCTTAACAAAACGAGGGAAATGGAAAATGTTGATGGCAAAATCTGGTCGGGAGAAACTCACCTAACCTTCACGTGCCACCAAAAGTAAATTTGTATGAGAGGGGGGAAGACGTGGCCTGCAAAATAGTAAACCTGCACATCGGTGTGGTGCTTAAGTCAACAAGCATAACTATGGGAAGCAAAAAGGCAAGAGTAAGAGGAGAATCAAAGAATAGAGTTCAGGATCCCTTCTTCGGTGACGAAGACGAGTTTAAATACCTGCTCCTGCTCTAGGGTTTCTAGGCTTTCGGAGGCGATCCGGGCTGAACCAGGTGGAAACAGGACGCCCATGGGCACCCGGGATCGGACGGAGGTGGAAGGACTCGGCCCACCATTTGGGTTGGGCCAAGGCCCGATCCCTCCGGCCTTGGTCAGACCCTTTGGCCTGTTTCGCCTCTAAAGTCCATTTTTTGGTCCTGCTTTCGTGTTGGTGCTGCGTTGTCTTACGTAGTCATTGGATTCTGGTGTGGTCCAGAATCACCCCAACAGAAAATAATGACTAAAATACAAGGTCCCAATGTGAAAATGTTTTTATTTTATTTTTATTTTGAGGAACGTGAGATGTATATTAATAAAAGAAAGAAATAATGAAAGTGGAATACAGCTTTCAATTGGCATCATTCAATCGCAAGATTCGTTTCAATTTCAACTAATATGACAGAGATATATATACTTTTTTTTGTTGGTTATTATTTATTTGAATTAGTTGTTTGAAACTTCTTTTTAATTATTTTTAAAAATGATAAACTGTTTAATAAACTTTCAGAACTACTTTTATAGAAATACTGTTTTTTATAATTGGTCTGGGTTTCTTTTAAAATATTACATTTTTGTGCATTTCAATCATTGTCCATCAGATCGTGTTGCCAAATATAAATTAATTTCAAAGATTTTGAAAATAGCACATTCGAGAGAAGTAGTACTGCACAGTAAAGAGAGACGATTAAAAGACGACTACCATGGCTGATTTCCATGGTAAACTAGTGATCAACTGTGTCTTTGATTTCTTCCGTGAAGATCTTCATCTCTGAAAGATCTTCTCCATCACCGTTGAAGACTTTCACTACTTCTAAGGCGTTCGATTCAATTTTGAGAGAAATGCGTAGCTGATTGCAAGTACTATAAATTTGTTTAAGTCCTTCCAGGGTTGCTCTTGCCTCCATGGTCTTAATCATCCATTTCTTTTCAATCTGATGCATTCCGAAGCAAACCGGGGATTCGTCTGAGTCACGCACGAGCCATCCAAGCCCTCCTCGGCCTTCTTTGGCATTCCAGACGTGCGTCGGAGTTCAATTTCCAGCAAGACGGCGGGGGCTTCACCCATTGAACAAAAATAGTTAAAAAAAAAAAAGACATACTTCTATAATTAAAAAGACAAAAATAACGGTCAAGCTTTGGAAAGTTATTCAATTTATAAATTTTATGTTGAAATTGAAACGATTAGATGGGAAGATCTACCCCAAATGAGCACCTCATCCCACACGGTACTGCTCAATGAACACTCAAAAAACAAATGATCACAAGACTCATATGCTCCCTAGGACACAATCAACATCCACAAAATAATTCCATTGACGAATCCAATCACGAGTATATAGTCTATCTTGAATAGCAAGCCATGTAATAAAACCGTGCCTAGCTATGAATGTTCCCACCAAATCACATGAGTCAAAACCAAGGCACCACAAGACACCTAGGACGAATCGAGTCTCAAACACTGGCCATTGAAAGATTTCAGAACCACAAGGGGAGTCACAACACCTTATCCTTCCACTGAGGGCAACCTAAATAAAGATAACACAAAGGAAGAAAAATCTAATAGTTAGATGAATTACAAGGTCATCGCCAAATACCATTAACATGAAGAAACTCAGAAACCATTGTATACAAAGAGCTACCAACATCTAAAATGACACTATGAGTTCCGAATTGCTAAAGAATAGAGTCTCCTCAGTAACCAATGATTAAACCAAATAGAACAATGACATCCATCACCAATCAAAAAACGCACTATAGAACATCACTTGCTTCCAACGCCAATGATAGCTATCCAACACCAATGAGCATTGCTAGATGGACGAATAGTCCAAGTGCTATGCCATGCAAAATATACATTTCAATCAAAGCAACTCACAAAGAACCATAACGAATAAGAGTGAGCCATAATAGCTTTGTGACTACCATCACATTCCAAGAGGGAATGTGACTGAACTCCCCCATATCATTTCAGGAAACTAAGTTTAATGCACTCTCAATAAACTCTTAATTTAGAAAAAGTAAATATGTATATCAAATGTTAATTTAAATTTCAACTTTAATGTGTATACAAATTTTAACTCGGGGAAAAGCTGGAAAACAATTTCATACCCTTGAATTCCATGGGTTGTATAATCAAAATTCTAAATTAATAATTGTATTAATTAAAATTCCAACATCCCATATGATTTTTTTTTTTTTTTGAAAAAACATTCTCATATGGATCTATTTACACTATTAATTTGCCATAGTCATTTGTAGTATTAACAATTTTAAAACAAAATGTATAACAAACGATCTAAATTGATTTACTTTTTAAAACTTCAATCAGTAAAGTTTTCTAGTATGATTTTATTATTATTATTATTATTTGCAAACAATATAAAATAATTTGGGATCTATAGTTTGCTTGATTTGTCTCTATCGCATAAAACTAACATTGACTTGAAGCTGAAATTAAGAATCCCATCCCTTGATTGAATGACATGTTGCCATTCACACTCCATAAAATAACTCTCTTCCTTATGAGCTTAGACATTGAATATTCCAGGCGTTTCATGTTTTTTTTTTCCTCCCTCTTTCTTTATTTATTTATGGAGGAAAAAAGAAAAAAGGAAAAAGTATAACGTTTTTACATGTTACAGTTACAGTGGTCATAATCATATGAGTATGGTATGAATATAATAATGTGGGAAACAATTCTCTTCCAAAATATTTTTATCCACGTCACATGGTGTTTGAAATTTCAAATTAAATAATTGTCCTCTTGTCTATCTAGTGATTTTCAATAGTCAGAGACAATTGATAAGATATTTGACATGAGATATTTGTTTATTTATTTTTCCAATCCAATATAAATGATAAAGATATTAAAAACGTATCAACTTATTTAAATTTGTTTTGAAGTTTTTTAGCGTTGCTATTAAAGTATAAGCTGTTGAAGTTTATTATCAAAAAAAAAAAAAAACTGTTGAAGTTTGGATCGATGTCAAAAAAACGTATAAGGTTTTTTTTTTTTTTTTTTTTTTTTTTTTTTTTTTTTTTTTTTTTATAAAAAAAATTATAATGGTCAAATTCAGTAAATATTTGAATCTATAAAATCAATTAATTGATTATGTCAATTTAATGAAATAAAAAGTCCATTTCAAGCCAATTTTTGGATTTCTCAAAAAAAAAAAAAAAAAAAAGGTCAATTTTTGGAATTTGAAAATTTGATTCAATGGTGGGATAACTTAAATTGTGACAATCTATAATAAGATTTTAATATTAATATAATATGATATGTTGATGATCAAATTTCGCTAGGTAAATTACCTTCGCTCCACGTGATAATCGACAGTGAATTTGTTTAAGAGCGGGGAAGACGTGGCCTGCAAAAGAGTAAACCTGCACACCGCCTTCGATGCTTAAGTCAAAAAACAGAAGAAGAGAGCAAGAGAGTGAGAGGAGAGAGTCGAGAGTTCAGGTCCCCTTCTTCAGTGGCGAAGAGGGGTATAAATACCTGCTCATGCTCCTAGGGTTTTTAGGAATTCGGAGGCGTTTCGGGACAAACCAGGCGGAACCAGAGTGGCTGGATGCTGCACGGACCGAACGGAGTCGGTGGGACTCGACCTCGGCCTTGGGCCGAGGCCGAGCAGGGGGGTCGGGCCAAATGCCCGAACCCTTCGGTCTTGACCCGTCCCATTTGCCGGTTTCGCCTCTGGGGTCCATCTTTTAGCCCTATTTCTGTCCGGTTGTCCTCGTCAGCTCCTTGTACATCGGAGTGGTCCAAAATTACCTATAACATGATAGTTTGACGTTGAATTTTTAAATCAAACACATTCGACTCGATTGTACATTTACAAAATAACTTGGTCTAAAACTATTTTTATGGTTTAAGAACTATATATCAGTTAATGAATTATTTGATTTGGCCAAGACATATTATTAACAAAAATATTAGAAATTCGAATATTCCACCTCATATTAGGAGAAAAAAAAAAGTGTGATGATTAGATTTGATTTTTATTTTTAGTTTTCTACTTGTTCAAAAAATCATCGACTAATAAATAATAATCTGAAATTTTAAGTTTAACCAAATTTATTTTTGAAAACCAATTTTCTAGTTTTAAATTTTTTAAAAGCCAAAAGACCGAAAAAGCCCTCAACCATCAAATCTGGTGACGTGGCAAGATCTCATAATCAATCGTACGGTACATAACTAATTTTAAACCGCAGCGGATTATTTTAACCAAGGTTAACAACGTAACTTCCTCAATTGGCTTCGGATCAACTATGAAAAGGCGTTCTCAAATAAAATCCACGTGCTGCAAAACCATTGGTCATCTACTTTTAAAAGCAATATTTTCCCTCCGTTTTTGTCCTGATATAAAGAAAAAAGAAAAAGAAATTAAAAAAAAAATTCATCTTCGTTGTCACTGTTTCTCACTTCCAACTCGTATGGCTGAATCTCTCACCTTCCCATTAATGGCTACCATACGGCTCATATTGTCATCTACTCTCCCTTTCTCTTTTCCTTTTCGATCACTTCTCTTTCTCTTCTCTATATAAATCTTGCTCTGCAAATTTCTTCCAAATTTCATCGGCCATGGCTGCCGAGTTTTCCAACTGCGTTGAGTACGGCCTCCATTTGTCGAAGCGAATTTACTATGGAAAAGGATCGGCGCCGGCGGCTCTGGCGAGGCAGATGTCGAGGGCGTCGGACGACTACCTTCCGACGGCTCCAATGGTGTACGCCGTCGTACCGGAGCCGACAATTGTGGACAATCCGGATGTTCCGAGCTACCAGCCTTACGTGCACGGGCGTTGCCTACCGCCGGCGTTGATTCCGCTGCATATGAATGGAGTTGCCATGGAAATCGATTGCTGTTTCGATACTGCGTTCATTGGCGTTAGCGGAACGTGGCGCGTGCATTGCGTGATGGCCGGGAAAGGATGTGAGTGCCTTATCGCGGTGCCGATGGGAGAGCAGGTAGCGAGATTTTCTCCATTATATTCTGAAACGTTGATTTTATTGGTTTTGGTCGTACTGGTCAATCTGTAGTTCTGATTCATCGCGCGAACGGGAGAGATTGTTTGTTTGAGTTCTAGAATTATTGTTACTGCAGCCGTAGCAACGTAAGTAAATCTGAAATTCGATTTGGAAAATGCTCTGTGAAGTTTTGCATTCTGAAATTGCTTTGGAGTCTGAATGGATATGAAGTTTATCTTTCCAACTGACTCCAATAATATGGTTAATTAATCAATCACACGTAACAGAGCTTCTATTTGTTGATCGTATGCCTGAAAGAATGCTAAAGAGTGGTCGATTGTTAAATTCTTCCTCCAATTTATTGGGACTTGCGTTTCCATGACAAGCTGCACAAGTCCCTATCCTTCAACATTCCATTTTTGTTTTTCGTTCTGAAGAAAAACATTGTGGCTAACAGGGTTCACTTCTAGGTGTTGAAGTTGATGTTGCTGGAACGTCACATCGCACTGAATTAGTCTCCATGGAAGACGCGGAAGCTATAGAGAAACTGGCAAAATCTGAAGATGGAAAGTTTCTGAAAGGGCGCCGGATATACACTTTAAAGATCCCCAAGGTTACATCACTCTAATCTTTAAATTATTTTCATCACGATTTGCTATTCATTCTACCTTAGGGGTAAACAAGATGCAATTGGATTCAGGTCGATGGTGGCTGTACTCTTTCAGTTCGAATCAATTGGTCCCAGAGAATACCATACCTTGATGATCTCTTCTGTCTCAGTGTACCTTTCAATTTTCCAGCATATCTAGTTCCTCCAGGGAAAAAGGTCAAGAATAATCAAAAGATCTCGCTGCATATAAATTCGGGTATTTCGTCAGAAGTTGTATGTAAATATACTAGCCATCCGATGAAGGTAATAGAAAAGTCTCACAAGATAATATTGATTTCAGAAATTTCCTAATATGACTGAATTTTTATTATCTTCAAGATACTGAGACGAGAAGTTGGCAACTTAAGTTTCTCGAACGAAGCAGAGGTCTCAGCATGGTCAAATATGGATTTTGATCTTTCGTACTCAGTAAGAATCAATCCTCTGTATTTCTTGAGGAAAACTGGAAGAGTTTTTGGTTTTGAGAAACGCAAAATTTCACCAGTTGCAAAATGCTTCATGCTAAAATTTAGTTTCTACCCAATTGGCAGATTTCTCCCAGTGACTTGTTTGGTGGTGTGCTGCTGCAATCGCCGTCTCTTCATGATTTTGATCAAAGAGAGATGTTTTGTCTGTACATTTTCCCCGGCCAGAACCAGAACCGGAAGGTTTGTTAGTTCCTCGTTCCAGTAGAATATTTTGTAGAGAAATTTTAGTTATTTTGCTCCCAGTTTATTTTTCCAATTTTTGTTCGAATATTACATGATACGGGACAATATTTCGAACCTACGATTTCTAGAAGAGGAAGATATATCTTAATCACTTAAATATGCCTAGTTTGATAGTTTGAATCCAAGTCACCGGATATTTACTCAGTTCCTTGAAAATTGTAATTTAATTGCTAATATTTTGAATTCGATCGCAACTTTTGGTTAATCGAGAAGGTTGAAACGCATTGGGAGGTGAAATAAACTAAAACGTATTAGTTACTTAACTCACTGTCATTATACCTCTTCGAGCCAGTGTCTAGTCCGGGCCCTTCTTTTTTCTTTGGTTGGTTGACAATTTATTTTGTGTCATTGATTTGGTAGGTCCTATGTTAACGTCTCTCTGTTTCATTATTAGGTTTTCAGAAAGGAAGTAGTATTTATTATTGACATAAGTGGAAGCATGAAGGGTGGTCCTCTCGAGAGTACAAAGCGTGCAGTCCTTGCTTCACTTTCAAAGTTGAGCCCTGAAGATACATTTAACATAATAGGGTTCAATGGAGACACTAAATTATTTTCGTTATCAATGGAGCAAGCAACCAACGAAGCTATTACAAGGGCAACAGAGTGGATTGACGCTAATCTTGTAGCTAATGGTGGTACTAACATCCTGCTTCCCATGGAACAGGTAACTTTAGCTCATAAGCATCAACTACATTAACTGTCATTGAGAATTCCAGTAGCCAAGTTTTTCTAATATAATAAATGGGAATTTAGTTGCTGAGAGTTAGGTTCGTTTTTCTAAAAAAATATACCATTATAAACGTGAGGTTAGAATTTGAACTTTTGACTATAAAGAGGATATTAATGATTTAACCAAATGAAGTATGTCTATATTGGCCATTAAGCTTGTGTTTAATATTTTTCATTTGGTCATCTTCATGGAGGTTTTTGGTTCACAGTGTTATTCTATTACAGGCTATAAAGATGATGGCTGAAACGGGCAATTCAATTCCCCTCATTTTTCTCGTTACCGATGGTTCTGTTGATAATGAGAGAGAAATATGCAATCTTGTGAAAGCTTCTTTGAAGAGTGAAAATACAATCTCTCCTCGTTTGTGTACTTTTGGTATTGGTAAGTACTTGCCTTATTGTTCTTAATGTATATTTCTTCTAAGAAATACTTGACATCCTGAGGAAAAACCTTTTAATCGAAAATAAATCCCAATTCACTTAACCAGCGTAATCTGTCCTGCCCAAATTCAAGTCCTTGAAGAAAAAGAGTTCGCCACCTAACATATTATCAGAGAGGACCCACAAAAAGTGAATCAAATTGATGACTATACTGCCTCAATTATTATCACGTCTTAAAACTCTCTCAGGGCAGGGACCCGTTACTGTTATTAAACTATTTTGATTTAACCTATATAATGATTTGGGGAAAAGAACATTTGGTCAAATATGAGGTAAATAAATTGAAGGATTTGTATCGCACGTCTTCTTAGGACAGTTGCATTATCATTCTCTTCAACTTTCCCTTCACTGTTAGGTAGTCTACTTCACCGCATGAAAAAAACTTTATTAATTACCAAAGACCTACTAAAACTGATTATAGTACTGAATGGTATTTAAATTGTAGATGAACTGTCGGAAATTTTATAGAATTTCCAATTTGTGGTTCCTTTCGCTCATTAACTGCTTCCGCCAATTAATTTGGCTATCTAAAATGTGAACAAGTTACTTCCATTCGATCTGAAATTTTACGTTTATTGATGTTTAAAGCTTTTCCCAGGTACATTTTGTAACCATTACTTCCTACAAATGCTATCAGAAATTGGGAGGGGGATTTATGATGCTGCTTATGATGTAGGTGAATATCTCTTTCTCTGCTTATGATCGGAAAAAATACCCCACGGCCTTCCATTGTTCTTGTGGTTCTCTCGTAATTTTGTTGTATTGAAGCAATAGCGTTCCAAAAGGAATAAATTTTAACTCCATAACTACTAGGTAAAAATTCCTATCGGTCCTTTGATAATAGGGTGTTGTTCATTAGACTAAAAATCATATTTCATGTGAACAAAATCAAAGTAGCAGCCTTAATTAATATTATATAATCAAACAATGTGCTAAATAAAAATTACAAATTCCTTGTGATCAGTCGCACGAAATAAGCCATGATTTTTCCTTCTGTTTTCCAGGCTTAGTTTCTTCGTATTTTTGTAAAAAATAAAAAAATAATAATAAAATACGGGAAGTGTTCTAAAACCAATTATGTTTTTACACAATATTCACTATTTTGCCAGATTTGATTGATTCTCGGTTCCAGTTATTATTCGCACAAGCCTCATCGCTCTTTCTCGCCAACATCACCGTCGATGCTTTCAAGCATCTTGATTCCCTTGAGGTTCACAATTCTTGAACAACTCCTTTCTGTTGTCAGTTGTACTTCGTAAAGTCGATATCTTTCTTCCACATGGACACTTCTTTTTTTATTTTCTGACTACATCTTGACACTCCTATCCAACATGATGCTGTTGTGCAGTTGTTTCCAACTCAAATTCCAGACCTTGCATGTGGAAGCCCATTGATAATATCAGGCCGATACAATGGAAGCTTTCCGGAATCTTTTAAAGTTAGTGGCACCTCAGCCGATATGAGCAATTCCACAATCCATCTCAAACCTCAAAGAGCGAAAGAACTTCTCCTTGACAGGGTACTGCTTCATCCTTTCGGCTACATGTACTATTCTTTAATAAATTAGTGTAAAGGATTATCAATCACAATTTTCTTTTTGTGGCTTCTAACACAAAATTTGGTATTATAGTTGTTTTTTTTTTTAACGAAGACAGAACTTTCGCCTCTCATATATTGCATTAGATGTCAGAGTGAACTATTAGTCGTCTAACTGAATAATGTATTGCATACTCTTTAGACGAGGAGCCTTCCTTCTCTTACTCTTCTTTCCACTGCAGGTGCTTGCGAGAAGACAAATAGATATAATGACTTCACATGCATGGTTACTAGAGAGCAAGGACTTAGAAAATAAGGTTCGTCGCTTTAACTTGGCTGTTTGTTTATTATAAGGTCAACTATAATGGTCGTGATGGCTGAACTATTTAATGTGGCTCTCTTGTCTTGATGTTAAAAAATTAAATTTACCGAAACTTATTAGGCTTTTAAATTAGTAGTGTTTTAATGTAGTATCTAAACAGGAGGTTGTTAGGTGTTCAAACTCGGGGTCTACTGATTTCTCAACCTTAATTAACTTAAGCTTTTGGATTTTGTAGTGTGATCCAATACATCTCGTAACTATTCTTGCCTGTTATAAAAATAGATGAAGAATCGAAGAAAATGTTACCATCATTCATTGATGTTATGCATCATTTACTAATGTTAGTTTATCTTATCCTGATTTAATTCTGTTTGATTTGCCTCTTCCAGGTTGCAAAAATGAGCAAACAAACTGGGTTTCCGTCCGAGTATACACGTTTAATTCTAATGCTGAGCGACGAAGGGAAGAAAGCCCCCCCATCCATTATCTTACAAGAGGTAAGATTTCATCTAAATGTCTGGAATATCTGCCCTTAGTTTTCAGGAATAAATATAGGACCAAAATAATGGAGCTGGCAATTGTCTTATACTGTTTAGATCTACAAGGGAAATAAAAAACTATGATTTAATTATGCCTCCAACTGCTTTGATCTATAAGAGAAATAAAAAACTATGATTTAAGAGATAGCCACTGTGTGTGCGTGCAGGCGGCGTGCGCAGGTGTGTGTGCATAATTTTTAATTATGTGTTCAACCAGTTTTTTTAATTTTAATTTTGTGTCTAATATATTTTTAAATTTTTAAGAGAAGTTAATATATCAACGATATGTTAGGCACAAAATTAAAGATCAATAACACTAACACCTATTAGACATCTTTTAAAGTCTAGGATCTCACTTGGTTTAAGTTGTTTAAAAATTCCATTGATCGAGCATCTTCTTCCTTCAAAACCATTGCCCCAATGAAGGAAATTGCTCACAATTCCATTTTGTCATTAAAAAAAAAAAAAATAAAACAGATGCGCAAGAGATTCGACTTGTCGAAGTCGAATAAGGTAGAATGGAACGGGCAAAAGATCATTTTATTAGGAAACCAAGGCGTTGGATTTGGGAACTTAGCCGCAACCGCAGAGAACATGCAGCCAGGAAAGGAAATAAAGCCAACTCAAGCTACAGATCTCCTCATGAAAGCCGCTACAAATTGCTGTGGCCGATTGATCGACCGATTCTGTTGCTTGTGTTTCATTAAGTCTTGTATGTATATGAATGACAGGTGCGTTGTGGCCTTTACACAACTCTCTGCCGCTCTTGCCTGCTGTGAGATCTTTAATTGCTGCTTTGAATTATGTGAATGTGAATGTTTCTGATGTTAATAATATTATACCATAAGCTCACAGATTAAGATTATATATTGTTTTCTCACACCCTTTGTTTTAGTGTTGTTGAATGTTGATTAATTGTTGTTGTAAGAGAAATTTGCCTCTTTACAATCCCTCCTCCCCAGAAGATTGTAGGAGAGGTTTTGGTTGGTGAAGTTGAACAGTTGAGGATGGATTTACTGAGGGTTATTATGTGTTCTAAAAGAAATATTAACAGAGTTGGGCCGTCTCGAATGGACTTCCAGAGTGCCTTTGATTCGAGAAAATATTTTGAGCATAGTTTATTAGTTAAAACATCTTTACCTATTAAGAAATAAAAGCATGAGTTGTTGTTAATTCACTTTCTCATAAAATTATTGGCTAAATTATAAAAAATACCCCTGAACTTTGAAAAATGTTTCAAAAGTATCA
This sequence comes from Luffa aegyptiaca, assembly GCA_017139565.1. NCBI lineage: Eukaryota > Viridiplantae > Streptophyta > Magnoliopsida > Cucurbitales > Cucurbitaceae > Luffa > Luffa aegyptiaca. Next base: position 784,842 of record CM029399.1, on the reverse strand, counting down.
TTGTCGTTAATTTTTGGATGGAAACCGTTAGAATTTAGGGTGAGAGGAGGAAAAAAGAAGAAGCATTTTTCAATAAGGATATTTTTATTTTTATTTTTTTGAAAGTTCAAGGGTGTTTTTGAAACCGAAACTTTAACGGTTTCAGTCCAAAAATTAACAACAAGGGTACTTTTGAAACATTTTTCAAAGTTCAGGAGTATTTTTGAAACTTTTCAAAGTTTAATGGCATTTTTTAAACAAGCCCCATAATTCATGGGCATTTTTTATAATTTAGCCAAAATTATTTGTAGGGTGCTTTTGACTTGGACACTTGAATGAGGAGCACTTAAAAAGTGTTTTTATTAAGTTAAAAGTCTAGTATTAAAGTGATATGTAATTATTATTATTATTTTTAAGTATGGTGTTTGTAAAAATGGGGTACTTTTGCTAAAAACATGTTACATAAACATTTATTGACATGCCATTTATATATTTTTATTTATTTTTTTGTTGAACTCACTGATGGTAGGATGTGAGAGATGAAATTATCAAATTTAAGAAAGGTAATAAGTGTCTTATCTCATTGTGTTGTGTTCAAATGGACAAATTCAATAGTTGAATCAATATCATCATAAGATCAGTAAAAATAGAAGTAAATTGAAATCGAACAATATTAAAAAGTAGGTTTGACGTGTTTTTCATATGATAAACAATAATTTCAATAAACAATAAGCACTCTAACTAAAAAAAACACTTTTTTGATGATTGTGTTTGTTTGTTAGAATAAGATGATCGTACTTACAGTTTAAGAAGTTTCTAGCTCATCTTGAATTTTAAAACATCTTTATCTTCTCTCAGGATCCGTAGATTCAAAACCCTTAGGTATATTGTAATATCCTAAAAGTAGTTAGTGTTTATGAAATGTGATTTTAACATGTACTTATCAATTATCATACACTAATCAAAAGTATAGAAGCTTTTTTTTTTTTTTTTTTTTTTTTTTTTTTTTTTTTTTTTTTTTTAATTGTATGTTGCAGCAAACCTACAAACTTACTCATTCATAAGATTTTTTTTATTTTTTTATTTTTAAATTTTGGAGAAATTGAATTACGATAGAATTATGGTTAAATTATAAAAAATGCCCCTGAATTTTAAAAAGTTTCAAAAATACTAATAAACTTTAAAAAATGTTTAAAAAATACCATTGTCATTAATTTTTAGATGGAAACCATTAAAAATTTCAGTTTCATTAATACTCTTTAACTTTCAAAAGATTTTAAAAAATAACCTTATTAGAAAATGCTTTTTTCTTATTTTCCTTATCCAACCGTCTTCCATGAAAATTAATGAGAAGCTTTGCCTATTTTTCATGTATTCATACACTAGGAGCTTTTATTTTAGTTCAACACATCATCCCAAGAGCTTGACTAGATTTTCGGTAATGGCATTTTCGACGGTTTTAACAGTTTCCATCCAAAAATTAACTGCAATGGGTATTTTTGAAACGTTTTGTAAAATTCAGAGGGAATTTTTGAAACTTTTTAAAGTTTAGGGACATTTTTGAAACAAACCCCATAGTTCAGGGGTATTTTTTATAATTTAACCTAGAATTATTTCTGTTGAAAAAAGAGAGAGATAAAAGGAGGGAGACGGAGTCAGAAATCGGTCGTAAACTGACAAAGTCCAGCCCACTCCACACGTCCTCTTCTAACTTGATAAATCCAGTCCGTTTTATATTTCATTTGGACAAATCCTCTAATCCTTCGGCTTCGCGTAAATTCCAAGTTACCGCGATCTTCTTCCCCTCTCTCTCTCCATATATATACTGCACGCGCCCCTCGTTTTGTAGCACTTTCTACTTTCCCGCCATTGCACTGCTCTACAAGTGCTCGAGTTTCTGTTCTCTTTCTTGCAGCTTCTCAATCTCCGCTCCACGAATCGCAGGTACGTGTTTCAATCGGTTATGGAGTAAGTAGAGAAACGGAGGTTAAGAAACTGCAGGATTCGTTATCGTTCTTGAAATTACTGACTATTTGTTGAAACGGATTGTATGTCGAGCTGTAGCAGTAGTGTTTTTGGATAATAACTGAGTTCCTTTAATCTGTTGTTCTCCGGCCTGGCGGCCTTGGAAGTTCTGAGTTCAATTGATTTTTGTGAACTTGATGCGATTGCGAAATGTCAGGTGAATTTCTGTGATTATGTTGTGGTTGATATCATTGTTGTTGCAGTTACGTTCAGGAAATGACGATCCGTTTACTTTTGGTCGGTTCGCGGTTTCTCCTTTCCTTAGTCCTCGTCGCTATCGCATTTTCTGGCGTGTAAGTAAAGCCATGGCGTCATGTTTTCTTTTGAAATTTTTCGATCATCTGGTTGCTTAGGTGTGCGTAAAGGAATCTAGAATTTGTCATCAGCGTCGATAATCATACCGTTTTCGTTCAATTTGAGATAGGAGCTAGGTACGTATTGATATCATTTACTTGTATCTTAAGATAGAACTCGTGTTCGATGATTTAACTAATCGAAGGAATATCAAATTAATTGCTGATGGAAATTAAAGAAAATCCTGGCTGCAAATTTCTGTTATCTATAGATGATTCTGTTGAGCAATTTTCGGACCTGATTATTACTATTATTATTTTTTACCTTTAAATCCAATGAAATTAATTTCACTTATTTTCTTTATATATATATATATTTTGGTTGTGCTGCCTTCTCTTGAAGATTCTGGTCACGAGCGTTGAAATTGCGTTCTCCATTTCTGTTTATTATGATCAATGATGTTAACATCGTGATATTAGAATTTAGAAATGAAACTTTACTGTCTCAATTTACTTTGATCTATCTGACTCTGACATTTTTACTCATCGTTGCTTTTTTTAATGTTTTTGAAGATCTCTTTCTCATTTACATGATAAATAATTCTTAAAATACTGAATGCCCTGATTTTAGGTTCGCAAGTAATGGAAGTACGGAAACGGAGAAAACTTTGGCTATGATTAAACCAGATGGATTGCGTGGTAACTACACTGATAGAATTAAAAGGACCATTGTGGAGTCAGGTTTTAGAATTTTGAAGGAAAGAATAGTTGAATTGGATGAGGATAGAGCAGGTCGCTTTTATGCTGAACATTCGTCAAAAAGCTTCTTTTCTAATCTGGTCAAATACATGACAAGGTGTATATTGAATCTTAGAAATGTTGTCAAGTTTCCTATGCAAATAATCATTTGCATAATTTTATATGTTCTGTGGTACTGTTGTATCGATGCTGGTGTGGTACCTCACCGCACCTTTGTTATTGCATCTTTTATGCCTGCATTTGAACCGCTTTCATTGTGCATTAATTTGCTAGCAAGTGGTGCATATCCTTCACCTCATGAAATATATGCAGCAATCACACCCCCATCTGCCTGCACTCAAACAAAAATTTGAAAAATGTTGATATTGAGATTACTAATTCATTTATCTTACTCTCCTTTCAAATAATGTCAGTTAATGATACACATCTCAAGCTTATAAGATGTTCGTTAGTGTGCTTCTCCACCTCGAGCCATATCCAATAGTTTAACTTAGTTGAAACATGGATCTTTGTATAGCAGAAGACATTAAAACCAATCTGGTGGGCTTGTAATCTGATTTTAATGTAAATGGTGGGCTTGTAATCTGATTTTAATGTAAATGGTTTAAACAAACATGAAATTTCTCTAGAATTGTGCGATCCTGTATTTCAGTTCTTGCATAATGGTGTTCTTCCTCTGTCTAACACTACTCATCAGTGGCCCAGTATGCATTATGGTTTTGGAGAAACAAAATGCAATCGCAGATTGGCGTGCTATGATTGGGCCAACAGATGCAACGAAAGCTAAGGCTACACATCCCAATAGGTCATATAAATGTTTATCTTTGTCCCCATATATACTTTGCCTCCAGAAGTTTGATACATGAATTTGATACTGATGTCGATATAGTTGCTACCAGTGCATTTTTAGTTTTGGTTTTCATTAGGGTCTTTTGCATGATTCAGCATTAGGGCAATGTGTGGCTTGGATTCGGAGAAAAATTGTGTTCATGGTTCAGATTCTATTCAATCAGCTCAAAGAGAGATCTCATTTTTCTTTGAAGAGGAAATTGGTAAGATCTATTCCTTTCATTGTATATATTTAAAATGCGTACTTTTATTTGTTTGTGCATATTCTATCATCGTTCTTTAGTACTGTGATATTTTTTACTGTCACATGTATAGCTTTCTGTTGATATCATAATCCTATAAACAAAAGTAGAGATTTCTTGTTGATTGATGGAGAGTTGAAATATACGTTGTACCTGATTTTTGCGGTTTTAGAAACAGAAGTTGTAAATTCTAGACAGGAAGGAAATGTGGGTGGGGAACAAAATGAAGCTATATTTATCAGCCGTTCACGACAGAAACCACATATTTTTAGTTTATAAAGAATTTAGTATATATGTTTCTCATAGAAAATGATAAAACAAAACTTTTCTTTAGTTCTTCTCCCACAAGGCACGGTCCTCAAAAGCCTACTTTCTTTGTTTGTTATTGTACTTCTTTTGACAGGTGAAATGGTTGGAAAACATGATGAATTATAATCATTAAGCAGTCTGTGTATAAGCATGACTAGGTCTTATACACGCCTCTTTATTTTGATAAATCTCAAATACCAAAAGTGGATTGCTACCAGCCCCCACCCAATTTTCTTCTGGACGTTGGCGAGCCGATACCTTGTATTGCGCACACCGCTCACACTTATTTGTACATTTATATGCTATTTGTGGATGTTATATTTATGCTCAGTGCCTGTATTAGAAATTTAGAACCTGTTCTCTGATGACCGGCCTATTAGTTTTATTATCTTTTGTTACTTTTGAGAAAGGTTTGTTTTGTGTGGACCCGTAAATGCTACTATTAGGAAGATAAACTAAAACCATAGGTTGGTGATGAAGGGTCCTGTGGCTTCTTTAGTTGATTAAGGTTTAGGGTCTATTTATTTGCTTCATAGATTTAGTTAGACATGCCGGACCGGCAATTGTTCCTGTTTGGCCTGGTAGCAAACTTAAGCTATTAAATGATGGGCTGCAATGCTTTTAATCACAAATTCACAATTTGTCAATCAATAAAATAACTTCAATATTTTATAGTTCTATAGTTTTAGTTAGACATGCTGGACCAGTAATTGCTCCAGTTTGAGTTTTGTTCTTTTCAATCCTCATGAGTTTCTTCCTTAGGACTGACCTAACGTGTGCAGTTGCACTTAAAGCCAGTCAAATTTTCAAGTGAGGAGTGTGTTTTCTTTACCTTCTTTCTTTCTCCCTCTCCTTTTTCTAAAATATTTATGTTGAACCGTCAGTCTGACCAGACCGTTCCATAACCAAAACCTAGTTCTTCTAAAACCTTGTTGCAGAAAATCATCATTCTTCCTCTACCAAGCACAAATGTGTCCACAATGCACATTAGCAGATTTTGGTTGTGGAAGATTTCAAGCCTGATCATTCGTCTCTAATTTCTTAAACAGTTTGTTTCTCATTGAAAAAAGCATAAATAAATAAAATAAAAACCATTGTTCTGAAAAATTGATCATCTATAAAAACAAACTAAAAGTGTAAAAAGAGAAAATAACTTTGGTTGAAAGTAAGTTGGTTCGTGTTTTGACTGGAAGGTAGTTTAGAGGGGGAGACAGAGAAGATATTGGGATTTGAAACTCAGGGTTCTAAATACATTGAAGCTTCAACTATACACACGCATGAATTATTGTATGAACGTATACTTGATTCCTTGGTGGTCAAGCTACATGTTTCCATATTGTTCGAGGCTGACCATTTCATTTTTAATTGTGTTTTCTTTACTCTATTTCTAGGCTTTGTGTTATTTATTTGCCCAAAAGATTCAATAGCCGAAACCAGTTCAGCCTTACAAACGAAAATGAAAAATGAAACTAGAAAGAAAATGATGACAAGTTAGAATATAAGAATATGCCAGTTATACTACATAAACCAAAGAACAAGGGAGAGCGATAGAGGGTAAAAATCTCTGAAAACCCGAGGAGAGAATGACGAAGAAAGAAAAGGATTATGTAAGAAATCCCATCTTATTTACAAGAGATGCAACTTTGGACTTGGTCATATGGCTTTACTTCCATAACCCCTTTAAGCCCCAATATTTTTCTCCATTGGTATTCCTGAGTATGTACAGGTGTAGGTGTATAGGAGAATCTTTAATCTAAAGGCATGGAAAATCCATTTTGTCCCACTTGTAAATTGGGATCCGAATATGTATAGCATGGGCCTATGGCATCCTTTCCATGCCATATTTGTACTCCGACCTAAATATGTATATCTACAGATCTTAATATGTGGATATGCGTACTTCACATTTGTTTGATCATCTGAAATAACCTTTCACATTTTGTTTGATCCAATGAAAACTGTAAAGTGTAAAGTATGGACCTATGGCATCCTTTCCGTGCCCCCTTGGTCTAGTTGCCATAAGCCTGAAGACTGATTGGTTTTCCTTGTTAGCGAACTCTTGTGGGAAAGTGAGATGGTAGTTTTGTAACTTTATGTTTGATAGACGCTTGGCTTTGAAACATTTATGGCCGGAAATTAAATGTCTTTGATAGATATCCATAATTTAAACATTTCCAGTATATTTGGGTTTAGAGTTATTCCTATCAATTTCAAAGAGAGAAAAGTCAGAGAGAGAGGAGAAAAAAAAGATTTAGAGGGAGAAAAATTAGAGAGTGAAAAGTTAAAGAGTGAGTGCTATGTTAGAGAGATAATATTAGAAGAGAGAGAATAAAATGTTAGGATGAGATATAAGTTAAAGATGGAGAGATATGTTAAAAGAGAGTATTAGTTAGAGAAAGAGACTGAAATGTTAGAGAGAGAAAAGTTAAAGAGCTAGAGATATGTTAGATCGAGAATATTAGTTAGAGAAAGACAAAGAAAAAGAAAAATCAGAGAGAAAAGTTAAAGAGCAAGAAATATGTTAGATAGAGAGTATCGGTTAGAGAAATAGAAAGAAAAATTAGGGAATATCGGTTAGAGAGAGAAGTTTGAGAGAAAGTTGTATTAGAGAGAGACACATTAGGGAGAAAAGGAGAAATTTTAAGGAGAAAATTTATAGATAGGGTAAGATAAAGTAGTTAGAGAGTAAAAGACGAAAAAAATAGAGAGATTTAAGTTATAGATGGAGAAATTTTATAGAGAGATATGTTAGAGAAATTTTCATGAGAAAAAAATTTAGGAGAAATTTTATAATTTTAGAGAGAGAAAAGTGAGAAACCTATGTTAGAAGAGAGTGAAATAAAAGTAGTAAAGAGATGGAGTTTTTTTTTTTTTTTCCTCTTTCTTTCTTCTTTTCTTCTTTCTTTCTTCCTCTCTCTCTGGAGAGAGAAATTTAGAGAGTGAAAAAAGTTAGAAATATATATGTTAGAAAGAAAAATAAATTAGAGACAGGAAGAAAAAAGGTATTAGAGAGAAGCTTTAGAAAGACAAAGGTTGGGAAAACTATTAAAATTTTAGAGAGAAAATTGTGAGATATATTAGAAGAGAAACAGAAATAAAAGTAATAGAGAAATGAAAATTTTAGAGAATTTTTTTTAGACAGAAGTTAAAACGAGAAAATTATTAGAGCATTGTAAGTCAAGAAATAAAAAAGTGTTATAAGAAAAAACGAGATTTGGAAAAATAGATATCTGTTTTTGAAAACTATATATTTTTTTAGTTTTTAAAATTTACTCATAATTCAAAAATGTTTTTAGAAAACAAAAGTAGAAAGCAGAATTGATTATCAAACAGACACTGTTTTCAAAAACAAAACAGAAAATGAAAGTGTTACCAACTGGTCCTAAAGGTCGAAGTCATAGATCTCAAGTTGATGCGAGTATAAATTTGTTGAACCACTGTGTCACTAATCCTTGAGTGTATTTTTGGATTCTGGTTTTCTGGACCACATGGCGCAAGAATCCTATTTTTAATAGGGTGGTTAGCATAGCGGTATATGCTGCCTTGCACTACAGCATTGAAGGGACAATCTTTTGAACCTTTGGGCGCTTTAGTTTGATTAGGCTTCTAACTAACTTTCCTCTTGGGTTGATAATTAAGCTCCATAATGTTGATACTTAGAACCGTGTATTTTTGTTAGCGGTTTCTTCTCTTTTTATATGATCAATTGTCAATTCCTTGTACTAATCATATTGACATTTTAGCATCCATTAGATATTCTTGTTTTTGACGCCAACGTAAATACACTTCAACTGGTTAAGATACGTATCTTTGACCAAGAGATTAGAAGTTGGAGGCTCCAATCCTTGTCCTACTATATTGTTGAACTAAAAAAAGAACTTCTTGGCGATGGAGCTGATAGAGACTTTTCGTAGCTATTTAGTTCCTTTAGCCATTACTATCAACTCTTTCGAATCCTAACCAGATAGCATTGCCGATCCTATCAAGGAATGGTATAGAAACATACGAGGACCTAGTGAACAGCCAGGAACTGAGGATCTATTCTCTGCTCGTGGGACAATACCCCCATAATTCATACAATTAGAGAGTCAAGATACTCTATTATGCCCTTTGCCTCAATTCTTGAGGTATTTGTGGATATGATAGCTAGAAGTTTCCATTTGATTAAAAGAAGATTTAATGAAAAGCGAGCTAGTCAAACCATTGGATGATACAAGTCCACGCAATACCAGGTCTTAGTTTATGGTTGCCAACCGCAATATTTGCCTTCCAGAATTAGGAAGTCTAGCATATCGTTTCTCTTCTTAGCTTGGGTTTGTAAACCCTAGACATCTACTAGATGCATCGCTCACATGGTTTCTTATCTTTCTTTTAAAATAAGCCATGTCTTGGTTGGAGTGATTCTTTTCTGACTCCTTCCCTCCATTTTTTATTCCACTTTTATGATTTTCTTTTCCCCTCTTCCTTTTCCCTGCATCTCGAGGAACTTTTGAGGGATGAGACTAAAATGACGAACCTAGTGACGATTATGATGTAAAGATATTTAAGCTTCGGATATTTTTTTCATTAGTTTGGTCACGGAGTTCGTCATCTCAATTATCTTCACTATTTTTGCTTTCCCTTCATTATTTTGAATCCGTGTTAATATATCAACCGTACTCTGTGACAGCACATTTATGAACTAGATCTTTTATTTTTTTAATAGTACTAGATTTTTTTTTGGGTTGAACAGTTTATGAACTAGATTTGAATGTGAATTTTTAACCTATAGGAAGGGTTACTGATGACTTATTTGGCTGTTGTAGTAGTTCATTGAAGAGAGTTGTATGGACTAAAATCAGGTAGTTTAAATTAGCTAATACTGTATTTTTTTTTAATTTAATTTAAAAACCAGTACGAAATACGAAGCCTTTTATTTGTTGAGGGTATTCTGCACCCTGATGGGGACACGACAGAACGTTTTAAACCAAGTATCTAAACACCAAGCAGTACTGTGCTGAAAATTTTTTAAGTCTCTTCGTTAGTAGAAGATATTATTGGTATTAGCAACGGTAATAATCTATGATGTTAGAGGAAGAGCTTGTGGCTGGAATCCAAAAGGGTGAGTATTACTTTCCCGTTCTGTTGAAAAGAACGTGGAGAGATCCGAGAGTTGGCTTGGTTTGTGGCATCTTTTTAGGAGCAAAGGCTCCGAGGAAGGAATAAAGTTAGAATTTTTCAACCCACCCGGTTGGTACGACTGCCGATTATTCATTATGTGATTAACTTTGTCGTGACACGTGGCCAAAAGGTTTCAAGGTGGCCACTTGCTTGGGGTTTCGTTGGGGATTTGATCTGGGTCCATTGTCCAAATTGGAAAAATTCCTAGCGCTACTGTAGAATAGTGAAATCATTGGTTTTCGATGTGATCTCCAAGCAAAAAGCTTGCGGATTTGTCAGTGTGATGCTTGTATTTGGTCAATTTATGTTGCAAAGAGGGTTTGACTGTTTGAGAATAATAGTGTTAGATATAAGTTCGTCAATTTTTGGATTGCTCGAAAGTAGATTCGTGACATGGACCCTATATTGCAAACGAAACCAAATATCACATCCATTTAATTAACAAATAGGTTCGATTCCAAGTTCAAGATTAATTGGAGCCCAGTGAAAAGGTATTTGAAGACGTCATTGCGATGCCACAATAATTTTGCTTAAGCCTTATGGTGCTAGAATACTCATGTCTAGTCTAGTCATGCTGTATGGGTGTGATGGTGCAAAAGAGCTAGTGTCACACTGTCTTAATGGTGATAGTAGCTTAAATGAATTCTCTCTTTCGTTACTCCTGGACATTGTGGAGCAACAAAGGCTTGCATCGTGATATGAGCTTGATTTTGCAACCTACAAATAGGTGTCAAACAACTTATTAGAATTGTTGAGGATTAGGAACATTTGAATTGGGCTAGTATTACGAGGTTTTAGTTGGGAGAAAATTGGGTGGGAGGACCCCTTCGAGTGATTTTCCTAAAAGTGTTTTGAGATTGTATGAGATCTCTATTGTTCTTCCATTATTGTGATCTCCATTTTAGGTGAAGTGATAAAGTTAGTATAGAAATTAGTACAAAGTTCATTTAGGCGTGAACTTTAATAAATGTATAATGTAGTTTTTTTTAATTGATTGATTGATTAATTATTAATATCTTTTTACTTTCCTTTTTATTATCATTGTCTAATCAACTGGTAGGAGAATGAAAATTTAGGGTCGTAATATGGTAATTTGAAAAATTTTGGCCGAGGTTAAAGATATATCTAACCACTCCCATATGGGTGTAGACAATCACAGTTCACATGACATAACCTAGTGTACGATGTGCAATTCATTTGTCTTTGATAGGATTGTTTATGAAGAATAATTGGAATGGATCGAGAAGGAGAACCCCACTTTCTATTTCTAAGGATAGGAGTTCCTACCTTCTTTATTCTGTTGTGGAGATCCATAAAGAATTCCTTTCTTAGGGCCTTTAAGATCAGATTAGAGGATTCATAAGTAATTGGTTTGTGGTTACTGTTGAAAAATTTGTGGATTTTGTGAAATAGTGACTTAAGGAGCAAGTCCAGGAGCCGTGTGTACCTAGACATATTGGTACTTTATATAGCAAAGTATATACCCTAAAAGGATACCATGTTTCTTAAAGCTCAACTAGGCCAAAATTTTCAAGCCTTTTTCTTTTGTTTCTTTTTCTTTTTCAAGCCTCTCCTGCTTTTGGCTTGCGCACTGTGTCTAAGCACTATAAGAAGAAGCTTTATGCCTTCATGGGTTGGAGGTGGTTCGTTTATACTGTAGCCGAATGATTTATACAAACTTTAGGAACATGTGTCGACATTTTTTTTTCAGAAAAAAAATTAGGAACATGTCGACATGATCAGTAGTAAACTGTCAGATTCCATTAGCGGCTGCTGGTTTCATGGATTGTATTATCTTTTAGACTTTAATATTGTTGAAATGGTATTTGTAGAAGTATTATATTACCTTATTCACTCTAGGGATTGAGTATAATCGCATTTGATTCAATATATATTCTTGATAACAGTTATATAATATTTCTTGTTTCCAAAAACATAGAAAATGTGTTAGAGGAAATATTAATTAGAAAGTTGTGGGAATTCGATGAAGAGAAATTAGTGAGGATAATGTTTATAGGGAGGAGAAATTGTCAAATTCGTGAGAAGAGTAGTTTGTAATAGAAAGTTTGTATATGTTTATCGATCAAATTTTGGCGGAAAATGTGTGAGAGAGAAGCAAAGAGAGATTAGATTAATAGATAGAGGGGACTTAATTAAGAAGTCCAGGGATGGCAACGGGGCGGAGTCGGGGATGCATTCCCATCCCCATCCCCGTGGAGATTTTTAATCCTCGTCTCATTCCCCGTTTCGAAGAATCGGGGTCGGGGTCGGGAAATCCCCGTTCGGGGATCGAGTCCCCGCAAGGAAATCCCCACTTTTTCATTCTTTTTTTAAATTATTTTTTAACAAAAATTAATTAAAATTAAGATATATATTAAAATTATACATACTTTTATATTAATATTAGTATTATATTTATTTATTTATTTAAATACTTAATTTTTATAATATTAAACACGTTTTATTATAAATTTAAACACCTAAATTAAAAGAAAAAGAAAAAATATAAACTAAACAATACAATAAACCAAAACTTAATAATTAAAAAGCAAAAAAAAAAACTTTATAGAATGTTATTAGTAATATAAGAATAATATTATTATTGTAAACAATTATAATATATATTTAAAAAAAATATTCGAGGTGGGGATACCATCTCCATCCCTGCCCTGTCCTCGATTGGAGACTCAAAAAGGATCTTGGTTTGACCCCATACCCAGTCAAATTGGGGATTTCTCGCGGGGATTTTTGTCATCCCTGATCTTGGGAGAGATACTAAAATAAAGTATGATTATAAATTTAGAATGAAATAAAATAAGTTTAAATCCTATTTTGGTTCCTAAATTTTCAAGCTTGTTCAATTTTGGTATTAAACTTTTAAAATGTCAATTTTAGTTCCTAAACTTTCACATTTGTCCTCAAACTTTTAAAATGTCTATTTTGGTCCTCAAATTAGTGATGTAGCTTCAAATATTTGTATTAGTATATTAATATGGAGACGATTTTCAGTCAAATAAGTTAGAGACGAATATTGAACAAAGCAAATTTAAGGTAGAAAAGTAATATAGTAAGGACTAAAATGATTATATTTTTAAAGTCTAAGAACTAAAATAGATATTTTGAAAATTTAAAACAAACAAATCAAACTAAATAATTACAAATTTTCTAGCGTCTCGATTTTTTAGGCCCCGTTTGGTTCATGATTTGAAAATTGTTTTCGAAAATAAAGAATTCAGCAGAAAACGAAAACAAATTTCTTATTTCCATTATATCTAAAAACATGTTTGGTTTCAATTTAAAAACTTTAAATTTGAATTCAAAATTTGAAAACTGTGTTTGGTTATGAATTTGAAAATGCATAAAAATATTAATATGTGCTTGGTAAAATTACTTTTTTTTTAGAAAAAGTTAATTTAATATGATTAGTTTTCTACTTAACTTTTATTCATTTTTAGAGAGATTATAAATCAATGATGCTGGAATTGATTCTTCAAAAAAAAAAAAAAAAAATTTGTTGGAATTGAAATTATAAGGAAAAAAAAGATATACCATATAGTTGTATTATATGAAACTTTTGATTTGTAAAGTGGAGGAGTATATCAAAATAGGTAGAATTATGTAAAAAGTAAAAATAAGATGTATCATGTGTTTTTAAAGTTGTATCTCGTGTTTCCATTATTTTGAAAACAAAATTGGAAAACAATGAAAACAACATTTTATCGTTTTTGAAAACAGGCAATTTTTTGAGTTGTTTTCGAAAATTGTTTTTGAAAATAGGTATACCAAACACGTTTTCATGGTTTTCCTTGTATTTTTTATTTTCGAAAACATAAAAACGAAAACGGATCATGAACCAAACGAGGCCTTATTTTTTTTGGAAAATATTCTAGTGTCTGATTTCATGTTTATTCTATTTTATTTCTTAATTTTTTAAACATTTTTGTTTTGGATTTCAGAATTTTGTATGCCACTAATTTTTTTTTAATGAATTATTTAATCAAAATTTGATACAAACATCTTTTATTCGTTCATTTAATCACTATTTACAAGTCACACACAGCTTAAGGGTTAGGTTTCCTCCATTTCAAAAAAAAAAAAAAATCCAAATAGATTTAGATATTTTATTAAATGGTTAATGAGAAATATTAGGGTCCGTTTGGTAACGTTCTCGTTTCTTGTTTCTTGTTTCCAATTTTATTAAGAAATCTAAGCATTGAATAACTATGTATGTTTTTTGTTTCTCATTTTTTAGAAACACTCCCAAATTTTGTATAGAACTTTTGGGAACAACTAAAACTAGTTTCTCATTTTTTGTTTTTGTTTCCAATTTTTTCCGAACATAAATAAGAATATGGGTTTATTATTATTAAATGTATAGGTGTTAGGATCATGAAATTCTATTTTTCTTTATTAAAAATGAAGAAACGAAAACAAGAAACGAGAACGTTATCAAACGGGCCCTTAGTGGCCAAAGGAAGATCCAAATATAATAAATTCCAAAGATACGTCCTTTAAGATGAACCCTACTTCGAAAAATTTCCATGGCTCGAATTTTTTGGTATTTCCAAAAGAGGAAGTCTTGGCTTAGTCCAATTTTCAGAAAATATTGCTAAAATTGTTCCTCCATGAGCCAAGAGATGGGCTCTTTAGGATTTCTTAGAAAAATGGTCAACAATGTAATATTATCAATTTCTCGGAAAAAGATGCCCAACGTCTTCAAATTCCAATTTCCAACTGGATGAATATTTTATAAACTAGTGTGAGCCTTTTTTTTTCCTAATTTTTTTTTTTATAGATAAAGGTAATTAGAAGGGATGATTTGAATTTGTAAACAGATTTCTCATCAGATCTTGTTAGGCTTTTACCATAGCACATCATGACTCTATTCCTAAAAAAGACAAAAATGAGTTGCAATTTGTACTACTTTTTTTTTGTTTAATTATTTTCATCGTAAAACTTTGATATTTAGTCAATTTTAATGATTACAATTTCGTACTTTTTTGTTTTAGAAATTCTTTGGGTGTACTTTTTAAATTATTTGTATTTATAAAATGTTCTGTGTATTGATTTATAAAAATTTTCTGTTAATTCTAATTTTATTTTAAAGTTTTCTTTATTTGTTTAACTTACTGATTTAAAAATATAACAATTTTAAGTTTTTTTTTTTAGAAAAAGAAAATTTAAGTTAAAGTTTACTTAAGAAGACAATTATTTATATCTATGAATTGTTAACTTTAAAAGCATTAAACGAATGCATAAAAATAACAAAATGTTGTTTTTGTTTGCCTTTTCTGTTTAATTTGTTTTAAAAGTAATGTTAAGTCTGGAGAACTGCTTTTTGTTTAAAATATAGAAATTAGTGTCATTTGTTTTAATAGTTCGTATAGTTTTTTTCTTTTATTGCGTGTGTAAATATATAGTAGGAATATTCAACTTTATGTACCAAATAGACCAGTCATGAACCATCCCACGGTGTCTTATGTCAGCCATATTGCTAAGCACAAAGTTCTTTGAGTGAGTTCAAGGATTTTCTAATAGCAATGTTCAAGTAAAGTCTAGGATTTTCTAATAGGGACTACAATAGAATAGATTTTTTTTTTTTTTTTTTTTTTTTGAAATGCAATAGAATAGATTTTTAAAGTTATGAGTTTAAAGCCTAAAATATTGACTAATGTTTTTAGATTTTTTTTTTTTCAATCAATAGTGCTCTTTTTTTCAATGATACTATCAAAATTACATTCGTGAAAATCCAAAATTTTAAATTGCCTTTTCTTTTTAATCCGAAAGATCTTAGACTGAATGAAAATTTTAAATTATCAAAAGTTGAGGGTTGCAATATTATTATTATTATTATTTTTGAAGAACGTTTGCAATATTATTTATATATAATCATTATGCTTTCTTCTCATTTGAAATTAAGTATACTTGATGCAGAAAGGATAATATATTTGATGCGTTAAGTTATTATTTTAATTTTAGTTTTTTTTAAGAATTATTAATTTTATCAATGTGTTAACTAGTATAGTCAAAATTAATTAGTTGGCCTTTGGGATGGTTGTGAGTGCCCTTGGATTAGTGATGGTAGGGCCCGATACTAGATTACTAAAATTATATATATATATATATATATATATATATTTTTTTTTAGAGAGTTTTTTTTCCTTCATAAATTTGATCACGATATTAAATTTATACAAGTAAGGATTTTTTTTTTTTTTTTAATTCATCAACCTTTGAGGGTGGGGGACCTCTGACCTCTTGGTTGAAAGTATATGTCAATTACCGTTGAGCTATGCTCACTTTGACATACAAGTAAGGAAACTTATAAATTAGATCAAAGTTTTTTTAATTTTATTTATTATTATTATATTTTTTTGGGAGTAAAGAGGCCAAAAGAAGTAAAAGGAAAATAAATGTGTATTGTTTAAAGTATTGATCAATTATTTTTTGAAAAAATATTAAATTTGATTCTACTTTATTTTGCTGTCTTTAATTCATTAAAATTGCTGATCATATAAGATAATGACAGTTTGATTTGCATCACCGAAAGTTGATCATTGGTTGTATCATACATGTTGATGTATTTTCTTCTTTTTCTTTTTAGTACGGTTGTATGTTGATATACTTATTTGCATGTGATTATATTCCTGTGTGAATGCAATATAAAACGTGACAAATTATATAGAATGGTCCGTAAATGTGTAATGAAATACTTAAACCATTTATAGTACAAGAAGCGTATCTCAAAAAGAGTAATGTTTAAAATGACTAGGATGTACAGTAAAAACTTTTTTTTTTTTTTTTTTTTTTTTTTTTTTTTTTTTTTTCTTTCTTTCTTTCTTTCTTTTTGAAAATTCTCATAACTTCCTAGTTGCTTTCATTTATCATTGATTAGTGGAACAATCATAATATGACTATCGAATGTGAGAAATTATTTAATGAGACTACCACAATGTGTCTCCCTGACATCTGTAAATAATCATTAGAGATGGATTTGAAAATTTGTGTGCTTCCTAATAATCATTGGATACAAATTTGAAGTACTTTTACAATTTCTCTCTCATATATTCAACAGTATAAAATTGCCAGTTACATTGGGACGGACTCTTGGAATAATTTCTCCTTAGAATAGTGAATGCCCACCTCGTGTAATTCTCATTACCATTAGATTAAAGACGTATGGGGATCAACTCCACCTTTTTCTACTTAGCAGTTGTCTTAGGATTTGCATCTCAAGATCTGACGGACAAAATTTTGACACGGTCGGTTGTATAGAGGATGTTCCAGAATTGAACCCGCAGAATCCTCCTTTTGTAGTCTTATTAAATTACAGGAATTAAATTATTCAATTTTATAGAGAATGTTTTTCATGCTAGTGGTGTATGTGCATTCGAGGTGTATAAGAGGAAGAATCAGCAATGACTTTCAGGAGGAGGATTTAGAGTGGGAACTGAGAGGCCAGTGTTTGGGAACTTGAACCATTATAACTTGCTGTGATTGAGCAAGCTTCTTCATCAAACTTGCCAAAATTCTGCACTTGTTTTGATCATCCCAATACTCGCCATTGGCTTTTAAGATCTGGTTCTGAACTTCTCAGTTTTGTAGATAACCCATAACCTTCTTCTTCACAGCTCTCTCCATTTTCTTCATACAGCTTCAAGTTGTATCGTTAGTTGAAGATGAAGGTGAGCTTAATTTTTAGCTCAAAACTTGGACTTCATTTTGTGTACTGTAGTTTGATGGAAGCTTGATTTTATCTATTTCTTCAATGCAGTTCTTCAGCTGGATGCAGACTAAACTAAATGGCAGACACGAGAAGAAAATCCCAGATACATTCTCTGCTTCTCGTAAGCTTTTTCTTCTCTTTTTTGCACCAATTTTTCCTCTGTGCTATGACTTCTTTATTCTCTGTTTCCATACTAGAAAAGTTCGTTTGCATGGATGATATGTATATATATATATATACCGTAGCTCTAGCTTAGAGGACAGTGTCATAGACTTGTAATCTTAAATCTTTTTTCATATTGAAGCAGAGGTTTTATGGGTTAATCGTTTGAAGGGTCTAAACTTAGATATCAGCTTGGTGAAGAAACAATAGTATGGAAAATAGATTCAGTGAAATGGTTTTGGTTGGATCCGAAATTTAGTTAGCTGGATCAAGATCCCAATGCAAACACCAACCTGCAGACATGGGTCCATGTGCCTAGTTTCCTCGACCCTTTAAATAAACTTTTAACGTACAAAATTTACCATTGTTTTACTTTCCCTCTTTTGTCCACTTTCATTAGTTTTATTAGGTGTGCAAATCAACCACTAATCAGATCCCAGAACTCAAAATATACATAGGACGATGAAATAATTCTTTTATTTTCACTTTTAGCTTCTGGATCTTTGAAATGGTTTAGTATTGCATTTTTATATCATTTAAGGTAGACACTTCGTACTTTCTTCTGTATAAATTGAATATGTTCAACCTCTCAATTTACAGAGCATAAAAAACAAGAGTCTCGAGAAGAGTTCAGCGATTGGCCTCATGGGTTGCTTGCAATTGGCACTTTTGGCAACAATGAGATTAAAGATGATTCTGAGAGACAAGACATACAGGAGGATCCATCTTCTTCAGAAGAGATAGTAGATTTCTCCCCTGAAGAAGTTGGTAAATTACAGAAGGAGCTGACAAAGCTTTTATCTCGAAAACCAAATGCTGAAAAGCAGGTTGCAGATCTTCCATTGGATAGATTTCTCAACTGTCCCTCAAGCTTGGAGGTTGACAGGAGAATCAGCAATCCACTTTGCAGTGATTCAGAAGATAAAGATGAAGATATTGAAAGGACTATTAGTCTTATCATTGGTAAATGCAAGGACATTTGCGCCGATAGTAAAAAGAAAGCGATCGGGAAGAAATCGATCTCGTTTCTGCTGAAAAAGTTGTTTGTTTGTAGAAATGGCTTCACTCCTATGCCACCCCCAAGTTTGAGAGAAACTCTACAAGAGTCAAGAATGGAAAAGGTAAATGTTGAATCTTCTTCAACTCTGATTTATGTGCAGGGTCGTTATTAAGTGTTGAATCTGATGATCTTTCCATTTCAATGGCAGCTTTTGAGAACAATTCTCCAAAAGAAGATCTCCCCACAAAACGCTTCCCGATCGTCGTCGTTAAAGAGGTACATAGAGGAAAAGCAGTCAACAAAAAACAGAAATGATGGAGAAGAAGAGCAGAAAAATGCTAAAGATGGATCCAAATGGGTCAAGACTGATTCTGAGTGTAAGTTCATTACTTTATATGTACATAAATTCACTCAGCTCAACATCCTTTTTCTTTTAGCTTTCTAACAAGTCCTTGTTTTGTAAATTGCAGATATTGTTCTTGAGATATAATTCTGTGTCCTCCAATCAATTTGCCATCTAACTGATTTGAAGAAGGTAAGAGCTGCTCTGGTCTCACTTTTTCAGTATGTTTCATTTTACACAACAGCAACTGATCTTCAAATTTCATGTCAAAATTTGACTATTGCAGATATTCAAACTCCAGCGTTTGATTTGATGTGGATCGAACGGTCGAGATGTTGTCGATCACAGCAAAAATATAGATCGTATTGACGGTGCCTAGTCTCTTTTTTTCATGGTTGTATGATGTTGTGGAAACAGTGCAACTCATGTTATGATACATCGTCAAAAGAGATTCTATAATGGACAGGGCTTTACATTTTTCACTTTATTTTACTTACATAATTCTTCTTCTTCTTTGATGTTGGGGTCTCTCTTTGTAACATATTTGAGGCAAATAACATTTTGTAATTGTTATAAAGTTGCCAAAGACATTATTGTTGGGTTATGTTTCCTCCCATCTTTTTTCCCCCAAATTTTACTCACTTGGCTGATTGGCTGATTTTGATTGAATTTGAACTCTATATATTGAATGATTCAATATGAATTAAGTAATTAAGTAATTCCAATGTGGGGATACATATCAAAATTTTTAAATTAGTTCAGACATGCTCAAGTTTGGTAATGTAAACTAGAACTTTATGATTGGGGATTTTTAGTTTTATGTATGGTCATGAATCAAATGAATCACTTAAAGATTATTAATTTACCGCTCAAGTAACTTTATGTAATCTTTAGTATGGAAGTGATCGAGAGTAGGTAATTGAGAACTTTTGCATATAGTTGTGAATTTAATCAAGCATTTGAAATGTCAGGTACATTTTCAATTAATTTTTTATACAAATTTTTAGCCTAAGGTCGATACCCACGATCTCTTAGAAAAATAAGTAATGTGTTAACTGTTGCGCTATGTGCATGTTGGTATGTCATCTTTTTATTATTGTCATTATATTAGTTGGATAATTTTTCATAAAATTTAATAAACGTGATTAGGATGCTATTTATTTGAATTTAGAAGGATAATGGTTTGATCTCTTCCTTGTTGATTAAACTAAAAAAAAATTGTAAGTTAAGTAACTTTAAGTTTATTTAATCAACTCTAAATCTTTTAATCATAAATTACATTGATTACATAAATTTCCATATAACACGAAATGTTTACAAGCCATCAGAATCATTGCTCAACTGCCATAAAACTTTACCCAACCAAGAGGTCAAAGATTCAACTCCCACCCCAAGTTGTGAAAAAAAAGTTTTTAAAAAAATCAAGATTATAAAAATATTTTATATTTTACAAATCATAAGACTCGTAAATTAAATTAAGATTTCTATAATTTATTCCATTTCACAATTCGAATACATACAAAACCAACTTCCTAACCCTATAATTATAAACTCAACTTTTTCAAAAAAAAAAAATTATAAACTCAAAATTATCAAAATCATGAAAAATCTCCTAATTTTTCTACTCCAATTGAAAATAAATAAATAAATAATAATAAAGCCCTACATATTCGTAAGTATAGATGAATCTAAAATTGTAAGTACAACTGAAAACCAAATCCAGACCAACTCTTCAGCTGGAGGTTGAATCTTCCGGGCTTCCGCCACGTTTAAGGCCGTCTCTCACGAAGCCCTAACTTTTTGTTTCTTTCTTCTTCAATTTCATCTCCACTACTCTCTCTGTAGGATTTGGATCTGAGCCCTTCTTCCACTTTTCGATTCGTTTTCTTTGTGTTTGCATTTTTTTTTACAACCTTAATCGGACCGGAAAAGTGCGTCCTTGAATTGTTTATTCTCAGTTTCGAGGAACTCTCTGAATCGTGAAAGCAGTTTTGTTTTAGGAAATTCTCGAAGGATTTTGAGGTATTGGTTGAAGATTGCCTCGGAATCTGGGCGGCCAATGCTATTAATTTCGTTTCGAGTTGAAAGAAGTTTTCGGTGATTTTTGATATACCGGAAAAGTGTGAAAAGTTCGCCGATGTCTTGGGCAAGCGCGGAAGATATTTACCTTTCAACTTCTCTCGCCAATTACCTTGACAGTATGTTGCTTCTCTTTATATGCTTCAGTTTTGTTTGTCGGATAGAACAGGAAATTAGAAAACAATGCTCGTTTTTCTTTTTTTGAAGTTTAGTGCAACTCGATTCATGGACTTTGCTATTTTGTGGAATGTGATAATTCTCTCTTGATCGTTATAGGGTTTCGCCATCGAATTTGTTCTGTTCTGCACTGCAATTCTTTGATTGAGAATGCTTTCTGACATGATTTGTTTTCTAAGTGTAATGCTGTAAACTAGTGGAGATGTTGCTGATTGGCATAATATTGGTCTGTTGACTGGTTGTAATTGATATGAGATACGTTATGAAATTCTGAATTATAAGTGTTGTTCTTATATCTATAGTCAACCAATGTTCAATATAAAGTGACTAGCTTTTTGTTACCTAGATTTGAGGAATGCCCGACATGTCACCAAATGTAGTGAAGCTGTTTTTCTAAAATCAGTAGAGTATATAGACATATGAGAATAAATCATAATATAGCATGGCTTGAAATACATGAATGACCATCAATTTATCTTTTTCTGGCTAACATGTTTGCAATGTTAAAGAAGATATTTGAGTCAAGTGCACTTTGAAGAGAATTTAGCAAAATTATGTTTTTATTTGGTGAATGTCTTTAATTCCCTCTTTTTCTAAAAAGATAATGGACAAGAAGAGTACATCTCCTTGGAATTGTACTTGAAAGAAATATGAAAATTATCTTTTCAACCAAGGTATTCAAGATATGACCAAGGTGACACCTCTTTGAAAGAGCTTGCCATGGTCAAATGTTGGTATGGGTGACTCATCTCTTCACCTCGTCACCATATGCAATTGTCTAGCTCTGCCTTGAAAGCCTTTGTTTCAACTTTGATTCGACATGATCAAATAGGGGAATTTTAGGGGAAAGAAGATAATTTACCCTTACTCTGTGGATGATATTTTAGTATTAGGACTACTGTAACAATCAGGACTGATCTTCCCTGTGCCAAAAATGCTGAAAGGATGTTGTACAGATACCTTCTAAATAGTTGTTGGGCTGTAGGATGCTGTGAAAGAACTGAGAACAGAATAAGAAGATATTGCTATAATTCTTCGAACATTTCACCAAATGCACAGTTGGAGAAGTCAGAAAACCATATTATTTGGAGATTTCAGCACGTATGCATTCTTAAATTTATATAGAAAAGGATTGAGAAAGCTAGTGTTGGCATAATTTAAGAATTTCAGCATATTTATTGTTGAACTCAGAAAAAATTTAAGAATTTCAGCATATTAGATGTAGTTGCAATTATTTAGTTAAATCATGCAGCTGTATTTTGTTTTCTTACATTAGTAGGCTGGCTGTTCTAATGGTAATTTCAATCTATAGAGAAGGTTCTTGTACTACTTCGAGATGGTCGAAAGCTACTAGGGATACTCCGTTCATTTGATCAATTCGGTATAGTTCTTCCTGAAATTTTATATGCTTTCTTGTTCCATTATGCAAACAATTCCGCCTGGAGCCTAAAGAACTAACTGTTTTGATATTCAGCAAATGCTGTGCTTGAAGGATCCTGTGAAAGGGTGATTGTTGGTGACCTTTACAGCGATATTCCTTTAGGTCTCTATGTAATTCGTGGGGAAAACGTTGTTTTACTTGGCGAGCTGGTAGGAGGAATCTTAGATTTTCTTGGTTTCTTTTATTATTTGCCTTTTAGCCATCCAACCCCCTTCCATCTCTTAAACTTTATCTTTTGGACTTGATAGGACTTGGAGAAGGAGGAGCTCCCTCCACACATGACTCATGTCTCTGCTGTGGAGATTAAGAGGGTAAGTAATGTTGAGTTGTTTGTTTTCTTATAACTTTCTCTGGACTCTTCCATTGGATTTCTTTAACACTTCCCACATCAATGGAAAACACATCATAGATTTGCTTGTCCGAAATTAGTCTTTCTGTGTGCTTGGTGATATTTTTGCGAAACTTTCTGTTGTTGCAGGTAGAATTTTTCTTGTTTTATATTTACAAACTATAATCTAATATTACAGGCTCAAAAGGCAGAGCGAGAGGCTACAGATCTTAAAGGTACAATTAGGAAAAGACTGGAGTTCCTTGATCTGGATTAATAGCTGTTTCAAATTCTTGGATTTGTTAGCTTTCTTGTTTGCAAGTTCTACAGCCGCTCGCCCATTGCCCAGTAAGTGAATCATGTTGGTTTTTTATGGACAATTGAGAGCCTATTTTTTGGCCACTAGAATCTAAACATTATGTTGTTGACCTTCAATTTCTCGTGTAATATTTTATTGTATAAATAAAAATCCTTTCCTCTTAATCCCCCCCCCCCCTTTCTCTTAAGAACATAGAAAGCATGAGCCCTTGGGGCGACCACATGGGCATAGCCCTACGCCTTCGAGTAAACACCTACTTAGATGTCGTGTATAAATCTTCGAGTGAGGTTAAGAAGAAAAATCCCTGATGTCTCTTTGGTGTGGCTCTTGGGGCAGGCGTGGGCACCTCGGATTAGTCCCGATACCGAGTTGTAAAAAAATGAGAACTTAGAATGTGTAAGGTGAGATAGCATTGAATTTCCATAGTCTTGCTATTTGGCAGAGGGATTCATGACCAAAAAAAAACCTTTAGAATGTGTTAATGTCTCACTCTGTTCTTGTTTTTCTTTATCAAGGCACTTTACTTCTCCTTGATAGAGTGAACTTAATTCATCTCTTGTGATGGGAACATTATTTAATCTGGAGTTCTGTAAATTGACTTTCGAATTTTTATTATTATTATTTTTTTGAGATTATAAAGATTCATGTGACATAAGTATTGATTTTTTAAAATCATCTCTCACGTTATGTATTGACTTTAACAGATCTAAATTTCGCCTCACTTCACATTTATATATGCATGTATTAATTAAATTTATTTCCTTAAACCAATAAAATTATGAACCTTTTCCAAACAAAAATAAATAAATAAAATTATGAACGACAACATTTTCTTTTCTCCGTTTGCTGGTTTTTTTCCAACAGAACGGTGATTTCTCGTACAAGGGGTAACGATTTCATGTGAGAAGCTAGAAAAAAGAAACTTTTTCTGAATATTTTTTTTCTTTTAAATGTTGTTCCTATATATATATATTTGGTCGTGTTTTAAAAATAAATAAATAAATACTCCCATAAAGTTGTAATATTGCCTGCAAGTGTCCCAATGAATACCGTATTGACTTTTTGTTCAACGATTTTACTTTAAGGTAGTTTTGAAACCTTTATGAAAGTGAGGGTGTAATATTGGAATTTCTTAAAGAATATGGATATTATTGAAATTAGCTCATATATATATATATTTTTTAATGATTTAGCCTTATTTTATCATTTTAAAAATAACTGAAAAGTTTTTTTTTTTTTTTTTTTTTGAGAAAACAAAAATAACTAAAAAGTTGGAGTAAATTATTCTTGCAATTTATACTTTTGCTCTTGTTATCCGACCAATATATATATATATATATATATATATATTTTTTTTTTTTTTTTTTTTTTTTTTTTTTGAGGAATTGTTATCCGACCAATTGATTTACAGATTAAAAAGAAAGTGATTTGGTTAATCTCTATATTGTTTTTAATCTTCAATTCGTTCTTTTTTTTAAAAAAAAATGTGGAATTCAATAAATTGTATGTCACATATATATAATTGAGGATAAAAATATTTAACTATGAAAAAGTTTATTTAAACAAAAAATGGTTGGATTAGAAGTTCTCATCTATTTAGTTTGTGTATTTTAATAATTTGAACCTTTAATGCGAGAGAAAATAATATATGTATTTTGCCGAAAGAATCACGTCGAATTGATAATAATCATTTCAAAAGGGAATTTGGCAATATTTTTTTTTTTTTTTTGAAAAGTGCATTCATACTTCTTTTTTTTTTTTGACAGTATGTGGGAAGGGGGACTTGAACCACAACCCTTGTGATTATGGTTATGCCAGTTAAGCTAAGCTGTTGTTGGCAAAATTTAAATTGCATTCATACATTTCAACATTTCTAAATTTTGAACAGCGTCTGTTTAATTTTATATTTTAATTATTGAAGAAAAGGTCACCGACATGAGTTTATTTATTTAGGTAAAACCTAATCCGAGTGGACCATTATCGGCTTAGTTAATTTGAAGAACCAGTTACATCGAACTATCCGAAAATATGAAGATAGGAATTAAATTTTGAACATTACATGTCTCATCTAAATTCATTACACTTTTTTATTTTAGGTAATTATTATTTATTCCCCATCAAACTAAAAGGAGCTTTTATGAGGCCACATTCTCATTTCTATTTTTATTTATTTATTGTCACACACCGACAGTGTGAAGCCAGCCAAGCTCCGTCATAAATCCGATGGCTCACAAACCAAAGACACAAATAAATCAAGCGGTCCCAAACCTTACACGTGTCCCACCTTATTTTGACTCTACCGCACAAAATTCTAAGTGGGCCCAACTCCCAAATTAATTAATATAAAATTAAAATTTAAGTTATAAAAATATTCCTGAGTTGACTTCAATTATATCTATAAATTTTTAAAAGTTTCATTTTACTAAGTTTGTTTCGAAATAATCCTTGAATTTTTTTATTATTAAATTCATAGACAAAAAATGACGTGTTTACATATATATTGTTACTCATGTGGATGAATTTGAAGACATACGTGAAGAAATAAAAATACATCCAAACATGTCGTTTTGTGTCAATAAATTTAATAGAAAATATCTTAAAGGGTCGTTTTGAAACAAAGTTTAAACTTCAAAAGCTAAAATGAAACTTTTAAAAGTCTAGCGGTATAATTGAAATCAAGTCCATGATTCAGAGTATTTTTTTATAATTAAAATGTTAAAATATCATCTTGTTCTTGGTACTTCGGTTTCATTCCATTTTAATACTTTTCAAATATTCAATCTTTTTTCATTTATTTTCGATAAAACTTAAAATTGGCCAAAAAAAAAAAAAAAAAGGGGTAGTTTTTTTAACCAATAAAAAATTACACAATTTAATTTACAGTCCAGCTTTAACTCAACTTATCAATTTTTAATTTGTCTCACAGACTCACTCTCACAGATCTCGCTCTCTCTTGCGGACAAGCAAGCAAGAATCTGGCAGATCCACGCCCCTTGGCCCTTGCTGCTGTCAATCTTCTTCTCTCTTCCAATTTAGGGTTCCAAGCTCCATTCTCTTGGAAGCTCTGACTGTAATCCATGTCTTTCTCTCGTGTTTCTTCCAATCGGGTACTGGTTTCTTTCACTCTGCTACTATGTGCTTGGTCCCTATGCATTCACGCCTCAGTCCACCAGTATTCTGGTGAGAAATTCGTTAACAAAGGCAATGCGTTTGTCGTCCATGGTGGTAGCGAGGGAATTCGCTCCTCTATCGCCGACCGCAACGATGGCGATGCGGATTCTTCCAACAACGGCGAATCCTACATTCGGTATGTGTTTTCTGATTCCGAGTCTTTTGTGCTTGCTTTCTTTTGGTGATTGCAATGTCGTTGTGGATGCTGTTGGGAATGGATTTTGATGTTTTGGTTCGTTTGCTGGGGATTGCATCCATTATTTGTCGATTTTATTTCAATGAATGTGGGAAATGATGAGGTAATTGGGGATTGTTTTTGTAATTTTATGTTCTTTTGGTTTCCATTTTCGCTGACATGTATGAATTTTGCAATGTGTGATTATGGAAAATCTGTTAATGTCGCTTGCTTGATATCGATACGCTTTGGGATTACTGTTTGCTTAAATTTTGGGGGAGTCTCGATAGGTTGTTTGAATGTTGGGTTTTATTTATCTTGGTTTATCTGCTGTGGTATCTTCTGTCTTTGTTGTGATAGTTACCTTATTCTATAGTGTACTGTCAAACCAGCTTCGAAAAAATTACATTTCGGAGACCCGAGGAGTTTTCCAACTTCAGCTCAGGACCACTGCATGCGATTGTTTTTGAGGTGGAAGATAGAGAGATGGTTGGAGGCTCAGCCTATGGTGGCCAAAGGGCAATCTGTTGTACTGTAGATCTTGCTAAACTAGGTGTTTGCTCAGAAGGAGAAGTTATTTACCGGCCATCTTCAAAGAATTCTGGTTGGCCTCAAGTTTATGGAGTGTCCTTCAACACAGATGAGCAAGTCGCAACCCTGGTGACAAAATCAATTCAGATTACTAAAACTGGGATGTATAACTTGTATTTCATCCATTGCGATCCAAAGCTTCAAAATGTGGTTGTTGAGGGGAAAACCATATGGAAAAATCCTTCTGGATATTTACCGGGTAGAATGGCGCCTCTGATGAAGTTTTATTTGTATATGTCTTTTGCTTATGTGTTGCTTGGAATCTTTTGGTTTTCACAATATGCAAGATTCTGGAAAGAAGTTTTTCCATTGCAGAACTGCATTACAGTTGTCATAACATTGGGGATGTTTGAGATGGCTATGTGGTATTTTGAGTATGCTGAATTCAACCAGACTGGGATAAGGCCAACAGGGATTACTATGTGGGCTGTCACCTTTGGAGTTGTCAAGCGTACAATTGCACGTCTGATCCTTTTGATGGTTTCAATGGGTTACGGTGTTGTTAGACCTACTCTAGGTGGACTGACATCAAAGGTTCTCATGCTTGGATTAACCTTCTTTCTGGCATCTGAAGTTCTTGAATTGGTTGAGAATGTGGGTGCAGTAAGTGATCTTTCAGGAAAAGCAAGGCTATTCTTGGTTCTTCCCGTGGCAATCTTGGATGCTTTCTTCATTCTTTGGATATTTAACTCCCTCTCTGCAACTTTAAGCAAGCTTCAGGTAGGTGGTTTGCTCATAACAATTCTTTTTTATTTGTCCTCCTGATTTTCGTTGTTCAAATATTTGTAAGATTAATTTCCTCATAGCAAGTGATTTTATGAAGAATATTGAGAAAATAATCTGCTTTTAATCAAAATATATTTCGATGAAGTAGGTTAGTATCAAGGAAAACGTGGTCTTTTAAGTTGAGCTTCTAATTGAAACATAGATTTAATGGAAGCAGTATCATTTGCTGTGATTTTCTGCTAAAATTATGCTTCCTCTGGTGGTATTCCTGCCCTGGTATAATATTATCTTTTACCTTCATTTTATGCTAATGCTGTAACTTTCTTCTGCATTCTTGTCATATCTTATAACTTCTGCTGATTGGTTTTCCTCCATTATTATTGACGTCACAGGCTAGAAGGTTGACAACTAAATTGGACATTTACAGAAAATTCACAAATGCATTGGCGGTGACTGTTATTGTATCTGTGGGCTGGATATGTTATGAGGTAATTTTCGCATGAAGACTTGTTCCTATTATCATAAAACATGTTTAGACTTGGGACATTCATGCATAGGTTTTTTGAAACTTGAAAGAAATGAATTCTTTTTTAAACTGCAGCAGGTTCATGCCAACAGAGTCCAGCTACTTGTCATTTTTTATAATTTTGTCCCAGAAGCGTATCATAAGTCACTGACTGCAATACCTCAATTGTAATCTTGCAGCTTTATTTCAAATCAAATGACATTTACAATGAGCAGTGGCAAAATGCATGGATTATTCCTGCCTTCTGGCAAATCTTATCATTCTCTCTACTGTGTGTCATTTGTGCTCTCTGGGCTCCCTCTCAAAACTCAATGCGGTAAATTTCGACCCTTGGTGTCTCTATCCCACCCCCCTACCGTTGTATGTTGCCTCATTCTCTATTTTTCTCAGGTATGCATACTCTGAAGATGCACATGAAGAGTTTGACAAGGATGATACAAATCTAACGCTCATAAGACCGTCTCCAATTTCCTCACCTTCAAAGGATGTTCGTAGTGTACCAGATATCAAACTACTGCATGCAAGCGACGATCCAGCTGGGGATTTAGAAGAAGATAAAACAGAATAAAATTGGAATCACAGGTTCTTACTTTTTGGTACCATAATAGCCATAAGTTTATTTTGTTAGCTCTATTTTTGGGAAAATCTGGTAGTCTATAATTGCCACGGGCAAAAATGCTATTAAAAGTAAGACATCTTTCTCATTTTTGCTTTCTTGGGTTGTTCCTAATAGCCGGATGTAATAGTAGACTAGAATGTTGTAGTTTTTCTTTTTTTCTTTTTTTTAATCTTTTCCTCCTCATGTAGTATTTATCATTTGTTCCACAATAATCCTACTTGTAACTGTGCGTGATATTGATATTTAATGCTCCCCCACCTGCCAAAATCTTCCAATATGATAGATCCTGATTCTATAGAATATTTCCTAGTGCTGTTGTGAATGTGAACATATCTTTTCATATTGATGGTATGAAATTACAAAAGTGGGGGAAAGCCTTGATTTGAGGGAGAAAAAAAAAAACCCCTCTCCCATGGACAAAAGAAAAAAAAAAAAAAAAGGTATAGGGGACAATTTACATCAGGTAAAGGTGTGGGTTAGAAAAAGAACCAAAATGAAAGCTTTGGAAAGCTTCTTATATAGCTTAGCAATCAAGACATTAAGTGTATTCCTTTACTTTGAGGTCAAAGCTTGGAGATTTAAATCTTCACTTCAACATTGTAGTGGAAGTTTTGGGATTTAATTAAATTTAACTCTTCTTTAGGGACGTCCGTTTGTCGGACCTTTTGTAATTACTCGTTGGAGCTCGTTCTTTGGGATTGGGATTCTTTCTTGTAATTAGATTTTGGGGTTTTGGTTTGTAGACTTGGTTTTAGCTTCTTTTTTTTCTTTCTTTCTTTCTTTTAAGTCCTTAGATTTTGATTTCTTTCTGGTCAGGTCAGCCAATAAAGACACCCTGAGGATGTGAACATACAAATTATCCAAATCCATTTTATAAAAAGGTTCTGGCTGAGTTCAATTTTATATATTATTTTTTCTCTCTCCCCCATCGGTGGACTGTTAACTGATGGCCCCTGTAAGTTGTCCTGTTTTCACATTTTTAAGTTAATGGGTGTTATTTTAACTATATATATATATATTTTTTCCTTCTATCTGTTAGAATTCTGTATTTTTATTAACAGTGTCTTTTTTGTTTGTTTGTTTTCAAAATCAAAAGCACTTTTAACTATTGGTCAAGTTTATGATAGAAAAATATGTTTAATTATTTGGCGTTTGCCTTTGGTTTAATGGCATTTTGTTGATGTTTCAAAATGTCTATTCCAATCCTTAATTCTCCACTCGAGGAAACGGGTATAATTTTCAAAAACACAAAACCATAAATAAAATGGTTATCAAACAGGGTCTAAACTTTTACCTTTGTAAATTTGCTTTAGTCTATGAAATTTTCTGGGGAAAAATACACTTTTAGTTTCTGAAGTTTGAGTTAGGTTTCATTTTGGTTCCTGAGTTTTCAAACTCGACAATTTAGTCTCTGAGGTTTGGATTTCGTTTCATTTTAATCCTTCCATCCATTTTTTCGTTAGATTTTAACAGATTTCTGACGTGGCACCGACTGTTGGCAACCGCTGCTCGCTGGCGACCGGCAACTTTTTTTTTTTTTTTTTTTAATTTTCTTCTTCTTTTCTTCCCCTCTTTCTTTCTTTTTGTTTTACTAGTGTGTTACCACGTGCGATGGACGTGTATTTTTAAATTTTAAAATATCTAAAATATTTAAAATTTGAATATTTTAGTTGAAATATTATTCAAAATAATTATTTGAAAAATTAAATATATGGTTAATTAATTATTATAATATTTTCAATTAGCCTTTTTGTTTTTGTTTATTTTCAAAAAAATATTTCTATACTAAAAGATATGTCACTTTATTTTCAGGAAAATATTTCTATACTCAATTTAATGACACTCGCAATTTGAAGCTTAAGCTTGATCTTGATCATCAATTGGTATGATATCAGTCTTCCAATTATATTTCAAATGATTTCTTTTCCACTATTCTCTGGGATAGCACATGGACAACTCATTCTCTTAAAAGGGTTAAATTGTTGTGAAAAGAAATGGAGGAGATGTGCATTTACATATACCAAAGGAGTAAATTAGAAAACTTTTGAAATTCCAATCTCGGTCCTTTTGAATTCCATTATGAATTTCAATTTAATATAAAATCATAAATAGTTTTATTTAATCATAAAATCATAAATAGTTAAAAATAAATAAGCAAAACTTTTCATATTCTCATACTAATTTACCTCCTATTTTTATGGTCAAATGAAGGGAAAACTAACAATTAATCACATTAGATTGATAATATTAAAATTTATGTAAAAATTAAAAGAGTTCTACCTTGCATTAACTTTTAGAACAAAAACACAACAATATTAAATAAAATAACTTAAAAATACTTATAAAAGGAATTGATACATATGTTTGAGATAGTTTTGTTGAAGCATCTGTATGAAATTTCATTGGTGCTTAAAATAAAACTAACAAAAAATATTTTAGAAAACATTGACATATATATAGTTGATACTTTGCTATTCATAGAAAAAAAATGTGTTGCGAGTTATTACACTCCACCCTATTTTTATTTTCTACGGTACACAAATAAAAGACAACAAAAACATCTCAAGATAGTTCATCTTACTTGACCTTTTCTTCAACATGAAGGGTTATGCTTCCAAAAAAATCGTACAATTGCACAACTATTCATTGCATGTTGTTGCTAGCAATGGGCACACATTTCTACGTTCTCTTCGAATGTTCCTCTCCAACGAATTTATATCTTCAAGTATCTAATCTCTAAATCTAAATATTAAAAAATTGAGAGGAAATTGAGGGGAAAATAAAAATAAAAACAAACTAAGGAAGAGGAGACTCAATTTTTGTTGTAGAAAAATGGAAGGGAAGAACTCTTATATAGTTGTAGAAGTCGAAGAATATTACAAAACTTTAGAAATTCCAAGTTTTTAAATTTAATTATTAATAATTATTAATTATAATCAAATGATAAGTGGTGGGTTTCAAAATTAATTTCTAGAAAATAAAACAAAGTAACTTTTTTATATTCTACTTTTAAGTAAATTTTAAAAATTATTTTAGCAACTTCAATATTAACTATATGAAAAAAAAATATTCTACTTGTCTAAAAAAAAGTACACATAGTTGATAATAATAATATAAAACTAACAAATTTTAAGTTATATTTTATAATATATGTATTAAACGTATTTCATTAGAAAATGTTTTTTTTTTTCGTTGAGAAATTCATTAGAAAATGTTGAAATTAAGGTACTATATTAAATTTAATTTATTAGCAATATATTAATAATAAATTCAATTAAAGATCTTCTAAAAAAATAATAATAATAATAAATTCAATTAAAGAGTATGAAAAAGTTACGAGAGTTTTAAAATTTCAAAACTCTTCAAATTCTATAACTAAGCTATAATTTCGTGGAAGATAAAAAGACAAATTTTTTTAAAATAAATCTTTTAATTTATATGTATTTATTATAGTTGATAATTAACTATTTATATTTATAAATTATACTTTATTAATTAATTTACTATTTATAATTAATTAGCAAGGGTAGATTTCGTAAATATACTAATTAAAGGAGGGATATAATAGTCTAAAAAAGTTTTTCAAAGATTGTAGCTTTTTAATATACTAGTGTTTTACCACGTGCATTGCACGTGTATATTTTTCCAAATAATGTGTTTTTTTGTACACCCGTGTGTGCGCGCGAGCGTGTAAAAAAGATAAAACTACGTCTTAACGGTATTTTGTAAAATTCAGATGGTATACATTCTTAATAAATCACTTCCAACTTTGCTTCTCAAGTCTTATTTCACCTTTACATTCTCTCTCTACCGTCAGTGTTGACAAATGCCCAACTCTCCCCCATCGACGTCTCTCTCATCTTGTTACTTCAATCTTTCATGTCCATTGTCTGTCGTCACCATTCATCGTTGATTGATACTAAACTTCTTTCATTTTCTCTATTTGTTAGTCGTCATACTACACATGCTCTCTCTACATTTAAGTCGCTTACTAACACTCATTCCTCGATCTCTCTCTATAATGCATCATGTTAATCTACTCCTTTCTCCCACACGTGCCACTTGAAATTACCTTATTTCGTCAGTCTCATTCTTTCTAGAACTTTGTCGAGTACAACTAATCTAACAAACCAAAATTAGTCAATTTGGTTTCCTCTTTATTGGTCAATATGATTTGGTCTAAAACAACAATATTGAACTTGTATATATCATTCAATAGTATAAAGATTGATGTTCTTTAGTTGAGAGGTGTGAGCGGTGAATTTTAAAAAAAGTGAATAATGACTAAAGAAAAAAAAAATGTTACCAAGATGGCGTTTTTGTATAATTTTTTGGGGAAATTTAAAGATTTTTTAGTAAGAATTTTAAAGGTCATGTATTATTATTTTAATAATAGTGATAGTTAGTAGTAAATTTGTAACCACCATTATTTAGTCTAATGGGTTCTGATGTTGCAATTAGTTTTTCAATTATAAATAATTTTATTATTTTTTAATGAAATTTAATGTATTTTATAGATAAATTAAGAATAAAAGATAATAAAAGTGTAGGATGATTAATAAAAATGATATGGGCATGTTTATGTTTTTCAATTTGTACAATTTAAAAATAAATAAATTTTATTATATTCTTTAAAAAGAAAAAGTATGTGACAAAGTTGGTATATATATTTTAGGTTTATAATCAATTTTTTTTTTATGTAAGATAAAATGAAAATTTTATTTCATGTTAAATCATTTTTACCACAATTTAAATGATTTCTAAATATAAAATATGGATCACATTAGTTATTGATTAATGTGATATAATTTATATTTTATTTTAAGTTATTACTAATAGATGTATTTTTACTTTAAAATAAAATTTCAATATTTGAATAATTAATTTGAAATAAAGTTTATATATATATATATATATATATATATATATATAATAAAACTGAAATAAAGTTTATATGTGTATAAACATGGAAGAAAAAAAAAACATAATCTAACGAAAAATTTTAAAGTTTAACTAAGAAAAATTAAAAATAAAATATACAAATTTTAAGCATGTATAAACATTTAAACTATCAAACATAATAATCTTAAGATTAATTATAAACTAATCACTAAACAATATTACTCAATAAAACTTAAAAAAAAAACTACAAATGCTAGTATTATAATATAAATTTAACTTTAGAAGCCTCGAAGATAAAATGTAAAGATTTCTCAAAAAAAAAAAAGAAAAAAAAAAGAAAAAATGCAAAGAGAGAGGAGATTATGAATAGTGGACTAAGGATATCATTTTGTAATTATTAGGGAATGAAGGAGTTACAAAACTATAATTAAAAATTAATTAAGAGGAATAACCACAAAACTTTTGATACTCTATTCTTTTACATTCCATGCATTCATCAATTTTGTGGGAGCATATAAATTCCATTCATTCAAACCAACCTTTTAATAGAATTATATATTTTTATATTAAAAAATCATGTAGTATTATTTTTTTTTCTAACCTCAATTAAAATTAGAACTATAAAATGCAAAGGTCTTAGCATGCAAAATTTTAGTAATTATTTTTTTAAGAATACAATTTTTTTTTTTTTTGAAACAATTTAAGAATACAATTTTTGTAATTAATAACCTCAATTTTAGAATTAATTTTTAATATTGAAGGCTAATTTTTTCATATCTCTTCATTTATCACCTTGATGTACTTAAATTTTATTTATCTAAATTAATATTTCTACAGGTCTAATTTGTTTATTGTAAATATTTATAAACTTTAAACTAATTTGAAATTTATAAAAGGAAAATTAATTTTAATCTCTTACTCTAAAAATATATAAGTCATCATGCTTTCATTTTCTAAAGATTATTTAGTTAGTTTTTACCTTTTATTATATTTATTTGCTAATTAAAATTTACTCTTTTTATTATGTTATAAAAATAATGTTTCAAACTATCAAATAACATTTTATTTTACCATAGACTCAAGAGAATATTTTAATTTTGTGTTAAAGTTTAAATTAATAAATAATAAATTGATAAAAAGAATAGAGTATATAATTTTCTAACCTGCTAAATTTCTTATGCGCACAACATTTTTAACAACAAACAATGAACTAATTATCAAATTACAATAAAAAAAGTAGTAAAATATCTCATACGGTATCCATATACACATGCTTTAAAATAGATATACTCACTTAGTAATTGCAACATCATTATATGTTCATCACATGCATCTCTTGCAACTTGAATCTACCAAGTAAAAAATAGAGTCGATTTCAAGATTTGAAGAGACCCTTGAGAGTAAGGAATTGAGAGATCTTGATGAAAAAAATGGTAGAAGAATATCTCATTTTATAGTGGTAGAGAATTAAAAGTTGCAAAACTTTTAGAATTCCAGAACATTTTAAATTCTAATATTAATTATAATTAAAAATTTAATTAATGAAAAACTAACCTTTCGTATTCAACCTCTCATATTAACATGCGGTTATTATTATTAATAATTAGTCAACAATTTATTATTGATAACTAATTAAAGAATTTACTATTTAAAATTTAGTTTTCAAAAACATAATATATAAATAAAGAAATTAAAGAAGAACGTCATGTACTTTTTAAATATTTCATATTTCCATAAAAAATACTAATTTTGATGCACCATACACTAAATAATAAAAAATGTTAAAAAAAAAGTTAAACTTATTATTTTGATGCACTATCCATTAAATAGTAAAAAAAAATTAAAAGCTAAACTTATTATTTGATTTATCGTAGTGAAATCTCATTCATTTATTAAATAATAGTTAAAATTCATTATATTAATTTTAATAAATTTGTAATTAATTAGAAAATAATTATACTTTTAGCATATAAAAATAATAAATAAATAATTCCTTCACTATTAAATATGAAAATGGCATGTTTGTAAATATATCAATTAAATAAGGGACATAATTGTCCAAAAAAATTTTTCAAAGATTGTAGCTTTTTAATATAGTATAGATTATAGATATATATATATATAAAAGAGGGAGAGGGAGGGAGCTCCCTCCCGTTGTCGGAGCCGAAAATGGGTGATGTGCACAATTCTTCCACTATGATTGTCATTAAACTTTCATTAATAGTTAGGAAGGAGCCATTTGTTTTACCCGATTGAACTGTATTTTGCTGATGTCTAGTGAAGTTGTGGGATTCTAGGGAAACGGTGCTTAAGAATTAGCAAGATGGTATCTGCTCTCTCTTCAAAAAGTTATCTTTTCTCCAAGCTCGCGACTGAACCCTAACTACATTTTCCATCTTTCTGGTTCATCATCTTCCTTTAAATCACTATGGAAGCTCCAATTTTGTCTTTCAGATCTAGGATTTTATGCTTTGATGTTAGGTCCTCCTTCCTTTTCGCCGATGATGACCTTCACTGTGAACGACCCTCGATCTCCGAACCTGTCGTGAATGACCCTCCAGAAATGGTGCGAACACCCGTCTTCGCTCGTAGCTCGCGCGCGAACCCGTCGTCGAACACTACTCGTTGTGTTCGAAAACCAGATTTGGAACGCCTGTCGCAGCGCACATTCGAGGGGTTTCCCCTTTCCTTTTATTTTATTTTTTATTTTTTTATAAAACCTATGAAAGAAGAAAGGGAAGAGAAGGGAAGAAGAAGAAAGGATAAGAAAATGAAGGAAAAAAAAAAAAAAAGTTGCCAGCGACGGGCAGTGCTGTCGGCGACAACTGACTGGTGGTAGTGCTGTTGAAGAAGAAGAGGGAAGGGAAGAATAAGAGAGAAGAAAAGAAATAGAAATAATATTTTTATTATTTTTATTTATCTTTATTTAAAAAATTAATAGATATATATATAAAAAAAACAGTGCCACATCAACGATTAGTTAGTAATTAACGGAAATATGGAGGGAGAGACTAAAATGAAACGAAATTCAAACCTTGGGGGTTAAATTGTCGAGTTTGAAAACTTATGGACCAAAATGAAACCTAATCCAAACTTCAAGGACCAAAAGTATATTTTTTACAATTTTCTAATATGTATTTTAATTTTTTAATTAAAAATGATTTTTTTTAAGATGGTACGATAATATTAAGAGCTAAAATTACTATTAAAAAAAGTTCATATAAGAAAATGACAGTTTAAAAAATCATGAGTTAAATTAGTTGTTTTTAAAAAGTTTATAATATATATTGAAATATACATTTTTTAGAAGTGGAAAAAATCTTCCAAATTCAATAAGCATAAAGGGAATTTAAACCATGTGTTTTATTTCATATAAAAGAAAAAAGTTAAGGGCATCTCATTCTCAACACGCAACTCGGTTCTACACATTTACTCCTAAATTCAAAATATTTTTAAATGTAAGCTGCTTCACTCACTAAATTATATAAGTTTATTTATTTTGTTATAAGTAGTTTTCAAAATCTTGGCTAGAAATTCCAATGTCTTTTAACAAATATAAAAACTATTATAAGAAAATCATGAGAAAACAAGTATATTTTCAAAAACAAAAAATGGGGTTTTAGTTTTTTTTTTTTTTTTTTTTCAAAGGCTAACTAAATTGGTATTAGTTGGTCGTTCATTTATTATATGTGGGCCAAATTTTGCTGAAATTCCAATGAGTTAGCTAATTAATTTGCAATAAGTGTAAATTATATAGTATTTGTCTATAAATTCAATCACTGTGCTATTATTTAATTATTATACCATATGGTCCATGTGCAGAAATGGTTTGGTGAAGGTGACCCTTCAAGAGAATCGATATACATCCGCGTGTATGTTAAAAGGTATAAATGTCTATCTTGATATTCAATTATTGATGGTTTTAACTTTTCAACGATTTTGTCGTCTTATATTTAGATTTTGGTTTTAATCCATTGAAGTCATCTAAGTATAATTTAGTATTTAAGTCGTCACTTCCTTCTCTTAAAGTTGTAGATTTGAATCTCCACCTATGAAATTCAAAATGTTACAATAAAAAAAATAAATCAAATATTAGTTGTTATGTAGTATTTACTTTATTTTATTTTATTTTTTGAGAAGGTTATATAGTATTTAATTTGTTTAAAGTCAAATTGAAATTAATATGTAATAAATACTCTAAATAACGTTTATACCTAATTTCGTACTAACTAATGGTATTTCGCTAAATTTGGATTAAGGGCAATTTTGGTATTAAAAATTTGTAATTATTGTAAGCGTGGCTTGAGTGTATTGGAATCTCTCTTAAAAACAGTGGTTCATTATAATTTCTGCAATAGAGGAAATAATTTATTGTCTTATTCTTTTCTATTTAAAAAAAATAATAAAAATTATTGTCTTCTTCTTTTATATTTTAATAGAAATTTATTATCGTTTTCGAACAGTAAATTTTAGGTGGTAAAGAAAGTTTGGTGGAATGAAATAGTAACCCATATAGGGTTATTGGAAAAAAAAAAATTTAAAAATTTAAAAAATTTAAAAAATTAAAAAAAAAATCCATTGAGGGGTCATTCAATAACAACTTTTTAGAGTGTTTTTTACCTAATCAATTTGAGTGTTCTTCAAAAATAAAAAAATAAAAAAGAATAAATAAACAACCTTAAAAGTGCTTTTTAGGGTGTAAAGTAGTTTTTTTTATATATATATAAGAAAAATTAGTAGGCAACTTTTTTTTTTTTTTTGACCTCAACAATATTTGGGGTGAAGGGATTTGAAACCTCCGACCTCTTGATCAGACATATATGTCAATTACCGTTGTGTTATGTTCGCTTTGGAAAATTAGTAGGCAATGTGTTTGTAAACTATCTTTCCAATTATTTAAAACATTGATGTTTTAAATAAAATATATTAATTAAGAAAATCGTGTGAATGCTATTATCCCTAAATTTTCATTGTAATTACTTCCTTTTTTTGTTTCTATTCTATGTAATTTTCTAAACCTAATTTTAAAATATCTATTTTAGATTATAAACTTGTAAAAGTACCACAATGGTCCTTACCGTTACTTTACTTTTAACCAATTGATAACTTTGGTATAAGTTTGTCTATTGACTTCTTAATGTGATTACGTAATGGAGCCAGAAGTTAGTTGAGACAAATATTAGGTAGGTAGATATTAGAGAAAAAACAACAACAATGGTTGGATATTTTACCTTTTGAATGTAAGAGACTATAATGAATACAACAAGTGCAATACAACACAAATCAATAATAGTAATTTTTTTTTTTTTAAGTTAATCAATCATAGTAAATTTAAAAGGTTGAATTAAGTTCTTATAATTTAATCAAACCTCACAAATCATTCTTACGGCTGATACATTAAATATATTACACATCCTTATTTACACAATAGTAATCCAATGTTCCCTAGTTGAGTGCATATGGGTATAATGGTAATTAACAAATATTGACAAAAATTAGATGGCAAAAGACAACTAATAAACAGTTTTGTTAGAACTTGAGCATAACTCAATGTCAAAGTATTAATATAATTAAATTTATCATAACATAGCTTAAGTTTTTTAGTCCAGTAAAAAAAAATGCTAAAGTGGTGATTTAACATGGTATCAGAGTACGAGGTTCTATGTTCGAACCTCTATAATGTCTTTTGCTCCTCAATCAATATTGTTTCACTTGTTTGACCTCCTACAATATTTCAAGCTCGCAAGTGAGAGAGTGTGTTAAGTAATAATCATAAATTTAAATTCATCGTAACTCATAAGCTTAAGCTTTTGGATTTAGTAGTGATTTAACACTCACATGATTAAGACATCATATCCTCAGTCATATAGATAGATTCAAAATTAAGCATCAACCACATAGAGATTGAATTGAAATTTTAAAAAGACTAAATTATAGAAAATACTCTTGAATTCCTTAAACATAACTCTTACAAGCAAATGAGAGAGCTCGATTTTGATTTCAAACTATGTTTTCATATAGTTTTGTTGCATATAGTTTTTAAAAGTAAAGTTTCTTATTAATTTTCATGGATGAAGATGTGAAGAAAGAGAAAGAGGAAGAAGAAGAAGAAAAATAAACGTTTTCCATCCAAAACTTAACTGTAAATATATTTTTTGAACTTTTTGAAAAGTGACGAGTATTAATATAAAGTTCTTTTTTTTTTTTTTTTTTGAAATAAGTATTAATATAAAGTTCAAAGGTAATATG
Source organism: Luffa aegyptiaca (assembly GCA_017139565.1). Lineage (NCBI taxonomy): Eukaryota > Viridiplantae > Streptophyta > Magnoliopsida > Cucurbitales > Cucurbitaceae > Luffa > Luffa aegyptiaca. The sequence continues at coordinate 744,692 of CM029399.1, read as the reverse complement.
GAAGCAAAGTACGATGTTTAGTCATTTTTAAATCATAAGAACCAAATTTGAAACGTACGATCTCCAGTAATGATGGATGTGGATAGAGAGAGATATGCACGTGAATCATCTTGTTTGGGTTGCGTAGGGGAAGGATGATTTAAAAAAAAAAAAAAAAAAAAAAAAAAAAAAAAAAAAAAAAAAAAAAAAAAAAAGTTGCTTTTGTGAGGATTGGACTCAAAGCTCTGTCTGAATAAGCTTACCCACCCAGCTTGCCAAACACGTGCTACCATTACATTACCAAACCAAATTTTTTCATTTTTCAAATTTCGAATTTAATTTCAGGGCAGCGGGCAGCGGGCAGCGGCAGGGGCAGGATGGGAAAATACTAATTCAATACCCACAAGCATAGGACAGGACATTTATTTATTTTATTTTTCTTCCTCGGATACAGAAAAAAAAAACAGATAAATAAATAAATAATGGAATAGAATTTAAAAAGGATAGTGTATATATTATATTATTTATATTTATAAATAATAAAACGTGTTAAAGCCGCTTTGTTTTCAATCAAGTCTTACGAGTGTGTTTGGTGGGCCCACTTCCTGGTCTCGTCTCGACCATCCACTGTCGGCAACCAACGCCCATTTTCCCCCTTCTTCTTACTCTCTTTTGTCAATTTTCATCTACTGGGCAAACGTTTTTTTTACGACGTATGAGATTGAGAGGATTCGAACCACAGACTTCTTAATTATTGTTATAAGTTTTATATTAGTTGAGTCATGTTTTCGTCGGTTTCTTTTTGGATTTGAGGTTATGTTATTTTAATACAAAATACTTTTGAACTTTACGGTAAGTTTGATTTATGCTTTTACCAATTTAAAAGTTTTGCTAATACTCATAATTTTTAAAGTTGTTTTTGAAACATCTGTTTTGTTGGCTTATTTAGAAGGAAATGAAAAAAGTGATGCGGTGGTGAGTTGTACGAAGAGAAGTACCTGTGGGTGCATGTGTTTTTAATCATATCCATGAATTTTGAGGTGAGTTTTCATTATACTTTTAATGTTTAAAAAAAGTCTCATTTTAACTATTAACTTTCAAGATGGTTTGAATTTTAGGGATTTGAAGATTACATGACGATGAAACGTGTACAAAATTGAATGGTCTTGGTTATATTCCAAATGGTGTCATTTTTGGGAGGAAAACAGTATTGGGGTTGGGATAAAGTTATTGTTCCGTCTCTCATGATCAAAACATTAATTAGAGAATAATTTTTTTGAGAGGTAGGTAAATCATAGAAGATGCCAGATGGATGAAATGTAAAGTTTTTCCCTCGTGTTCAATTGACGAAAATATTAGGGTTAAGACGTGAACGAAATGATGAAATGGACAAACAAATAAACCCAATTACAACTAACCCTAAGAACCATACAATGTTCGTTAAATTTCTTACATTTGATGATGGAAACCGTATTCATTTGTAGCTAATCGTATTGTTTTTTGTTATCTTCTCTTCCATTGACATATTTCTCTCACAAAAATTTCTCTCTTGACCCATCATACTTCAACTTTACTTTTACTCGTCAATGATTTTTCTCATTGGTGTGGCTTTCCCTTGTGGTTTTGTCTTCATTTCAATGGACAAGTTAATGTAATGTTTCTTTTATGAAACAGTTTCAGGAGTTAATAATAAAAATGAATCCTTTAAAATAACAGAGTTATAGTTGAAACTTATCTCAAAGTTCAGTGATGTAATTGAAACTAAACCATCTATCCACGTGTACCCGAGTTTTTTCAACTTACCACAACATCATCACATTTTTGTTTTTTGTTTTTTTGTTAAATTGAAAAATAATACAACGTTGTCCTAATAATGTTAATCGTTTATTTCCAAGCATAGTGTTAGTGGATTATTCTTCATTCAATGAATAAGCCAAATTTATCCGACTTATTATTGTACATATCCATATATATATGTATATATAAATAAAGTAAACTAAAGGGGAAAAAAAAAAGTAAACTCGAATATAGCTAAAGTGGTCACGTATTTATCTTCTCTCTTTTTTGGTGGTAGATTCAAACATATTATTCCATCTTTTTGAAATTTAATATCGTGAAAAAGTGTTGAAATAAAAATAATGTGGTAGAAAGAAAACCAAATTGGCGATATTATTTTTACAATTATTTAAAAAAAAAAAAAAAAAAACAGAAAAAGTAATAACAACCCCAAAAATAAATACACAGAGGTTAAATTTCAAAATTGACTTTATGTAATTTGAATACTTTGTGTACTTAATTCCTAATTTCTAACTTCTCAATTGCATTTATGGATGGAATATGGACATGCTACGAAATTAGTCGATCGAAATTGAATAAAGTGTTTTTTTTTTTTTTTTTGAGTACATCAACATTTGGGAATCGGGGGATTTGAACCTCTGACCTCATGGTCGAGGGTACATACCAATTACTGCTGAGCTAAGCTCGCTTTGAAAAATTGAATAAAGTGTTATAACTCACTAGTTAGCTTGATGAATTGTATTCACTTCGTAAAAGTTTATAATTCATCCAATAAGCACTGTCAGATCACATTACTGCACTCTATTCAAATTTTATCTAAAGGAATCACACATTAATGTTTTGTTGATTGATATTAACTACAAGAAACTAAGGACAAACATAATTAAAAACGCAGGGTCTTTTTTTAAATTAAAAAAAAAATCATTTTGATCTTTTAACCTCCAAATTTGTCTATTTTGTTCCTTAAACTTTCAAAAAATATATATTTTAGTTTTGTTAACTTTCAAAAATTAACTATTTTTGGTCCTTGGTACATTGCTTTGCGACATAACATTCACTTACCCAACACTCTTATCCAACATACACAATGTGAATTCATACTCGTGTTGATACATTAATATTACGTACTTGAAGCTACATCATCAAATTGTTAAAAGAGCAAAAATAACGTAAGGATCAAAATGATTGTTATTCTAAAATTCAAGGACTAAAATATATATTTTAATATTACATAGACTAAAACAAAATAAATTTTAAGGTTAAAAAATCACTTTTGGTCCTTGAACTTGTATGAAAGTAACAATTTAGTTCCTAAACTTTTATTTGTAACGATTTAGTCTATGTACATTCAATTTTGTATCGATTTAGTCCTTGAACTTTAATAAGTAACAATTTAGTCGCCCATGTACTTTCAAATGTGTAGCGATTTAGTATCTACAGTGAAAATTAACGTAAAGAATTAATGAAATTTCTCACATAGAAAGATTAATAAAATAATTTGGGACCCACTATGTTTATAAGCTACAAAGTTTAATCATTAAATAATAAAAATCGACATTTAATGTTGATGATTTGAAAATATATGGACTAAATTGTTACAAATTTGAAAGTACAAAGACTAAATCGTTACAAATTGTTACAAAGACGATACTTATTAAAGTTCAGAGAATAAATTGTTACAAAATTGAAAGTATAGAGACTAAATCGTTAAAAATCAAAGTTCAGAGACCAAATTGTTACTTCAATGAAAGTTCAAGGACCAAAAGTGATTTTCAACGAAATTGTAAAGTTGAAGGGCAAAAATAAAACAAAATTTAAAATACATGGACTAGATTTAAACCAATGTATTTTATAACGAAATGAAATTCGTAATTTAAGGAAAAATTGAAAAGACTAAAGGCAAAAAAAACTTTATTAATCTCAACCAAAAAAAAAAAAAAAAAAAAAAAAAGGTTTACTAAAGAAGACGCGTACTAAACCCATCAATTTTCAAAAGACATCCTCAAGATTTCATATCCACACAAAATTTATAAACTCAATTACATCTCCGGATTTCACGTCCACCCTGCTTCGCACGTGCTCTAATTTCTCAATAATTCATTTCATCGAAAATATATATTTTTATTTTTAATTGACCCAATTAAGAAAAAAATATATATAATATTTTTGCCCATTCAACACACCCACATGTCTGTTCTTTTCGCACTCACAAACCTAGAGAGAGAAACAAGAGAGAGAAAGTGAGAGAGACTTCTAGTTTCATCCTTCAGCCCATGTGCTCGGCAGAAATGAAAGATGGAAGGTGAAATCTGGCCCACCATAAATAACATTTAAAATAAATAAATAAATAAATAATTTAATATAACCTTTTTTTTATATATGGAATTTAACAAATAACTTATCGAATAGTTCATGATCATAATCTTTAGGCATGTTTGGTAGGCAATTCAAATTTTGTTTTATGTTTTCGGATTCAGTGAATATGCGTTACGTATATGTATTTTTTTAAAACTGTTTTCGAATTTTGTGATCCAAATAGTGAAAATTCTGAAAATAACTTTCATTTTATTTTAAGTTTTTAGTGTATCCAAATTTTGAAGTTGAATATTTTAAATGCATAATTATATTTAAAAAAAATAAAAACTTTAATAAATACAATATTTCATGTCATAAACTCAATTTTTTTTTTTTTTTGAAGAAATGTCATAAACTCAATTCATTCGTGTGAAATTAAAATTTGTATAATATAATGCATTATAAATTATATAAAATTTATAATATATAACATGTTTTATAAATTAATTAATAATAGTTTATATTCAACTTAATATTTAGTTGATATAACTGCAAATAGTTTATGGTTTATAAATATATTATCAGACACATTCTGATCAGTTTTTTAAATTGGAATCTAATTTCTGAATCTGCTACCAAACACACAACAACATGAAATACAACTTTGTTTTCATTGAATCTCCCGTTTTCAAATTTATGTTTTCAGATCATCAACCAAACACACCATATAGTTCTTAAATTTACCTTTAATATATTAAAAACATATTAAAATTTGTTAACAAAAAAATCTCAGCCAAGAAGACAAAAATTAGGATCCTTCCACTCACACAACGTTGAACTAAAAAAAAAAAACTTATGTGTCATTAAATTATTATCTTATAATTATTTTAACATAGAGACATGCCACTTAAAAAATGGATTTTGTTAATGAGTGGGTTGAATTCTGATAATGAACAAGTTAACTTCACGTGTCAAATAGCGTTCTGGTTACATTTTTATGTATTCAAGTTTGTTTATTTGTTTTTTTCTTAAGAAACCAAACTTTCATCGAAAAGATGAAAGAATGGAAGGACATACGAAAAACAAGCACAAGAGAAACGAGAATCGAAAACTAACTACAAAACGGGACTCCAATCCAAAGGTACAAGACAAATGTCATAGTTACGAAAAGGTTTAGTAACCGATGTCAAAGTTGTTATTTACATGTTCAGGCATGTTAATAAAAATAATACTTTAATGATAAACCAACTTAAAAAAAAAAAAAAAAATGGTTATAACGAAGGCCAAATTGAATTTTTCTTTTCTTTTTCTTTTTTTTTTTTTTTTAAAAAAGGATCAAATTGAGAATCACTTAAATAAAATTATTCTTATCCAAAGTCCTGTCAAAGTAGCACGAAAATCATTACATAATATTTTCTAAATAAGTAGAGGAATACAAGAAAATGAAAAACTACTCATATTAATAAAAATTGATACTCTCTATTTGATTATAACATTTTTCTTTAATTTATGTTAATTTTTTCATTGAAGAAAGTCTTATATTGCAAAAGTCAAGCATTAAGTTAACTGTTTGAAAATACTAAATTGATTCATTTATAAAAGTTGAATATTTTAATAGATACAATTATTATTAGTGAATTTAGTTGATACAACTTCTAAAGTTTTGAGAAATTCAAAGAAAAAATAAGTTAAAAAAACAAAATTGGTTCCTAAACTTTCATAAAAGTAACAATTTAGTCCATAAACTTTAATTTATAACGATATAATCCATGTACTTTTATTTTGGTAACAACTTAATCCATAAACTTTAATATATAACTTTTTTTTTTTTTGAAACTGTAATACATAACAATTTAGTTGTTGATTTAGTCTTCGTTGTGAAAATTATTATTAAGATTTAATAGAATTTCTTAACTAACTTGAATAGGATCGTGTGTATCTGCAAACTACATAGATTAAGTCAATATATAATAAAAATTTACATTTGATTTTAATGAAAAATTTCACAATATAGACTAAATTGTTATAAATTTTAAAATATAGAGAATAAATTGTTTGCTACTTAAAAAAATAAAAGAGGAAAAGAAAAAAAAGTCTTAGTCGCCATTCTCTTACCTTGGACTTTTATTCTGGCAAATACCACCTTTAGGTTTGGCAAAAAAAAAAAAAAAAAGAAAAAATTGTAAAAAAATAATAATTTTTTTTTTTTTTAAAAAAAACGAATTTCTTTTCTTCAATGCTCCAAAAAAACGTGCTTCAACTCCTCATTTTTTTATTGCCAAGTAATGAATTTTCAAAGCCACAGACAGAAAGAGAAAGAGATACCAATTTCTTTCCCCATTGGAAGTGAGAAGAAGCTTGACCTGTTATATTCCCAATCTTCTCCGTCTCCGCCGCCACTCTTCACCGGAGTACGGCGGTTATACCTCGCCGGAGAAACACTAGCTACTCCCCTCTTCACTGCGAAGATTCTGCAACTACCGCGCGGATTTTGGGGATTTTGATTCCTTTCTTGTTCTTGTTGTTTTTTTGTCATGTCGAATCCATCGGACGCCGGCGGAGGTGCGAGATTCTCCGATCGACAGCAGCTGGTGAAGCGGCTGGAGAAATCGAATTTTGCTCAGACCTGTAGCCTGTTGAGCCAGTTCTTGAAGGAGAAACGAAATCTCGCGGATTTGAGCTCCGATAAGGCTCCGAGGAAGAAGCCGAGAGGTACTGATTTGGTTATTGTTTGGTTTTGAAGGAATGAATCGGTTCTGATTTTTTACGAATTTTGAAAACCCTCGCAATTTTTAGATCTTCGCCGAGATAATCGAATTCCTCTCCCCTTGAACTTACTCGAGATTTTTCCCTCCCTTTTTTGGGATACGATCTAGATGAACTGGAAAAGCCCAAGCCGCCGCCGCCTCCGCCGCCGTCGACGGCGAATACGGCCAATTCTTCCGACGCTACACGGCAGCAGAAGGATAATCTGCCGAAGTTAGTCGGTTTCTCCAATAACGCCATCAACAAGGGCGAGTTCAGGTGCTCAGAGACCTCCCTCCCCCCACCTCAACTTTTAGGGCTAATTTCCTTTTCCAATTGAGTACGGATTTTTAATTTTACTTACTCACTGCTGTATCCCTCGAGAAAAGTGCCGAAATGGAGAACAAAATTAGGTTAAATTAATGGAGTTCTAATTTTTAATTATTTTCATGGCGATTGTTCTAGGAGACCAGCCACACCGGAGCCTGCAACCGCTCAAATGACCATATTCTACGCCGGAAAAGTTCTGGTGTACGATGATTTTCCAAACGAAAGGGCCAAGGAGATCATGGCCATGGCCGATAAGGGAAGCCGCAGCACCACCACCGTCGCTGCCGCTCCTCCAACCGCCGTCGTCCCCGTCGCCGCCGCCGCTCCCCCCAACAGATTCGTTTCTGCTTTAGAAAAACCTAACAGCAACTCTCCCGCCGGCGAGCCTAACGTGGCGGCCAAAACTCAAGCTCCGGCGCCGGAGCAGCAACTGAAACCGCAACCGGAAGCAAAAAATTCTTCTGGTACTAACCGCCATGAACATTGAATTTTGAACGATGGATTCTGGTTGATTATCTTGATTTGGTGTTCTTAGTTTGAATTTGTGCCCTCTTTTTCTTTTATCGAACAGATTTGCCTATTGCTAGGAGGGCTTCACTTCATCGATTTCTTGAGAAGAGAAAAGACAGGTATGTGTTTTTATATTGCTTTATTTTTCTCTCTTTTCTGAACAAAGACAAAGACAGTTATTGTTGGACTATTACTGAATACCTTTATTATAGATCATGCCAGGTGGAAAAACTAATTTTGTGATACATGGAAGGGATTATGTCAATGCAATGACACATGACCGCCATGATCCTTATCAGTTTCTTGACTTGACATTGATATCATGATATGGAGATGAAATTTATCTTCTATGCGCATTATGATTATTTACGTATATGGGAAATAATGTCAAATGGGCATAGAAGATAAATTTCATCTCCATATCATGATATCAATGTCAAGTCAAGAAACTGATAAGGATCATGGCGGTCATGTGTCATTGCTCTGATTCAGATCTTCTCTTTTTGCTTCCCCAGACTTGTTATTTAAATCCTGATTTGGGTTTTTTTTTTTCTTCTTTGTTAGCAAAAATATTGTTGGTTGGTTTCAGAAATTATGACAATTTGCTTGTTCTTTTTATCAGTTCATCTTAGATATATGATTTATTAAGCCTACAATCAAGTTTTAAACATGATTTACTTAGAAATCATGTTTTGTGGACTTTTTCTTTTTTCTCTCTCAATAAATCATGTGAATCAGACAGGATTTATTGAAAATTTGTATCTTCAAGATATGATTTTAATATACTTCATTGAATTTTGAAAACCATGTCTTTGTAAAACTGTTTTTTTTTTTTTTTAATCTTTCTGTACCTACCAAATTTATCCTATTCTTGTTTTTTTTCCCTCTTTTTAATCTTTAGATAGAAGTACATTTAAAAAAATATAAGGAATTTGGCACAAAAGTCTTTCCGGTTGGAAAGTAGGAGGGAAAAAAGGAAAGGAAAAATTTACACGATACAGATAACATAGAAGAAGAAACGAAATGGTAAATTCAGTCTATGTGACAGGATTTAGCCCTGTTTTTTTTTTTTTTTTTGAGTGCATCAACATTTGAGGGGATTCGAACCTCTGACCTTTTGGTCGAGAGTACATGTCAATTAACGCTGAGTTAAGTTCGCTTTGACGACAGGATTTGACAGGATTTAGTCATGTTAATGAACATGCTGTGGAGAAAGGTATGGAAAAAGTTACTGAAGGGTGAATCTGTAGATATTTGTCTTGTTACACAGACAGATGAATCACTGGAGAGGTTAAAAATTAGATCAGAGAATAGTATATTTGGTAATGCTTTCAAGAATGGTGTTTTCAGGGGGAAAAAAGCTAATTTTTAAGCCAGATATTAGTTTTTAACCCAAAGCTGAGCACTGTAAAAACTAGAAAAGTACTTTTTAAGGTATTGAAAAAATATTCACAAGCACACTTGAAACTTTGGTGCTGACAAATTATCAAAAAGATTATTCCATTTGTTGGAAAGAATCCCCAGACTTTCCTTCTTTATCCTTGCCTTTTCCCATGAAATTTCAGAAATACCCTTCAAGTATAGGGATTATTACCATAATACCCTTGAACTTTCAATTTGATTGTAAATTTGTGATGACTATTACATTTTATGGATAGCTTCTAAATTCTTTTAGGCTTTCACGAGAATGATTTCAACCGTATGAAAGTTTGAGGATGTAATTATAACGATCGTTCTAATTTCAAAAGATGGGTTTTTTTTTCTTCATGAGATTGAACAATGTTGTTTATGATCAGGGCTGTAGCAAGAGCACCATACCAAGTGAACCAACAGCCTGAGGCTGCTTTTAAAGCAAGTGGAAGCAGCTCAGCCAATGAGCCTGAGCCCGAGCCCGAAGCTGAAGCTGAAGAAGGCTTCCCAAAGCATTTGGATCTCAACTTATGACATGGTTTTTCTTTACATAGTTTAATTGTTTCTCTCCAAATTTGGTTGCTATTTTGTGTTATATATATTACACTTAGTTAATTAATCTCCCCCTCCAAAAATTATGTCGTTCTAACATATATTATCCCAATCATACTATGTATTTTTTTTCGTAAAGAAAATCTCGATGCAATATGAAAGAATAGTCCTTTTTGTTGACTTTATACTTAGGTCATGTATCTTTCAAGTTGCTATGTTTTTTGTTTATTCTTGTGATATTAACAAACAGATATTCGAGATATTAACATTCAAGTAAGTAGAAATGAAACATGGCATCGAATTTCTTGTCAAGGTTATTCTAAATGGCTCCCTTTATTCTGTGGTTCGCATGTTATTCTTTAGTTTTGTAGATGTTTGTGAATTGTACCTCTATTGTGAAATAATTTAACGAATTGTACCTTTGGGTTTAAGAAATGATTTCTAGATACTTTTATGAATTAGTTTGGAGCTTTATGGTATACTCTTCACATTAAAATAAACATGTGAGTATTATATTGTGATTAATAATAAATTTATTGTGTTTTTTTTCCCTCTCCCCCTTGAAGTATAATAGAATTCAAAACCTTGACTATATTTCAAGCCCAAAAGTTTGCTTTTGAGAACTCTTATCTTTTTGTTTGCAGTTGAAAATAAAACAAAAACAATTATAAATAAACAAATCTGTTTTGAAGAAATAAAATGTTTATCCGACATAATTTCAACAATCAACCAAAATTGTCCTTCAGTTTTTTTGTTTTTCTTTAAAAAAAAAACCAAAAAACCAAAATTGTTCTTATTTCTCACTGTGTTTTCTCTAGTCTTTCCCCTTTTTGAACTTCTTATTCCCATTTCTATGCAAATATACATAAAGAAAATACAAAGAAGAATATGAAGAGTGAGGAAATGAATAGATTTTAATAAATGGTTTTTGAACATTTTGCCTGTCTATACACTCTATAATGTGTGGTCTAAAGAAACCAAACAATAGCTTGTTTATTATTATTATTATTATTTGAAATTAAAAAAAAAAATGGCTTGATTATAATGATATTAATATCTTAAAAAGTAATTCTACGAGCAAATAAAAGTAATTTTAATTGTAAAAAAAAAAAAGATAAAAAAAATAAAATCAATTTTAAAAAATGATGCATGTTTTTTTTTTCTCTCGAGTACATCAACATTTGGGGTTATGGGAAATCGAACCTCTGAACTCATGGTCAAGGGTACATGTCAATTATCGCTGAGTCAAGCTCACTTTGGCAAAAAATAATGCATGTTGGTAAAAATTAAAATATAATTTTATTAAAATCAATCACGAATTAAATGTGTACCTCTCCTAATCAATTTTAAATTTGTTTTTAACTCCACAAATGTCATTTAGTATTCACCGTATATATTCTATAAGTACTTCAAGATATGATATATTTTATTATCATCGATTATCAGTGGCATGCATTGGTGTGAGGTTTTGTCAAAATCTCAACAGTTGGAAATATAGTTGGTGGGTATGTTTCATTGTCTTAGACTGCAGTTGATGATCACATTAATTGAAATAACAAAACAACAATTGCTTTGATAAATCCCAACATAAAAAGCCATTCCACATCACAAAGAGTATATATATTTTTTTTTTAGTACATCGACATTTGGAGGTATGGGGATTCGAACCTCTGACCTCATGGTCAAGGATATATGTCAATTACCGCTGAGCTAAGCTCGCTTTGGCCATCCCAAAGAGTATATCGAGTACTGGTTATGTTTACCAGACATTAAATTTAGTTTACAAGTTTAAAAAACGACGAATTTATATCGGAAAACAATGAAACTAGTGTAATAAATTTACAATCTAACATAATAATTATTTATATTTGAGCATGGCTCAATAGATAAGACGTCGAGTATCGTCTCAAAGGTTAATGATTTGATATCCCATCCTTGCAATTGGTAAAAAAAAAAAAACATAATAACCAGCGTGGTTATCAGTACATCTGTGCCAATTGAGCTATGCACTTGTTGGCATAATAACTCTTTAGTTATGTTATTATTATCATTTTAATAAAAAACTTCATTAAAAGAGATAGATCGATACACTTGCTCCATTGGGCAAAACCAAAAGGAGAAATAGTGTTCCCTCCAAATCGCTTCATCTTCTTCATCACGAAGAAGGGAGCGTCCAAAAAACCCACACCCGCCATTAGAGGTTGTTGCTCGCAAGTTTATGTATTAGGTCGTTGTTATGTCTTGAGAATTTGGTGAAGGACATCACTGATAGGGTTCCTTTGAGCTTATTGATCACATCGACGATCAAACCCAGTTTTGGTTGTGCCTCAATGACACGATTAATGGCTCTTGTGGCTTCGATTGAATTGGATTCAACTACCAGAGATGGCTTGCATCTTCTTCTCTCGAAATCCTTGTGATTCCCGTAGTCATGTTAAAGTATAAAATGAGTTTATCAACTTCCAAAGTGCGTCAACTAACTTTAAAGGTTGTCAATACGTAATCGATTTTAAAAGTGTTCATGCGTTTATGAACTTTCAATCTTCTAGTTTCATATGGTTCTTGAACTTTCAATTTTATCATTCTTGAACATTCACATTTTTATCGAGTACATAATTGAAATTTCAACAAGTTCATGAATTTTTAAAGTTAAATTACAAGTTTAGTCTCCGAACTTTTAAGTTTATGTCTACTTAATCCCTAAACTTTAAATCGTGTGTTTAATAGGTTCACAAATTAAAAAAATGTAATATGAGTTTTCGAATTTTTAATTTTTGTTGTCACATCATATTCAATTTTTTTAAAAAAGTAAGTGGTCTATTCGATTAAAATTTGAATTTGATGTCAAAGCACATACTTTCGACCGAGATGTTTTTGGGTTAAATCTCTCTTAATACTAGACTTGTAATTTATTATTTGGTCAATATTGATAATATATTTCACCAATTTTCTACTACTATTAAATAGCCATTTATATCATGATACTAACTAGAACCCAACCAGTATCATAAACTATTTATTAATTTCTGATATTTTTGTAGTCAAAATACTACTTTAAATTAAATTGTTGCAATTTTCTAAATTGGCCCCTTGAAAGTTAAAGAAAATAAAGACTTAAAAAAAAAAGAAAAAGAAAAAGGAACTGTCACAGACGTTCGTCAGGTCAGCTAGAAAACGGGCCAACCGATTTGACGATAGAGGGTGTATTTGTCAAGCTTCGATTGGCTGTCTCATATTCGTGCGTAACGGGTCCGTAACCATATCTTAGCCCGGGCCCGAAACGGCATTTTATAAGTCTTGTAACTCAGAACCACTAATCGATTTCCCCCCCAACCCCCAAAAGCATTTCCCTCTCTAATTTTTCTCGCCTTTGTTCGACTCTTAACCCTAACCCCTTCGACTTCCCGGTAAAATTTTTCGTTCTTCTTGACGGAAAATTGATCGAGGAATTAAGAATGCAACATCAGAGATTGAAGCAGCAACAGCAACAAGCTTTGATGCAGCAAGCTTTGCTTCAGCAACAGTCTCTCTACCATCCTGGTCTTCTAGCTCCTCCTCAGGTTCGAGTTCTTCTTTCATTTCATTTTGGTTCGCATTCGTATGATCTTCATGATTTTTTTTGTTCATTGTTGTATTTTGGTTGTGGGTTTTGGTTGTCGATCTCTGAGATGATGGTTTTTTAAGTTATGACCGATTTGGTGCGTTCTGTCGCGGCGGTGTTTTGTTAATCGTGTACGGGTTTGAGTTCTGGGTGATGATTGTAGACCAATGATTTTTTCCATATGAAGAGATTAAATGTTTGTGATGGGTATTCGTATTTTGCTTTCTTTTCAGTTTCGGGTATCTACTGGGAAATCTAGGGCCCGTTTGGATTCATTTATTGTTTCTTGTTTTCTTATTTTTTGGTAGCCGTTTCTTGTTTCTTCTTAGCAAGACCAAAATGGGATCCGTTGAGATGCTTAAGGGCCATCAATGATGGTATGGTGTGCCATGCAGTGGTTCATTTCTGGGGCTAAAATTTTCCATTCCGCGTGTATGCTTGTCAATCGACGATGTTTGGTGTTTCATCTTTCTGTTTTTCAATTCGTTCTGGGGGTCCAGGCAGATTCTGTTATGTTATAGTTCACTCGTCATCCGAGTTGATAACAGTTGACTTCTACCAACCCAGCTGGGTCTTTACCAGATTGCATTATCATTAAACTTGAAGTTGCATATGACTCAAGAAATCTTGAATGCTTGGTAGCTGTTCGTGTTTTTCCTGTTGTTTTCACTGTTTTATTTTTTACACCAATGTACTGATGGAACTACCATCGAGGTTTAGCTTTTCATTGGTTACAAGATTTTGTTTACTCTGCATGATTGTATACATTATATTATTTTTTTTCCAACCATTTAACGGTGCATTTCCCTTCCACCTACTATTCTTCTTCTTTTTCCTTTTTAAATATTTTGTCGTTTCCATTATGCAGCTTGAACCAATTCCAAGTGGAAATTTGCCACCGGGTTTTGATCCAAGTACCTGCCGCAGTGTGTGAGTTATTTTCTAGACGTTTCATCTCTTTTTTCTGTCTGCATTACGCAAACCTATGTTTTCTTGCAGTTCTCATGATTCTCTGTCACAAATTTGTTATTGACGGTCAAATTCTCATGCTTGCATCTCTTATTGTTTAATTTTCTGGGCGTATGCATACAAATTGTCTTCGCAAATCTCAACCAAGCTTCTAGGTGTTTTTGTATTTTAATTTAATGTATACCTATATGACTAAGGTTGATTACTTATATATCTTTTGTATTTTCTTTGTTTTCTTTTCCTTTTAAAACTTTTAGTTTCTTTAATTTTGAGGAAATGCAGGTACGTGGGAAATATACACACACAGGTAACAGAACCACTTCTTCAAGAGGTTTTTGGGAGTACAGGCCTTGTTGAAAGCTGCAAGCTTGTCAGAAAGGAGAAGGTTGGTTCACAGAAGAAGCCTATAAAACCTTTGTTCTAGTTTTTTTTTGTTTTTTTTCCCTCCTCCATATAATGGAATAAATCTAATTGTTTATATCTCTGATAGTTTCAAGGTCTTCTGTTTCTTTCTTGTCTATTAACATCCTTGTTGCCACTGCTTTATGCAGTCATCCTATGGATTTATTCACTATTTTGATCGCAGATCAGCTGCTATGGCTATCTTGTCACTGAATGGGAGGCATTTGTAAGTATGAAACTGAATTTTGTATTTTCCGTGTTTGTAGTAGTTCTGTTTCTTGTCTTAATATGTTCTTTGCAGGTTTGGGCAGCCTATCAAAGTAAATTGGGCTTATGCTAGTGGTCAGAGAGAGGATACATCAGGTTTGGGATCTGTTTTGAATCAATGGCTGTGAGTTGCAACTGTTCAATAGTTCCTATATTCACCTGCTTCTTTTGTGCACAGGCCATTTCAACATCTTTGTGGGTGATCTTAGTCCTGATGTTACCGATTCTACTCTGTTTGCATGCTTCTCTGTTTTCCCTAGCTGTTCGTAAGCTTCAGCCCCTGGAAACTATTTTTTTATTTTTTGCCCTTTTGAATTTCACATTTAATTTCTACCATTAAAATAAAGAAGTTTGCTATACCTAACAGCTCAAGAAGAAGAAACATAATTGAAATTAAAATTACTGTGTTAGTAGCTTCTCTTTCTTAACCTGCAACATATGATATCGTGCATTATTGGTTGGTTTCAGTGATGCCAGAGTTATGTGGGATCAGAAGACTGGGCGTTCCAGGGGCTTTGGGTTTGTTTCTTTTCGCAACCAACAGGTTCAAACTACATCTATTCAGAATATATTCTTTTGCCATTATTTCTCTCTTCTTTGCTTAACTATGCTCCTTTTCCAGGATGCTCAAAGTGCAATAAATGATCTGACTGGTAAGGACTTGATTTTTTCTTATAGTTTAAAATTCTTGTAGTAAATTGTCATTTCGTAGACTAATTATTTCAACGGCTGAAAAAATGGTCTCTTCATCTGTGATATCATTTAATTTTGTGGTATGCTGTTATCAAATATCTATAATAACATCTGATTGTAGTGTCTTGTCTTTAACTTTTGAAATTGAAATGGTTTTCTTTTTACTATATTTGCGTCCCTTTTCTGACCACATATGGCCTCCTTCAGGTAAGTGGCTTGGAAGTAGACAGATTCGCTGCAACTGGGCAACAAAAGGTGCTGGATCCAATGAAGACAAGCAGAGCTCAGATGTTAAAAGCATTGCAGAACTTACAAACGGATCATCTGGTGAGTGTTCATACCCCATTGTTAAAAGTTTAGAATGTCTAACTTTTGTCGTTATGTTTACCCCAAGGATCAATCCCCTAAACTTTTGGCAATACTTGCATCAATTTGACATTTCTGCAGAAGATGGTAAAGAGACAGTCAATAGTGATGCCCCGGAGAACAATCCTCAGTACACTACTGTTTATGTTGGCAATCTTGCTCCAGAGGCAAGATACCTCATCCTTATCTGTGTTTTTTCCCCTATTTTTTTAAAAAAAGTTTATGTTGACATGCAAAAACTGGGCAAGCCGCATGACATATCATGTTTATTGTGTTATTGTATCATGGGCGCAAGTGAAGGCTGCAATATAAAATGAAGTTCCTGTTATATCTACACGTCTTTAGGAGGGTCCTTTGGTTGAGTTCGTGATTTTAGGCAAGAAATTGTCAGGGAAAGAATAGTTTCTAGTAGTATAATCTTGTTGGGTTTAGGAGGATCTTTTGGTTGAGTTCGTGATTTTAGGCAAGAAATTGACAGGGAAAGAATAATTTCTAGAAGTGTAGTCCTACTATTGGGTTTACTTCGTTGTACGATGTCAGTGATGTTTACGAGTTTGTAATTGTTATGACAACTATCATTTTGAATGTTTGAATATTTTTCCTTGTTTATGTGTGTAGGTCACACAGGTCGATCTTCACCGCCATTTTCATGCTCTTGGGGCTGGTGTGATTGAGGAGGTTCGCATCCAGCGTGATAAAGGCTTTGGTTTTGTTAGATATAGCACTCATGCTGAGGCAGCTTTGGCCATTCAGATGGGAAATACTCAATCGTTTCTTTGTGGCAAACAGATCAAGGTTTCGTTTTCTGCTCGTAAACAATGTTTATATTGTTTCTATAGTAAAAATAGCTGCATTTTTATTCCTAGTGAAACTAATGCACTCTTTACAAAATACTTCGGCTTATGACATGCAGTTGCTACCGATGCAGTCTTGTATACTTGAATGAGCAAGATGAATTTATTCCATTAGTTCTTGATTTGACATTTTATGTCTATGGACTGAATTATTATTACTATTGTTATTCTTCCAAATATCCAAAATGGTTCCTGATTTAGGTAATTTTCAATTTCATCAATAATCTTTTAATTTTTCAATTTTACCTCCATGGATTACAGAATTTTAATGGGGTCATTTTTCAAAAAAATATCAACAAAAAGTTGAAGTATTGTTAAATTGTTGTTTTATTAACATATTTTAGACTTGTGGACATGTCACATTTGGATGTTTCTTGGCACATGAAATCGATCTTGCTTGTCAACGAAATCTATTTCCTCCAAATGGCATGCTCGTATGTTTAAATATATGAATAAAACAATAGTTCAATACTACACCAACTTTCTATTAGCTTTTTCTTATTACCTAATGACCTCATTGAGATTTTTAATATATCGTTTAAAATTGGGAAACTTGTGATAGATTTATGATTGAAATTGAGAATTACCTTGGGGATCATTTGATGATTTGCTCAGCTATATTTTGTTTTTGCTCATAGCATCGGTGGGATACTCAGGATAGTTGTTTGGAATGGCCTTTTTACTTTGTTCTAACCGGCCTGTGCCATTTCTCTCTGTTTCCAGTGCTCTTGGGGAAGCAAGCCAACTCCACCCGGAACTATCTCCAACCCACTTCCTCCGCCTGCAGCAGCACCGATCCCGGGGCTCTCCGCGACTGACCTTTTAGCATACGAGCGGCAACTGGCAATGAGCAAGATGGGCGGTGTCCATGCTCTTATGCATATGCCGCCCATTCCTTATGCACCGTCAGGCGCCGCACCCTCCAAAGCAGGCAGCCATGGAATGGGTGCTGCTGGGTCAAGTCAGGCCATCTATGATGGGGGCTTCCAGAATGTTGCGGCAGCTCAGCAGCTCATGTATTATCAGTAAGGCTGATGAGAGATGTATACAAAAATGGAATGCTTGGTCGATCTGTTGAGAGATGTCATCTTTTTCTTTTTCATTTTTCTTTTCTTGTGGAGAGTTTTCTGAGCTTAGTATGATCTTTTTTATTGTTTCAGTTTTCAATAGCCTTGGAGCTTTGTTTATGGAATGTCATTATGTACCGAGTATCTGAATTATATAGAAGGATATGAGGATTCTTGGTGTTGTTATTTAGGAGACTTGCTGGGTATAGTTTGGTATTTTAGATTTCCTTTTTTTGCCTTGTCTATTTTATTTTCTTTTACCTTTCATTTGAAGGTGCTTCGGAATCATTTTTTTTTTTTTTTTTTTTTTTTTTTTTTTTTTTTTTTTAAATGAAAACTCAGATTTCTAAAATGCCAGGAAAATATGAAATTATAATTTCTTGACAAGTGTAGGTGGGAGGCCATTTTGTAGTAGTGAATAGGGGGAAGTGAGCAAAGGTTCTGAATTGGGTATTATTATTAACTCTTTAGATGTAGATAACAAATAAAATATTATGAATGTTGACTGTATAAATGTATATATTAAAGTAGATAAATTTAACACATAAAACAAACTTGTTTCCCTGTGTTTAATCGGTTATGATTATCGGTTTGTTTAATTTTGAGTGTAGTGCTTAAATAATATTGTTGAAAGTTTAGAAATTTAACATAGAATTTCTAAAATATAAGTTAAAAAAATCATTTACCTTTGTCAATTAATATGTGCCTTATTATCAATCATTTACCTATTTCATTTACCTCTGTCAATTAATACGTGGTTTGTTATTTTTTTTCTTCTACAACACTTAAAACCACCATGGATAGTCTTCGTGTTTGGTCTTTGTAAAGTGTAAAGTGCAGGGAATAAATTAATCCATGGGAGCATAGCTTAGTGGAGGTCAATGTTTCAATTTTCACTTATGCAATGGTTGAATTCAAAAAAAAAAAAAAATATATCAAACCTTCATTTTGTTTGAGTTCATAATAAATTCAAACTATATTTGCTATCTAGTTTTTTTTTTTTTTTGAATATATCATATGGGATGGATGGATTCGAACCTCTGACCTCATGGTCGAGGATATATGTCAATTGCCGCTGAGCTAGACTCGCTTTGGCTATAGTTAAAATGAACCTAAGTTATCTATATCACTATAAATTTAATTTTTGAAAACATATTTATCAATTTACACACATATATTTATAACTTTTCTAGAAATATTATTAATGTTTTCATCGTAAAATCATAACTTCAATCTATGGAGTGAGGGGTTTGACTTCTTGATCGATAATACAAATTTTATATCTAACTATGTTCTTGTTGGCGAAACCTTGACCTAGCCATTTTTTTTTTCTTGAATTCAACCCTTGGCCTAGTCACTTGTGGTTATATAAAATACTTTTTTCTTTTCGACCACGAGACATGTTTGATGTTGGTCCGGTTGAGCACTTAAGTTGGGCGCGCCATTGTTGGTGAGGCCTGAGGGTTTTGTTTTACTAAACCCAGAGGTTTTCCTCTCACTCTCCCGCGCTTGCCTGCCATCTCCGCTCTCTCTTCTCTCTCTCTCGAATCAGCAAATCCTCCGTGCCGACTTCACCATTCCAGCATGGACGATGAAATGGACGCCTCTCCCAGCTACTTTGACCCCGAGGACCTCACCATTCGAGAGCAATTTCGTCGATACAGGTGCATTTCGCCGGTTTGCCTTCTCTTATTTTCTTCTTCGTTCTGGCAACGTAAATTCTGAATCCTATCGAGAAAATGTATTATCTACTTAGTTTAAATTCAATTTAAGTTCGGATTGAAGTCATTTCTTGAGTAGAGGTTTCAATTAACTAACCTGTGTATTGGGTTTGTAAAGGCAAACTTTGTGGTCTTACTTTGCTAGTTGGGATTTTTTTTTTTTGATTTTAATGCCTTCTAATGCTCAATTTCAACTTCTTGCGTTAAGAACGTTTTGGATGCACTGCTTTTGCTTCCTCTGCTTAGATGGGTGTCATTGGTTCATTGCTTATGGCGTTAGTGGGTTCTTATATTTGGTTATGGAATATAGCTTCCTGACAGCCTTTGAGTATGCTCCTTTTGGCTTCTAACTTTAATCTGAAATTGGTATTTTCGTTTCAACTGTGTTAATGGGTTATCAAGGATGGCCGGTTTACTTTGTTTATCTGCTTTATGAGCAGTTGCTTGGAAAATTCTATTCCATCCTATAAGTTAGTATATAACAGGAAATCCTCTATACTCGTCCTTGATATTATTTTGTTATCTAATGTGCTAATAATTTCATTTTTGAACTTTGTTATATATTTTTCGGGTTGACCTTTGCTGTGTGGTTATGCTTTCTGTTGCTCTGTCGTCGCCCCTGCAGCCTCTATTCTACCTTCATCTTTCTCAATGGAAGTGGGGTTTTCACCATATTTGTTGAAGTCGTAATTTTTTTATGCAATGCCACACTTAGAATGAAATTTATGCAGGAGAAGGCCTTCAAACATATCACCTCACAAGGACGTTTCATCTTCAACAGTCAGCGAGTCTAGGATTCTGTATGATGGACAAAGTTTTCATAGTCCAACAAATGCCGCACTGCTTCTTGAAAATTTTAAAGAAGAAGCTGAAAGCCTTGATGCTGATCATCTAGAAGCAACACCATTAAAGGAAAGTTCTGCCTCTAAAAAAAGATTATCGATTGATAGCCATGAAATTTTAGAAGCATCTCTTGGTACCGATTCAGTTCGCTACTCATTGAAGGCTTGCAAGCATGAGAATGACCCATTATCTAATAGTGGAGATACAACTTATACCTTTTTTGCATCTCTACTGGACTCTTCAATTCAAGGTTCTAATTATGTCCGACATGTTACTTTCTCTTTATCTTTGTCGTTTATTTGGGTGTGGACTATTTGTTGAAAAAAAATGTACATTTTATGCCTTATTCACACAAGATTTTATGTCAGGATTGATGTCTATCCCGGACTTGATATTAAGATTTGAGAGTTCTTGTCGTAATGTTTCAGAGACGATAAGGTACTTTTCCCTCTATGGTTCTTATTTGAATTATTTTATAGGCATCTTGTTGTTGAATGGATTACTTTATGCTTGTCTTCGTATATTTTTTCTCTTTCAAATCCTATCATCTATTTTTATTATTATTATTTTTTTTTTGTGGGGGGGGGGGTGGATTTTTAACAAAAGAGCACACGTTTAGGAAATGACCTCAGTATTCTGAGTCTTTCGCAAATATAGGCAACATCCCAGTGATATTCGTCTAAAAAGAAGCCTCTTTTGGAAAAGGACGTGGGTACTAGTACTACCCTACCATAGCCAATGAATGACCTTAGGAGAACAAGCCACCAACTGTATAAGTCTAAGAAGAGGATGTTCATGCAAGTAAATTTGTGCGTGCTGAAAACTTGACTTAACTGTTGATTGTTACTAATTCTTTAAGCATCTTATCCCTTTCTATTGCTGTGCAGATTTTTACTGTGGTTTTGACCATTCTTTGTTTTTGTTTTTTTTTTTTCTGCTAGGTATGGTTCCAACATTCAGCATCGCTTTATAGAAGACAAATTGATGAGGCAGAAGGCTCAATTTCTTGTAGATGAAGCTGCGTCTTGGTCCCTCTTGTGGTACCTTTATGGGAAAGGAAATATCTCTTTCTCCAGAACTTTTTAAAAGTTTTATTTTGTACTTGTGTACTGTTTTGGGACCCTGGTTCAATCCTCTTGTTTAAATGCCAATAAATGTGTAGCTCTAAAACTTGCTGCATGTATTTTAAATTTTGGGTTATTAAAATTTTCCCTGCAACAGCATTCTTTTTGGATGTTAAGCTGGCTCGTTTAGACAATGATGACTGATATCTCAGCCGTGGACTATGAGTTTTATGGTTTTTGCTGCATCTTGATAATAACTATATTTTACCTGACAGGTTTCTAAAGCTTCTTTCTGTTGTTTTTTTGTTATCATTTTGGCTAGCATGGTGGAGGCATTATCTGCCTTTTTTATACTTGTAACTTTGAATGGGATCAACTCACCCACCCAGATATATTATAACATTCTAGTGTTTTTTATTGAATATATTTCATTATTTGACCTTGGGATTAATATTTGTATTTTGTTCTTGCAGCAACGAAAGAGATGCCTAAAGATCTAATTGTGGTTATGTATTTTTTCCCTCATTTCTTCCTAATAAAAATTGCTAATAACATTTGCAACATTACTCAAGTTCGAAGTGCTTAAAATGAAACTATCAATTTGTGGCAGTTTCCCCCAACATCACACTTGGAGGCCTGCCAGTTTGTCACAGAAGACCATACAGCTCAATTATGTCTTCGAATTGTTGAGTGGCTGGAAGGTTTAGCCTCTAAAGCACTTGATTTGGAAAGCAAGGTGATGGGTTCTTTTGACAACTTTACTTTATAATATACTACCATAAGCCATATCTTCTAGTACGGTTGTGATATATTTCAAAATAATTTTGTATTTAAATGAGCCTCCTGCTCCTACTAGAGCTACAGTATTTTATGCTAGCTTTCAAATGACAGATTGTTAGTCATAGCCGTCATAGCCGTCACTGATGTGATATGTTTTATTATGGTTTACATTGTTAAGCAGACTCACTAAAATTAAACCCGTTAGCTCTTGAAGCTGCAATCGGGCAATTGAATGCTCGAGACACTGCTTGAAAAGCTAAATCTTTGTGACTTGGAAAAACTTATATGAACGATTTGCCAGCTTTCTTTGACATTTTGAATATGTTTTTACAGATTCGTGGATCTCATGTTGGTACCTATCTTCCCAGTTCTGGAGTTTGGCACAATACTCTGCGGTCTCTCAAGAAAGGGACCTCTAACTCAAATGCTATTCATCACTTGGATTTTGATGCTCCAACACGTGAGCATGCTCATCAACTGCCAGATGACAAAGTATGATTTTATTATGCAAAATTGGGGCTTGAATAATATAAAAGAAAAAAAACCATCTTATCAAATCATATTCACTTTTTAAATCATGGGGACTAAATTCTAACTTTCTCCAAACCATAGGAACCAAATTTGTAATTTGATCATGTTTTACTTTTCTCTTTACGACCACATCTCATGTATAGTTTATAGTCCATGCAAACATTGGCCATGTAATTTGGCACATGCGTGAGTGTGATTTGGATCTGTTTTTTTAAATTGATTTGAGAAAGATCGACAAACAGAGACTAAAAGATCAACACATATGAGTGGCTTTAGTTTAGAATGCAGTGTAGTAATTGATGTTTTTCTCAACAGAAACAAGATGAATCACTTTTAGAGGATGCCTGGACTCTTATAAAGGCTGGGAGAATGAAGGAAGCATGTGATCTATGCCGCTCGGCTGGACAGGTAACAAATCTCTGAGAGCTATGAGTTTGCTACCAAAGCTTTTATCTTCTTTCATCCTGTGTTACATCTAACAACATGTTGGCAGCCATGGAGAGCTGCAACTTTGTGCCCTTTTGGTGGATTGGAACATTTTCCCTCGATTGATGCCTTATTAAGGAATGGAAAGAACAGAACTCTACAAGCCATCGAGCTAGAAAGTGGCATTGGCCACCAATGGCGTCTTTGGAAATGGGCTTCTTATTGTGCATCTGAGGTAATCATTGTTATTCCAAGAGGCAGCAAGTTGGTTTTATTTGCTGTTTTGAAGTTACTTGTAGAATTCTTTATGCAATGTTTCCTGTCTAATCTCTTTCTGATGGTTGATGGTAAATATCTACAATCATAATTGTATACTTCTGATGAGCTCAATAATGATCATGCTATTACACGTTTGAGGATGGGCAATGAATAGAACATGTTTTCTATGTTCTTTTTTATATTTATTCTTTTCTTTAAGGGGCCGTTTGGTGCGCCGGAATTTGATTGGAATGGAATGGAATGTGATTCCCATGGGAATATTTTGCTGGAATCATGATTCCCATGCCTGTGTTTGGTGGAGAGAGAAATAGTGGGACGCACCAAAATTATAAGGAAAATAGAAAAAGAAATGGTGGGTCCCATCAAAATTATGAAGAAAAATGGAGAGAGAAATAGTGGGACCCACCAAAATGTAGTTAAAATAGAAAAAGAAATGGTGGGTCCCATCAAAAT
Source organism: Luffa aegyptiaca (assembly GCA_017139565.1). Classification (NCBI taxonomy): domain Eukaryota; kingdom Viridiplantae; phylum Streptophyta; class Magnoliopsida; order Cucurbitales; family Cucurbitaceae; genus Luffa; species Luffa aegyptiaca. The sequence goes on along the minus strand of CM029399.1, from coordinate 720,758 downwards.
TATGAAGAAAAATGGAGAGAGAAATAGTGGGCCCCACCAAAATGTGGGAATGGATTGGAATCCACATGCCCACCATTTCATTCCAAACCCACACCATTCCAGGCATCCCTTTCCAATCCATTCCAACCCATTCCAAACCTGTGGGCCAAACGGCCCCTAAATTTCTTTTATTGCTTACTTCTACTTATACTCTGTGCAATTGTTGAAGAAAATTGCAGAAGTAGATGGTGGGAAGTATGAGGCTGCTGTATATGCTGCTCAATGTGGAAATTTGAAGCGTGTACTTCCTATATGCACAGATTGGGAGGTATGCTTGTCATAGTTATCCCTGCAACTTTTAGAATGTTTAATTGAACAGAGCTGCTAATCAAGTTATGAGTGGTGTAAACTGGGAGGTCGATGAGACTCATTCTTTTTTGTAGTTTCTTGGTGTGGTCATTGATTTGTGAATGTTTTTGGCTAATGTTTTGTGTTGACCATTTGTCTTCTGTCGGTGTTTGGGTGATCTCACAATTAAGTACAAATAATCTGATCTTATTCTTGTATTCAAGGAATCTAGTATACGGGAAAAGAGTTTTCCTGAGACTTTTGTGACGACCTTCGATGGTATCAGTTTGTTTTAAATATTTTTAATGCTCTGAGACTATCCATTTGCATGCAGTCGGCATGCTGGGCAATGGCAAAGTCGTGGCTAGATGTTCAAGTAGATCTTGAACTCACTCGTTCACAAGGGAAGATGGATCTTTTCAAAAGCATTATGGACTCTGTAGATGGAAGTCCAGGACAAAGTGATAGAGATTTTCAGGTTTCTGATGGACCAGAAAGTTGGCCACTTCCAGTTCTGAGCCAGCAACCACGCCAAGTTTCTGCCCTTCTTCAAAAACTCCATTCAGGGTATGGATACAATATGATGTTTACTATATGTGACTAATTTGATGTTCAAAAGTAAAGTCTATTCATTTTCCTGATTCAGTGACATGGTGCATGAAAATGTAAATCGTGGATGCAAAGAGCAGCAACGGCAAATTCAGGTATTCTAGATTCAATTGGAATGACCAAGATGATTTTATCCCTGAGATTTTACTTATTAAATGGTGCAACTAAGACAATATCTAGCTAAATAGGAAACCTGTGAGGAAGAGAAAACTTGTTTAAATTAGTAGCTCTTCATTGTGATGCTGGTTAATTTCATTACGATTCTATTTTGACTGTTTTATAGGACTTTTGTTTTGTGGCCTGGGTTCGGCTTGGCCCAAGTTGTGTGCCGCCTTCTTAACTGAAAAAAGCTCTAAAATTTATTGCTTTTGAAGATGGTAGAGTAATAGAGTTGGGAAGAAAGTGTCAACATATGTATTGAAAAATGAGGAGATCACATCAGTACGGCTCCTACTTATTTGTTTGTCTTGCTGATAAATTTCTTCTCACAATGGAAACACAAAACCTATATTTGTTGACACTATACCTCGGCATCTGTTGGTACCTTTCTAAAGAAGGTGTTACTCTTGAGTGGGGTCTTCTTTCTTTTCTTTCTTTTTTTTTTTGGGGGGGGGGGGGGGATAAAGGGTATCCCTCTTGGTATTTAACTGTGCTTGGACCCATGTGGTATCATCCTCCTCAGTTGGAGCTGGGGTCTGGCGGGAGCTCACCAGTTGGTTCAGTTACTGTTGCATCATAGATCAGTCAATTATCCCTCCCTTGACACTAGATTCTTTAGTTTCTTCCTTATTTCCTCTCTGTAAAATTGGTTTAGTTACTGTCCGCTTCAAAAGCTTTGCAACTCCCTCTACCAACACAAACATGCTTTTCTCCAATCCCAATATCTTTTGTACTTCCTTCATGACAGATCCTAATTGAGATTTGCCAGTATCTTTCTTCCCTATGGGCATCACTGGGATAGAGTTCTTATACCACTAATTGAGCTACGAAGATAATTTCAATACGGTATAGAGAAGTAAGGAGATGAGTACAAAACTGCACTGTCTAACCGTGGTATTAGAACTGCACAGTATTTCAAGAGGCTGGCTCTCTCCAAAAGCTAGAGTTCCCAGCTCTTCCTTACCAAATACCTGACTACTTCTGATAGACCTCCTATCAAGGATGTGTATAAACGAAGGAGTAAGAAGAAGAGTGGGGACCACTAGTAGTTAGTTGGTTAAGTTTGTTGTTAATAATAGTTGTGATGTATAAATATAGTTGTGTAAATACCAAGAGTATCTTTTGGCTTAGTATGTTTTGGTAATGAAGGTGGAGAGATAGGGAAGCTCTCGAAATCTTCCCTAGGTTGTAATAGTACTGATTTTACTGAAATAATATCAAGATCCTATCAACTTCTCTGTACAGCATCCTACTTGAGTAAACTTTCCATATTCATGCACTAGCACTAACATTCTTTTATTAACAGAATTTACGTACTTGAAAGGATTCCCCCTCTCTCATGTCACTCACTTCTCACCTTCTCACCAGAGTCACGTACTTCCCTACATGTATGAGTGAAAAATATTGGGCGCAAACTACTCCTATCAAATAGTTATTCAACCATTTACCTAATGTTTATTTTTAAACTAAAAATTTTAGGATGGTGCAAATAACACCTAATTTCTGTCTTTTTATTTATAGTTTTATGTGATAGAAAATGAATTTGTTGTTTTTTTTTTCTCATAACATCAGCATATTCACATGAAGCAAAGTGAATATCTTTTTGTTATCCTTCTGCAGAGTACTGTTCAAATAAAATGGGGAAAAAAAATTCCATCTTACATTTTATAATATCTTTTCCAGATGATCTTAATGCTTGGAGACATTCCTCGTCTTTTGGACCTAATCTGGTCTTGGATAGCACCTTCAGAAGATGATCAAGATGTTTTCAGGTCATGCAATGTCTTTGTTATTACATATAAGTGTCTATGTTTGAGACAGATATGGTTATATTTGCCCCCATTTATGTTGCATAGTTATTTTTGACCAGACATTTTTTAGCTTTTGATAAATTGGTGCAATATACTGGCGGGGTTAATAAGAAAGGGTTTTTTTTAAAGAGATAATAGCGTGTATAGCATATGAATTTCTGCATTTTTAAGATTCTCTCCATAATAAATTACAATCAATGCATGAGTTATTTTGTGATTAAGAAAATTTGAGTTGTACTGGCACTAATTTAAGGTTCCTTATAACGTCATTCATTGCCATCCAATATCTTTATTAATTTATTTATTTTTATAGGAAACAAATATATGAAATGAATTGGCAAATAGCCTACAGAAGACCGTTGGAATAACAGAATATTTTTCCAACTGATACATTTCATAAAAGGCTCCTAACTACGATTATAATTCTCTAACACATTCCAAGAACACAGATAAAACACTGTACTAAGCATCTCCTATCAACATTAAGGACTTATTTTCGTTCCATTAATTCAATTGTAAATTCCTAGCTCTTAAACAAGCTTCATAGGTGGGTTTTGCTGATGGCTTGCTATGGCTGGAATGACTCCATCTTTTGATTATGGTTTCAAATTTTGCACCCTTGCCCAATTTCCGTAAACAGAAGAAGGCTAGCTTGATTATTGGAGCTGATAGGAATATCATTAGAAGGAAAGTAGAGATATTGTAAGGGTATATTAGCAATTAATTAGTTAGAGAGAGTGGGAAAGGAGAAAGGTAGGCATTATTTTGGTGAGTGAATTAAGACTTGAGTGATTTCAAGTGAGGTAGGGTCCAAGTACCTTGAATACTTGACTTGAGTAAATTAGGTTTGCATTCCAATATATTTTGGGTTCTATAAGGAGCCTACTCAACTTTTGCTGAGATGATTAGATTGATAGTGTTGGATTTTTTTTTTAATAATAAGAAACAAAAATTTTCATTGATGTAATGAAAAGAGACTAATGTTCAAAGGATACAGACTCAACAAGGGAGTGAAAGTAAAAACATAAAAAGAAAATGAAATAAATATGAAAATTGGGAGGGGGGGGGGATGGGAGAAACGACTTGAAATATACATGAGGATGGAACAGCCTTTCAATGACATCCTTTGTAACTATTGATTTGTTGATGAATTTTTCTCTTTGGTGGTTTACGGTTCATACTAGCATTTAAAAAATACTTGTTATTAATGTATTAAATACCAAAGCGGAAATAATAGGTGTATTTGCTTGCTGTCCTGAAACATTTGATTGAACTATAATTGCATGTTGGATTTTGTTAGGCCTCATGGAGATCCTCAGATGATCCGGTTTGGTGCTCATTTGGTGCTCGTGCTTCGATATTTACTTGGTGAAGAAATGAAAGATATCTTCAGAGAGAAGATCATGAATGTTGGCGATCTTATTTTACACATGTAGGTAAAGAGCTTGTTCTTGTTTAGATGATGACGACATAGAATATTTAGGTAAAAGGAGACTAGAGGGATTATAGATGTGGGATGAAATTGGTTTCCTTGTTTTCTGTTGGGCTGTTGCTGCTCAATACTCTTGTAATGATCGAGTTGGTTTGATTCTAGCTAATTCTGGATGTATCTAGTCATCTCATCATTCTTGTGAAACAATAGAAAAGGTCTTTTTGTCTCTAATTAGGCACCTAATCTTGACTTAGGTTGATAGGCTATGTGACAGAGATATAAATATAATCTTGTCCAAATAGATAATTTAATGTGGATTTCAGGTATGCCATGTTTCTCTTCTCGATGCAACACGAGGAGCTGGTTGGTGTATATGCTTCTCAGCTAGCAAGCCACCGATGTATTGACCTCTTTGTGCACATGATGGAACTTAGGCTCAACAGCAGGTGACCGAAATCCTATTCCTTGCAGTTGAAATATTTTTTATTTTCCAATTTTCTGCATGTTACATTATAAGACGTGGATTACAGGTTCTTTGTGTGATTTTATATTATATCTACCTAAAAGACGGGAAATGGTGGTTCTTTGACTAATCAAATTGGCTAATACAAAGGTTCTTAACAAGAGGATTTTTTTTTTCTTTTCTTTTCTTTTTTCTATTGGTGGATGTTTGAAGTCATATAGCCAATATTGAGTCTCAAAATGTTTTGCAATACTATCATCTAATTTAACTACATCTCCAGTTTCCTGATTTGACATTATCATCTATGAAGAGGTCCAGATATAGTCGGTTCTCAAGTGTTTGGCACAATTCTGAAAAAGAAACACTGATGGTGTGTGGAGAGAGAGATGCCTGCGAGGGTTGCTTAATGATATTATTGTCATTATTAATAATAACAATATAATCATGGGCCAACTTGAGTATAGTTCAATTGATTAAGACATATACTCTCAACTGAGAGGTAAGAGGTTCAAATCCCTCACCCCACTTGTTGAACTAAAGAATAATGGCACAATCATGGTGATAAGTATGACAATGATGTAAATGAGGATGGGGCAACAAATACTGCCATGAGTGCATTGTCAGAATGTGTATTTATTTATGGAGACCACAGAGTAACTTTTAGATCAAATTATGAAAAGAATATTACGTATGAATCATGGGAACAACTAATAATGATAATAAAAATGTAGAAAAGTGAAACCCGTTTGTTCTTGATACTTTTTTTTGGAAATACAATAGTTTCTACTTCATTTGAACGTCCGTCAAATGTAGGTAGATCAACTTCCAAATAGTAATTTGTATTTACTAGCTGGTCTTGCTGCATTCTTGGGCATAAAAATATATTGCAACCTGAGTCTTCTGATTAATTATGAATCTTGCAATGCCTAGTCTCTCTTGAACAAGGGGTATTTACCTCTCAGGGCATTATATTCACGTGTACTGTGGTTAACATATTTTTATACTTTTTTGCTTGTTCACAGCGTGCAAGTCAAGTATAAGATCTTTCTCTCTGCTATAGAATATTTACCATTTTCTCCTGACGGTGATTCAAAGGGCAGTTTTGAAGAGATTATTGAGAGGTGTTTTTGCATTTACTTGAGCTAATTCTTACAAATTCAAGCCTGAAGTTCACGTGATCTGATTTTATGTATAATTATTACGTGTTTATGGGATGTACTTGAACAGTGTATTATCAAGATCTCGGGAGACAAAAATTGATAGTTCTGATAAGTTATCAGATGCTGCAGAACAACACCGCCTGCAGAGTCTTCAGAAAGCTATGGTTGTCCAGTGGCTCTGCTTTACCCCTCCTTCCACAATTGCTAATGTCAAAGATGTTAGCACCAAACTTCTTCTCCGAGCATTGGCACATAGGTAATAACAGTAGTTAGCTGTTACTACCCATGTTTTTTTAAGTGCAAGGCACACTAAAGTGTAAAGCACAGAATAAAGAAAAAGGGGATTAGAGGGAATTTATTCAAACTATGATGGCTACATACCTAGGATTTAATATTCTAAGAGTTTTTTTGGCAACCAAATGTAGTAGAGTCAGACGATTGTCCAGTAGGATATGCATAAGTTGGGCTAGGTAGTCCTAGACACACTGATTGGAATACTGATTATATCATGATAAATTATGAACGTTATTTGTTCCTTGCAAATCAGGGATGATGCACTTTATGCTTCATTGGATTTACATTAGAATTTGAAATTAATTGATAGCGTAAGTCTTTTTTATATGGAGCAGCGAAACAATACCAATCTTTTGCACTTTGCTGTATTAAGTGCCCTAAACTAGTCTTAGTGTAGGTTGTGTGGTTATTGCATTAACCGTATGCCTACATTGTGGTGGTAATATATAGATGTTGGATTTGGTCTATTGTTAATGCATATTTTTTTTTCCTATACTGCTGCTTTCTACAACTTTTGAACCTCAACCGTTTGTTGTTTTATAGCAATATCTTGTTCAGAGAATTTGCTCTGATGTCCATGTGGAGAATTCCATCTATGCCTAATGGTGCACACAAGTTACTTAGTCTTCTTGCTGAGCCTTTGAGGCAGCATTCAGAAACATTTAGTGCTCTGGAGGATAGTGGTGTTCTAGAGAACTTAAAAGAGTTCCAGGATTGGGTAAGCTATCCAATTCTTGTAATTACATGTTGGTTATTGTTACTGTACCTGTTTTGTTTATTGATTTTTTCCCCCTTCATTAGAGTGAATATTTCTCCTGTGATGCAACATATCGCAACTGGCTCAAAATTGAGTTGGAGAATGTTGAAGCGCCTTCCTTCGAGCTCTCATTGGAAGAAAAACAGAGATCCATTATAGCTGCTAATGAGACACTTGATTCCTCGTTTTCATTGTTGCTCAGTATGCTTTATCCATTCTTTTCCAATTCATAATTAATACCGCCATGTATGCTCTTCATGGTTTTTACTGCTCACAATCTTTCTGCAAATAATATTCCTTTCTGTAGGGAAAGAAATTCCTTGGTTGGGTTTTGCAGAAGATCACCTCTACGAGTCAATGGAACCTGTCTATCTTGAATTGCATGCCACTGTCATGCTCTGTTTACCTTCTGGAGAATGTTTGTGCCCTGAAGCCGCCACGTGCACAACACTAACAAGTGCCCTTTACTCCTCAGTAACTGAAGAGATAATATTGAATCGGCAACTGGTGGTATGTTCCTTAAATGTGATCTACTATAGTTGTTATTATTATTATTTTTAGTGATGCATCTGTTTGTTGTTGTATTCTTCTATTCTTTGTTTCATTGTTTTAGAAAGTCACTGGGCCCCAGATTGGCTTCAGATCAGTAGCCTATTATTACGTTTTGTACTTGAGATGGTTAAGTAGGGTCCCTGCCCTTTCAAATTTAAAATTCTGTACTGGAATCAGTTTTGGCCTGGCTGATGGAAGGCGAGTGGATTGCCTTATTGTTCTCTGTTGATTATTCATTACCATTTTTTGTCAAATAATTCTGTGATTATTTATATATTTATTTATTTTTCCCGATATGAAAAGTAAGAGGAATTTTTTTCCTTAATCTGGGGATAAAAGAAAGGAAAATATATAATAAATAAAAATTATATATTTATTTATTTTTGATAAGGAAAAAGGATATGTATTGATCCAAAGAGGGACAACCTAAGGGCAAGGAGGAATGAGAAAGCCCCCTCCCAACAAGAACTGAGTAACAGCCTTCCGATCTTGAAGAATGAGGTCAAAAGAAAACTGTGCTTTAGACACCTCACAGAATAAGTGAACTGTACATAATTACAAATGTTTTCAAAATTAGTGGCCTTATGGTAAAAAATTCTTCTGTTTCTTTCCTTTTGGATTTCCCGCACCTGTGCTCTAGACGTGTATCTCCAAAGAATTCTTGTCTTCCGTTTTAACCCCCAACCAGTCCTAGCTTCATTCAACCAATCGTTTATGGGAAGGGGAAAGACAGCTACGTAAGCCAATTTCTTTCAGCAGAAAATTCCACCCCCTCGTAGCAAAAGAATAATGGAGGAAAAGATGATTATGTGTTTCTTCATTCCTTAGGCATATGCTGCAAGCCGAGGGGGAAGATGCCAACTCTTTAGCTTCCTTTGAATTCTATCTTGCATGTTAAGGCTTCTATGTGCAAGGCTCCATAGGAAAATCTTAACTTTTTTGGGGACACTGAACTTCCAAATCCAGATTAATCGTGGGAATTTTCAGTTTCTGACTTGTTTCAGTCAACTTGAGGAAGGCTGATTTGGTAGTGATTAGTGAAGCTATCTGAAGAAGCAGGGGACCACAGGGCTCTATCCACCCCATCACCGAGCCTCACTGCATCTATAACAAGCTCCAGGCCCTGCCAGCTATCAAATTCTGTCCCTGATTCCCCCTCTAAAACCAAGGTCCCAATCGTTACTTTCCATATCCCAGCATTCCGCAACAGTGGCTTCCTTCTTCGTATAATTATTGAACAAATCCAGGAAAGAAGCTTCCAAGGAGGAGGATCCAACCCACATATCTTTCCAAAGTTTTATTCTATTTCCGTTCCTCTTCCTGATTTTAAAAGTCACAAAATTAAAGAACATAAAGCTATTTTCTGCGATATCGAACCAAAGCCTACCTTGGCTACAACTATGGATGCTCGAAATCACCTCTCTCCACAGAGCTTTTATCTTCTTGCATAAATCTCTACAACCATTTCAACAAAAGGGCGTTATTTTGTTTGCTTGAACGAGCCAGCTCCTAAACCCCCATATTTCAAGGGGAATAAAGTTCACTCCCACTTGACCAAGTGACTCCCTGGGCGATAAGGACCTCCATTCCAGAAAAAAGTTTCTAACTATTCTTTCTATCATATTTTGCTGTGCTGCTTTGAAAATGGAACGAAGTACATTGGGAGGCTGTTTAAAATAGAAATGGCTAAGTTGTGAGTTGAGTCTGCCTCCTTTAGACATGGTAAAATTCCTCCATTTATCTAGTTTTGCACTGAACTTGTCAACAATAGGCTCCCAAAAGGAAGCTACTCATTCTATGATTATTTATAATCTTTCCTTCTATTAAAAATTTATCCTCATTTCTTACTAAAAAAACTAGACAAATTTTAAAAATTTGCATGTGCTTCAAATATGCAGATGAATGTCTCCATAGCATCAGGGGAAGGTTTCTGTATTGAGATCGTGCTTCGCTGTTTAGCAGCACCCGGTGATGGGCTTGGGCATCGAGAATCCAGTGATGGTGGCATTCTTAGTGGCATCATGGCAGCTGGATTCAAAGGTGAGAAGTACTATTTTACCTGCAGGTCTCCATCAGTTACTAATTGCTATTCTGTTTGGTCTATTGTAAATATGAGTTATGTTCTTGTGCTCTTTGAAATGATGAAATCTAAGGAGATGTGGACCTCTCTTAGTTTTTCCCCCTCTCAACAGAAAAAGAAGGTGCATTGAGCACGGTATGACTTTTATTTGTTGTAGGTGAGCTTCGCGGTTTTCAAGCTGGGGTCACTTTGGAGGTCTTGCGTCTAGATGCATGGTATTCAAATGAAGATGGTTCAATAGAAGGCCCGGCAGCATACATTGTGCAAGGCCTCTGTCGTAGGTGCTGTCTTCCGGAAGTCATTCTTCGATGCATGCAGGTAAATACTTATTTCTGGCGAGTGGACTTTATAGGAGAGCTACTTTTTACTTTTCATGAATCTTTCATTTTTTCCCATGAAAGTTTGGTTATGAAAAAAAGCTCTACTTTCTACTTTTCATGAATCATTCAACCTAACATTTACTTTTCATTAATTATTTCAATTAGTTGAAAATACATGGATGGTAATAACTACCATGGTTAACCTTGCGGTCATTTGAGCGAGTGGAGAAGTAAATACTTAGACAAAATGAATTCAAACCATGGTGATCGAATACTTAAGACTTAATAATTCTACGAGTTTTCCTGACAGTCAAATATGGTAGATATAATAGGGTTAGACAGTCATCCTGACACTATATGTATACAGTAGGTTTCCAATGTGGTTTTCTTAGTGGATCAATAGTAATTTTATTTTCTTGACAAGAAATGAAACATTTCATTGAAGTAATGGACAATTAGGAGCATGATCTCCAAAAAATAGCAGATGAGAAATTCGACTGGACACGATTTGGAATGTCTTTCTATTCCTTTGTATCGGTTAGGGATTACTCGTATTTATTGCATCTTATTTTCAGGTTTCTGTCGCTCTGGTGGAGTTGGGTGTTGAACCTGAATGCCATGATAAGTTGATCGAGCTCGTCTCGAGCTCTGAATCTGGGTTTTCTCATTTGTTCAGCCAGCAACAATTCGAGGTATCTCTCATTTGTTTACTTTATCATAATATAAGAATCTGAGTTTTCTCATTTGTTCAGCCTTCTGCCAGTTTTTACTGTGCATTTGTTATCTGTAATATTTCTTCTATCAAACTTGTCTGCCGTCATTAAGATTACATGTTTTGACATTGCATTCTCACTTGTAGGAATTTTTGATACTTGAGAGAGAGTACACTTTACGCAAAATGGAGCTTGGAGAGCTTTCTTCCTGACTTTGCTACATCGATCCGAGCAAAGGGAAAGAGAGGAATTTGAACCCTTGATAGTTCTTTGTTTCTTTAACACATTTGGATAAAGAGTTCCACACTATGACACCAGCGAGGGTGTTTTAGGCATCATTGTTGATAAAAATGTTGAACTTTCAAATGTATGGAAATATCGTTGGAAATATCTATGTGGAAAGGTGCTTTGCATTAACTTAGACTAATTGTTGTCGTGAATGGAATAGCTAATTGAGTGCATTAGACCATGTGCATGTGTTACATTACAAGTTAGGAACAAATTTATTGAGGGAGTAATTACAAGTACAGAGATGTGAATGGAAATTTTTGGCCATGGTCTCTTTTTTTCTTTTCTTTTTTACCAATTATGTTTATAATTATCATTGATCATATAGCTTTGGGTTATTTTCTCAGTTAGTTTACTTGCATCATTTTTTCACAGATATACATTTTTTTTTTCTAAATCAGCCATACTAGGCCCAATGTATAAATATATAATATTAATTTTGATTACTGAATAACATTAAATAATCCAATATTTCTTCTAAAAAGAAATTCAGTATTCTTAATTTAATTTCTAGATGAATTAACTGGTTAAATAAAGTAAAACTAAAATGGGTGAACAACACTTTTTTATTTTTATAATTCTTTTACATATGCAAATGAAATTCAACATTTTAAAACTCAAATACAATATTCCTACCTATTAAATACAAATTGAAAAAAAAAAACAACTTATCTCATGAATTGGACCATGAGCGTAAATTCCTTCATTTTTTATTTTTTTTTGGCTTAACATTGTCTTTCAATTTTATCAACGTAAATATTATTAAATCAAGAAGCAATTTAACAAAGAAACTGTCAACCAGCCAAATGTACTAAAAAAAAAACTGTCAACAAAACTGTAATTCTACCCAAAATTAACTTGGATCAATCATTAAATATATTTCCCCAAAACTCAGCAAATTTTAACTTCGATCAATTATTAAATATATTTCTCTAAATCTCAGCAGATTTTAATCGAAGTCTTGGTCAAATTCATTATACACATATTGTTGAATTAAAAAAAAAAAAAAATCGTCCCTTTTAGAGGTCGTATGTTCTGTCAAATCCATGGTTAAAATTTGATATTTTGCCCATAAACATAAAGCTTCCGATTGAAACCCACCGCAAGTGACAAGTAGAGGGCAGAGGACTGGCAACTCAATTCCCAATTTCACATTGCACTGCAAATACTTTTCCGATGTAATCGGACCCAACCCAAATCCTGCAGCTGAATCCATTGCAACCTCTTTCTCTCTCGTTTTCAATTTCCATGTATCAGAGCCTGCGTTTTCTTCTCATCTTCCTCGCCCAATTTTCCTTCTCCACAATTTGATTTTCCCTGTGAAGTGGGAAGTTCGAATTTCTCTTCCCCTTTCCCCTAAATTTCCTTTTTCATCTATCCCGCACTGTCAGGCATTGAAAGATCGTGAATTATCGCAAGTTTACTCAAACCCCATTTGGGAAAAATGGGTGTCTCCTTCAAAATCTCGAACAAGGGTAAAAGGTTTCATTTGAAGCCTTGTGTTACGCAATCTGGGAGCACTGCCCTTGATGACGACGACTCTAAGGATGGGTCGAGGGTTCTACCGAAGAACGAATCTGCTATTGCTCGAAAATTTGAGGTTAGTGCTTCCGCTTCTGCTTTTCCTTGGTTCTCGATGTGGAAATCTGATTTCAGTGCGTTTGTTTGTTCCTGAGATGGGTTTTAATTTTGTGCCTTTGTAAATGAATCAAAAGATGGATGTTGGTTTTACTTGGTTACTTATTCTTAGTACCCGAGCCAGGATGCGGTTGAATTTAGCTGTTCTCTGCTTATGACAAACCGGGAAAGTAATTAAATTTTGGAAATTCAGCCTACTACGCCTTCATATTTCACCTTCTTAGTACTTTCATACTCGTTTCGTTTTAGTCTTTTACTTTCAAATGTTTTGATTTGGTGTCAAAGATTTTAGCTTTTAGGTACAAGTTCATGTGATTCCATAATAAAGTTTTGATAGTGCAATATAGAAATTTAGTGACAATTGACTAAAATAGGTTATTCGATTTTTATGTATAGTTTAAGGACCAAATTGGATCCTTTGGAAGTACTAGAGCTAAAATGAAAATGTTTTGAAAGTTCAAATACTGTATTGAAATTCAAACTTAATGATGATGATGATGTAGTGGATAGTTTGTTGTCGTTGTTGTTGTTGTTTTTTTTTTTACATGACTATTTTCTCAACTTTCTACCCCATTGATTTCAGTGTTGTTGTTCTTCATCTACTTTCAAGCATGAATATTATACTTGTCTGACAATTAGAAATCAGTGTATTTGCCATCACGTTTGTATGGCCAAAAGGAAGTCAGTATGATGTGAATTCTGTTTACAATACTCTGATATTTATGTCACAGGGTGAAGAAACTGAAAGACGTGGGGATGTAAATGGGGTGATTGGGTTATCTGAGTCTTCTTTAGGTCGTTTAACTCCAGGTAATTTCTATCGACTTTAGGCACTGTCTTATTATGTTTGGTTTCTTGATTTTTTTTTTTTTTAATTAATATTGCTCTTTCAGAGAATGGAGTTTCCTTCACATTAAACCTCTTTCAAGATGGATATTCTATCGGAAAACCATCAGAGGTCAGTTGAAAATAGCATTACTTCATTTGAGTAGTAACTAGGAAGGAAAGTGCATCAAAACTAATGCTTAGCTTTGTATGATTTTCAGATTGAGCCTACACACCCAAATACTCTACAAGATAATTCAAAGTTGTTACTTCCTTATGACAGGAAATCTGAAAACTTGTTTTCTGTAAGTGACATCTGCTTGCCCTCATATCTCTCCACATAGGGCTTCATAGTTAACCTGTTGTTTAAGACATTGCAAGTAAAGTATTGACTAGTCTACTAGATTGTGGTTGATCGGTTTTATTAATTAATCAATTTATTTATTTTTTGATTATTTAAAATTGGTTTGCTGGCTGCCGTGTAATTAGTAGGATCGATGTTGAGGACCATTTTTCCTCTTTAATTATTAATTCGGTTTTCTGTTTTCTGTTCATAAAATATATCTTTATTGTCTCTTGAGATTGTTTATATCTTTCTTCAATTTATGATCTTAATGCTGGAAAGTTCTTAAGTCATAATCTTTGAATTCCGTCTCTTTTGGAATCTTGTGATTATCAAGGTTTAGAAATGGTCATCTTCTTGAAAGCAAGCTTATTTTTCCAAGTTGTTTGAAACAATTGGTGTTGAGCTCTTTTCTTGTCTAGTTTAACCCCTTCTTTAATTCTTGTAGCGAAAAAATGGGAAAAAAAATCTTGAAGCAACATTTTTTCTCCAAATCCAAAGGATGAATCTAACTTCCTTAGGGTATTTTTATTCCTACTCAAATCTAGCTAGCTGGTGTCAGTGTTTTCAAGGCGACCCCAGGCGCTCGCCTATGGCGAGAGGCGAGGCGATCTGAGGTTGTTGCGCCTTGAAGGAAGCAAAATCGAGCTCCTTCAACCAGGCGGTCGCCTGATGGCGCCTTTGGTCGCCTTTATGCGCCTTTGCCATGGTGAAGGCGAGCGCCTGATAATTATTTAGAATTAGTCAGCTTTTTTTTTTTTTGGGATGTGTTGAAGAATCAAAGATGATTGAAGAATTAAAACGGAAGATGAGGAAGAAGAATCAAAGTTAAAAGAAAAAAAAAAAAGGGAAAATCGAAGAACCTGTCTTGTTAGCTTCAACCGCTACATATGTCTTCTTCTTTTTTAACATTTTCATGCAGCAACACTAAAAGAAGAATAGTGTGTATTGCAAGCAAGTCAGTAGCACTTACATATGCATGCTTGCTAGTAAAATTGCCATCTGGTAGTAAAATTGCCAGATGGCAGTATTACTAATTTTACTTCCTGGTAGTGCTATATTTAAAGTAGTTTTTGTTTATTTCAGTTAGTGTGCTTTATTTATTAAATTTCTGTTCGGGAATGTGATTGTTCAATCTTTTATTTAATTACTATTGTTTTACCATATATTTAAAGGCTTATATCTTTATTTCTTCAATTATTTAAGTTACTCAGAAAATGGTTTTAGCTATACTTTATACCTATTATATGTTTATTTATTATTTTATTAAATGCGCCTCGTTTCACTCAGGCGACGCTTTTTTGTCGCCTCTCGCCTTGAGGCGATTATAAAACTTGTCGCCTTGAAGTGCGCCTTGCGCTTTGAAAACACTGGCTGGTGTGGTGAAATCTTATTTTGAGCAAGGCCTTGAGGATGGAAATTACAAGATACAGCTCCTATTTTATCAGTCTCTTGAATTCTTCAATCTCTATCAATTATGAGCCTGGTAGTCTCTATGGTTGTTAAAACTTGCCTTTTATTGCTCTGCAATGTCCTAACAGGCATTTTCTTTTGTTGTCTATGTATTTCCACTATAATAAGTATAATTTATCTCCTGCCATTCTTTTCATTATGAGAGTCCTTTTTGTTAATTTTTCTTTATTTTATGTGCTTCAAGGCTATTGAATGTGGCCAATTGCCTGGAGATATTCTTGATGATATACCTTGCAAATATGTCGATGGCACAATTGTTTGTGAGGTGAGTTCATTTCAATTCTGAATTATCTTATAAAAAATTTAATTCTGAATTTACCTTCAGGAAGTCTAAATCATGGTTAGGATGCCTTTGACTATCATTTCACTCTGGCTTTATACTCAAAAACTAAATTCTATTGTTTGGGGGTGGGATATCAAGAATAGAAGCATGGTTTGATAGAAATGAACAATCTCGGTTGTGGCTGTTGGATCAGTTTTCTGGGTTTTACTTTCATTTTATTGTTAATTCCCGATTTAGAATTTTAGAATTGTCCATGATTATATTGATGCAGGTGCGGGATTTTCGTGGAGGTTCTCCTGAACAGGGGCCTGGTGCTCAATCGACTGATGGGCTTCCTACTGTCAGTAAGATACATCTTAGGATGTCCTTGGAAAATGTGGTAAAAGATATTCCATTAATTTCAGATAATTCATGGACCTACGGTGATCTGATGGTATGTATGATCAGTTCATAATCTATGGTGAATAATTTTGATTACATTTTGTGGATTTGATAGATTTTTAATTCTTTTTTGGTACTTAAGGAAGTGGAGTCTCGGATTCTAAAGGCATTGCAACCACAACTTAATCTTGACCCTGCTCTCAAGTTTGATAGGCTCTCTAACAACCCAGTTCCTATGAAGGTGATGTAAATTTCAAATGGTTATGTTATATGAAAATAAGATTTCCGTCTCTTCTATGTGTTTAACATTTATTGTTACCATCTGCAGCTCAACCTTTCTCAGTACAGTGTTCGGAGAAAGAGATTGAGACAGCTTTCAGAAGTATCTATCACTTCTAATAATAGGTATGGGAAGAAAATTTGCATAGACAGAGTGCCCGAAAGTTTTAATACCAGACTGGGAGATGCAGGAGCCGTTTCTGGAAATTTGATTTCTACTAATGTCCATGATAATGTAGTTGGTCAAAATATGAGTTTAAATGAGATGTTAACATCAAGAGCAAAGAATTTTACTTCAGATGCTTCTCTTCCAGCACAACCTGCTGTGTCTGTATCTCAACAATCTAGGTATTCTATGGGCAGTGGGACCCCTAGAGGTATGCTCGATCAAGCAGCTGGGTCAGTTCTTAATCCATCTAGTGTTTCCCCTACTGGGCAAGAAATGATCTCATATGTGGACAATTTGAACCCGAACGTCTCTCTTCATGGAAAGAGGGAAACTCAAGAGGGGCAAATGTCACCCATGTCCAGTTTTAACAAGAGACCTAGGCCATCTCTTATGGGCATCGATGGAATTCAACAGCACCCATTGGCGTCTATGGAAGGCCCCCAGGGATCTGACATGAATTGGAAGAATATGTTGCATCCCCAACAGCAAGCATTAGCGAGAGGTATTCAGTACTCAAACCCAGGAGTTCAAAAGTTTTCTCAGCCGATGTTTGAAGGAGTCCTGAATCAGGATTCTGTGCAAATACCATTTGCTACTGGACAATCAGCTATGCGATATGGAACCAAAGAAGAGCAGTTTGATACAGACAAGAAAGATGGATCTGACCTCAGTCGAAGCAAAACTGATATGCAGATGATGGAAACAGAAAACCACCTAGATCCTCAGCATCCACGGGTTCAGCAAAGACCTACACAGCAAGCATTCGTGAGATCTAATCTCTCTCAGCCTCCTTGGAATAATCTTGGACAGCATATAGAGAAGGACACAAGAAAGGAGGACCAACTATCAAAAAGAAAATCAGTTCAAAGTCCTCGTGTGTCAGCAGGAGCTATGGCTCAACCATCGTTGTCAAAATCAGGGGAATTCTCTAGTGGCTCAGGTGGACCACACTTTGGAGTGCCTGGAAATATTTCTGCACTTGCATCAGCACAAAAGGAGAAGCCTGCAATTAATCCCGTTTCTCATGTTGGTGGAACTCCATCCTTGACTTCCAGTGCTAATGATTCGATGCAAAGGCAACATCAGGCCCAAGTTGCTGCAAAGCGAAGATCAAATTCCCTCCCCAAAACCCCAGTAATCAGTGGAGTTGGATCTCCTGCTAGTGTTGGTAATATGAGTGTTCCCCTGAATGCAAACAGTCCTTCAGTTGGAACCCCACCTTTTGCGGATCAAACAATGATCGAAAGATTCTCTAAGATTGAAATGGTGACTGCAAGGTAAAGTTTGGATATTTAACCTCTTTCTTTTTCTGACATTAAGTTGTTTTATGAGTTAATGTCATCGTCGTGTTTTCCCTGAGGAAAAAACTTGGCTGCATACCGGTATGTAGGGATCTTCCTGCATACCACCATTAAAATGTTAACAACTAAGAGAGATAAAAAAAAATTCTCATTTTCTCCCTTCTTCTTTCTTAGTTGTCAAGATTTTAATAGAGTATGTAGGGAGATCCCTACACACTGGTATGCAACCAAGTTTTATTCTTTCCCTGATGTAGGCTTTTGCTATGCCAAGGTTTTGGCTTATCTTAGGATGTATAGGGCTTGAATACATTTTTTTTGTTGTTTAACCAAAACCTATTGCAGGCATCAGCTCAACCTTAAAAAGAATAAGGCTAATGACTATCCTATCAGAAAGCCAAATACATTCCCATCTCACAATCTTGTGAATCTTCTGGCGAACTCATCTATTACTGATGACTTAAAAGATGACACTTGTCCAAGGAAGATGTCAAAGTCCCTTGCTGGCGGTAGCTTAAATGCCTGCAAAAGAAGGGTGTTAACCTTTATGTTGCAAGACCGTACACCTCAAGGTCTGTAACTTTGTGAGTTTTCAGATGGTTGGGCTTTTGTTTAATTCTTCATTCCATTTGAAACCACTTTGCATGCTTCTGCAGGAATGGTTTCTTATGTTACTAGGTTACGAAGTAGGGTAATCCTGTCAGAAAAGCCCAATGATGGAACCGTAGCAATTACCTATGAAGATATAGATGATACCACTTTTCATCTTGTCGAGGATTTTCTTCCAACATTGCCCAACACTGTGAGCTCTATTATATTTACTAGATATTTTGTTCTTAGAGATTCGTTAACTTCAACTGTTTCATATACGTATGTTGATTGATTGAAATTATTGGCCAATCTGTCATGTTTTGCTGTCTGCAATTTTTCTAATTTCTCTTATATTCATTTTCTGTTATGTTACCGGATTTTAAATTATATCCTTCTCCAATGAACTTTAGATCGTGAGGAATAATTGCAGAAATAATTAGATAAAGTGCTTCCAGAGGAGGCCACAAAAACTGCCACATCCCAAAAATTTCGGCCTCTACCTCTCTGAACTTGACCTTATAGAAGTAAATGGATCTATTTTAATTTTAAAAGTAAATGGGCAACTAAGGTACATATGATCTGCATTTATCATTGATTCTAAGTCTTGGGAGGATTTTGACTCTTATAAAAGCTTGCTTTCTACATACCCTTGCAAACATTTGGTCTTAGAAGGTCTCTCCTTGAATAAGCTTATAGAACAAACAATTTAACTGAGAACATGCCCAATTTATCCTGTAGTCGCAGCCTACACTTCCCTGCAAATCAAATCCTCATGCTAATGTTTGTTGGTTTCTCTCTCTCCCTCTCTCTCTTTTTGTTTTGGATAAATATTTGTTGGTTTCTCTTAGAGAATAATAGGAAGATTTTTCCAGGCGTGGAAGATTTGTGTGAGGATATTTGGAGCATTGCTCAGCATTGCTCGCTTAAATTCTTATTGATTATTTAATTGCTGAAAATCTTCTGTATCTCTTCTGTTGTTCTGACACCAGTGTATTTATGTTTTATGATACAGCTTTCAGCAGATTTACTTGCTGAGCAATTATCTTCATTGGTATGATCTAAATCTTCCTTTCATTACATTTCGAAACTTCTCTTAATTTTCTAAATTTTGGTTACGAGTTTAATTGTTTTTAACTTATTAAGTAGTTTTGAAACAAGCCTCTAAATTTTGAGATGAAGCTCAAGGTAAACAATGTGTAATTTTGCAGATGGTTCGTGAAGGGTATGATCTTATTGAAGATAATATTCAACTTAGGCCAACCCGGACGAACCCATCCCCCAACAGTCAACCAAATGCTGCTGGTATTCCTCATGTTAATCCAGCAGTGGAAATGCAGCAGCATTATGGAGAGGCTTTTCCGGGTCAAACATCCAATGAAGTTCCAAAGCCGAGCGGTAATGGCAATGCCTCTCTGCTCAACTCTTCCCATAATCTTCTAGGAAACACAAGGATGTTGCCTCCTGGTAATCCTCAGGCCATGCAGATGTCTCAAGGAATTTTAGCAGGGGTTTCGTTGCCTGCAAGGCCGCAACAGATGGAAGCCCAACCGTCGATGCAACAACAGCAACAGCAGCAGCAACAACCGCAGCCATCACAGCAGCAGAATCAGCAAAACCTGATTCAACCACAGCATCAACAATTCCAGAGATCAATGATGCTCGGAGCGAACTCGCTCTCACATTTGAATGCCATTGGCCAGAATTCTAACGTGCAATTGGGTAATAACATGGTGAACAAGCCACCCATTCCACTTCACCTATTACAGCAGCAGCAACAGCAATCTCAAATGCAGAGGAAAATGATAATGGGAGCTGTTGGTATGGGCAACATGAACAACAACATGGTGGGGCTTGGAAGCCTTGCCAGTTCCATGGGTGTAGGAGCTGCTACCAGAGGGATAGGAGGAACTGGACTACAAGCACCCATGGGTTCTATTCCTGCCATGGGCAATGCAGGTCAAAATCCAATGAACTTAACTCAGGCGTCTAGTTTTAACAACACTCTCAGTCAGCAATTTCGACCGGCAACATTAACACAAGCCCAGGCACAAGCTGCTTATAAATTTAGGATGGCGCAGAACCGAGGCATGCTCGGTGCTGCCTCTCAATCAACAATAACTGGAATCCCAGGAGCAAGACAGATGCATCCAAGCTCAGCTGGCATTTCAATGCTCGGACAAGCTCTGAACCGTGCTAGCATGACCCCGATGCAACGAGCAGTAGTACCAATGGGCCCTCCAAAGTTGATGCCAGGAATTGCATACATGAATCAGCAGCAGCAGCAGCTACAGCAGCAAATGCAACAGCAACAGCAAATGCAACAACAGCAGCAAATGCAACAGCAGCAACAACAACCTCAGCAGCAGCAGCTACAACCCCAACAACTACAACAACATCCTGAAACAACATCACCACTTCAAGCTGTTGTTTCACCACAGCAGGTGGGTTCACCTTCAACCATTGGAGTCCAACAACTCAACCAACAAACCCAGCAACAGCAGCAGCAACAGCAACAACAGCCGCAATCAAATAGTCCACAACAAATGAATCAGAGAACTCCGATGAGCCCGCAGCAACTGAGTTCAGGGACAATTCATGCCCTAAGTGCTGGCAATCCCGAGGTTTGCCCCGCTAGCCCGCAGTTGAGCTCTCAAACCCTTGGTTCAGTCAGTAGTATTACAAATTCTCCCATGGACATGCAAGGTGTCAACAAGAGTAACTCTGTAAATAATTCATGAAGTAGAATTCCTGGAGGCAATTAATTTAGCTGACTGGCTTCAAATTTCCTCATTGTAGTTTAATACTCATTTAGGTCATTGATATGTAGGAGTATTTCTACTTGTTTTTAGCTTGTGAGTTAGGATTCAAGATATGTATTGTAATGTACAGAATTTCCAAGAGATAAGTTTGATGTTTAGAATCTGTTGGTCTGAACTATGTTATAGCCTAGCACATTGTATCTAACCATATATGAGATAAACTGTCAATTTGTGCACATCTTTCCAGAGCAATTATATAGGGGACTTATTCGACCTAAAATATTGCAGTAAAACAAACGAAATATAAGAACTCATTGCTAATAAACATTGCAGTAAACCAAGTTTGTGAAAAAGTCAAGTGCCATATCATGAGTCTCAAAGCATATGACTTAACTGAGAGGGTTCAAGGTCGACTGGGCTGGTGGCATAGTCGTGGCTAATGTGATGCTCTCGATTAAGATATGCAGTATAAATATATCACTTGGTTAGGACGATTTAACCTCGTGACGAAAAACTACCGAATGAGGCCACCATGGTTGCTTAATAATCGTTAGAGATTCGAAAATTATATTGTCTTCTGATAACTACTAGATACAACAACTCAAAATACCTTTGTAATTTCTTTCATCCATTCAAACCACATTTGAAATAGTGTCCTCCTCGCAAAGCATGCGGAAGTTACAAAATCGTAATAACATATTCAAATTGAGTTGGGAAGATCATTACTCGTCTCAAATAAAAGTAACTACTTTTCAATACAAAAACAAATTTCAATAGATCCTAAAATTTCACACCAGAGTTGTACACGTCTTCATTATTATCGACAAATACGAGTATTTTGTTGCATGTGCTGATGGCTCCATCTTTCTTTGTCTCGTTGGACTAATTCTTCCTTCATTTCATGAGAGAATTTACAATTCTCCCCATAGTAACACCTCCCTACAGCATAATAACGGCATCGTGGCTGCTTGTAGCTTTCCTGTGCAGGTTGATTCACTTTAGGATAAAGATTCATTCTGTCCATTGGCAATCTAGAATAATCCCACGAAGTGTTGTGGTTTCTACCATCAAGAACCTTGTTAACAGAAGCAGCCTGATCAACCCTATAAATGCTAGGATGTAAATTGTAGCTTGCCTGAGTATCAACTCTCACTTGGAGTTGGCTAAAGATGTTTTGCAATGTGTCCATGTTCTGAAGTTGAAATGGCTGTCTTCTTTGATCAGTGAATGGATATGATTTTGTACTTCCATTTTCTGACTGTTGATATTGATGTTGAAATGATTTTGTTTGCATAGTTTGGTTTTCTGACTGTTGATGAAGCAGATTTCTGAGCTTATCACACAAAGGTCTTTGCTGATGTTGATGAACCCTCACTTTTGTCGAATCAACTGATAAATTTTCCATTGATTCAACTAACTGAGTTCCTGCTGAAGATAGCTTTGGCTCTTCTTTCCTTGATTTCCTAAAGCATAGAAACTCAAACATTTCAAACTATTTTCTTAACCAAAATACGAGTACGTGCTTATATCCACATGGATGAATGAATAGATGAATAAGTCTCGTTTCAAGGTTGCTTGATACAAAACAGTACCTATTTTCCTTGGGTACTTTTCTTTTCTCTTTCTCTGCTACACGTACTTCCCTATTTGATCTTGCAAGTGATCCCCGAGCATGTTTTTCCATTAAAACTTTTTGCCTTTCTCCTTCATCTTTCCAAGTCTACAATTTTATAACGTGAGTTAATTTAAGGAAAAGTTCGAACTATAAAAGAAAGGTCAGAGGAAGAATATGTTAACTCTAACCTGTCTCATAGTCTTCATCCGGTAAAGGTTTCGACCCTTGATTAAAAGGGGATGAAGTGGAGGAAGTGGTTTCTCACCCTTACTCCACAACACTTCAATCTGGCTCAGAAGAAAAAAGAAAGGCTTGTATAAATACTGTTGAATGGTAACATAATTCAAGAAGATAACAACTACAAAATAACTAAAGTTCATCATTGGTCGTCAAACATCATAATTTACTTTTAAAAGTCACCTTGGGGTAGCAGAAAGAAGAAGATCAGATATATCTGATTAATAATTAAAGAATACATTTTGTTGACTTCCAAAAAGTAAATTGGATGTAGAGAGAAAAACCAAAATCAAATAATGTTGCTAGTGATATTGAGCCGTGGTTCAATCAAGCACTACTGAAATCTAAGTCATTAGCTCCAATTTCCAAAATTGGTCGCAGGCTTATCTGACAGTTCAAATATTGTATTCTAAAAGCATTGTTGCGCCTTCAACAATTTACTAAAATATGCACAGCACTCACCGTAAATGTATGTTGTTGTTTAGAAGCACCATAGCTTTCTTTCACAATGCGACCTGCAACAATTCTTGTTCCACATGAAGGACCTACAGAGCTCCTAGATGCTATATTGTACCTGAATGATGACTATCCAAATAAGAAACCATCCACGATATGAAGTGTAAAAGACTTAGTATGGATTGGGGAAAGAGAAATCCTGTTGCTCTTAGCTACCAAGTGAGATTATTGGATCTCTATCATTCTCACAAGTAAATGAAGAAGTTTTGGTTGATCTTTGTGTACAAGAAAACTGGAATAAGATACGTTAAGTTTAAATTCTTACATCTCGTATACTTTCTGTTCAAACATAACAACATCACCCATGCAGGCATCACCTGTATCAAATGAATATCAGAAACGAGAGAACAGAGATGGGTACATCAATTCAAGTATATCGATTATATGAGGTCTGAGTCTTGCATACATCATAGGATAATCACCACGTAACAAGAAAATGAGTGTTAATGGTCAATCATCAAAGCACCTCTTAGAAAAAAATATATAATAAAAAGAATCTTTACCATGACTATGACAATACCTTTACAATTCACTATAAAGCTGTAGTCTGGATATTTCTTCTCCCCTCCACCATTTAAAATGCTGAAAAAAATTAAAAAGGAACAAGAAAAGAAAGGTGCCGTTAGCCATAGGCTCTTTTTAAAACCATCTTTGTACTACCGTACAATGATACAACACAAACAAACTTACTCTAAATGCTCATTGATGCGCTGAATGAGTACATCTTTAGTCCCTGTCAATCTCAAGCCATTCTTTCTCAGATAAGCCTTACATTGCTCTACCTTGAGTTTCTCTAGCTTTCCAGCTGGTGCCAAAGAATGACAGAGAAATGTGTCGTGTAAGGAACAAGGAGAGACTAAAAACAATGTTAACTTGCATTTTCTGAGTTCATATATCAAAAGAAGTGGAACATTTTCGAGCACTTTTACTCCTCTCGATTATGTATATAAATGCTTACATCCATGGGGGAATACATCTAATGCGTTAAAGAAATCTTTATTCCACACTTGACGCAAAAAGAGGATAGGAAAGAAGCATATAAAGTTTCGATTTCAAGTGGATTTCTCTGTTCATATGCGGAAACATTCAAAATCTTTGACTGACCTTTAATGATCGATAGCACTTCACGAATATCTTTTTCATCATTTTCATTTAGTATCGAAACATCTGGAGCCGCATCATCTATGTCCGCTTCCTCCATCAGTTCCATATCTAAAAGTTCCCTGCAAAATGCACACGACGAAATGAATTCTAATCGATTGATCAGATATAATAGTTGAACGGAGCGAAAAAGATCAGAAATCCGTTAAAAGATTCAAATACTTACAATGGCTTGGATTTCTTCCTGATCGAAGTCCTTGCAACCTTGGAATGGGTTTCTTCCTCAATGCTGTAACTCGGATCACATTCCAAATCATCAGAATCGTACCCGTCATCCGATTCTCCATTGTCGTCGAAATGTTCGAAATTCCCAGAAAACGCCATCAAAATATGTTACCTTCTCCGTTCAATACGGTTTTTTTCTGGATAGGCATCGTTTTCCTCTGATCCGAAGCGCTATATAATGAGAAGATAATTAAATAAAAATTAATATTTATGGAAAATTTTCAAATTGCAACGGCTAGGAGGACGAAGGCAAATGAAAATTGGGCCTGATACTGTTTTGGGCTTTACAGCAACCGGAATCATGGGCCTAGTAGTACATGAGCCCATTTCGAGAAATGACCTATTAATAAATTATTATTATTTTTTAGAGCAAAATTAATTATATATATAATGTTGTGTTTATGTAATTTTATATCATTGTAAATAATCTTGAAAAATACTGCAATTAATTTGAAGAACCTCGCTTTGTTAAAAATTTTCCCATTAATACTTGGGCCACGAAAAGTTAAATAAATTTTAACACAAAAAAAAAATATAAGGTGTGAAACTAGTTGATCCAAACCTGGTTAAATGATAAGCAAGATTTAAATCTCAACTTCTAAATTTGTAATGCAAATACTTAGAAAAGTATATAACGGAAGGACATTAATAAAATTCATTTTACTTTATAGTTTGTCAATCTCAACATAGTTATATTGATTAAGACATACTATCGACCAAGAGGACAAAGGTTAAAATTCCTCCATACTCGCATGTTTGAACTAAAATAGAACTATGATTTTCTTTTACTTACAATAACTCCTGGAAATACTTAACTCACAAGCTTTACATTAATCTTTCTTCAATCCCAACTCGAGTGGATAGAGGGAGAGCAAAAAATTAGGACATTCTTCCAAGTTCATCTTCGTACATTTATTCCTTATAATCCCAAATAGTCAAAATTTAACGAACAAAAGGTAGAATGAAGCTGTGTACAAGTAAAGCAAGCCGTGAAAATCTGAAAGATGTAAATATTAAGTTCTTACATGAATTGTGCCAAAGAAAGATTAGACTAATATAATAAATATAATGGTATTTTTGAATGTATAACGAACAAAAATGTATATTGGGAGGAAGATGTGAATAAACATGTTTTTTTCTACTTAATTAATCTGTATTACTAGGTTTGATGTCGCTCTTACACTTGTACAGACAGCACCGCCCCCACTTGGAGGTAACCAAAACACTATTTTTCCGATCCCATTTTAGCCATCAAGTAAATCTAGAAGTCATCTCTCACCCAGTTTCAAGTCTCTTGACATCTGAACCGATTAAGCCACAGCTAATAGCAACCAACCAGAAATCAGGAGAAGCCTGAAAATGAGTATCTAGAACAGCAATTGAATCACCAGATCTTTGATTTGAACCAGAATAGGAGGAATACGACTCCAAACACGATAGCAACAGGGGCCCACTTCCGAATTAAAGCCTGGGTTCAAAGTTTTGAATAAAGGAAAAAGTAAGCATTAGGATTGTCAATTAAGAAACACAAGTTCACTTGGAAAATGAGATTGTTTATGAGGTCAGTTAACAACAAATCAAGCACAAATGTTGGATTACAGTCCTAATGTTCGTGATAACAAATCCGCAGGATAAGAATGACAATCATTTTAAGTTTGAAAATGATCTAAAATGTTTTGTGCTTATATTTTCCTCAACCAGATTGCACAACTGCTCTCAACTTCAGGCACAATTGAACTCCTGAGGCTGAGGATGAAAAGTTGGATTTCACAACAGAGAAAAATGCCTGTGTTGGATCTCACAACAGGATTAGTCATTGATAATATTTGTTTCAATTTAAATATCTTCAGTAACTATACTACTTTCAACCACCAAGGGTCAAGATTATAAGGCCCCCAGAGAAGTAGAATATAAATTCGTTGTTTCTAATATGCATATTTGCATGGAATAGACTCCATAATATATTATCCATCAAGTTTCGTCCTATAAGATTAGGCATTGGAAGTGATGGATAAGAAAGTGATGGAGAGGGTTGGAATCTTGAAAGAATTGGTTTCTTTTCTTGTAAAGCAGCTAATTTCAAGTTCAACTCCAAGGCCACCAAGCTTTACATCCCATTGTCAAAGCTCGATTAGGAGGGTAAGTTCGCCAAAAAAGTTAAGTTTTACATTTGATCTGAGGTGTCTAACACTCAAAATAGAACTCAAATACGAAACCTCTTCCTCTGTGTCTCCCTCAGATTTTTTCCCAACTGCAAAAGGGATGAAGAGACTAAGACCCACATTTTTGTTCATTATGAATTTGTGGCTAAAGGATGGTTGTCCCTTTTAAAAAATTTTGGGGTCAACTACTGTTTCCCAGTTGTAGACTGGTTCACAGAGTTGCTTTCGAGATGGTGGGTCAAAGGCAAAGCTAGAATATTGTGAAAAGGCACATCCAGTTTCTGGTCCATTTGGTTAGAGAGAAACAATGGGATTTTTAGCAATGTTTGTTATAGTCCAGATGATTTTTTTCTAAATTAACAACAGACAGCTTCCATTTGGAGTGCCTCACGTTAAGGATTTTCATAAATCATAACTACAAAAGCTTTTTGATTAGTTTAGATTGGAAGGGATTTTTTTTTTATAGCCTCCTACGCATGGGATTCCTTTTCCCTCTGGCTTTTAAGCTGTATTCCCTTTTGGGTTCAATGGTAGTCTAGTCTCTGTATCTTATTTTCTAAACAACGATACCAGTACCAACCTTCATAGATTCAGATTTCAGATAGAAAAGGAAGATACCATACACAGAGAATTCATGTTATCAGGAAAAAAAAAAAACGTTTCATGAGGAGCATAAAAAGCATGCAAAAGATTTACTTGATGACAATACATTAAACCATTGTCAAACATTCAACTTCGACTTCGACAAAATTGAAAGCACACATCAAGCAGTATTGTGACACTAACCTGCCGGTTCAAATCTCTAGCCTTGTCAGCATATATGCGGGATTCTGATGTCAACCTACTTGACATTTGACTGACCTCTGCAAAATTGAAATAGTTTAAAATTAGAAAATTATCATATTTGACAATGCTGAATCATGGTTCTGCAAACCCATCAAGAAGGCAGTAAAGATATTTATCTCTCCCAACATAAATTAATATAATTTGTGCTAACCATTTCAAATAACAAAGATCCTCAATGCATTAGTCTCCTTTCATTCTATCAATGAAAAGCTCTGTTTCTTGTTTCAAAAAAAATAACAAAGATCCTCACACGCCTAGAAACTGGAAACAATATGATTTAGTTTGTAATGATAGTTAATTACTCATACCAACAGAAAACAAAGGATCCATAATGCTTTATCACGTTCTTTTTATTATAGGATAATACATAACCACACTTGAATGACATTAGAAGATAAAAGGAAAAGGAAATATCTTACGGTCTAATTTTTCACCAACACCAAGAACTTCCTGAACATTGCGAGTCATTATTTGGTGGACTTCATAAAGTTCATCATTCAACTTTGCAATATTACGTTGAGTACGTGTATCCTGGTATAATTTCTTGGTCTTCTGTATGAATGTATCTGTTGAACATAAAAGGAGGAGGAGGTGGGAAACAAGAATTTAAATAAAGCAAAAGGAAGGTAAAATAACGTTGAAGGGTTCAAAGTGCATATGAGTTATTTCTATAAAGCGAAGTGATGCATACCAAATTTAATAAATGCATAAGGCCTAGCAGCAGTTTCAATTTGAGCCCCATTGACACGTTCAAATTCATTCTTCAGGTCTTCAAGGTATTGAAAGGCAAGTTTCTTTGGATAAGCACGTTCACACATAGTTAAATAACAGACCCTTCCTTCAATTATGTAGCTAAAAACTCAGGTCAAGGTAAAATGAAGTCTGCCAAGAGTATAATTTTGAGATAACAACCTTCTGGACAGGTCAAAGTGACAAGCCATAATTCTCAAAGACTTAATAAAACACATTTATATGTTGATTCCTCTAAACATTGAACACAAGAAGTAGTAAAATTAAATAAGTTCCCATATTCAATATCAAACTCATTCATCTGAAAAACCAAAACCTTAGTCAGCAAGCTACCATCGGAACTGACTAGATAAAATTAATTTGCTCCAGGATCAGTTTAATGAACATTTTTTTCCTTCCATTATAGCCCCCCACAAGTCACAAAATCAAAACTGGTGTAATGACTAAGGAGTAAACAACAAAGTTACTTCCTAATTTATTTAGTAACACATACACAATATGACATCAAGGACATGCAGAAACAACAAATGCAACGAACTAGCCAGCCAAAGAATAATATAGATTAAATGGGAAAGGCCAATCACGTCAGGATACTGAAAAATATATGGGCCTGTCTCGACAGACATTCTTGAAGCCTCATTTTGACCTCTGGATAAGTTCTTAAACAGAGCTTTCACTTGCTGCTTGTAGAATTCTGCATCTTGCATATCACGGCCATCATCCAGTCCCTCGGCTAGAGGAAGGCCATCAGTAACACGAGCAATCATTGTAAGCTTCACCATCTTTAATTTGATATGTCCCCCAACTAAGGATAAAATCATCGTACTATGTCAGCCAGGATATCTTACAGAAGATGATAAACAAGCTGAATATGATCGGAGTGTTTCCACGTAGATAACTCAGCCAAGAATCAAGCATATAATAATGATGACAAGTTCATTAATCAAAACGGAAAAATTCGCAACTGAAAAAAAAAAAATCAATAAGGTAGTTTTCTCGAGACATAATATCTCAAAATTGCTTAAAAGTGCAAAGGCAAAGTTGAAAAGGCCTTAATCAGCAAATTCAGCTTCATAATGTTCGTACTTTTAAGTTCCAAACGTTGTTAGTTGAACCCACATTGGCCAAAAGTAATGCATAACTCCTAATAAACTTTACATAGTATCATTTCCAGAATATTCGAAAAGGAAGTTATTCCAACCATCGCCCATTTTCTCTAGTATAATTCACACATTCCATAACTATACCGGTACTACAACTCTTTGAATCCACAATGCGACCCCATTAACGTACAGATATAACAATAGAGGAAAACGGGAGAACAGCGATGTGGATCTCATCGTTATCGCTCTAATTTGGTTAGAAATAGACGTTTCACATCAAGCATACCCGATCCCGGAGAAATTAACCATTTCCTTTCTTAGTACAATTGGAAAAGAAATCAAATCCCAACAATCATTCAATAACGCAATCTAAAACAAAGGAGTCAAACATTTCCTACGGAATACAGTAGAATCCTATCTGACCGATTAAACTGATTAATTCATCTTCGATAGATCGTCGGGAATTTAAAACTCACAATTGTCCAATTCTCTCAAGAAAACACCCAAAAAAGAGGAAATAAACAGAGAGAGAACAAGAAAATTAGCGATATTACCAGGCTATAACATTGGGGGTTGTCTTTTGATTTCAAAGATCCGAGAACGATGATGACGATGGAGGAATCTGAGAAGAAATATGGTGGAAAGAGGCGAACGTAGGGTTCGTGAAAGGACAGAAATTTGATTGCCGTCTGCGGCGCGTGCAGTTCAGAATCGGATCGAGTCTCCTAAAATGGAGTTATTGCTCTCGCCACAAGTCAAATATGCAAATTGTGCTTCAGAGAAATTACGAACGCCAGCCGATTAATTTACAGAGATGTTTTTAGAAAATTTTGAAGGGAAAAAAGAAAATGAAATTACCAGTTTAATCCTCATAAATTTACGTATCTCTAAATTTTAAAAAGGTGGTGAAAGGATGTAATAATTACAAAATTGAACTATAAGAGTTTATTAAATAAAAAATTGAAACTTCACAAAACTATTAGATATAACTTTGAAAATTTGAAGGTTATATGTTTTTTAGTTAAACAATTAAATCACTAAACTATGTTCGAATTGGCCAACAAGAGCATAGCTCAACTGGCATAAGGTTATATAGATAACCATGACGTCTGTGGTTCAAATCTCCCATCCCATATTGTCAAAAAAAAAAAAAAAAAAAACTATGTTCGAATTGGTATTTAGGACTACATTTATAATTTAAAGAATCAAATTAAAATTTTTCTCTAAATATTACCTTAACAACAATTTTTAACAAATTCGTATTGGAATGTACCTACATCCTCGAAGCATGTTAGAGTGATTTGTTAAATTAAAAGTGGAAAGATGTGATTGTAATAATCCGGTACTCTTGTAACTTTCTAATAAATGAGATTTCTTCACATCAAAGAAGAAAAATCATGATAACTATTTTATAATTAACTCGTTTAAAAGCAAAGCATAACTTATAAAACTAGATTTATAATTTTTGGTTGAATGTTCAAAATTTCATTTGATATATGTTTTTTTTTTAAGAATATTACATCACAGATATGAAGGGAAAGGTATAAGAATTCTTTTAAGTACAACAGTCAATTTATGCTTGTTTAGGTTTAAATTGACCATTTTTTTAAAACCACTTGGATTGAACTCTTTGTCAAACTCCTTAGATTGACCTCTTAAAATTGGTTTTCAACCTAAGGAACTCCCTCTTCAAAAAATTTTAGTATAAAGAATGTATATAATAGAGAAACAATGTTAATAAAATAAAAGTGAAGATAGAAAATGTATTTGAACCTTAAATTATTGACTTTTTAAATAACAACATATCTTGACTTTTCTCGAAGGAAGATGGAAAATCAAATATGTATTTGCCATTTTCTAATATTGTGGTTTGCATGATTATTCAATTTGATTGTGATGTGATACATCAAAATATGATAAAAACATTTCATCGAAGAATATATACATCACAATCAAAATATGATAAAAACATTTCATCGAAGAATATATATATATATATATATATATATATATATATATATATATATATATATATATAAACACTATCTAAAGGAGTTTAAGGGAAGAAATTTTTTCTTTTTTCTTTTGCCCCTTCTTAATTTAAGAATTTTCAGTTTTTTCCTTTTCAATTTAAGTATATATTACTATTTACATATTAATCTAAATTGTAATGCATAAATTAACATAGGGATGCAATCAACACTTTGTCCAAAGGTCAATGACAAAAAATGTAATTTATCCTTGAAGTGTCATAATGTGTTGGGATGAAGGTAAGGTTTGTTCATAGAATTACTAATGGGTTGCCTTGAGAAATTAAATGTGAAGATAGCATTAGACATTATGTACTTCAGAAAGGAAAAGTTACATGTACTTGATGGATGGAGAACTATGTATCCAGATAGAAATATTAAAAAAAACCAAAAAGTGAAAGAATTCTTGAAAATATCATTTTGGAATAAGGTCTATGGAAATACTATAGATTCCAATACTAATTTGTTAAAAAATTGGCTTAATTTAACCATTTTTGAAATGATGAGTCTAAAAAAATTGGCTTCACATCTCTTGGAAATGATGGCTCATCATTTCCAACTAAGTGTGGGCTATTTCAGATCTACCAGTCCAGGGTTGGTGGCATTTGGTAAAGCCCATATCTACCTGAAATTGCCAGTTTGGCAGCCATTGAAGCTCTCTCTCACTCACACTTGCTTTTCTTTTCTTTTCCACCCATCATTCAACACATGGGTTTTGAATTATTTGATAAACAAAACAAGATGAGCCACTCGCCTACCCATACACATGCTTGCCATTCTCATAAAGAATGCTTTTTGTTGGCTGATAAGAAGTTTTAAATTAACATGGAATACTATGTACTTATTCTAATGGGTGCCCAATTGTTTGTTCACTGGCATTGCTGTTTAAATATGCTTGTGTTTTTGCAGCTCCTTTGTAGGCTCATAAGCTGTTTGTTAAAATGCCTAAGTGACCAGAAGCTGTAAGCACAGTAGGAGATAGGAAGAGTGAGCCATGTTGGAGAGGCAGGGCACATGCTTGATTTACCAGCAAGATGGAAGGTCTTAGCGTGTGCCCTTTTTCTCCAACTTGGATTCTCTTTCTTTTGAAAACAACTTTGGAAACTTAAGCATGTCTCTACATCTAATAAACGGTAACTTTGTTCTGTTTTTCTTTCTTTTAACTTGAATACTTGAGCTCGTGTTCAGCTTAGTGTATATTTGACCTTAATATAGCTCCTGCTGAAAATCCTTGCTTCTCTAGAAGATAGGGAATTGAGGTGTTATACTGCATTGTGTTTGCTGGTTCGGTTACTAGTTTAACTGATGACTTGCTGGTATAATGAGTCTTTGTCACTGTTGTCTACATTGTTTGAACTTTGAACACTTCTGATATGATTAAGTATGCTGAGTTAGAATGTTGAGAACTAGGGAGGAAAGAGAGTGCAGTTTACAGAAAGTAGTTCTGAATGTGCTATCGATCAATATGCTGGGCCAATTGTCGATAAGAATGACCAAACTCTTGAAATTAGAGGTTTAAAGTCAGTTTAGATGTATAATTTACTGTGTCATAAAATTTACAGAGTTTGAATTTGTAATTCTAGATCAACAACGGTTGGATCTGCTCTCTAGAGCTGACGCAGCAGACTCCACATGTACAAGCAAACAGGAATAAACTTTCTGCTTTAATCTGTCAATGGTCTCCCTTGAGCCACTATCTGCTGAACTCAAATTTCCTTTTAACTTGTCCAACCATTCATTGGCTTGCTTGAGCTGTGATAATGCTGCAACAATATGGTTGTCCGCCTCCATTTGTTGCCCTGCATTGTTCCGGCCTTTCTTGTCCTGGTTTCCTATGCGAAACCCGGCATCCAAGGCTTCCTCCAAGAAATTCAAAAACCATGATGTTGATTCCTTTAGCAAAACCTCCCTTAGTAATTTTATCTCCTTTTCACCATCTCCTCTGGCCCATTCTTGTTTTTCACTCTCTCGTAATTCGATAGCTGCCTTTGTGAACTTCGATGAAGCACTCTTTGACTGGAATAAAGATGTAATTTTTGTAGATTTATCTCCTTCTGGCAGAGATGAGTTTGCAGTCAAAAGAATCGACTTGTCCTTGACTGAATCTTTGGAATTTGTTTGGGAAATTAGCTGCTGCAGTGTGAAGAACTTGGTAAGAGGGAGTTGGGGATTCTCAGGTGAGGCCGATGAGCACAGATCAGCAAACACACTGAAAAGAATATGATGGAAATAAGGTTAATTTGTACGAAGCGGTCGACTATTTCAATATTTAAATCCCAAAAATATACCTGAGACACTTGACCAAGGATGCTGCAGCATTTGCCTCTTTTTGAGCCTCTATTGCAACCATAGAAGCTATATTTTTCCTCCTAAGCATCCCCTTGAGAAATTAAAAGTCCACATATACCACAACTTTACATCAGTGCGAAAAGTAAGCATCAGTTGAATGCATAATGCAGAAATAAAAAAGCTAATAACATGAAAAGAGAAAAGAAAAGGGATGACATAAAGGAATGCATACTTTTCCAGTCTTCAAAAGATTAGTAGGCAAGGAGGCCCATGAAATTGTCTCTGATGAATGAGTTTTATCTTTCCTGTTAGGTAAACAATTCACATTCAAATTTTCCTGCTTATTTGAAGTGCCTTTTGCAAGGATGCTTTTGGACAGTGCAGAAGCCTCCCTGACATTAAACTGAAGGGCTTCTGTCTTTGAAGAAATCTCATCAAGCCTGTTCTGCAGAGTTGCTGCTTGTACCTGTATCATTGAAACGTGAAATAAGATAACCTTTTTTTCTAAGGTTGAAATAAACCATGTTAATCAGATATTATCTGTCTATGTGCATCAATGAAACAAGATGGTGCTCCAGTCACAATTTTGTCAAAATTGCTGTACATATATAGCCAAAGGCCAAAAGACGGGACGAGTATAACCAAACGTAAGTGTATTTTCATTTTCTTCTTCAACCCGAAAATGGGATTGAAGTTATCATTCTTAGGATGAGTCTTCTCATGTGCACATGGACATTATTGAACTTATACAAAAAATGAATGCCATGGTTAGTGTGAGATGGGCTCATACCTGACTTTTAAGGTCTTTCGGCTTTCCTTTTACTGGTCCTACTGCAACTTTCTTACTTGCTTCACCATCCTCATTTTCATTGCTTCTCCCACTTGCATTTGAATCAAATCTACCACTTCTAGAATTCAATGACAAAACACCCTGCATATATCGTGATGAAACATTTGCCTTTTCCTCTTTGATGATGATTTTCTGTCTCATGCTCTCATTTTTTGTTCCTGACATCTCCTTTGATTTAGCTCCACTTTTTGCTTCCTTATCAGCCTGCACTGGACTCTCTGATGGCTCTAGCATATGCATAAGATCCTTCGGAGTTCCAATGAAAGGTTGTCGTCCAGGAACCGGTCTGATCCCAACAAGAATTGGAACTGGAGTTCCAGCTTCCATTCTATCAACATAGAAGAATTGGCCAAGCTGTAACTTGTTGTTCAAGATCAACTCATTATCCTGCTTGGACAATGAGACATAAGTTGAATGTGAAGAATCCGAAACTTTTACGAAGAAGCCTTGGTTAGGCCACAGTTCTGAGCCATTTAAAGCAGGCACAATGCTGATCACTTGTAATAGCACTGATCTATATTCTCCCCTAACCTTCACATTGGAGTTTCTACTCTGCAGAAGTTTAAGTAATACTCCCGGTATGAGAGATGCCATTCTAGAACTTGGTCTCTTTTGACTATGAAACCATAACTTTCACCTCATCCAAGCACTAAAATAGATGGGGTAAGTCCAGATATGAAAAGCCAAGAATAACTATGTTTGTGTTGAGAGAGAAAAGCACCACCTAAAAAGGGAGAGTTTCTGTCAAAAAGAAAGAAAATATTATCTTACATAAGGACTTAAGACACAGAAATTTCACAAGAAGAGTAATGTTTCTGTTTGCTGAAGGTTGAAATGGGAATAAATCCTGTGACTTTGCATGCCAAGCACGTAACCACCAGCGCTTGTCTTGGCTTAAAAGCAAAGTAGGAGTGTTTACCAGATGGTTGTGGCCCTTTTCCTGTGGTGAAATGTCATATCTGCCACCATGTAGCAAGGTTAGTTGGAGCTTGAGATGGTGGTTTCAGTTGGGGCTAATGTGGTCAATTCAAGTAGGTATCTTCTTCATTGTGTTACCCATTTCAATTTACAGGTGGGGAAGCCATTGTCAAAAGGTAAAGCCATTGAGATGTCACTTTCCAGTGTTATGCAATCAAAGTGAGAACAATTTGTCTTTAACGAACAATGTCGGTTAAAACCAACTTTTAACTCGATGTTATGTATGGTAAATGAATACAGATTGACATTTTGTGCTTTCTGGTGAAGCTAGTTAATTATAATTACGATGACTAATTGATACACAACTTTGATTTGTCATCGTCTTTATGGGCATGAAAAGGACTTGTGTTTGAAGTTTGATATAAGGATTATGAATGAAGGCCAGATCTTAAAAATATTCCCTCACTTAAGCAAACATAATAAAGAGTAAATCATAATTCATATCCCAAAAAGTGAACAAGAATAATTTCCCCTTTTTTGGCCTGAAAACCATGTAAAGTTTTTTAAAAAAATCCTCTCATGTTCCTTCTCTTGCAGTTTACTTGTTCTTCTTTTCATCTTTATCCTCTCTTTCTAAAACAAACAATCCTTGTTCAAAACAAATCAATTTCTTTTTAACTTTACATCCTTATCAGATTGAAAACGACGTTGGTCCAATGACATGAATTTGATTTGAGTATATCTATCAACAATGTTAAGTACAGAGCTGAGCGATTAAGCTCAAGAAAATGCGGTGGCTTCAGATTCAGCATGAACCATGTTTGCATACACACCACCAAGATGAGCCTTGGCCATCAGAGTGTCATGGCTGCCATGCTCGATGACCGAGCCATTTCTAACAACTGTAATCATATCAGCATCTCGGATAGTCGAAAGCCTATGAGCAACTATGATTGTAGTAGCTTGCTTTGATACCTTCCTTAGTGCATCTTGGACATGTTTTTCTGATTCCAAGTCCAATGCACTGCTTGCTTCATCTAGCAACAACACACTAGATTTCTTTAAAATCGCCCTCGCTATTGCTATCCTCTGTTTCTGGCCACCCGAGAGTTGAACCCCACTCTCGCCAACCTAAGACCACAGAAACCAACAAACTATTCATTGGACAAATCCAGAAATTGTTCATAACGTATCCCTGAGTTTTTTTTAATTGTTTCTTTTTATAGATTGTTTTAAAAAGTTACCTGTGTTTCATATCCTTGTGGGAGGCCACTGATGAATTTGTGAATGTAAGCATCTCTAGCAGCCTCTTCAATCTCAGTCCATGAGGCATTTGGGTTTGCAAATGCAATGTTGTCTCTTATGCTTCCAGCAAACAGTGCAGGCTCTTGACCAACCAAAGCCGTTTGCCTCCTCAACCATTTCACATTGATCTCCCTCAAATCCACACCTCCCATCAACACCTTCCCTTGAATCGGATCGTAAAATCGTTGAGTCAGCCATATCACCGTTGATTTTCCCGACCCACTCTCACCAACCAAAGCCACTGTGCTGCCTCCTTTAACCTTTAAGCAGAAGTCCCTTAGCACAATCACCTCAGGCCTTGATGGGTATGCAAATGTCACCATTTTGAATTCAACATCGAAACTTTTCAACCGTTCTTTCTTCTTACCTTTTCCTTTCTCATCGCCTATCAATGGCCTCCGATTGATGACATCCAACACCGCAGGAATCACAGTCTCTGCCATAGAAGTATCCGGTGCTAAACCCGCAAGTTGTCCAACAGAAAAGGAGCTCAAAACAAGAATGAGGAAAATCTTATACACATCACCAAAACTTGTTTTGCCTTGTTGGATGAGGCGTGCAGCAAACCAGAGAGTAAGAGTATATGCTCCATACATAGCGCCTTGGGAGAAGCCGAAAGTTAAGCCTAAAACCTGTGACCTTTTAACCGACTTCTTCTTTGGCTCCGATAAAGACCGATTAAAGGCTTTAACCAGCTGCTCTTGCGCTGAAAATGTTGTCACCGTTCTTATGTTTGACACTGCACCTGAAGCAATATTACTAGCTTTGGCATAAGCATTTTCATCAAGTTTTGGTCCAATATTGATAATCAAGCTTATGTAACTGGCACCAAGAGTGAAAGGAGTTAGAGCAGCAGCCAACAGGGTCAGTCTCCATTCAAGCCAAAATGAGAGACCAAGGCCAACTGCAGCTGCACTCACCCCCATCAACAAGACGGAGATTCGATCACCAAGAAACGAACGAAAATTAATGCAGTCAATCGATAGCCTTGATATGAGAATTCCAGTGGAATTCTCAGGGAAATCAAACCAACCAGGCTCTTGTTTCAGTATTGATCTAAAGAGAAGATCTCTCACTCTCACTGTCAGCTTAGTTCCAGCCCAACCACAGAAGCCTTGCTGCCCTGTCATGAACAGAATTGAACCAATCCCCAGCCCAACCAGAACTATACACAAATGCCCAACTTTTGTTTTCATCTTTGAAGTTTCACTATCGAAGTAAACTTGAAGGGCCTCCCCAAGAATGAAAGGAAAAACCGACAAAATTGCTCCTGCATTCAAACCCATGAGAAATCCCAATAGCAACATTGGAATCTCCGGCTTTTGTAATTTCAATATCTCTGCAATCCTAACATTTCTTCGTTTCTCTTCTTTCTTCTCCTCTTGCTTCTCCTCTACCGCAGATTTGAAGTACTTGGACTTCGAAATCTCAACTACGTACTCCGACTTCGAGATATCACTAAATGAAAGATCAGTGAATTTCTGAATATCATTTTGTTCGACAGAAGTTTCTCGAACTGCCTCGGATGCGAGCTTGACAAGGTTGTAATAGGCGCCTTCTCGCTCCATTAGCTGACGGTGAGTTCCGATTTCGACGACGGAGCCACGTTCAATGACAGCAAGGGCATGGGAGTTTCTCACAGTTGCAAGCCGGTGAGCGATAACGATTGTTGTTCGGCCTAAAGAAAGTTGATCAATGGCTTTTTGAACAATAGACTCGGATTCTGGGTCTAATGCGCTTGTTGGTTCGTCTAAGAGAAGAATTTTGGGGTCTTTGATCATTGCTCGCGCCAATGCTATTCTCTGCTTTTGACCGCCGGAAAGCAGAGTTCCTCTGTCTCCAACCTGCACAGAAACCCATGTTCAGTTCATGAAATTTCAGATATCTAATAGTTTTACCGAACTTCAAAGAGCATCTTTTTGATAAACTAAAACGTAGCTTTGAATTTAAGGTCTAATAAGTAATAGGTACTTTCTATTATATGTTTTACTTTTAGATCACCAACTTTTAGACTTTTTTAAAAAATGATGAAACTATTATACACAAAATTGAGAGGTAGGAGTCTTTTTTATCAACTTTTTATTCGAATAAGTAGTAGACAAAGCGAGCTTAGCTCAACGGTAATTGACATCTACCCTCGACCATGAGGTCAGAGGTCCGAACCCCCCACCCAAAATGTTGTTGTACTCAAAAAAAATTCTTACTATTAGTAGACACCTTTAAAGTTCAAAAACATATTAAATACACTTTCTAAACATTGGAAATCTAATAAACATAGTCTCTAAAGTTTAGGGACTAGTAGTTTAACTTTGATTTATTTTAGTAACTAAATTTTCAAAAAAATAATTGTTTTAATCTTTACTATCATTTTGTCATCTAATACTAATCCAAGCATGCCTATGTCAAGATGTTAAAACACCTGGTCCAAACTATGTTATTCATTAGTTAAAATAAAATATTAAAAAAAAAAGGAGTAAGGAGTAAAATTGTTATCTTTCCTAAGGACAAAAATAGACATTTTAAAAATCTAAAGATGTAAATAGAATAAACTTAGAACTTCAAGATTAATCTATCAACTTTCATAACTGTGTCTAATAGATTTCTAAATTTTCAATTTTGTGTTTAACAGATTCCTAAAATTTTAACATTATGTCTAATAGAACTCTAAGGTTCCATTTGATAATCATTTAACTTTTTGTTTTTGATTTTTGAAAATTATGTTTTTTTTTTCTCAATTTCCTTACAATGGTTTTCATCTTTGTGAAGGAGTATTTGAATTCTTAGCCAATTTTCAAAAATAAAAACAAGTAGTTTTCAAAACATGACTTGGTTTTTGAAAACATGGAAATGAAGTAGATAACAAAACAAAGAAACTTATAGATAGAGGTAGTGATTATAAGCAAAGACCAAAAACAAAAAACAAAATGGTTATCAAATAAGACCTAAACTTTCAATTTTGTATTTCATAAATCCTTCAACTTTAAAAAACCTTAAATTGTCAAAGCTAGCATAGCTTAGTGGTAATTGACATGTAGCCTTAGTCGAGGTCAGATGTTCAAATCCCCCCACCCTCCAAATGTTGATATACTCAAAAATATATATATATAGATCCTTAAACTTTCAAATTTTTGTCCAATAAATCCAAACTCATTACACCTTTTTTAAAATTCACAAACTTGTTAAAATTATTACCGAAAAATAATTACCAAAGTATTTTACGTTTTTCTGCTTCAAAAAAAATATTTTACGTTTTTCTTAAAAATTAAAAAAAGAAAATTAAACGGACCTGGGTGTCGTATCCTTGTGGAAGGCCAGAGATGAAATTATCAGCATTTGCAGCAATACAAGCAGCAATGGCCTCTTTTTCAGTGGCATTCTCTTTTCCCATCATAACATTCTCGATAATACTTGTGGCAAAAAGGATCGGTTCTTGACCCACCATCCCAATCTGATCTCTCAGCCACTTGATTTGCAGAGTCCTTATATCACGCCCATCCAAACTGATCGTCCCTGCACCAAATCCCACAAACTCTATTTCAATTCTCCTTTCTAAATTCTAAGCTCAAACACAGATTTCAGACAAAAAGCTTTATTTGATTTATACATACATACCTTCAATGGGGTCGTAGAACCTCTCGATCAAAGCAAAAATGGTGGACTTACCACCCCCACTGGCACCAACAAGAGCGAGAGTCTTTGAAGATGGGAAGACCAGATTGAGTGAATTGAGAATCAGAGAATCTGGGCGAGATGGGTATGTGAAACTGACGCCTTTGAACTCTATTCTTCCACGAACGTTTGGGAGTGTTCTTCCTAATGGGCTGTAGGAATCTATCTCTGGAACTCTGTCTATGATTGTGAAAACTCTGCCTGCTGCTACTGTTCCTTGTGCAAACTGAGCGAAATATGACAGTGACAGAGCCAATCCCCTGTGTCAATATGGGAACATGTTCATGGTTGTGAAATCCAGGTCTATAAGTTTCTTCGCAAACTTTATAAAGATTTTAAAAGGTTTCTGAATTTTGTCTCTATTAGATCTAGTGCTTTAGAAAGTTTTGTAGCTTAGAAGTCTCTGTGGTAATTCCATTAATCTAACACTTACATGGCATGTTGAATATATTAATTTAAGAATTACACCAAAAGTTAGCCTCTAACATAATTATTAAATAGTACATGGTGTGTCACATAAATGTTAAATGAATTAATACTATTAGAAAATATCAATGTAAAACGACTAAATAGACCTAATTCTAAAAGTTTAGAGACTCGTTGTAAATTTTTAGTACAAGGACTAAATACTCTCAATTCCAAAAGTTAATGAACCTAATATATGAAATAGATAAACACAGCTAGAAAGATACATGTTTTAGAACGAACTTATGCAGAAATGAAATTTACAGTAAGCCATGGCCGGTTCATGCTACTTTACCTTCCTCCGACATTGACGCCGAAGAAACAAGCGATTGCATCGCCTCCGGTGATCTCTTTCCGGGCAACCAAGATAGCTCCATACCAGAAAGCCAAAGCCCAGGTTGAGTAAGTGACCAGGTAAATAACTCCCATTCCAACACCCTTTGAGAATCCAATCTTCTTCCCAAAAGGCACAGAGTTTTCCAAGAGCTCAGCATATTTTGCAGCCAGGTTATCTTCTGCAACAAACGAAAACACAGTTCTGATTGAGCTGATGGCTTGCTCTGCCACTCCCCCAGCTTTCCTGTAAGAAGCCTTCAAAAGAATCATGGGAAAAGGATTAAAAAAACGCAACATATAAAGGATGGTTTTCGTGAAGGTCATTTCAAAGTACCTCTTCTTTTGAAGTTAAGCCTACATAAATGGCTTTATAAGCTATGCCACAGAACATCATCAGAGGGGTCACTGAGAAGACAACCAAAGAAACTTTCCATGATCTTAGGAAACCTACTACATACCCACATATGAAGGTGAATATATGGTGAATGAAGTGAGCCATCTGCAATTACAGAAAGACAACATTAAATGAGTCAGAACTTCTGAGGATATATGTACAATGTATCATAGTTGGAATAAACAATATCAGTATATTACCTTCTCCCCCATTACTTCTTGGATTTGAGCTACATCACTGGAAATTCCATGCATGATATCACCTGTGCTAATTTTCGTGTCGAAAAAGCTGATATCTTGTCGTAGAACACCTCGTAGATACTTTGTTCTAATCCGTTGAGCCGATCGATCCCCCACCAATCTCCAAC
This sequence comes from Luffa aegyptiaca, assembly GCA_017139565.1. NCBI lineage: Eukaryota > Viridiplantae > Streptophyta > Magnoliopsida > Cucurbitales > Cucurbitaceae > Luffa > Luffa aegyptiaca. Next base: position 678,516 of record CM029399.1, on the reverse strand, counting down.
AGGTTATCTCTGTCAAAATTACAGCTTCAAGGTCCTAAGTTTGCAGGAAAGTTAATGGAATGCTATTTTACAGGAGTCTCCCTCTTACCCAAGTATGCTCCAACCACCACTATTGCGGCTAATCCAGTCATGAACAGGCATATCTGCAAATTTAGGCATAAGTTGTAAAAAGAAAATAGGTCATGCAAGTTTGGGATAATTTTTGAAGGATTAAAAAAGCTTTTAGCTTGTTGAAAGTATTTTCCAAAATTCTTATGATGTTTAGGTAGATAATCAAATGTGATTTTAGAAATTCTAAAAACACTCAGGCTCCATTTGATAATGCCTTTATTTTTTGTTTTTAAAAATCATGCTTGTTTCCTCCCAATTCTTTGTTAAGTCTTTTACCTTTAAGCCAATTTACAAAAACAAAAACAAATTTTAAAAACTAAGATCCATTAGATAACCATTTGATTTTTTAAAATTGTGTTGTTTTCTGGCAATTTATTTATAATGGTTTTTATCATTCTTAAGGAAATATTTGAATTTTTAATCAAGTTCCAAAAACAAGTATTTAAGGCCCCATTTTAATAACTATTTTATTTTTTGTTTTTGGTTTTTGGTTTTTGGTTTTTGAAAATTATGCTAGTTTCTCCCACCTACCTTACAACGGTTTTCATATTTATTAAGGGAACATTTGAAATCCTAGCCAAATTAAAAAAAAATATATTGAAAACTACTTTTTTTGGTTTTCAAAACTTGACTTGGTTTTTTAAAACATGAGAAGAAAGTAGACAACAAATGAAGAAAACAAAGAAATTTACAGGTGAAAATAGTGTTTATAAACTTAATTTTTAAAATCCAAATGATTATCAAATAGGATCTAAAAATTACTTTCCTAGTTTTCTTTTTTTTGAGAAGATTACTTTCCTAGTTTTCAGAACTGGTCTTAAATTTTGGAAACATTTTTCAGAATTAGATAAAAAAAAAAAACGGTGGAAACAGTGTTTAAGTTTATAAACTTAATTTTCAAAAACTAAAATCAAAATAGTTACTAAACAGAACTTTTTTATTAAAAAAAATGTCAAGATTTTGAAAATTATTTTAAAAAAAAAATAGATTAAAAAAAAATCTATAAGTGGAAGCAGATTAATAGGCTTAATTTTTAAAAAATAGAAAATCCAAATAATTATCAAATTAGACATGAACTCCTAAAATAAGCGTTTTTATTTAACACACCTTTGTCAAAAAGGGATTCCGAACTCATAGTACATTAAATAATGTAGTAGTAAAGTATAAGGTCCATACCCTCGCAACATCTCTCATCATCTGACTCTTATCAGCTTCAGAAGATTCTGTAGCAATCTGGTTGACAAAATTCCCAAAAAGATAAGAATACCAAGGAAGAGATCCGCCATTGATGAGAGCTCCCAAACACCCAAAGAATATAAGAAGCAAATCCAACTTCGTTGAATACTTAAACAAGCTAAAAAGCCCAACTGCCTTAGCCGGCTCCGTTTCATCCTCATCCTCACTTTCATCCGAAACACTATCATCAGTATAAGATGAATACATCCCACTACGTTCAAAAGAATGTTCAGAAATATCATGGTAATTCTTCTTGCTAAGCTCATCTTTATCAGCCAACGGCCCTTTACTTCCATCTTTCCGGCCGGGAGAGGGGATGATTTTGCTGGTTTCACCGGGAATGTAACTTTCTCCGATGAACAACGAGTTCTCTGTTTTTCCACCCACAAAGCTCTGTAGCTCCACTCTGCCTACCGGAATATAGCCGGAACCGGAACTGTCGGCGTACGGGCTCGGAAAATTCCGGCGAGCACGTTGAGAAGGGGAAAGATAGTAATCATTCGCAGTTCGGCGTAAGACTCTGCTAGTAGAAAATGAAGATGGGGAAATGGAGGCGACCCAGGGACCTAGGGCTACGCCCAAATTGCGAGAATCTCGCCATCCACTTGGCTCGAACTGCCATGAGATCTCCCCTTGCCATGATTTATCATCGTCAGTGGCGAAGGGAGTGGCTGGTTTAGGGTTTAGAGGCCGCCTTTTGGCAGAGGATTTTCTTGAAACAATGGAGGAATCAATTTGGGAAAAAGAAATGGAAACGTCCGTTGAACTCGCCGGCGTCGGATGGTGGCGCCGGTGGTCGGAGGCGGCGTACATGGCCGAGAATTGAGGTCTAGAACTCACAAATGGATGAGACTACACAAAGGGAAGGAAAAACAAAACTGAACAAAATGGGGTTTGTTTCTTGTACGCAAAAACTTCGAAGAATCCGTCCGTTAAGCGAGAATCCCAAGAATACAAAGAAATGTAGAACGAAACCAACTGTAATTCTAGAAGAACAGAACAGAAAAGGAGAGCTCCAATTAAAAAAAGAAGATCCCTAGGGCAACTGAGGATTTTACAAAGAAGATTACCGAGTCCTGATTGAAAGATGTCGAAGCTTAATCTGTTGCATATAGAGAGGAACCTGCAGGCCGGCTGATTGAGAAGTGGGATTATTGTTGTTCTTGCCATTTTCTGGAGCTTGTAGAGAGAGGGCAAATGGCGGGTCCAAATTGCGAGGCGATGGAAAGAATTGAAAATGGCGGTAATGTTTAGGGTTTTTGTTTTATATGTGAAGGACTGCAGGAAGTGTGATTTTGGTTGGTTTCTTGTGGAGTTGGGAAGCCATTTGTGAGATGGGAAGCTGGGGAATCTTTTCAAATTTCAAAATTAAAATGAGAAGTTAGTTATTTTATTTTGAATTTTTATCACAAAGTCAATGATTTACAAATTTTCTTGGAAAACGGGATTGATGGAACTGCAAGAAACGACAAGAAATTGACTTTTAAATGATTACGACATTTTTTTGACATTACAAATTTTATGTCAATTATTATATATATATATATATATATATATATATATATATATTTATATTTAGTATATCAACCTTTGGGTAGAAGATTCGAACCTCTGATCTTTTGGTCGAAGATACATGTCAATTGGCTGTAATTATTATACTCAGGTTGGTTTTTCCAACTCATTTTATTCCATTCCATTTTTAGTTTTTAGTCCTTATCCTTCAATAAAGTTTAAAATTGAATATAAACATATTTCTAAAATTTATCGATGACAAATTAATGGAAATTATTCTTTTTATGGAACCTTTAACAATATAAATCACCGATATGACTAATTTTAAGTTTTATTATTCAAAATACATTAACTAAAATTGAATATTTTAAAGTACAAAAGACCAAAATAGAAAGAAATCTAAAGTAGAAGTACGAAGACTAAAATAAAATAATATTTTTAACTAAATTTTTTTTCCAAGGATGGAACTTGGAAGTTGTTCATTTATTATATATTTTCTTTTTTGGTTAAATATATTAAATCATCTCTAATTTTTAAAGATTCTCTCAATTTTACTTTAACATATTAAAAATCCTTTATTTGAATAAATGTTAAATTTTGATAGTATATATGATTTTATTTTTAAATTTAGCCAGATTTATATTACATAATGGTCGTCTGGGCTACATTTGAAGAAATGTTTTCCTCTACAATATGTTTAAGCCATTGAGATGGAGATGGAATTGGACTGAAATTTCATAGATATCAAAAATCCAATTCACCAAATTGACAAGAGAATCCGATGTAACCTAGGTCAATTGAGTGGGTGTGCTGGAAACACAAGATTACCGCATGAACTCAACTCTCCGAAACAACCTGAATATAACCCAACTAATTAAAGCCTGTGTTTATAATCTCAACCAAAAAGTCAGGTTTGAATTTACTTGTCCCATATGTTGAACTTAACAAAACAAAAAGCTCAACTTTCTCAGAGCCACACAAGGAAAAAAGGAGAAGAGTAGACATGTGCAAAAAGCTTTTATTATGCATAATTATATCACACTCAACAATTCTGTTCTTGACATGAGCTCCTTCAGATATACAGCACACAAAACTAAACCGTCAGAGCAAATGAAGAGCAGAACCAAAGGGAAAAAAAATGCTCCTAGACTACCAAAATCACAATGACATTTTGCCAACAATTAACTCATCGTTCAAATACAGTATACTTAATTAATTCAACACAACTAACAGGTGTAACTACCTAATGATGTAGGCGGTTCGGTTTCGTGAATCGAACAACATGTACATGATCGAATTGCAGACCTCAAGCCTGATTTGCTATTACCTCCAAGCACTTATCTTACACTGTACCAACTGTTATACCCTAATCAAGGATAACAAGACAGTGATCTCACATGGAAATCTGCTGTGTCTATTACCTGGACTTTGCATCGGTTCCCTTGCTGCGAAAGGTTGAGAGAGAGAAGAATGATCTTGGAGCTGTTAAGATTTCAATTTTCCAACATTAGAAATGCAGTTCATTTCCAAACTTTTTTTTTTTTCCTTCAGTGTTTAAGGAAAATAAAAACTCTCATAAACATGAAGCAGAAGAGGCAGATCAAGGAACAAGTACAAAAATCGTTTCCCAGTTGTTGCCCCTTTGGCTGAAAGCATAAAAAACTAGCAAAAACAAGCGCTCACCTTTCAAGGAACTTCCCGACATGTGATCTTCCCTAAGCTTGAAGTTAGCGGGTGGTGCGGGAATCGAACTTTGTAATTCTTGAACTGCAGGGGGGGAGCAAAACAAAGATGGATAAGTGAATTCTAAATTTCATAATCCCTGTGCTAAAAAGGAGGACAATCTATAGGAGTTGAAGTGAGAAAAGGAAAAAATCTACAGTGGAGATAAAAAAAAGAATTCATACATGAGTACGTGACAATTTTCAAAATCACTGCCATCATGATTTTGTAAAAGAAATCGAAGCACGAAACATTACGATCAGGATTCATGACCGTTCACATGGAGCAGCTTAAAGCCAAATTTGGATTATCAAAATAAAAAATTAAAAAAGAAGCCAAATTTCAACTTGTTTTCACAATTAAGCAGAGTTGAGTTCATGTTGGAATTCATTAACCCAAGGAAAACTGAAGCATAAAAGTTATTTGAACTCGATTTCCTAACTGGGCATATTTTCAATGGATGTTCCATGCAAATAAAATGAAAGACGACGTCAACAAATCAATACAACAAATGAAGGTTACCCTGTTCACAGTACAACTCGCTTTCATTAAAGCCATCATCAGGACCCTGCGAGAATCCCATTCTTGACTTCCTCAAGTCTTCCGATGACCTGCTAGCAGGATCTCGCCCATCTTCAGTGTCATCATCTCCCTCAGATGTTGTAGCAGAGATCCAGTCAACCATACTCTCTGTCCCACGGCTTTTCCTTCCAAACTTCAACAACCTTTTAAACCCCTTGGTCATATCCTTGCGTGACTGATTGGATGAGGTAGCAATAAGAGAAGGCTTCTGGGCACTTCCCCATTTCTTTCTCATTCTAGCCACGTCAGTTTCTGCTTGTGTTATATTATGTGAATTCCATGATGCAGGACTTCCAATTGGAGAGTCCATATATGCATCAATATCAGAGGCCTCATGTGGGTAGGAGAATGGATGATGCATGCGTGAGTTCCATGACAGAGGGCTCTCACCCGGCGAATCCTGAAGTAACCCTGCTTTATGAAATGAAGGCACCATGGAGGGAAGTTCAGAAACTGTAGAATGATCCACCTGAGAATGAGAGTGAGATCTCATAGAATTTTCAATTTCAGACCCAGAATTACTTGATCTGCCTGATTCTTGGCTTAATCTTAGTTTTCCATTATCCATATGAGCAAGTTTAAATTCCATTTTCTCTTGCTCTTCCTCCTCCTCCCCTTCTTGTTTGGCCATAATTTCTGAACCCTCAAAGGCCACTTCATCAAATTCCTCATCGTCTTTTGAAGTTTCAGATTCCATAGAAGCTTTCAACTTCGCTATACTTGTTCCAGCACCAGGGCCTATGCCATTGCCCTTCCTCAAAAAAGGCTTCGATTCTATGCTCTTCAAATATTTATCATAAATGCTCTCATCATTCTGCTCATCATCCAATAACAATGGTGCTAAAACAACATTGTCTGTGTTCAAGGGGGATATATCCTTGAACTCAATAGCACTAGCAGAGTTCTTTCTTGAAGACTGTGCACGACGAGGCTTCTCCTCCTTAGTGACTGGCTCTTCGTTGCTAGTTTTGCTGCGCGAATAATTTCTCACTAGAGGGCGCGCTGTTGATTTGCCAACTCCAGAAGGTTTTGTATTTTCTTTCCTCAGTTCAGAGAAATTAGGAACTGACTGTGCAAGAAGATTTTCTGTTTGTCCTCTTCGCCTCCCAGAACTGGAATGGGAAACTTTGGCAATTGATCGGGGTGGAGCTGAAGCCCCAGTGGAACGAGGAGTAGATGATAAATTTCTACTTGGCAAAGCCTTCTTGTTCTGGTTGCTTCTAGAAGCACTATCTGATATATATGAATCACTATGTAATCTATCATTTCCATTAAACTTCTGATCCGAAACCTCAGGAAAGTCCCCATCATCCTCACTTTGAATGGAATTGATCGGCGGCTGTCATGCAGAAAGATTTAACATCAATACTCACAAAAAAGAAACGAGAATGAAAAATACGTGAGATTAGAAACAAAAAATACAATTGAAATAGAGAGAGAGAACCCAGGACTTCAGCATCATTAACTTCCCAAATTAAAATTAGATTGAAAAGATACCTGGTCCCTTGTCTGAGAGCGATAGTTGAATGATCTGAGTTTCTCTGCACGTCTCCTAGCACTAGCTACTGAATCTTGTCGGTCGGTAAAACCAGAAAATTTTGCTTTCATCTCAGCTTTACTTTTCTCAAGGCTATCTTGCATGGCCTTCATCTTGGCTTCCTTCTCTGCTCTTTTGGAAGTCCATTCTTCCCTCAGCTTAGCATCTCTTTTCTGCATATACTTGTTATAAAATTTTCCCCTAGAATCATCACTGAAGTCATGGTTATTTATCATTTTTGCTGGCGTTGTATAAACAATTTCCATTTTATTGGAACTCCCCGTTGATTCTATTATAACCGTAGATCTTTCCACCACCTGTGCAGGAGCAGTGTCTATTGCTGAAGATGTTCTATGCTGCGAACTAATTGCCTGATCTAGCTGCACGTCCAAAGTATTGTTTCGCCTTGCAGAGCTGGAGTCCCCTGGAACACGGAGCTTGTGCTCTGCAAATAGTCTTTCAAGTTCATTTTGCTTTACTTTTAGTTCATTGAGCTCTTGATTTCCCTTAGTCTGCCTCACCCTTTGAACTCGCTCTCCCGGTGTGCTTGAGATTGTAGGAGTGCTTTCTTGGCCCTCTGTAACATTTTTCCCCATCATGTCCAATTTACTTCTCTCATGAAGAAAACTGCTTTCTTCTCTGCCAACTTGTGACTTCTCCACTTGTTTACGGCCAGTCGAATCAGCTTTCTGCAATTTCATTTTCTGAGCACCAAAATCGTCCACTCTAAGATTGTGCGTATCAGAAGATGCGAGGTTCTTGCTAGCCACTGCCTCAGGTTCGGTCTTAAAAGATCTTCGTTGATGAGGCAATTGGCCGCCATCGATTTCCATGGACTGAGTTGATGAGGATTCCAGTTTTATTCCACCACATTCAAATTGGTTAGAAAAAGAACGAGAATGACTTCGAGAACCCCTAGGACGTAATGGATATGCTGAATAATCTCTTGGTCCCGAATCGTCCATCTTATTCCCTATCTTACCATCAGCTGCATCATCCCCTGCCTTCTTAGCAAAAGCATCAACCTGGGACGCAACCTGATTCTTGACTCCATCAACCTCAGCTCGATCTGCAGAACTTCTCGCCTGTGTCTCAGAGCCTAATACACCTTTAAAGCCCTTACTTTTATCATCACTGCTCGACAAATTCTTTACACTTCCCTGAGAAACTCCTCGATCATTCAATCCAACTGGGTCTGCTCCACCAGAGAATGAGCTGAGTTGGGCCTGAGAAGATGATTGGTCCTTCCAATCGATCGGTACCTTTGACGCGCCTGCCTCTTTACCTGTATAACCCTCAACTGGATTCTGTTCCTCAGCTTGTTGTTTGGGCTCATCATCACCAGGTCTAACAAAATTGCCCCTTTTTTCAAGCCTAGTCTTGCTCTCCAAATCAGGCAAGCTCTTCTCACTTTGAATTTCAGTTGCACCAGAAAATATATTAGACTTGGTATCAGAAATTGAAGATGAGGAAGGCGTACATAATGGGCTCTCTACATCCTTCTTTTCATTACTGAAATCAATGCTCATATCACTGACACCACTCCATCTCCTCAAAACCGCCTTCTCCACCACCGAAGGCGCTGATGACACGTCCGACGAAAGCCTTCTCAGTTCCAGAGGTTTCGCAGAAACGGGCTTGCCTCCACCACTGCCACCGGTATTTTCTTTCTGTTTGTTCTCAAAAAGGTTAATACGATCTTGAACGCTGAGCCGCCTGGCAGGGGGACCCACAGGAGTTGACGTCGATTCTGTCGGAGTCTCCTCTTCGTTCTTCTCTTTCTCCAAGTTTTCGGGCAACGTCTCGACCCTCGTGTCCTCTTTCGAGTTTATGTTGCGTCGGCTTGGGAAGGTGGCAGAGGATTTGGCCGGTTGACACGTGGTGGGTTTTGATTCGTCCACGTGGGAACGTTGTTCTTCAGTTCGTGTAGTTGTACCAGATTGTGGATCGTGCTTATTCTGTGTTTGGTACTGCGGTTTGATGTGGGTTCCAACAGGGTCTTCAGTGGGGTCATCGATTGACATGTCTGACCCGCATGAAGATCTGACGGCTCTGTCGTCGACACCTGGGGCCCATGTGTTGATAAGTTCCGGCCTCCTCCGGCAAAGAGAGATGAAACTAGAGCAAGCCTCGCTGCGAAAAATTGAAACGCTACATTAAATCACAGTGAAACTAAATTATCTGAGCAAAGCCGAGATTAAAAGTGGAGAACACACGTCATGCAATGTAATTTGGAAATGACCCAATAAATGTTGTCACTAATATACCTGCTATAACCGGTAACATTACTTTCATCTTTGTCACTCTTTATCGGTTATTCACTGTTTTCTATCTATGTTTTCTCAAGGAAGAAAATCATAATTCCCATCCCAATCTGAGCTGCTAACTAACAAGGACAAGTTGTGATTTTTGGTGCCACAATCCCACGAATAATCAGAAACTAATGTGGCTGTTCCCGGAGCGCACAAAAATGGCCAATCTCTTAATCGACTTGGGACAAGAGGTATGAGGTAAACATAAACGACAGAATATGTGAAATTGTACGCAACAGTGATTTTAAAAAGAAAAGTTTATATGATGTCTAAACATTTATATGAATATTTAATATATAAAATAGACAATAATATACCCCATTCACATTCAAGAGTACTAAACAAACATTTAGACATTAACAAGATGAGAAGAGAATGAAACGTCGAAAGCTAAGATGCTTACCCTTTCCATTCTTTTAATATTTAAATGATAAAACGGAATAAAATTTATACTTCAGAGACCGCGAAACTGCTTGGAGTTATGAGAGAGAGACCGTCGATTCAAGGGAAGGATTGAGAAGGAAGAAAAAGAAAATCTGAATTTTAGTCACTACAAACATCTGAGTAGAGAGTATGCGAACTTAAGGATTGAGGCAGTGTAGTCGGTGGTCTCAGTTCGTTCCAATAGTGGGAGAATAGAATTTTCCTTTCTTGCCCCATTTCGTAAAACATTTTCAGAGAAAAAAGAAATGGAAAAAATTTGGATGTAAATGCCAGGTATTGCCTCACTCATCTTCCACAGCGGCGACAGGCACAACAACTATGGCGACAAAGGAAAGCATCATGGTGAAGGGCTACAGTACATTATGCAAGGTGAGAAATGCTCCACTAGTCTAATGCCGCCTTAATTACACTAAGCAAGGTCTAGATAGCCCACCTTTTCATAGATGATACCCATTTTTTCTTTTATTTTCCTTTGTGTAGGAAATTAATTGGACTGTAATTTGAGTTTTTCTGAATCCCCGTTGATACTCGGAGCTAGAAATAATCGGGGACGAGCGTGCATTAGCGGAGTGAATGTTAGTCCTAAACTTAGTGGAAGCTTAGGTCTCAAATTGCAGGTGTTAAATTTCCTTTTGTTTCTTGTATTTAGATCTCCCGCTGTCATCTGAACACATTTCTCCTACCGAAAAGCAGACAGGAACCGTTTAATTCTCTAAGCAAGCTGGTTTTGATCAAGGATCACGTTTCTAAGCTATCTCATGGCCTTGCCTCATTTCTTCAATTCTGTTAACCATGCAACCGAGGATGAAATTTTCATTCAGTTCCAGGTGGACCATATGATTGGCAATGCCTCATTTTTTCCTCGTCCTCGTCTCTTCAGTCTGGCCTTCGCAAAAGATATCTATTTAGCCACTGTGCTTTTATTGGGATGGGGGTTATCTTCTCCTAATTTTTTCCATTGTGAGAGCTCCAACAAACGAAGGGGTCGATGGCTTCTCTTCCAGCCATTATACAAGTTGTGAGTGAGTCTTATCCCCAAATTGAATGATGATCAGATCCTCTGTCGCCTTCTCCTTACCCGCCCCCTCCCAAGGTCTGGTAGATCAGCATCTAGAATGTCTTTTTTTTTTTCTTTTGATAAAACTAGAATGTCGATTTTTGCTCTTGGCCTTTTAGAAAGATTAACAATGTTGAATTCAAAGGTCCTCTTTGGTGCTATGCCGCTGTTGGTGTGTCCCTTTCAGACAGATACCAGAGGATTTGAATCATATTCCTTGGAGATATACCTTGGGAATCCATGGTTCAATAATTTGCAATCTTTTGGCATGTTGTGAGTTCCTACTCCTAAATAAAGTCCACTAGTTAAGATGGCAGATATTCTCTTGCATCCCTTAATAATTCAAGGAAGAGGGATACATTTTTGGCAAGTGAACTTCTTTTTTCTTTTTTGGTTCTTTGGAGTCTATATCTTGAGAGAAATAGAAGAAATCTTCACGAAATTGAGAGAGGAGGTTTAGGGTGCCAAACACTTCAATGAATCTCTTTGCGTTTCTGCAAGTAGGACCTTATGTCATTATCCCTTTTTTGGGCCCTCAGGATTTTCTTACTAAATTAAAGTGAGAAACCAAGCATAACACAAATTCTTGAATGAGAATTGCAGTCTCTCACTATAAGATGTTACCCAACCTCCCTTGTTATCCCTTTTCTAGAAAGAAACTAAGGTAAAACACAATTTCATGAAATAGCAAGGAAACTGCAGTCTCTTGCTAAGATGTACGGTGGAAGGACAATCCACCAAAGTGCCGGACCAAAGACTAAAGTTCTGCAGTTTGCTCTACACGTTCCCAGTGTTTGACACTCCAGTATGGAAGAGAAAATCCTTTCTTGCCCTCCTAAGCAGTTGAAATACAATCCTAGATTACTGCCAAATATGTGGTTCAAGTTCAACTCTGCCATCCACGTATATTAACCACAGGCAGAAAGATTGAGATCTAGATATGTGGTATTAGTAGGTACTAAAACACACAAGTCAAATAGAAGATTTTTTTAGAGTACTTACGTTAGGCGATGGGCACCAAACTGATCAGCAAAAAGTTGAAGGTCAGACACTGTATTAGGATTAAAACCGGCAGCTGATGCACGAGCAAAAGCTGTGACCAAGTCCTGCCTAACTGCAAGAAGGCGTACATCGATAGCTTTCAAAAGCTCCTTCCTGAAATTTTGACGAAATACATTAAAAATGAGACACCTACCCACTCACATGCAATTCAGAAAACTTGAACTATCAGTTATTTGAAACTTGTTATAAATAATGCGCTGTAAATCACAACAAAAAAAACAATAAAGTAAAATAAAAAAATCTAATAACATCAACCTAATATATTGGCTACCCCAACCTTACTATCAAAGTAACACAGGCATTCTGCCCTATTTCACCTATTCAATACCTGCAATATATACCTACCTACAAGTGACAACATCATCAAATACTGTTTCTATCATCCCAAATAAAACATACAAACAATTTTTTTAATGGTGATTGGTGAAACTACAAAGATCTCACCCTCATTTGAAAGTTTAGCATAACACCCAAGTATACGTACAAAAAATATCTTGAGAGAGAAGGAGAAATTTTAAGACTACAAACATATCTCTATTAGCACTAATCACAGCTTTTACGAATAACTTGACAAATGCATGAAAAACATTAAGATGGAAAGACAAAAAAAAATATTGAGAAGAAAGAGATTACTTGGTTTCATCTGTTGAGCCTGTACCTGTTCCATCACCACCTAGGGTAAATTATCAAAAATTAAAAAAAAAAATAACTAAATAAATAAACATCGTTGGTAATAGCATAATAATTTAATCTTCAAAATAAAACTACATGCAACTGCTTTGATATGAAACAATTCACAACCATTCATTGAATTTTTTCTCAGATAAACCTATTGCCCTAGTTCAAGAAAAGTGGCAGCTGAACATTGTGATAACGCTAGGGGGTTTTCCACAACCAAGGACATGGAAACCATTAGATTATCTCTCTCCCTCATGCACAAATTCCACTGACCTATTTACATTTCTACTTACATGTTTTAAATTTTAACATGAAATCTCTAAATAACAAACCAAAAAGAACTTAAGAAGTTTCAAAGAACTATCGAAGTAATGAACTTGCAAACAAAGAACTACATTTTACAAGATCCAAATGCATTGGGTGTTCTTGCAGATAAACAAAAATGTGACTAACATTTAAAATATTCAGGAAAATAAAGGGAAATTAAACATACCTGATGCACCAGAATGCTGATCTCCTTCTCCCTAATGCAAAACAATAATTATTTTAACAGGAAAAAAAAAAAAAAAAACAACAAAAAACAAAGAACCCTGTCCGTCTTAAATAATATTGACCAACGGCAGCAGTTACCTGAGAATATATTCTTCTAGCTGCTTCCAATTGTGACATCTCTGCATCAAATGTATTGACCAGCTCCAATATCTCAGGTGTGCTAACAAAACGCACAAACCTGAAAATATGCCAAGCACATCAACAAGATGATCCAAGAGAGCCTAGCCAGTTGGCATAAAAAATATTGAATCGTCAAAACCCAGTAGGAAAAATTTTAACCTTTCGAGGGTTCCTTTTGTGAACCACGCATCAGCATTTCCACCCCTCTCAACTTCAAGCTTAATTGCCTGGACTGCATGAGCAAACTGCTCTTCTGCAACCTTTAATTGAGTTACAAATGGCTTCACTGAACCTGATGCTAGTTTCTCAGTGTTGCCATGACTAGAAACAAACAATTCACAACTGCCCAAGGGAGAGAGAACAAATAAAATTAGTACATACATGATTATAGTATGAAATCTAAACAACCAAGGTATACTATCCGCACCGTGAACGCCTAGGTGACAGTTGAAATACGGCAAAATCCAGAGGCGTCTCAGGTTTCATTTCCCTTTCACTTCACAGAAACTTCAGGTTTCACTTTATCTTTCCCCCCCAAAGCACTTCATCAAACTAGACTTACTTCCGGGCAAAAAATATTCTAGCCCCTGACAATGTTTGGCACGACTGTAGAATTTTGAAGAAATATGGCAAGAAGCATCCCTGCTATAATGCAGGTTAAGAACAAACGAAAAAAACCTTTAGAAAGCATTTAAATCATAAATTCATCATTTCAGCTACGTTAAACTTCAACGAAAACTTTAAAAAAACATAATTTACACTGTAGAAGAGGTTGCAACAGTTACATGGTAAAAGAAGACAACAAAATCCGGACATTAATAATAGAATCTGGATTTCAGTAGTCAACATTATGAGTAAAGTAAGATTATCTAAGAAGATATCATTCCATAGAAGAACCCCAGCAGAAAAAAACCCCAAGCTTCGGTACTAAATGCCCACCCAACATACATCGCAGATCTCACTCCAAAAGCCCTTCAGAAAACCAAATGCTAATAAATTCAGCCGCCCCCCTCCTCCCCCCAAAAATAGAAACCCAAGCTTCATAAAAAGAAGGCAGATAAGCTTAGATCTGATTCAACAATGAAAAGCAAAATCAGATGGCCAAACCGAAGCAAACCCACATGGAATTCAATCCCACGAACCCAAATTCAAATGCCACACCCCCGAAAGAAAAGAAAAAATCCACGGACCATTTCAAACACAACAAACAATCCAGATATCGCATAACAGCAGTCGAAGAAACCCAAATGCAGAAAACACAAAAGAAGCTCATCGATGTTGAAAAAAAAAACAAAAAGCAGAAGGCGAAATGCGCGACCGATCGTCTGTTTCAGAAGCATACCTTCGAAGTCCACATCCAAGATCTCAAAAACCGCAATCGGATCCTCCGATTCAAGGGAAAGCGGAGATGATTAGCAGCATTTCAGTTGGTGATATCATGAGATATTCTTTGCTTTTGTCTGGGTCACCGTATCCTGTGGGGAAAATTTGTTGGGGAGTTTGGGAAATTGTGTGTTAGGTTTTAAGAAAACCCTAACAATGGGGAAGATGGTGTATTGGTTCAGTGTGGAAGAATGTATGTCGCTCTCTCTTCTGAGTCTCTCTCTACACTCTCTTTGGAGAATAAGAGATACAGTAGAGAGAGAGAGAGAGAGAGGCAGAGATGTGAACTGGAGAGAGCACTGTGCTTCGGACAATGCTTTTGTTTGCAATTTTGGAAATCAAAAACTTTAAACTCCAAACACAAAACAAAACACTCTTCTTTTTTCTTTTTTTTTTTTTTCCTCTTTAATTACAGAAACGGGGCTGACTCCTCACTCCTCCTATTCACAAATTACCATTATGTCCACCTTTCTTTACGTGGGAACAATCCATTGTTTTGAGAAATTATTCGAGGAGGTCGTATTTCTTGTTGACAGTTTTACATCGTTGGATAGATGTATGAAATTACACAAGTATTTTGGATTTTTTAGCAATATTTGGGATAAAGGGATTCGAACCTCTAACCTCTTTACCGCTGAACTATGCTCGTTTTTACAAGTAATTCAGATTTGTACCAAGTGGTTCTTAGAAAGTATGTTAATTTTTTTATTTTACATCTAATGATTATAAAGTGGCAAACACATTGTGACGACCTCATTGAATAAACTTTTTTTGTTTTTGAGACGGTAACAGATTTATTACCTACTAAATTATACTCGAATTAGTTTATATGGTTTAACACATATTTGAGAGTGATTTTAAAATATTCTCTTATGTGTTTTGGTTAAACATGTTTTTCTTGTAATTTAGTAAATATTGATTAAAGAGTTTCAAGTTTTAATTTATTAGGATTGATTGTTGTTAGATGTGGTCAATAGTAGGTTAAATATTTTGTGGGATATTAGAATTCAAATTTAGAGGAGAAATTAAAGCATTCTCTTCCCTCCGTTAAATTTCAACGAATTTTCTAGAAATTGCAAGTTTTATTTTTTTTATGACTTTTTTTAGTTCAAAATTTACAAGGTAATAAACAATCGAACCATCGACTTTCGGAATTGTGACCGGCATCTTATCCACTAAATTATACTCGGAGTAATAACTATTCTCCTACATTACTTAATTCCTCTAAACTTATTCAATTGAGTGAGTATGATGTCATGATGTGAGATTAATAATTGAAATTTCTTAAAATATCAATGACTTGAATTGAAATTTTTTTAAATAATGGGACTCAATAAATAAATACTCAAACATGAAAGGATATAAGACTATTTGGGGGTAGATATGTAATTATGCAGCACGGGCACTTGCCACGGTACGAAGTCAGAGGGCATTTCGGTAATTGAGATGATTAATCTGGTATTCTAATTTTTAACGGTTTTAATTTGAAAGTGAAGAGAGGGAAGAATTTTCCTACTCGGAACTCCCTCTCTCTCTCTCTTTTTAATTTCTCTTTAACTTTTCTTAATCTTAATTTTCGCTGTATTAATTGTAAATTGCCAAACAAAAATAAAAATAAATAAATAAATTATCTGTTTTAATTAAGGCATATTCTCTCTCCTCCTTACGGATATTGAATGAAACTTTTATTTTTTTTTTTTTTGGGATAAAAGATATTGAATGAATCAATAGATGCTTTTTGTTGTATTCCAATTTTAGATAAATTCTTTGTGCCAACACTATTGCAACATTTTTGGTACAAGTTAAAGCTAATAAATAAAATAAAATAAAATTAAATTAAATAAATAAATAAAATAAAATAAAATAAAATAAAATAAATAAATAAAATAAACGGAATTAACTCGAGCGAGTCTATTCAAATAATTGATTGGTTATATCTTATAGTTTAGTGTTACGTAAATTTTAAATTTAAATAATTTATTGGTTTTTAAATTAAGTTAGGTGGATTTAGTACTTTATTTTATTTTTCTTTTTAAGTAGAGTTTATATTATTATATATTTATTATATTTTAATGTTGGTTCAATTTCACATCCTAAAATATTAATTATTTTATTTTATTTTCAAACTTTAAAAAAAAAAAACTCATATTTTAGTTCTTGTTATTGCAATTTTTAAATTACTCAATACAATTTTAGTTTCTTTATTTCATGAGTACATGACTACATTTGTCGACCTTAACATAGTTCAATCAGTTAATATATATATTATTCACCAAGATGCCAAATGTTTTAATCTCTCTATCCTACGTGCTGTTAAACTAAGAAAAATATATGTGTTGTACTTTGTTAAAATGGGCATAATATGCCTATTAATAATTGGGAGTGCAAGAGATTCAAGTCCCAGATTTTTTTTTTTAAAAAAAAAGAAAGAAAGAAAATAGACTCAATAGACACATGTTCTCAATCTAGAGGTAAAAGGTTTGAATTTTCCCACCTTTAAATGTGGTTGAACTAAACAAAAAATAACAATAATAATACATGTTTGTATTTTTTTTAAAAATGGCACGATAGATGTATTCATAATTGTATGGTCAGTAAGAGAAACCTCTATCAGAATACAATACAACGACAATTTGATCTCGAGCTCATATTTCTTCTTTTCTTTTTTACAACGTGTGGTGTGGGGTGTGGGGAGATTCGAGTTACCACAGACCTCTTAATCATTGCTTATATTGGTGAAACTTGTATTTCTTTGGTTAAAAGCTATTCATGAAAAATATGAAATAGGAATATATGCGTTTCAAACAAATAAGATAGATATTTGAAACCAACTACAATAAATTAGCCATGTATTTTTTTATTTTTTTATTTTTTTAAGACTAGCCATGGAGTTTTGAAGTCAGTCTGAAATTTCTGTTTAATAATCAGAAAATTAAAATAATGTATACAAATTTTAAAATAAAGATATTTAAAATTTAAGCTCATTAATACATACAAAAATTCCATGGGGAATGAGATATGAGTGGGAAATATTTAAAGATATAATATTGTTGTGGGGAAGGGGTTGCATGTAAGATTTGCAATGTGAATGTACAATATTACCCCTCCGCAAAAGACTGCCACAGATTTTGTTTTGTCCTTACTCCATTTTCATTCGTTAGGTGCCACTCGTTAAAAGAAAGATAAAAAGTGTTCATTTTCTATTATTTTCCCCATATTCCCTTTTTTACTTGACTCGTTTTATTTATTTAAAAATGAGGATTGAAGTATTCAATCTTTAGAATGTTAATAGGTATTCTATTTACTAACGTATTGATTGAGAATCTAGCACGTACTTGTACTTAAAGTGTTTTAGTTGAGGTGTTAGGTTGACCTAAGAGAAAGACACTCCTACAAACCACTGATGTGGTGCTATTTCAAACACGCTTTGATGCTTAGACTAAAGTAGTGTCAAGTTGAGTAAAGGGCGTGGTAATATATATATACCTTGATAGTGAGGTAGGTATTGATATTTATAGAGTTCCTCGTTGTCTCATGGCAGTCTTATACCTAACACGGCAGCAAACATCTCGACTCAATTACGACCGAGCTTAGTAGGCTCTTGTTGTCCTTAGACCTCCAAGTCATGCCTTATCAGCTTGGTGAGCTCAATAAGCCCTTCCATTGACTTTCTACGACGTAGGGTTGACATGGTTTTTGGATGCTTACATAGCTCAATTGCCACGTGAACCGTTAATCCTAACTATAATATTAGTCATACTGGAATTAATACTTTTTTAATAATGTTATATTGTTGATAATGAAAAAGTGACTAGAACCACTAATCACAACGTTGAACTGTTGAAGATCCCACATCGAAAAGATTGGTGGAGACCTCACAATTTATAAGCTACAAGGGTCACCCCACTCATAGCCAATTGGTTTTGAGATGGAAACCCATGTTATTTAATATGGTATCAAAGCCCAATAAACCCAAACGGGTATTCGGTCCAAAGAAGCCCATGTTATTTAATTAATATGAACTATGTTTAAGCAACTACATTTTTTCAATGGTTTAAAATTTACCATTCTAATAACAATCAATATAATACAAGTTTTTAAATTAAGAAAAATGTGTTTAAACTTTAGAATGTGAATTTAAGTCATACTTTTTCTTTCTTTCTTTTTTTTAAGTCACACTTTTCTTAAATTCAACTATAAAATCAAATCAATAAGAAAAATTGCATTGGAAAATGTAACTAGATAATTAAAGACATTCTTTTTCAAACCCTATAATTTATTTCCCTAGTTTGTGGGTTGTCACAACTAATTGAAGTTGAAATAATTGAAGCCCTCAATCACATTCATGTGCAAATACAATAGAAGCCCGATTGCTTGAATCGTTGATGACCCTTGACTTGACTTTTTTTTTTTAAAAAAAAAAAAACAACATGTAAGGTGGGGGAGATTTGAACAACTTCTCGGTGGTACAAGCTTTATGTCAATTGAGTCATATCCTGTTAACTTGATAACCCTTGACTCGGTGGGGGAAATGATGGCTTCTAGATATTTGGGCTTTGATTTCAAAAATAATTTAGGTTAAATCACAAATTAGACCTTGAACTTTTAAGTTTGTGTTTAACAGGTTCATAAATTTTAAAAAGTGTCTAATAAATCTCTAAAATTTCAATTCAGCATGCAATAATTCTGTACTATACTCAAAAATTTGTAAAAACAGTAGATCTATTAGAAGTAAAACTAAATTATGCGGGTTATAAATATGTGTGAACTTTCAATTTTGCATCTAATAGATTATTAACATATTTAACATTTTTTAAAATGAATGAATTTATTAGATGCAAAATTAAATCACATGTCAGATAAGGATGCAAATTTTGAAAAAAAAGTGTTGAATCGGTCTCACTAACATCTTAAATGTAAGATAGAAAGTTAAATAACTTATTAAACACAAAATTAAGAGTCTATAAACATATTAGATGGCTCTTTTAAAATATTAGAGACCAAATAGATACTAATAAAGTCAATGCGCTAAACTTGTAATTTAACATTAAATTTATTTAGTATTTTATATACTATTGTATGTTTTTTTTTTTTTGAAAAGAATATACTATTGTATGCTTAAGTGTGAGATTTTTGTGTTTATTTTATTATATTTTTAAGGTTAAAAAACACTTTTAGTCTCTAAACTTAGCTTTTATGAAATAAAAAATATATAGACCATGAACATTGTATGTAACAATTTAGTCTGTGTAATTTTAAACTTATAACAATTTTGTCCCCCATCATTAAAAAAAAAGTCAAAATCAAATGTCAATTTGTATTATTTTACAATATAGACTTTGTATTTATAATTTATAAACTTATTGGATCCCCTAATTAGTTTATCAATCTACCTAGGTAAGAAATCTCATCAAATCTTAATT
Source organism: Luffa aegyptiaca (assembly GCA_017139565.1). Taxonomy (NCBI): domain Eukaryota; kingdom Viridiplantae; phylum Streptophyta; class Magnoliopsida; order Cucurbitales; family Cucurbitaceae; genus Luffa; species Luffa aegyptiaca. The sequence continues at coordinate 658,785 of CM029399.1, read as the reverse complement.
ACAATGATTTTCGCAATTAAGGATTATATCATTAGCAATCAAAGTTTTAGAACTAAATTTGGTTAAAAAAAAGTTTTAGAACTAAATTGTTATTTTCAGGAAATTTAATCAACAAAAGATGATTTTTGACCCATTTTTTTAAAGTTGAATGCAAATTTTGTATATGCTTTAAAAAATGATGGTAAAAGATAGATAGTTAATCAGGAAGAATATATTTTCTTCGGGAGTGATTTTTTTTAGACAACTTATGGAGGTGGAGGATTCGAACCACACCTCTTGATAAAACACGGTCTACCTTATTCTTCAAATTATTTAAACTTATACTCACTTTTTTTTTTCCTTGGAAAAACTACACTGTGTCTTTAAAATAAACAACATAATAAATAATTACAAACTAAAGTTTATAAAATATAGTTTCGTATTGTTCAAATTTCAACCCATTAAGACAATTTTTTTTTTCTTTTGAAAATCATTAAGACAAAATTTTAATCGATAGAAAAGTTAATGGTTAATCCAATTTGCAAACACAAGCATGTGTATATGTGCATGATTGGGTCATGTGTTAACATGTTATTATTTATCAATCAATTGGTTTTGTATATAATCCAATTATATATATAATTTACCACATGTAAATGATAGAGAATCAAATATTAATTTTTTTTTTTATTGAAAATATGTCTTAATCGATTGAAATATGTTAAAATCAAATAATCATCAAACAAGAGCTTGGATGAAAATTGAACCCTAAAATGGTGTGGCGGTGGTCTAGACCGGAAATTGCATAGTATTAATTAATCAATTAATTATTTTAATTTTATTTTTTTCCAGTTTTGGAGCATCCGTGATTCCGTGGGATGGTGAGACGCGTGTGGAACATCTGACTTTTCTTTGGTCTTTGCTCCTTTGTCAGCTTTGGCCATGTTCTACCTCTACGTCTCCTTTTTCATTTGACGAAATTTCATCCTCTCAACCACTCATATGCCGACACGTCACACCATTTTATATGATGACGTATCATTCTCAACACGTGGGAACTGGGCCCACCCTGGTCCATTTAAAAAGCAAAAAGAAGAAAAAGGAAATGCTTCTTAAATTAAATATATTCCAATTTCCGATTCCATTGTTTTACCGTTCTACCGGGGTTTTTCTTCTTCTTCTTCTTTTTTTTTTTTTGAGTTCTTTCCCGGGTTAAATAATTACGATGGTGATTGCTTGGATTTTATTTTGATCAAATATCAAATTATTCTATTTTTTTTTTTTTGAAATAATCAAATTATTCTAATTAAGTTTTCGCTAATCTAGATTACGTTTGCCAAATCAACGGTTGCTGTGTAAACTGCGGCGCGATCTCGACCGTTGGATGGAGAGCTAGTTGACTGGGACCCGCCTGAAGGCGACAATTGGAAATCAATGGTTGGGAAGCTGGGATTTGGAATTCGAGGTCGATCCAACGGTCTGGATGCGGGGAGAATGATCACATTTTCCCACTTCTATTGACTTGTCATTTCCAGACCAAAACGACGTCGAATGGTGTATGTCTTTGTGGGCGGCATGACGAGTAAAAGCAGAATCAAAGTTTCAAACTGCATGTACATTTTTACAAAAGATTTATTTATTTATTTGTTAGTATTTTGGAAAAAAAATTCAAAATTTCCCTATTATTTTTTACTTAAAAAAGATGGGGTATTTGAATGAATCCCTTATAATATATTGACTAATTGAGCAATACTCACTTTGACTTTCAATAAGATTTTCTTCCGGTTAACTCTACCCCTTGCATCATTTTATTTAGTTGAACAATCATAGAATGGAAATAAATATTAATAGGTGTAGCTATGCTAATAGGTGCAAAAATGGGGCATTAAAAAAAACATATTTGAATTATTTGCTTCCCTTCATTATTGAGTTAAATTATTTGGAATAATTTGCTTTTTATTATTGAAAAACTTCAGAGTTGAAAACAATCTTATGCACACCAATTACGTTATCTAAGATATTGTTTTAGAAAAGTTTCTTGTTGGTGCTTTGACAATTATCAGTTGGATATATGTCTATAGGAAGATTCTAACCTCGAACCTTTCCATTTTGGGAATAGATTGACAATTACATTTGAGAAGTTAATTGGACAAATTGCCCCGTGTAACTTTTACATTTTGCAAATGTAACAAACGATATAGATTAATGGAGTTTTCTACCATTTTTTAAAAAAAGTTAATTCTGTTGTCAACCACATTTAACAAACCTATGCTTTTTAAAGAAAACACAATAAATTTGATTGGAAAAAAAATTATTAGTAAAAATCAAACTAAACGAACAAAATTCAATAATATAAGCGTTTAATTGAATATTTGCTTTCACAAATTAAAAACCTCTTTGGGAACAAATTCCAAAATGAATCACCCAACTCTTATCTTTTTAGTTAATAATTTCATCTTCCAACTTTATGTCCTTATTTCAACTATATTACAAAATAAAACCTCACATTTCGTGTTTATTAAAAAAGTGAAGACGTTCAGACGTCCACAACTTCGTTAAAAAAAAAAAAAAAAAAAAAGAAATGTATTTTTCATTCAACTATGCTTATGTTGACAATAGAATACTACTTTAAAACACATATTCCAATTGCTTTCTAATTCTTTTTTCTATCTTTGGATAAATTCAAATTCTTTAACCCATCGTTTCAAACAAAGTATATGAATAAGACATCGTTTCAATTTGAACGTTTGCTTTCAAAAACTAAAAACTAGTTTTGGAAATGAATCCCAAACAGCCAACTCACCTCCCAATCCCTCACTTTTATATCCCTTAAGTATATGATCAACATTTTTTTTTTCTTTGAATTCAAACAAAGAATAGATTCGAAACTCTACTCTTTCTTAAAATGATACAGGTTCCAATTACTTCTAAATCTTTAAACTTAGTTTTATGGGATAAATTTGAAATCTTTCAACTAGTCCAAAATTTTATCCAACTTCCTTTCTTCAACGTTTTTAGCTACAAATCCGACGGCTGTAATGCCGAGGAAGCATGAAAATCTATCCAAGATCTAGCATCAGAGTTTGTTGTTCTTTCTTTTGGTGGGATACAAAAGAAAGGCAAGCTTTGAGTATAGATAGAGAAAACAAATGGCTTAGGTCACTTCAGTAAAACTAAAAAAGCATAGCACTTTCTCACACACCCCACTTGGATTTGATCATATCCAAAGTTAATAATATATATTGTTGACAAAAAAGATCATAGTATCAGATTCAAAACCAGACAATCAATCCAATCATCGCATGCTTTTCTACCTCAAAACAAATGCCAAAAGAATAATTTATTTATTTCAAATCTCATCCACAATTGATTGCAGGTTAATCTTAATTAATGAGAGGATCAGAGAGACTGTGTTTGTCATATAAAGTCAGAGTATGATTTCTCTTGGCCCCTTCTGTTTTTCTTTTTTCTTTTTTTTTTAATTATATTTTGTTTGAATCAATTGATGACAAGTGCATCTCTGCAAATTCAGAATCTGGGTCTGACCCCAATTTGGCATCTTTATCTATTAATTACCAAAAGGGACCAGAAGGAAGGAACAGTAACTGATTCCAAATGGATTTACTTCATCATTTTCCTCTAATTAACAGTGAATTATTTCGAGAAACTATTTTCATTCTTCCAATATAAGGGTGTGATTGATTATCAGGAAAACTAAAAGTAGATGATGATGATGATGATGATGATGATTTCTAATGGGTAATGGGTAACAGACTGCTGACTACTAATCACTAGGCTTTGAACATCTTGATCAAGTTAAATTATGGGATGAAATGATAAATTAGGATACAGATAAGCAAACTGGGCACTACTAGCATTTCCAAAGATGAGAGAAATATTACCTAATTCTGCATCTCATCTAGTTGCTGCTATCGCTGTTACTGTTGTTGTTGTTGTTGCTACAATGATGATTACCAGCAGGCACAACTCTTCTTCCATGTTTGAGCTGTGAGATCTCCAATTGGGTTTTCATGAAGAATTGCATTCTTTGCAATTCCAGATCCTTGGCAAATTTCATCCTCTGCTTCTCCATTTCCACCACTTGCTGCAGCTTTGAGCTCTCTGCTTGTTCATACGCTTCCCCAAATTTCAGTATTGCTTGTGCTAATTCACTCACAGCATTTCCCCATCCTTTTTCTCTCGATCCATTCCTTCCCTTCTCCGTCTTCTGCCCTAAATTCGGATTCACCGCCTCCTTCTGAACCCTAACGTTTTTCCTCTGAAAATTTCCTCGCCGGTAACTATCACTCGAAGTTGGGGATGTTTCTCTCTCGGAGCCTGAGGAATCGGAATCCATTCGAGGCCGCTTGTGGAACTGGATCTTCTGAGCCTTTGACCCCTTCTGTTGCTGTTGATTACTGTGATTATGATGAGCTTGGTACGGAATCACCGCTCGACTCACTACAGGAATTCCAAGAGGAACTTTCTGGTTCTGCTGCAGAGGCGGATTTACAGTGGCGGCTACACCGGAGCTAGAAACAGGATTCTTAGAAGCCGGACCGATCAGTTGATCCAATCTATCATAAAATGGCCACTTACTGGGCCCTCCTCCAGCAGTAATCTTAGCCTTCTCAGTCTTATACTTCTTCTTGACCGTATCAATCCGATTCTTGCACTGAATATCAGTCCTCGGTATCTTCGTATAATCCTCTCTACTACTCACAATATCAGCCACCTCTTTCCAATGCTTCTGCTTCAAATTCCCTCTACTCAGTTCCAAATACCTCTCTCCCCAAGCATCGATCAGCACCGACGTTGCGCCTTCGCTCCAACAATCCTCTCTTCCACCTCCACCGCTCCCGCCGCCGCCCTTGGACTGTTGATTCGGCAGAGCCAATGTTATCATATTCTGAGAAGGCGGAGGAGGAGGCGCCGCCGCCGCCGCAACCGTCACGGTAATCCGGCCGTTGAAGATCGGAGAAGCCGGAGATCCACTCCCCGGCGACGGATACGACTGAATCTCATCCTCGTCCTTCATGGAATCCGGTCCAATCTTGAACAAAAGATCGCCGATCCGAAAATGTTACGCACCGATCTGGTAGCTAGATGGATACAACGTGATCTTGGTTCACCGGCGCATGCGAATCGGTCCGCTGCCGTCATGAGCCGGAGATATGCCGCCGATCTGGAAAGCGAAGGTGCGATTTGGGAGAGAAAAAGAGCGTTAGGGTTAGGGTTTGGGATTGGGATTGGGGTTGACCGGAGAAAATGGTATAATTTTCTGTAAGAAAAAATGGGTTTAATTTGGTTGACGGAAAAAACAGAGAGAGAGGGGGAACTGACGGCGTCGGTGAGGGAGTAATTGAGGGAGAGGACACGTGGAGGGGATTTAGTGAGGGATGGGTGACGTGGCGGAAGGTGATTGGTGGTGATTTGTACCGGGAGTTTTTGTAACCGGAGTGACCGTGATGACGCTGCCGGCAGAGCCTCGGGTAGGTAGTCCATCGCTGTTTTTATGTGGTACGATTGTCAATTTACTTAAAACTCCAACAATGTCTCTTTAATTACTATTTTACCCTCCCCACCGGCTCACCGTCTGCACCCCCGCCCCCTCCCGGAATAATTTGTACATCTTTTTCCGTTTTATCTTTTTAAGTCTATATATTTATTCTTCTCAAAAAAAAAAAAAAAAAATCTATATATTTATTTATTTATAAATTACAATTTTTGTGTTTAAAATTTTAAATTTAACCATCATGGGTTGGTTCTAGTCTAGTGATTAATAGGGGTCATAGGAAAAATAAAAGGTTTAAAGGGAATGAGTTGGCTTGAAATTTAAATTAGAAATCAATTTTTTATTTCAAGAGACTGAATATTTGAATTCTTAATCAAATTCTAAAACACAAAAATATATATATTTTTTTTCTTTTTAAGAAAAACTTGGTTTACATTTTAAAAACATTTATACGAAATAGATATAACAAAAGAAAGAAACCCAATTGAAGTAGTATATATTAGTTTAATTTTCACAAACTAAAATCTAAAAAACCAAGGCCTCATTTGATAATTGACATGTACTCACTCCCAAATGTTGATGTACTAAAAAAATGATAATCATTTGGTTTTTGAAAATTATTCTTAGATTTGTTTTCACAATCTGGTCTTATATTTGCTAAGGAGACATTTGTTGATTTTTTTTTTTTTTTTTTTTTTTTTTTTTTTTTTTTTTTTTTTTAGTTTTCAAAAACATGAAATTACAAAGCAAATAAACCTACAGGTGATTATCAAACAAAGTTAAAAGTGTTAGTTTTAAAAACTAATGGTACGGATGGAAGTTAAATTTAAATATTATTTTACTCTTTTTCTTTTTTGGTTATTGGTTGAATGAATACTTATTTTAGTCTCCATTTAGGCTATTCATTTCGTAATTATCTTTTTTCTTTTTTTTAAAACTAGGCCTACTAACATAACACACTTCTATTTATATGTTTATTTGTTTAGTTCGTTATTTTACTTTCAAAATAATTTTCTGAATTTAAGAGAGTTCACATGTATTTAACAAAATATGAAAAAATGCTAAAGAATTTTAAAAGAAGCCAACATCATTTTTAAATACAAAAACGAAATCATCTTTAAATAGAGCTTAATTCTTAACCTTATTTTACAAATAGATAGTGCCAATGCCAATTTGAATATTAATATGCTAACATGGACATATATTGATACCGCATAGAATGAAGATCAATACAAATTAAGAATTTTAAATGATAGGAGAGGAGTTTCAAAGAATTATCCAATGTCGTCAATATATCTAATATTGTGATATGTCGGCTACCAACAATTAACGATGCATCAAAACCAACAATTAATACTATTCATTCGATATATCGTAAATATTTTCCATATATCTACATCACACCTTACCAACACACATGAGAAAAACTGAACAAAGCAAAAGGCTTATGAATTAATTTTGTACATGTGTTCTATGTTAAAGCAAAAGGATTGAGAGGTCCGCTAATAAGAAGAAAGAATCATAGTACTATCCGCCAAAGTAAACAGCCAGACAAACAAAGTCTTCGTTATCATCAAATCTTTCTCATTCATTTATGAAGCTTTTATAAATATCTCTATCCCTCCCTTTCCTTCTCACAACTTCATTCCTCTCTCTTTAACTTACTTTTCAATCTTTAAACACATAGGCTCTCATTAATCTCATTTCCGACATGTTGTCCTTCGCTTCATCTCATTTCTCCACGACGTTTGTCTTCACATCTCCCACGACAGAAAATAGGTGCACTGCTTTCCGTTTGCACAACACCCTGTCGGCCAAAGTGAGTATACAATCCACATTATTTTCGATTGTGTTATTGTTTCACCTAATTGAGTTATGCTCGAGTTGACACAAATTTTGATGTCCGATTGTCAGGGAGGAAAAAAGGAAAATTTGTAGGTTGAAATTGGACTAATTTTGTGAGGTTGAAATTGTGCAGGATGGGACTTTGTTTTGTGGGCAGAGAGTGTTTCCCAACATCCAAATGGCAAAGGCTGCAAAAGGACAATTCCCACTTCCTAGCTCCTTCAAATCAAAGATTTCTTGCTCCCTTGTATTGTACCTTCCTTAAACTCAAACTTCAATTTCTTATACGCGCATGTGCATATACATATTCTGTTCTGTAATGATTGCATTTAAAATTCTGGTGACTACAAACAAAAATTTAAAATCGAGATTTAATGCAATAAATATATTTTTAATTCAACAATATGTAGTGATAGGATTCAAATTTTGAACTCTAGGTTTTCATCATATTTTAATGTGTTTTGTAACGAACTTAGAATCTAAAAAATACTAAAAGTAAGCCTACTTTCAAAATTTTTGCTTTACTAAGTCATTGTGTTCAAATGCAATATGATATATATACTATTTTCCTATAAACTAATCAACCAAACAATAATTCAATAAAATTGTATTTAATTTAGTGAATCTAAAAACAAAAGAGTTGAATCTAGAGTAAAATTCACTAAAAAAGTTTTTTTTAATAAATATAATCCATATTTTAAAACAACCTAAACCTAACTTAATTGATCAAAATAAGTTGAATCCCACTCCATCATATGTAGTGTCCTGAAAAAAGGAACTTAAAGAAAATAGTTTTCGTATACTGTTTTCAAAAGTTTTTTTGTGGGCAAAAATATTCAAGTATATCTTAAAATGATTTTTTTAAAAAAATGTCAGTAAATGAACTTTGTTTTCAAAAAAATGGAAAATAAAAGAAGAAAGAATGGACCACACCAAAAAGTAACCAACACTTCCTCCTTATTGATGAGATATAAAGAAACTTTACTGTTACCATAATTATTGGACACATAATTATTCTAAAAAAAAAAATTATTGGACACATAATAAAAAAAGAAAAACACTTCAAATTCATTCATTGACAGAAAAGGAAGATAAAATTGGTTGGAATTTTTAAACAAGTAAAAAACAAATAAGTGGGAGGCAGAACTAAAAGAAAGAAAAATAGTTGAATTTAATTAAGAGTGAAAATTGAAATGGGTATGTTGTAAAAATGTGCAGGCGCAACCAGAGACTCTGGAAGTTGTTCAAGAAATAATCGCCAAGCAACTCTCTCTGGAACAAAGCGCAGTGATCCCTCAAACAAAGTTTTCTGATTTGGGAGCTGATTCTCTCGACACAGTGAGTGAACTCAAAATTTTAAACCAACAGCACACGATGAAAAACTAAGTAAAATTATAATTCATAACTAACATTAAAGGAACACTCACAGGTTGAGATCATGATGGCTTTGGAAGAGAAGTTCGGAGTGTCCATCGGAGAAGGCGGAGCCGAGGGCATCTCGACCGTTCAAGACGCTGCCGATCTGATCGAGAAAGTCAAGGCATCCTCTGCAAGTTAAACAAAGCTGCAGCATATCCATTCATACCTTCAAATCCCAATAATTTTGCATTTGAGTTTGTTATGTTTTGTTCATCTGTAATTCAAGTGAGTTTGTTTGTGGTTCAAAACTGATTCAAAGTGACATTTAAACCAAAGAAAGAAGAGTTGCAATCCAACTGAAATAATACTATACATTATATATACACATAATTCACAAGTTTATTGTTACAAATTATTTAGAAACAACAGAAAATTAAGAAATTCAACCTCCCTCTATGTGCAGGATATTTAATACCGAGGAATGGATTGAACAACTGTAGCTGGGTTGGCACATACACACAGATACATACATTTATATTTTATATACAATAATTTGGCTGCTTCCTCTTCAGTGATCGAAGCCATAAGACAGTTAATCGAGATCCTGCAACATATTCAAAGACTAAACATTAATCTTATATGCATAGTCTCCATAATATTTCACAAAACATAGACCACTTTTGAGGCACTTTTGATATCTCTGTCAACAGACTTGACCCTACAATTCCTTTTGAAATCTACAGGATCTCTAAGAAACAGAAATCTTTTCTTTTGAGATAGAAACAGATTTCATGTCGCAGATTTTCAAGAGGTATCTATAGATTGAAACCTTATCCTTTTTTTATATCTTATTCAGATGAAGAAATGATGCATGCAAATCCGTGAACAGTAATAATGCAAATTGTTTGAATGTGAACGAGCGATCAGTGAATAAAAAATATAAAAGTTCAATTCATTACTTCAGTCAGTCTTGTTCCAATGCTCAGCCGATGATTTTCTCCATGGAAATCTCTTCAGATCACCTTCAGGCGTCCCCGCTGCACTTAATGGAAGAAACAAAATTACACGTATTACGAACAAGTCCAATGTTCGAATTAGTTTCATTCCATCGTAATGTTACTTCTGCAATTTTCCTGGAAATACACAATCTGGGGATGTGTTTTACTGTTTTCCGTGTGCAATACATAAAATCTCTATACACAAATATTTAATTGCAAATAGATTCAAGAAAAAAAAAATCGATCCGATTGATCAAACAGAAAAACTCACGAGTAACAGGCGTAACAGGCGTCCGCGGGGAGGATAATCCGCTGAGAGAATCAATCATCCGTCTGTTACGATCATCCGAGAAGTTCCTGAAATCAGTGTTACTCCTGAGAATGGTGATGCTCCGAGTTACCGGAATGTCATTGGAAATCTTAACCGGAGTCGATTCCGCGGCCGAAACAGAATCGTTTTTGCGAAGCTTTCCAAGGCCGGTGTCCGGCGTAGGGCCTGCAAGCGTTTCGTCCCATAGCTTGTGAAGAAAAGTAGTCATGATTTCCTCTGCAGCAAGAAATCAAAACACGCAACCAACCAAATATATAAAATACAACGTGCAGGTTTTTGAGAATTTTGTTAATCAAAACTGTGAAAACTAACAGAACAGAAAACTATGGCGATGGTTACGGAAAGAGAGGAGAAAAACGAAGAAAATCAGAATCAAGAACGTGACGGACAAGGAGAAAGAATTTTCTAGGGTTCTTCGTTTTCAATCGTAAGAACATTTCGTGGGGAAAAAAAGGAGGGAATGTTGGAAGAAGAAGAAGGAAAGCTGATCGGGTTCAGACTATAATAGTTATGGTTTATTAAAAGCCTGGTTTTCGAAAGAGAGGTCTTAATCTCATTTCCTTTTGGGTTTTTCACTTTATTTATTTATTTATTATTATTATTTTTGGAAGAGTTATCTTTATCAAATATTAGTACTTAATTTTGAGAGCTTTTTTTTCTAAAAAACAAAAATAATCCTTATTATTTAAAGTTCTTTGTTTTAAGACGTTTCAATTATAAGGAATTGGGTATTTTAGACAAAAAAAAAATATATAAAAAAAAATAAAAAAAAAATTCTAATTTCTCCTTTGATTTTCTAAATAAGTTTGTGAAAGTTTTCTATTTATTCTGTTTTAGGTTGCTCTATTTTTCTTCCAAATAAAATACTATGCCATCTAAATTTATCATTAGTTGTATATAATATTTTTTATGAAAGAAAAACGAGGTTAAAAGATGAGGACTAAATTGAACATTTTAAAATAATATACACTAAATTGAAAAAATACCAAAATATTATAAATGAAAAAATATATTTAGCTTGTTAGTTATTATAGGTTTAGAATTGGAATATTAATAAACTTTTGTATAGTTTTAATTAAAAAGAAAAGTTCATAATAATGTTAAGAAAAAAAAAAGTTTGGTTTTTTCTTACCTCTTTTTAGTTTTTAGTTCAAGTAATATAAGGTGGAAGATAGAATCGAACTTTATACCTTAATAAAGACAATAGATGTTTATCCTACCTAGATTGATATGGATATAATTTTTGTGCTTTTCAAAAGGGTGGAAAATAGTTTCTAATTCTAAAACATAAATTGCAAACATAATCTCTTTCTAATTATTTGTCAACCTATTTATAGTTCAACTTGTTAATGTGTATAAAGCCATTGACAAAGAGATCAAGGTTCGAATCATTCTATCTCACATGTTGTGTTGAATAAAAGAAAACACTCATTTTATTTTGATTGTAAATAAAATTTATACACATTTTACAAACTCATCTAACTCTTTAGTCCTGTAATAAATTCTAAGTGACACAAAAAGTAGGATAATTATGGAAGATATAGATAAGGAAGGTCCTCTAACAATTTTTCAATGGCAATTAGATAAGGTTAGGATATGAGCCTTCCTTTTCCTTAAGAAAAAAGGTTGAGATATTAGCCATTCAAAAGCATTGTTTAATTATTTGCATAATTTTAGTTGATGGAATATAAACAACAAACTAAAAAAGAAAATATTGCACCCAACTAACTATTATTCACATCATAAGAAAGTACAAAGAACACATGATTTTCCATCGATTAAAAATAAGAGGAATTCCAAATATATAAACAATGAGGATAATAACTTTATTAAATAATATAATTTTTATATGTGTTGACTTCAACATAACTCACCTGATTAAGATATTAGTAACCTTTTATATCTCGTAAATTTTGGATTCTCAGCCTTTCTAATTGAAATATTATAAACGAGAAATTTTTAGATAGACGTTGAAAGCAAAGTTATACTAACAATTCAAATAGATAATATAAGAATATATAAAATTTAGTTATTTAAAAAAAAATAATTAGAAAATTGTGTTGCACTACCAAACAACTTTGAATTATTAGTTGTTAAAAGGGATGAGGAGACGGCTCACCCACCAAACACAACCAATTTTTATCAACCATTAATAAAAAGGCACGTTTTATTTAAAAAAAAAAATATAATGCCTTCATGAATTCTAACAAAAAAAAAAAAAAAAACAAAAAAACACACACACACACAAACATTATTTATTCATTAATTAACACCAACTTTTGTGTCTATTGTCATCTAGACAACTTTGGTCTCTGCTGATATATTTAAGACAATGTTTTTTTTTTCCTCTTTGGTTTTTTCTTATTTATTTTTAAGTATCTGGAACGCCTTTGATTTATACAATTTGCCTTTAACTTTCTGATGTATAATTTGATAGACTTATAAAATAAGTAAAAATTAATTTTATTGATTTAACGTTCGAGGACTTATTTAACATTTTGTAAAGTTCAAGAACCTAAATTGACATGACTCTAGAAGTTTAGGGACTAAAATTATAATTTAACCAAAATAAAAGCTATGAATCTTAAATTTGTTTTAGGAAAAGAAAAGGAAAAACCGTTTGGACTTAAATTGGAAATCTGGGCTTTGAAAATCAAGATCCTTACTACTGTCTGCTCTAACCTCACAAATCCAGCCCAAAACTTTTGAGGCCCAAAAACATTAGAAGCTTGCAAGAAAGGCCCATCTAGAACTGAAATTGTGGCATTTCTATTGAAGTTTTTTTTCTTCCTTCCTTCCTTCCTTCCTTTTTCTTAAAGTTTGCAATAACAATCGATTTCTTTTTGTTATTAATGTATGAATAATTCGTAGTTAAAATGAAATTTTAAAAATGTCGTAAACTCACTTCATGTAAATAAGTAATTTATCGTCAATAATTACCGATTGTTTTCCATACAATAGTAGTCAAATTTAGTTGTAAAAAAAAAAAAAAAAAAATAGTCAAATTTAAACTTTATGATTTCTATGATCATCTATAAAAGTGGGTTGAAAAAAATCATCGTACCGTTATATTTAGCTTAGCTTAATGAATCAATTTCAATTTTGAATTTTCTACTTCATTGACTTAAACTATAGTTTTGTGTGAATTTAATATCTTCAATTGTATAGGTTTTGTTTTTAACAACATTTAACTAGTTAGGAGCATTTGTATGACAAAACAATACCATTTTTAGTAAATTGTCTAGATTCACGACTGTTATTAAATAAAATCACGACTACCTTCAAAAACTTTTAAGCAGATAAGATGACGACACAACGACAACCAGATCGATTATGACCATGGAAGAATGAAAGTGAAAAGAAAAAAAAAAACAATAAAAAATGAAAAGCTGACATGTATAATTTAAAATGCATGCAAGTTGTTGAACATGATTTGTCCAAGTTGTAGCTTTCCAAAGGCCTTTTTCTTATGCACTTTCTTTCTTCTTCTTCTCAACTTGTCCACTTTAGAAGGAAGAATTTTCTTTGTCCCCCAACTTGTCATTATCCTAATCTTTTAAACAATTACTAAATTGAGAAATGCTCCCCACTTGCCCCATTTGCTCTTAAATGAATTGTCAATTTTGCCAAATTTATACATTTTGTTGGAATCAAAGTGTCTCATCTCTTCCAAAATCAACCCTTTTTTATACAAGTCCTCGGTTATATAAGTGTAAGTTGAAATCAAGGGAACAAATCTATTAAAATGGATTGGATCGAATATGTTCTAGTCAAAGTGGATTTAGTCTATCTTAATCAATTTTTATTTGGTCGGTTTTGATTTGCTTTATGTCCCTTCACTATTTATACAAGTGGAAGTTCAACTCCAGGGAGCAAAATTACTAAAATCGATTAGAATATGGACATGTTTTAGTTAAAGTGGATTTGAGTCTATCTTAATCAATTGTTTTAGTGGTCGGTTTGCTTTGCTTTCTCTCTCCTCGTTATTTAATTTTTTTTTATATTCTCTTTTAACAACAGAAAAAAGCTAATTGAACAAATCAAGTAACTTATATATTTGTATGTTTCTAATTTTTATAAAAACTATCATAGTTGGTATCACTTTTATATATTATTTTTAATTAAATACAAAATGTTTATTATGTAGTTAAATTATATTATTTTAGTTAATGGGTTTTGCACTATTTTTTTGAAAATAACATGATTTTTTTTTAAAAAAATAATATTAGGATTTGAGAATCTTCTTGAAGTGCAAGTGCAAGTCTCCAAGTTGCTCAAAAGACGAGTGCATCAATGGTGAGGAAGCTCGAGTATTGTGATTGGAAGACTACACGACGACCCTAATAAAATGCCTAGCTGGGGCCCGCAAATTTATATGCCTTTTGAAGTATTTTGTTGTTGTGTTTTTTTTTCTTCTTTTAATATTTTTTTTTTAGGAGTACACAAAATTATTATATAAATGGGAAAATGATAATTTGAAAACTTAGGTTCGATTTCACAACCATTTCATTTTTTTTTTAACATGATTTTTATCTTTACTAAAGAAACACTTGAATTTTTAACCAAATTTCAAAAACAAAAACAAGTTTTTGAAAATTACTTCTTTTAGTTTTCAAAATTTAACTTAGTTTTTTAAAAATATAGGAGGAAGGTATAGATAACGAAACAAGGAATTTTACAAGGACCTTAATCGTCCATCATTATTTGGTAAAAAATCAAATAAAGAAGAAATATAGATGACACATTCAATCATGAAAAATACTTGTCAATTAAATATAATTAAATTGGTTGAAATATATATCATTGATCAAAAAGTTGAATCTTATTTGTCAATTTAAATATAATTAAACTGATTGAAATATATATCATTGATCAAAAGGTTGGAAATTCAAATCTCCACCCTTATATGGTGTTGAAATTGAAATAATAAAATAATAAAAAAAAAACCTTAAACCTAACCGAAAAATAATATGATATGGATAGCAAAAAGTAATTAAACATCAATGCAAAACATATTAAAATAATTAGATTTGATTAAGAAGTGTATGATATATTCTATTAATGAGCTTAAAAAAATAATTACTTTCTTTCAAAAAAAAGAAAAAAAAATCATCTAATCCTAACAAGTTTGAGTAAATATCAAAGTTGTTTTAACAACTTTCTAAAAATATTTAACCAATTAAAACTAGTCAATATAAACCTTAGTATTAAGATATATATTTTTTTCTATCAAAAAAAAAAAAAAAGATATATATTTTTTTCTGACTTTTTTTTTTTTTTTTTTAAGAAAATATTTTTTTCTGACTTGAATATAGTTTAACTGATTAAGTTATACGTCATCGACAACAAGTTAAATATTCAAAATTTCATTGGTATATGTCGTTGCACTCATATATATATATATATATATATATATATATATATATTTTTAAGAAAAAATATCCTCATATTTATTGGTACTTGAGAAAAAAAGGAAACAATTAAGGTACAATTTAGGTAAAAGTTAAGAGGTTAATTTAATTAAATCCACTTTTATTTAGGTTGATTGTCAAGTTGCAGGGAGCGTAGGCCCCACTGTGTGTTCAAACTCAAAAGTGGTGTGGGCCACCCCGGCTTTCGCAGCCCTGATCCATCGTTAAGCTGACGAATAAGGCTTTTCATTTGCATTTTAGAATTTAATAACGTGGGGCCCAGGCCCACGAGCTGCTGGGCTCCACATGCCAATTTTACCACTATACCATCTCCAAATTACAAAACTGCCACCCGTGGCTGCGGGATTCATCTTCGTGGTGTGTATAATGTGATAAAAATAAAAAACACTACATTGATTGGATAAACCATCCAATAACATCATTTTCTGATTTGACAGCTAACCTGAAATTTATTCGCGTTAATTCAATTGGTTTTTTTTTAAAAAAAAAAAAAAATTAGAACCGTTCTAGATAAATTTCAATTCAACTATGGGGTGTTTGTATGGAAGAGTTGGAATTGTGAAATTTAGAGTTGTTTCGTTGTTTATGGGACTCATGATAAAGTGTTGGAATAGAAGTAAATAAATTTTTAAGACCCACCTTTATAAAATAGAAGTGAATAAGTTTGTAGACCTTATAATAAGATGTAGACTTAGTGAGAATTTCATTCATTACAATAAACTAAGATGTAACATAACATTTAAAAAAAAAAAAAAAAAATGGCGGTGACCTCAAAAGGTCATCTCCAAAACTAAGGGAAAGTGGTGAAGCTAGTAATAATTTATAAAGCTAAACAATAAAGATCATAAGTAAGTTATCATGAAATCAAATCTTTGCCTTGCCCATATTGTTGCTTTTCCGCTTCAGCAATGGCAGCCTCCATTAGATTACAATCAGCACCATTTCGCTGAAATTTCTGGACGACAATCCCCACTGTCGTCCGTTTGGATGTACGACATGTCGTCCCTCCACCGATTCCTCTGTTTTCTGCCTTTGCCTTCTTCTTTCTTCTTCTACCGTTTCCTCCGCCAATTCCTGCTCTTGCTCCCTTCTCCTCCTCCACCTCCCCCTTTGCATTTTCCTCCTCTCTAAATCACAAATTTAAATATATGAGAAATCAAATATTAGAAATTAAAAGATAAAATTATAAGGAAGTGCACTAAACCAACCCCCATGGAGAAGCTCTGCACGTGAGCCTGGAATGAGTTGGAGTTGTTCATGTCCGAGGAATTCCGCTTGTTGCTGGAGCTCGAACATTCGGAGTACGAGGATGACGACGAAGATGAGAAATAATTTTTCGGTGAGCTCGGTCCGAATCCTTCCATGTCGTCGTTGAACATTTCCTGGAACAGTTCCTGCAATTTCTCGAAGCTTTCTTCTCCGTTTTCCTGTCGTTTTTAATATTCAAACCAACCAAAATAAATAAATTTGTAAAAATTGTAATTCTCACCGGAATAATCGGGAAAATTAATAAATTACAAAAGTGGGCCCCATGAGGATCTCTGTGCAGAAGCAGAACTGCTTCACAGCTTAAGAATTATAACTTTTTTTTTAAATTTAAAAAAATAATTTCTTTCGTGGGGCCAGCCTGGGGATTTCCTAGGATTTCAACACGCATGTGACGAGATTGATGACACGACACTACCAAAAAGTTGGTCGCTCTACGATCTGGGCCGATGTTTATTGGACTATCGGCCCATATCGATTCTCTCTCTCAATTTTTTTTCTTCTAAGAGAACTTTTGATCATTAATACAAACTTTATATCATTTATATTTTTGAATTCTAACATTTATTTTTTTTCCAATAAGATTATTGTAATAAAGGAAAAAACCAAAACACCGAAATTAAATTAAATTAAAATTAAAAAGAAAAAGAGACATACATTAGGTTTATTTTGGTCCATCATGGCAACCATTTCGCACAAGAAGTCTCCCATACCCTGCAAATGAAGTGAACCAAAGAGAGTCTTAACATTTGGGGGTGACCCCACCAATTCCCTGACCAAAATTCCATGGGGAATGCCAAAACCAAACATCACTTCATCAGTTTCCGGTGGACAAATTTTTCTTAATCCAATTTTCGTTTCAAATGCAAATACAAATTTGAATTTAAATTTTAAAATAAAAATAAAAAATCCCGAGGGAGCACCGTAGTTAATATGTGGAGAAGCTTACATTGTCATCATCATCATCACTGTCGTAAGCTCCAACGTCGTACAACAGCCGTTTGTTTGCGTCCGATAAAACTACACCCATGGATCCACAGTGAAAAACCAAACCAACGCCTCGCAAATCGTAACACTAACAAGAGAGAGAAAAGGAAGAAGAAAAAAAAAAACAAATCTTCGCAAGGAAATAATTGTTTTTTTTGGGTTTAAAAGTGACTTTATTTAAGTCATTGTTTGCAGAATTTTAAACACTACCTCATAATATAAAGTTATGCCAACATTTTAAGAAATTTATCAAAAGTAGTGTAAGGTTGAAATTTTCATAAAATATTTGAAACAAAAAAGAAAATAGAGGGACAAAAACAACCCCCTTTAGTACAACAGCGAAAACAAATACAAAGGCTCAAATAGACACCAAAAAAAAAAACACATTTTGGATGAAATAAAAAGGGACACGACAAGAGGAGTTCTCAAATGTCATTAAACTTAGTTGAATAATCTTATTGAAGCACATTAAGTGTAAATTTCTTATGGGATCTAATGCATTAGTGCTAATTTAATTGCACTTAAAATGGACAAGAGAAATGAAGGGGTGAAAATATTATTTAAACCTAATTATTATAATCCTTGAAATTAGTAAATTACAAAATTCTCGAAAGAAAAAAAAAAAAACGGGAGAGTGAAATTACCAGAGTAGGCTTGCTGAATTGCTTGAAATTTCTTCTTAGCTTCTTCGACGAACTTGGAATTCCCCGAAGCCGAACACCGATCCGGATGCCATCTCTGTCACAAAACCAAACCAAAAATTCAAAAAAACGAAAAAAAAATCCAATAATTTCACGAAAATACAGAAAATAAAAGAATGAGAGCCGTAATTAATTAGAATTACCAGAGCCAGTTTCTTGTACGCATTCTTAAGCTCCGCTTCAGTGCATTCCTTCTTGAGCCCCAAAACGGCATACAGATCGTCGTTTTTCTCTTTTCTACCCGCCATTTGATTTTTCTCCAAAACAGAGCCAAATAACAAGATTCGGATGTTCTTGTCGACGAATTTACAGAAACCGAAACTTGTGAAACGACGAATCGGGACGATCGTCAATATTGATGAGCGAGAACGACATGTCGAACAGGGAGCCTTTTAGGGATTTGGGGAAAGAAGACGATCCAAAGGGGGCGCTCTCTCTCTGTTCTGTTTGGTTAGAGGCTCAAGAAGACTCCAGAACCATGGCCCTTTTATAGTTTTTTAAAAAATTTTAAATATGTGAATTTATTTATTTATTTTTTTTTTTTGGGAGAAAATGATATTATCATTATTATTATATTTTTGGGAGAATGAAAGGTGATGGTAGAATGTGTCTTATATTGGAGTTTAAGGGTGGGGGATAAGGTGGAGATGTACGGCTGAGATTGAATCTGGGAGTTAGATATTTTTCTCAATTAAATGTCTCCAGAAACTTCTGTTTTTACTGTGAAAAGGTAACGTCATTTTTAATGTTTTTATTTTTATTTTTTTAATTGATGAGCCTGAGACCCAGTTGTGAATGTGATGGATAATGTGAAGAAGCCCGTGTGGGGCCCGCCTGCAATTTGCCTCCAGGTTTGGGTTAATCAACTTGCTACTTTACCGGACAAGATACGGAACCTATCAACTTTAATGGTTAAAAAAGTATTTTCAAATCCGTAACTTAATTGGCGTAAAATTTGTATTAATGATCAATAATTTAGTGGTTCAAATCTCTTACCTCAAATATTGTAAAAATATAAGTATTTCAAATTATACCAATGTGAGTAGGTAGCTTAATTGATTGGTAATAACTTAAATTCATGAATTTTAGTATATAAATCGTGATTGAATGTATTTTTGGATTAGAGGGACTAAATTGTCACAAACCAAATAGTGATGCGTTTAAAAGTTTTTAATACGTCTTAGAACTTTTAGTTTTATGTATAATGTGTCTTTGCCATTGACAACGAATCTATCAAATTAATGTTTGTGTAGCACTTATTTATAGAGAACATGTGCTTGAGATCCATGTTAGATTATCAATGAATCCAAAAGCTTAACATTTCCACTACATTGAATTATTTAACACTCGATCCCGTAAATACAACAAATTTCTAAAAGACTAGTGTGCTATTGGAAGGGAGTGCGACTGAAATCCCACATTGGCTAAGTATGAGGAAGATGATAGCTCTAAGTATCTTCATTTGTATGAGCCTTTTAGATAGACCAAAAATAAAGCTACAAAGGTTTATGTCTAAAGTTAAAAACACTCAACGACTCAAAACATGTTACATATTTTTTTTTTCTTTTTTCTTTTATGTATATTAGAACGAAACAAAATAAAACTCACTTATAAATATAACTTTTTTTTTTTTTGACAATATGGGGTGGGGGATTTGAACCACATACCTCGTAGTTATCATTACAACTTTATGAGTGGCATATAACAATTTTCTTTAGTTAAAAAAAAAAAAAAAAAAAAAAAAAACTTTATTTTTCCTCCCTCTCTCTTTGAGAACATATGAGCAATTAAAACATAAAACAAATATTATATTATAACTGTAGTAACTCTCTCTTTTGAAATTAAATGTCGAAATTCCCAATAACATGTCATCAAGTGGGACGTCCTCGCGACCCAACGGAGATGTGAGAGGCCACGGCCAACTTTACCTTTTCGGGTGTCGATCGACATGTCGTCTACTTTCTAAATAAAGTTTTTTTTTTTTTTTTTTTTTTTTTTTTTTTTTTTTAATTTATTTAAATTATATAATTAATGCATACCTGTATTATTTCTATATTCACAAAAATAAATATTATTTCAATCCATGCGATAATCTCATTTCTTAATTTTCGGTTTAAGATTATTACAATTCAAACTAAAATTGAAGATCTCCATGGTGGAGGCGGAGTCAAAACTTTTTTCTGTTAAAGGGCAGATTGAATTAAACTTTTCGCAAATATAATTAATATTTCAATCTTAAAATATTGGAGAGGAAGTAGAATTTTAAAATTACAATATTTTTATATTATATCGTTAACTTAATATGAGCCAAGTAGAAGATTTCCTTCATTCTTCGCTCTCTCTCCTTTAAAATTGATGTAGAATTAAACTAATACTTTAAGTACGCATCTAATGTTTTACTTCAGTATCATCTTAATACTTCACTAATTTAATCATTTTTTTTAAAAAAAAAAAAGTCACAATCATCTATCACATAATTTCTTTTTTTATTATTTAATCTTAAAAATAATAATAATCATATTGATTTAGTCACAAAAACATGACTCAACTGACATAAAACTTGTTCTCTCGATCTGAAAAAGAGATGACATGAACATTGGAATAGAACGAAAAAGAATCATGCTTTAATTTCTCTATCACAAAAAAGGAAACAAAGTTTGTGGTCATAGAACAAAAGAAGGACAAAATAAATATCTGAAAAGGAGAAATGGAATCAATATTTTTGGAAATGTCGGAATAACAAAAAAATGCATTTTTTATAAAAAAAAAAAATGCATTTTTTTAGGGAAAAAAAAAAGAAGAAATAATTATAGATATAAGAGAGAGGTTTTTTAGTCCACTTTAATTTCAAATATCTAAATTTAGTTATTATACTTACAATAAATCTTAAAAATAGTCCCTTTTTTTTTTCCTATATTGGAGAACTTCTTAAAACTAGTCCCTACTTTAAAGTTAAATTTGATCAAACTTGATGAAATAATAACAATAATTTAAATTGAATGAAAGAGCCAACATGAATATATTTTCAAAATTTATGGAAGGGAACATAATGAAGACAATTAATTTTTGAAAAAGTTAACAACAAATGGATGATATTGGCTGAAGTTAAGATTTATTAAAAATATGAAAACTAAATTTAGATATTTTAAAGTATAAGAACTAAAATAGAACAAGCTTCAACGTACAAGGATCAAAATGATATTCTAACGAGGTTTTTTCGGTCGGGAGGAGTTGGATTTTTTAAGAGAACGAAAGGCCCAAATTGAAGGTTAGAAAATTGGTCCAATTGTTGAGGAGAAAAAAGAAAAAAAGAAGGCCCACCAACAAAAGAACTTATGGTCAGAACCAAAAGTGGTCCATTTAATGGCCTAATTTCGTAAGCCCACGTGAATTCCAACTAGGGATGTCCACGGGGCGGGGCGGGGACGGGGATGGCTTCCCCGTCCCCATCCCCGCCTCCCATTTCAATCCCCATCCCCGCGAAATTCCCCGTTAAATTTTGCGGGGAATGGGGCGGGGATTCCCCACGGGGAATTTGCGGGGATCGGGTTCCCCGCGGGGAATTATTCCCCATTTAATTTTTTTTTCTTTTTTTTTTTGTCTTCATTAAATCAAATATTCTTTTGATAAATTTTCAAAATAGTTAACTTTGCATGAAAAATGTTCATTAATTTTCTATTAGATAGTTAATTATTCACATAAATTCTTCATTTATATAGTAAATTTCTTCAACAAATCTCTTTTTTTAAAAAAAAAATCTTAAATCTCCTATTATAAACAAAATAATATTTCATATGAAACTATCTAATTATCTATACATATAATGTAAATATTTAAACTATATAATTCAAAGCAATCCAATTTTCTAAATCATTAACAATAAAACTTTAAATTTATATATAGTGAGAAATAATAATAACATAATACTAATAATTAAAAAAAAAAAGTGAGCGGGGCGGGGAGCGGGGAACGGGGATGGGGAATACATTCCCCGTCCCCGTCCCCGTTTAGCTCGCGGGGAATTTTTTTCCCCCACTCCCTCCCCCATTCCCCGCTTAAACGGGGATTCCCCGCCCCATTAGGGGCGGGTCCCCACGGGGCCCCGGCCCCGCGGGGCAAATGGACATCCCTAATTCCAACCACATTCACGTTCGAATGTCCTAGAAGTCACGTGCCCTTACTTTTCTACTACATCATTCGTCAGTCTTCTCAGTAAAGTCACCGTCAGTTACTGCATCAACTCCCACCTTCATCCTCCACACACATTTCTTTTTATTCCTTAAATTTCATTTTCACATCTCTTCACTTTTAAGATATCTATTTACAGTTATCAAGCATTAAAAGAAGGATTATTTTGAAGTTATTCTTATTTTTATTTTTAATAAATGGATGACATAGTTTTGAATTTGTCGTATGATCGTTTTAAGGTGAACTTACATTAAATTCATATGAATTGTATATGTTGTTGTGATGAATATTTAGTAAATGAATATTATATATATATATAAATATATATATACAAAAAAGAAAGTTTAGAGACTAAAATGGAAACTTAAAGGATTTTTTTTTAAAGGTTTAACGATTAAAATCAACTATTTAGAATAGCAACGGTGTTTAGTATGCTTTTTGTCAATTTTTTTTTTTAAATAAAGTAAATTTTTCTATAGACACGTTTACAAAATCTATTAGTTTTTACATAACTAAAAATGATTTTTTAAAATCAAATGCTTTTAAAAGTGCATTTTTTTTCAAGAAACATTTTCAAGATTAATATCTAAAAAATGAATTCACTAAGTGATTGGCCTAAAATCTTCTAAATATGTAGTAGGAAAAAACATACTTGTAATTAATCTTTTGAATATAGTGTAACAAAACTTTTTTTTAGTTCACATTTTTGTTATTAAAAGCATTTTTTAAACAAAGGTAAGAATTCAAGACATTTTCATTAGAGGTATTTTTTCGAAAAAATATATGTTTGAACTAGAAGGTTCCTCCCATGATTGAAAAAAAAAATCAAATTCATGATGATATTTTTTAACAATATATTCAAGTGGTCAAATTCCATTTTTTATAAAAATAACCGTTAGGTTCAAATCCTAGTTTAAAAAGAAAGAAAGAAAAAAAAAAAAAAATCAAGTTGTAAGGTGCTATCTAGAAACAGTTTTAATATTTAAAATAAAATTATATAAAATATATTTGAATATTTATCCTTTTTTTTTCATCCTCACACACATAATTAGCATATTATTTTGAGGATTGAGACCAAAGATAAGGTATAGATACCTAGTCAACATCCTCGAAATCAAAACGGGGCGAAGATTATCCTCTTTAAAATAGGGAATCTCCATCCTACTTGAACGTGGGATCTCTATAAGAATTTTTTACCATCTATCCTCAATTTTGTCGAGACAACTTATCTATATTTAATTCCTTTATTTCAAAGATTCGATTCTTTATGGAAATGACTTTTTTTTTTCATGAAAAAAAAGTAAAAATGAATCGAGAAATGTGTTCCTATTTCCAATTGCCAAAAAGGTGAAGTACTATTTTTATAAATTATGCAATGTTTTTTCCCTCTCAATCACTAAATTAATGGAATGAATAAATAAATAAATATATGAAATAATAATTAAAAAAGGAACAAAAAGAAATCAGATTGAAGTTTGTGACTAGACATAGATATGGTTAGAAAAAGTAGTTTCATTGTCCTTGACACTGACTCTTTTGCAACAAACATCATAGTGTGGTTGCTCTCAAAGTTTCTTTTGCCATTTTTAGACTATTATAATTTTAAGTAAAATATTATATAAGAGTACTACCACCATTATAACATTAAAGAATAAGGAAAATTATACTTTTATAAATAAAAATATTTTATATATATATTTAACAACATGTAGGAGTGAGAGATTGAGACTCCGACCTCTGGATCAACATACAAGCTTTAACCATGTATACATTAAAATGTATATATTAAAATGTACCTAAGTAAAACTATTCACTATTTTGGACATAGTTTAGTGGATAAGACATCCATCATTTTCTTTAAAATCGAGTTTTCTTTTAATTCAACAATTGTAGAGTCTAAAAATTAAACCATCTACTTTATTATTTTTTTTTAGTTCAACAACATTTGAGGGTGGGAGGATTCGAACATTTTGGTCGAAGGTTCAGACCAATTACCACTTAGCTATGCTGTCTTTGACTTAAACCATCTACTTTTACATTTTGCATATGGAATTCAATAATAAAAATATACAAAAAAAAATGTTAATTTATTTAATTAAATTGGAAAGTAAATGAACAAGTGTTTAATTGAGGGTATTTTGGACCATAATGAATAATGAAGGTCGTTATCATGTGTTGGTAACAAAATTGTACCGGATCTTATCCCTGCACCATTGCACGGCTTTCATTTTCTCTCGTCATTTTCACACTCAATTCTTCAATTTCAGACAATTACCAATCAACTTTTGAATCATCATTTGGAAACGAATCAATATTTCAAAAGAAAAAAAAAAAACCAAATCTATTATATTTAGATATTTTCTTTGCTACTTTCTTAATTTTTTTTTTTCGTTCAATAAATGTAAGGGTGAAGAATGAATCAAATCTATAATTTAGTTAAATCTCACGAATTCCCCCATCCCAAATGTTGATGTACTTAAAAAAATAAAAAAATTCACAAATTGCTTTTTAATTTTTTATTTTTACATCAAATGGTTGGTTATTTGATCAACAAAACTATGTTAAAATCTAGGACCAAGTAAGAGATGAGAAAAAATTAATAGTTCTTTCAAGTGCGCAAAATATGAATACGTGACGTCTAACTAAACCATAAGAATCAAACTTTTAAAACCATAGTCTCCCTGCCATTTTCCAAAAAGAAAGAATGAAAGAAATTATCCCAACTAAATTGGTGACTTTACCTATATATTTTTTCAATGTAGATAAAAGTTAAAAAGTCCAAAAAAGTATAGGCCGAATTTAAAACAAATAAATACATCAGGACCAAAGTGAGCTTGGCTCATTAATTAGCATATACCTCGACCAAGAAGTCAAAGTTCGAATCCCCGTACTAAAAAAAATACATAGGGACAAATTGGAAATTAATTTTGTTTTGGAAAGGCACGTTATGGGCCATTTGCAAATGTTTGGGCCTCAATGAGATCCAAGTTAGCCACAATACAGAAACACGTGGCCTCCATATATAGTTTCAAATGAGCATCCCAAAAACACATCAATATCAAAAAAACAATATATACCATAAAGTACTGACATTAACATATATTACTAAATTTATATATATTTTTTTCAAAGTGCAATAAATTTATGGATATTTTTGTAAATAGATTATGTAGATCATACATGTTTAAGTGAATTTGCAACTCGAACTTCACACATATTTTGATATGTGAGAGTGTCAATTGGTATATAGTTATTTAGATTGAGTTGAGCCTAGTTTACAACTGGACTCTACGATCTTATTTGAAATTTTATAAAATTCATGAATATTTAGACACAAGATTGTCCAAATAAGTATGATTTTTTTTTTTTTTTAAATATCGACTTAGTATGAAAATTGTTAGATATAAAATTAAAAGTTTAGACCCCGTTTGATAACCATTTGGTTTAAGGTTTTCGAAAACTAGGCTTGTTTTTTTTTTTTTTTTTTTAAAAAAATTAACTTGCATGGTTTTCATTTTTGTTAAAGACACATGAATTCCTAACCAAATTCTAAAAACAGAAACAAGTTTTTGAAAACTATTTTTTTTAGTTTGAAAAAATTGGCTTGGTTTTTGAAAACATAGATAAAAATTAAAAACAAAGAAACTTAGGCTCCGTTTGATAACTATTTGATTTTTGGTTTTTGGTTTTTGAAAATTATGCTTGTTTTCATCTAATTTCCATATCATGGTTTCCATCCTTGGTAAAAACACACTTGAGTTCCAAGCCAAATTTCAAAAACAAAAACAAGTTTTTGAAGACTATTTTTTCTAGTTTTCAAAATTTGACTTGGTTTTTGAAAACATGAAAAGGAAGTAGATAACAAAACAAATAAACTTGTAGGTGTATGTAGTGCTTTTAAGCTTAATTTTCAAAAACCAAAAACAAAAAATCAAATGGTTATCAAACGGGGTCTTAGAGTTTGAAATAGTGTTTATAAGTTGAAAATAAAAAATCAAATGATTATCAAACAAGACCTTAAAAATCTATTAGACAATTTCTAATATTCAAGAACCTTAGAGATATAAATTCGAAAGTTTAGAGAGTAAATTTATAATTTAAGTGATAAAAAAATGGCCAAATAAATGGGATTGGGATTTGGAAGAATGAATCCAGTGGGCAAAACGCAAAAGGGCTGTGGTAATAGCACACAGTTTAAAGGCCAATTCAATTGGCCATTCTTAGGTTCAGAAATCAGATTACTCTGACTGATCACATTATCAAATCTTGTTATAATATCTTTCACACTTCACAGCCACCTCTTATATAATTAAATTTTACACAAAAAAAAAGTGTCATCTGTCTGCGACCCAGGCGATTACCGCACCACAATTCCACAATTTCAGAATTTTCTTTTTTGGGATTAAATTAGAGTAACCAAGTCAAACCAAAGCATGTGTTTGTTCAAAGAGTCAAATAGATTCTCCACGTTAATTGCGGCTCTTAATGTGTATTTATTACAATCTCTAACTAAATTCTCATTCATTTTCCACCTCATTAACCCAAAACTTAGGTTTATTATTATTATTATTATTATTATTTTACTCAACCCAAAAGTTAAGTTAGATTTAGAGGGTCAACTCTTTAAAATGCATTGGAAAAACAATAGCCAAAAAAAGAAAAAAAAAATTATGAGATGTTTATAAGTTTTCATTTTAAATTTTCAACTTCATCCAATTCAGCTTTGCATTTAGACAAATGTTTCAATTTATACGCTCCATTTAATTTCCATCATTTTCACCTACTAATTTTAACAAGGAACAAAGTTTCTTTTCAAACTCACTTAATTTCTAATCTAAATGGAAATCAAACATTGCACAAAATTAATCTGATTTGCACAAGATTACCCATTGAACCAATCTCTCAAAACTCACAAATTTTAACAAAAACCTAACTTTGCCAAAGTGAGCATAGCTCAACGGTAATTGACATATACCCTCGACCAAGAGATCAGAGGTTCGAATCTCTCACTCCAATATTATTGAACTAAAAAAGAAAAGAAAAAAAAAAAACTCTAATGTCATGTTTCAACTTCCATTAATTTTGTATTAACATATATGCTTTATAATTTATTAAACGCATGGAAATTCATTTTTTTTTTTTAACGATTCTTCAAATGAAAGTCTATTAGAAGGTATAAATTATAAGACTTATCCAATTTAGCTTATCTAAGTTTAAGGTGTCCAATTTGATAAAATTGAAAGCTTATAATAAATTTGACATACTTTATCTAAAGTAGGTTCATTTAGTTATAACACGTATATAATTTGAAAATGTTCTTATGATGAGTTTGTATCATCTCTAACTTAGTTTTTCTATTTTTATTCCATATTAGTATAAAGTTTTTCCCTAATGGATGACGTCTCTCCACTTTGGTAGCAATCTTGTAAATTAAGTTTCATTCTAATTAAATATATGTTCTTTGATCGAAATCTTTTAGTAGATGTTATTCTATCCGAAATTTGTTATGCAATTCCAAATTTTCCTAATCATTTGTTTTATAACACGAGCAAATTTAGTGCAAGTTCAATTTTTTGGATCAAACTTTCAATTTAGATCGATGAGGATGAGATTTGTGACTCATTGAGTCTCTCCCATACGATTTTGCTAAACGTCGAAATTACAATAATTATACATCGACACATTAAATGAAATGGTCTAATTATAGATTTCAAGTTTGACCAATAAACTTAAGAATGTATTTGACATCTTTTTGCCTAACTTTGGTCCAATGCATGAATTTCCATTTTAATCCATAAATCCATACATGAAACCAAATAACTTAATCACAAAATTTCAAATCTAATCAATAACTTAGCTTAATGAGGGCATATTTTAAATCCCTCTAGCCTAACTTTTATTTGGTACTATGAATTTGCCCTAAAAGATTATGATCTGTCATCACCATCAAAGTTCCTTTTTCTTTTTCTTTTTCTTTTTTTTTCCCCCTTCTTTTCTTCACATACTTTCAAGGGACTATTCAAAATGATCACCTTCTTAATCTGAAAGCAAACTTGAAAAGTAATTAGTGTACATAATTAAAACAAAGTAATTAAGTATTTAAATTTCTTAATGCATGCCTAATACCAATCAAACTGCCTCTCCAATTACTTTTCTAATTAAATTAACCAATTTATCAAATTTCAATAACAATAAGAGTTATATTATCTTTTCCAGTTTATTAACTTTTTAAAATTAGGATGGAAATTTCAACTTCTGCCAAACAATTTGTCCACCTTTTGACAGCTTTCTTTCATACTTCTATTTATGTGTCTTCTTTTTAAAAAAAATTAATGTTGACTTCTGAAATTAATTAGCACTAATTATAATAAAAACCCACACATTAAAATGTCATAAACATTAAAATCATTATTTTTGGAGGGTATATATATATATAAAATTAAAGGGCTAACCCCACATTTGCCAAACTCATGTACCAAACAGGACTTTTGCTACAAGAAACTAATTCTTATGTAAATTAATTAGGTTCATTATAAAATCATTTTATTATATTATTTTTAAGCTTAGAGAACGGTAAATAATTAATAATGAAAAATTCTTCATGGAAATTATTCAAATTAAATAGGAGAAGAATATCTAACATGATTGATGGAGAATTTTGGAGACTGTGACAGAAAAAGAATTTTCTACTTTAACTCAAAACTTTTAATACATGTATAATGCAAATAACTTTATTATTAAGAAAGCAAAAAGACTACGGAGAGTTGACTACGAATATAACATAATGATGACCAACATTGTAAAAATGGAAATTTAGAAAGGTAATTTCAAACACGACAAATAATGGAATGTATGTCTATATAAGTGATTATTATGATTATTTTGTTAAATCTCTAAGTCAATAATGTAATTTCAACAACAATTTTGCTAGAAAAATATAAAAAAACGGATTAATTTCTATTTGTTGCCAAGCAAGGATTGATAATTTTTTTTAAAAAAATAAATACTATAGTTTTGTAATTACTTTAAAAATATTTCATATTTAAAATGTTAAAAATCACTTTTGGTACCCTGAACTTTTTTTAAATTAACAATTTAATTTATGAACTTTAATTTGTAAGGATTTATCCCATACTTTCACATGTAATAATTTAATTCTTGTACTTTAAAACTTATATAACGATTTACTCTCTACCGTGAAAATTATTGTTAAGATTTAAAGGAATTTCTTACATAGGTAGATCAATAAACTAATTAAGCTACAAATTCTACATTGTTAAATAATAAAAATTGACATTTAATTTTGATGAATTTTTTTACCAACTAAATTGTTACAATTTTGAATGTATATAGGAACTAAATTGTTACATACTAAAGTTTTGAGACTAAATTGTTATAAATTTGAAAGTATATAGACTAAATTATTATAAATTTGAAAATACATCGACTAAATTGTTACAAAGTTTGAGGACTAAATTGTTACTTTCATACAAGTTTAGAGACCAAAAACATTTTTTTAACCTATTTAAAATTACTTTTACAAAAATATATATTGACTTATATTTTCATAAAATATGTACCAGCTCAAATATTTTCACTAAGAATAAAATGGTCATGAGACGTTATTAAAAAAAAAAAAAAAAAAAAGGTCATGAGACAACCCTTTACATTACGTTAGAGAATTATGGAGACTTAAAAAAATAGATTCCTTTTTATTTCCATGTTAAAAGAAGGAAAAATTGTAGACATATATATTTTTAAAGTTTTCATATTTGTACTTTAATTTTAAATTCACAGACATCAAAATTAAAATTGAAGTGCTTTAATAATATTATTCATATGTACAGTCGAGTCGTCAATCAGCCGATTAATTTAACTCTTAATTGATTATAATAATTTAAATGGCGATTTATTCATTTTTAAATTTTTTCACAAAAGTCCAAGTTCAGCCATTGGGTAGAAAGAGTTAATTAATTTATTTAATTATAACATAAAAGTTCGTTTCAAATAAATAAACTAATAGAAACACGACACATCAAAAACCAAGAATTAAAATTGAATGATGTAAGTAGCAATCTTGAACTATATTCTTTAATTAATCATGATTAATTATCACAAAATTTAAAAAAAAAAAAAAAAAAAAAACACATCCCAACAATGACCAACTTCTCAACAAACTTTAGCTACCAACATCTTTACACCTCAATTAAATTATTCGACTTTGGATTATGCATGCCATTCGCCGTCCATCCGCCGTCGCCGCCGCCGCCGAGTCAACAAGTGTAAAACTCGACGAGTTCCTCCGTCGAGCCCAATTGCGCCGCCGCATTCTCCAACATCCACAACAAATGTTCAAACATGACAACTTCACAAGAAACCACCACCACACCATTGTTGTCGGGTGACGACTTGTCAACCAACTCCTGAAACAGAGGGTGTGCTACGACATCCGAGCTGACAAAATATGGTCGTCGGGACTTACCGACGTAGACCGTGTGAAGCTCCTTGGAGATGTTTTCGCCGATATTGGCACCGTCGCTCACGGCGGCAACGGACACCGAGCTAGAGCTCCGACCGAGCTTGGTGATCGAGGGCCATCGTTTAATGGCTGATTTGAGCTTGGTGAGAGTTCCAGCTTTGACCATGGCTGAAAAATTTGTAGAGAGAGAGAGATGAGAGAGAAAGCTTTAGAGAAGGCTGAGGGAAAGAGGAAGGGAAGTTTCGTATAAAACAATGGAAATTGGAAGAGGAAGAGAAGAAGACTTACGTGCATGGCCCACGTATATTGTTAAAGAAAGATATTTGGTTGAATTTTTTTTTTCGCTAAATTATAAAAAATGTCCCTGAACTATGGGATTTGTTTCAAAAATGTCCCTGAACTTTGAAAAGTTTCAAAAATACCCCTGAACTTTGAAAAATATTTCAAAAATACCCTTGTCGTTCCTTTTTGGAGGTAAACCGTTAAAGTTTCCGTTTAAGAAATACCCTTGAACTTTTAAAAAAAAAAATAAAAATACTCTTATTGAAAAATGTTTCTTCTTTTTTCCTCCTCACACCATAAATTCTAACGGTTTCCATCCAAAAATTAACGGTAAGGGTATTTTTGAAACATTTTTTTAGGGGTATTTTTGAAAATTTTCAAAGTTCAGGGGCATTTTTGAAACAAACCTCATAGTTCAGGTGTATTTTTTATAATTTAGCTTTTTTTTTTTATTTGAGGTTTGGTAATATAAAACGCCAAAATATCAAATAAAGGAAAAAAGAAATTGTCTGTAATTTACTTATTTAAAAATATTTATTAGAAAACATTCCATTGTAATTATATATATATAATTACAATTAAGACATAATCATCAACAAACGTACCAGGTTTCGACGCGTGCAATGTTTCCACTTTCCTTTGGATGATGGTTCTTGTTCAACTCACCAACTTCATTAATCACTAAACCACATCTTCAATTTTAAATTATATTGACAAATCAATTTGGTTTTTAATATTAAAACAGAGTTCTTCTAAGCATTTTTAATGTATCAAACTTTTTGTCATGAAAACATTGACCCATTTAAATATGGTAAATATATAATTTCTTAAAGTGCAATAGAGAATCTTAAAAAGATAAGTAATGTTTTGATCAGTTAAATTTATGCTTAGATCAGCTTATTATTATTACTTATAACTTCGAATTTGATCTATTATTTCTCCAAAAAATCATTTTTATTATCAAATATTAACAATTTCCCTAGCGAGAGAAAGGGAAGAGGAAGGTGTTTATATAAGACGTCTGTGAAGGGTAAATCAAATTGTTGTTTTAGTTTTTTCACCATTCAAATCTATATCGATAACTTTCACAGATATCTTATACTAAACAAAGAAAAACTACTAATAGTTATAAAGATAAAATTGAAGCTAAATATGAAAATATAAAGATTTAAGACGATAATTAGAAGATAAAGATAAGAATAAAAACCATTTTGTTTAGAGAGAGAAAATGAGTGGGGAACTGAAAAGGGATAGGTGATGGAAAATGCCAGTGAAGACCCGGTTGTCGTTGAAAGAGCATTAAAAATAAAAAACGGATTATTAAATCATATGAACAAATATTTAAGCATATCAAATTGTCAGAAAAAGGAATCGTGCAAAAAAGAAAAAAAGAGTTTATTACGAACAGAAACAGAAATTAAATAAAAAAAGCCTGTTGGTTGGTAATCTGCCAATGCCATCCAGCTTCAAAAATTCGTCTTTTATTCAGAAAAGAAAAGTGTAGCAAAAATTAATAATTAATAATTGAAAAAAAAGAGATTATATCTCATCCAATTTAGCTCTAATTTCCATCCCACTTTTCTTCTTGGCTAAATTATAAAAAATACCCCTGAACTATGGAATTTGTTTAAAAAATGCCTCTGAATTTTGAAAAGTTTCAAAAATATCCCTAAACTTTGAAAAATGTTTCATAAATACCCTTGTCATTAATTTTTGGATGGAAACCATTAGAATTTTCGGTGGGAGGAGGGAAAAAGAAGAAGCATTTTTCAATAAGAGTATTTTTAATTTTTTTTTTGAAAGTTGAAGAGTATTTTTTAAACTGAAACTTTAACGGTTTCCATCCAAAAATTAACGATAGTATTTTTGAAACATTTTTCAAAGTTCAAAGGTATTTTTGAAACTTTTCAAAGTTCAAAGGCATTTTTGAAACAAACCTCATAGTTCAGGGGTATTTTTTTTTTTTATAATTTAGCCTTTCTTTTTCCCCTTTTATTTTTGGTTCCACTCTATGTTTTTGTTATCTGCCTGTTCAGCTTTTCATTTTTCCAACCAAACATCTTTCAAATCCATGTCCTTTTTATTGTCTTGTCTCTAACACATCAACTTTAATGAATTTGGGATCTTTCTCCCAATTATCAGCAGTCAACCCCTTTGTCAATTTTACCGTTAAGAGATCAATGGGATTGAATCTTCATTGCCTTCTTAAGTTTGCATTTCTAACCCGGGTGCAAGCCAAAGCTGAAACAAGAAATATACGAATATCGATCCTTTTCAAGTCAACTAGGTTGTTTTGAAGTATTGGTTTGATTCTTTTGATTAGTTTTGTTAGTTAAGCGGTTTGGTTTTAACAATTCTCATAGAATTGTACGTCAAGAACA
Source organism: Luffa aegyptiaca (assembly GCA_017139565.1). Taxonomy (NCBI): domain Eukaryota; kingdom Viridiplantae; phylum Streptophyta; class Magnoliopsida; order Cucurbitales; family Cucurbitaceae; genus Luffa; species Luffa aegyptiaca. Next base: position 625,042 of record CM029399.1, on the reverse strand, counting down.
AAAAATTCGACAAAAAACTAAACCACATCATTATGGTTGGTTTGAATATCTTCGTTGGTCTATGAACTGTCTACATCGGTCAATTTCAACCGACAGGGTGAATCATGTTGGTCAAGTAGTTCGTTAAGTTTTTAAATTTTAGTCCATTTCAATCGATATGGTAAATCTTGGTGGTCGAGATGTACAACAATTGTTAATTTTTTTTCTTAAATCAATATGTCGGTTTACCGTCGAACTTGCGTGCGCCGAACCTAACCCTAGAAAGCTCTCATCAGTGCTGTTCATCTCATGGTAATAAATCACTGACATGTTGATAAGATTTCAGTTCCAGTGTCAGTTTTAAATAAAAACTTAAATTCTCACCTCCATAGCTAATCATAGAGGAGTCTGTCAGCAGTTAGAGCCAAGTTTTTCCACCCCAATACAAAAGGCTTTGGGTGGTCCAAATAGAGAGAGACAGAAAAAAGGACAAAACTAGAGAACTTGAATGGTTCTAAAGACTAATTTGTGACAAGTTGTTAACCAATATACAATGTGAAAGTTCTGCCACCTATAAACTCATCAGCACAATCAATGCCTCCCCCTCCCTTCCTTTCCTTTTAAGCTTTTCTATTGTTTTCTTTTGGTAGCTAGCTAGCTAAAGCCCTTCTCATCCTTATTCTGTGTTTGGTGACGAACCTTTACAGCTCGGTCCCAATAGAATAGATTTGATCGTGTTTCGGTTCAATCATTGAACTAATCATCATAACGAAACGAAAAGACTTTATCTTCTTCCTAATGTTGAACTCATATAATCAGAGTTGCAGCTCGGAATCTTGAAGATCGATCAATCAGTAATATGGGATTCATGAATTTGATAGAAAGAAACAAAAACTTCACCATGTTGAAGATATGGTGTGTCTGTGTGTTTGTCTAATGTAATGTATCTTTAGGATGTGCACAGAAGTTGAGACAAAGTGGATTAAGATTTAATATGGGAATCATAGCAGACAACACGACATGTAATTCTGAATGAGAATTGTTTGGCAAACCTGATGTCGAAGGCCAAACAACCCACATGGTGATGCTGGTTTTCGTATCGATCCGAGCTGAAATCGAATGTAAAGAATTGCTGATTTCTATAATTTTGTGTTTACCAACCAAACCCAAGAAGACAGTTCTAATCATAAATTTTCTAATACGGGTTTGGTGGGGAATCAAATGCTTTTTCCATTGGGAGGGGCTCCGATCAAGTAAGGTTAGGAATTACCTACTCACGAGAGCCTCTCTTCCTCTTCCTTGCTTTTGAATTCGATTTTGACTTCGACTTCGACTTCATCTTGGTAGAGTTCTTTTTCTGAGTACCGTCCTCGTTTATTAAGTGCTCGTAATCTTCAAGGCTTGCAAAGGGGGATGCTTTCGTTTTCCTCTTCTTTTTAGGTTCATCATCTGAATCTTCTCCCAAGTCGTTGTCATCGTCGTCGCTTACCATTTCATCACTGCTAGAACCTAAATCTTCTCCACCAGCAATGTCGGAGTGAATATCCATCTCCTCGTCACTGATATTACCTACCAAGTCTTCATCATCTTCATCGGCAACTTGATCCAAGTCATCATAGTCATAGTCACCATCTGCTTCACCTGAAGGATCAGCAGAATCCAACAGATTCTCGATCTCATCATTATCACTCTCATCCCCACCAACCATGTCCACATCGGACAGATCTTCGGCAGCCTCGTCATTGAAGTCAGCCTCACCGACCAAGTCTTCGGCAGCCTCCTCATCTGCTCCTTTCTTCTTTTTCTTCTTCGTTTTCTTTGAGGAGTTCATTTTGAACGTATAGAACTTGTGGAACACAAGATCTTCTGGGGGCACATCTTCTTCGGCCAATGATAAGATTTCTGGTCCAATTAAATGGTTGTTCATGTCAAGCTGAGGGAAACAAAACGCGAGTCAGCTACAGCTATAACATCGTGTGCAGTCACTTAAAAAGAATAAAAGAACATGAAAACGTCACAAGCAAAAAATTGAATAATAACAAAGTCAATTGAGCACCTTCTTGGCTGGTTCTATTTGAGAACCACCGTGCCATGTGCTTGCTTTTGGTTTCTTCTCCATGAACTTGTCCAAGAAAGCTGTAAGTGACAAGTCATTAAGCGGATTCCCATTGTAGACAATATTAGCACCGGAAAGAAGCGTTCGAGCCATGGTAGCAACTGACGGGTGCACATGAGAGGCTAGTACTACAAGCTCCCACCAGCTTGCACGATCTGCGTTACTGGTGGTAGTTGATTAAGAATTAATGAGTGAAAATCGACATTTAGCAAGAAACGAATGAAAGAATTACAAGTGAAAACGATAAATTTAATACATTTAGCATTCAATATGATGGTTGAAAACTGCTAAAAGAAATTTGAGAAAGCAAGTTACCAGTAAGATGGCTCCCTGTGCCGTGGATTGTACCCTCCAGGAAGTGACAGCCCCTTACAAGGCGTGTGAGATTGCTGCACATTTTCACTGGATTTTTTTACGGCGGGTTCGGCAGTATCTTTTGAATCATATCTCATGAGCAGATCCCCATCATCATCTGAAATTTCATCTTCAGAATGAGAGACTGGAAACTCGTCCTCTTCGTCAGGAGAATCACTGTCGGATGAAGCAGCATCACTGCCACGAACAGGCTGGACATCGTCTTTATGTTCTCTTAGTTCAGTGCTTGTTTCCTTGATATTTTCTTCTTCTACAACATCTTCAAAATGTTCAAGTTCATCATCAACTGACTCGTTCTGGAGAACCATATTCCTGTAAAAAAAAAAGACTGTTTTAGACTCAACTGAAATGAGTAAACATTGTTAATCATTCAACTCAAACTTAAAATCATCGATCCATCAGTACTCGGATACAAAACAGCATTACCATAAAGAAGGCCTTGCTTTAAGAGCTTCAGAAAGGAGAAATAGGCATCCACAGGCATATTGAGGTGGTTGTTGAAGAGCAACCTGTTCATCATAGATTTGAGATATAGCAATTGCACCACAATTCTAAACTCCTAAGTATAACAACATTGGAAACAAGAGAGAGAGAGAGTGCAAATTGCCTGCAAGATACGTTTCGCATAAGCAGCTACACGCTTCAAGTTCACATCACTCTTCATTGCTCTCAGAAGAAGTCCAATAAACATTTCTGCCTACAAGTGTAGTTCAATAAACATTTTTATCACACTCGCATGCCCGGCGAAAAATTCAGCAAGTACAACTATGATTATGATGAAGTACTCAACATTTCTAAAGTAAAGATTAGTAAGTTCCAAAATTATATTTAAAAAAAGCTTGCCTTTGAAGAGTTCATGGCAGCTGGAAGTAATAATTTTGAGTACAGGGCACGGTAGAACCGATCACTGACAACTTGATTCTTGGACGATACTTTATCGAGAAGCATAAACCCTTGAACTGCCACATTGAAATTCTTTGAGTGAACCTGAATAGGCAGGCGTTTACCGAAACTTGAGCACTTTGATAATTTAACCTAAAAAATGTTAAATAAAAATTAATGTCTGCCGTCGAGCTTACTAGCTGGAAAAGCATTGGCGATTGGACCTCAATGATGTCATCGGCTTCCTTGCTCAAGACAAAGGGAAAGGCTCTATTTACTCCCTATAGGACAACCCCACCAGTGAGAAATCTCGAAAAATAAATACCAAAATAGGATAAAAAAAAATGTCTTTTGAATATATTTTGAGTTACAATGTTCGAAACTTAATTTAGAACTTGAGAAACATAAACAGAATATTTACTGTTAGAAGAGCAGACAAAATTCTAGAATCCATTTCGACATGAGATTCTGAGGGATTTTTTGCTTTGATGTCTTTTGAAGAGCTTGAAGGCTTTTTCTTGTCTTCTTCACCGTTTTTTTGCTTCTTTTGATCTTCAGAAGCAACCAAAACCTGCAATCATTGAATACAAACCATTTTATTCTACTAATCACACAATATGTTCCAAATGATGGAAACTAGTATATTTGATATAATTTGTTTAAATCAACAACTAAAATCAACCTTCTTTTTCTATGTATCAATCATTTTGTGTTAAATTAGGCAATATAAGTTGAATAAGCAGCATCATATCATTTAGATAATTTCGTTAATGACGAGGACTCCTTAAAATCACTCAAATTTCAAGAATGTAATCGGAACTTTTCAAAGTTCACTAAATTTCAATTTAACCTAAATATTTAATAGAGGCACAGATATAGAAATAGAAACTAACTCTGCCATTACCTTGAACAATGCAAAGTACACATCTATCAAACGTTTGGCCACTTGCGGTCCATCTCCTTTCTGGCTGAGGCGCATTTGGCTCAAGAAATTAACCTACATATAATGATATAAATAACAAAAACATTTATAGTTAACTAATTTGCTGCACAATCTCATATAAAAAAGTTGGCATACAAAACCACAGAAAAGGGGTCTGAGTTTGTCCATATACAATTTCTAAGCACAACAGAGCATGGTAAGTAAAAGATACATACAGCATGATATTTTGCTCGTAATCCCAAATGAGGTCGAAAAAGGAAAGAGTCCACCTCGTCAATTACCACAGCCTACAAAATTTTAGTGAAAAACATGGACAAGGTTATGCACAAAAGTTTCATATAAGATATACCTGCAGATCCGTCAGGTTCAAAAACTAACACACACACTAAATGAAGCATCATTTAATGGATGATGGACAACGGATCGATAAGGTACCAGCAACGTCTAAGTCTAATATTATACCTTCATGTTAGGATGGTCAGACAAAAGGTTTGATAAATGATAATCAGCACTGGAAGCAGTCTTATTTTCAGGATCACCCAACTGGAAGATTAATATCAAATAAATATAAGCAATATTAACTATAGTCTACAAATGAACAAATATTACATACAAAATAAGGTAAATAAATAGAGTGTTGTTCAACTCACTTTGTTAACTAGTGCCGACAGTAGCCTGCGCTCTTGTTCAGATTTACTCTTAAGCAGCACGTAAATGGTCTGAACAATAGTAAGATTCAACACTTTAGTTTAGTTTTACACTAATCTTCTCTAGAAGTTAAGTTGAATACAATCCCACATTAGAATTTCCAAGATTGAAATGTTCAAGAATCTAAGAATATGACAAAATCAACGAGGAGAAAAAGGGTGCGAAGAAATTGTATGCAACAAGTGAGTGTCAGAAAAACAACCTTCAGGGCCTTGTTTTTTAGTGCTGGTAGATCATCTCTTGATGCTTCCTCAAGTGCAATAACAAACCGCTCATACCTTGTACATTTAACAACAGACGAGGAATTAAAAAGTATCCACAAAAGAGATTACGAGGAACTCCAAATTGAAAAAGCTATGATGTGGTGTAATTACTACCAGATGATTTAGTAAGAGCGCCCCAATTGGCGGTTTCAAAAACACCCATGTCAAGGCAATGGAAGAAAAATATTTTGGAAATCAAATCAATGATATAATTGTACGAAGCAAACGAGTAAAAATATTTGATCAGTTGGCTTTTTAACAAACAAGAATGAGGCATTCCGCTCAGAAATATATTAAAGTGCAAAGTACCTTTGCTTCAGGCATTCCTCCCAATACCAAAAGAGTAAAAGAGAATGGCCGTCTTTTGTATCAGGAAGATGATTTAAAGGCCGTTGTAGTAAATTCTTCAGTTTCCGATCAGGCAACAAACTAATAAAAAGAAGTAAGAGGTAAGTTTATGATAAGCTAAGCCATAAATCTAAACGATCACTACTCTACTACATAACAGATACCGCAATTAAAGATGCCACCTTGAGATGAATAGTTCCATCAACGCTTCAAAACCCGTCAAGGCATGGCGCTTCCCAACTTTTGATGTGACCATCCCTTCGAAAATAAAAAACACAGTCTCAGCAAAAAATGTGGTGCAAGGCTGCAATGTGACCATCAAGTCCTCCATATTAATTTAACTAACCATGCTAAAACAAACCTAAAATAACATGTTTCATTGTGCAATATTAGATCACACTATGAAAACTCATCTTCATCTGTCTAGTATAGCAATCCAAGATTGAATGTACAATGTCTATGGGTGTTTAGGACAAGAGTTTTGAATTCTTAAGGTCGACTTTCGTAGATGAGCCTAAATTTATATCTGAATTTGCCTTTTCTCGTGGGACAACTTTTGGACCCTACACATTTTTGTGTCGAGGTAATACATACGATATTAAAATCTAGATAGGTGGCCACCATGATATCTGAATTAGCTTATTAAAACAATAAACTTTCAACGACTTTGAAAACCCAAACAGACGCTTAAAGTTTAAGTTTTTTTTTTGGGGTCAAATATCAAACTTCCAAAACCTGCAATTCAAATGCTCCTCTATAATGAGAATGAATGTCCATAATGCAAAGAAACAATAATACAAATTTCACAGTAACCCAATTAAGACATTGGGCATACAAAAGTAAAAAAAAAAATATAACTTACACCAACCTCAATGATGAAAAATAAACATCGAAATCCAACATCCCAACCATAAAAAGTGAAAATTTTACAAAGCCAAAACCTCAAACATAATGTTCTTCACAACAAAAACACAAAAACTTACCTAACAACGCATCAAGTGACCTCAAATTGGCAACAGGATTATCCCCCACCATAACCGAAAAAGCTGAAACCTTATCAGCAGCAGTTCCTGACCTTTGTGTGGTGACCAACATCCTAATATCTCCACTCTTGCCCCTCGAAGCCTCATAATCCTGTGCATATTGCGCCATTAATCTCTCCCCAAGCTCCCTCTTCTTCTCCACCACTTTCTTCCACTCATCCACGTTTTTCACTTCATTCTTCTTCTCATTTCCCATAACTTTCTCTTCCAGTTCCGCAGCATCAACATACCAAGCACCCAAAACACTCGCTTTCACTAAAGGAAGCTTCGGCAGGTTCTTGAATTTGTCAAAACTTCGAGGCTTATCGTTGCCATCATCGAGAGCAAGAACAGGGGGCTTAGGCTTCGGCTGTTCCTTAGCTTTGGGATTGAGAGATTTTGGATTCTGGGTTTTGGTGGGTTCTTTCTCTGAAGTTCGTTTCGGCTTCTTTTGGTTTTTGGTTGGCTTGAGAGGGCCTTGTTTGCGAAAATCGACATCGTTGAACCCTGAAGATGGGGCTGAAGATGCGAGGCCGAGTGAAGAAGCGAAGGAAGCTATGTCGGCTTTGAGAGTGTCGATGTCGTCTGTGTTGTTTGAAGCTTTGTTGGTTGCTTTAGAAGCCGCCATTGTTGCAGAGCTAGTGAAAATTTTCGTAGCAGTACGGGGACAGGGTTTTAACGAGTTCAGGGAAACAATTTCGGGGTTTGACCAGGTCTAATCGATTCTTGGGCCTACAAATCGGCCCACTATTGCATCAAAAACACTAGAAGAGAATGGGCCTTAAGCTACAGTGGCCCATACACTGAAGGTGGAAAAGAGAGTGGTCTCGTCGATATAACCGTAAAAGTTCGGGTTAAATCTGGAATTTAATATTTTTATAAAATAGTTTTGAGAAAAGACCCTAGCAAAAACCACCCATGAATAAATGAGAGAATGAATCAAATTCTTTGCATTAATTTTTTATTTTCTTAAGTTGAGATAGAAATTCAACGCCAATTTGAATACTAATGTGATAGTAAATTTATAATATATAATTCAAAAGGGAGGGTTTTGCAATTTTTGTTTTTGAAAAAAAAAAAAAGTTTAGAATATAAGAACAAAGAAGGTTCTCATTTTTGGATCTATCTTCAATGCGCGCGCGCCGAACGTGTAAGTTTCTGCTATAAGTAGCGGCCCGAAGGCATAACGCGCGGATCCCAGTCTTACCATTTGGAAGCGTTTCGGAACTTAGTGCGCTTCGTGAAGTCCGCCATTCGAACCAGTTATGGCGAGCGGCGATCGATCGCCACTACGGCTGCTGCACTGCACCACGCTATTTCTCACAAAAGGAATCGGACGTTGAAATGATGCTGTGTCCGATCACCGAGATGCCAAGAACTGAGGCTTTGAAATGGAACGCTATGTTTCCAAAGTACAGAGTAATGACGGTATGATTCATCAGTTCTATTATTTCTGGATCATTTCCGTGATCTCATTGTTTAACTTCTATGGAAATCTGGAATCGAATGCGATTTTCTGTTATCGTTATTGCGTAGACGAGTTTGTCTGGATGTAGTGTAGGAAAACGTCGAATGTATGCTTATGCATGTCTTTGTTCGTCAAACTTGGATGCGATGTTAGATCTGATATGGAGGAATTTCGAATATCAACTGAATTGGATTGCTGACATTTGTTATGGAATTCGAGTATCGGATGTTGTGTTTCAACTAATTCTTTGATATACTATTTATTCACGAGTTATAATATGATCGTGCTATGAAGAATTCTCGATTGATGTGGTTATAGTAGGTTGCGTACCTGATTGCTGCGATTTTAGTAGGTATCATCAACTGTAATGGAGTTGATGACATCGACAATTGAGTTTCTGAATAGAATCGGTTTGAGTTAGAACACGAGAAACGGATATTTGGTTTGAGTTTTTGTCAATTGTGTGTTGATTGTGCAAGAGAATGAGTTTCAAATAATGTTAGTTTGTGACTTGTAGATTTGTAGTTTGAGAAATGAATTTTTAAAGATTGTAATTATCCTGTTTGTAAGATTAGTAAGCTCATAATTTAAAATTATTAAACTCACATATTCCTGTATCACCGAGACTGAAACACTTAACTCAGTTCTATAGAGAAATAGTAAACGAAGCATCGTCTATTGTTTAGTTTGCTAGGCGTCATGAAATGTCTTTTAAGTTTGCACAACACACCGTACCCCTGCAATTACTCGAAGGGCACAGAATTTTCTGCCTACTATACTAGCTACCTCTAGACATCACTTCCTGAGCCTGTCTCTTAATCTTCTCACTGATCTGAAAACTGATAACCTATATGTAAATGTAATTACTACATTCTACCAATCGATTTTGTTGTATGGTTCATTATATGTGTTCTGTTTTGCACCTTTTGTTCCCTTGACAACTTACTGATTTTCAACATATTGTGCCTGTTAAGGAGTTTGCTCTTTGTTACTTATCATCGAATTTTATGACAGCGGTTCTCTTATGCGATATGTTGATATTGGAGTTCCTGCTAGAAACAAAATTCCGCATATAGAACAGGATGCCTTTTGTGGCTGATGGCAAGAATGGTTCTGCAAGTGTAGGGCACCAGGCAGTAATGCCGGGCGCATGTGAGATGCGATGGTAACTATTGCACCTATTTTCTGCAGTGCATTTTTATTCTTTGCATTGGTGACACAATTATTTAGTTGCATTAATTTAAAATGAATGTGATCTATCGATGCCTTAAATACTACATTTTTTTTAAACAACTTAAATACTACAATTGTATTTATAAGTGATTAAGAAATGGAAAATATTAAAATAATTCTCAAAAGGTATGAGTGACTACCTAAATAAGGACAACTTGTTAACATTTTAACGCTTCAAGGGATTGTTTGGCATACTGAAGTAAGTTTTACAATTTTGTTCGTGTGTACTTCAAATTTAAGACAAGTGAAGTGAAATTGTTTTCATTCTCATATTTATTGTTCAGTTGAAAAATATATTAATATATTTTTCATTCCTCCGTACCAAACATTCAATATTTTATTTTCAACATTTTGAAACTCATTTTAATTTAAGCATCTTATTTTCCATCAATTTCGGTCTATCATCTATGATTGGTTCTATGTTCTGATTTGTAAAAGTGTATTCTGAGAAGTGAATTTAAAAATTTTAGATTTATGCAGCTTATACAGTTTTGAACTTTCAACATTCTCATTTAATTTTTAAAAAGTGTCTAAAACATCCCTAAGTCTTAAGAAGTGTCTAAACTAAATTTCATGAGCTTGTTAGATATAAAATAAATTTCATACTTATATTAGACACTTTTTAAAATTCAAAGACGTAATAAATACAACTGTAAGCTCAGGTTTAATCCTTTATATTGCCTTAAACTTTGAGGATTTCTTATGTTTAGCCATTGCCATTGAAACTTGTTGCAGCTAGAATGGAGGAGGCTACTCTCTGTACCTTCCCTATCATTGTATTTTAAGACCATGCGATATGTTGACATTGGAGTTAATGCTAATAACAAAGGGAAGCATAGAACAATATGCCTCTTGTGGCTGATGAGAAAGATGGTTCTACAAGTGCAGAGCACCCGCAAGTGGAATGCGTAGGTAACTACTATTCCTTTTCTTTTTCAAGTAATCAATTTCAGTAGGATGACAAATTATTAAATTGATTGTTATATCTTGATTTTTTTTTTTAATTTGGAAGAAAATAAGAAAATAAATAGTATCAAAATAAATAAAACAACTCTAAAAATCTGTATATTTAATAATAATGATATACATTGATAACCACTATAATCTAATATAATTTATAAACATTTTCATTGTTTTGTCAACCTGAACATATCAAATAGTTAAGATGTTCAAATCACAAACTTAACATGTTTTGTTGAATTCAAAATCATGATATAAGTTAGTTTTTATATATTTTTAACTTTAAATAAAAATGAGTAAAATCAAGTATTTATTTTAAATCTTGTAAATTTTACTGGTCAATAATTTTTCTCTTTTTTTTTTTTTTTTTTTTTTTTGAAATTAAATAGTCAATAATTTAAGTCCCGTTTGATAACCATTTGGTTTTTTGTTTTTGAAAATTATGGTTGTTTTCTCTCAATTTTCCTACCATGGTTTTCATATTTGTCAATAACACATTTGAATTCCTAGCCAAATTCCAAATTCCAAAAACAAGTTTTTGAAAACTACTCGTTTTAGTTTTCAAAATTTGGCTTGGTTTTTGAAAACATGGAAATAATGTATTAGGAAAACAAAGAAATTTGTAGGTGAAAGTAGTGTTTATAGGTTTAATTTTCAAAAACCAAATGGTTATCAAACGGGGTTTTAGGGTTTTGTTCTTATGTATTAGTTGTCTATATAAAAATGAATTCTTAGTTATTTTATTAATTGAAATATGAATTTTTTTCTCTGATATATAAATTTGAATAGTTAATATGAGGTTTTGGATGCATAACCCAAATTTACTTTATAAAAAAAAACTCAATTTTCATTTCTAAAAATAAAAAAAATTAGAAAAAAAAACCCAATTTTACATCTATTTTAATTTTATTTTTGATTGATATAGAAGCAATCATTTTATTATTTTTTTTTTATTTTAATTCCAATACATTATTTATTTTATTATAACAGATCTCTAATCTCTAATAAATAATGATAGCGTTTTCCCCCTAAATTCAATATTGTGGATTAGAGTCTCAAACATATATAATGCCTTAGACTAGTTAGCTATGCTCGGTTGGCAAATAACACAATTATTATTTTTCAAATCGTAATACTTAACGTAAGTAATTAAAAGTTTATGAAGTTTGTTACCTTAATGTTACAAACCATTTTATTTAACATCTGAACAATTCTTTTAACCTTAATAAAAATGATAATTTACAATATATATGACTTTAATAAAGTATGTTAAAGAGAACATAGAACATAAATCCCAAATTTGATGTTGAACTTCAGGAGGTGGGGCAATGAATTTGGGACTACTAGTCCCAAAAGAAGGCATCAATGCACTGCTTTTCAAATTAATTGAATTAGCTTTATCATTGTTAAAAAATGGTTAGAATACCAGAAAACAAAAGCAAAAGGGTTAGAAAATATACATTATGTATAGCAATGAGATTAGCTTTCTCCCCTATCTCTGGTAAGTTGATTAGCATCTTTCCCCTGATCTTTACAACTGTACAAGTATTTACAACCTTGGGAAAGATAACTTTGTGTTAGAGTTAGAGTTAAATGTTCAAAGGTAAAAAGTGCCTCCCCGTGTAATCCATCTCCCGAAGTTAAAAGTCGGAAAACAATCATCGCCAGCAACACTTGAGAACCCTAGAATTCTGATACAAAACACATTGAAACCTCACTATTAAGGTAAGATACATGTTGACGGATCAGCAAAAAGACAAAGAAGTTAATTTACAAGTTTGTGTCCAATAGGTTTTCTTTTCTTTTCTTTTCTTTTTTTTTTTTTTTTTTTTTGGGAAAGATTTCTTATCTAAAAAAATGTCACATAGGTCTTTCAATTTACACCATTGAAATTTGAGGAAGTAACTACATTCAAAATAGAAAATCTAAGGGGTGGTTTGATAACCATTTCGTTTTTTGTTTTTTGTTTTTGTTTTTCACTTTTAAAAAACAAGGTTGTTTGATAACCATTTATGTTTTTTGTTTTATGTTTTTAAAAACATTTTTAAAAGTATAAGCAAATTTCAAAAATTAAAAAAATATAGTTTTTAAAAACAGATTTCTATTTTTCAAAAATTCATTTTTTTTCTTCTAACGCTCATTTTCCCCCTCTTTTACATATCTTTTGCCAACAAATACTTTTTTCTATTTTTCTCTCTAAATTTCTCTCTATAAATTTGTATCTCAAATTTTTTCTATTTTTCTCTCTATAAAATTTTATCTCAAAATAATTTTTTATCTCTCTTTCTAAAAAAATCATCTTTACCTAGCCTTTTTTTCTCTATAAAAATATTTATCTTTATTTAACTTTCATTTTTATTTCTTTTCTAACATATCTCTCTAATTTCTCTCTCTAAAAATAAAATACTTTTCTCTCCCTAATAAACATTTCTCTAACTTTTCTTTTGAAAAAAAAAATCCCTAAATTTTACCTCGCTATAATTTTTCTTTATTTTTCTAATTTATTGTTATTTCTTCAATATATCTTTTACTCTTAACTTTACTATCTCTCTAAAAGTTCTCCTTTTATTTAATTTTTCTCTTTAAAATTTATCTCTTCCACTCTAACTTTTTTCTTTTTTCTCTTACTAATATTTTTTATGGAGTCTAGCTAATATACTCCTAAATATTTTCTTCCATGTCTTTAAATTTACTATGTTTAACTTTTCTTTTGAGAACATTCATATTCATGTCTTTAAATTTTTGTTTCAATGTCTCCTCACATTTTTCTATCTCTAAAACATATTTTCATCTATCTAATTTTGTAAAAACTGAAAACAAAAAACAGCAATCAAACAAGTTTGAGCCCCGTTTGATAACCATTTGGTTTTTGGTTTTTGAAAATTAAGCTTATATACACATACTTTCACCCATAAGTTTCTTGGTTTTAGTATCAATCTTCTATCTTGTTTTCAAAAATCAAGTCCAATTTTGAAAAAAAAAAAAAAAAAAAAAAAGTTTTCAAAAACTTGTTTTTGTTTTAAAAATTTGGCTATGTATTCAAATGCAACATTAACTAGGATGAAAGTCATAGTAGGGAATTTAGGAGAAAACAAACATAATTTTCAAAAAACCAAAGGGTTATTAAACGGGACTTTGGTTTTCTGTATTTTTAAAAACAGTTATCAAATATATATAGTTTTTGTTTTTAAAAAACAGAAATGGTTATCAAATGGGACCTTAAAATTCATTAGTTAGTTATTTTTTTAAGTTTATGGACTTATTAGACAAATCCTAAAATGTAGTGTTACTTACCTGTTGTACAGTTCTTCTTCACAAGAATAAACTGATTCAGAATACCAATCCGCCATAAGAAATCTGGAGGTCGTTCTGTTAAAGTTAAGGTGTAGAGTGAGCGGGCGGAGTTATTTAATGAATACTCGATTTATAGAAGTGATAACCAATTGAAATTATTAAAATTTACCTCTCTTCAGTTTCTTCATGATTAGAATCGGCCGATTCAGAACCGGAAACTACCTCGGGAAATTCCGGGCCTGTGTACCTGCCGATGATTTCTAACAGTTAGCTAATGGATAAGGTTCCAAAGATCTACTTTTACTTCATAAATTTTCTTTTTGATCCTAGACAGTTCAAAAATTTAAAAGTAGATTCCGAAAAACTATTTCTTTCAGGTCACGTTTGATACATTTATTTATTTAGTTTACTTTTATGAATTTTTTTTACCAACTTTGTTTTTAAAAAATGAACAATTAAATAGGTATCAAATGATAAATGTAAGGTCAGATTTTCAGCTGTAATTTCAAAAACAGTATTTTTCAAGTACACTAGAAAATAAATGAAAAGGTTTATATATAAACATATTTTCTAAAGAAGGTGCCAATGAAACAACAATATTTCTCAAAAGTAAAAAATAAATGCAAAAAAGCAAGATAGTCACCAAACGATACTTTAGCTTAATATAATCTTGAAAATACGTTAGAAATCAGAGGAAAAAATAAAAAATAAATAACCATATTTTTTTGAAGACAAAAATAAAACAAAAATGTTTAGGAACCATAAGCAAGTAATTATGAGTGTTTTTTTTCTTCTTTTTTTTTAAAAAAAAATAAGTAATTCTGAATGCTAAATGTTAATTGAGGTGTTTTGAAGGATGCAGACCTGCAATAGGTTGAAATTTCAGGCATTAATTCTACGAGACCTTTGTTGAGTGCAACAGATTCTTCGGGGAAAAGTTGTAAGAGTTCGTCATCCTGTGTGGCTGCGGGAATGTCAGTTTCCAAGAAAATATTGCTATCTGAAAGTGACCTTTTCATGGTAGACCTGCAATGCACAAATATTCCTATCATGTCTGTAACTAGCTTTCAATAAAAACCTCGAAAACCAATCCTAGAATCTTTCCTTTGAAATTAAGAAAGTGTGAGGATAATTTAAATAATGTAGTTTAAAATTTAATTATGATTGTAAACTTTTAACTCTTTTTGGCATGTTAAAGATTCGAAATGAATATGAATTGGATGAAGGCAATTGTTCCCAAAAAAAAAAAAAAAAAAACTCCAAATTGTCGGACTTTTACATGTAAAATTAAAAATATCTGACTGTTCTCCGAATTTGATGGAAAGAGAGAATGAAAAGAAGAGAAAATTCTTATTGTCAGAAACCTTTTAATAAAAAAACATGAAAATCATTTCGACTTTTTATGGTGTAAACTCATTTATTTGAAGATAAAATCCATGTTTGGATGGAGAAGAGCTGGAAGCAAACACTTCCATTCTTCAATCCACGATTCGATTCATCAGGAAAATTTCGTAAATGGAAATGATGAGATGGGCTTGGACATTGGAATTTGGAACACATAAGCCGAAACACGACATTTTATAATTTTTCCCAAATAAATAAATAACCAAGATTTTATAACGAGAGTTGGAAAAAAACCTCCATTTATTATGCGTGTCTGGATCCAGGACAAGTTTGCGCTTCTGAGGGGGAGGGTTCCCCAGGAACCTGCCAAAACAGAACAGCCATCAAACGCCAAACATCAACTACAACTATTATTATTAAAACCCAAAAATCAGTTCATTTTTTCATTTTTTGTACTGTAACAAATGAGCCCATCAGAATACTCACAGGTCAATGCCGTTCTGTTTCTCTTCGTCCATGTACATATTACTTACAAATCTTCGAACAGATTTAACAATATCTACATACTCAATCGCTGGTTTCCACTGACCTCTTCTCTCTGAAAATATCTATAACGTAACAAAACGCCAATTCAAAAAGAAGTCCACAGAGATCAGTTGAAAATATTAACACTGATCTACTTCTCCCTAATCACATCCATTCGGTTATTAATTATTTGAGTTTTGTTTTCTGTTTAAGCTGCACAGCTATTTAGGAATGGTGTTCTTAGTTTTAGGTCACTATGCCTGCATGCTTATTTATTCTGAAGAAAAATGTTCTCTCGTGTCTTTTTCTATAAACTTATGGCAGTCTCATTTGATAATATTTCCTACTGTAGTGACTTATTCCCATGAATTCCCTCTTAAGTTACTCTAAATTTAAAAGAAAAAAAAAAAAATCAATGCAAAAGAATTACCTTATTGTGAGCAGGTGAACCACCATATTGAAAAGCAAGTTTGTCACCCATAATTTCATAAATGTCCATTAAATGCCTTGCAAGAGGGTCATCCAGGTCAATATCTGGGGATTCTAAATACCCAAAACTTTGAAGCTGATGTCCCAGAGCAGCAAGCCCGTAGGCATACTGAGCGATATTTGTTCGATCCAAGCAGTCAAAGCAATTGGTCCTCATGACTCCATTTTGAAACCTTTTTATTTTGACATTACATTTTCCATTTGCATCCTCGACACCATTATTGTTATTATTCTCGCTAATATTTGCATTCCTGCATGAGAAGTAGTTGTGGTCATAATAATAATTAATGCATTCTTTTTCTTTTTTTCACACATCAAAAGTGGAGGGTGGGTATTTGAACTTCCGAAAAGGAGTATATATGTTGAAATAATAAATGCATTCATGATCAATAGATTTTACAAAATATGAACCAACACCACAAATTAAGAGAAGATCATAAAGTACCAATAAATTAATGAAAATATGAACATATTGAGTCAATTTGATTTAAACAAAAGATATGGATAGCTGATGTCAAAGCAACGTATTCATAGTTGAACTAAAAAAAATATGAAAAAAGCAACGTACCCAAAGAAACTAAATGATGCTACTGGCTCAAAGAATTCTAAGTCAATTTCGGATCAAAGATGTTTTCACATAAAATGTCAAATTTGTAATTTTTGAAGCATTATGAGTATAATAATAAATGTGAAATCCTTGTAATTTTGGTTTATGGCCCTAAGCTAGATCTAAAGAAGAACATAGATATCTTGTTCTATCATACTTACTCAAGATAGGGTCGAGTAGAACCCTCTGATGGTGTATTTCGAGTCACTTGACAATGGAATATGCCATTCAAGTCCAATGCTAATTTTGTCAATTGCTTTAGCTTTGACAACACAGTAGAAGCTTCACTGCAAAAGGATGTTCTTTTGTTTTAGTTTATACACAATAAAACAAGGTATATGGATGAACGCAATAGGAGAGGAAAATAAATATAACCTTCTTGAGTGTTGTTTTAGATCCCATTGAAGAAACTTTAGACGATTTTCCTCTGAACGTTCTGCATTGATACATCCTATAGCATTTACGTACTCTGCATGGAGTAGAGTTTCTCTAGGTCTCTTTTCCCGCGCCTATATATTTTTCAAATAATTTATCAAAACTTGTCAACAAAGACGTACAAAAAGTTAACATCTCAATGTATCACTATATCATTAAGTACCTTAGTTAAATCTAAGACGATTATAGGATTTTCGTATCTGTCAACAAGATCCTTGAAGTGAAGTTTTGTGGCTTCGTAATCTCCTTGCTTTGGTACTAGAGGCAAAGAAGTTAATAGAGTATATAAAGAAAATACATAAATAGTGAACTCAAAAGAAAGTTTAATTTAAACAACACATACATATAACGACTGGATTGAATATTTTCAACAATGAAGTTTCTTGGGACCAGAAGACCGGAATCGAGCCTCGATTTTGCATGATGGAACTTATTTGTATTGTTTGTCCTTCAAATGTACTTTCACTAACAACTTGTTCTGTCTCAACATCATTTGCAACTTTACCTTTTTCATTTACTCCTCTTCTTAAAAATCTAAAGAAATAAAAATCAAGTAAAAAAAACAACAAATTAAAGAAAGAAAATGCCATTTATGCGCAAAAATATATATATATCAAGAAAATACGTACATAGATAATTTTTTCCATAAAACAAAAATGGGTTAAAAGGAGCTTCTACTTATTGATGTGTAAGCTTAAGTATTTTTCTTAAGCTCCATAAAAAAAAAAAAAAAAAGTATTTTTCTTAAGCTTAGGAAAAGAACTGGCTAGTCAGCTCCTAGCCTGGCCAATAAGATCTATCCAACCTTTTCTTGTTAACTTCTTTTGCCCTATTTATTTTAATTTGAAAGAGTAAGCAGTTTTTATAATCTCTGTTCCAATTCGCAATAAATTACATATAAAAACCAAATGCGAGATCTATAATACAATATGCTAAAATTCTTACCTCGTACCAGCGTAATGACGTGAACGTCGGGCTATGAGAGTTAAATCAAAGTCCTTACCAGATATGGAAATTTTAATCTGCAATGGATCGAATCATGAAATCAAAAGTCATATAAGCGAACTAATATCTCATTATAAACTAAACTAAACACAGTATCATGACATTGAGTAAAATCTATTGAGCAAAAACAACCAACCAAAGATAGTTTCGATCAAAATGATTTGATTAATTTTAAAAATAATATTCTTAACAACATTAGGATATGTTTCTTTAAAAACATATTAAGAAACATATAATCGGATTCTACTAGTTTTCAATTAAGAAAACTGTTGGGTAACAAAAATATTAGGGTAATTGACATTTTATTTTATTATTTTCTTGGCCAAGTTTTAATTCAAATATCTACTTATTGGCGAAACAACAAAAAGCAAATGTCGTTGCGTACCTGTTTAAAAAAGCCATAAACTAAAGCAACTGTCCATATATTGTTTTTGAGCTGCTTCCGAATTTCTCGAGTTAAATATTCATTCCACACGAACATCGATTTATAAATATTTTGATCTTTTATATATATTTTTAAATTATCTTGAAGGCTACGCATAACATTATATGAATAGCTGAAAAAGAAATCTTTGGTGAGATCCACTGAGTTGAGAAGCTTTTGATATCTGTTTAAAATAGAAAAGAATAAGGATCAATAAAGTATGATTTTAATGTTAATCTAAATCTTTCAATAGTTGAAAAATAAAAAATTGCAATTGCAATTGCACCTTTTCTCCGTATTGCAATAAGCCTTTTTGGACCGCACAACAGGATTTGGAATTATAACCATCATGCTCTTAGAAACGCCGTATACTTTTGCCCCAAGCATGGAGCCTATCGTCTTTCTCTCTGTTATTATCAGCATGTAATATGGTTCTAGAAATCGTACGAATCCTAAATTAACCCAAAAATAAAGAAAAAATTAAAGATGATAGGAAAAAACAAAGCACGCTCACTTTATAAAGCATGGACCTGAAAGCTTACCCACTATGCCATAGCCAATGGCAATTAACTTAAGACCACCCATAGACCTGTTCCCCTGGTGTAATCTTTTCAGAAGATCACTGCACTCTTCTTCCGTATAGGTTGTATGATCTTCAAAAATCTTAAGCTCAGAAGGCTCCATTCTGTCAATTGAAAACATCTTCCACAACGTTCTCTTCCTCCCTCTTCCCACTACGTAATAACGCTGTAGTTATAAAACCAATATAGTGTTACCAATCACATTGTGAAATCAGGTTATTAATCTTACTGTTCAAGTCTATAAGCCAAGCCAGCCAATATATTTGATGAAATCAACAGAAAACAGAGAGTCCTCGGCTATCAATTACAAGACATTATATTCAACATTCTTTCAATGTTCATTGCAAACTCACACATTAGTCTCTGGAAGTATATATAAACATGGAACTATATCAAGGAAAATGAAAGGCAACAATATTTTCAATGAGTTAGAATTGCATTTGCAAGAAACAAATAACAGCAAGCAGAAGCACTGCAGAGAGAGGAGAAAAGCTGTTGGAACAACAAAGCCTCGGCAGTTAAAGGTATTTAAAATTTCAAGGACCAAATAGAAACTAAATTCAAATATAAGATGAATAGTATTAGTTTTGAAAATCCAGAAACCAAATAGAAATTAAGTTTAAATTTCAGATTCTACACTACTTTTATTGGACTGAAAAGACAGAAACAGAAAGGAACTTTACTGGACTTTCCAGCATTGAAAGAAGAATCTAGTCGGCCAAATTTCACATGAATTTGCACATATTTGATATCATTATAATCACATATAAGTCTATACATAATAGAAACCGCTGATCATTGATTCTGGCAGCATTTTCATCCAATTACTGTACACAAGTTGCAACTAAAGTTATTGCAAGCCAGTATTCTTAAGCCAGCATTGGTCTATACGATCATCAGTTTAAATTCATTCAATAAATGAGTACAGGAAGAATCAACAAGCACTTTAAGCATCAATAGAAGCCAAATCTATTTCTGTTTCATTCAATTCGCATACGGATGGCTATAATTGTCTAATAGAATCGTATACAAACTCACTCTCGGATCAATAACAACTTGATCACTCTACAAAACATCGAAAGAACAGCTTGAGGTTTAAGGAACAAATAATTTCAAAATAATAATCATCCAACACATTATAAATATCTTTCGAATTAAACTTCCGAAATCTTTTTCCAATCAATGCAACTCGATAGAATACGATTCATGCTTCAAAAATACAATGCAGCATTCCAAAACATAGAAACACGAAGCACAATACAAATGCATCAAATCAAAACAGCGATACGATTTCAAATAAACCAGTGCAACTTCGCAACAGTTGAAAAAAGAAAAGCAAAATAATCATACCGAAAAGGTCTGGTAGAGCCAAAATTTCTGAACGTCGAACGTGTTAGAGTTCGACGATTCCATTAAACGTATTCGAATTGCTCGACTTCAATCAACAACAATCCGTAGCTCAATGCAAGTAGATTCCGCCGATTAACGTATAAATTCAAATATCGGAAAATCCTTATGTGGCTTCTCTGTAATTCCAGCAATGCACAGAACCTCTAAACCTTATCTCGCCACAAATTAAAACGCGATCGCGTTTACGACGAGTTTCGAAATAAGGCGAGAAAATTCGTAATCGATATTCGAAACGCGATCAATAATAATGAAGAATGTGATCAGAGAATAGAATGAAACTCGAAAATTTAGAAGGAGAATCAAGGAAAAAGAGTAGAGAAAACAGAGAGAAATCTGCGAAGGAGAAGACGATGGAAAGAATCGAATGGTTTTAACACTCACCATTCCAACCGCGGGAACTAAGCTTTTCTGATTCTTATTATGATTCGTTTTGGGTTTGTTTGTTTATATATATATATATATAAATATTTAATTTTAATTTTTAAGTGAAATTTCCTTATTTCGTTCTAATTTTATTTCCTTGTCCTCCTAGGGCCAGTCTACCATTGAAAACCAATTTTCCACGGTTTGTTTTATATATAATTTTTTTTTATATTTAATCTTTTATTATTATGTTGGGAATGTGAAATCAATCTTACTTTGTTTATAATGATTGTATTATATATTAATATATAAGGTAATCATTTATTCTTAAATATTTAAATTTGTTATGTGTCTAAATACGAGTGGAAGAGAACTTTGTGAGACGAAGTCTTTTGGCCAACTAATGTTTTATCATTTAATAATTTTTTTTTTTTTAGAAGGTTTTTTTTTTTGAGTACATCAACATTTGGGGGTGGGAGGATTCGAACCTCTGACCTCATGGTCGAGGATACATGCCAATTACCGCTGAGCTAAGCTCGCTTTGGTGGTCTTTTTTTAATTTGTATTAATGTATTTTCTACCCATAAGTCTTGATTTTATATTATGATGGAGAAATAAATAGGTTTAAATTTTCATTGTATTTTTGCAACTGGTCCAATGATAATTTTATTTCTGTTTTTTTTTTAATATTTGTTACTAGCAATCTTTTATGTTAAGCAATCTACGTTTTATTAAAAAGAATAATAATAAGTGGTTTCGAATTTTGTTTTAAAAAATAGCTAAGATTTTAAATCAATTTTAAAAGTGAAAATTCAAATTTAAAATGGACTATCAAAAATCTTATCAAATGTGACCATAATAATAATAAATATGATTCAAATTTCAAAAATTAAATAGTAGATTGAAATCATCACATGTAGGTTTTTTTTTAATTATAATGTAAATTTTTATTACCATTTAACAAAATTATTAAATAAATTTTAGAATACTATTTTATTTTTTTATTTTTGAAAAGATTTTAGAATACTATTTTTATTTGATGATGAGTAATTACATGAAACTTTATATAACCAAGTAGAATACTAATTTTGAGTGTTTTTTTAATTATAAATTAATAAATAAACTTGATGATATATTTTTTTACATGGTTGAAGATGAAAACTTGATGATATATTAATATTATAAATTAATAAATAAAAAATATTTTTTTACTCTTTTTTTTTGAGTTCATGAAAACATTAATAGATATCCTATTTAATTAAACTTGTTGAGTTTCCTATTAAATTTGTTGTTTTAATTTATTTTATTTTATTATGGATATAACCCTATTAAATTTAACTTAATCTTTTCTTTTCAAAAAAAAAAAAAAAAATTTAACTTAATCTTAATAAACATGAAACTATTTTGTTTAGGAAAGTCAATCGCACAGATATAGAACAATATTTATTAGTTGACTCGCGTTAACTTGGGGAACAAATCTCTGTCATTGTATTTTTTTTATCTTTCCCACATGAATATATATGAACATTACAGATTTATTGTTTAAATCATTTTAATTTCATATTGATCAACTAATAAAATTGCTTAAAGAATTATAAGCTAATATGATGTGGAAGTTGACCACCAAACATATTATAAAATTGCATTATTAAGGAATAAAAATTTGGAAATCAACTCCTCTCCTATTTAATTACTATCAATATTAGCATCTATAATTTCTTTAAAAACAATTAGCACCTTTTATTTGACTTCTTTTTTTAGTCCAACTACACATGCATATCGATCAATTAAGTTATACTCATTTTAACTTTTTATTTAACTATTATAACTAACAAATTTGGTATATTTTACCATATTCATCGACCAAGGATGTTTGCTTTGGTATATAAAATAAAAGTCTATCTACTATGAATAGAATTTAAATAGATAAGTAATCATAGATTGATTCTAAACCAGATATAATTTACATAGATACAGAATTTTAAATAATTACTCAAGAATTCCTAAAAAAACATTTGGGACTACAATATTTCATTATTTCAACTCACTTATTTTTTAATCTCTGTTTCTGTTTTCAAATAGGTTTTAATTAAAGAAAATTCAAAGCATGGTGAGGCATGAATATACCTATATAAACATGAAATCAAAATGCAGTTGTTGTAGTGTAGACATGTCTCCAGAGAACTATAGCTCACTTTTACCCCAAAAAGAGAAGAAAATAAAATAAAATTATAGCTCACCAATAGAATAAGAAAAAGTAAATGAAAACTTCCAACAAGATCCTATAGACCAACCTGTGAAAACTGTGCATTAAAACAACTGGTTCTGGTAAAGAGACAAAAAGAACAAAGATGACCTGGTCTCTTTGTTTTTTTAACTTATCCTGTTGCCCATTAATGGAGGGCTTCAGGAGAATTTGCTGTCATGAAAACCTGCATGTAAGAATCCAGAACCCTTCCAAAGAAGAAAAATATCTTATTTTTTCACAGATTTATATATATGATGATGATGATACTTGTCAATAATTCACAAATAAGGGATTGAAGAGACTATATCTGCAATTGTTAATTTGGAGATCCAATGGAAAAATATTTCCCTAGAAATATTTACACAATGTGAAAACTATGAGAATTAAGAACCTGGAGTTATTTTGTGTGGCTCCAGATAGAGTTAGCGCTTGATACTTATTCTTCTACTTCCAGCTTTCTTTTTGCCTCTCAAGGGGCAGAGGTTGACAGTCAGATAATTGCTGCTACTCACAGATGACCTGAAGATTAAACTCCAACAAAAATTTCTGCACAATAGCAACTATTCATCTCTCTCTCTTTCTCTCTTTCCGCAGATATCTTACCGTCCTTTATTTACCGCCTCGTCGAGCTGACTTGATAACGTTATGTTTTCACTTTTGGCTACAGAAACTACATCCTTCGGATGTAATTAATCAGATGAAAGAAGTCAATGTTGATTAGTAACTTTGAGTAAACTTCACCAGAAGAGCATCCCACCATGGCTGACCCAGTCGACAAAGTGATCGGAGTATTCGGTTATGATATCGTCACGACTAAGGTCAGTTCCACACCGTTGTTTTACCTAAAGCACACAACAAATCAAATGATTCGTAGATGTTTTCTTATCCAGTTGTTTGCAAGAAGAAGAAAGAGTCAAATGGCATTAGTTTGAATTTGCAATATGTCATGATAATGCGAGAACAGAAGAATAATGAAAGAAAAACCAAGGTACAGAAAGACAAGGATTCAGGATAGAAAGAGATAAGGACTCCTAGAATTGTTCTGAATCTGAACTGCACATTTGATGAAATCTTCTGAATAAACACAGTGACTTTCTACACCAGGAGTGAAGCAAGGATTGCTGTGAGGTCTCATCGGTGCGAATTGTATTGAATTTAATGAAATTGATTTCCATCCTCTTAAAAAAGCATATAGAATTGATATTTCAAGAACTAAACGAGTGAAACTAATTATAAACTACTGACCTTTGAGCTTGATCCAGACTCACTTGCTGATGCAGATGACATAAAGTCAATCTTCATCTCACTTGCAACATTTTCCGATGAAAGACTGGTGACAGACCTATCAACCATGTGTAATAATCAGTAAAAAGATCCCTACTCAACACAAGAAAACCAAAAGCTACAGAAGGCAATAAAAACCAGCAAACATTCAAGGGTGATTTAGTTCTTTGCCAGATTATTCATTATTCCTTCTTTAAGGTTGCATTTCACACATCATAGAATCGGAAATAGAATTGTTCCAAGGAAAATCAAGCATTTAAATGTGAGATGTTAGCAAGAAGCAGTGATAAATCCTAGCGACCGTGAGAACTTAGGCAAGCAAAAGCAGTAAGAAATTTTTTTTCACATCTTAGAAGTTAGAACAGAATGCAAAACAAATAGAAATACCTTTCACATAACTCATCTTCACAAGAATTTCCAGATGAGGAAATCCAGTCCATATCCAGAAAATTTGAGCAGCTGCATGAATCCCCATGCTCATCATGACAAATATGATCAACTTCATGATCATCCTGCATGTTTTCATGAAGATGTCTGCTACACATAGAGGGAGTATACCTATGACAAAGACCAAAACATTTCAAGCAACATCATACAGTGAAAAATGACATTAGACAAGTTTATTTAATCAAGATATGAAGCTCTTTAAGAAAAGGAATTAGCAAATTTGAAATTTCAAAACCCCAACTTCGACAAATTTTAGGATAATTACATTTTTTTGTCACGTACCATCGCTTAAAATCCTACAATGTAACAAGGAAAAGCATAGGAAATGAGATGTTGACAGACCTGCAAAGAGATATATCAGATTCGCAAGGTGTGTGGTCTGAGAATCCTGTATTGCTTCCTTCGTCCAAATGAGGAAAGGCCCTGCTGCTTCCGTCATGTATATTCACCATATCAGACTCACTCTTACCAAGTATATTGCCATCTGATAGTGATCTTTTAAAAGATGTCCTTCAGGAGGGTGAAAAATTCCACTTAAGAATTCTAATTACCATTCAACTCTTTAACCAAGTATAACAAAGAAAGCATAGACTGCGGTCTGTTATTTGTCATGTCTCATTCTATTTTACACGCGATATGCTCTCTGCAGAATGTCTGTTAAATTCATAGAGCATAAAAATGTACCTGAAATTTTCATCAATAAGATCAGGAAAACGCTTCCCAAGATCATAATGTTGGTCAGAGTCTAATTCCCACAGTGCTGGCTTTCCCGGCTGTGGCTGATAGTAACCTAAGAACCTGATCAAATACCATGTCAGTAAGTTTGTGATTTCTTCCCATAGCACAATTTATAAAACTTGTGGATACTGTGAATCTCTGACTTACACGTTAATGGCACGTTGTTTCTCAGCATCAAGGTATGCATTGCTGCAATAACGTTGTAGTGTTCTGAAAAACTCCTGAGACTGCGTTGCAGCTTTCCATTGGCCTCTCCTCTCGGAAAATATCTGTTCGATGAGAATTAAAAATTATATAGATAACGGCGAACTCAGAGTGGTAAGGTTTAGGGTTTTGCCACGAAATAATGTCGGGTAAAGATCCATAGCATTAAGGAATCACATGATAAAACCATAAGTATTAAACTTCAAATGAGGGGTCGACAGTTTAAATTAGTTTCGTTGTTCTTATCAAGCCTATTTTTACCCAGTATAATTGACTCTTTTTTCTTCTATTTTCCTATCAAAATCAGGACTTCAAGTTGAATAAGAAAAACTCAAATCTAACTATATAGCTGAACTACAAAACTGTTAAAGAAACATAATTGATGCGTGACTAGAATTCTTCATTCTAGTCAAAAAAATTATCGACATAGAAGTACCTTATTATGTGCTGCAGAGCCACCATATTGTAATGCAAGGGTGTCACCCATGTTCTCATAAGCCCGCATCAAATCCTCCGCCAAAGGGTTGTCCAGATCCATGTTTGGGGAATCAGTTAACCCTAAAGTATGTAATTGACGTCCTAAAGCGACTAGCCCATAGGCATATTGGGCAACATTTGTCCGGTCTAAACAGTCTATACAGTTGGTCCTTAGGACACCGTTTTGAAACATTGCGACGGGGTGATTTTCAAGTATACCATTAGCATACGCCCTACTACTATCATCTTTTTCTGGATTTTCTTCATTTTCTTCTTCTGTAGATAGACTCTCCAAGGAAGAATCAGTACCCTGACTTTTCCTGATGCATTGAAACATAAGCAATGTTGGTCAAACATATTATGCAAAATGGGGTAGTTTGGTACCATCCTTACATCCAAATAGGTAAGTATGAGGGAATAAGTTTAATGCACCTAATAAACCATTATCTGTAAAACTTACTTAAAGTAGGTCCAGCTTAATAACTCCTCTGAGCTTAAACTGGACGCATTTTGACAGTAGAAGATGCCAGTTAAGTTCAATGCATACGTAGCAACCCTTCCAAGAAGCGTCAAAACATTGGAAGCTTTGCTGCAGAAAGAGTTCTCATATAAATCATAATCACATACAAGTAATCAGTTTCAATAGAATAACGTTACTGCCAAGGACAGAATGGCTATAATACCTTTTCGCATGCTTGTTCAAATCCCAATGAAGAAATCTTAGGCGGTTATCTACAGATAAACTTTTGTTTATATGTCTTATAGCATTTGAAAACTCAGCACGGAGGATACTTTCTCGTGGCTTCTTCTCACGCGTCTATTTCACGAAAGATTTTAAATAAGTATAAAGAGAATGGATTAAAACTATTGAAAGAAGAAAGAAGAGTAAAGATAAAATAACAGAGGTCAAAGAAACATGAACAACAAATGCAACCAACTTAGAGCATGGAACATAAAACAAAATTATTAATAAGGAAATACCTTGATCAAATTCAATATAATTATTGGATTCCCATATCTAAAAACAAGATTCTCAAAATGTAGTCTTGTGGCTTCGTAATTCTGGTCCTTCTTTGACACTGAAGAAAAAAGAAATTGCAGCGACAGATAAGAGCCGTTACCAATAAAAGAATAAGAATACAACATAAACAAGTTACAATCATACATATGATATCAGGCCTGATATTCAACCGTGATGTTTCCTGGGACCAAAATAAGGGGATCGATCCCCGATTTTGCACCACTGAACTTATTTGAGTTGGTCGCCCATCAGAAGCATCTTCAAAAACAATCTGTTCTGTCTCAACATCATTAGCTACTCTTCCCTTCTCGTTAACACCTCTTTTCAGAAATCTTGACAAAATAACAGAACAACAAAATATAAGATGGTTTGCAGTAAAATGGATAATCCGCAGTACATAAAGACATAATTCCATAGGAATAGCCTAGAAGACAATTGGATACAGAGGAAAGAATAAGCAAATAGTTAATCATAGAGATCAAGATAGTAGATGCATCCTGCGTTGGTGGACATGCAGAACACGAGAATTGTAGTCAGATTATGATCAAAAGTCAAATATGAACAATACCACGAACTTAATCTTACTGCATTTGTCGTCAAATTCGATAGTACATACCTTGTACCAGCATAATGACGTGATCGTCTAGCAATGAGTGTCAACTTGAAATCTCTACCAGACAGAGAAAGATCAACCTGGACAAGCAAAGCACAAAGTATTTATTGTCTAAAAAAATCTGATACTGTACCAAAATGCAATAAAACCTGCACAAGAGCTGGATAGAGAATGTAATATTGTCTTAACAAAGAGTCAAGGAGAGGAGAAGAATTTGAAAAGAATAATGCAATAAAAGAAACAAACATTAAAAAAAAATGCAGTCAGAGTTCAAAGATGAGCGCAAGTATGAACTAAAATATGAAGAAGTAAAGCACTTCAAATTCCTGATGGCAACAATAGTGGCTGCCAGCTACATTTACACGACAAGTTACTGAAAGCGAAAGCATTTTACTACGTAAAGTATCTATTAATGTGCAATAGCCAATATCTATAAATCATAAAACCATACCTGTTTAAAGAAACCATACACTAAGGCAACAGTCCAGATGGTATTCTTGAGAATGTTCCGGATTCCACGAGTTAAAAACTCATTCCAGACAAACATTGTATCATAAAGAAAATGTCCTGTCTTATTATCACAAATGTTCTTTTGAAGGCTACGCATGACATTGTATGAGTAGCTGAAAAAGAAGTCTTTCCTAAGATCCACTGTGCGTAAGAGCTTCTTGTATCTAAATCAATAAAAAGGAGACAACAAGAAACATATTAGCATTAAATTAACAAAATAAATAATAAATCTGATGAAAGGAAAAGACAAAAAAAATTATTAAAATGCTAAACCACAAAGAAAGAGGAAGGAAAGTAACTTTCCCCTCTCAAACCATACTACCTTGTGTTATTCGACAAGTAATACAAACATCACATCCTGGTACAATTGGCGGGTAATAATTTATATGAAACTTCTAAAAAGAAGAATATATATATATATAGCTATATTCATATGTCTAACTTAAAATACGAAAGATCCAATTTTGCTCCAAAAAAAGAAGGGAAAGGAAAGAGAACCCAGGAGAAATATGGCATCATTTGTACACGAACTTGAATCGATAACTTTACACCGAAGGGTGTATTAACAAAATAGACTACAGATATATTACCTCCACGGTGTAGAACTCAACTACTCCTAACAAATGACAAATAAAAAAATTATTTCCAAAATTTCAATTGTCAATGTCATCACAATAATATAGGACAACAAAAATGTAATTGAAGTACATATGGACACTATTTCTGAAAGCTACCCCTTAGGTCTCCTTAAGAACCAAGGACATATTACATTTACATGAAAAATGGACTAAAGACCTGTTTTCATCCTTAGAAATAGCCAAATTGGACCGTGCAGTAGAATTTGGAATTGGAATCATTTCGCTCTTCGTAATTGCATAAATTGCATGGCCGCAAATAGTTCCAATCTTTCTTCGCTTTGTTATCAATAACATGTAATGCGGTCCTAAAAACCTGATGATACCTGTAACGGGAGAGACCCTAAGTTCTGAAGAAAGAAGAGCGAAAAATGTGTATAAACAAACACATGTCGATACGTACCAACAATTCCATAACAATTGGTCACAAATTTAAGCCCACCCGTTAACTTGTTTCCCTCGTGTATCCGCTTCAGTAGGTCAAAGCACTCATTATCTGTGTACGTGGTAGAATCTTCAAGAATGTTTAGATCGCTAGGTTCCAGTCTGCTGATCTTTAACACTCTCCAGAACGTTCGGTTCTTGTCTCTTCCAATCATATAAAAATTCTGTTACACCCAAAAGGTAAATGATTAATATTTACGCCAAGCATTTTGCAGAATAAGATCAGAGATAAACTAAAGAAACCAGCAACGATAAATCTCGAGAAGTCCTTTGGAAGAAGAAACAAGGTAGAATCCTATCAGAGATTCCTATAACCTCAAAATTTTTCAAAAAGAACCAATGCCTACAAGCAAATCTTTGAGTATGTCTATATAAGTTCAGATAGAGAATCGATTTCCTCCTCTACTCGGATCTCCTCGGACTCAAAAATCACACAAATCGTGCTCAAGGAGGCCACAGATCCATTTCGAAATACCCACGAGGAAAACTGAACGAAAAATCACCGGAGTCGACCCAATAAACCAAGAGTACAAATCAAAATCATGCTCAATCATAACCAAGTTGAAAAACAGATTCGGAACTTCAAAAACTGATGGAAATGACCAGAGAGATCGAGTAGAACCAGATTAAAGATACAAGATAGCGCGTTTTCAATTTCCGAGTAAGAGATATTTACCGAACGCGTCTCGTAGAGCCTGAATTTCTCCAAGCAGTGAGAATTGGGATCGGGTTTATCATGAATCCATCTTTGTTGCTCAGTCTCCGCACCCATGGTAGTTTTCGATCTCCGAGCCTCAAGGCCCGGCCACACCACCAAAAAACCAAACACCCAACCACGCAAAACTCAAATTCAACACCGACCTCCCTCGCTGCACGAAAAATCCTCAAAAACCTCAAAATCAGTAAAGCACTCGACACACATCTACCCTCGCAAGAAGAAGGCGAAAGAGAAAATGCTCAAGAACAGTAGACGCCATAGAATCAGAGCAGCAAAACGAGAACAGAACAACATTCAAAGGAGGAGGAGGAGAAATGACGCAGCGAAACAAGTACAAGAAGTCAAACCGCTAATGAAAGGACGAAGATGAGCAGCTTTTTTGAAGAAATAGAGATGAAACCAGTCAGATCGTACTCGTATGGGGAAGAGGAGAAGGATGAAGAAGAAAGGAGGCTGCAGCAGAAAAATGGCAGAAAACAGCTTCGAAGACTGTATCCACACAAATTATGGTAATAATAATAATTGATAATAGAAGGGAAAAAAAAAAAACAAAAACAAAAACGAAATTGGGGGTTTTTATTTATTTTCCTTTTGAGTAAATTAAATTGTAAAATCGTAATTAATTCGCCGTTATACTAATTATAGGCCGCCCAATCATTGTGTTCTTTCTGGAAACACCTGCATTGGTGGGTAACTCAATTGCTGACCCGGCCGAGTCACCGAGTCAACTCTGGCCGAGTTAGAACTTTAACTCGGGACGATTTTTTATTTTTATTTTTTTGTCGTTTTCCAATAGGGCCAATTTACACGAGTAAAGAAGATTTTGGGGTTCACGTTTTAAAGCCAGGGTTTTATTTTTTTTTTATTTTTAACTTTTATTGCTCCGTTTGTGAAGGTATTTTGTCCTTTTCATTTATGGCAATTATTTAAAATTTTTCAACCATTGCGTGGAGGAATGTCTTCATAATTCACTTTCACAAATTAAATTAATTATTTTTTTTAATAAAAAGAAGTCAATAATTTAACAATTAAGAAAAAAAGGGGAATAAAGAAACATATTGAAAACACTCTGAAATGAAAAGCGAATATGCCTATGTGCCTTCCGTTGGCCACCTTGATTGCTTGCAGTCTTCTTATTAGCTAATATAAAAGGTCCAAGCCCATTCCCATCATATCATAGAAACTTCCTTTTTTTTTTTTTTTTTCTAAACGTGATTTTTTTATTTAACTTACATGCACCGGAACTAATCTCATTACAAAAAAGTCTTCAAGAATATAACATAGTAAATATACCGGAATATATTCAAACCTATGAGTTTTCAAATAAGATATGATGACTATTTACTCAAAGTAAGTTCGGACGTGATAGTAAAGGTATTTATTAGATTGTCACCTCTAAAGTCAATAGCTTGATCTTTAACCCCACAATTTTCAAAATAAGTTCGAATATTTTCAAAAAAAAAAATGTTAGAATCAACTGAAATTACCTTACTTTGTAATGAAATTCATAGCACTAATAACAAAATATTCACTCTTTCGCTAATTGACGTATAATTACGTATTTTGTCAATAACTTGTTTTTTTATACATTTTATTTTGTTGACTTTACATGCATATTTCCTCAAATCATTATCTCCCTTTACATGTATTTTCTCGGAATAACTTCTCTATTCATACACTTGCTCTCTCTGAACTACTTTCAATACATGTTCATTCACGTAATTGTTTTTAATTATTATTTTTTTGTTATAGTATGGTCAATTATGTACCTATTCAATGATCATATTTTAAACACTTTTTATGAAGGATATTTTGAACATTTGGCCTATAAGCTAATTTCATTGTCATAATTATGCCAACCCATAATTTAATATTTGACACATGTATCACGCAACTCATTATTGATTAGATGTTGCTTAATGAATTAATGATGGTCTAATCTATAACTATATACAATTTACTAACTATAATGCAAGTATGGTATAAGTAACACCACCACTCCAATCTTATCTACCTATCTTCCCAAAATTCTGTCATTTTCCTTTTTTTTTTTTTTCTATCTATGACCGAATACATTTTTTTTTTCCATACATATATATAATTTATCACATACTATTAATCTATATAAAAACGATAGGTTAAAAATCACTTTTGGTCCCTACAAACTATCATAAAAGTAACAATTTGGTTCGTGAAATTTGATTTGTAACGATTCAATGTTTGTACTTTCAATTTTAATACAATTTAGTCACTGAACTTTAACTAGTAACAATTTAATCCCTATACTTTCAAATTTGTAACATTTTAGTTTCGATACATTAAAATTTGTAACAATTTAATTCATGTTGCAAAAAAGAAAAAAAATCATCAAAATTAAATGTTGATTTTTATTATTAATGATTAAACTTTGTAGTTTATTAACATATTGGATCCCAAATTAGCTTATTAATCCATCTAGGTTAAAAATTTCAGTAAATCTTTACATTAATTTTTCACGATAGGGACTAAATCGTTACAAATCTAAAAGTATCGAGACTAAATTGTTACTTATTAAAGTTTAGGGACTAAATTGTTACAAAATTGAAAGTATAGAGACTGAATCGTTACAAAATTGAAAGTATATGGACTAAACCATTACAAATCAAAGTTCAGGGACTAAATTGTTACTTTCATAAAAGTTCAAGGACCAAGAGTGATTTTTAACCAAAATGATATTAAACATCTCTTCCAACTTGATAGTATTTCATAAACACACAATTTGAGCATAATTAGTCGAGATACAAGCAACTTCTCTTGTAAGTTGAAGGTTTGAATCTTGCTCATGGACACAATATATATATTTTGATGATTGTGGATTTTACCTATATTTAATAATCAATTTTTCATAATGTGGAAACAAAATAATTGAAATGATGATGGGCAACCAAAGTTTTGCTTATGAAAATGAAATTAGTTTTTAGAGGGGATTAAATGAAATTCTTTGCTTGCACAACCATCAAACATGATGCTTAATCAAAATTGAGAATTAATCAAAGGAAGCAAAGCTGGCCAAGAAATTGAATTTTATCCAACCCCAAAGACCAATTCCATTATTTCCAGAGAGATCTATTTTCTTATTCTTATTTTTTAATATTATTATATTTATGTCAAACATTAAAATAATATTAGTGGATTCACATAGAAAATGATCTGGGAATTGAATAAGTGAATATGGAGTCGAAAAGTTGACCGTATGATCTCGATCGGACGGTGAGGGGATATGGGTTTGAAGGGGGAGATTGACATTTTCAAACGTGGCCAGATCTTAGACGTGGCTGGAGACAGCTGGCGGTCGATGTGGCCAATACGTGGACTTTTTATTTTCCACAACGTGAAAATGTGCAAGCCACAACTAATTTTTGTCTTTCTTCTTCGGCCGACAATGAGGCCACGTGTCCTGTCTGTGATGGGTGAGAAACAAATCATTTTCTAGGGATCCCACTGGGATGCATATCACACTCGCACGTCTACAGGTCCACGCTCGTACTCGCTTGCTCCTTGCGCCACGTGGCTTCCTCTGATTTTTCTCATCGTAAATCACGTTGATTGAGAAAATGAAGTTTGAACTAATGATTTTTTTATTTTCTTTTATTTTTTAATTTTTCTGCGAGAGAAACAAGCTTGTGTTAAAGTTAAGCGACTTGACATCCTGATTTCTATGATAAAATTGAAATCAACATATGAACATCAAA
Source organism: Luffa aegyptiaca (assembly GCA_017139565.1). Taxonomy (NCBI): domain Eukaryota; kingdom Viridiplantae; phylum Streptophyta; class Magnoliopsida; order Cucurbitales; family Cucurbitaceae; genus Luffa; species Luffa aegyptiaca. The sequence goes on along the minus strand of CM029399.1, from coordinate 591,198 downwards.
TTAACCACTTCATGTCTAATGTCGATGTAAGGATTTTGGATTGATTTAATGGAGACTTGACGAAAAATTATGTGGTTGATAATCATTCAATTTGTTGAATTATTTACAATACAAATATGTATATATAATCACAATAATTTTGAATAGTTGATGTGAATCTAAAGTCTTTTGAAGATTGTCACCTTCTAAGAGAAAGAATAAGATGCCAATCTTTTAGAAATTTAAGATTCTTGTATTTTCTTTATATATTAAAAAAAAAACTCTAAATAATATGTGGACATCATATAATATTGTTAGAATATAAGCCAAATATGTAAGAAAATAGGAGGGAAATTAAAAGTAAGAGAGAAATTGAGAATAGTGAACTTTTATTGCTTAGTTTAAGATTTTGTTGTTATTCGTGGACAGATTAGTATTAATAATCCATTAACTCATATTAATAAGAAAAACATATCTAACTAACAGCTACTCCATTCACACTGCAATCGAATGAGAAGACATCAATAATGAGCATAACACATAAAACACTTACTCATTTCTTTAAAGTTAGAAGTTTAAATCTCCACCTTCATATTTATGGTACTAACAAAAAGTCAAACAACAATACATTATAGGCATAACTTTTAATAAATAGAAATGATATTAACAATTGTTGATAAATTAAGGACCAATTCAAAATAGAATTTGTTGTAAAAAAAAATCAAAATATAATTTCCACAAAATTTAATGGACGATGTTAATTTTAACTAAGTAGTTTATAAGTTCAATAATTACAAGGGTAGAGATCGAATACTTGAAATGATAATAACTAAGCGTATTATTCATTAAATTAAGGTTGAATTCATGATGTTTGACCAAGATGTAAATTTTGTTACCACTAGAATAGAAGAATGCAATAATGCAAATTACTGGTAAATGAAGCAAACCATGTCCATAATTTGTGAACTAACGTGTCAGTTGGGCCACTGTGGCGCGGGCAGAGAGTGTCCGTGACTGACTGTACTTTTAGCCACTTTATTATTATTATTTTTTTTTTTTCCCTTTTCACACACATATGTTTTAATATTCTTAAAAGTAAGACTTTTTGGGGGTTTAATACAAAAGGTGATTTTTTTTTAGTTGGATAACAATTAGAGTGGTCAAATTCGAATCTCTGACATTTTGGTTGAGAATACATTTCAATTACCATTGAACAATACTCACTTTGACGATTAAATTCGAAGGGTTTAAATGTGTAGTTTGTCTTTATTTTTTATTTTTAATCTTCGAGTTCAATAACATTTGAGGGAAAAGATTTAAACCTCTAACCTTGGGATCGATGGTATATGTCAATCACCATTTAACTACACTCGGATAATAATGCTTTAAAACTATCTCTATCTTATACTTAATTCCAACCAATTGTTACTTTAAACATTCAGTTTAATATGATTATTATAAGGAAAAAAAAAATTGATTACAGAAAACTATATTTTTAGAACAACTTCCAAACAACCTTTTAGACTTTGTGAGACTCCTTTTTCAACCCTCTTGAATAGGGAAGTTGGACATTTTTGTTCTGACAGCTTGGAGAAAGGTGGGTATTTAATACAAATGAGAATGGATTTTTTTTTTAATTAAAAAAAATATTAAAACAAAAAAAGGCAAAGGCAATAAATTCATAAAAATCAGGTGAGTGAAGGTGAGCAACTCTTAGGTAGGTGAGGGTGACCCTAACAAAACCCATTAATTTTGAATAATTAAAAATGCCTGTCAAAGTGAAAAAGACAGAAGACCATAACATAACAAGCAATAATTGAGAAAGTGGAAGCCGGGGGAGTGAAGGCGTAAAATTAAAAAAATAAATAAAAATAAAAGTTTTGACAGAAAAATAAAATAAAAAATAAAAAATAAAAAACAGAAAAAGTCAAAGAAGGCTTTTTGAGTGATTCGAAATTCCAATCAATTTTGACTTGAAGTTCACATGTAAATGTTATAAGTTGTGTTTGGTTACATCTCGGATTCTCTAACTTTGGCTTCCCTATATTGGGAAAAAAAAAATTAAAAATAAAAAAAGGCATCTTTTACTCACTTTTTAATATGCAACCAAAAAATAAAGTTTAATTTGTATTCAAATAAAACTTTTTGGGTCCCAACTTTACGTGATTCCTCCTCATCATATGCAAAGTGCAAATCCATGTCAGATTTTTTTTATTTTTATTTTTTTGGTATGTTCTATAGAAATAATCCAACGTAAAAAGATTAATCTATATAAAAAAAAAAAAATTCAACAAAAGCTCAAAATCTTTTTACCTCCTAACTATGTTTAAAAAAAAAACGTGGGCTAAAAAGTAACATATTTAGGAAATTATTTCTTAAAATTTATTTTTTCCTTCAATTTTTTTTAGAAAATTGTTCGATGGGGTCGTTACATTGTGACTGCTATCCTCAAAATTGTTGGATGTATGTTGTAGTCATAATTTTTAGTTATTCTCCCTTATATCCAATGGTGTAAACCCGCGAATCACGTTTTATCAACTTCTTTGAATAATTTCTCAACTTTTTCAATATGTTTTGCAATAAATCTACGTTTTAAAAAATTAAATAAATAAATAAAAATATTCCTTTTAAACTCAGTAATGTCAATGTACAGAAAATATATCTAAACATGCATAATAATAATGACATTTTAAATGAATGATAGGTCACAATTTTTGAAAATGATAATAGAAAATTTCTTATAAATTTCTCTCAAACATCATTATGGATTTTTTTTTTTGGTATAAATATTTTATATACACACGTAAAGAGGGGGATTGAAAGTACAAATGTATATAAAAAAAATGCGCTAATATTTAACTATTCAAATTATGTTTAAGTCAACCCTATAAGCATTAGGTGAAGTTATATAGAACCTGCATAATTTCTTCTTCTTTTTTTTTTTGTTCTTTTTTAAATTAGATCCTGCATAATTAAAAGGTCATTTGAAGTTCAACATAGATGAAAATTTGGAAGTCGTCCTCAATTACTTGAAAGAGTATACTTTTGATTTGGGTTGTTTTTTTATTGAGGGACCTGCAACAGAAATTGGGTTTCTTTTTTCTTTTTCAATTTTATTATTTTTTAAGTGGTCCAAGCTTTCATTTAATACATGTTTAAATTAGAAAATAGGGTGGTATATTTGAACCCCGGATCTCTTGATTGAGGGTGTATATGTCAACTGAACAATGCTCATGTTGGCAATTGTATGGTATTTTATTTCTAAAATCATCACGTTTTTAATATTTACAAAAGTCATACTATTATTCTTTTTTTTAAGCACACAAGTCATATTTCAAAATTCACGTCCATTATGAGAAAAAACTTAATTTTTAACCTTACACTTGTTACATTACATAAATTTTCATTATAAACTTTTAATTTCGTAAAATTGGACTTTGAACTTAATTAAATATTGTAATTTCTACCTTCTATTCGATTTTCGCTAATCCATCTATTACTTTTAGTAAAAGAAATATATATATAGAAATATTTGTAAACTCATTAACTTCAATAATATCGAGTTTAGCCCAAATTTAACTTGGTTAATGTACAAATTAACTATGGGAAAATTTAGAGAAAAGAAGAAAAAAAAAATCATTGATATTTTGTATTACTTTAAATGATTTACCTAATAAGGTGACGCACAAACCAATATTTAAATAGTGATTTTAGATGGAAAGGGTTGGTGACAGTGGGATATCCTACCCATAAATGGCTCAGCAATCTGTTCATTGGCTCTGCTTGTACTTTTCCAACTTCCTGCTTTTACTTCTTTAATTTCTAATTTTAAAAAATACAAAAGTTAGACAGAGTTTCATTTTATTTTATTTATTTCATTTTTTATTTTTTTAGAAAGAGGGAAAGAGATTTGAGTGACTTTCAGCTTAAGTTAAAATGGAATATCTAATAATACAATTATTGTGTGATATATTCTATTCTATTCTATGCTTTCAGATCAGTTATATGATGCCTTCACTTTAAAGATATACACTACATATATTATTGTTATATTCCCCATTTTGGATTCTACCTTTCTACGAATTATTATTTTGTGCATTGAAAAAAAAATGTTATAGTTTGGATAATCGATATCGGTTTTGATGTTATTTGAAAATTAAGATTTTTAAGTAGTTTTTAAGGGATATTTTCATGTGAATGTTGCACACTCCCACAACATAATTAATGAAGAATTGAGTTGTATTGTTTTTTTTATTTTTTTTTATTTTTTTATAATATGTGTGGAGGGGGATTTGAACCACAGACTTTGTGGTTATCAGTACAAAGTTATATCAGTTGAGCTAAACTCTAGTTGGCAAATTGAGTTGTATTGTTGTATTAATACTTTTAGTAATATTATTGTATTGATATTTTTGCATGATTAATAAGAAAAATAATATATGAGATGATTAAAAACAAATCTATATCATATCTAAGATTATCAAAGTGTAGGTTAAAATCCTCGTTGTGAATTGTTCTACATTGTTATTATTAAGATAACATGTTCATTATTGTGATGCATCTTTTATTTATTTTCTAAAAAATATATATTAATTTTTATTACTAAATATAACGATAAATGAATGTGACACTATAATATAAAATATATATATATATATATATATATATATATATATATATATATATATATATATATATATATTTAATCTATAATTTTGTTATTGGTTTGTTTTCCCTCATTTTACGGTCTTATTTGTAGATCAACATAAAACGACAAGTTGACTGTGATACACATGCCATTTGATGTTGTTTTTATTCAAGAGGAAATAGAAAACTTCTTAGCTAATAATTTAATAAATAATATATTGTTAAAAATAAAAAACAATAAAAGAATTATCTTTTTATGAAGACCGGTTAGTTTCTCACAATATTTTCAAGGAAGAAAAAAGGAATCGTCCAATTACATGTTTGAAAATGTACTAAAAAAAAAAAAAAAAATTACATGTTTGAAAATGAATATCGAATAATTGTAGTCCATTAATTGCAAGAAACTAAAGAAGCAGGACCAACCCAAATGTATGGTTACAAATTAACAAGTGAATTTGAAAATTGACAATTATCAACAACCATAAGTTACCTTTGAAAAAAACTAAAAGATAAAAATTAAATTATATTGCTTTCCAAAAGATACATATTAAAAATTTTATTTTATTGTCAATGTATGAATCTTGTCTTAATTAATAAGTTAGGATACATATATTTTATTCATGGGTTGAAAGTTTGAAATCTCACCCTACGAATTTTTATTTTATTTTATTTTATTTTATTTTTTATCAGTGAGTTAAAAACAATATAAAAATATATATTATCCATTTTCATTCATGAGTAGAAAAAAAAAAATGAAAACTATAATACTTTATTGATTATTTCATATTTATAAATACTTTATGTCTAAATTTGAATTAATTAAAAAAAAATGGTTAATATAAATATAGAAGAGATAAGCCTATAAGAGAATAGCTGGCATATAGCCTTATATTTATAACCAAGAGATTTGTGGTTTGAATCTCTCATTCCACATGTTGTCAAAAAAAAAAAAAGAAAAAAAAGAAAAAAATGATAAACATCAAAATTAGTTTACTAGAAAATATAAATGATTTACTTAAAGTAAAAATTAAGTTTTTATATGTTTTCTTATTGAAAAATAAACTTTTTTCTTTGGAAAAAATATAAGAATGAACAAATAATAAACCATTTTTAGCAATAAATATGACTATGAACCATTAAAAGAAAGTTATTTGAGGCTAACAGAAGTCACCCAGTTATTAAAAAAAAAAAAAAAAAAAACCAGAAATAACCCAGGAACATGGGCCATGGGCCGAAATGAATAATGCACATCGAGCTAAACGTGAATTACATATTCGCCCTTGCCACATGCCACTAAACTTACATATCTTGAGTAATTAAAAAAATTAAAAAGAAAGAAAATCACATTTTGTTTTAGTAGCACAGTCACAAACTAGTGTGACAGTATAGTTTGAATTTTAATTTAGTGATAGGTACATACAAAATGGGTCACAATGCAAAAAATGAATAATTAATATTCAAGCCCAAAATGTCCCACATTGAAAGAGCTCTTTGAAGCTACCAGGCTTAACGACTTCAGCATCTCCACTCCACATAAGTTTTGATATCTGCTATCTTATTACCACTTTATGCTCACTTTGACAATAGGTCTCTGGCTTTAAAATGCTAAACCATCCCGTATTTCTTTTTTTTTTTTTTTAGTAAAAAATAGTAAACATCTCATTGATACAATAAAATTACAAAAGAAAATATCATATCCAAGGGTACAAGTTTGATGTCAGTTGAAGTATATGCTCTTATGGGTGTGTGAAAGCATATTTTAGAACTTTATTGAGTGATGGGTTGCAGAAATAGAAAGGGTTAATAATGAATGTTCAAGGTTGCAAAGATCCACATTGAAAGAGTTGTTTGAGGTTGTAAGGCTTAATGACTTGGGTATCTCCATTCCACATCAGCTTCGCAAACTGCTCGTAAGCTCTTTCATTGGGATGAAAAGAATCAAAGAACAAATGTTCATCGGGATTTTCACATAACTCAAATTCTTTTTGTCCTCTCATTCCTCCACAGGTATATACTCCTCTGAACTCTCCACTTCCACAACATGCTGTTATTCCATCCTTGAAACCTTCATCCACACATATCATAATTTTTCCATTATAACCTCAATAATAATTCACTTTGCTTTAATCCATCTCCCTACATTTTTTATGTCTCTATTAATGATTTAGGTGTGGTTTAAAAATAAGTAAAAAATAGTTTGATAATAAACTTATCGGTAAAACGTATTTAATAACAAATCGTTTCACTATTTAGTTCTACACTCTTAAAAATACTTTTCTAACGAGCATCTTGACCAAAAGTATTTTTCATGTCTTTCTCACAAAATACTTTAAATGCTTATGATTTATTTTAAAAAGTAAAAAGTCTGGCTGCATAACCGTATGTACGGATCACCATTAAAATGTTGACAACTAATAGAGATAATTTTTTTCCCTCATTTTCTACCTTTCTCTTTCTTAGTTGTTAAAATTTTAATGGGTATGTAGGGAAGTATTGTTCTTTTAAAAATACTTCAAAATTATTCATAAATATGATGATTTTAAGTGAAAAGTACTTTAGGTCACGATGTCACAATAAAAGTATTGTGAAAAAACTCCAAAACACAAATTGGAGCCTACCATTTGACATTTATTTTTTAAAAAAGGAGAAACATTATGACTATATATATTGTATTTTTCACAAGCCTTTCATATGCTTCAACCAATATTTTTATCCCAATAAATTGTTCTGCCTATAAGTTTTCGGATAAGATTTTCCATACAAGTTTGTCGTCTTCTTTAGAATTAATATATATTTATATATATATTAAACTCAACCATAGGATAATTAAAGAGATAATTTAACAAATAAGGAAGGATTAATTAAAGAGGAAAAAGTTTGGTTACCATATTTTGAAGGGTTGTCGATTCTGTTTTGAAGCATATGGTAGGTATCGGCTAAGGTATATTTGAATCCTTGGAGTTTGTCGGCAAGTTTCTGCAGAGCTCCAGGAAGCACTTTGTTGTGAAGCCTTGCAAGCGCTGAAACTTCATCCCAACAGCTTCCATGGCCGCCTGCTTTCATCAATCTTGTGCGTGGCAAACAACCTAATGGAGGCACTGCCACAAACGCAAATTTCCTTCCTCCTTTCTTGTATATTTCCTATCACATCCAAGAATTACATGCATTACTAAAATCAATCTGCATTTTTTAAAATCTTATGAAGTAATTTCAAATTTCAAATGAGTTAGAATTGCAATTTTGATTTCAATTTATAATTTAACCTTGAGATTCAAACTTACTTGGAGCACAATCGTCACATTTCCGATCACCATGTTGACGTACTCTGTTTCAGTGTACTTTTCAAGAACAGGAGACCCGTCGAACGCGACGACGTAGTCGTTTCCTCCGATACTGAACATATAAACAGAGTCCGAGAGCAAGGTTCGGGCTCCGGAATCGCCGAGCTTCTTCCTCAACGATCTCTCCACCTTCTTGAAATACCTAAGTTGAGTTTCAATGTCTATAACCTGAAAATTCAATCGATATATGCACAGTCAATGTTCAGCAGAGAAAAAGAAGATCGCGAAAAGGAAAATCAATGCGGTTTGATTGATTGATTCGTACGAATCCTTGGTGAGTTTCGACCAAAGCGCCGCCTCCACCGGATGCAAAATTGACGCCATGGATGTAGAGATTGTTGTGAGGATCTAAATACGCCGGAATCAGAGGCAAATCCGCATACTCCGCTGCAGGATTAGAAAATTTTCCTTGAAGAGCGAAATCGAAACGAGTACGAGTTTTAGTTCAGTTTCTGTTTTGAGAATTACCGATGAAATCTGGCATGAGACGGCCATTGGAGAATCTGCCGGTTGGATATTTGAAGAAACTTTCGCCGTAGGGAGTGAAATTGGCGCGGAAACCCTCGGTGGTGTTGATGAAATTGTTGTTTCCGGGATCGAAAAAGGAATCGCCGAATACGAAGAAGGCGACGTGTTTTTTCGATGAAGGAACATCGGAGGTTTTAGAGGATTGCGCGATGAAGAAAATCGTGATGAAGATTGAGAAAAAGAAGTGGAAGTTTGAAATCTTCATCTCTCCAGAAACTGATTGATGGAGAGGTATTGTTCTTCTCGTGTTCTTGTATAGAGTAAAAATAGAACAAAGACGACTCAAAAGACATTATTTAAAGTCCGTTGTTGAGTCAATTTGAGTATACTTCAACTAGAAAAAGCATATGTATAAAAAAAATCTAGTTAAAACATATATTCTCGACTAGAAGTTAAGTTTTAATTTTTCTACCCTTATATATGAAACTCCAAAGTAGAAGTTAAGACTAAAGGTACCAATTCTTAACACAGAATTGTTCGACTAAAGGCATATTCTTCGACCACGAAATCAAAGGTTTGAATCTTCAAGCCACACATATTATTGAACTAAAGAAACTCAATCTTTGAATTCAAAATAGGAGATCCCTACACACAATCATTATAATGTCAACAATGTTGAAAATCCCACATTGAAAAGAGAAGTGGAGATTTCACAATTTATAAGCTACAAGGATCACTTTACTCATTGTCAATTGGTTTTGAGATAGAATCTCATGTTATCTAATAAACAATTAGGAGAGATAAAATAAATTTCTCATTTTCTACCTTTCTATTTTTAGTTTTCAAGATTCAAATGGGGTGTGTAGGGACAATCTGATATGCAATCAAGTATTGTTATTTTAAAATATGTATATAGTTACCAATGCAATGAGTCGAAGATATGACCAAAGGAAAATGCTATTGATTTTTTGACTCTAAATTTCTATGATTCATTTTCTTAATATAATCCAAGTCCAAATAACATAAAATCAAACTTTTCAACTCTAAATAAATTGTGAAACTATAGGGTTTATAAAATAATATTTAAACATTTAAGTAGACCACGGCGTCAAAATTGAGCCGTCTTTATGGATTACTTAGAGGAAGATTGTATGTATATTTATTTGTTTCACACTTGCTTTGTAAATAAAACAGAATAAGTAAATTTGAAGGAACTGAGATGGAGGGGGAACAGATCTGAAGATTTTTTTTTTTTTTTTTTTTTGAAACTGAAGATATTTGTTTCTTGTTTTGAAAATCTAAAAATATTGATTAGAAATGCTGAGATGCTCTTTTTTAAAATTTTATTTTTCTTTGGGAATCCCCAAAATTTGTTCATAATTCATAAAGTATTACAATAAAGAATGAGAAAAAATCAGACAAATAATGGGCACTATATATATATATATTGGTATTAAATTATGTTGTTTTTGTTATGATTCCCATGTTCCATTTTGTGAATCAGACAAAGTAGGAGGAAATAATTTAGGTTTTGTCCTCATTCATAGGTCAGTTGTAAAATATGTAACGTAAATTATTATGATTGTAATTTGCAATCATTCACGAAAGCTAATTATATCTAATAAAATTAATGCTAAATTATAAATTTAGTTTTTTTTTTAAAAAAAATTATTAATGGCGTTTCTATTAAGTCATCCACCTGTAGAAAATTTTAATTACACTCTAAAATTTTGAATTTTATTGAGTTCATGTTGTTAACCGTATCAACCAAATGTTGATATACATACCCATTAAATAATTTTTGATGATGGTGATTTATTAATAGTGTTGCTAACGACTATTGGCACGTACCTCGACCATGAGGTCAGAGGTTCGAATCCCCCCACCCCTAAATGTTGATGTACTCAAAAAAAAAAAAAAAAAAAGATGATGGCGATTTATTAATAGTGTTGCTAACGACTATGACTAAATAGAAGTGTAATCCCTTATTGGTATGATTGAAAATTTTAAAATTTAAAGACCAAATGAGCATAATGTCCAAAGTATATGTATACAAATTCACTATATATATATATATATATATATATATAACAACTCGTGGAGTGAAGGATTTGAACCTTTAACCTCTTGGTGGAAAGTATAAATTTTATGTAAGTTGAACTATGCTTTTGTTAGCTATAGAATATTATTGTTTGCACGTGGAATGAAATGGAGCAAAAAATCTACTCAAATCAATTGGATTGAAAATGACTTGATTGATACATTAGTTAGAAAAGGAATAACATTATATCTTCTTTTATGTCACGATCAATCTAATCATAATGATCGATTTCTCATATAAAATTTCGTAAAGATGGAGATTCTCACATAAAAGAAAACTCCATATAACCATAACTATAAGAAGCTTCTTGTTTGGCTTCTTTAAATTCCAGAGAAAAATCCAAATAATTGGTTCATGGAGGAAGATGTTAAAGAAAACAAACACACCCAAAAGAGAATAAATAAAAGGACTTAACCATTAATTACTTGTTAGTGAGTTTGGCACCTTCATAACTCATAAGTAAAAAGCGATGTCACAGTTTGTGGACATTTTCTGGGACTTGGAAGGAAATGAATCCTGAAAAGTAAAGAAATGAACTTTTGCTTCAAAATGGTAACATTGTAAACAATTGCATCATAATTTTTTGTTTCATAAAAATAACTTTGGAAAAAGGTGCTTATGAATCCCCTTGAATTAATTTTGTTGAGCTATGCTTTTGTTGGAGAATCCCTTTGAATTAATGTGATTCACATGATGTGGTACATAATTGGAAAAATGATAGCGATTTATCAATCACCTTCCTAAAACTATGAATTGCAAAGAAACCTTTAACTGTTGCAAAATACCCTTGACACTCTTTATAATGGTTTTCAGGAGAAAAGATTTAAATTTTAGTCCAATTTTAAAAACAAAAACAAAAACAAATTTTTATAAACCTTTTTTTTTAGTTTTTAAAACTGACTTTTTTTAAAACATTTGTAACCAACTCATGGGTGGAAATATCGGTTATAAGAAAGCTTTCAAAACTTACTTATTCTAAAAACATTTATATGAAAGTAATATTTATAAGTTTAATTTTAAAAAAATCAAAACAAAAAACGGTAATAAAAAACAAGGCCCTAATCATAAAATTTTGTAAATTAAAACCAGAATTAATCAAAATTTGCAATATCCCAGGGTGTGACATACTTCTAAGTTGGTTTTTGCAATTTTCTCTATTAAGAAAGTAGAGCACATACCAAAACTTTTCCTACAGTGTCAGTCCCTCCATTGGCAAGCATTTCATCTCTGAAATTAAGCCCTCTGTAATCAACATCCACATTGCAATTCAGAGCAACCTACACCAAAAATCCTCACCAATTCAATCTTAACCAATAAAATACCATCATTTTCCGATTCAAACTTCCAATTCCAATTCCAATTCATAGCAACGAACACTGTAAACTCTTCCATGGAGGCTGCAGAGATTGATAAAGCCAAATATCAAATTAACCTACCTTCATCTTTATCACAGCCACATGAAGAACAAGCAGCTCTACTCCAACATCGCCGATAATTTTCACTGCAGCAAACTCTCGCGTAGTATCGATCAAATCGACATTGAATCGATGCAACAACAGACGAGTTCTAACACTCCGATCGTCGCTGCGAGCGGGCTGGTACACTTCAGGGACTCGGATCGTTCCGATCACGGCGTTTCCATCGTAGATCACGAGAAGCCTCGACGGACTGTACTTAATGCCGATTTTGTTAGGGTTTCGAGAATTGAGAGTCAAAGTGAAAACCGAAGAAAGAAATGGAGAGCCAGATTGGACGCTGATGTTGTACCAATCCAATCGCAATGACTGGAGAGTAAAAATCGGCTCTCGAGGCTTCAAAAGGAAAACTACAGGCAAAGCGGCGATCGCAACTGCGATGATCGAAAAGAGAGCGACAAAGAGAAGGAAAAGGCAGAATCGTTTCAGAGTATAAAGCGTGCAGATCTGATCGCAGCAAAAGCGATTGGAAAATCGATTCCTGGATGCATGAACATCCATTGAAGGCCATTTTGGAGACACAAAGAACACAGATTAAATCAAGAATAGCAACTTCTAAGGGGGGAATTTCGAATTTGATGTCTTTCTTTAGATTCTAAAACTCTCCGTTATTCTTCGTATGGTTTGCAACTTGAAGTAAAAGTAACGAATTTTCGTTCTGGGTAAGCTATAAAATCATAGTATTCTTAATAACAAAATTAAGAATCAGTTCTTTTAAATAGTAATAATAATCGAGTAAATTACAAGGAAGTGTACTTAATCATGAGATAATTAAAATTTATTTTGTCTGATGGTACATAATAATAATTGTCTATAATGGCGTAATTAGAAAAATGATATTTCAAAAGAAAATAATTAAACAAACTCAATGACAAAAGATACGATATTGTTAAAGTTGATATAAACGAAGAGGGGCAGTAAAAGAATAATGATTTTGGTGTTTTGTCATAAAGAGCAATTTCCTTTTCTTGTTCATTTGGAATCGCAAATGGATAAAGACAAATTATCTGAAAAGGCCGAGTTATCCCATCAGATGAACTTGAATTAGATCTAACTTTTTGGATTTTCTTTATTACTATTATATATTCTAATTACATTTTAAAAAATCAAATAGTTTAATAAACACCTTAGAAAGCCAACAAAAACATAGCTCAATTGACATAAAGATGTATTGATAACCACGAGATCTGTGGTTCGAATCTCCCAATCCCCATATTGTCAAAAGTAAGATAGAAATTAATTGTTCTAAAAAAAAAACACTTTAGAAAACTCTGACGAGCATCCTAACTCCAAACACATACTTCATAACTCATCAGACTTCAAAACTCCACTTTGTTACCCCAAACACTCCCTAAGAGTGTAAGATAGCCCTCGACCAAAATATTAGATTGAGATATAATGTCTCAACTACTTTTTGATATAAAATCGTGGATAAAAACCAACAATTTCCAAAATATTTATAAAAGTGTGGTATTTTAAAAAATAACTATAATAGTAACAAAATATTGACAGAGGATACCTTAATTACAGTATGAGGTGTGAGCTGGACCAGTGGCTTGTTTTAGAAATGGGACTGAGCAGTTGAAATCATTGCAAAAAGGTCGAATCAAATCACATGCAAATGCAACAAACAGCTTAACTTATAATTAAATAGGAACTTCCTTATTCATCCCAAAATAATAATAAAAATAAAAAATAGAACTTGCTCTGCTGCTTACACAAACACGTGAGTGGGAGAGAGAAGGTCAAGAAATGGCACATCACTGACTTTGTACTAATAACCACAGCCACTGATTTTCCACTGCCTTTCCTCTGAAACAAATTATCATCATCCTCTGAATTCCCCCATGCTCTTCTCCACAGATCCAACACCCTTTTCAAACTGCACCTAATTTATAAAACTGACGGTAAAGATCTTCACAATCCCATATCTTTCATAAACAAAACACACAGAAACAGATGAATCAATGAAAATCATCTAAACAGGCAAGCTTTGGAATTTAGATAAGGTAAGGCTGGCTTCATTGGATCCGAGAAGTTTCATTCGGCAACACGAGCACCAAACAAACATTTTCATTGCATATTTGCTTAGTACAAAATAATGGGCGAACCTTTCGGTTTCGGTTTATGAATAAAAAGATATCGAAGAGATATGAGAAGAAAGGAATGGCACAACCATCCATCATTCATACAAACAGAAAAGGCAGAATTGAGATTCAACAAGTTTTCAACGTCCAAAGCAAATAAACCACACATAGTTTTATCAGTACAAGCATATATTAGTTTTGAGTTTCCCATATTATGGTCTCGAAACATGAAATGGAGCCTACCAAGAAGAGTACTATATGTGCCCTCACATTCAACATACACACCAATGGCTATGTTTGTTAGGCCATTTGCTTATGCAGGCAGATCTCTCTCACGTCCATTCCCATAACAGATGACAGACAAATGTTCCTGCAATAAGTTTATGTGAGATATTCAAGATTTTACATTACAAAGCAAAACAAAGGAGATCATCCTGAAGGGAAGGAGTGTACATTTTTATAAAAATCAGGAAGAAAACTTAGGGAGAAACTGATAAAGATGCCAAACTCACTAATATGTAGCTTTTATTTACATAACCTAGCAAGCTGGACAAGATTTGCTTAGAACACACTGCTGACCATTGCTGTAAGATCATCAAAGGTCCAAAGGTCGACTGAGTTTCCGCCATCCTGGTTACCGGTCTCTCCGACAAGGAAAGCATCCATGGATGCATCCCAGCTACCATCAAGGTATGGCATCTGGAAAAATTTCATCTCAGACTCAAAAGAAGACAACTCCTCAGATAGAGTCTTTTCAGAGCCTTGAGGAGCCACCATATTCTCTGAGCTATACTTGACTTTCTTCCTTGGAGAAGCATCCTCCACAAAGTGAGAATCTTCATTTTCCATGGCTGCTGAAAGAAAAGACGAGATTTCGGGAGTCTTTGCACCCTGCTCTCCCCATCCAAAGTCGGAGTAATCAAAGGAGTTGCTCCCTTGATCTGAATTAAAGTACACGGGTGCAACATCAGAAGAAGGTGGGCTGGCTTTTATTGCACCATCTCCATTGGCAGGGAATGAATTCATGTTGACAAGTTGATTTGTAAGTGGTTTTTCCTCCAGGAAACCCATGGCACTATAGTATTCTTCATCAGAGTTATTCACAAAATCATTGTTCTGGATTAGATTTGGTTGAGTCTTTGCCAAGCTAATTTTGGCAAGTGGTTCCTGAAGGTTTGCCTTTGCCGAACGCTTTCCACCATTTCGTGGAGCTTCGTCGGGGAAATTGACCTTAGCTTTCTTTCCACGAATTCGTCGTGCTTCAGCATCATATGCTCGAGCAGCTTCTTCAGCAGTATTAAAAGTGCCAAGCCACACACGGACTCCTTTCCGTGGGTCGCGAATTTCTGCTGCCCATTTACCCCATGGTCGCTGCCGGATTCCCCTATACTGATTCTTTCGCTTTCTTTTTGCAGATTTTTCAGCTTGTCCAGAGAATTCTACAGATTTTGATGCTGCAGAATATATATATCTTATTAAATCGATGAAGAAGAAAGAATACACAGATTGAGAGGAAACAAAAACATAATAACAAAATTGAATCAATCCTAATCAATGAAATATAAAGGATCTGAGGCCTGAGGGATCTAAAACTACAAACGACGGGTATATGGAAGATATTTGGGAAACTGATGATTCACTTTTTCCAAAATACTCGTTAGCTTTGATAAGATGAATAATTGGAAGGACCACCAAAAATAAAAAAGAAAAAGAAAAAGGAAGAAGAAAGCGAGACACCAAAAATTAGGTTCGAAGCATTTTATGAACGACCAACCAATATGATGAATACCAATAAGCCACGACTTGTCTGGCAATTACGTTAGCCGATCCAAAAAATATTGACAACTCAAAAGGATTTTCATTTATATAGAAAATTAAAAGGATAGGATAAAAAATGTTCAAAAAGCACATCATATAACAAATTCAATTATGTGTTAGTTTCATCAATTTTTTGGTCTTATCAAGAAAAATCTAAAAAATCCAGGGATACAAGCTTGATCATAATCAAATAAAAAATGTATAAGCCCAAAGCTATTGGCTGGATCTGGCAGTCCGTCATTTTATTTCTTTTTCTCCTTTTTTAAATCAGTAAAAAGGTTATCGATTTATTCCTCAAAATAATTCGATTCCGCAGTTCAGGACCTAATGATCAGAAAGTGAATTTTCCTCATAAAAAGACCATATTCCCCTAAACATCTACCAAAATCTAGACGGTAGTAATGGATCTACCACAAACCAGCAGAATGTTGAAACAGAAAGAGAACAAACGGAGGCCATGCATCAAAACCGACCATTCACTCAACAGAAATCAGATAAACGATCAACTTCAGAGAAGCAGTAAGGCATAAAATCAACATCATCACAACGATCAAAGAAAGTTACCACGAGCAGAAAGAACGGCAGGGTTTCCACCAGCAGAGAAGGCAAAGGGCTTGACATCGACGAGCTCTTCCTCATCCAATTCCAAATCGGAATCGTCCTTGAAGTGCTGGAAATCAGTCTCGAAATCATCATCAACGTCAATGACATCGGACTTCACGGGCTTGGACAGTTGATTTCCGAAGCCAGGTTTCTTCTGATTGGGCCAAAGGTGTTCGCCGGTGACTCGCCGGGAGCGAGTCGTCGGAATGAAGCCGGAGATTATAGCACCACCACACATTGTTCAAGAAGAACAACAGTTAACTGAAAAGATTTTGACAGAGAAAAAGGGTGGGAAAGTTGGGGGTTTTTCGATTTCTGAGAGAAATTGAAGGGATTTGAAATGAAATGGAAGATTAGTTGTTGGGAACTGAATTGATTTTAAGGAGAAGGGATTCTTTTTTAGGGTTTTAATCAAAAGGTTTGGTGAGTTTTTCTTGTAAGCAAGTGGGAAGAGTTGGCACATTGCTAAGTGGGGCCCGTCGTCTGTGAAATCCCCATTTTACCCCTCTCTCTTTATGCCGTCACCTGTATAGTTGCTCCCTCAGTCGACAAAAGAGGATTTTTATTTTTTATTTTTTCCTTTTTTTTCTTTATTTCTTTTATTTTTTTAAAAAAATTATTGAACGAGACAGCGCCTTTTTTTATTTTTATTTTTATTTTTTGAGACAGCGTTACGTTGTAAGAGGAAAATGCATTTTGTTTATTCCAATTTTAATATTGACTTAAATCGTCCGTGAACTCTGCATGATTTATTTTTTTTTTTTTTTTTTGAAACACTGCATGATTTATTTTAGTTCTTAGATTTTCAAACAATTTATTATAATTTCTAAAATTTATGTACAATATATTTTTGCTTATGTAATTAGTTTTTTTTAAAAAATTATTATTTAGTAGAAGTTTCGTATAAATACGTGTTTTATTTATTTATATGATCAATAGGTGTCTAGATTGTCCCAAAAAAAGAAGGCTAGGTGAAAATAATACATTAAAATTTATTAACTTTAACTATGATTTCTTGATGTATGGCAAATAGAACCTAACCTAACCAAAGTAAGTAAGGGTCCGTTTGAAATACATTTTAATTTAAATGTTTTTCAATAATGCATTTTTTAAAAAACATTTTGTATAAAAATTGTTTATAATTTAAACACTCATATGTTTGGTTACACTTCCTTGTAAGTGTTTTTATACACAAGTTATTGTATACTTAAAAACTTTTTTTAAAAAAACTGGTTTCAAGTGTTTCTCTCAAAATGATTTATTTCTCAATCTCATTTTCTAATAAGTCATTTTTAGTTGTTGCCAAACACTATAAATTTTTTCAAAATAAAATACTTGAAAAGTTAAACCAAACACACCCTAAATTATTTACCCTTTAAGAAATAAAAATTACTTATCATGAATTCCTCAAAATCAAATTTAAAATTACCTTTAAAAAAATCAAAATTAAAATCATGATAAAATTTTAAAGTTGTATCAACCATTTTCCTGTATCTTACAAAGTTTATAATAAATTATAAACTCTAAGAAGTTGAACAAATAACATCAGAACTTTTACTTTTATGTCTAACAACAGAACTTTTACTTTTATGTCTAATAAATTTTAGTCGTTAACCCCACCAATATAGTGTTTATACCACTAAATGCCTCAAAATCAACCTAACACTAGCACCTAATTCTTAAATAACATTGTCAATATGTGGTTTGAATGTTAAGGTAAAAGAATCAACTTGAACAAGCCAACAACAGCATAGCTCAACAGGCATAAAGTTGTACTGATGATCACGGGGTATGTGGTTCGAATCTCCCACCCCCACATATTGTCAAAAAAAAACCAACTTGAACATAATTCAACATATTATATTTCCTAAATTAATTAAAGACGGTGATTTATCCTCATATGGGGGTAAAAGGGTATATTCCATAATATCTATCTCACTTCCTCTCACTTTGAAGCATTTACATGTGACACTCTTCATGGGTTGTGGCATTCAAAGGAGTAGGCTTGTCTGCCTAATTTTTTGCCCTTATGGTCATGTTTATTGTTTATGATTTAAAAAAAAAAAAACACACACACACACAGTAGTTTTTCTTTTTAATAAATAAATAAATAAAAAAACAGTAGTTTACCAGACTTGACTGCACCAAAAGAATGAGTGTTTGAAAATTTCCCCTACTTTTTCTACATTTCTCAAAGTCCCATAAAATTAAAAATCCTACCTTCAAAACCTAGCCCTTTTTTCTTTGTTCCCCAACAACTTTGATCTACTTGTTCAAATTAAATTAAACTACCCTAAAGTTTATTACTCTTCATGCTGGTCAAGAAACATTTTTTCCTTTGCCTCCATTACATGCATGACTAAGTTGGGGTGATGGCTTTAACTAATTCGATCTGTCTAGATTTTCAAACATTTTTTTAAAAAGAGTTTTTTTTTTTTTTTTTTTTTTAAAAAAAAAAAAGAATAAAGAAATATTCAATATGATAATATCTATATTTAGTCAAACTAGTGAAATTTTACCCCATATTATGAAATTAACACTCTTTAGTAATGAATATGTATAACAAGAAATATTCAACTCCATATTAGAGAACAAGTATGTTAACAATTATAGTTACTTAATTGATTTTTTTTAGTTCAGCAATATAAAATTAATTTAATTTTATAGAATATAAAATGCTTACGTTGATCGTACAAATAAGGAGAGAAAATATGGTTTTTTTTTTTTTTTTTTTTGAGTACATGGGGGGTGGGGGGATTCGACCTCATGGTCGAGGGTACATGCCAATTACCGAATTAAGCTCGTTTTGGCAGAAAATATGGTTGATATTTAGATTTGTTTGACATCAATCAAATTTTTTGAACTATGTTATTAACTAGTGTTAAGAAAAAAAAATATATATGTGGAGACAAATTCATATGTGCATCTTTCTAGTTTTTTTTTTTTTTTTTATTAATAATGTTTCGGTATATATACTTCAAATTGAAGGACTATTTCAATAACTATTCTAGAACAGTGTCAGCATAAAATCATTATTGAAACGATAAAGATAAAATCTTGGTCAAAAAGTTTTTTTTTTTTTTTTAATTTCAAAATATTGGTCAAAAAGTTGACTGTTGCATGCAACACATCGGTAAAAAATGTGATGTATATTTGTGCGTCAAATAAAAAATATGGGGATAAAAAAAAAAGATTTCTGGAGAAAATTCCATCTAAATACAAATAAAATAAAATATATACTATTTTCAAAATCCTAAACATATATTTTTGAAAGGTCTTAATAAAATTTTTCAAATTATTGAACGAAGTATTTCTTCGATGACTTTATTTCAAATAGGGAAAAAAACAAAAAAATAGGACGAGTAAAGTCGTACATTTTCTGTACAACGTGGTCATTTAATTAAATTAACAGAGGAAAAAAAGTAGATAGGTTAGAATAAAAACATAAAATCAAGTGGATATTATTTTACTGGTGGTCTGGGTATTATTTTTAATCACTTATTATAAAATAATAATAATTTAATCACTTAAAAAAATATATAATAGAAATTGTTTGTAAAATTTGAATAATCGTTTTTTTTTTTTTTTTTTTTTTTTTTGATAATAATCGTGTTGAATTACGTGGGTGAAATTACAGAATAAAGAGGAATGACGCGTTGTTGACCTTGTAATAAACGAATATTCTAATTTTTGTCTGTTTATAATTTAATTCCTCAGAGTCATATGGGGCAGAAAGAAGCCAACGCCGATTTTCCTTTTAACATTGAAATTATTATTATTATTATTATTATTATTTAAATTAAGTCATACTTTGAAAAATAACTTGTATTCATAAATAAATCGTTAGGTTTTAGAAACATCAACAAAAAATTTCATCCCAATAAAAAACATCAACAAAATATGTTCAATTAACACAACGTCATTATTATTTTATGTTTTAAACTACTTTTTTTAAGCTAAAAAAATATATTTATACATCTATAATCTTTCCTTTATCTAGCCGATTGGAACTTTAGTCGTACTCCAATAGAAATGATATTAACATATTATCATAAATATCAATTTTGTAGGGTTTAAACAAAACCGAGATAAAATAAATTTATCATTTTTTTTATTAGTTCAACAACACGTGGATATGAATTAAAACATCTAACCTTTTGGTCAAAGATATAACCAATTGACTTATGCTCGCGCTGACAAAAAAATTATCTCCTAAATGCTTGATCAAAAGTGTGTAATTATTCTTACAATTTAGAAGTTAATTAATTTATATTTTGCCAACTTGAATATAGTTGGATCTTTTTTTGTTGGGTTCGAATATAGGGTTTTTTTTTTTTTTTTTTTTTTTCATTTTCTTTTTGGTCAAGTTAATGATATATAGAGTGCTCAACCAATCGATGGTTAGAAAGAATGAAACAAAATGCAAGCTGTAACGCCACGGCTGTTGCAATGTTCATTAGCAACGTAAATTCCATAACAAACGGCATAATTTAAGGGATTATTCACAAATGTACCAATCACAAGATAAATGTGGATCTTAAAATAGGCGTATTTTTAGTTTACAGTTTAAACCAACAGCACTTCAACAAAATATGCAAGTTTAGTTTAACGTAAAATCAACCTACATAGCATTTGCAATTTTAATTAGCATTTTTTTTTTTTTTTTTTTTTTGGAATAGTTTTGATTAGCATGACTAAGAGGTTCACATGATTATTGTCTAACAAGTTATCTAAAAGCAAAAAGAAGTTAAATGTGATTTTTTTAAACTAAACAATTTATCTCTGATCCAGATATTAGAAGTTCGATTTCCCACTTGTATATTGAACTAAGCAATGATATTTATAACAATAACTTAGTCACGACATTTATATAAACTTATGGACAATTTGAAAAAAATATATAATTATAGCTCTTGATTATTCAAGATCATATGAGTTATAAATAAGGAAACGAATCACAACATTTTCTGGATAGTTTCTTATATGATTGAAATAAGATTTTATAAACTAAGAAACCGAATTAATTAGGGAGATTTTATTTTTCACGAATCAAAACTATATCTTAGGAACATAGTTAAGAATAAACCCAATATCCAAATAGTAACAAGTAAAAAAGCACGATTTTTTTTTTCATTATCATTACAAAAATACGATATTCAGAGTAAACACTTTATGAAATATTATAAGTTGACAACAAAAAGGAACATGCGTTCTTCACTTAATATTTTTTTCAAAGCGAGCATAGCTCCGCGGTAATTAGATCGTACCATCGACTATAAGATCAGAGATTCGAACCACCCACCCCTAAATTTTGATGTACTAATATATATATATATATTCTTGAGGAGTAATTGCTATTTGGATATTAAAAAAAAAATAACAATTACTATTTGAATAATATTTCATTTATTAAGCCGCAGTGGAGGGTTAAAAACTAAAAGTAAAAAGTTTTTTTTTTCTTTTAAATAACAAATAACAATTAATAATAATAATAATAATAAAATAAAAAAATAAAAAAAAAAACCTGCCATGTTGCAATTTGCAGGCTTGAAAAATCGTATCGCCTCCTAGACGCTAGCCACCAAATTTGACGATGCCGTCCGAACTTTTTGGCACAGTTTTCCCTTTTAATTTTAATTAATTTTAATTTTTTATTTCTCCCTTTTTTGGGGCCACGCCAATATTGAATATTATAAAATGAATAAAATTGTTATGAGGTTCATGCACCCTCCCCACGAATATATGTATTTCACAATGTTCCCTATCATATTTTTATATTATTATATTCTAACCCACTACACACGTCAAGACAAGTTGTAATTTTCATATATGGATATTTTCATGGGCCCACTTAGTGGGCCCATGTTGAATTTTCTTTTGACAATGGGCCCATGTGAATTGATCCAATGAACTATGGTGTATTGATTTTAATTATGCTGCGTATCATTTTAAAAGTTTAGGTTACTTCTAGTTTTCCAATTTGTATGAATAATTTATTCTCACTTTCTAATAATTTAGTCTCTATACTTTTAATTTTATAATAATTTAATATTTAAACTTTATAGGTAATAATTTAGTCTTCGTATTTTAAAATTTGTAAAGATTTATTCCTTATGGTGAAAGTTATTGTTAAGATTTAATTGGATTTCTTACATAGGAATATCAATAAAGTAGTTAAAGATCCAATATGTTTTTAAGCTACAAAATCTAAATCGTTAAATAATAAAAATCAACATTTAATTTTGATAGATTTTTTTTTTTTTTTTTTTACCGTGGAGATTAAATTGTTACAAATTTGAAAGTACACAAACTAACTCATTACAAAACCAAGTTCATGGAGTAAGTTTGATTCTTATCCTTTGTTATTAGAATTAAAACGAATTATGACATGCAAGTTGATAACCTCAATCGGGATTTGAGAGAAGATTAAAAAATGATTATTCTTTTCTTGAATTCTCCATTCGCTCACAATTAGTTTCTGAATTTGAAGAACGTTAAAAAATGATAACATCTTGTTGTAGATAATTTTGGACCACCCGATGCACAAGGAGACATCCGGGAGAAAATAGGACTAGGAGACCGACCCAGAGGAAGAAACGACCATTCGGCCCGCTTGCGCGAGCCGAGCTCGGTCACCTCTTCTCGGTCCCTGATGCCTCTAGCCGCCCCGGTTTTGCCTGGTTCGTCCCGAAACGCCTCTGAAATCCTAAAAAACCTAGGAGCATGAGCATGTATTTATACCCCTCTTCGCCACTGAATAAAGGGACCCGAACTCTCAACTCTCTCCTCTTGCTCTCTAGCTATTCCCTCCGTTTTCTGACTTAAGCATCAGAGGCGGTGTGCAAGTTTCCTCTTTTGCAGGCCACGTCTTCCCCCTCATCTACAAATTTACCGTTGGTGGCGCGTGAAGGTTATGTGAGTTTCCTCTGACCAAAATTGACCATCAACACATCTCATCTTAAATATATTCACGAAGAAGACGATTGTGCTATTGTGAATAAACGTCGACATCGATGACCTCAGAGAATAACTAAGGATATTGCTCAAGGGCATTGTTTAACCTAAATTTAGGTTCAAATGTCATTCATATGATTTCATTCCAAGGCACAACACAAGACAAGTTGCAATTTTCAAATATAAATATTTTCATGGGCCCACATGGGCCTTCGTGGGCCCAACATCATCACATTGTGGATTGGATCGACATCGCTCCGGGCCCAATGAACTTTGCGATTTTTCCACTCTGTTTCCATATATATATAAAATAAAAAAAAAAAATTGAAAATAAATAAATAAATACATTATATCTATTTTGTCTGTAATGGGGCAACTTGCTTCGTGGACTCGATTAAAAAGGAAACAGCTCAATGTACGTTAGTTAGTGCCACGTCAGTGCACGTTGGGTTTAAAGAACGCCAAGTGGCACAAGTGGATATATTAAAATGTCGTCTCATTCGAAATTATCATCATCAGCAACTTTTCTTAAAATGTCGACTTTGCCCCTGGGAAGTGGGACCCTAATGGTTTTGCTTTTATTTATTTTTCAGATAATGTAATTTTCAAGTTTGGTATAAATTCATCTACTTTCAAGTTTCAACTTGATCATATAATAATATTGACGTGGGTTAATTAAACACATGATTTCACTTCTCCCAAAAAGATATAGGTTAATTATTTACCCCAAAATCCCTATTCAATTATGATAAATTTAATACCACAGTTTCTCAAAAAAAAAAAAAAAAAAAAAAAAAAAAAAAAAAATTAATACCACTTGATCTAGGGTTGAATTGATTTAAATTGGTCGTTATAATATATATTATAAGAACTCATAATTAATGTGTTATTAGATGTGGTTTTGAATTTATCATTCAAGGTGGTTGGGTTGAATGAATTATGTTGCTTGTTTATTATATAATAAAACATTCATAAAAAACAAGAAAGATAACTATACTCCATCATATATTTATTTTCAT
This sequence comes from Luffa aegyptiaca, assembly GCA_017139565.1. Classification (NCBI taxonomy): domain Eukaryota; kingdom Viridiplantae; phylum Streptophyta; class Magnoliopsida; order Cucurbitales; family Cucurbitaceae; genus Luffa; species Luffa aegyptiaca. Next base: position 566,706 of record CM029399.1, on the reverse strand, counting down.
TGTTATGCTTTGCTATGTCAAACTTAGTAATCTACAAAGATAGCTTTCAAAACCTTTAAAAGAGATATATATGAGTAGATTAACCGTAATAAAAATAAATATTTTTTAAAATGACCTATGTAGATCTAATTCAAACTCGACTTGATTTTAGAAAAATGATCTAAATAAACTTGTGATTTCTTAGGTAAGTTGGTTGAGTCCTCAAGTTTATCACGATTTGTTAGATGCTCCTTACGTGAATTTTGTTAAAATCAATGTAAAATGAACAACGAAAATCATTTACTCAATGTAATGATTTTTTGAAAATATATATTTGGAAGACTACATTTTCTAGGAGTGCTTCATTTTCAATAATTATTATTTAGTTTATTTGCAAATTTAATCCCTAATAATTCATTGAATGTTCAAAAGTATATAATAAGTCTCTAAATTATTGATTTTGTGTCTAAGAAGTATTTTTAAATTTTGCATCTCATAGGCATTTGACTTATTTGATTTTTTTAAATTGACGAACCTATAAAAAAAAAAAAAACAACAACAACAACCGAAAGTTCAATGTCCAAAAAAAAAAAAAATCCACTTTTATGTCTAATAACCTTGTTAATTATAAAAATATCAAACGTCATAGGGAACCTTGTTAATTTAAAAACAAATATTAAATATTTATGAAATTTATTAGACACACAATCAAAAAGTTCGAGAATTTCTTCGTGGTTGTTAAAGTTCACTGTTAGACACAATTAAATTTATGAGACATTAAATATAAAGTTCAAGAACGTATTAAATAAGAATTAAACTTGTAATTTAACGTATTTTCTTCATCCGAAATTTATAGTTAATAAATACGTTAAATTGGGACCGAGGTGAAGTTGCAAATTGGTGATGTTGACTAAATGGACGGCCACGATGAAGGAACCGTGTAATCAGGTGGCCTGGATGAATCATCCGACGTGGATGGGGACCACAGGAATTAGTACACGCCCTCTACCCACCTCCTTTGGATTGGCTTTCGAAAACTCTAATCCTTCATGATAGAGTGACAGTGACAGTGTACCCCTTTGGTCACCATCCAATAACATCACGTCACGTCATGTATGATTGAAAACCTCCGTCCAATGCATCACAGCCCTTTTGTCGGAAAAAACATCACAGGTCTTGTTCTGTCACTGTTGTTGACTTTACCCAAAAAGACCAACCCACTAGTTTCATTAGTGGCCCATTTGATTAAATGGAAAAAAAAAAAAAAGTTGGGCTGAAAGGCCCAATACTTTGCTAGTTACTTTCAAGATGATGATTATTATCTTCGTTTTAATTTAAAAAAAAATATATATATATATACGTGCTTGTGATCAAATAAATACTTTGGATTATGATTTCAATTTTAATCAAACGATGCTACTGTTAATATTCGCGTCTATAGTCTATGAAAATGTGAATATGTTGTGAAAAAAGATTAAATCTTCACAATTCCTTCGCTGATATCTGCTTCTTGTGACCAAAATTCTAAAAGCCCAACCCAATTATAAATTCGGAGCCCAAACTAATTATTCTCCAATGCTGCCCAATTCACTCTCAAAGTTTTAAATTTGATCTTTAAATTGGAAGTATAAAAGACTCACTTCGACTCTTTTGGAGCAACAACTTGAAAATCTTTTTTTTATCCTCCTTTTTTATGATGATTTATGATTTATGATTTTCTCTCTCAAGATTTTTATATTTTTTTCAGGTTTCTCTAAATATGCAATAAAGCACTAACCGTTCAATTTTTTCAAATAGTGTTGTTGAGCAGCGTTCAACATTTGATAAAAGGTAAGTTTATTCTTTTAACAAAATTATACAATATATACACCATAATTTTTCTTCTTCACAATATTTTTTCTATAATTCTAGAGGTTCGCAATACTTAAAATTTACATATTTTATTTTTAGTTATATTATGTTTTTTCTTTAATATTAAACCTAAACTCGATTTTTTAATATTAAATTGTTTTTTTTGTTATTTTTCCATGGAAGAACACGTACAGTAGATTTATTTGAATGTGTGAGAGTATCAACATGGTTTAGGTACTCCAATTGCTATTTTTATTTTTTATTTTTATTAATAACAATTGATTTCCGTTATTGATTAGTAGCAATGAATCTGAATATTTTAATATTCGCACATTCTCATGCATAGACATGTTTATTTGAGTAATTGAATGGTAATTATTCAAAACTTGTTGATATTTTTTCCCAAAGAAAAGTCTTGATATTTTTCTACAATTTTTTAGGAAGATCGTGCATTTTAGTATATATTAGAATTTCAATTGAATTGTCTTTTTGAATGAAAAGAATAAATATTTGAATAAAGTATACATAGTTAATTAACATCAAATATTTGATAACAAAATTGTATAATACATATTGACAAATTCATAATATTAAATTTAGTTTTTAGAAGGATAAGTCACGTGCAAAGCACGTGAAGAAAAACTAGTTAATCTAAACATGTTTATTTTAGTTTTAGACTAAAAATAGTGATTTTTTTTAGTTAAAAAATAGTGACTTTTTAGTAATTGTTTTTTTTTTTAAAAAAAAAAACTTTATTAAAACGCCACATGGGCATAAAGAATATGATCATTCACGACCAACATGTTTATCCAATCAGAAACACTATCCACCCAGGTCCCATCTAAATTTTGCAATATAGCTTGTCTGGCTACACCATCTGCTACACCATTTAATTGGTGTTTATTTTATAATGAAATGATTTCGAGTATGTGTATTAATGTACTAATGTAGACATGTATTAAAAGCCATATAAGTTAAGCTGAAACAAGTATTAGACAAATTAACATTACGTGATAAAATAACAATAACAATCAAAATAATTTCTTTTTGGAAGTTTCAGATCTAAAATGACCATCATTTTATAAAATCATACAAAGAATATACCATTTGAAAATCAAGAAATCATAACAAAACAACCATGAAAAGTCATGAGCAAAAATGAAGTTGACACCTCGTATGTTTTCTATAGACAAATAATTGTGTATGTATACCAATAGAAGCTCGCATTCTCTCTATATATATTCACTTATTCTTAATCGTTAGAAAATATCAGTGAAATCAACTTAACTATTAAATACAATAAAAATATAATAATAAAAAAAAGTTTGCACTACTCTCATTCACTGTCAACCACATCTGTATCATTCATCAAGTTACAGTGTAAATGAATGAAGTATTTATTATATATAGAGATATTAAAAATTATCTCAACTAATGAGAATAAGCCACGTTAGCCAACACGAGTATAGTTCAATTGGCATAAAGCTTGTACTAACGACCAAGAGGTCTGTGGTTCGATTTCCCCACCCTACACGTTGTCAAAAAAAAAAAAAAAAAAAAAACCACGTTAGAAATTCGGTAGGAGCGTAGACAAATATATACATATTATTTATGATGATAAACTAATTGTGGGTAATTGTGCAAGGTGACATGGGAGAAGGATGGGGGATTGTTGGAAATAAGAAGACATTGGGAAAAAAAACATTAGCAGCAGCAAATTAGAGGGCTTTGCTTGCGGTGCGCCATATTTTGTGGCAGTGAGGCACAGGACCACATGGCTGGGCAATAGCAGCAGCACACTGACCCAACCTTGATCCAACACGTGAATTATTCCATATTTCTTAACCATTGTCCACAGCACTTGTGACAGGTGGCTAACAAATTACAACTTAGGTACAAGGAACCGAACCATCGAACAGATCCAAGTACATCCTTTTTACCAACATGGACATAGCTCAACCGACATAAACTTATACTAATGGTCAAAGAGTCTATTGTTCGAATCCTCCACCCCACAATCTACATGTTGTCAACAAAAAAAAAAAAAATGTACATCCTTTTGACATCATTTTATCCTCTTCTTTTTTGTCGTGTCGGTTTCTTTAGGTTAAATTACAATTTTGATTGTTGAATGATGTTTAATAGATTCGTGAAGGTTTAATGTGTATAGGTTTTTAAACTTTAAAGAAATATCTTATAAGTCTCTACGTTATTAATATTGTGTCGGGTAGATTATTAAACTTTAAAACTTGTCTCTCAAACTAGAAAACAAAGACAATTTTTAGAAATAGGAAATTAAAAACAAAATTGTATAGTGATAGGTAGTCTCTACCAATACATTTTATTTGATTTATCTTTAGTGGTAAAAAAAATATCGGTAGAATCTGTTAATATAATAAATTCAATAAAAATAGAGCATTAAAAATGAGGTAAATAAGAAAGTTAGTAGGGATTTTTCATGATTAACGTGGACAAGACTCTAAGTGTTATTTTAAATATTTTTTTTTTAAATTTAAGAATTAAATTACACGTATTCAAAAGATCGGCAAAATCTATAATTTAATAATAGAGAAAAAGAATATTTGTCCATATATATATATATATAAATCGTCTTATAAATAGACGAGTCCATGTGAACAACTTCAGTGGAAAATTGTCCTCTTTGTAGCTTTCAGAGGAAAAAGACAAATTTATGGAATTGTTGCTACATGTTACTTTTCCCATATATTTATTGGGCCAGGCCTGATATCACCGAATCTATTTATTGGGCTTTAAATAAGACAGCAAAGCCCATTTCTCGTAGTCAATATTGGGCCGGTTCAATTATGGGCCGAGCAGGGTGGAATCGGTTGCTATCGTCCGAAATAAAGTTGCCGAAGACGTTCATAAGGGAAAAGAAATGGAGGGAAAGACCTCGCTCAGTAGAAAATGGCTGAAAGAACAGTTCTGAATTTTCAGATTGAAGACTGCAGAAGAGGTAATGTTTCCTTCTTGTTTTCGACGAATGAACTTTTTGTTTCGTAGAATTCGAAGAATCGGACACACATCATCATGAAAACGCGTTTGTTATGGTCACGGGTATAAAGCAAAGCTATGGATTGGTGGTTGTTTCCTTGTTGATTTGCTTTCATAATTTCCATTCACAGTGAAAATTCACTTCGTTAAAGCGAAACGACAACTGATCATGCTGATCGAGTATTCGATTCCAACAAATAGCTGGAAAGTTGGTATGATTTCCTTCTTCTAATTATTGGTCCCTCATTTTCCATTTTCTTCGATTGTATTCGATTTTGTATTCGGCGGTAGCTTATGTTTTTACTTTCTCTTCCAGCTCATAATACTGCTGAGATGCAGCCTTTTACACCGATGATTGAATGTGGACCATCGCCAGGTATTTTTCTTCTCTCGCAATTTGAACTTACTAATGGGAATTTAATCAAACAGTTTGTGCTCCCTTATTTCTCTCTTCGTACTTTGTTTGAGACAAGGTTTGACTGATGAAAAGTTGAGAGTACTACACTTCACCATGGTCAATCTCATATTGTGTTCATTATTATAGAAACAAATTGTGGATCCATGTGAAAAGAAATGATAACCCAAATTCTATATTACTTGCCTGTCGTACGTATAAATACATTCCTGTGGTTGCTGGACTAGGAAAGGGAAAGCCGAAAGGCAAGGAGCAGCAACTCCAAGCTTACGAATAGACAATAAACAATGGGGTTACTGGGATAGGCCATTCACCTTTACAACGAACCCCATTAGTGTTTCTGTCTTAATGGACTGTCCCCATTGTGGTAGCTTCAAGCTGTTAGTGCTTTCAGCATACGTGTGCCTATGATCTTTTGACTAAAAAATTGGATTACCGAAAGCATAATTGCTCTTTAAAGCAGTTTTTTGATGGAAGTGAAATTCAACCCACAACATGATTCCGGAGGAAAGACTTTTGCATTCGTCTCTGGTCTATTCTTCTAAACACACTATTTTACAAACATTCTCCATAGTCTTACAGCCAAAGATACTCATCATCCTTAACTTAACCGTGTGTCACAAACCAAACCCCACCAGTTTTCTGATATTGAAAACTTAAAAAAGAGCAAAAATATTAAAAGAAAAGAAAAGAGGAAAAGCATTTCCATTATACATACAGAGAGGAAAACTAGGTAGTTGGGAAGAGCAAAATTATGGGATCCTACTGCAGAGGTTGCTGCATGGTGACAACCAAAGGACTCGTGACTACGTGCTTTCCATCAGTCCAAACTATAGAACCACTCTTCATGCTAGAGCTTCCAGGAGAAAGTCTAACAGCCATTGCGTGCACCCTAACCAAGAAGCTCAATTTTTGCCCAACCCTTCTAAACGCCAGCTTTTCTGGCTCCACTGTCACTGAAATTCCACTTGGTGGCTTTATTGTTACCTTGTAGATAGAATTGGCGTCCCCAACGTTGGTCACACTTCTTATGAAATGCGTAGACATCTTGTGCTTACCATATTGTTGAAACACCACAGACAGTGAAGGGTAATTCAAGTTCCCAGTATGGCCAGCCCTTTTTGCCCCACTACAATCTGCAATCTTACCCGTAATTACTTGGATATTCTTAGTGGTGTAGTTGGAGTTACACAAGAAATCAACATAATCATATGTGTTAAGGTCATAGATTAAACCAGGGTCCATCGCCTTTTGTGGGTGAACATGACCAGCTCCAAAGTCCAAGACCGTGGAAGTATTGCCTGAAGATTCATCTAACATCGTCTCACCCCGGTTGTCCAAAGTATAAGCCGTGGTCATTAGGGCTGATTTTATAGCTGCTGGACTCCATCCTGGATGTGCCGCCTTCAGAAGGGCAGCCAAGCCTGAGACATGAGGACAGGCCATGGAAGTGCCGGAAAGTATGTTGAACTCTGTGGTACGCTTGTCTGTGGGAATTCCAGAGGGCCCAATTTTATCAGGCCAAGCGGCAAGAATGTTCAAACCAGGCGCAATCACATCAGGCTTAACGATTTCAGGGGACTCTGGATTAGGACCTCGAGCTGAAAATGAAGCAACAACCGGTGCCGGCCTGACTCCAAGCCGAGTTCCCTTGAACAAAATTGTTGCTGTTGGCGGTGACTGAGACTTCGCTGCTTCAGCTATATATTTGCGAATCTCATCGCCGCCGGATGCACCCACGGCGGTGGCAGGTAGTACGTGGCAGTCAGCTACTAAACCCTCACCGTCAAAGACCCCATTAGCTAAAATCATTCCCAATCCTCCGGCCTTCTTCACAACCTCACCTTTAGCAGCTCTTGAATTGATGCCCCTATCACATAGTACAAGCTTCCCTTTCACTAAATTGGGGTTCAAAGAACCTTCTAAGCATAGAGACGAAGAATACCCATCACCGCCTTCAGTTCCTGCATAAATAAGAGGATACAAACGACCCGGAGCCAGAGCCGGTCCGCCATAGACACTTGTTCCGAGTATAACCCTACCATTTCCCAGCTTAACATCAGCAGGAAAATCTCTATCCATGGTTCCAGCTCCTACAGTTGTAACCCAGGGTGCCACATTAGTCACAGTGAGACCCCCCGGGCCACCGTTACCTGCTGATGCCGAGACAAAAACGCCGGATGCCACCGCTCTAAAAGCCGCTATGGCGATAGCATCGAGATAGTACGGCACAACCACACCGCCAACGCTGAGTGACACAACATCGACACCGTCGGAAACGGCAGCATCAAAAGCAGCAAGAATATCGGAATCGTAGCAGCCGGCATTCCAGCAGACTTTATAGGCGGCAAGACGAGCCTTAGGAGCCATTCCAGCCGCTCTCCCACGAGCATAGCCTAAAGTTGAAGCTGGAAACACATAACGACCTGCAGCAATGGACGCCGTGTGAGTACCATGGCCATCGGAATCTCGCGGCGAGCGGTACTCGGTGGTCTCGTTCATCTTTCCATTGGTGGCCTCATACCCACTACAGAAAAATCGAGCCCCAATAAGTTTACGGTTGCAAGAGGTGGCCGGAAAGTCCTTGGCCGTAACACACTGGCCTTTCCATTTGGTAGGAATAGGACCCAGATCGCGGTCGTTGAAACTCTGCCGCTCCGGCCAAATACCCGTATCGATGACTCCGATTACAAGGTCAGATCCAAAGTCGGACTCTTTGAGCAACCCAGCACTGTCGGTGGTCTTAAGGCCAAGGAACTCAGGGGAACGAGTTGTGTGAGGATGGCGAACTTGTTCAGGGATGACGGAGGCGATGTGGGGAAAAGTTTGAAGCTTCTCAACTTCAAAAGGTGAGAGCTTTGCAGAGAAGCCATGGAAGACATTTTCATACGTGTGAATGATGGGTCCATCAGCAGTGGAAGAAGATGTCGTTGCCTTATTGGGAGAGATGGAGGCTAGAGACGACTCGTACCAGTGCTTGTGAGTTGGGAAAATGGAAGGCTTGGAATCTCTGTGAACTTGCACAATGAAGGTCTTCTTTGAAGAATCAGCTGAAGAAGAAGAAGAAGAAAGTGGAATGAGGAGAGAGAAGAGGAAGAGAGCTCGAAGAAGAGCAGCCATGAGAGAGGGAATAGAGAGAGAGTTTAGTGAAGAGGTTTGGTTTGGTAATGGAAGAGGAGGAGAAGGAGATGGTGGTGGTCTGGCAATGGTCTGCCGATGCTCTGTCAGTGGCAGTGAAAGAAAACTTTAAAAAGGAAGTGCGTGTAGAGAGAGATGCGTGGGGATGTGGAGTGTAGCGTAGTGGGAGTGAGTGAGAGACAACAATAGAAGTAATAAAACCGCGTAGAAAGCAGTAAGTTTGAATAGGGGCAGAGTGTGGACTCTCCTGATTTTAGAGACAAGTTTTGGTAAAAATTTATTTGCAAATAGGAGTACTCTATCTACTCTCTAGCGACTAGCACTACTGTTTTCCCTTGGAATTTAGTGGAAATTAGTTGGCAAAAACTAAAAAAGGGTAAAAAAAAAAAAGAAACTCCATTCCATCGCCATACCCTATGCTTCAAGTTAAAATTTTGAATTCTAAAGCTCTAGAGATGCAGAGGCATCTTATTTTCTTCACTTAGGCCAGCTTTTTTTCTTTTTTTTTTTTTTTTTTTTTTTTTTCTTTAATCTTTAATATACTTTCTTTTTCCGGTTAAATTTCAAGATATTAAAATATATTTTTTTTTAAAATTACCTTTTAAAGTCTGATTTGACAGTGATGGATTGGTGGTGGTGGTTTTGTTTTTTATGTTTTGTATTTGGTTAAAATTTTAAAAATAAAACCAGATTTTTAAGAACTACTTTTCTATTAAAAAATCTATTAGAATGTTATATATATATATATATTTTGAAACGATGTTAAATATATTTTTCAAAAGTAGACTGCCAAAAAAAAAATGTGGACTAGAAATAAAAATGATTTTAAACACAAACTCGACATTTAGTTTTCTATTTTCGAAAGATAAACTGATGTATTTAATTATTTCAAAAAAAAAAAAAAACTGATATCTATTCTTTAAAACAAATGTTTTTAACGTCTATTTGAATTTAAAAAACGAACATATAACTTTTGATATATATATATCAAAATTTGGTTAAAGCTTCAAATGCACCTTTAAAAAAGTTGGGAAAAAAACTAATATTAAAACAAGTTTAGTTAAAACAAAAAAAAAAAAAAAACATTTTTAAAATTTAAAAGGCTAAAGATATATTTTACTTTAATCCATTGTGTTTTGAAAATTTGTAGTTATACCCTCGTTTGGTAAATGTTAAAATTAATTGATAATAAACTTACATAGAGTGATACTTAGGTTCCGTTTGATAATCATTTTGTTTTTTACTTTTGGTTTTTGAAAATTAAGCCTATAAACACTATTTCTACCTATAAGTTTTGTTGTTTTGTTATACACTTCATTCTCAGGTTTTCAAAAATCAACTCAAGTTTTGAAAACTAAAGCCTCGTTTGATAACTATTTTGTTTTTTGTTTTTGAAAATTAAGCTTAAAAACACTAGTTTCACAAGTTTCTCAAGTTTTGAGAACTAAAAAAAAATAGTTTTGAAAAATTTGTTTATGTTTCTATTTTTTGAATTTTGATAGGAATTCAAATGTATCCTTAATAAAGATGCAAACTATGACAAGGAAATTGGGTGAAAACAAGTTTAATTTTAAAAATCAAAGGGTTATCAAACGGGGCATAAAAAAAGTAGTTTTCAATTTTTTTTTTTAATTTTTGGAATTTGACTAAGAATTTAGATGTGTCTTTAACAAAGATGAAAAACATGGTAAGAAAATTGGGAGAAAACAAACATAATTTTCTTAAACCAAAATAAAAAAAACCAAATGATTATTAAACCGAGACCTTAGTAAATTAATAGAATTTATTTTTAAGAGATGAATTAACACTCCTTTTTTTCCTCCTCTTCTTAGCCTAATTTCTCTTACAAATTTCTAAGTTTGCACATCAGATTTAAAATTTGTTATCATTCAATTTTGACACCAATAGTAAGGGTATAATTGAAAAGTGAAAGAGCATACTAAATTAAATTGAAAATTTTAAAACAATAAGGAGTAAGTTAAAAAAAAAAAACACACCCACTTAAAGTGTTATGGACAAAACGGTATATTTAGCCTTTTTAAACTTTGCCCGACGTTTTAAAATACTTTGAACAGTATAATATTAAGTAGAGGAACTTATTAATAAAAAAACACACACATTTTTAAAGAAATAAAAAGGCAAATTATCAATCCAACAAAAAGAAAACAAAAAAAAGAATTTGTGTTTTCCTTTCAGTGCTTCTAGGGTAGGTTCATCGCAATTGCATCGTCATAGGTGAAAGTAAAATAGTGAATGGTGATGAATAAAACTATGGTGTCGTTTTAACCAAACGGACAAACACAGCACTCCTACCAATATGCCTGAGCACATTTTAGATTTTTATTCAATAATTTATTCCACATTCACAACAGAAAGTCCCATGAAAGAATCTGCTTTCTTTCAAAACAAAATTAAAATATTTATACCAATTCGGGTTTATCCCTTTGACGTTTGTTCAAGTTTTTTTGGCTTTGATTCCCGAGATCAACGTAGCCAGCCCGATGTGAAAACAAGATTATGAGAGAGAAAAATAAAATATAATAAAATAAAAGAATCCTTCCTCTCCACCACACTAACTAATTTAAGATTTAGGAACAAAAATTGAAAACTTTTACTAATGAATCAATGGATGTTATAATTAATATCAAATTATAAATTTAGTCTGAATCTATGAAGTTTTATGTTTGTGTTTACTTTCAAGTTTGTATGAAATTTCTGAATTTTGGTACTTGAATTTTCAATTTTATATCTAATAAATCTCTAACATATAATTAGCATTTTTTTCTAAATTAACAAATCTATTAGATATAAAATTGACTTTTGTATTTAATATTACACTAAATTAATAATTTTTTGTCTAGTAGATTTGTGAATTAAAAAAGAAAAAATGTAAATAGGTAAAATATTTATTAGATACAAAATTGAAAGTTGAAGAACTAAGTCATGAGAACTTTTTGACACAGACGTGATAGATAAAATACTAAACTTGTTACTTAATCTATTATTTTTTTAAAAAAACTATGATATCAAATAAGAATATGATAAATGAGATTTTGGAGACTCTTTTGATCAGGAACGTAACTAAACTTCTACAGGCCTGACTGTTACTTCAGATACTCCTTTTATCTTGTCTTTAGATAATTTGATGGTTTTTTTCACAAGTATACAAGTAGATGTGAAGGTTTTGAGCTCCGGCCCAGATAAGAACTTAGAGTCAATTACTAAGCCATTGCCATAGATTAATAGTTTGATGGCGTTGTCTGAAATTACAAACATTGAGATATAAAACAAGTATTGGAGAAATGAATTGGGTGGCTAAGACTGGAGAGAACTTGTGGAGGAAATTCAATGTTGTTAGTAGTAGTACACACAAGAATAAAGGCTGCCCCACAAATCTTTAGTTGTCTGAGACAACCAACATGTACGTAATATTTAATATCTTATTAAAAGCCCAATTAACTAGTTTTGAATAAGTGAATTGGTGGAGGGGGTGTGATTATTATGAATACATTTAAAAATTTTGATTTTAGTTTAGAAACCTCGACAAAGGATCTATTATTTGGAGGCCACATGGTTGTAAAATATATTAATTCAATTCTTTCCCAGAATCATAATTGATATTTGATAGGAGAAAGTTTAATTTATTTTGGTGTATCACTTAGAACCAATTTTGGAGGTACACTCTTAGTCTACTTTGTTTAGATTAAGCTCTTTCGAAGCTTCATTCACGAATTTGTTGAATAAATTCAATAAATATGATGAAGACTCTCAAGAAACCCAACCCATGTTCATGTGATAATGCCTTTGCATTAATTATCCTCTTTAGAAAAACTCCCTAACAGGCAAGACCTTGTAGGATTTGAACATGATAATTAAATCTTTAGATATCAAATTGATGTAAGACCGGTAACAAATTCTCCTAAAACTCGCACATGATGGGAAAGAGTGCAATCTATTCCCATGTATCGTTTCGAACCAAACCTAGAATACACTTGCAAAGCCTACTTCCCTTTAGCTCTCCTCTTCAGATGCATCACTAATGAATTTGATTGGGTGCATTCAATGAGCGAGTGTAAAGACTCCAAAATAAATGTTTAAATGGATGTACCATGTCAGAAGAGAACTATAAAATATCTACTTTATTTATTACAAAACCCATCTATTCAATGATGGTGGATGAGACGTTAGATAATTCATCTATTTTAGTTAATATTAGTTTAGTTATTAGTTTTAGATTAATTAGTACTTAATTAATATTTTAGATTGAATTAGTTGTTTGTTTACATAATTGTAGCTAGTATGGAAGCAGATTTGATTTATAGTGGGGGCAAGATATATTTGTTAGTCCATTTTTGTTTTATATGTAAAATTATGAGATGAATAGTACTTGGTTGAAAACCTGCTCAATTTGGCTAGATTGTGTGAGGTGGAGCCCAATGTAAGGTGAAAAAATTGCGCATGGTAGGACAGTGTGGTTCTTCATAATGGAGCTGTGGGCCATTCTGATTGTCATCAGAAACAAAACTGGTCCCAAAACCATCATTCTTCCCCTTTGAATCTTTGCTTATGATGCCTCTCCTCCCTCCTTAGCTTCCAATATTTGAACATCATCTTTTTTCTAGTTCAACAATTGTGGGGTCAGGAATCAAACCTTCAACCTTTGAAATGGTAATTGATATCTTATCCAACGAGCTATGCTTGGTTTGACATACATCTCCAATCAAACCATCTGAAATTGGTGGTGGGGTCTCTCTATGTGAATTTAGCTTGAAGCAGGCCCCTGAAAAGCTCTATTCTGTTCATATTTTAAACAAGTGATTGCCTTTCAGTAGAAAGATAAAGGACAGAGTGAGAAACAGCAGAGATGGCATTCGCTTTGTAGTGAATAAAGGTTAAATCAGCAATTAGTAAAGATTTGGTTAGAAGCATGAAGTCAAACGAAGAGATTAATAACACACCAATAAAGCCAGACAGACAAGGCAACTGCTTTGAGGTGGACACTTCAATCCTCAACATCCGTCGGTGATTCAAAGTTACAATCTTTTGAAATTTCGGATTTCAAACCTTCGAGTAAATTTAATAAAAGCATCACTTTCTTTAAGATTTTCACATCACATCCCTTGCTAAACTTTAAAACTTACTATGTCCCATATTAATGCTTTAATTTAGTCTGTACACTTCCATATAATTCTATTTATATTTTGTTATTGTTGTTAATTTTGTGTGTTAGCCATTGAACAAAATTTCTTCCAAACTTGACATTTGTGTGATTAGGTGTAGTACAGTAATAGTTTTAAATATTTCTCCATATTTATTTACTCATCCAATAAATGAATAAAAGACATGTAAGGTGAGATTTCCACTAAATTTATTTATGAAAAATTAACAAAAATGAAAATATATTTTCAATGCAAAGTTTAGGGGCTAAAATAAAACATTGGTAAATGTTGATGTAGAGACCAAAATTAGATGGATATGAAAATTCATTAGATCCTCCACCATGATAATTCACTTGGTGAGGATAAGATGAAGTACTAATTTAAAATGATTTAAATCTAATTAGAGAGTCATTTAAAAAATATATATATGTATAATTAGAGAGTAATTTAGCAAATAAATATTAGTTAATCATTGAATGGTCAGTCTTATGACTCTTATCGCCATATCTCCCAAATTCGACACTAAAAATCCCCCCCCCCCCCCCAAAAAAAAAAAAAAAAAAAAAAAAAGAAGTCTTTTGTTTTTTTCTTCTTCTTTCTTGAGCTAACTGAACATCCCCGTGTTAAGACAAAATGTTTGTTTATCTTAATTTTTATGGACACTCGATCGCCAAATCGCAACTTGTTACCGGAGATTCAGGGCAAATATTCTCTAAATTTAGAATCAAGCCCTAAGTTTTTAATACATCTAATTTTTTTAAGATGCAAAAATATTCTGTTGTGATTTACTTTGCCATTTGACTACATTATTGCTACATCTTGAACAATTTGTTAAACCTGATTTTAAACAGAGAAATTCCACTAGATAGCACAAATTCAATCTGTCTTTAAAAAAAATATTATGACTTTTCATTTTTTAAAAATAAATATAGCATAAATTTAACTTTTATTATTTTACTTTGGAATATATATTAGGATTTGAGTTGGATTTTGATTAGGTTGTTTTTGTAAAAATTTGAATTTCTTGCCATATATGAAAATATTTATGGGAAAATTACCTTTTTGGTCCCTGAGTTTTGAGGGGTAGGTGCGTTTGGTCCCTGAGTTTTCAAAATAGACCTTTTTAGTCCCTGAGTTTTGAGAAATAAGTTTAAAAGATCCTTAAATTTTCAAAATGAACATTTTTAGTCCTTCGATTTTGAGAAATAGGTTTAAAAAGTCCCCATATTATTTTTTCAATTTTTTTAAATTAATACTTTTTAATTTTGTTAATTTAAAAAATCATTCAATATTAAAATATAATAAAAATTATTAATTTAAAAAATTGAAAAAAATAAAATGAGGGACTTTTTAAACCTATTTCTCCAAACTCAAGGACTAAAAAGGTCCATTTTGAAAACATAGGGACCTTTTAAATCTATTTCTCAAAACTTAGGGACTAAAAAGGTCTATTTTGAAAACTCAGGGACCAAACACACCTATCCCTCAAAACTCAGGGACTAAAAAGGTATTTTTCCCAATATTTATTTATATTATACTATTTATGTTTATGCTTCTTGGAAAAATTTAAAGATATATAGATTAAGTTTTTTTTCTTTAATCTATAAAAAGATGATGGCTTGAAAATAATAATTAAATAAAAATAGACTAAAATAGAAGTTCATTCATCGACAGTCATGAATAAAATAATATTTTCATAAACTACTTGAAATAAAAATCATATTGCCTAGGGGGGGAAAAAAGGAAAAGAAAGGGCAAGTCTGTCCAGTTTAGCATGCAATTATTGGCATTGTCATAATTAGTCTTGGTAATAAAGTGTTAAAGAAGGAAGGGGAAGGGGGCCTCTTGACTCTTTGAGGTGTGGATTTTAAATGGACAACTGCTTTTTGATCATATTTCAAAGGCCTTTTCCCTCTTAACAGAGCAAATTACAAAAAGAAAGAAAAGCTTTTTCCTTTTGCTTCATCACTCTTATCCCTTGTGAAATGAAAGGAATATTTTTAGCTCAACGCTTCCAGAAGATGGAAAGATCTCTTCCCCTCTCCCTTCAATTATTGCTCCCTAATCTTTTAGATTTTAGATTTATTCAATTCAATTCAACTAAAAGAACTTTCCATTCTCAAACAACATCAACTCAAATAAGTTATTAATGTAATACATTTGGAAACCCACATTTTAGTTTACAAATAAATTTAAGTTTGCCCAAAAAGAGTGATGCATTTAATGCATCCACCAAGGCTGCAGCAGTATCATTTAAGCAGTGGACCTGTTGTTTGATAGGATCAAGTTGCTCTTTCTATTCCTCTTCTTCTTGCCTCATGTGTGTGGGACATCTACATTCATGGTGCCAATTTATAGGGCATTTGTTTTAAAATTCTGTTCTCTAATCATTACTTGTTTTATTTTACTCTTCGAAAATGTACAATATTTCTGCTTGGCCTAGTTTATTTTGGAGCCCATTTGAAAACCAAGCATGTAACAAAATATTCCACCCCACCACCCAAGCTTAATATCTTTTATAGAGCCAATAGAAAAAGTGAACATGTGTTGTGTCAACACATGTAAATGACATGTACCTTCGGTCAAGAGGTTTGAGGTTCAAATCATCTCCCATCTCTCAGAAGGTTGTTGAACTCTAAAAAAAAAAAAAAAAAAAAAAAAAAAACCTCTACCACCTCTACAAAGCCATAGATTTAAGTAATTAATAAGTGATGTCATTCATGTCCATTTGATATATCATAAAACCTTATCTCGTAAGCATACACATGTGAATGTTAATAGGGGAAAAAAACATTTGCCTCATGAGCATATAAGTTTAAGTGGATCGTCCAATTCTTCATCTTCTACATAAAATCTAAGTTAGCCATCTACTAAGTTGGAGAATTGTAGTATTCATTCCCCTTCTATTTCCTAACGCATTACCTAAGTATTACTCAACCCCCCCCCCCCCCCCCTCCCTAAATAACAAAAAAATCAATAGTTTTCTACTTGACTTTTCTCTGTTTTCCTGGATACATTATTATATACTTGTAGATTTAGGTTAATGGCACAGTGATACACGTAGTTAAGGTAGTTGAGCGGTAGTTGAGCTTTATATGTACGTCCGCAACTGTTTGGTTCTCTTATAGGTTGGCAGAGACAAATTTCACCTCAATATCCAATCATCTTCATATTGGTCTTGAGGATAAGCCTGGAGACAACCCATTTGCCACTCTCTTCTTCTTATAATTAGCAACACTACAGTGTGGACATATGTATTCTAATCCATCAGTTTTTGCATAATCCTGCAAAAAGCATGCACAATGCATCATTATGGTTCAAGTAGACACTCAACTCTCTCATCCCACATTTTCCTACCTTGTGAAAATAACAAGGAGATCTTAAGTTTGCATGTTCAAAGGAATTTTGCCTTGTCCTAATTCTTTTCACACAGTTTGTACTTTTATTCAACTGTGTCACCGAGATGTTTGGGAGTGATTTTAAAAAGGTTAAAATCACTTTTGGCATATTCAAAATCACTAATAAACACGTCTTTAATAATTAAAATCAATTTTAACGGTATGAAAATCACATTTAAAAGTGTAAAATCAAACATGAAATTGATTTTGAATAATTAAAAGTATGTTTCGGGATGATTCTGAACATGACAAAAGTGATTTTAGCCATTTTGAAATCACTCCCAAACATGCATGTAGTAGGATGAGGAAGTTACCTTAAATGCGCCGAGACCCTGCCTTCTGTCACAACCAAAGTGGGCCCACTCGCCACAAACGCCACAGTTCACCCAGTCCCCTGCTGCACTACTGTTAAAGCAATCCAACAGTTCAGTGTAAGCCAACATAAGAAGTCTATCTAGTTTAACATTAGGGAAGAGAGAAAGATGGAGCCAGTGCAGAATGTTGCCTCCTAAGCCAAGTATTGCAATGCCAGTGAAATATGTGAGAAGAGAATGAAATGGAAGTGCACAAACCTGTGACACAAGAGGCAACATTCACCATCTACATCTTCATGTGCCAATTCATACTCGAGGAGATAAGTCTCGTAATGTCTTTTAAGCGTGTTTCCAACACCCTGCAGGAGAATTAGTTTTTATTTTCCATCACCACATAAATCTTCTTTAACTCTTCTTATGAGCATCAAGAAACAACATTCCTTTTAGTTGTTAACTTGTTATACATATAAAACATTCTAGATATTCAAGAATAAACGGTTACACCAAACTAAATGATCATCAGGACTCAGGAGAAGAATTATGTTGTTAGATATGAAAGCCATACAGTCATTCTATTGGTCATGGTGTAATTGCGCATCTTTGAGAAGATCTGTCCTTTCCAGTTAATGCCATTTCCAACACGAAAGCCGCCTCTTGAAACCACCTGATCAGAAGCATCCATTCAGGACTGGTCCAATTAGAGTCCAGTACAGTCTATATATCCATGATCCTAACTGAGAGGAAGGAGCTTACCTCCTTGTACAGGTTGTAAAGGTCAAGACGCTTTCCATTGAGTATTGCATCTGGAAACTCAGCTAGCCCACCCGGAGGAATAAGTCGATTATGACCTCGAAGAGCAAGAAACTGTAGCAAATCCTTCAAAAATTCCTCCTACATGAGAATAAGGGAAAAATTTTTAGTTCAAGAGGCTAAACAAGAAGCATATTGTCTAAACTTTGGATTAAAGAAGATTGAACACATGCTTCAGGTTTAAAATTAATTGGAAATCAATTTAAATTTTCAGGTCGAACACCTGAATATTAGCAATTAGATGAAACTACTCTAAAGTTTGACGTCCTGAACATTCTCTAAGCACAAGACTAGAACTTCTCAACATTCTAAAAGTGCACATTTTTTTGGAGCAGTAGTTCCAAAGAGATGCAATTACCTCAAAGCAAGCCTGTATAGGGCTTCTGCCACAACCATGCTTCTTCAAAGGTAGTGGATTCATGGGAATAACTGGTTTATATTGAGATGCACTTGGAAACATTTTTTGTTGCGAAACTGAAGCTGAACCTACAGTAACATGCTTTGTGGGATTAATAGAAGGAACACTAGCTTTAACCAGGCCTCCATTGTGCCCACCTGTCTCAGCTATTCCACGAAAAGATATCATTTTATGGCGATTAACATGAGGAATGGGCCTCATTGCAGCAATTTTCATTCCTCTCCTTCTTGGGAGTGGAAACATGGGAGTGCTAAAACCATTCCTTGATCCTACTTCCATGTTCTCACCACCTATTCTGCTACCAGACAAAAACTTCAGATGTCCAATAACATCATGAGAAACATGGCTAGTATCTTTCATATTTTTCAACCTCTTCCTAGGAGCAGGTGGCTTCAACCAGCTAGGGAGTGTGCTATCAGTTAAATTGCTCAGAAATGAATCTTTTTCCTTCCTTGAACAGAAGAAAAGTAGGCGTTCAGCATCATCCTTCTCAAAAGAAGCAACAGATAAACCCTGAATGCTGGCAATGCCTAGTCCCACTAAACTTCGATAAGAAACATCAGGGGCTAACTGCCTCAAAATCTGCAAAACAGCCATGGACAAGCACCTACTCATCAGATTATATCATTATAAGAACTAGAGCACAATCATCACTAAAGGAATAGGAGATATTGCTTCATAGATCTTCAGTTCTGATTCCCTAACACTGGAAACAGCTAGATATCAGTAAACACTAATTTCTTTATATTCCATAAGCAAGCTCCAAACCAGGAGAAACAAATTCACAGAAATCAGTACATTGCATTTAAGGCTAGATAGAAGATAGGCCATTCTTCATTCTCAGGTGAAACAATACGTTATCTGTTCAAGAGTGTACAGATTCTAGACCAGAATATAGAATTAGAAATACAACCTCATAAAAGAAGATGAAGAGAAGTGATTGGACAACCTGAGATGCCCATGAAGGGACCTTCATGCTAACTTCAAAAACTGTTGCCCCACAAGCAATTGAAACTGATTTCCGTGGCTCAGATAGATGTTTGCTTCCTTCATCGTCTATTAGTGTCTGCACTAGTTCGCCTCTTTCTATAATCTCATTCTTTATATAATTTTCAAATAGCTGAATACAAATCAGTTAGAAGTTATATAAGATCTGAGAGCTGCACAACTAGATGAGAACCTAACCAGAGAGCTTCAGCAATACCTGATCATCGAAACAAGCTTGAGCACTGCCTGACACCAGTAGTGAGACGTGGGCAAAACTGCATGTTGATATATCACAGCGCATGGTCACAACACCATTAGAGAGTGTTCCTGCCTGAAGAGGTGGAGGAGGGGCACTGTCCACATCAGATGAATTAATACAATTGACAGCCAATTTAAAATATGGAGCTTACAACTGCATTCAGAGGTCAGAAGATTTTTGTAGTGGTTAAATTCATAAAAACACTGGCAACAAAAAGAAAATTAGCCCTCAAGGCTATATCTCAATCAACCATTAGGCAGGTGATGCGATCAATTTTAAAATTCCAAAGCCAAATTAAAATATTACTAGCCCGCTTAAAGTAACTAGGAAATAAATATCAGAACAATACTTTTGGAAACCAACACACCTGAACTTGCCGTGAAGTTTGCTCCCTCGAATCTAAAACACAAAAATAGAAAAAAAAAATGTAAAATGTAAAATGTAAGAAGAAAACTCTTACTCCTATTATTTAGAAACTAAAACAAGCCCTGAAGAGAACTCTTGCAAGCATAAGTATTGCCCTGAGAGCACAATCTTATTTAATTATTTGTTAGCTTGCTTAAACGCTTGCTGTGGGAAGGTTGGTCAGTGACCACCTTCGATGAAAACTCTTTCAAATCAGGAAGTAAGATTGTCAATTAGAAATATAAGTCCTAGCAACAATGCATTTTCCCTACTTACTTCAATGTCCAAGAGGGTGTTAAGACCATCCTCCAGAGCTCCTAATACATAAGCATCCTAAAAAGAGGAAAATAAGTCTACAAGTTATGCCATATAGGACATTAGAAGGATACTAGTTTGCACATTCATGCATTTAACTGAGTGAAATTTAGCATAGAAAATTAGAAGTATACACCTGGTCCTGCTTACCAATGAGCCTGGTTCTCCACAGACAAGAAATCTCATTTCCACATCATTATCAAGTACGCTCACTGAAGGAATTTCCAATGAACTTTCTTCATCATCATCGACCTCTTTCTCTAGGGCTAAGGGTTCAACATTTATTTTCAAACGTTCCCCTAGAAGATGTGGTCCCAGATCTTCACTAACTTCTTTATGACTACTCTCAGGAAAAACAAGGCAGTTTCCTGAGCAATACATCCTAAATGAAGCATATGCAAGTTGAAATGCATCCCATGTATGAGCAGATGAACTGCAATTCACATAGAAAAATAGGTTCAATTATCCTTTACTTTCCACCTATACCACAGCCTCCATTGGAATAACTGATTAATCTGCATATTCATACTAATGGAGTACCTCTGAAGAACCGAAAGGAATGCATTACGGAAATGACATGCTGCATAACAAGAAAATGTGCTTCTCCAATATATGACATAAGGAATACCCTGAAAACAAATAAGCAACCAGTTAACCAAAATATCTTCTTCTATTCTCTTTGTTTATGAAAATAGCTCATACTTCAAACAAGCACATCAGAAATGCTCAAATCCTAAAAATTGTCAATGGCAGTAAACACTGAAGGTAGATATGGGAACTAATTAAAATTCACCTTGGAGTGAAGTGCATCAGCTACTTCATCTCCATTTGCTATTTCCAAATATACCTGAAGATTCACATGCCAAACTCATTAGTAAAAATTGGAGTGAAACGTTAAGGACTTAACACGTTCTGGTTATCAGAAACCAGCGTGTTTCAACCAAAACCATGAAAACTATTTATGAGCTTAGTGGAATTTCACAGACCACACACTGAATTCACCATCCAAATTTTATGTAAGCTGATAGGATAACTCAACCGCCTGACGTTTTTCCAGTGTCGAATTAAAACAATAATAATCCCACCATATAGGTGCAAAACACACGGTTACAAAAGGGTGAAAACAAACATGGAACTAAAAACTCAAAATAGTAAAAATTTGTTATTTGTTTCCTTTTAGGATTACATAATTGTGCAAGAAAATATGAACTAGAAATTCAAAAAGGATGTAGAACATACAGTGGTGGGCAACGGAGAACTAAAGAGCCCACTTATCGCCTCTACGGTGGACAGATCAACACCTCCCCATACTAAAGAACCAACTTCATCATTCTGAAGCCGTTCCCCTTGTAAGTAAACAATGTTTGGTTTATACGATTCAATAATTCTACAAAACTCATCTTTGCTAGGATTGGACAAAACCTGGACCTGCAAATACATGTCACAAAGAATAATTACAACATAGCAGAGTATTAACAGGATAGTTGCAGGAAAATACAGGCTAACATTCATCATAGAGAAACGATAATAAGATAAAAAAAAAAACTCCGAACCTCCAAACGCCCAGAAGAAGTTAATTGTGGGAAGGGATATCTCAGCTGATCCTCTGGATTTTCATTCTTACATTTATCTTCAGGAACACTGCCGCAGGGAATTGCAAGAAGCCTACAAGTATATCTAGCAGGAACTTGTGAATGAAACACCATTGGAGGCATATAAGAGCAATGGAGCCTCTCTAGAAGTGTATTCTCTCCAGATTCTTACAGGAGAGTCGAAATCCAAAACTTCCAGTGAGTTTAAAATCCTTGCCTCTAGCATCAACTCATAATTTAAAACCCACTGTCTCCCAAAGAGTTAACTGAAACCTAATGGACTTTGAGAGATATGAAGGAATGCTAGCTCTCCATTAGCTAAATAGGCTTAGAATCTTTTAACAGACTCCTTCACAAATATGAACACACAATCGGTTCACAAGTCAATAGAGACCCAGAGAGAAGAATGAATTACAAAAACAAAAAAAAAAAAGAAACCAGTCTTCTTCTGCCGATGGGCTCCGAATGCGAAAAGAGCCCTCGGAATTCAACCTTCAAAGAGTTCAAATTGAGAGAAGAACATGAAAATCTGAGAAAGTAACTAATGGCAAAGAAAGAATCAACGAAGGAAAGTAAACAACCCAGAAGATGAAATTAGGCGAACTCACCGAGTCGAGGAAGAAAGATCGAGCTTCGAATGGAAAAAAGAATCAGGAAAATCGAAAACCCTAAGTAGTCCGTAGCTTAAAAAATCAACATTCGAGTCCACCAACGAGGAGAAGAGAATCCTTTACGCCCTTAAATTCACATCATATCTTTAAAATTAAAAATCCAAAAATAATTAGAAACAAAAAGGAAAGGTATATTGTCCATCTCGCCTAGCCCTCTCTCTATATTTCACGAAAAACAGAAATTCAAAACGCTCACAGTCACCAGAATTATTAAAAAATAATTCCCATCTATTGATAAGTGGGTGTCAGATAAATACATCCAATTCCGGCATTTCCAAGTTGAGGTCAAACACAGCAAAAAAACGCGAAATTTTGAGCGGAAAAAAACACCCAACATGAGGGATTAATTAAAGGCCCTTTGATGAACTGATTGATAAAGTAAGAAAGCTAATTCCAAAACCCCAAAAAGAAAATTAAATTAAAAAAAAAAAAAAAAAAGGCAAAAGACCGTAGTGTGTGTATTTGAAAAGTACCTTACGTTGATTAAAACAAGTAACTGATTTCTTTACTTTTCTTAAAGATTTTTGAACAAACCAATCGTACGGTCTAACCCACGAGGCCAAGAATTTCGACCACTGCCTTTAACATTCGAATTTATGAACGCGCCACTGTGTTCTTGCTCCGATGAAGATCCACACAAAAAAGCCAAAGCTTCCTTCTTTCTAATATGTTTTTTTATTTGGGTTTTCTCTTCTGTGATGTTGCTCTTGTTTCAGGTTGTTATGTCAGCAAATTTCCTGTTCTTTCTGCTTGCAAGGAGCTGAAACCTAACAGAAGAAGCCAGTGGCGGACTTAGCTGAATGCTTCTTCTTTTGTCCTGTTTCCAAGAGTTCAGTACTCAAAACTTCTTTTTCTTCAAATCCCATCTCGATTTATACCATTCGTAGTTAATAAGATCGTGCATGAATTGATTCGTATGCGTCAAGATCTCTGCAAATTAGTGAATACGCATGGAACACTGTGCCAAAGGTGGTTGGTCTGTCACATTCGAGTTCGCAGACAAGTTGCAGACTAAGGTACACTTCTATGCCAATGAATACCTAACCATACTTATATACACACATATACACAATGACCAACATAAGAACCACTGCTTTCTGTAGAAAAAAATGACTCCAAAATCTGAGATTGAAGAGGTTTGACAATTCAAATACTGAGGAACCAGATGAGACTGACTAAGTTACTCTAGAGGAAATCCGGACGACTTAAAATTTGAATCATAATCATTCAAGAAGTTTCAAGCATATGTTGAGATCAACTTCTCCTCTCATGCATTCATAAACATTTGACTATAATGATGATCTTCGTGTTAAACTGTTCATAATCGAACAGTTTCACCTAAAAATCCAAAAACTTTCTAGGATTATTTTTCAGATTTAACCTCTCGCTCCACTCTTACCGAAGTAATATACAAGATCAGATCATCAGAGTTTCTTTACTTCTATTTCTAACTTGTGGAGTTCTTGAGTTGCATTCTTTGATGTCACCAATATCTTTTAACACTCCAGATCAAACCTGGGAGCAGAATTGTGATATCCAGTGTAGTTTTTACAATTAAATTATAATGACACTTTTTGTTTTTGTTTTTGGATCTTGGCAGGTACCTGATGGGGAAGTTATCAAAGAAGCTTCTGAATGAGCAATTATTCTCTCTAATTGGATTACACTGTCAGTGTAAGATACCCGTATCTAGATCCCAACTACTCAATAATGCACAAGCCAAATATCTTGAGGATAACGTTAGTACATTATCCACAACATGTGTTTTTTCAGCCTTACATCATTATCACACACAACACAGAAAGAAATGCGATGGACGAACAAGAAGAAAATCACTCTTATCCAAAAATTTAAAGGGAGTTAAGCTCAAAGAGCTTCAAAATTTACAGCTTTTTCTTTTCCTGATACAACTTCGATCTGGCGATGAATCAACTAAGATCCAACTTTGTTTTTTTTTTTTTCTTTTATTGCTAAAAGCTAATAACCATTTTAATTTACAAGAGAAAGAAACTATGAAACAACTGGTCGAATTCTCGCATGGGGAAGCCGGCTATGTTGCCGCCGGAGATCCTCTAAGAGGAGGCGAGTTTCACTCGGTTCATTTTTATGGCATTGCCTGAAAGATGCCAGTATTTTCCTGGTGGAAGCTTCTAATTCTTTCTTTTCATCAATATCAATCTGCTCGTTCCGACACTTTATACTGCAATAACCTTGATCTCCCCTGTTAACAGGACCAAATACCATCAACAAACTGAACTAGAATTGGAAAAAGCACTTCAGTTCGAATGCTCTTGAATGAAACAGCTCAAAGGAAGAACAAAATAAAGGTAAATTCTTCTCCAAATTCCACGATGAATTGCAAGAAAAAGTTAAGCTTTAGAGAATCCTGCTGATTAAGAAAAAGTTTCAAGTACCTGTACATGTAAATATCTTCCTGGGGGTCGAGATTCTTGTGGCATAGAAAACATGTTTTGAGAAAACATGGGTTGTTATTAGAATTGGTTGGAGTGGAACCAATTAGTGAAGGAGCAAGTTTTCTGGATTGTTTAACCACTAGATTTGGCTCTGGTGATCGATGATCTACAAGGATTCCCAACCCAACAGCCTTCAAATTGCTGGAATTTTTATTCTCTCTCAGCTTACAATTATTTCTCTCCTTCATCTTGAAGGGACTCCCCAATTTAGGAAGCATTTCAAAGGCTAGAATTGAATAAAGAGAGAGAGAGAGAAAGGGAAAATTATGAGAATGTGAAGGAATTGGATATGGCAGATATATAGAAAACTAATATCCACAAACAAAAAGAAAAAAAGAAAAAAGAGTAAAGGGTAGTGAGTGAAGCAGAAAAAAGAATAATAAATATTAAACGACATGGTTCACTACCCGACATCTGGTTTCCACCATGATGATTTTTCCTACAGAAGAAAAGCTGTATGTTTGTTATTAAAAAAATGAAAACGTGGAAAATGAGAAAAGGACACTTATTATTGTGGTTAAAAATTAATTTATTTTTTCTTTTGGACTGACGTTTCTTTTTGTGATATGCTATGAAGATTGGACGGTGATAGCTCAGAAACCTTGCTGTTCATCCTGTGTTCTCTGTTACTTGCTAACTCTCTGTCAAAGCAAGCATAGGTAACGGTGATTAGCATGTATCTCCAACCAAAGAGATCAGAAGTTTGAATCCTCTCATCTCCAAATGTTATTGAACTAAAAAAAAAAAAAAAAAAACTTCTCTTCCTCTATTTTTCACACTTTTTCTCAACTGTGATTTTTTTTTTTGAAAAAATACCTTTTTGGTCCACGTGTTTCGAGTAATATGTGCGTTTGATCTCTAAGTTTTCAAAATAGACTTTTTTAGTCCCTAATTTTTAAGAAATAAGTTTAAAAGGTCCCTAAGTTTTCAAAAGTGACCTTTTTAGTCCTTGAATTTTGAGAAATGGGTTGGTCTCTCATGTTATTTTTTCAACTTTTTAAAATTAATATTTTTTATTTATTTTTTTTAATATTGAATGGCTGTTTAAATTAAAAAAAAAATTTAATTTAAACATTTTGAAAAAAAAATATGAGGGGCATTGTAAGCCTATTTCTCAAAACTCATGGACCAATGAGGTTCATTTTGAAAACTTAGGGACCTTTTAAATCTATTTCTCAAAATTCATGGACTAAAAAAGTCTATTTTGAAAACTCAAGGACTAAACGTCCCTATTCCTCCAAACTCAAGGACCAAAAAGGTATTTTTTTCCTTTTTTTTATAAAATAAGTAAAAACTTATTATTTTTTATTATTACTATTTTAGTTTGATAATATGGCAAGAATTTGAAGAAGTAACTTTTAGAACAAATATGCCAACAAGAGCATAGCTCAACTGGCATAAAGTTGTACTGATGACCACGAGATCTGTGGTTCGAATCCTCCCACTCCACATATTGTCAAAAAAAAAAAAAAAAAACTTTTAGAACAAATATATAATGCCTCAAACAATTAAGTTATAAAGACTTGTTTGCTTGGATGAATTTTTTATCCCAAATTTTATACTTTTAAATTTGCTAGATTTCTTGTTCCTCAACTTTGCTTACTACTTTATTTATTATTATTTTTTTTTTTTTGAAAAGTACTACTTTATTTTCATTTATGTACTCCTTTTAGAATAAATTTTGAATATCATTATTTTTTTGTACAATTTAGACTCGAACTAAGACTAATTTGAATATAGTTTAGTAAATAGAATATTTATTATGTTTTTTTATAAAACTGAAAATTCCCACCTTTATTGAATCCAAAAGAAAATGATTTTCAACTCTATACAACACAAACCCAACTTATTGAATTTATTTTTGAAAATTTCTAAAACTAAACATGTCTCAAGAACTTAAAAAATAAATAAATAAACATTAACCACTTTTTTAAAATAATAAATAAATACAGTGCAAAGTATCCTTGAAAGACCCACCTGCCCGCCCGCCTGCCCACCCACTCACTTGTATAAACAAAATTACGAATTACTAACAAATAATTCTAAGTAAACGTCCTTTTCAGGAAAGAAATTAAAATAATAATAATAATAAGTAAACGTGTTTATTAATGATTAAATATCTCTAATTTATTCCTTTTCCTTTCAACCATCCTTTTTTACATCAACGGGTCAATTTAGTATCACTCGTTTATTCTGGTTGTTTGCCCCATGTTTTTTCATTACTTTTTCCATTTTTCTTTGTTTCTCCTAAAAAAAAATATAGAATGTGTTTAGAAATTAATTTTTTGTTTCTTTTTAACTAAAAAATGAAAATAAAATTTAAAAGTTTCTTCTTTTTTCCTTTATAATTACAAAGGGATGCATACTTAAAAAATAATAATAATAATAATAATAATAATAATTGATCAATGAAGTAGACTTTTGATTTCAGTAGTTGTGTGCTTAAATAAATTCCAATATTAAGAAACCTATCGAAAAGTAAATTAGAGTATAATTGAACTAGTTAAGATATTAGTAATCTAATTTTTTTTTTTTTTTTTTATTGTGTGTGTAATAAATTTTTTAGCTTTAAATTTTGTTTCTTCTTGGTGCTTGACCTATTCAATTTTAAAATTCACTAGCATATTAGACACAAAATTGAAAGTTTGACGTCCTATTATACACAAAATTCAAATTTATGTCTAGTACATTTGTTAAATTTAAAAAATGTTGAATATGTCAGTGACTCCTTAAACACAAAATTGAAAGTTTCAATACCTATTAGACAAAAGTATGAAAATTCAAGGACTAAACTTTTAATTTAACATATGAAATATTATCTAATGAATCTGCTACTAAAAACATAGAAACATGATATGAGAACAAAAACTTTATCGAACATGTCGTAAATTATCTTTCCACGAGCAATTTGGCTCAACAGTGGAACCACTTGTTATTTAACTTATGATACCTTATTCCC
This sequence comes from Luffa aegyptiaca, assembly GCA_017139565.1. Lineage (NCBI taxonomy): Eukaryota > Viridiplantae > Streptophyta > Magnoliopsida > Cucurbitales > Cucurbitaceae > Luffa > Luffa aegyptiaca. Next base: position 538,547 of record CM029399.1, on the reverse strand, counting down.
CTCTCAATGAATGTCAGTCTCAATGAATCTTAACAAATACGAAACAGAATTCAATGTTCATCACAGAATTGAAGTATCAAATTATTGATCTCCAAAGTGTATTTGGATTGAAAGTAATCAAACCTCATGGATGGTTTAGAGCATATAAGCCATTTAAGAATCTTTAAGTTTGGAAGTGTTTTTGCATTTGATTCTCAATAGAGACTAGATGAGATAGAATATGAAAAAATGACCATAAAAGCATTGGAACCTGAATTGTTGAGAAATTGAAAAGGAGTGAAAAGATTCCTTGAAAACTGTTAAATTTCATTCTTAACGATTCAAAATCATCCTCGCATTATGTCAAATTTTGTTTTTTAGTTCAATAATTCGAAGGGTTGGAATTCCATCATTTATCTTTTAGAAATTAGAATAGATGTATAATATACTATCATTAAGTTATGTTTAAGTGTTTTTTTTAAAGAAAAAACAAAGTTATGTTTAAGTTGATATAAATTAGTTGTTGCTATAAGTAGTTCAACTTTTGCTATTAAACTTATCAAAATTACTTTAGCCAATTTTGAGTAGGGATGTTCATTTGCCTCGCGGGGCCGGGGCCCCGTGGGGACTCGCCCCTAATGGGGCGGGGAATCCCCGTTTAGGCGGGGAATGGGGAAGAGAGTGGGGGGAAAAAATTCCCCGCGAACTAAATGGGGACGGGGACGGGGAATGCATTCCCCATCCCCGTTCCCCGTTCCCCGTTCCCCGTTCCCCATCCCGTTTAATTTTTTATTACTATTTATTATTATTATTATTATTATTATTATTATTATTATTATTATTATTTCTCTTTATATATTAATTTAAAGTTTTATGGTTAATAATTTAAAAAATTAGATATGTTTGAATTATATGGTTTAAACATTTGAATAGATAATTTGATATGAAATCGTATTTTGTTTCTATTATGAGATTTAAAAGTTCTATCTTTAAATAAGTATTTTTTTAAAAAAAAAAATTAACTATTTGAGGATTTCGTGTGAATAATTAACTATCTAATTAAAAGTTAATGGACATTTCCCATGAAAAATTAACTATTTGAAAATTTATCAAAGAAATTAGTTGATTCAACTAAGATAAAAAGAAAAAAGAAAAAAAAAAACTAAATGGGGAACAATTCCCCGCGGGAACCCGATCCCCGCAAATTTCCCGTGGGGAATCCCCGCCCCATTCCCCTTGAAATTTAACGGGGAATTTCACGGGGATGGGGATTGAAATGGGAGGCGAGGAAGCCATCCCCGTCCCCGCCCCGTCCCGTGGACATCCCTAATTTTGAGTTCCAAATGTATATTTCAATTAATATTAATATGATTGGACTTCTTGATGTTGAAATTATTTATTTTTCCATAAAATAAATTGAAAACCAAAGGAATAAAGTTCAACCAAATTTCCATCTTTTCTTGCTCTTATAATTCACCTAAATAGAGAATAAATAAAGAGAGTATATTTATGTGAGTATGAGCACATTATGCTTTCTTTTTTAATCATAAGAATTAGTTTACTAATTGGCTATGTCTAAACATAAGAATTGAGAACCAGCAGCATGCTTTGCTAGAATACATTCCAATTTCACCTTTTGCCTTTTTGGTTGGAGATTTTGAGAGAATATTAAACATATATATATATTCCAATTTCCTACCAAAATCTTCTCTCCCTCAAATATATATTAATATTCTCTTTGAATTCCACTCAATCTTGTTTTAAAAGACCCAATAGAATGAGTTTGTTTCTAATTCATGGAAAAAGCTTTAATTTTATTAGTTTTTTTATTTATTTATTATACTCATTAATTTGGAAGGATATTGGAATTTTCAAAGATACATCAAATATAGAGAGAGAGAGGTATTGATTTAATCTATTTTAAGTTACTTTATTTTTTTTCAAAAAAAAAATCATTGGAAGACAATGCATGTATTCCCCAAAATGAAAAACAGACTTCAAAAATTCTAAGCAAAGTAATTCTATATCTCTACTCCATGCATTTACATTAAAATAATACAATCACAAAACTAGTAGTGGGGCTTCTGTGCATAATGAAATTCCAATTTGCAACATAGTATTTATCCTTCTAAAGCAATTGAGATTCTGTTATTCTCATCCATCATATTAACTTATTCAAACTAAAAATGCATTCTCATTCTTCAAGACTAGTTCTTTCTCCCTTCCAAATTATAAATATATTGTATGTGTGTCAACTTTCAATTCAGAACCAGACATAGAAAACTTCCCTCTTTCTCTCTCTTCCTTTCCCTTCATCTTCTTAATACATGGCTAAGGTTACTGGAAATGGTCTTTACTTTATAAGGTGGTGTCTTCTCAGGCTGGTTTTATTTACTTCTTGCTACTTTCCTTCTTCATGTAGGTTTAATTTCATGTTCTAGCCTAATTTAACAATGCAATAGCAGGCGACTGAACTCTTCGGTTGCAGCCGAGCAACTTAAGGCACAAACAACTGCGTCGATGGTGGTGAGGAAGGTGAAGGCAACCTTGGAAACAAGCGGTCGGGATGATATTATGGCAGCTGAACAGAAGGAGACATTTTGGATGAAAGATCCCAAGAGTGGAAACTGGATTCCTGAGAGTCACTTTGAAGAGATTGATGTGGCTAAATTGAGGGAGAAACTGCTGCCTAAAACTAAGAAGCTGCACTCAAACAAGTGAAAGCTTCACTATGTGCATGAATAAAATTTTCACCTTTATCTATCTTAACCATGCTACTAAATGTCACTTGCTGCAAAAACTATTTTGCACAACTTTTTCTTTCTCTCTCTGTCACTTCTGTCAGTTTCAAGTCTTGTATGAATCCTCTCTCTAGTTTACTTGCGAAGATTTTGATGGACGAAAGAAGGAAATCTGAATCTCATCAAGTTTGTCGATGAAAGCAAACCACCAGATCGGTAGTTGCACAGGTCAAATCTGATGAGTTGGAATATGCAAATTAGTAAATATGTACAATGATCAACTCTAATATGGACAAACATCTCAATGGATATTTATCTCAACGATTTTTTTGGGGGTTATAATTTTATTAGAAGGGACCACCCTAATGACATTCCTATCACTCCGGTTCCTTCTAATGAGAGAAAGAGAGAGGGAAAGAGATAACATTCTCTTTCTTGAGAAGGGACCATCCTACTTTGCTAAAAAAGAAAAATGGGGACCATCCAAGTGACAATTCGTATCATTTCCAATTCCTTCAATTGAGGGAGGGAGAGACACGACATATATATATGTGAAATGTACGTATATACACACACATATATAAACAATATTGGTGGAGAAAGGGAACTCTTATGAATTGTTATTGAGAAACTGGACTATACTATAAATATGTTATAGTACAATAATTTGAGTATGTTGATAGCTCAACTAGTTAAGGCGTATACGCTCGACCAAAAGGTTAGAGGTTTGAATCTCCCACCCCACATTTTGTTGAACTCAAAAGACGACGTTACCGCAGAACATAACACACACTGTTTTTTAGAAGGCATATAATTTCTCATGTATGAGCAGGTGTGCAGAAAGTTCACATGCCAAAAACTAGAATACGTTTGGAACAATGGATACAAACAAAATTGTTTCTAGAGTTAAAGCATCCACATTCCACGCTCGAGGTTGTTATAAGATAACGGAGGGTTGTTTCTGAATTGTAACTATATGGTGCAAAATATCAAACACTGCATGTTCGAGTTTGACTATAAATATAGTTGGATGAGCTCGTCACTCACCACAGATGGAGAGAGAACGCCCAAATCTGTAAAAAGAAGAGTAAGGTATTGAGGAGGAGTATAATCTCGAGCAGATTTTTCAACTTCAACCTTAGATGGGATAGGAACCCCAAAATCAATGGGACGTAGAGCAGGGGCCATGTCTTTCTGATCCAATGGGTAGAGTCGAGCAAACTGCAAAAATAATTGCAAGTCAGTTTTTTTTTTTTTTCCAGTAACTATAATCACAAAGTGGTAAAAGGTATATAAATTATCAAACGAAGGCAAGTAGATGAGGGCAAACCTTATAACTCTCAGCAGCCACATACACCGGTTTGTTCATGCTATGTGCCACTAATGCAATTTGATACGTGCCCATCATGTTGATTATACCTCCACTTTCAACCACTCCATCAGCCCCAACTAGAACCATATCAACCTCATCCATCGTATATGCTACTGCTGAATCAATTAGGAGCTTTACAGGAACGTCAAGTTTAGCTAGCTCGTTGGATAAGCGCAAACCTGTCCTGTCTGGTCTTCCTTCTGCATATTTTAGCATTGAATATCAACAAATATAAAAGCTAGACAGGATTGAAAAATCACTGGTTTCTCTGTTGCACTAAAGTTCATCAAACTGTTAGGCCAGTGTATTGGAGAAAGGGAAAAAAGGGAGAATAACTTCTCTTTAGTTAGTTGGCTAGACTGAGTACTTACTATAATAAGTTAGTTTTGTCATTCATGTATCTGCTGTGAGTGAGTTAGTTTCTTTTTTAAAAAAAGGCTCATATTATAATAAGTTAGTTTTGAAAATCGCGGCTGATTTGTACTGGGGCCTATGAGTGCTTAGTGTATCGTTATCCCCACATTCAGAAGATAGAAAGGTTGGCACATGAAATATTTCCAACAGGTATAATTGACCTTAGTGCTAGCCTTTTTCCTTTATCCAGTCTTCTCTTATTGTACGCAAATGGCACTTTGCCAGACTAAATTTAGTTGACATCGTGGATAAGGATCTGACAGTGCATCTTTACCTCAGGCACTTTTCCTCCATCCACAGCTTCAGCAATGTTGTGCCACCGCTAAGGAGTGTCCTTGTCATATAAAGCCAACACCTTCTTGAACTCTTTCTTTTGCTTGCTTCTCCAAGAGGAAGACACCGAGCTTTAGTTCCATGAAGAAGTTAGAGAGTTGACGCCATTCTAATCCAACCTTCTTAGTTAAAAAGAAAAACTAAAGCTGATTTGGAGTCTCATGAGACTCATCTAGCCTAAGTTGGATGCCAGCCTCAAAAAGTGTCAATTTGCTGATAGACGATTGGAGCATTTGGGACATTGGATATCCTTAGAAGGGGAGGCAAATTCGAGTAAGATAGAAACCACATTGTGACACTCAATTCCAAAGACAGTAAAGGAATTACAGAGTATCCTAGGCCTCTCCAATTACTACTATCAGTTGCAGCAAAGTATGGTGCCATTTCCTCTTTGTTGACCTGACAGCTAAAGAAGGATTTTTTTTTTTGGAATCCGAAGGCAAGCCAGGCATTTGAGAGATTTAAACAGGCTATGATCACTCTTGATATCAGCCTCATTGGATTTTTCTTTACTGATGTTCTAAAAATAGAAGCCTCCAATAAGGCTACCGATGCCCCCACCGTGTTGGGTTACTCAATCCGTCGTGCCAATACCATCATTAATCGATGCACAGGCTATTGTCCCCAAGCAGGTTGACAAAGATCCATATCTTGCCACAAAAAAGGGGGGGGGGGGGGGGATTGTTGTTGGACCTATATTCCTGGCACACAACATGGCGAACTCTTGGTTTAAAGGCAGGTTGGGTGATTCCTTGCTTCACCCCTTTCATACATCCTTCACTTCTGTACACTTTCCGCATCCAGTATTCTTGCAGAGAAAATTGTACGGGTAAGGAATGAAAGGGGATGTCAAAATATACATATCAGAATGAGAGGTTTTGCCAACAGAACAAGAAAATAGACCTATCCTCATCAAGCCTTTTGAATCTTCAAAATCAAATATGGGACCACATCAATAGATTTCATGAAGGGTTGTATAAATCTAATGGTCTTGATACCATTTCTGCCATCATGGACTGTTTCAGCAAGTATGCCTGTTCCGTTCCCCCATCACCCTTCTAGAGCCAAGACAAAATAAGCAACCTTTGTGAACGAGGTGGGCTTTTACGGATTTCCACAATCTCTTATATCCAATCATGATAAAGTTTTTTTGGTGGCAAAGCACTCGACACTGTCAAAGTTCCACATATCACACAGAACTGGAAAGCAAAAATAAATAAATAAATCTAAAGTGCTTTATTATGGCAAAACCCAATCAATACAACGTTGGTTATCATGGCCTAAATATTAAATATAACATGATATTGCACTCCTCAATTGGTACAATTCCATATCAATTATTCTAGAGTCGCATCTCTCCACCACATATCCATTGCAGTCGTCAAAGACTCCCAATTTCACCCTTGAGCAGCAATAGCAAGAACATGATCAACCTTGCAGGCCATCTCGCCAATGCGCAAGGTAAAATGAAAATATGACCCACCAACACCATACGAATGTTGAATATGTAGTTGGTGATGGGATATATTAAGAAAATCAACCCTACCATCTACATTCTTTGCTCAAAACATGAATGAAAATTCCTCTACCCACTACTTTGGCCCCCATCATATACCACATGTAGTTGGTGACATTGCACACCAGATTGGAACCACTTGCTGCCTCCATGCACCTGGTTTTTCATGTCTCACAACTTCTAATAGCTATAATCATCGGTGTTGTAGCGCAATCTCTCTTCCTCGTTTGAGGGCTGATTTGGAATTGATTGTAGAAGCTAAGAAAGTATTGGGAATTCAGGAAAACACAAATAACAATTCCTGGGAGCTACTTATCCTTCCTCCGAGCCATACTATGAAACTCTGGAGACCATTCAGCAACAATCTCCTAAATTTCACCTTGGGGACAAGGTGGTATTTTAACTCGCCAATTCTAGATGTCTATGAGACAAAGGATTGAAAAAGGAAATAACTCCACCCAAGGAGCAATTTGGCTAGGTTGAGTACAAACTTTGATAAGGAATAAGTTAGTTTTGTTCTGTCATTCAATTACTAAGTTAGCCAACTCACTCTGGCTACTTAATAAGTGTTTTGTGTTAGGGTTCTTTTGTAAATGTTTCTTTTGTTAATACACGGATCAATTGATACGAAAACCCTAGCGAATTGGAATTAAGAACTCTTTGGGTATTTGAACCCTTAATTCACCAAAGTTAAAACCCTCAATTCTATTCGATTTCAATCCCAAGGGAAGGATTAGATAAAGATTACCTTGATGATCGAAGACCAAGAGATAAGGAGAACTAATTCCTCACTCAAGGTTTGAACACTCCACAAGCAAGTTGATCAGACCTACCTGAATGTTCATGCTTGCAACTCTGAATTCAAGAATTGCAAAATGGGTTACGTTCACGCTACTATCAGAAGTTCGCACCCTCCAGAACCCAGCTTCAATTCTAATTTCATTAAATTTTAAATCACCCTGACTTCAATTCCAATTTCACAGGAAAAAAAAAATCCCTTCCACCGCTTACGCATCGATTCCAGTGAAAGTGATCTTCTCTTTTTTTTTTCCTTCGGCTAATAGACTACCGATTTAGTCTTTTTTTTTTTCCTCAATTGCACCTGCTGTTTTTTTTTCAATCTACTAATCATTCGCAAATTTAACTAGATCAAATTCAATAGAATTCAAACAAGAAATCAAAAACTAAGGCTCTAACGGATTCAATTGTAAGATGCAATTTTTAATAGAGAGGAGAAGAAAAAAAACACAATAGAACCCTAATTATGAACTAGACTCAACAATAAAAGGAAAGAAAAAAATGATATACCCAATCTAGAGCCTAAGCTCTGATACCAAATGATACGAAAACCCTAGCGAATTGGAATTAAGAACCCTTTGGGTATTTGAACCCTTAATTCACCAAAGCTAAAACCCTCAATTCTATTTGATTTCAATCCCAAGGGAAGGATTAGATAAAGATTACCTTGATGATCGAAGACCAAGAGGTAAGGAGAACTAATTCCTCACTCAAGGTTTGAACACTCCACAAGCAAGTTGATCAGACCTACCTGAATGTTCATGCTTGCAACTCTGAATTCAAGAATTGCAAAATGGGTGATGAGGCTCGGTCATCAAGAAAAGCGCAAAGGCTAAAAACTCAATTCATCGTAAAACTCTCCGTACAAACTAATGGCCAAGCTTTAAATAGCTTCCCAAAACCCTAACTACATGCCACATCATTGATCATAACAAAATGACAAAAGTACCCCTACTAATAAGTCATAAAAAGGGAAAACATTGAAAAATAATAAAATTACATCAAATTATTAAATTAAATATAAATAATAATCTAATGTGTCTTTGGCGGTTCATATCATCAATACTTATCACATACCAAGGAACTACTTTCAATCAAATTCATAAGAAAACAAAAACGAATCAGTCCCTTATCCAGTATATCAAAAGGAGGGGGTCCATATCCTTTATAAAAAAAAAAAGACACAAAATTCTAGAGGTTAACTTAGTAATACAGATTGTAAGGTGCTTATAGGCTTAAAAGAGTAGAACCTGTGCAAAACACTCTAAAGAGCTTCTTATTCTGTGCAGCCAACCTCAGAACTTCCATAACAACTCTAGAGAAACCATGGACCAAAATTGTACAACCATCAAAAATGAAATCCTGACTGAGCATTGCAATAATTCTCCGTGCCTGCAACGCAGTATTACTTTTAGTACTAATATTCCTCGTCGAATTACATGGTATTTAACCATTACAAAAGATTATCATGGTAAGCTCTACCTTACAAGATATCTCCCCAAACTTTTCTGCACGTTCAATCAGGCGAGATTTAGCAGACTTGAAGTCCTCATATTCTAAAGCTGATGTTCGAGTTACATACCGCATGAACAAATCACAGCCAGCTGTTAATGATATCGAAGTTGTATCCCACGACTGGAGTAGAAAAGCAGAGATTAAATCAATTATAAGTTGTTTATACAAACCCGTCAAATAGAAAGCATGAAAAGACTACAGTTTGTATGAACTATATTCTATCAAGAATTGTACACCCTTACTTTTCCAAATATTGGACAAACAAAAATATGGCTTTCATGGTGCCATCATTCCTCTAGATGTAACAAATCGTTTCACCGATTACAACAATGTTGTCCATTTTACTAATATACAAACTATTTGACACAATGCGTATCTAAAATGCATCCATCTACTTAGTTAAAGTAGCCTCATGGTTGTACATCCACTTGAAAACAACTCTACACCAAGTAAGACATAGAAGATGATACAAACGGATTACTAGCACATACATGCTAGAATAACTCCATTTCCAACAGAAATGACTTCCCAATTATGCCTCTAAAACCTTGAAATACAGTACAATACACATGAAAGTTAAGAATAACTCACTTTTAGAGAGTCCGAGGCCTTTTTCAGCTCGATTTCGAGCTCCATCATAGTCGTGGCCTGACTAGACCGAATTACAGCCGCCAAAGCCCGAATAGCTGCAACGGCCTCGGCTAAATCCGGCTGTTTCCTCCAGTTATTAAACTCATCGATCACACTGAAGGGCTTGCCGGATTCAGAGTCCCCGACGTCAGTTTCCGACAATAATTGGTCGTCGGTATGGAATCCGACAGCGGCCTGCGCCTGAGCGAGCCAATCACTGGTGACGACGGCGGTGTGGGCAGCCCTACTTTGGTAGTAGGCAGATATTTTAGGGTTAGGGTTCTGGAATGTGTCCGCCATAGAAGATTGCTCTGGTGGGGAAATGGAAAGGGTTTCTGGGGGCTTCGAAACGCTTTCAGTTTGCTGCTTGTCGAGGATGAAAGAGGCCGATCTCCACCACATTTATGCTCGAAAATTGTTCGTACGAGACGGTGAAGAATCGAACTTTTGGGCTTTTAAGAGGGAAAGTGATAGAATCGACGGCGGCGCTCCGATAAGAAGATTCCGGCAACTTGGGTCTCTCTCGGCGACTGATTTTGGGCGAAATCAATCTTAATTAGGGACTATGATCTTGATAAATTACTTGCGAATGAAACGTGACAAAAGTAATGGTTTTATTCCCCTAGATTTTAGTTCTTTGATGTTTTATTCTACAAAGAGTAATAGTTTTTTTTTTTTTTTTTTTTTTTGAAAAAGAGTAATAGTTTTTTAATTAATTACAATAAATGTGAGGGGCAAGATTGGACTTTTTTTACTTTAAAAGTAGATTCTTAAGAACGGTTTGGTGCAAAGTTTTGGAAATAGGAATGGATAAGAGTTTCTGATATTTGATACAAGTTTCTAAGGTGGGTCATCGGAATGAAACATACTCATATCCAAGCATCATTTATATCCATAAAGAATGGCTTTCCATGCCGGACAAAAATATGAATTTTCTCTTTATCCATCTTTTTTTATTTTCATATGTAATTTTAATTTTGAATATAGTTAATAATAAATTATTTAATTAGACTAAATAAATGATAATTTGTTGAGATATGTACTTAATTAAGTCTTTTTTTAATATTCTAAAAAAAAGTCTTTTTTTAACCAATACTTATTCGAGATTTATTAAATTGATGCACTCATATATTTACTGAAATTATAATTAGTTAAAAATATCGAAAATATATTTTATTACCGAATTAAAATCATTTAAATTAATTTAATAAAAAAAATCATTTTTCAATAATTAGAATTAATTACTTTTTTCCATAGTGAAAGTAAAAAACTTCCGATGCATCATAAAAAATTGCTAATATGTTCATTAGGTTTTTTTTAAAAAAAAATATATATATGTTCATTAGTTTAATCATATATAAATTGGTATCACAATAGCTTTTCCGTCAATTTCAATACAGTTAAGTCATAGCTTATTAATTTTTCTATTATTGTTGTAAAAAAAAATAATCTTTTTACCATTAACAGTTAAAATCTCTCCTTCCACACATGTTGAACTAAAAAAATCTCACTTGTAATACCATGTTGAACTAAAAAATCTCACTTGTAATACTATTTTGTATTTCATTGGCTTTAAATGTTTGTAAAAAGATACTAAATGGATAGGATAATAGTATGGAATTAAAGACTAAAAATCATGTATTGAGTGAGGATGTCGTGACATGAAGAATTAGAATATTGAGATCAACCTAGCAACTTATTTAATGAGTTGGTAGAACCGTGACACTATTACATCTCAAGTAGAATGTCTCATTTAACTCAAGTTAAGCTATGTCAAAAGTGAGTGGTTAGTAGCACTTATCTTACCTGTGATGTTAATTCAATCATGAGTTGTCGTGATAAATAATTGGATTAAAAAACTGTCGATGCAAACTTATTGCATGAAAATGGTAAACTTAATGTCTTTTTTTCCTCTATCCCTACTATAAGAAGATAATTAAAATAATATTATGAAATTATCTCAAGATGCTTATGTTTGAATAGTAAAAATAGAGATAATTATCATCTTTTTTTTAATAGTTTTTGTTAACGTATTATGATATTTTGATCAAAGTACACGTTAATTACCATTAAACTATGTTCACTCTGATCATTAACTCAACTAATTTGAACTTATTTATATCTCACCTAATTTAACCAAAGACAGCGTCTCCAATCCATAATGCATCTTTTATTATTATTTTTTTTTTTTGGGTCATAGTTTATAAAGAAGCATTGAATCCATTTGTTAAATCTAACAATTTAGGTCTCGTTTAATAACCATTTGGTTTTTGGTTTTTGAAAATTATGCTTGTTTTCTCCTAGATTTCCTACCATAGCTTTCATCCTAGTTAGAGTTGCATTTTGAATTCCTAGCCAAATTTTAAAAACAAAAACAAGTTTTTGAAAACTAATTTTTTTTTTGTTTCCAAAACTGGACTTGGTTTTTGAAAACAAAGTAGAAGAATGATACTAAAACCAAGAAACTTATAGGTGGAAGTATGTGTGTATAAGCTTAATTTTCAAAAACTAAAAACCAAATGGTTATCAAACGGGGCCTTAAAAAGCGAAATGATATTTGAGAATCTAATTTAAAAACTCTGTCAATGTGTGTTTAGTGATGTATTTTTCCTTTTTTGAGAAGGAGTGATATATTTTTCTTTGTTATTATAACTATGAAACTTTTGACGATATAAAAACTTTGAGTTTGTTTTTATTATTTTTCTATATTAGTGCATTGATTTTTTTTATTCTTTTTTTAATTCAACAAAATTCAAAAGGTGAGAATTCGAATATTTGATCTTTTAATCAATATTATACACCAATTACGAATTTATGGAATGGATCTCATTCACATCGTTCTATAAATCATCATCACCAAGGAAGCTTGCTATCTGGTCCTTTGAGTAGGTAAACAACAAATAAATAATCATTTTCCCACCTAAATATGATTTCTACTCCTACTCTACGTTCCATTTGGTGAAATTAATATTTTTTTTTTTGAACACGTAATAAATAATAGGAAATATATTTTTTTTTCAAACTTAGCAAAAAAAAATATATATATATATAATTTTTATCGAATACTTTCAATTTCATTAAATTACTTTTTAAATTTTGATAGACGTTGCAATTTGTTTAGACCTATTGGTCATTTGTATAAATTTTATGTTTGTTAAACTATGCTTAGGTATAGATGTTGCGAACTTTACCTTCAAGTTTTTTTTTTTTTTTTCAATACTTTACCTTCAAGTTGAATAAATGTTCAAGTTTTATCTTCTACAGCTTTCATTTAAAAAGCCGTTAAGGAAGATATTCTTTATGTGCATTTGATAAATATAAAATATAAGTCTAGTATGACATGAATGAAATTTTAAATAAAATTCACACTAAAGTTGGATTTTTATGTACATTTGATAATTTGTCTCGTCCATAGATAAAGTTCATTTTCCCCTCCCAAAATAATATATTATAATTATAATTATATGTAGTGGTACTCATACTTTTGTCACGAATTTGTACGATGGTCAAATGAATTAATAATAATCCATTTTATACTTTTTTTTTTGAAACAATAATCCATTTTATACTTATCAACATATGTTCTTTTTAGGCCAAAATATCAAGAAAAAAATGTTGATAACAATATTGTTAACATTTGAAAATTTATTAATTAAATTTGAAAAAAAAAATCGAAATTTCAATGCACCATGCTAAGCCAAAACCTATCTTGAAAAACTAAAAGAATTTTTTTTTTTAATCTGACCTAGTTTATTTTTTTTGAAACATAATCTGACCTAGTTTATTTCGTCTAAACGTTACATATAAAAATGTGATTAAATTATAAAAATACACTCATTAGAACTATGGGTTGGTTGGTCTCGATTATACATCTGGACATTCAAAAGTTTCATTTTAGCTTTTGAAGTTTGTTTCAAAACAATCCTTGAAGATTTTTTTTCGTTAAATTTATACACGAAAAATGACGTGTTTGCATATGTATTTATTGCTTATGTGAATAGATTTGAACACATACGTGGGAAAAAAAAAAAAAAAAAAAACAATAAAAACACATACAAACACATCATTTTTTGTCGATAAAATTAATGGAAAATGTCTCAATGATCATTTTGAATCAAACTTCCATGACTAAAATGAAACTTTTGAAAGTTCAGATATATAATTTAAACGAACCCATATTTCAGGGTATTTTTTTTTTATATATAGTTTAACCTAAAAATGTCTATAATTATGAACATTGTTTTGAAATTATGAAAAGAATTTTCAAAATGGGGAGACAGAATTAGAAGTAGAATTATGAGATTTAATGATTAAATATAATGTTGAGTTGGGGCCAGAAATGTATAATATAAATTATAATATAACAAAACCAAAGTTTTGCTTATTGTTGAAGACAGCTTGCTAGGCTGGCATCTGCATTTTTATTTTTGGTCATTTGCATCTTACAGCTTACATTATAACTGTCATTGTCATGTTTTTCTTTCAGGCTCAACCTCTCATACGCGTTTTTTCAGATAATTTTCCTTTTCCAAGTTTTTGAATATTGTGTCTATTAGTCATTTAATTTTTAAAATAAAAATTTAATTATATTGCTAAATATTTTTTTTCCAATATGTAGTGGTGAGAAATCGAACCTCTGATCTTTTAGTCATAATACAAGTTTTATGTCAGTTGAGTCATACTCTTGTTGACACTCGTATAACATATGTACTACTACTGTTGTTATTGTTTTATATATGTTTAGTTCAACAGGTGTAAGTGGGGATTGAACCATTGACTATTAAAGTGGTAATTAATGTTTTGTCTACCAAGTTATGCTTGAATTAACTTCGTGTAGTAATTTTTCATATCACGTCAAACTCGTACTCAACTAAAAGTAATTGTTCATTTTTAGAATACAATAGTTTAAAGAAATGGATATTTGAACCAACAGCTTTTAAAAAACTTTAATAAATATTATTTAACTTCATTCATTTCTCCTATTTATTATGTGTTGACTTGAAATTTTGGTTTGACATAATAAAAATCCACATACAACCTAATTAAGTCCATGATCAATTTGACACTCAATTTTTAAATCTAAACGAAAATAAATAAGTAAAAAAACATCTACATTATTATTGAAACTCTTTTATTGGATTTGTCAAGTTAATTAATCAAATCTAAATAATCTTTGTCATCACGTTAGTTTGAAAAATTACAAGCATAGATGTTCTCTAGATTTGTTTATTGAGAAAATATATATTACTCTTGTCATTAAAAATTAAAAAAGAAAAACACTTGCATTTAAAATTATATTTTGCTGTTCTTTTCCCTCCATTTTAACTACACTTTTTACCTACCGTAAATAAATGATATATTCAAAAACCAATATTTATGTTTTCAGATAGCGATACATACAATTCACCTCCATATAGCCATATAGGCTCAATTATAAAAAAAATATCCTTGAACTATGGAGTTTGTTTAAAAAATGCCATGATCTTTGAAAAGTTTAAAAAATACTCTTGAACTTTGAAAAATGTTTAAAAAATACCATTGCCGTTAATTTTTGGATGAAAACCGTTAGAATTTATGGTGGAGGGAGAAAAAAAGAGGAAGCATTTTTCAATAAGGATATTTTTAAAATTTTTTTTTTTAAAGTTCAAGGGTATTTTTGAAACTGAAAGTTTTCATCCAAAAATTAACGGCAATGGTATTTTTGAAACATTTTTCAAAGTTCAGGGGTATTTTTGAAACATTTCAAAGTTCAGGGGCATTTTTTAAACAAACCCATTTAGGGGTATTTTTTATAATTTAGCCTATAATATAATTAATGTATATACAAAACAAGTACAACAATATTTCAATGTACCAATATATGTATATATATATGTTTAAATAATTAATATCTTAATTTTTTTCAAAAAAAAAAAAAAAAATTAATATCTTAATTTATTTTAAGAACCTGAAGACAATTCATCAGCATGTTGTCTAATAATGATATTCTTGTAACTAGTCGCAATTAATATTTACATTTAACACATTTAAAAAATAAATATCAAAATTAAAAATTAATTTGAAAAAGTCTAAAAAACACGTCAAAGGATAGATAGTAGTCTTATCCACAATATCATTAAACCATAGTTTCATAAGAAAACCATATATTATACTCAAAAAGAGAAGAAACAAAAAAACTATCTATTGAATCCAACGATTTTACACATTTTACTGTTTAAAAAAACGAAGAAGAAGAAGAAGTTTACACATTTTAAGAATAATAAATAAATTTCCAAGAAACGTCTAAATTTTAAATTACTTGTAAATGTTTGACCAATAAAGAAAATCCAATAAATACTCAGGGAAGACTTCAACTCAGTTTTGAAAAAGATATTTAAAATGCATAGTTTCAAAGCTATTATCCAATCCTTATACGTAACAATTCATATTATGTTATGATATATATATATATATATATATATATATATATATAAATGATTAATTTACAGCAATATCACGGGGAAAAAAAATGTTTCAATCTCCATCTCTTTCATTTTTATTTTTATTTTTTTGGTGCTCTGGTTTCAATGATTTTTGAAAAAGAATAATCAAAGTTATGTTGAAAACCGCATAATTGACTAAGCTAAGAACTGAAGATTTTTAAAATTAGCCGAAGATTTTGCAGAGATGCTTAATTGATCTGGATGGATCAGATGAATGCAAAATTTTGATTTCTGTGGTGGCGATGATCGGTGAATCTTGTGTTGATTGGTTTTTGGAATCTGCGAGAAATCTCTCTCTACGCCCTCTTCTTCATCTTGACTCTCTTCAACAACCTTTTCCTTCACACTGTCTGAACTTTTTTTGGTAGTGAATCACGGTTTCTTTCTCTTCAAAGCCCAACTCTGAGTTGTGTTGGCTCCTTCCTTTCCGCTCAGGAGGATTTGGCGGTGGTCAAATTCACTACAAGTTGAGGCCAATCGGAATTGGACACCGTATGTATTTTGTCAAACTTTCAAGTGTTTGATGCTGAACTAGGTGAGGATGAAGATATTCTGTCGAATATACTGTGGTGTTTTTAGCTTTGTTGTTTGTTTTCTACAGAGGAATTGAAGGGCTGTTCGTGGGAGTGATCGGAGCTTGAAGTCATTGAATTGCGTCGGTTCAGAGGAGCTTGCTTGAACTCATTTAAGGTGGTTGAGAAGATTATTGATCTTGCTGCTGATCTTATTCGATTTAATTAGTTCACGCTTTCTTTACTTTCGAGTTAATTTATGTCTGAGGTCGGGGTCTAGTTCTTTAATGGCGAAACCACTTCATCTTTCGTTGTTGGAGGATTAATGTTGATGCGCAGTATTGAAGTAGGTCTAATAGGCGAATTCGGAAGTGGATTTAATTTCTCCAACAACGAAGTTCCCTTTTCGCTGTTATTTTTTCTTCTTTTGCTTGTTCTTCCTTTGCGTTAAGATGGAGGAATTAGTTTGATCGAGGGCGCTGGTTTGAATCTTCAGAAGTTTACCTCCTTTGGGTGATCGATTCTTCTTTTTTTTTCAGGTTGAATTTATTTGGTCTACAATCAAATGAGCATATCATAATGAACGGAATCGTGGGCTTGTTGGTCAATGGATTCTCCAGACAAGACATTAACTGATATACTTGGTAATTGGAAGTCGTGGATCCCTTGGCGATCTGAATCAGCTAATGTATCGAGGGCTTTTTGGATGCCTGATCAGAGCTGCCGAGTATGCTACGATTGTGACGCACAATTTACCCTTATCAACCGTAGACACCATTGCCGACTTTGTGGACGAGTCTTCTGTGCCAGGTGTACAGCAAACTCAATACTTGCCCCATCAGGTGATCCAAGGACTCCTCGTGAAGACAGGGAGAGAATTCGTGTTTGTAACTATTGCTTCAAGCAATGGAATCAAGGCATAGCTGCTCCAGATCATGAGATCAGGGTGCTTAACCCGGATATCTGCAGTTCACCATCAGCGGCAAGTTTGTCCAGTACTAGATCTAGTGGCACTGCTGACAGCAGTTGCATTACTCTTGCTTCTGTGCCTTACTCTTTTGAGGCCAACCAACAAGCTCAAGAGCATTCTGGTCACAGCCCACAGCATTCACCTGTTATCTTAACAGGCAGAGATCAACAGGGTGAATCAACATCGGGAAGGAGCACTGACATTCTTTCTGGCATAGATATACCACAAAATTATTCCATGAACAGGTTTTGCCTCTAATGTCTGCATTTACTTTGGTTCTTACTTACTTGGCCTCTACAATCCCTCTGTTATTTTGATTATTCCAACCACCTATATTATAGGGCCTCCGCTCTTTGTTACAAGTTGATATTGATTTAACCTCAAGGGTTGAGCTTAATGGTAGAAGACCCTTGGAGTTGATCACTGGCCATAGTTCTGGGAAAAATAAGAGCCACACATCTCCAAGTCGTATAGGATCAGAGAGTAGTTAAATGTTCCGGATTTTATTTTGAAATTTCAATATCATTTTACCTGTGTAGTTTTGTAATTAGTCGGTGCTTCCTGGCAAGAGGGCATAGAGTGAAACATCGTCTGTGGTTATTTTACTTATCTGGCTCGTGGTTTCTTTGTTATTAGGAGTGCTGGCAAGGATGATTATGATGGCGTATACAAGTCAGATACTGAACCAAGCCATTCTCCTCATGTCACAAGTTACTTTGGTCAAGCTGAATCTGAAGAGATTGGCAATGAGCATGGACCACATAATGAGCAGCTTGATGGAGAAAACAACAATGTCAGAAGTTTAAGCAGCTCTCCCTTGCAGGAAAGTTTTTATTCACATGGTCTGGAAGGAATTCCAGATCTTGACCAAAAGGAAGACACAAATTTTATTTATGGAGAAGATCAAGGGCATTCCTCTTTAGACTTTACGGATGATGTCCAGTCTGAACCTGTTGATTTTGAGAACAATGGGCTTCTCTGGATCCCACCTGAACCCGAAGATGAAGAAGATGAGAGGGAAACTTTCTATGATGATGATGATGAGGGACATGTTGCAGGTGAATGGGGATATTTGCGAGAATCTAGCAGTTGCGGGAGTGGGGAATATCGTAGTAGGGATAGGTCTAGTGAGGAGCACAAGAATGCCATGAAGAATGTTGTCGATGGACATTTTAGGGCTTTAGTAGCTCAACTGATGCAGGTTGAGAACCTTCCTTTGGGTGAGATCAGTGATAAAGAGAGTTGGTTGGAGATAATTACTTCCCTCTCTTGGGAGGCTGCCACACTACTAAAGCCAGATATGAGTAGATGTGGTGAGATGGACCCAGGTGGATATGTGAAAGTGAAATGCATAGCTTCAGGACTTCGCTGCAGTAGGTAACTGTTATGGTGTATATATAGCTTTTTGTCTGTCAGAAAACTGTCTTATTTCACTTATGACACCTAACTCTGTGTGTATGGCTTTTTGTAACAAAAATTACTGTCCTATTTTATGTTGAGATGCTCAATTACACAATTCTTTCTATCTTGGCCGCTTTTTCTTGACTGATGAATCTATATGCTTAACATGGCATCATGAAATTATCTTTTCTTCATTACCAGTTCTTCCAGTTTTCTATGTGAGAAGATTCTGCATCTTTCTAATATTGCTTGCAAAGTTATTTATAATCATTTCCCTGTGTTAAAGGAGAACCTATTTTAAAAATGGGTCATGGATCTCAGGATTACGTTTCACTTCAGAGAGACGGAAAATGTGTAATGTGTAAATTGACTTCTCTGTACTTTCTCTTCTAGTTCTTCAACCTAACCTACCATCATTTTTCCTCGTAAGTTTGATTTCATTCAGAATTATCTGCTTCAAAATTTCTACCTGATTTTATTGAAAAAGTAAGTTGTCCGTTAATTGGGGCTGCAATATTTTTTTCTCATGTATATTCACATCCTTATGTTGTTAAAAAGGTTTCGGCTAAATTATTTGAGATGCCCTTAAACTTTAAGGTTAGTTTCAATTAAATACCCCTATCATTAAAAATGTTTCACTTCTACTTGTGACCTTTAGAATCGTTTCAAATATGCCCTTGAACAATTCTGACCTTAAAATGAGTGTCAAAAGTTGACGTAATTGCTGAGTTCATTTGTACAAAGCCTTATCGGTCAAATGACTCTAGTGGTTCCCCTCAAAGTCAAAGACCCTTTGGCATAAGAATGACTCCAGTGGTTCCCCTCTAAGTAAAAAATCCTTTGGCATAAGATTATTGAGTAAATTTGGTCCTCATCCTTCCGAGTGGTTGTCGGGTGGGGTCAGAGGCACTTTTAGAAATCCGTGGAAAGACATTTCCCTTGAGCTCCCGTCTTTTGCTTATTTGGTTCATTATTTTGTGGGTGATGAAAGGGAAACGTATTGGGAGGATAAGTGGGTGGGAAATAGACCACCCTCTGCTTTATGTTTCCCCATTTATATCATTTGTCTTCTATGAAAAATTGTTGGGTGGCTAATAAGGAAACAATAGATGTCCTAGCTCTCACTTCTTTGATTGGGGAGGTTGAGCTTAGTCCAGGGAGAAGGAATGTTTGTTTTTGGAGTCCGAATCCTGTTGGGGGCTTCTCTTGAAGCTTGTTTTTTAAGTGTTTGTTGAACCCTTCCTTGGTTAGTGAGTCTATCTTTTTGATTCTGTGGAAGGTGAAAAGGTTAGTTCCTCGTATGATGGGAGGTCATCCATGGAAGGACTAACACGTTAGATCAGCTTGCAAGAAAAATGTCTACTTTGATAGGACAGTTTTTTCTACGAATAGCGGAGGAAAATCTTGATCATATTCTCTGAAGCTTTGATTTTGCTCAGTTTGTTTGGATTTTTTTTTAGGTGTGTGTGTTTGGTTTTCAATTTGCTAGACACGGAGGAGCTAGGGAGATGATCGAGGAGTTCCTCCTTCATTCGCTTTTTCGAGAGGGGAGGATTTTTTGGCAATTGGTGGTTTGTGCGATGTTGTGGTTATTATGAGGAGAAAGGAATAATGGGACCTTTCGAGGGATTGATAGAGACCGTAGTGATAATTGGACCCTCGTTAAATTCTATGTTTTTGTTTGGGCTTTAGTGACGAAGGCTTTTTGTAATTATACTCTTGGTCTAATTTTACTTGATTGGAGCTCATTTCTTTAGTTGGGCTTATTTTTGTGGGTCTGGTTTTTTGGATGCCCTTGTATTCTTTCATTTTTTTCTCAATGAAAGTTCGGTTTTTTATTTAAAAAATTGTTGAGTTGTAAAGAGATTAATGACATACTTGACTTTTGCAAAAATGAATGACAAATGTGGCAAGTATCAATAACCACGAGGCAATCATTTTTCAAGATACGATTGCCATTTATTTTTTAACCTACCCTCATATCAGTGATTGTCCAGTGGTTATTAGTACTTGTCATGTTTGCAATTCATTTTTTAAAAGTTACGTCTCCTACCTCATTACAACTCAGCAACCATGTTAATTATTTTCATGTGTTTTATTGTTCAAGGACACATTTGAATTAATTTTAAATTTCAAGGGTAGAGATAAAACTTCTTAAACGATAAGGGTATAATAATTGAAAATAACATCAAAGTTCGGGGAATTTTGAATAATTTAATCATTTATTTTAAACAACTTGTTTTTTTTCAATGTTGTAAATGCTAGTTCTTTGTTTTTAAGGGTTTTTTTTTTTTATTTTTTTTATTTTTATTTTTTATTTTTATTTTTATTTATTTTTATTTTTTATACATTGATACGATCCATACTTATGTTGAATGATACTATTTATGTCCTTAGTCACAATAATTCATTCATCTTTATTCTATAGTTACATATACTTTTGGTCTCAAAATAAGTTAATACTTCTTTTAGCTCTTAAAAACTTCTGACAAGGAGTTCAATAACTTTTCTTTTAGTACGGTGGTAAAAGGGGTGGTTTGTAAGAAAAATGTGGCTCATCGGAGAATGACCTCAAGGATAGAGAAGTCTCGCTTGCTGATTCTTGGAGGTGCACTTGAATACCAACGGGTTTCCAATCACTTATCAAGTTTCGACACGCTTTTGCAGCAGGTTGTAACTTTTTACTTTCAGTCTCTAGTTATTAATGATTGCCAGTGCCTGTATATAATCTGTACTGAATATGCATTCATTTGTTTCTTTTCCCCCATGTCTTGTTCTAATTTGATTTAAACCTGTATAGGAAATTGACCATTTGAAGATGGCAGTCGCAAAAATAGATGCACACCGACCTGATGTTCTTTTAGTTGAAAAATCAGTATCAAGATATGCACAAGAGTACCTACTTGCAAAAGATATATCGCTTGTTCTCAATATCAAGAGACCACTTTTGGAGCGTATTGCCCGTTGCACAGGTGCACAGATAGTTCCTTCAATTGATCAACTTTCATCACCAAAGTTGGGATATTGTGAGTCATTTCATGTAGAAAGGTTCACGGAAAATCTGAGCACTTCTGAACAGAGTGGGAAAAGATCGGTGAAGACATTGATGTTTTTTGAAGGCTGCCCAAAGCCATTGGGTTGTACTGTAAGTTCTTGATATATCTATCACCAAATTTGTGCATATATGTGTTTTCTATTAAGAATAATGTGTAAAAGCATGTGCATCTTTGTGTGCATGAAAAGTAATGTACCAAGAATTTCTAGAAATAAGAGGGTGGAAAAAGAGATTGGGCATGGAAGAACTTCACTTCTGCATGAATATTGCTCACCTGTTGGTTTCCATCCTCGGGAATTTTCTGCTGGGAAAATGAATTGGAGGTTTCAGAATCACTTTCCTTGCACACCTTTTTTTTTGGCAGGACTAAGGAAGTAATTGTCTTTACAGTATTCACTGTTCAAATATAAAATTGTTTCATTTTTTCAGCAGTTAAGTGGATGAGTTGCTTAATGTGATCGTTGGTCGGTGGGCCGTACTTACAAAATAGATATGTGATTACAGACCATTGGTTTAACTACTTATAACTTTTGCATGTCTATTTCTTTTAGATTTTGCTTAGAGGTGCTGACAAGGATGAGTTGAAGAAGGCAAAGCGAGTTGTTCAGTATGGAGTTTTTGCTGCTTATCATTTGGCCTTGGAAACATCTTTTCTTGCTGATGAAAGGGCCTCTCTACCAGAACTTCCCCTGAACTCCCCAATTACTGTTGCAATTCCTGTGAATTCATCTGTTGTTGAGAGATCCATATCAATGGTGCCTGATTTCAGTCTTCCTGGCTATCAGGGGCAGCAACCTAGCTTATCTATTGATGAGCCACAAAGATCTAAGAGTTTACCTACTTCAAATCTAATCTTATCAAGCAACAGCACTGTACCTTTTGTAGAAAATGGCCCTAGTTCTCAACTCTCACAACCAACTTCATCCACTGCAAATTCAGCAACAATTTTCTCTTCTGATCCCATGTCATGGACTATTGGTTCAGAGTCTTATGGTCATGGGCCTTCTCCATACCATACTCTTAAGGAGAGAAATGCATTGGCTACCAGTGGAGAAATGGAAGAATCTTCTGATAATGGTTATCAAAAGAATCGGGAACTAGGATCTGTTGAGTTGTTGGAGAATGGCAAGTTTTCTATTGATACTGAAGAAGATCATAACTCAGTGGCATCTAGCCAGCCAATTGGCTCAGAGCCATTAAATGTGCAACAGAATAATCAAAATCAGCAAGACCTTGGTACTTCTAAGGAGGAGCTGGGAGCAGGGAAAGATGACTTCCCTACGGCATCTTCTGCCCATCAAAGTATTTTGGTCTCGTTATCATCAAGGTGCATATCGAAAGGAAGTGTCTGTGAGAGGTCACATCTCTTTAGAATCAAATACTATGGGACTTTTGACAAACCTTTAGGCCGATTCTTAAGGGACTATTTATTTAACCAGGTGAGCTGTCTTATCTTAATGTACCTCAGATTTCTACCTATTGAAAACTTGAAATACATAATGAAAATGACAAGTCTTTATGCCATTTCAGACTTACCGATGCGATTCTTGTGACATGCCAGCAGAAGAACATGTGCGTTGTTATACTCATAGACAGGGCACCCTCACAATATCTGTTAAAAAGTTACCAGAAATTCTCTTGCCAGGTGAAAGGGAAGGGAAGATATGGATGTGGCATAGATGCCTGCGATGCCCAAGAAACAATGGTTTTCCCCCAGCTACTCGAAGAGTAGTGATGTCAGATGCTGCATGGGGACTCTCATTTGGGAAGTTCTTAGAGCTCAGTTTTTCAAACCACATTGCTGCTAGCAGAGTGGCAAGCTGTGGCCACTCCTTACATAGAGACTGCCTTCGTTTTTATGGGTAATTATTTGGCAATCAGCAAGTATTTGAATTTTAAAAAATTTACAAAATCAGTTAATAATTCATATACAATAAATACCTGGCAATACAAAATTGTACCAATCCGTCTCTCAATTTCATGCACTACTCCTCCATGAGTTTATTAGAAAGAGGGAAACCATAGTCTTCATAGACATTAAAGCATAGTACTTCTGGAATGAAAATGATCATCTTCATATTAATTAGTCAATTTGTTATTTCTATAATTAAAATCCATAAATAGTTTTATGTAGGCCAAATTTTTATAATTTATGTAATTTTAGATATTGGTTTTCGGTTTCTTATGCAGATTAATTTTTTACCATGCAGTTTGAGTGCCAAAGTTAGTTCCTTTATTCCTCTTGACGTTATTTGTGCCCTTTTTTTTGTACTTGATTCAGAAAATCATTATATACATTATAGGGTCCACATATCATCGGAATGGAATGGATTTTCCCCCCTCTTCTTTTATATAGGAAACAAAATGATATTCATTAAAAGAGGAGTAGAGGACAAACAAAACAACCGAAGGGCCATGGGACAAGGTGTTTTCATGCCTCTGAAGAGGATCAAACAAAAGGCCTTCAATCCAATTTGAGGCTGTAAACCTTATAAGATCACAAAAATATTCAAAATTTACACTCAATTTTTACTTGACTTGTTGACTGGCTGGAGGATGTTGGCGACTCCACTTTTTCACCTCATTTTGATAAGTTATGTAAGATAATTGCTTCTTCTGGAAGCTGAGGTGCCAGGTTAATTGCTGCTACATATTGCATTTCCGTGTGAGGAGTTCTCTTTCATTTCTTCTTTTTTCTGCTTATGTGGGATATCAAACTAGCCAAAGCGGAAAACATACCTTCTCTCATTTCACTTGTGCATCTTCATTTTCAACCTATGTAGGATATCAGAGTAGCCAAGGTTGTAAACATACCTTCTCTCATTGCTTCACTTGTGCAGATATGGGAGAATGATTGCTTGTTTTCGCTATGCTTCAACCAATGTGCATTCTGTATACCTTCCACCATCAAAACTGGATTTCAACTACGAGAATCAGGAGTGGATACAAAAGGAAAAGGATGAGGTGGAATAAATTTTGGATTTAAGATGTTTATGATATAATTTCATTTGCACATGGATGACTTAATTATCTGATTACAGCAGGTGGTGAACCAGGCTGAGCTTTTATTCTCCGAAGTGTTGAATACTCTTCGTCAAATTGCAGAAAAAATATCTGGTGCAGGGACCATTAGTAACATGAGAAAAATGGAACTAAGGCGCCAGATTGCTGGGTTGGAGGCACTGTTACAGAAAGAGAAGGCCAAATTTGAGGTAAGCCTCGAAGAATGGTGAATGTCGAAGTTAGACTGCTCTTTGACATCTAACCATCTTCCCTAAATTTGTATGGAAATTCAATTTGGTTAGACTGCTCGTCTTTTTATGCTTGATCAACAAAACTGTTTCTTTCAACTCCCCAATCTGTTTAGTAACTGGGAATAAGGATGAACCAAAGTGGTTGAATTCGTCTACTATTTTACTGTATGGTGCATATGCCTTTTTAACTATTTTGATGGCTCATTTGCATTATCAGCTTGTATCTTAGGAATTAGGATGGATTTGGGCTCTTCTTCTGCCGTTTTATTGCGTGGTGCCTATGCCTTAAAGAATTTGATGTATCCCCTGATTACAAGAAAAAAACAAAATTTTAGAAGTAAACATCTTCTCAGTGATATTTAAAAAAAAATTATGCGTACATGTATTCTTCTCAGTGATATTACCAAACTGATGTGTTCATAAAGAGCTTTTCTTGTGTCTTAAACACCACAATTGATATTTAAATATAAGCAACTTCTTTTTATTACATTTAAAGTTCATGTCTACAATATGTAATTTCTTGCTAATTTTGTTGCTTCTGATGCTTGTGATTAAGGAATCACTCCATAAGACTATGAATGGGGAAGGAAAACAGGGCCAGGTTACCATAGACATCCTTGAGATCAACTATCTGCGTAGGAAGTTACTCATCCAAGCTTATGTATGGGACCAGCACTTGATCCATGCAGCCAGTTTAGATAACGGGAACTCTGCTGGCAGCTTTATTCGAGAATCCGAAGAGAGATTTGTGGTTGATAGTGAGAAGCTTTCTGAAATTAGCACCACCGGAAAATCGGTTGAAGACCTTAAATCTTCTGACTCTCGTCTAGCCTATCAACAGTATAATGAATGGCCAAGTAATGGAAAGGAATTTGTTACCAGCCCAGAGCAGCCTGATATTCAAATCCAAGAAGTTGGATATTCAGATTCAGATAAAGGAGAAGAAGATTTATGCAGCACGAACATTAATGCTCCATCTGATCCCCTAGAATCAAAGGCAAATGTTCATGCACCTCAGGCTGACGGGCAGTTTTCGAGGATGGTAAATTTATCAGATACACTCGAGGCGGCATGGACAGGTAAAAATGGTTCAGTGGTTGGAATAACAAAAGATAATTCCCATATTTTATCCAATTCAACCGTGGCAGATTCATCGGGCATCGATATTACTGTACAGAATGATCATTCTGAAGATCAGAATGTGGACAGGTTTACCCATGCTGTTTCTCAGTCGCTTCCTTCAAAGGCACTTGATGATACAGAAGATTTTGATGTCCAGTTGGAGAAGGCTTCCTCAAACTTTTATTATTTATTTAATGAAAAATTTCTAGCTAGTGGTCAGAAACTTGAAGCCCTAGCAAAACATAATCCTGTCTTTCTGTCTTCATTTTGGGAGCTAGAGTTCCAAGGTGGAGCTAAGCTGTTCTTGCCTCTTGGTGTAAATGAAACTGTTGTTCCGGTCTATGATGATGAACCCTCAAGTATCATAGCTTACGCTCTAATGTCACCAGAATATCATTCCCAGCTGATTGATGAGCCAGAAAAACTAAGAGATTGTGGTGATTCGTTGCCCTCCTTATCTTTCACAGAATCATTTTTGCAGTCCTCTGATGACTTCTCCTTTGATACTTCTAAAAGTGTGGGGCCTTCAGATGATAGTATTTCATCCATCTCTGGATCTCGTACCTCACTTGGTTTAGATCCAGTCTTATACCCGAAGTCCCTTAATCCCAGAATCTTTTTCGAAGAATATGGCCCACATGGTGGAGTAAAATATTCTGTTACCTGTTACTATGCAAAACGTTTTGAAGCTTTGAGGAGGATTTGTTGTTCAGAACTCGACTTCGTAAAGTCTCTTAGTCGTTGTAAGAAGTGGGGAGCCCAAGGTGGAAAGAGTAATGTTTTCTTTGCCAAAACTTTGGATGATCGGTTTATTATTAAACAAGTCACCAAGACAGAACTGGAGTCATTTATCAAATTTGCACCTGAATATTTCAAGTATTTGTCTGATTCAATTAGGATGAGAAGTCCTACATGCCTAGCAAAGATTCTTGGAATTTTTCAGGTACTTCTAATCCTTGAGCTTTAAGATATCATCGGGGTTTAAAATTGTAACTATGTTTAGATAGTTTTCTAGCACTTAGAAAAATTTGCTCTGCCAAGATAGATTAGTAGTAATCTGTTATAAGTGGCTAATTTGTCATTTGACAGCTACATGGAGGAGATGATGAAATGCAAACTTTTAACTCTTTCCTGTTTGAGGAATATAAAATTTGTCTCGTGAGATTAGCAGAGATGTGCGTAAGATAGTCTAGACTCTTACGAATATTAAAAAAAGAAGAATACAAAATTTGTTTTTTACTTGACTATAGTGACTGATTATCTTTAAGAAAATTAGTTATTACTGGTAAAGTAGACATGAAGACTTAAGAACTTTATACAAGTGTATGTAGCCATTTCAATTACCCTACAATGATTATTATATTGTGGTTTACTTCTGATAATTGAGAGGTTATCTTTTCTGAAATTTACTATTTGTTGTTGGTTTTATGGTGGAAGGTTACGGCAAAGCATCTTAGAGGAGGGAAAGAATCAAAGATGGACGTTTTGGTTATGGAGAATCTTCTGTTTAAAAGGAATGTTACGCGACTTTATGATCTAAAAGGATCTTCAAGATCACGCTATAATGCTGATTCAACTGGGAATAACAAGGTTTTGTTGGACCAAAACTTGATTGAAGCGATGCGAACTTCTCCAATTTTTGTTGGAAACAAAGCAAAACGATTGTTGGAGAGAGCTGTCTGGAACGATACTTCATTTCTTGCCGTAAGTTCATGAATATGTGGATTTGCTTGATGTTCTGTAAACGATTTTTTGACACATTGTTTAACCTGTGGTGATGCAGTCAATCGGTGTAATGGACTACTCATTGCTGGTTGGGGTGGACGAGGAGAAACATGAACTAGTTATCGGGATCATCGATTTCATGAGACAGTATACATGGGACAAGCACCTTGAGACTTGGGTGAAGGCTACAGGCATTCTTGGTGGGGCAAACTCGTCTCCAACTGTGATCTCCCCCAAGGAGTACAAGAAGAGGTTCAGGAAAGCAATGACAACCTACTTCCTGATGGTCCCAGACCAGTGGTTTCCGCAGTCTATCGTTCCGAGCCAGTCTCAGTCTGATTTAGGTGACGAGAACTTGCAGGATGGCAAATCTGATGCCGCGTCTGTTACCTTGTAGATAGATGTGAGTGAATCTCAGAGTACAACCTCACTTTTTTGTTCATTATCTTGGGTAAATCGATTCTTTTAGGTAGATTCTTTTCCTTTTTTTTTTTTGGGTCTAAATATCATTGTTCAAGAGCAAATGGAGGTGATGATGATTCGTTAGGAGGTGTGAAAGAAGGCTGCTTAAGCCATTAAGGAGGAGGTATAATATTAGTTCACCTCTTGGTTAAGAGCTTTGTATAAAATAGGTAGTGTTGTAGTTAGATTTACATTGTAAAGCTTCTGTTCTCCGTATCGATGTCGTATGCTTCCACAAAATACATTACCTCCATATGTTGTACTTAACAAGATAAGTTACCTCAGTTCCAACTTCAATGAAACTAAAATTTCAATCACACATCTTACTGTCTGGGTTGTTTTATTTTTTTTCCTGCTGCTGAGTTAGAACAGAGAATAATCAACCACATATCTTCAGCCATCAGCATCTCACAACTTCAGTATGAAAGAACTATCCCATTGCTCAAGAAGTTTAAGAATTGGACTTAAACCATCCATAGTTGTCATTCTTGTAGAATTTGGTTTGTATTTCATTACCATAAGGAAATTAATGCTATAAAACCTATGCAATCTTGGGCTGTGAATTTCATTATGTGATTCAGATACAGAAGAAGAAGAAGGTACATTTACTCAAAACTACTCGAATTAAAGCAATATATGTCTGTTTACATTCGACATACGAAGTACATACATTCGACGTTTTAGTATGATCCAAAGGAGTTGGACCATATTTAGATTAGCAGAACGAGTTGAAACCGTTAACGTTCAAGTCTATTTTAGCAGCTGCACCTTTTTCAGCATGGCTTAGCTCTCCACCACCACCTTTTCCTAGATGAATCCAACTTTGTTTTAGTAGGAGATCAATAATCTCTGTCTCTCTAATTGTGGCCAAAAGATGAAACAAAAAAGAAACATATATCAATCCAACAGCTCCCAGAAAATTTTCTTTCAGAACTTTGGGTAAGGTTTAGAATAGTGATTCATTTACCTTTGATGGTTTCCTTTTTCGGAAAGGTTTTGATGAAAGCGAGGGCCCTCATCGTATCCTTCGCAAATGATCTCCCCGTTCTCGTCTGCGTAACAAATCACTCCCTCTGATTGATCCTCAAAAACCTGTTTGTTTTTCATCAAACTTAATAATTAGGTAGTGACCAACATTTCTCAGATTTAATGATTCCTAAAAACGAAGTCATCCTATTAAATACACGTGTTGGTGTGGTAATAACAAAGAAAATAATGAGCATAATAAAAAAGAATAGTTCAGATCATGTATCACGATCAACAATCAATCTCAATAGAGATAGAGAATAAAGTTCGATTGGAAAAATTATGTATTCTATAAAGTTGTTCGTTTTAAAAGAAATCGATGCAAACAAATGACGATCAAGAATATTAAAAAAAATGCGAAAGAAGAATAATGTGGGGAAAGCAAACAGAAAGAAAAGATGATCAAGAAACATAATAGAAGATGCAAAAGAGAATATGCAAGAGAAGAAGTTGACCTTGTTCTTAATGGAAGATCTGATCTGCAGTGTGAATGACTTCTTGAGAGGAAACTTTGAAGGTTTGAGCATCCAAATTCTGCTTAAAGGCTTAACAGAAACTGAAAGACCAGATTTGAGAAGAGAGAAATTGAGAGAAGAAGAAGAAGAAGAAGTTAGTGCCATCAGTGTGGGACTGCAATAATAAGAAGATAGAAAGAACAAGAACTTGCTGCTGTTTCTTGGTGGGGGCTCTTTCTCATTTGTTTTCTGCTATTTCCCCTTTAAGTTTCATATTTAATGGGTTTTTTTAAGCATAGAGTTTATATTTTTCAAAATTTAAATGTATAAAGTATAGATTAAAAATATTCCAATTATTGAAGATTGTTATGTCTCATCATGGTGCATTATTATAAAAATACATCTTCTAATATAGTAATGTGAGGGCCCATGTGCCTTATCTTCAACCTGTTGCTGTTGCTGCCGGTGAACCCAATGTCTTCCATTGCAACACTTTCTTTTTTTTTTTACTTTACAATTATCTCTCTTTCTGGTAATTGGTTCGTACGTCTTTTCAAAGTTAGGTGGAAACCCGAGTGTGATTTTTCTTTTTCCTCTTTGCCCCTTTATTAGTTTATTTTAACAATAGATATGGCATTAAAAATGGAACTTTGTAATGCATTAACAGTCTAATGAATGCGATTGAAATGATATTATTTAATACAACCAGAGAGGAAGAAAAAGTGGAAATGGAGTGATTTGAATCTCGTAGTTGAGGGCATATATCTTTGATCTTGTATTCTAAATCAAATATTCATTCGAAAAACCGTCATAATAGAAACAACTACAAATAATTACAAAAAAAAAAAAACCTGTTTTTTAAAAGATTAACTTGTTTCATCCTAGGTTGTTCATTGAAGAACTTTTTTTGAGTACATTAAAATTTGGGGGGAAGGGATTCGAACCTCTGATCTCTTGGTCGATGATACATGTCAGTTACCGTTGAACTATACTTGCTTTGGCGTTCATGGAATAACTTCATGTCAATTGCAACTGTTTCAAGAATCTGGTTCATGTTTTTTAGTGCTTTCGATATGGTTCTGATTTCATTAAATGGAATTCGAATACATTCCTCATTCTATTTGTCAATTGGATTGGGTTAGAAAATGTCTGGAATATTTCAAATAATATTATATTATTAATTATACAGAGTAAACGCCCAGTTGGGTACTTGGGAAGTTCATTGAATATGATTCAGCTTACTTTATTTTCATAATGTCAAATGGGATGTAGTATAATAGCTGTTTATGTCACCCAAAATTAGAATATAAAAGATTTTGGTTAGCCTGCCCTAAAATCGTAATTTCACGTCCTAGTTTTTCTTAGTATCAACATCGAACACTTTAATATTGAGCTGTCAGATTTGCACAATTCAGCTTTCTTCTTCAATCTTATCCTTACTTCCCAATTCCGACGACCTTTTTAACAGTTTCCTAATCCCTCCTTGAAATGACACCACCATTTGGAATTAGATTTGACTTCTTCTAGACGATTCAAATCTAATTTCAATGAAAAAAGTAAATGAATTATTAAAAACATAACACATGAATTAATGAATTCCTTTTCTAATATCATCTTAACTTCATAATTGTTAAGTTGTGAGTGAATAATGTTTGTTGAGGATGATGCTGTGGAATATTCTGATGTTCTGCCTCCCTCAAAAGAAGCAAATCCTTGAAAAAGATTGGAAGAAAATGGCACATTTTGGAACAGTTTTGGGTATTAAGGAGCCCACATAATAATTCCTAATGTCTTTCATCCATCAAGTGGACCAAGTTCTGTTCAATGTCAGGTTTCTTGTTAGACAATGGCCCAGTCAGTTCAATTTAACAAGTGGCCTTTCTATCTAACTCTTCTAGACCAATCTCATTGGACTGTTCATTCTGTTTCTAAATTTCCCTGCACACCTATACAATGCCAAAAAGGTTTTAACTCAAAGCTTTCCAACCAACATGAGCACAGCTTAGTGGTTAAGACCTCTATTCCTTTCCTTGAAGTTCAAAGTTCAAATCTCCACCCCTAGATTTGTTGTACTCTTCTTTTTTTTTTTTAATATTCATGAGTGTTCGAGCCTACTTGTGTACATTTCGACTAATCTCATGGGACGGTTATTGTACTCATCTAGAAGGAAGAGGAAAAATAAAGATAACTCAATAGTTTCCAGGTATCATCTCAATATAGGAATGAGAAAAATCCAAATTATCTCTGTTTGTTTGCCTTACAATTAGCCTGTAGGCTGTAACTGTTTTGCTGTTTTTAATTATGCTTTGTTGAACAATCAAAATTTCCAAGGGGCACAGAAAAGACTCTGTGCCATGGTAAACTGTTTAAGTAACCAACCCCACATTATTCATTAACCCAAAAGAACCATAAAACACTTTCACCTTGATTTCCAAGAAGAGGAATTGGCGGCACCTTGATACACTGGAGTCCCTGGTGTTTCGAACAGTGGAACTTAATCGCGATACTCATTCATGAATGCTTTATGGAAGTCAGTCAGGCGAGAGACGACAGCTGGGATCTTGTCCTCTTGGGGTAGTATTGTACACCTGAAGTGCCATGTACCGGGCACCTGTGTCAAAACAAACGCAGAATGTATCATTGAATTGTGTAGTATAACTGCCAACTGGTTGAAAATTCAAATACAGTAGATGATGGTTTGGAAATAGATTGAGAGGTTAAGCCAATGACACAAACCTGCCCGAAGCCAGAACCGGGGACAACAACTATTCCAGTGGCATTGAGAAGCTGGCGGCAATAGAATGCATCAGGGGCCTTATTGGCTGCTTCTGCTGCTTTGATTGCCTTTTCAGGCAGCTTAATGCGAGGGAATAGGTACATTGCGCCTTCGGCTTTATTGCATGTTACATTTTCTAAACTGTTGAATGCAGCTTCTAATGTCTGCAGGACAATAAATTTTAGTGGGGTAAGATTGTGCAAGCCAGATAAACTTGATAGATACAAAGACATAAATTATGAACTGATTGGT
Source organism: Luffa aegyptiaca (assembly GCA_017139565.1). Classification (NCBI taxonomy): domain Eukaryota; kingdom Viridiplantae; phylum Streptophyta; class Magnoliopsida; order Cucurbitales; family Cucurbitaceae; genus Luffa; species Luffa aegyptiaca. The sequence goes on along the minus strand of CM029399.1, from coordinate 505,757 downwards.
GACAGGTTTCAAGATTAGTCAGAATCAAGAATTCAGGAATTCCTGCGTAAACAGTTTCTTCTTTCTTTTTCTTCTTCACGGAATGCAGAGTTATTCAAAACATAACAAAACAAAAACAAAAAGAGAGAGCACTCATTCCACAAACCTTTGCACGCCTTGCCAGAGATGAGAGAATTCCATCTCTCTCTGCACAATACGATTCATAGATGGGATCCCCAACCTGCACAAATCATCAACAGTCTTCAACAAATGAGGAAAAATAAACTGACACAAAGTTAGGCAGGGCACTTGAGCACTTTCTTGCAGAATTTTTGCCTTCAAAAATAAAACAGTCATATAGGGATGAATTTAGTTATCTTAGAAATCAGAAGATCCTAACCTTTGGTGGATTCATTACGAGGCTAGCAAGAATCTGGCCGGAAATATTAGAACAAAGATTAACAGATGCCACTTTGTATATTTGTTCCCTCACATCAGCACTAAACCCAGTAATCTCCATGTAACCTCCTCGTTTTCCACACTCACCATAGTATCCTAATACCAGGAAAAGAAAGTAATGCATGAAATCAGACCAGTCGGCTGCATAGAATTCTCCTCACCACGCCTAAAATAGATATGGACAAAAGCAACGAACCTTTAGAGACAGACTGGAATGATACCAAGGAGATGTCCTTTTCACCATACCCCATGGTGCGTGAAATCTTCTTAAAAGAGTGGAACTTCTTGTCTGGAACATAAATATTTTCTTGATATACCTGCACCATTTATCAGGTCTTAAAAGCAGTCACAATAACGTCTACCGTTAACATTAGTCAACTAATTTATACAACGTCGGTTGGTATTCATCCAAGGAACTCATGTCTAATTTATACGTCCAGTAAAGTTATGTTGCAGGCTTCTATTGATGTTCTAGATGTACCTCATCTGCCAGAAGAACGAGGCCCTCTTGCTTGCAGAACTTCACTATTTGCTCTTGGTTTTCCTTAGTGAGAACCTACAGTCATACAGATACTGCGATAAAGTAAAGAAATCTAAAGAAGTAGGGACCAGAATCTGCAAAGCAGCAGGAAACCCACTGGTGTGAAATGAGAATATCAGATATTGCGACCTAACGGTGAAAATAGTTTCATCCCAAGATTTACATTCAAATCCCATCCAGTAGCATACCTGCCCAGTAGGATTGCCGGGATTTATAACCACCAATGCCCTAACTGAAATACCCTTCGACTTGGCAGACTCCAGTTGCTTCTTTAGCTCAGAAATCTCCAATCCCCATCCTGAAGCTTCATCAAGATAGTAAGGAACCTGCAAACCACGAATAAATTTCAACTGCTTGATGTCTACGCAACAAAAGAATTGGAAGCACACAAAAAGTTCTAAAATTCTGTTCAGAACAAACTGAAGTCATAACACATTAACCCAAAAGAATCAAATCAAACGATAAACATTTCCTGAAATAATACAAAACGTACAAGAGTACCGCCATGAAGAGCTATAGATGCGGAGTACAGAGGGTACTGAGGAATAGGGCAGAGTATTCCATCTTTCTCTGAACTTATCAGCAATTGCATCATCATATGGACCTGATAACAAGCAGATAGAAGAGCCTCTTTGATATGCTATTACTCTGAGATCTATATCTTGTGTCAACACTTTTATATATAAGGAATCAGTCTCACATATTGAAACTTACTGCTGGGCTTGCACCATCTGTTAAAAATATATCATTAGGATCTGCAGGAAAACCATCACGAGCTTTAATTCCATCAGCAATCGCATCACGCAGCACCTTGATACCCTGACGTGACATATAGATCAAATGTCAGATGAACTGAATTCTATGTTTCCTACAACTCCAATTTTTTCTGATAATAACCTGACTATGGCTGTAGGCACCAGTTGCTTTCCCAGGAATTTGTTTCAGAATTTGCGAAGCTCGCTTAATGGCATCTTCACTGCAACAAGTTAGAAAAAAGAAAACTCATGTAGGAAACGGCACAACATTATTACAACAAATTTGAGTACCAAGAGTAAAGGAAGATGTCTACTCCGAGCAAAACCAAATTTGATCAAAGCTGATATTACATTCTGTTCTTGATAAAAATAGAAATAAGCTAAAAATAAGTATCCATGAAGTTTGTATAGCCTGTCTTGAAAACAACATGATCGTACAAACATAAAATTCTTTTCATGATTTACTAATTTCCAAGTCAGGCACGGGTTTCTAAAAAACATGTGGTAGGGTAATTCAGTAGTTTTCTAAATTGCACTACCTGAACAAACCCTGTATTTCATTTCTGTCCAGAATAGATGGATGGTCACACAACGCAAGAACCTGAGTAAAAAAAAATATCAGGAACTAAATTGCTCATGGCATAATGGAAAGTGCAAACAGGCAGTACTCTGACAAACCTCACGGAAAAATGTTATTGGCTGCTGACCAAGGGACTGAGGATTTCCTATATTGCAGTACAGTATCTGCATAATAAAGTGAAATAATAATGGTAACTGGTTCGTACGAAAACCTTATAGCACCAGCAAGATCTGTGTTGTTAAACCGGAAAAGCCTTTCACTATATTCAAAATGAATCTGTTTTTGTTTTCGGATAGCGTCCAACTTGCAGAACGGAACCCAAAAATTGAGTGATACTTTCTCATAGTAACCTTAAATGGGGAGCATGAGAACGTACAAATGAATGTTATGATGCTAATATGAACTAAGTGGAGAAAAGTAATCATACCTCGTCAAAAGGACGTGAGCCTGGTTTAGTCAGTAGCTCTTCTTGCAGATTCTGTTGAGGATAAAAGATAGTAAGTACAAGGATGGAAATATCACAAAGTAAGCAATTCAGATCATTATTAGAGCTAATGAAACAAAGCAAAGCCAGCTATCAGATCTCAACTTTATTGGTAATAAAGTAATGCTTTAAACCCTTCAACCCAATACCATAGTTTTGCTAAGCTTTCCTGCTTAACCTTGCTGTTTATTACTAATTTTAACCCTTCAAATTAGCACGTAAAGATTAAAGTCAGTAACGGAACTTGCGCTCAAAGTTACCTGAGCAAGGGCGACAATCTCACCGCGGACAGCATACTCACATTTCAGAACCTACAAAAGAAAACTAAAGTAAGGCGATTGGAGCTCTAGAAAAACAATACGATGAAACAAGCAATCGTGAAAGCAACAAGGAAATATTCTTCAACGGATCATAAACCAGAAAAAATGCACGAATCGCGATTCAAAACATCTAGGCGTTGTCATTTTCCATCAAATGCTGCACCCATTCTTTCGGCCAGAAAAAGCACAAACATAAGATAGATGATATAGATACCGTACAGAAGTGCCATCTAACTCCCACATATCCAAACGGACTCACTCTCATCGAAAACAATACGAAACATAACGATTCACTAAAAAGTAGAAAAAAACAAAAATACAACTCCAGAACGTGATCCAGACTCCAGCACAGAAAGCGCAAACACGAAATGAGTACGGAACAGAGTAGATCGTGATGATCTACAATAACCAGGATAATAACAGTGATAACAGAGAAGACGATCACGATTTAGCTGAAAACAGAAAATCCAATCCAACAGTGCAGCAAAAATCGTGAAACAGTAAAAGAAGAGGGCGAAATCAATATGCAAAGCATACCTTGGGATTGATGGTCTGAACGGAAACCGGAAGGGACTCTTGGGAAGGAGACGCCATGGAAAAGGATGAAGAAGCAGATGAAAAGGAGCAGGTGGTGGTGCTGTGGGTGAAGGTTGGTGATGGTTGGAAGTTGCAGGCATCGAACTTCCGCGTCGATATTTAATGGGGCGAAAGAAAAGGAAGGTTCGTCCATTAGTAGACGTAATGAAAGCTGACCATGTCGCGTGGAAGCTGACCAAGTCGCGTGGAAGCCGCACATGGATTTCGACATTGATATGCAGATTGCATCTAATTCCCATACGGAACAGCTTCTTCTCATAATTCCCCCTTCCACCTTCCACCATTGAACCCCATTCCATTTTCTTCCAATCCCAATTCTTGTTATGGCCGTTTTCTCTTTCTCCAAGTGAGGCGCCAGCGCCAAGAGTTTTCTTTTTTTTCTTTCGTTTTAGGAAAAAAATCAATTCATAGATATCCTTCACTTTGTGAATTTTTTTCTCCAAAGAAAAAAAAAAGATTACCATGAATTAACCTACTAAATTTTAAATTTTAGGATAATTGTAATGGGTGGCAAAATTAGGGTAAATAATGACAAATTTAGCAATTTTTTAAAATATTTGCAAATATGGTAAAAAAATTTAATTAATTTTTTATATCCTCGTTTTGCCCTCGCGCGCTTTCTTCTTTCCGACCGTGGATTTCTCTGTGGATTTATCTCTCCTCTCTTTGATTTCTATCAATGATAGAAACTTCTATCACTGATAGAAAAACTTTCTATCACCGATTCGTTTTCCTCTCGTATAATTGGACCAAATCTCTCCGAGAAAACCAGTAAATTGAAAACAACAACATTTATAGAAACTTTCTATCGGTGATAGAAAGTTTTCTATCACTGGAAGAAAAACTTTCTATCAGTGATAGAAAGTTTTCTATCACTGATAGAAAATCTTTCTATCAGTGATTTTCTATCACTGATAGTTTCTATCAGTGATAGAAAGTTTTCTATCATTGATAGAAAATCTTTTTATCACTGATAGAAAAGAATCTATCAATGATAGAAAACTTCTATCACTAATAGAAAAACTTTCTATCACTGATAAAAGATTTCTATCATTGATAGATTCTTTTCTATCACCGATTCGTTTTCCTCTCGTATAATTGGACCGAATCTCTCCGAGAAAACCAGTAAATCGAAAACAACAACATTTATAGAAACTTTCTATTGGTGATAGAAAGTTTTCTATCACTGGAAGAAAAACTTTCTATTTTTCTATCACTGATAGATTCTTTTCTATCACCGATTCGTTTTCCTCTCGTATAATCGGACCGAATCTCTCCGAGAAAACCAGTAAATCGAAAACAACAACATTTATAGAAACTTTCTATCGGTGATAGAAAGTTTTCTATCACTGGAAGAAAAACTTTCTATCAGTGATAGAAAGTTTTCTATCACTGATAGAAATTATTTCTATCACTGATAGAGAAAATTCTATCAGTGATAGAAAATCTTTCTATCAATTAACTGACCGATTCCATAATCACATGATCCATTATTTCGACCATTTCCCTCATCCTCCATAAATAAATTCCTTTGCTTCTAATTTTGCAACAATGGGTGTGTCACTTCCACCCAAGGAGGCCAACCTCTTCAAGCTCATCGTCGTAAGTTTATCGATTGTTTTCTATGTGCTTCATCATCACTTTAATCATAGTTCGATCGAAGTTAAATAATTTTCAAAAAACTGGCAAAACGGTGATCCGAAGCCGCCCTGGCAATATTCGAAGATCTTAACCGACTCCTAAAGGCACCACCGCGAAGAAGCGTAGTTTTCTGACACAACAACGAGCGCAAATCTGGAGGCTTCGATGGCGGCCAACAGATCTGAAGAAATGTCCTTACCTTCTTTGATCTCATCTTCATCTCTGAATGTGAAGATTCCTTTACGTACTAAGGCTCTGTACAGATGGTCTGTGAAGCCGTCACGTGTATCTTCTCCTCTGAAGCTCAAAAACACATCGTATTTCCATTTACCACTTGAAGAAGAAGAAGAAGAAGAAAAAGAAACCACCATGGACGACACAGGGTTTGGGCGTTTGATTTGGTCGGATCTGCAGCACAACCTTCAACACGATTTTTTCGAGCGGCGAAATCCGACAGTTTAGGAAGGAAGGGTATTTTAGTAAATGTGCATTTCATATCTTCAATTTTTGCTATTTTTGCAAATTCTTTTGTGGGTTGCCATATTTGCAATTAGTTTGGCCCAGTTTGCCATCCTTGCAACCGGCCCTAAATTTTAAGGATTTGAATTTGAATCCTAAACCTAAGTGTTCGACTTTTACTATTTAATCACTTTTGGCTAAATTTAACCACTAATTTGAATTTTTTTAAAAAAAAAAAATTGCCACTATCAACCAAAAAAAATTGCATAAATTTGAGTTTAATTGATTCATGAGATGACTATTGAATGAAAATTTTCGAAAAAATCTAACTTTCATGTTTTTTTTATGCCTCATCAATAGTAGTTTAGTCTTTGCTTTCAATTTTGTAACAATTTAGTACATGTCCTTTAATTTGAACAATTTATACCTACTGTGAAATATTCCATCAAAATCAAGTATCAATTTTAATAATGGAGGACTTTGTCTTTGTAGTTTATAGATGTATTTAGTCCCTAATCGTACTAAAAAAAAGTATTTAGTCCCTAATCAGATTATCGATATACATATATAAGTCTTATACTATATATATATATAAAAAAAAGAAATCTCATTAAATTTTAACTTTTTTTAGGGACCTAAATCATTATAAGATTTAAAATACACCGAATAAATGATTACATATTAAAATTTATAGACTAAATCGTTACAAAATTGAAAATACATACACTAAATCATTATGAATTAAAATTTATCAACTGAATTATTATGTTCATGAAAGCTCACGTAATTTAAGACCTATTTCATGCAGTGTTTGAAGTATATTTAGGATCAGGTTAGCAAAAGCAACCTTTCCCCTTAGTTTGAGATTTGAGGGTAATTTACAGTTGACTTAATGGAACAATATAATAATCTCCATAAAAATAAAAATAAAAAATAAAAGATAAAATAAAATAATGTGTTGAGGGAAGGCTTGTAATTTTTTTTTTTTTTTTTTTTTTTTTGGTTAAAGTTTTTTTTTTTTTTTTTTTTTTTTGACTCTCAATTTCAAGCACTATTTGACTCTTTTTTTTTTTTTGTTAAAGTTAACATCAAACTGACGATAGAGAATAACTAATATTTATTGAAAGTGCATTGGGCTAATTGAATATTTGAAAAATAGCTGAAATAAATTAAGTTTCAAAACAGTGGGATATTTTTTTTTTTTTTTCTTCCTTTGCATTATGAATATTTTTTTAAAATTACGTGGATGCAATATGTGTAAGGGTAGGTAGGGGTAAGTTAGAGTTTTAATGCTATTAATTTGTGTTTTAATAGCGTTGATTTTCATTTAAAAGAAAATAATAAGGTCTAAGATTGATGTCAACTTGAATGTGTGGGTAGTGAAAAAGTTGTTAATAACTTTAATTCAATTAGTGTTTTCTTTTGTGTGAAATATATATATATATATATATATATATATATATATATATATATATATATATATATATATATATTGAAAATAAATGCTTCATTAAACTAACCACCAACCAAACCGTTCACATCCAAAGAATCAACAAAAAATAACGAAGAACCAGGGGCTACAAAAAAATGCCCAATTTCCCGCGGAAGAGGAATAGCCTGGTCAACAACAAAAGACAGATTGCACGCTTGCCTCGCAACGCAGTGGGCGATTGTGTTCGAGGCTGTACCACAGTGCCGGAATTCGACCGACGAGGTTGAAGATGGAGTCTGTGATGGATTTTGAAACTGATGTGTATATATATTACAGTGGAGTAGAGTTGTACTTTGATTGCTTCATTATCGTCGTATTTTAAGGCAATAAGAACAAAATAAACATGGATGAATGGAGATTTGATGTTGACTATTTTATTTTAGGTCCATTGCTTGGGCAACAAGCACATGGCATTCGGAAAATTCCATGCCAAATTTGAATACGTCCACCTCTAAATTATCCCTACCAACTTTAAAAAACAATTTATTTATTTTTAATAATAATAAATTAAAAATAAAAAAAAAAAAAAAAAAAAGTCCATACTAGTATACCATCCAATTAGAGCCACCTGTTTCCAACAGTCGCTTTCTCCACCCATTTTATTGTTGTGGAGGGATAATTTTATTTAATCATAAAAATGTCTTTTTCATAAAATATAATTTAATGCAAATAATGATAAAATTAATAGTTTTCTCAATTCTTATATTTATAAAAATGTATAGTTTTGCAAATACCTTTTTATCCTCTTTTGAGTCTATTTTCCATTTGCTCCTAAAATTTTAAAGTCACTTTTACGTATGAAGCTTTTGGAAATGAATTTAAATGGATTAAATTATTCAAATTAGCTTTGAACGATGAAAATTGGTTTCAATTATATCTAGAGTTTGAAAAGTTTTTATTTTAACCTTTGAAGTTTGTTTCAAAACAATCAAATGAAGACATTTTTCGTTAAATTTATGGATGGAAAATAATGTATAGCATGAGTCTTTATTTTTTTTTCCCACATGTATGTTCAAACATGTTCACATGAGCAACAATACATATTGTTTAAAAAGAAACAAAATTCATATGCAAATACATCATTTTATGTCTATGAATTTAACGAGGAAAAAAAAAAAGAAACCTTACAGAGTCGTTTTAAAACAAACTTCAATATTTAAAATAAACATTTTCAAAGTTTGGAGGAATAGTTGAAACTTTTTTTTTTTTTTTTTTGAGAAAATAGGAATAGTTGAAACTAACCTCATAGTTCATGAGTGTCAAGGAAGAGAGAGGAGAATAAGGATATATTTGGTTTAACTTTTCAAGTGTTTGATTTAAAAAAAAAAAAAAAAAAAACTATGTGTTTGGAAATTACTAAAAATGAGTTATATATCAAAAAAATGAGATTGAGAAATACACCGTTTTGAAATAAACACTTGAAAACAAATTTTTTAAAAAGAGTTTTAAGTATATACTAACTTGTGTGTATAAAAAGCACTTACTACAATTTTTATGCAAAATGTTTAAAAGAAAATGCATTATTGAAAAACACTTAAACTAAAAATATTCCAAACAGACCCTAAAAATTGTGCGATGGTTGGCATCAGTGAGATCTCCATTCCCACCCAAATTGGCCACACCCAACCATAGATTTGCATGTTTTATAGATCCAAGAATACTTCTAGATCTAAAAGTACTTATAGACCTGTTGGGAGAAAGGGGAACACGAGACGGTATGTTGAAGTGATGGAATACAACCAAACTGTGAAAATTTAACTCAAATTTGGAACACCAAATTTATATTTATTCCCATTACTAATAATCACCATATTATAAAAAGCTATTACAGAGTTTGCTCTTGTTTTTCCATCTAGAAAAGAGTTTGCTCCTTTTTCTTCTTAACAATGTTATATCGCGTGGATGGATATTCAAGTTTATTGAAAGAAGTAAGAATCTTTAACCGTTATACTAGGTTCAAGTTTGAGAAATTTTGACCATCTTCCTTTAAGAGTAGTATCAAACTCAAAAGCTAATACAATGGCCAACATGGATATAGTTCAATTAACATAAAGCTTGTATTAATACAGTGGAGTCATCTGTAAGTGCATGTTTGAGAGTGTTTTTAAAATAATTAAAATCACTTTGAAACATGATTTTAATAATTCAAAATTAAATGCACTAGAAATAGGATGTCAATGGATTATTTTTGGCCCAATGGGCTCAGTGAAGGGTCTGCTATGTAGGTCGGTGATTATAAAAAACCGAAGAATTTTGGTTAAATAAATATCAATTAAAAATTAATAAATATTTTGAGATTATTAATGTATAAATAAATAACGAGTAAATTGAACGGCCACTTATGAATGACCCAAAAAACAACAAAGAAAATTTTCACAAAAAAAAAAAAAAAGAAGTAATAGTAAAATAATATAATTAGAATAAAATAGTATTTTGCTACAGCGATATTATTAATTAACTTAGGAGCCACCGACAATATTTGGTCTAATTTGAAGTAATAATAGACAGTAGAAACAGAAGAAAATAAAAAGTATAATTAATATTATTATAAAAGAAAAAGTAAGACATTTTGCTGACTTTAATCCATAAATTATTCAATGCATGTACTTGTTTTTGACCGGATTCCCCTAAGGGGCCGTTTGGTGCGCCGGAATTAGATGGGTTTGGAATGGAATGGAATGGAATCTGATGCCCATGAAAATATTTTGCTGGAATCATGATTCCCATGCCTATGTTTGGTGCATTGGATTTGGGTTGGAATGAATGGAGAGAGAAATAGTGGGACCCACCAAAATTATAAGGAAAATAGAAAAAGAAATGGTGGGTCCCATCAAAATTATGAAGAAAAATGGAAAGAGAAATAGTGGGACCCACCAAAATATGGTTAAAATATAAAAAGAAATGGTGGGTCCCATCAAAATTATGAAGAAAAATGGGGAGAGAAATAGTGGGACCCACAAAAATGTGGGAATGGGTTGGAATCACATGCCCACCATTTCATTCCAAACCCACACCATCCCCGGACAACCAAACATGGGCATCCCTTTCCAATCCATTCCAATCCATTCCAAACCCGTGGGCTAAACGGCCCCTAATAGATAAATGGATGGGTCCCGCAGCCTATTTTTAATAGTTTACCACATTTTGTCTTTTATTTTCCCAGCTATTTTTTGCCATACTTTTTTACTTTTTTTTTCGAATTTTATAATATTGTATTATTGAGGACATACTATTGAAATTTACTACGGCAGTGAGAGGCCGTTTTGGCAGATAAATTATTTTTTATTGGTTTAAAGTTATAGACCAATTTTTTTTTTTTTTTTTTAAAGTTATAGACCAAAGTCATATAATGTAACGTACTGGAGAGAAATTAATTCACATTCATAACTCAAACTACAAGTCAAATAATTAAAGACGAGACAAGACAGCCAATAGTTTTTAGTTTTGCTTGACACTTTTCACCAACTATGTTTGAGAGTATTTCACACTTAAAATTTACCATTTTTCAACCTAACATAAAAATGCATTTAACAAAATTAAAGTATGTGAGTGTTAGCCAATTTAAACATAGTTTAACTAGTTAAGATATTATAAAATCAACTAAAACATCGTCGGCTCAAATTTACACTCAAGTGTTGTTGAACTAAAAGAATACACATGAGTGTTTTATGAGAGTACTTGTATATATATATTTGTTATGAACTATAACTTAGGTGGTTTGATACTTTGAACGTTTTTAAACTTTTAGATTGATATCTAACAAATCTTTAAACTGTTAAAAGTTTATAACAAATCTCCAAACTTTCAATTTTCATGCATTCATGGATTTAACTTTTAATTTTATGTGCTCGGTATGTTTCTCAATTTTCAATTTTGCCTAATAGTTTTATATATAAAAAAGTTTAGACCCTGTTTGATAACCATTTGGTTTTTTGTTTTTGAAAATTAGGTTTATTTTCACTCAAATTCCCTATAATGGTTTTCAACTTTGTTAAGGAACCATTTGAATTCATTGTCAGATTTCAAAAACAAAAACAGGTTTTTGGAAATTGCTTTTTTTTGTTTTCAAAATTTGACTTGGTTTTTGAAAACAGGGAAGAAGGTAGGTACTAAAACAAAAAAACTAATAGGTAGGAATAAGTGTGCAAAAACCAAAAACCAAATAGTTATCAAACGAGACCTTAGTTACTTAATTATGGACACGAAGTCCACGGATTGATCTTTTTACTTTCTTTCTTTACACTGAATAGTCAGTCATTATATTAAAGGAATTTAGCTAAAATCACTAAAAAAAAAAAAAATAAAACAAGACCTCTATTAACAACTTTTTCTCGTATTGCGCATAATTTAGTAACATAAAAAATTTTATCAACTTCTTTCAAATTAAAAACTCAATCAAATCCACATATTTGATTAAAGCTACAAAAAACCAAATTTCCTCATATTTGAACATGGGCTCCTCTCATTGTTATTCCTCTTACCAAACTTACACTCTCACCCAATAATTGGTAATTCGACATTACACATTGATAGGAAAAACAAAAGGGGAACGTTTTTCTTTTCTTTTTTTTTTTTTTTTTTTTTTTGAAAAAAAAAGAGATAAAATTAATTACGACAATTAATACCCAATCACAAAAATCAAATTACCAACATATTATAGCCCTAGAGAGAAAGGAAAGCCTGTAGACCGCAACCAGCTCCCACCGCCAATAAATTTACCAGCAGTAAAAGGCTCGGCCTCCGTGGCACTCCGAATTACCCTAAATCCCTTCCACGTCACTCGCCCGCCCGTCGAAGCACCCGGTCCGGTATTCTGATACTCGCCGTAAAACAAAGTACTGAGGGCAAAATTACCGCTCCACTCATGCCACCCCTTCGGGTCAATGACGTCACTTATCGACGACTGCATAATCACGGTTCTAGAATATTCCTTCCACGGCCTTCCGAGGAACGTCGGAAAGTTATTCTGGACCGGCCGGAGATCCGACGTGGCTCCGATCCGGGATTTCTGGATCACGATTCCGGTGTTCTGGTTCGGGTCGGACCGACCCTGGGCCGTGACCATGTTTTTCTGACCGGAGTTTGGTCTGCGCGCGTGAATGTCACAGTCCTGGAAAACCGCCGCCGCGTTGCCAAAGATGAAGTCGACGGTGCCGGAGATGAGACAGTTGATGTAGAATTGACGGTTGGAGTGGACGTAGAGAGTGTCTTGATAGGCCAACATGTCACATTGGTAGAAGGCGGAGAGATCTGCTCCGACGCGGAGGGCCACCGCTTGGTGCTTTGACGGACCGGCTGTGTTTTGGAACGTGATGTCACGCGCTAGAAATCCTTCCCCCACCGCAGCTGTCAATATCATAAACAGAGATTCTCTTATTTATTTATTTGAATATAGTTTCTAATTGGACTACTAATTATAGTCGTCAAAGCGAGCTTAGTTTAGGGTATTGACATGTACCCTCGACCACGAGGTTAGAGATTCGAATTCCTCTCTTTCCAAATGTTATGTAATCAAGAAATTAAAATCCCATTTAGAAAAGTATTTTACCGGATTAATTAGAAGAAAAAAAATACATTCTAAAAATATTGGCGAAATCACGAACTTTTGAAAAAAAATGGGCAAAAACAGAGTTTTTTTTTATAGATATTATCATAAAAGACGAAGGGAAAGGTAAAGGCAATACTTTTTTGTTTTTTTTTTTTTGTTTTTTTTTTTTTTTGTGGGTTTTGATAACTTTGGTCCATGTGCACTCCACCATACGGTGGATGGCAGGTGTCTTTCAACGGGGAAATGAAGAGACTTCTTCAAAGATTCTGGATGAAATGACAAGCAACTAGAAAGTGAAAAGTTTTATGTTCTTATTCTAATGCGATTGATTAAAGAGAAAATTTCAAAAAACTAGCTTTTTAGTATGGCTTTTCTTTTAATATATGACCAAGCAGAGGAAGAAATAACTCCCTCCTTTCTTTCCTTATTTAGCCAAATAAAACAAACCAGGAAAAATAAGCAATTATTGATTAAAAAAGTTTTAATTTTAAAGTTGTATCTAAATTAGTAAATCTGTAAGAAAATTAATAGTGTTTGGTCAAATTTCTAAAAGAAGAAAAATCAGTGAAAATTACCTTTTACCTCTTTAAAAAATAAAAACACTTTTTCATAATTTCGTCAAGAAATTTAAAAGTAGATAGATATATATTGAAGTATTATAAATGAAACATTTATGATGTAACTATTTTTTAAAAGTGTTTATGAATTATATGTAATGAATGTTTCGTTTTTTAAAAAAGAAAATGCCAACATAGACTAAGTCACGTGGCTGTGGCGGCGAATTAAATAAACTTTCGTAATTTTGGCTGCAAGAAATATACCCAAAAAAAAAAAAAACAGTGAGACTAGCAGTAAAAAAAAAAACTTACCGACGGTTGCAGAGTTAAAAGTGGTGCTGCCGTCGACCACATTCCGGCTACCGGTAATTATAGTATTACTCCTTCCATCTCCCATAAACATAATATTCGTCTTCTTCTTCGGCACTTCCACGTTCTCTCTATAAACCCCAGCTTTAATTCTTATCACATATCTCTTGCTACTTTTCACCGGCGCGGCGGCCACGGCGGCTGCCACCGTCCGGAAGTTCCCGCTGCCGTCCGCCGCCACGACCACGTCCGGCGTCAGGGAGGAGGACTGCAGCAGCCGGCGGTCTCCGGCCGACAGCCAGTCAGGCCACTGGATGCCGTCGTGGTCGTTGCTCTCCTCCTTGAGCTTTCTGTTGGCTGTTCCCATTTTAGCCTCGTAATTGGCTATGTCTGTATCCGTCATGTTCTTAATCATGGCTAGTGCATTGCTGCACATGTGCTCCACTTCGGTCTGGCCCTCTTTCAGCTTGTCCCGCAGGTTCTTGTCCGCCTCGTCGTGAGAAAACCCGTCAAGGCAAGTCTCCTGCGGGTGAGAATATTTAATTTTTTATTATAACGTTTTTTTTTCTCTAATTATATTTTTATCCATTACTATCATATATTTGTTTTTTATTTATAGAGAAGGGTTAATAATGACCACTTTTCTAACATCACTAATGAAAGGTGAGTATTAAGGTTTCTATTTATTTTAGGAACAAGTTTATTTTGCCAACAACGCATAAAGTTGTACGGATGACCACAATATCTATGATTCGAATCTCACTCCTCATACGAATCTCCCTCCTCATATTGTCAAAAAAAAAAAAAAAAACCATTCATGTCCTTAAATTATCAAGATTATTTAATTTTGGACTCTTGATTTTTAAAATATTAATTATTTTCGTTCTTGTTTTATATAATCATTATAATTCTTACACAACTCTAGCATGTGTACTTCTTTCTTTTCTTTTCTTTTTTTCTTATTTAGAAAATGTACTTTTAAAAAAAGTCTAGATAGTATTTGTACTAGCATATTAAATGTGTGTATCAAAATGGAGTATTAAGTAAAAACAAATATTAGCCAACAAGAGCTTAACTCAACTAAACTGATGACCACGAGGTTTATGATTCGAATCTCACATCTCACATATTGTCAAAAAAAAGGTAAAAACAAATATTATACGACAAAATAATATAATTCAGCAAAAACAAAATAGATTTTCTCAAAAAATTATTAAAAAAACAAAAGTTAATTACCAAAACTGATATTTCCTAAAAAACAAAACAGATATTTAAATTAAATGAAAGTCAAAAAAAAGGAAAATAAACGATAATTAACGAACCTGATTAGTAATGGCGGAACTGAGCAAGGTCTTAAGATCATCAGCGTGTTGGTTAAGAGATTTCTTATTAGGATACTCATGGAGATCCACAATGGCTTTATGAAGCTCATCAAGCGTTTCATCAATGGTTTCAAGGCAATCGTGAAGGGCAATTCTCTCTCTGTGGGAAATATTCTTCAGCGCCGCCAATTTCTGCACTCGAAAGTAATTTTCTTCCACAGCTTTCACAGTGATATTAATCGAAAGCTCGATAACGTCTTTCTGATTCGTCACTTTCTTCAAGGCTCCGTCGTGTTCGGAAATGGTCGAGAAGCACAGATCGGGATACAGCGTGCTGCTGCACGTGCTCTTCAAAATGGCGTGTGCTTTCGACCGGTCGCCGGAGTTCTTTGAACCGGTCACGCAGGCGACAATGCCGACGACGGCGCAGACGAGGAGGAGGGTGGAGGAGAGGGCTACGATCAGGAGCTTCTTTTTGTTTTTGGGGTTTTTTCCGGTGGCGGATTGGTGGCCGGAATTCGAGATTCCGGCGGCGAGGGGCTTTTCCATGGTATCGGTCTCTTTCATTTGGGATAGAAGAGAGATGTTTGGAAGGAGGTGTGAGCTGGTTGAAAAGAGAGTGAGGGCTTAATATAGACAGGAAAAGGGATAGGGAACTACAAAAATAGAACACTAGAATTATTTTGTCATTGGAAAAACAATAATTGTGTGGTTTTTGTAAATGGATTAAAATATGAAATACGAAGCTAAAAAAAAATAATGAATTGTTAATTTAATCCATATGACTCGGGTTTCGTCCTAGGTAAAATACACTTTTGGTTATTTAAATTTGAATTTAGTTTCTTTTTTATCGTTTAATAAACGAAATGACATCGTGTGAAATACTAGTATTCCAAGCAAATTTTTTAAAATCTCAATAAAGTGTAGATGCTAGAACTAAACTCGCATTATACGAATCAAATTCCAACTTTTAAAACCATGTGGATTGGACCATATTTGAATTATCAAAAGAAAAGAACCAATGATAGTGCCCACCCAATGCATGACATGGAGCCAAGCTAAGATTTTAAAATTGGCTCATTGTTTCATGTGACTTTCGTAATTTGAAAATTGAAATACAAGCTCATGGTTAAATAGAAATATATTAAAATTTGAATATGTTTTGATCTATGTGACTGTTGAGTAATTAAAAGTTCGTTGAAGAACGTTTTTTATTTTTATTATTATTATTATTTAAAAATTATATTAGTTTAATTAGTAGCAAATTTGATTTGTTTGGTAATATGCTTTAGAACAACTTGTACAGAAATCTTAAACGAATTTTAAAAGTTAAGAATGATATTAGCTTTCAAATATTTAAACAAATCATCGATTGAAAAATTAATGGATAAATAGTCAGAAAAGTAGCTTTACAAAAAAAATTCTTATATTTTAATTTTCACTCCCAATCACAACAAGAGAAAGCATTATTCTCTATTAAAAAATAAAAATAAGAAACCCTACGTAGCCACTTGCTAGCGATGGCTCTTGACAGCCTGGAAAAAGTATCGTTATTTGTTATTAAAAAAAATATATCTTTTTAATTAAAAATAAAAAAGAAGAAGTATCATTGCTTGCTTTACTTTCTCATTTTCTTATTCCTCCCTCTTCCTTAATTAATTTATCCACGTTTATGCTTACATTATTAAACAGTTTTAAAATACAGAAATTTCTATAACAATGATTCCAGATAAATAAAATATATTATTATATATGATATTTAACTTGCATTATCCACATAAAAAATAAAAACAAAAACTTTACAACCTTCTAAAAAAATAGAACGTGAATGCTGATTGGGCTGGTCTGTCCATAGTAATTAATTATTGACTTTTATTTATTTATTTGTAAGAAAAAGATTTTATTTCTTTCTCTTTTTCCTTCGAATCTCTTAACCAGCTAACCGTATCAGTTATCGCCTTTAATTTTTAAAAGAAAAAAACAAATTATACGTGACAGATAAAAGAAATTAATTTATTTAAGAACAAGAAAATAAATTTAAAATATTCGACAGAAGTAGAACTAGCTCAGCCGTCGGATATGGACAACGGTCAAAATAGGGGTCTCAGAAAACAACGTTGTGTTTTAATTAACGATGAGCCGAGCCAGAAGCCTGGAAGGACGAGACTGTATTGCCCGAAATGTACAGTTTTCTTATTTCTACTGCAGGGTTTGCAAATACTCAAATATTAATTATAATATATTATAACAAAAAAATTATAATATAAAAATATTTTAAGAAGAAAATGGTGCAGAATTTACAACGGTCTACTGCCATTCAAGGAACATTATTAAATTTAATTATCTTGCATGGTGACGATGTTAGTATTGTTTATATTATTTTGTCGTCTTCCACACCTAACATGTTAGTATGTCTCAAATTGTGAGTTTCTGTAATTATTTAATAAGTTTTTTAAAACCATTTCGGTCGAACATACATCAAATTCCAAAAATAAAATGAAATTGTTGTTGTACCCTTCGTACTTTTTTTTAATTACAATTCAGGACATTTTTAATCGAATTATATGTTATATCATGAACTTTGTTTGAAAGCTTTAATTTTTTATCCCTATGATTTCATGCATTTACTCAAATTAAGCTTTTTTTTTTTTTATTTTTTTTAGAACTTACTCAAATTAAGCATTTTGCTCTTGCTTGCATGGATTGAATGTATTTGTTAGCTTTATTTTTATTTTTATTAAATTACAAGTTATGTCCCTAAACTTTTAGAGTGGTAGTTAGTATGTGATTATGAACTTTAAGAATTATCTAATAGGTCATCATGTCTATTAAGTCATGAATGTAGTTAACATGAATTTGAAAGTCAATAATTCGCTGTTAAATTACAAGTTCAGTCCCTAAACTTTGAGAGTTACGTTAATTTGGTCCATGAACTTTAAAAAATATCAAATAGGTTCTTAAACTTTGACTTCTGTGTCGGATGAGCCCCTTGACTTTGAATTTTGTGTCTAATAAGTTATTGACATATTCAACATTTTTTTTTTTAATTCACAGGCCTACTAGGTACAAAATTGAAATTTTAGGTCCCAATAGGCATAAAATCCGATTGTATATCTAATAGATTGGTTAACCTTTTAAAATATTCAATTGTATATCTAATAGATTGGTTAATTTTTAAAACTCGTGAAAATGTCAAATACCTATTAGACACAAAATTGAAAGTTAAAGAACTTATTGGACATTTTTTATGTAACGCCCCAGGCCCAGGATTCAGAATCCGGATTCGGCCCTTAACGACCCCGACATTCCCCTGCGACCTGGCCACGCTACCATACTCGTCTTAAACTGCTTCCAAGAGTGAAGACTGTCCCCACAAACCAACACGGGGTCCTTTTAGCATGCTTTGTCCTCACTCACATGCTTCCTAGGAAAATTCCCAAGAGGTCACCCAACATAGAACTTCTCCAAGCCAAGCACGCTTAACTTCAAAGTTCCTATGATTGAGCCACCGAAAAGGAAGGTACACCTTGTTGGTATAGGTAGTATCTATCAATTCTTTTAAGCTTTTCTTGAACATACTTTCATGTCCTCAGGATCCCTCTCATTCGGATGTGATCTCGGTTCATTCATGTACCCCTCCTAACTCGGGTGTTACATTTTAAGTCCATAGACCAAATTGACACAGTCCAAAATAAAAACGTATATAGTGAATTCTAAACAAATATTAAACAAATAATATTTGGCCAATAATAACATAGTTCAATTGACATGAAACTTGTACCATTGTCCATTGGTCAAAGTTCAAATCCTCAACCTTCACATGTTTTTTTTTTTTTTTTTGACAACATGTAAGGGTGTGCAGGATTCTAACCACATGCCTCTTATACATTGGTACGAATTTTATGTCAGTTGAGTTATATTAATGTTGACTTCACCTTCACATGTTACTAAAAAACAAATAATAACCCTGGATGTTAGGTGATCCATCACATTAAATATTATTTAATTTCACATCCGTAATTAATATAATTTCGTGTAAATAAAAACAAATGACGGCAGGGGTAAAAGAATAGAAGCCATGACATAACTGCATAAATTACAAGTAAAGTAGATATATTAGGCCTATTGGATCCATCACATTTGTTTAGTTTAATTTTTGCAACCAATTTGACTTTATTGAGAAATCCAAATAATTTTCAAAATTATTGTTTGAAAGCTTTTACTTGGATCTTCCAGCAAACCAAGCAACACAAATCGCGCCTAATTGCTTGCTTTTTTCGCTCCAACCACCGCCCAGAAAAAACTATTTCAAACAATACGATCTTAAGAATTTGACTTTGATATAATTTTTTTCAACAGTTCCAACTATTAGATGTTCCGGTGCAATGATGTCCTTTTTAAAACCATTAGATATAAATATTCAAATTTGTCTGTCCCTAATAACCGTCGAATACAAAATGGAGGCATTTTTGTTATTTCTCTCTCTTACATCTAATGGTGCAAAGCTACGAGCCTCATTGCACCGAGAGCCCCTAAAAATTTTTCGTTTGGTTGGATGATAATGGTATCTTGAATATCTTTTGAAAATTTTCGAGCTACTTAAAAAAAAAAAAAAACTAGACAATTTTAAGATTACGTGAGGGAAAAAAATCAAATTTATTAATATGAAATCTTTTAATTATCTTTACTATAATATTTATCAAATTCAGTATAGATATTATTTGGTGGGATGGATGATTTAAGCCGATTTTAGAATTAGATTGAACTGTAAATGCCCCATTTAATAGTTTTCAATAATTGTCGCATTATCATACATGTCGAATAGATAATATATTGACTTTTTTTAATAAATAATAAAATGATATTTTTTAAGAGCAAATAATAATTATAATAATCAATACATTGAACTACTCGCCCATTGCATTCATGGGATTCTATGTGATTATTAATGTAAATAAATTGTTCATTTGATCCATCTCATACGTTATTTGTAATTAAATGTCATTTGACATCATTCAATATTCAGTAATTATTAAAGTACAACTCAATAATTTTGTTAGTTATTTTTTTTTTACAATATGGGGGTGGGGAATTTGAACCACTGACC
Source organism: Luffa aegyptiaca (assembly GCA_017139565.1). Classification (NCBI taxonomy): domain Eukaryota; kingdom Viridiplantae; phylum Streptophyta; class Magnoliopsida; order Cucurbitales; family Cucurbitaceae; genus Luffa; species Luffa aegyptiaca. The sequence goes on along the minus strand of CM029399.1, from coordinate 485,607 downwards.
TCGTGGTTTTCAGTACAACTTTGTGCCAGAGCTATGCTCTTGTTGGCAATTTTGTTAGTTAAATTACAACTTTAATCCCTAGACTTTCAATATGTATCCATTTGATTCGTGGTCTTTAAAAAGTGTTAGTTTTTGAACTTTTAATTTTGTATGTCTGATAAATTCCTGACAAATTAAAATTAAAAAAAAAAAAAAAACCTTATCTATTAGAGGTAAGAACAAGTTTTATGTCTACTAAAGCTCTAAGATTTTAATTCTTGTATTTACTAGGTATGTAAACTTTTAAAAATGTGGGATACGTCAGGGACATTTAGACACAAAAATTTGAAAATTCAAGGATCCATTAGATACAAAATTGAAAGTTTGATGACATATTATATATATTGTTTTAAAGTTAAAGTCAAAATTGAAAACTCAAAAGGTCCAATGATCTATTAGGACACTTTTAAAAAGATTAAATAAACAAAGTTTTAAAAGTTTATGGGCTAAGCTTGTAATTTAACCAATCTTATTGTTAAAAAAAAAAAAAAGATAATTGATATTTGCAAAATAACGAATAATGTATTAGAAACAGTGTTGCTGGCACAAATAACAAAATAGACTAAAATAATTGCAAATATACGAGAATCTGAAACTATTTGCAAATATAGCAAAATTAAAGTCTCTTAGTGACAAAAGGTTGTCATTGATAGATTTCAATTACAAGTGTAATTGTCGCTAATAAACTACTCTATCGATTATAGTAGTATTTAATAGACTTCATGCATCGTGATTAATTAAAATATATTATTGATAAATATCTATCTAGATTTTTTTAAAATTATTTGCATATATAACAAAATTAAAATATATTAGTGATAAATGAAATTGTAAAACAGACTGTGGCGGTTTAACGTAATGAGATAATGAAAGATAAACTTTATAAGAAAATCAAATTTTAAGATGCACCACCCCGTTACTAAGATGCCAACCACCTGTAATAATTTGTGTTTTCAAATCAAATCTTAAAATATTTGGATAGGTGTCTTTAGATTCCTATTCATGATTATAATTAAACTTGTATACTTTCGAAAAAATATGAAACAAATTTGACTCGAAAAAGCACAACACTTTATCTCCACATATATATATATTAATAAAAAGGCAAAAGAACCTGCTTTAATCACAACAATATAAAGTTATATATATATATATATATATATATATATATATATATATATAAAGAAGACAAATTTACAAAATTTCCTACTAAAGTTATCAATGTCATAGGTTCCTCCCACTTTACTTTGTCAAAGATAATTAAATAATATAGTAATAAAAATAATAAAAGAATAATGACAAAATATAAGGTTTTCCTTTATTCATCAATTAAATACTGGGAATTGCTGCAAACTGTAAATAACTATCCGCTAATTTCGCACTTTTGCCTCTTCTAACAATGAGAAAATTTTAGGTGTTTTGAGTGCAATGAAATAGATAGTTTTGCAGCGTTGAATATATAAGAGAAAAATAGCAAAAATACCTTGATTTTGTATCAAACAGTTGTTAAGAGCAAACAAACTTACGTCCAACGGTTTTAAAGAGGGAGCTTGATGGTACTGAGAACACCTAATAATTTGCCCAAACAATATCTCCTTGGGTTGGCACTTGGCAATCGAGCATAAATTATTAGTCTAAATATTATTTTTGTGTCAGTAGTCTTAATTATTGTTAATTTTGTATTGTAAAAAACGTTTGTTTTAATTTTTACACTTTCAAAATTGGTTCATTTAATTCATTCCACCTTCAAAATGATAGCTTTGAACTATATACTTAGAAAAAGTTATTGTTTAGGTCCTTTTTTTTATTGTTATTTAAATTTCATTATTTTCTATCACAACATTTCACCGAATAAATTAAAAAACAGTATTTCAATGTAAATTATAGCTTAAATTACAAAATCAGTGATTGAATTTTCAAGTTTATGTATACTACCTCTCTAATTTAAAAAGTGTCTAATTAGATCTTCAATTTATTTTTTAACACGTATAGGTTTTAAAATTTTTGATTTCATGTCTAATAGATTCTATCGACCCTAAATTCAAAGTTATACGTGATTATATTTTAATTGCTTGTTTGAATTGGACAAATTATTATTGTAAGAATTTAAATGTTGTTTGATCCATGAACGTCTCAATTTACTTTATTATTTGAGCATTAATAATATCTAGGCTCATATCTGTTTTTTTTATTAAAAAAAACACACACACGATAATTTTAACCCATCAGCTTTTAAAATGTTGATTGTAACCATTGAAAATAAAAAATGAAAAAAAAAAAGTTTTAGTTTTCATTGTAGTTCTGCCACGTAATATTTACTTGTATACCTAATCGAATTAATCTATATAATTTCTATACATGCATATATAAGTAAGGAAGTTCAAAATGTTTTTTTTTTTTTTGAATATTCAAGAACTAAACTAAAACAAAAAAAAAAAATATATATATATATATATATATATATATATATATATATATATATATATATATATATTTCATCAACCAACAAGTTTGGTGGAATTTGTATTATTATTGTTATTATTATTTTGTATGACGATCTAGGATAACTTCACGTCAGTTGAGCTATTTTTTTCTATTAAAATTATATATAATTTTTGTTTAATAGTCTGTTTTTTGTTCAAGGGTACATTCCAAATAATATAATTTTAAAGGCAAAACACGAGAAGCTTATTTTTTCTCTTGGATAACGAATGCATTCCCTCTTTACTAAAAAAAGAAAAAGACATATTTTTATATATTATATATAATTTTAGAGTTTTAGTACCACACGTTTGTCACTCTTAAACGACACACTTAGAACCATTTTGTCCCAATTTGAAATTCATCCCTCTTATACAATAAGACGCAACTACTTCCCTTTTCTTTCTCAAAAGAAAAAAAAAAAAAATCCATTTTCAAACAAAACAGAAAGTGTCTTAAAAGAAAAAAAAAAAAAATCAAAACCAAAATAAAAGAGAGAATGTATATTGGAAAAAGACATATATATATGGAATGAAGACTTTTCTTTTCCAAGACTAGAATTTAACAATGGTTTGAAAATTCGTATGAAATAAAAAAGAAGGAAAAACAAAACCAAATAAGTAAAGTCTTTGGGTGGAAGATGAAAAAGGAAGAGAGACGAATATGCTAGAATTCTCTTAATTGAAAGGTTACGCTGTTTTTGGAAAATTAAAAAGTTAGTTATAAAACCATGGTGAAACACACCATTGGTTTTTAGGATTTGAGGTTTTTTTTTTTTTTTTTTTGATATTCGTGAGTGTCCGTCCAGCTTACGCGCAACTTGACTAATCTTATGAGACAACCGTATGACCCTACTACATTTGGTTGTCAAAGAAACTCGTAGCATATTAAATATTATGTAGGTGACCACCATGGATTGAACTCATTCCCTCTAAGCCCTTTAGTTTTTCTTAGTTTTTTATTTTTATTTTGAACATACTTTTCAAAACTAATCATTTTGACCATCCATAACTAAATTTAGTTTCTATTTGACTTGGTTTAAATTTTACTGATAATTGACTTTTGAATTTTGAAATTGATCTTTGATTGGTCTATAAAATTTGAAATTGGTTTTGTAATCGTCTTTGAACAAAGTTAATTATTTATTAGTTGATCTAACAAAATGATGACGTGACATTTAATCCATGCTAACTATATTTCATTGATATGTATTTCCTAAACAAGCTGATATTAAATTTGTTTATTTGCTACATTTAGGGATCAATTAGAAACCAATTTCATCTTTCAAAGACTAATAAGAGATCAAAATTAGATATTGGAGGATTAAATGTGTTACTTTTGAAATATTTACGATTAAATAGGAATAAATTGAAATCTAAAAAAGAAAAAATGTTAGTTTTAAAAAATAGACTAATGGATAATGGTCAGAGCAAAGTTTAAACAAATGCAAAGGTCAAAGCGAGTTTAACTCGGTAATTGACATGTACTATTGACTAAGAGGTCTGAGGTTCGAATCTCCCACTCTCAAATGTTGATGTACTCAAAAAAAAAAAAAAAAAAATGCAAAGGGCAAAATGGGAATTAACATAAAAAGTTGGCCCATCAACGAATGGGGTAGAAAGAGAAAGGCCCAACAGAAAGGAATGGCAAGTCCACCAGAAAGCGAAAACCCTAAGCCCATTTTGTGATTTTTAAAATTTTAATTTATTTCCACAGAAGAAGAAAAAGGAAAAACTTAAACCCTGAATTAAGGTTTTTACGGCGAAAATTTCCCGGCGACTCATTGCGCCAATTCTCTCGCTATCTTCTTCTTTCCCGCTTCCGCTTCGCGATTTGGGTTTCTGAAAACAAGCTGTTTCGGTGTAAGTTTCTTTTTCTGCCATTGATCTCTTTGTTTAGTTTGCTGGAAAATTTACTTTGTACGTTCCTTTTCTAGATAGTTGAGTCGAAATTTGTGTGCTGCAATTATCCGAATTAAGGATGATAGTTGATTTCTGTGGTTTGCATTGTGTTGGATGTGAGCTGACTCATTTGGGTTTTCATTTGTTTCATTCACGCCGTTGGCCAAATCTTGTCTAAGTTTGTCGTCTCTGCCGATTCGATGACAGATTACGAGCTAGAGAATTAGTTTCTTTTCTGCTCATGAAAAAACAAATAGAAACTCTGTCGGTATTCGAGATATTGAGCTGTTCAATTTTGTTGCAACTGCTGTGAATTGCTAACTCTTAGAGTTATACTTTCTATGGGTTGATTTTCGCTCCACCACTAACAATTTGAATTGCTGTACAGTCGGAGCTCTTCTCTACGTGGTGGCTAGGTGGTTATGGTTTCTGTTGGTTCGAAAGCTCTGACATCGAGGAGACATAGAACCTGTATTTCAGTCGAAGACCGCTTAATGGGTGAAGATAAATTAACACGTAAAAGCGGGAAAAGGAAAAACGGCATGAGTAGGAAGGCTGAGCGAGGAGGTCATGGCTTTGATGGAAATGACAACCACAAGAAAGCTTCTGGGACGATGGACGGTGGAAGCCTGAACTCTAACAAAACGTTCTCCAAGAATAAAAGTACTTCTGAACCACAAACTTCACTCATCAGGTAGTGTGGCCTCTTTTACAGCAAACTGGTTTTTTTTTGCTTGGACATTTCATTAGCACTACAGTAGAGTTTTTCTTCAACTTCGTGCATTTGTTAGTTACTTACTCACGAGGGAAGTTATCTTATAGGAAGCAGGTTGATCCCGAAACAACAAAATACTTCACGGAGATCTCCAATTTATTTGAAAGTGAGAAGGTCGACTTTGAAGAGCGATCGGTTATATGTGGTAATGCTCTAGAGGAAGCTGCGGGAAAAGAGTTTGAACTTGCCACTGATTATATCATAAGTCACACTATGCAAGGCCTTCTTGAAGGCTGTAATGTTGATGACCTTTGTAATTTCCTCCACGGCTGTGCCAAGCAGTTTCCGTTTATTGCAATGGATAGATCTGGCTCACATGTTGCTGAGACAGCTATCAAGTCTTTAGCTATGCACCTACAGGACGAAGATGTCTATCCACTGGTTGAAGATACTTTAACTGCGATATGTAAGGTGTGAATGAAGTTTTAGTCACTCATTTTTTCCTAGCTTTTGGACGGTGATGGTTCACTTTCTATTACTTTGTTTGTCATATGACATACAAAGCATTTGATCATTTCTCACTTTAGGCATGAAGTTTCTTGATGGTCATAATTATTAACTAGAGTAATTAATAATATGCAGTATGCACATTGCCTGTGTGTGTGGGTGTACTATATTATATGTGCATACGTACATACTCACATGCTTATGATTGTTTTTCAGGAAATTGTAGCAAATCCTCTGGATGTGATGTGTAACTGTTATGGTTCTCATGTTCTCCGAAGTCTTCTACATCTTTGTAAAGGAGTAACTCCAGAGTCTTCGGATTTTCACACCAGAAAATCATCAACAGTACTAGCAGAGCGGTTGAATATCAAGGCACCTCGTTCTAATGGAGATGGTGGGTTCCATATGGGCTTCCCGGCATTACTGAAGTTGCTTGTATCTGGAATGCTAAAGGGTGCAAGAAAAGATGTCAGGATCCTGCAAGTTGATCAGTACGGCAGTTTGGTTATTCAGGTTTTGTTTTATGAAAATATACTATTATATTGTGGTCTCATAAATTATTTGTATTTATGTTTTTAAGAATTTTAAGTTAATTGAATATAGTCAGTAAGGCTCTATGATTATGTTTATTAGACCAGTGGATAGTTGACTTCTATGACATATATCTTAGGTGTATGGGTAATAATCTTTTAGTTCTTTCTTATGCTTCCAAGAGGATGGAAGTGGCCTCTATGTCAGTTCTAGGCCACTAGCTGTTAAATCTGGATGGAAAATATATATACACACGATTATTTCATTCTTTTCCTCTCTTTCAATTGTTCTTCCCCTTCATTTAGCAACTAACTAAGTTCTTCTTTGCATGTATGAAAATGCTAAAATCTTAGGCCTAGGCTTGAAAAAAAGCGGAAGTAGGATTTACAATCAGGTCTGGTTACTGTTAATAGTAATGGCTGATGGAGGGATTTTGATCATGTAAGAAAGCACTTGGAGTTTCAAACTGAAATGGGAAAAAAGAAAGTGCATGGGGTTCCTTGGTAAATGCAAAAAAGAATTTTGTTATTACCTTAGCATTTGGAACTTCTTTTCTGTACTTGTTATAGAAGCTGAGGGGAGAAGTGATTTGAGAATATTCTTGCTTTTATCTGCTAGAGCTTCTTTATTTATTAAAGTTAGAGGCAGGTTTCTCGACCATTTTCTGTAATACTTGCCACTTGGTTGAAGAGAAATAGGAAAAAGAATTTAACACCATGTTCTTGATCAGAAGGAGGTTCTGAGGGTTGCACAGTAGTTTCTTTTTCGATGCTTACTTTTTGGGCTCTCCTCTACTTTTTTAGATCTCTCTCTCTCTCTCTCTCTCTCTCTCTATTTTTCTCTAAAGGTTGATAATTGATACCTTTTGTTGTAAATTCTGGTTCGGGTCTTCTCCTTTTGTATTGCCTCTTGAGCTACTTTTAGATGAATTGGTTTTGTATTCTTTTGTTGATCTTGAAGAAAGTTTCGTTTCTTTTAAATATAATAATGAATAAATAAATTTAAATGGAGTTGTGACTGTGAGGTAAATGGTGGATTTTTTTAGATGAAGTGATGCCAACCATTTATCTTTAATGGATCTGCAGTTGTAGCACCTTTGAAACTTTCACGTTTACAAATGAATCTGTTGAACTGGCATCCTACCTCGTCTGTTTTTCAGCTTGCCCGTTAGTTATGCTGAAGTAATTGATTGTTCACTATCTTACAGACCGTTCTTAAGTTGTTGGTGGGGGAAGATGATGAGCTCAGGCATATAATTCCCATCCTCCTTGGCTGTAGCGAGAAAGAAGTCGTGGAAGGAAATTATGTACAAATATCTGTTGTTCCAAATGTTGTAGATTTGATGAAAGAGACTGCCTCTAGCCATTTAATGGAGGTGAGATGTACAATCCTAGTTGGAGTTACTTTTGATACTTTGGGAGTAAACTAGCTTGCTATATAATTTGTTCACTCAGTCAGATTTCTTCAGTACCCAATGATTCTCTGATATTTTGATCAGATTTTTCCAGTACCCAATAGTCTCTGATATTTTCTTTATACTCATAAAATTGAATTGGTGGGATGTTATTTGACCTTTTGAAATTAGCAGTCAGGTTTTACATGCCTTCCAGAATTGATCTTTTTGTTTTTTACCAATATGTTTGTGCAGACGTCTTTGTTGTCTCTAAAGGGAATACAAATGAAAAATGGGAACAAATTACTAAATTCAATCTACATTATCGAAGTTTGATTATTTCTTAATGCAATTGTCAGTTTTGTGTGATTGCTACCGTAAATAGACTTGATGCAATTGAAAAATAGAGAGAAGAAAAAAAAGGAGGCTTGAGAACACGCAGAAGAAATGCTTGCGTATAGGGCCAAATTCCATCTTTTGCACTTGAAATATATTTATTATTTACTCTGTAAAATTAATTTGTGTTTCTGGTGCATTTGTGGGATGGTTTCATCGACAATATTTTTCTCCATACTCCAATCTCATGAAAAGAAATAATATGTTAGAATTAAATGTATTGATTCTGGTATCGTGGGTTTGCAGGTGATTTTGGAAGTTGCTCCAGAAAATCTGTTCAATGAACTCTTCACCAAAGTTTTCAAGAATTCATTGCTCGAGCTGTCATCTCATCCCTGTGGAAACTTCGCTGTCCAAGCACTAATTTCTCACATAAAATATAAAGATCAAGTATGTATTGGCATTTTCTTTTACTTATTGAAAATGGCGTTGATATCTTATTGACCTTCCTCTCCTAGTCATTCTCACACATTAGGGGCGCACATGCAAATATGTGGCACACAATATAATGCATCTTTAACAGTTTTCTGCTATTGCAATGCATAGACTAGATATGAATGTGTTGTGTCAATACTTCTTAAGGAGTTGGCTTTTTGTGCTCATGTTTTGTCACCTAGATGGAGTTGCTTTGGTCAGAAATCGGAACAAAAGTTAGAGATCTTCTTGATATGGGAAGGTCGGGAGTTGTTGCTTCACTAATTGCTGCAAGTCAGAGGCTTCAAACACATGAACATAAGGTCTGTATTTTAGTTTTTGTTGATGCTTCAAAGTTTTTACTTATTAGAAACATGTTTTTGAATGTATGAACCTTTTTGATTTCCCATCCATTTTTCTAATTATGAATTTATGATATTTGGCAGTGTTGTGAGGCTCTTGTTCAAGCCGTTTGTTCAACCGATGAATCTCCAGGATGCATTGTTCCTCGAATATTATTTATTGACAGATATTTCTCTTGCGGAGATAAAGCCAAATGGGATTTTCCTAGTGGAGTTAAAATACATGTCATGGGCTCTCTAATCCTGCAGGCAGTTTTTCGTTATCGAAGTGTATGCTTCTTTCCCTTCCAGATACTGCTATGTTTATTTGATTTTGGAGGGGCAAACAAAACATTCATATTACAGTTCTGCAACAAGCCAATCCATCTCTACACTATGGACCTGGGGGTTCATTTTATGCGCTTACATTTTATGTGGTCTGTGTTACTGTTATTATTAAAATTACCAAGGTATAGCAACCTAGTCACAAGCAAAAGCAATTATCTCAAATTTGGACAAGTTGTATAGTTCGTTTCAATTTCATTAATTTGTCTGATGATGTGGAAAATTTTTACCATTAAATTGTTACTCTGTTGTTTCTGCAATCTGCACAAGGGCCCTTTTTTACATGATGGGACCACTCAGTTACTTTGTGGTGGATATTGTGGAACCATTACTGTTAATTGACTGTGAAACAACACAAATTGCGTCGGAGTTCCTGCTTAGATTTCATGAACTTTCGTGAACTTGCTTTTTATTTGCCATGGTAACTTTTTTCCTTGCATTTCAAGTTTGAATTATTCACAAGTCTGAAGGGACCTGGCATTTCTCTGTCTCAGGAACTGATTCAACCTTACATTACAAGTATCACATCAATGGAAGCCGATCATGTCCTTGAAGTAGCAAGAGACTCCAGTGGAGCACGTGTTATTGAAGCTTTTTTAAATTCTGACGTCCCTGCAAAACTGAAGCGCAGATTAGTTATGAAGTATGTTGAACTATTTTGATAGCTTTTTAATATACAGAACGTTTGCCTTTCTCGAGGTCTTTGATATATCTGCTTTCTAAATATTATCACTTTTTCTATACCTGCTCTCCCATTTGAATTAAGAGCTCGAGTTGGCCCATTTATTTTATCGCTGATGCATGATCTTTAAAGTTCAAATTACATGGAATGTGTATGAAGATCTTGTTGGTTGAGAATAATCAATGGAGCTTTCAATCAGTTTGTTGGATTTTTGTTGGTTGGTTTTTTTGCACTTAGTTAATGACAGCTTTTCTATTCTCAACTGAAAGGCTACGAGGACATTTTGGAGAGCTTTCAATGCTGTCATCAAGTTCCTTTACAGTTGAAAAGTGCTATAATTCCAGTAACATGTCACTACGGGAGGCCATTGTATCTGAGTTGGTAGATTTACAAAGCGATCTCTCCAAAACAAAGCAAGGACCTCATCTCTTGAGGAAGTTGGATGTTGAAGGGTACACAATTTGATGCTTTTCATTTTATGAATATGATCTAGATCTCTTTCCTTTGTCATACGAGTTGGGGATGCTTGTTTTTTCATATAAGTTATTATCAAATGTTATAGCATCTGTCATTTGAACTACGTTTATTGTTTCTTTTACTCATTATATTTCATGTCAGGTTTGCATCCCGACCTGATCAATGGAGGTCAAGACAAGCATCAAGGGAATCAGCTTACAAAGAGTTCCACGATACATTTGGGTCTGGCAAGTCCAAGTCACAGAAGACCAAGGGCTTCCTTGCTGCTGATAGTTCGAAGCATACATCGCATCCGAAGGACGTGAAGGCAATTAGGCAAGAGATTGAGCATCACACAACTTCTGGCGTACCTTTTATATCAATGTCTGGCTTCAAGGGCAAGTCAGAAAAAGGTAAGCACGGTGGTAAAAAATATTCCAGACCTTCCACAGATAACGATATCTCAGAAGGGAAAACGAAAAATTCCAAAAGGAAACGGAATAAGGATCAGTCTGAGAATGCTGCTGTGGGCAAAAGGAAACGAAGAGATTAACTAGGAACCAGAAAAAAAATATCCTTGTACCCTGCAGCAGTCGCACAAAAGCATTGCCTGGCAAAAAGTCTTCAACGGAAAGCTATAGAAAGTGCTGTAAGTTGTAGCTTAAAAGTTCACTGATGGTGTGAATTATCTATTTTTAGCTACAGTTTTCCAGAGTTGCATAGGCTTTCAAGGAAATATAGAGGAAATGCCTTTCTGTTTTTGGTGGGGTGGGATAAGATATTTTGATGCAACACATACCATACAAGATCTTCAGAGTGACCAGGCTAGTGATTAGAGAAATATGAGAGGTCAGTGATCAAAACTTTCTCCAAGAACATATCGATCTTCATGTCGAAGAACACCATGATCTGCCAACCACAGCTAAATTCACTGTCCAAGATTTTGTTGTCGGAAGGCTTGGATGTTTATGTCTTTGATTCACAGCAGGGGAGGACCTCGTCTATCATGTACAAGAAGAGATAGTCTCACAACTCATGATAGAATCAAGTAACGTATGGTCTTCCTCTGTTAATTTTATTTTCAATTCCTTGTTGCTTCGTTTATTATGCAACTTTTTCATCTTTAGATTGATGTCTCCTCTCCTGACCCAACGCACACTGCTCCACAATAAAATCTTTCTTTCTCTGATTGTTTCAGTTTCTAGAGATCTTCTGATACCTATTTGGTCAAATGTATTAAAAAGTTTTTTATATATAGAGTTTTTTTTATTATGAAACTATAGTCTTTGTCAACTTCGTGTAGAAAAGGAAATTTACTATGAGGTCAAGGTTGGTTCATTCTGGATTAGTCTGTTTCTCTGTCTTGTTTATTATCTTACAACTGAAATTGTTGATAATGGTGAGGTAATTATTAGGAAAAAAAAAATCAACTTTTAACCATAGAGTATTGACATTCGATCCAGTCATAAGCATTCTACAATTGATGACAAATATAGAGTCAAATCCTTCCCACATAAATATTAAATAAAAGTAGTGGTTATTAATTCCAATTAGTTTGGGTTTGGCAGGTTAATGTTTGTTATTTTCTGTTGTATTCTCTTATTAGACGAATAATTCAATCCTGCCAGCCGAAGGCTATTTTCATAGCAAACCAGCTTCAAATTCACAAAAGCAAAAAAAAAACAAAAAAAAAAAAACATTTTTGATGTTCAAACAAGGTGGCGGAGTGGCACTTTCAAGAAAGACTTGTAATACTTCAACTATGAAGGCAAAACAGACGAACTTTAATATCAATAAAATTAATATTTGATTGATTCCATAATACATTTTACACTGAACAATAAAGAATGAAGAATAAACTTCATTCATTAGAACCCAAGAAGCTGAGCTCTCTCCATCTGTTACAAAACCCTAAAAAAAACCCATTTTTAATTGATGAATTCCATCAAATATTTGCCCAAGTTTTTCAATGGCAACAGCCGGACTATGGAGCTCACAGTCTCTGGCTTGAAACTTGGAAATTTTCTGAAAAAAGAAAAAAAAAAAAAGAACCCCACATTTGAAGAAAGAATGATATCTGATCTTAAATTCTACTATATGTGCAAAAGATTAAGAAAAGATGAAAGCTTTGATTTTCTCTTCTTAATTTCTCTCTTTTTTTTTCTTCAACTCTGCCCTCTTGCGACTTGTTCAAGATCCAAGGAAGTTGCATTGTTGCCAATTCTTCTCTCTCTGCTCAAAAGCCTTTTCAACGTTCTCAATCTGGTCGTCACCACTGACTTCATCTCTTCATCGGCGGAGCAGCCACCGGCGCCGGCGCCGGAGGAAGACGAAGAGGGCTCGTTTGGAATGTCAACAACGACAATTCCATCTGGCCTTGTGTTTACTGAAGAAGAAGAAGAAGAAGAAGTTTGAGCTTCTTCCAAACAAACCCCTCTTGAACTGATCTGCATTTGGTTTCCCCAAAACAGAATATTGGTCGGAAAAATTGGAGACTCCATTGAAGACCCAGATTCCAAATTCTCCCCTCTGGATTCCAAATCCTCTGCGGGATTTGAGGATTTGGTTGCCACTGGGTTTCTGCAGAGCGGGCAAGTGGAATTGGATTTGAACCACATGTCGATACAATCCACATGGAAGCCATGGTTGCAACTTGGAAGCAACCGAGCTTTCTCACCCTGAGCCAACTCCGACAGACACACAGCACATTCCAACCCCTCTTTGAAATCCTCCGGCGAGAACACCACCACCGGAATCGACCGGAGCACGGCGGCGTCGAGCCCTTTCCGCAATGTCGCAGCGGCGGATTGCTGATCAGAGAGCCGGCGAGCGGCGGAATCCGGCGTGGATTCGACAATGCGGGACAAGAACCATCTGGAGTAAAGCTGTAGAATGAGAACGAAGACAATCGCCAAGAAGAGAATCAAAACCGCCGCCAGCATAATCTTCCCCGTCAGCTGAATCGCAAATGAGCTCCCGAAGGCCTTGCTGATCGTCGATGGATGTTCCTCCATTGGCGAAATCTTGCTGCAGAGCTCAAAATCCAGAGGAAACGGGAAGTGGGTAATGGAATTTCAGAAAATTGAGGAGTGTTTTGATTTGGGATTGAGATTGTGAAATGCGAAAGGAGAAGAAGAGGGAGAATTTTAAAGAGGGGTTGAAAGGAGGAAGGACTCCATTGAAGACTTTGGGGTGGACTTGTTTTTTGTTTGCAGAGAAAGTGGAAGAGAAGAAGAAGAAGAGTAGAAGAAGAAGAGAAGTGGTTTTTGTTTGTTAAGTAAGACAGTTGAACGAACCAAAGTCTTAGCATAAAGCCATCACGTCGTCGTCTTCTTCTTCTTCTTCTTCTTCACGAAATTGCCTCTTGACTCGGTCAGTCTTTTTTGCCTGCTTTTCGACCCATTTTCTTATTTCTAGAGGATTTATAAATCTTTTTTTTTTTTTTTTTTTTTTTTTTTTTTTTTTTTTTTTTTTAATATTTTCATAGAACTAACTACGAATAAATAAAGTAATTCTAACAAATATTATAGCATAATTTCAAAAAAAAAAAAAAAAAAACCCAAATATTATAGCATGAATGACTTAGTGCCAGTCCACTGTTTACTCCCTTAGAAATCAGTTTCTTTGTTCATAAGAACGTATATTTTATGCTTTTCAAAACCGCGTAAACAAATTCATGTAAGTTAATTAGTTATAGGAAAGAAGAAGGGTTTTGTTTGATTTTCTTTTTAATGGAGTTTAAGAAATGTGAGAGTTAGTGTCGAGACTTGAACCTTAAAATACTTATCTATTGAATTATTTTCGTATAGAAAATACTTATCTATTCACACAATAATCTCTGATGCACTACGTTTAAGTTGAAGGTAAATATTGTATAGAGTTTGTAAAGTAAAATTAAAACAAAGACTAAAAAGTCTAAAAGAGAAAAAAGCACCATTTATTTCTGCGGCTATCATATCATATTGTGGCCCATTTACCCAGCACGCTCACATGGAACCTACCCCCTTCTCACTTCACCTACCCTTTTTTTTTTTTTTTTTTTGAAAAAACAAAAAACCCTTTTTTTTCTCTCTAAATTTTCACATACATTTTGTCGACTTCAACATAGTTCAATTGTTTAAGATATATATCATCAACCAAAACGATTAAAGTTTAAATAATCACTCCCATAGATTGTTGAACTAAATAAAATTGTTAAATTAGTCCCTAAATTTTGAGATTTGTGTTAGTTTGGTGTCTGATTTAAAAGTGTCCTATAGATATATAAACTTTTAATTTTGTATCTAATAAGTCTTTTGGATCTTCACTCTTGTGTTGAATAGGTCAATGACAAATTCAAATTTTAAAAGTAATTGATCTATTAGACATAATTTTGAAATTTAAGTCTAAGGGACCCTTGAAGGATTTTGTGTAGAGTAGAATAGTGAATTTTAAAAAAATTGAAAGTTCAAAGACCAAATTTGTAATTTTGAAAGTTTAGGAGATCAAATCGATGTAGGGGTCAATGTTCAGAGACTAAATTTATAATTTCAAGGACTAATTTTGTAATTTAACAAGAAAAAAGTTGTTTTTATTTTGAATACATTTTTTTATTGGTCTTTATTTCGGCTTAATGGAAACCTGGACGCATGACATTAAAGATAGATGTATAAAGTATTAACCAATTAAGTCCATTGTTTTTTTTTTTGAATATTTGTTTTAAGTTCATATATATATATATATATATATATATATATATATATATATATATATATATATATATATATATATATTTTTGAAATGTATCCTTAGTTTTCAAAAATAGTTAAAGATAGCACTTTTGCTCCTTGAATAACTAGGAGCCGAATAAATTCAGCTAGAAAGTTATTAGAATTAAAAAAAGAAAGAAATAAAGAAAAACTTCAAATCTTTCTTTGTAATAAAATCACATATCTTTAAAGAGATCTTGTCTATGTTTGCTCATTATTAATCATTATTAAAGAAATGTGATTAAACAAATCTGTTTATTTTGATTTATATATTCCGTTGTCTTCATTTTATCCAAGCAAATTTATTTCTATTTGTTTTATTTGAATGATTCTTAAGAATTGTATTTCCTTTCATCATTCCCAAAGGAGCCTATTCTATTTACCCAACCGAAAGCTTTTTCTTTTTAACCATATAATTCATTTCAAAAAGATGAATTAGGATTGAATGATGAAAAATAATTAAATTTTTATTTTCACTCAATTGAACCAACATTTATACAAATATTCTTTGAATTTTTAAATTAATTTACCGAGTCTTATATTTATTTTTTATTTTTTATTTTTTTTATTTTATTTTATTTTATTTTATTTTATTTTTTGGGTTGTGTTGGCATCATTAGCATTAGAATGGATGAAAAGTGGTGATTGTAGTCCACCATCCACAATTCAATTGAAGAAAGAAAAGTCAATTTAGACCCAAAATATTTGCTCTCTTCCTCCTACTCCACCCACACACCTCAATTATGAGCCTATGACTTGAATAGTAGTTTAGCCCTAGGGAAATGAAATTACTTGAAATATCATTTGTTGATGCCAAAATTTGGTCAAGAGACTCACCTGACCTTCACATGACATCAACGGTAAATTTATTTGGATGGGAAAGACGTGGCCTGCAAAACAAGAGAAAACTAAGCACCGGCGTGGTGCTTGCCACACCGACTCCGATGCTTAAGTCAGTTGGGAGATCATAGGTGAAGCAAGTAAAATAAAAGTATAGAGGGAGAAAATAGATACCTTGTTCCATCCCCTTACTCTGAGGTGAACCTCTTCTATTTATAGTTGAAATTAGGGTTTCCCCCTTCCTTTTAGGAGAGTGAGTAGCCCTAGAGATTGATTTAGGCCCATTGGGCCTCCGTGGGCTTGTTTCTCTGACTTTCTTAGAGCTAGGTCCAAATTTACCCATAACATTAAGCCCCCACTCTTGAATTGGGATTCAGTGGTGGCCTGTTAATATAAGTCAAAACACCTTAAACCCAATTTAAGAGTATAATTCTCCCTTGTGCCAATTTGTTTTCTTGCCAAAAGACTCTTCTAGCTTTTTATCATTCACTTTGCTTGTATGAAATATCTTAAGTTTTGGCCTCAACTACAAGGGCAGTTTACTGTTTTAAAGCCCCCTGTGTAGGTGTTGTTACTCCTACAAGGACATTTTTATAAGTCGATTACCTCGGGGAGTATAGGAGTTTCCACTCCAACGAGGGCCTTGGGAGTATAGGCGTTGCCACTTCTACAAGGACATTATAAAAAGATTACCTCGGGGAGTATAGGCGTTGCCACTCCAACGAGGGCCTTGGGAGTATAGGCGTTGCCACTCCTGCAAGGACATTATAAGGAGATTACCTCGGGGAGTATAGGCGTTGCCACTCCAACGAGGGCCTTGGGAGTATAGGCGTTGCCACTCCTACAAGGACATTATAAGAAGATTACCTCGGGGAGTATAGGCATTGCCACTCCAACGAGGGCCTTGGGAGTATAGGCGTTGCCACTCCTACAAGGACATTATAAGGAGATTACCTCGGGGAGTATAGGCGTTGCCACTCCAACGAGGGCCTTGGGAGTATAGGCGTTGCCACTCCTACAAGGACATTATAAGAAGATTACCTCGGGGAGTATAGGCATTGCCACTCCAACGAGGGCCTTGGGAGTATAGGCGTTGTCACTCCTACAAGGACATTATAAGAAGATTACCTCGGGGAGTATAGGCGTTGCCACTCCAACGAGGGCCTTGGGAGTATAGGCGTTGCCACTCCTACAAGGACATTATAAGAAGATTACCTCGGGGAGTATAGGCGTTGCCACTCCAACGAGGGCCTTGGGAGTATAGGCATTGCCACTCCTACAAGGACATTATAAGAAGATTACCTCGGGGAGTATAGGCGTTGCCACTCCAACGAGGGCCTTGGGAGTATAGGCGTTGCCACTCCTACAAGGACATTATAAGAAGATTACCTCGGGGAGTATAGGCATTGCCACTCCAACGAGGGCCTTGGGAGTATAGGCGTTGTCACTCCTACAAGGACATTATAAGAAGATTACCTCGGGGAGTATAGGCGTTGCCACTCCAACGAGGGCCTTGGGAGTATAGGCGTTGCCACTCCTACAAGGACATTATAAGAAGATTACCTCGGGGAGTATAGGCGTTGCCACTCCAACGAGGGCCTTGGGAGTATAGGCGTTGCCACTCCTACAAGGACATTTTGTTGGCTCAGCTACTCGGGATCTCTGCACGTCATGTTGCCTCGTGAAATAACGTTAGTAGATAGCATTATGTTGATATGGAAAAAAGACTAATCATTGATTGAAACATAAGTATGTCATGAGTAGCTTGCAAATTATGAATAGTTTGCATTCAATAAATCAATAGATACACATAAAGTAATAAGAATGTATCAGAACTCACAATTATGAATTGAGTAATAGCCATTTAGTAAATAAGGGTAGATAGAGAACATACCCAAAATGTTAAGCCCATGAAATGGTAAAGACCCTTTGTTGGGCTAATATGAGCTATCTTCAAACCACTTGAATTTTTCACTCCATATTGTTTATTGGACTTCCCGACATTGGAAGAATCTAGTCGGCCGAATCTCACATGAATTTGCACATATTTGATATCATTATAATCACATATAGGTCTATACATAATAGAAGCCGCTAATCATTGATTCTGGCAACATTCTCATCCAATTACTGTACACAAGTTAATGTCGCATGAAACTAAAATTTTTATCAGCCAATATTCTTAAGCAAGCATTGGTCCATACGATCATCAGCTTAAATTCATTTAACAAATAAGTACAGGAAGAACCACCAAGCATTTTAAGAAACCAAATCTATTTTTATGTTTCATTCAACTCGTATTTGGATGGCTATAATTGTCTAAAAGAATCATATACAAACCCTCTCTCGGATCAATAACAACTTGATCATTGATAGAGCAATTTGAGGTTTAAGGAGCAAATAATTTCAAAATAATAATCATCTAAACACATTATAAATATCTTTCAAATTAAACTTTCGAACTCTTTTTTCAATCAATGCAGTAACTCGATAGAATGCGATTCATGCTTCAGAAATACAATGCGACATTCCAAAACATAGGAACACGAAGCACTATACAAGTACATTAAATCAAAACAACGATACGGCAAATATCCTCACCGATTTCAATTATGCTAGATGGAAAAAAAAAATAATAAAATTGAATTCATAGATAAGATTCCATCATCGTTTCATCAACTTTACACGAATATTATACCCATCTAAACATGTGACAATCAAAGCCTCAACTTTTTACAATTTAATTTTGAGGAAAACGAGGGTTAGCCATATCAAAATCTCGGCTTAAATTCGCATTTTTCAACCTGCAATGGTTTCCCTAATTCCTTCCAATTAAACCAAAATAATAAATTCCTTCCAATTAATAATAAATTCCATCCTAATTTCATATCCTTGCAAGTTTTTTGGTTCCAGCGAGCACATGCCATTCCAACAAACAAATAATTCATAAATATCTTACTCCAAAGCAAATAACAAAAACGCCAAAACAAACCAAAAATGCAATATTCATCGGAAGGCGAAATCGAGGGGCAAACTAGCTACATCACATGCCGTAGCAGGGCTGCTACGAGAATTCCAGCCGCCTCTATTGGGAAACGCCCTAAAGCCAATCAAAGGCACCTGCCTACAAAACCATTAGAAAGGCCTTCAAGGGCACAACCCTTTTAGCAACTTCGATCCCTGATGTTTACATATCTTGAATCTCTGCATATAATTTCAAGCAATTTTAAAGTGTGTGTGTGTTCCTGGAGATGAAAAAAATTTCAGCAAGCAACAATAAATCAAAAGATTGCTTTATGGCCGCTTCATCAAATATAATAAATATTGCTTTTTCCCAAGTCATCCATGGCACTTAAAATTTCAAACCCACGACCAAAAATTAGGCAGGAGATATTTATACCCCGATTTACAGAATACAAATACGATAGGAGAATTTTGCCAGTTTCGGTTGCTGGAAGAAAAGAACATGCACATCCACGAAAAGCCGGAAAAATACGGAAAGCAATCAAGCAGAGATAACCAAATAGCAAAAATTATCCCAAATATAACGTAGAACTATTATCCTTTTCTCTTGTTGTTTCTTCCCCACAGACGACGCCAACTGTTGATGCCAAAATTTGGTCAGTTGATGCCAAAATTTGGTCAAGGGTAAATTTATTTGGATGGGAAAGACGTGGCCTGCAAAACAAGAGAAAACTAAGCACAGCCACACCGACACACCGACTCCGATGCTTAAGTCAGGGAGATCATAGGTGAAGCAAGTAAAATAAAAGTATAGAGGGAGAAAATAGATACCTTGTTCCATCCCCTTACTCTGAGGTGAACCTCTTCTATTTATAGTTGAAATTAGGGTTTCCCCCTTCCTTTTAGGAGAGTGAGTAGCCCTAGAGATTGATTTAGGCCCATTGGGCCTCCGTGGGCTTGTTTCTCTGACTTTCTTAGAGCTAGGTCCAAATTTACCCATAACATCATTAATTTTATTCCTAACTCGAATTTTCACTCTAAACTTTCAATTTCATCAAATTCGACTAGAGTCTTAGATTTAGATAAGTGTTGCAATTTCTAATATTTGTTCAATTTTCACTGATTCACCCACTAATTTTAAGATAAAGCAATACACAAATCTCTATAAAACTCAATAATTTCAATAATATCAAGTTTTGTACAAAGTCTAGCTTGATTAATACACAAAAAGTTTCAACCAAAAAAAAAGATTGCTCTATTGTCACTTTTTTGTAAAATCCTATCAACTTTGTACCATATATATGTTATATCATTCACTAGATGAAATTGAAACTTTAGTGTAAAAATTGATACAACTTAACAAGTTTAGAGGACAAAATTGATTTTTGAAAATAATTAAGGAAAATGCTTGGTTGCATATAGACACTTAGGATCTCAATACATATCATATCACCATTAAAATGTTGACAATTAGAAGAGATAAGAAAAATTTTCTCATTTTTTACCTTTTTCGATATGTATGAAGATCCCTACCTACAGGTTTGTTGACAAGTAGGGTTGTGAAAATAGTTTAGTTAACAAACAAAAGGAGAGTGAGCTATGGAACAGAATGATTGAAGTCCAATGATTTTTTTTCTCTGTTTAATATAACAAAACCATTATGAATGCCATGCCTTTGAGTGGCTATGCCTCATTTTCTGGAAGTTGTTTGTCTCTTTACCAAACCACAAGTGGGCCGCCCAAGGCCCATAATCAGATAAAAGGGTTGGGCCCAACTGGCTGTCCGCGAAGCCTGCATCGTTTGGTAAGCCCATTTAATGCCCATGTCCCACGCGAGAGGCCCCATAACTTTCAATAGAGCCTATGATTGGGCTTGTACTGCGCTAACAGTTTCCTTATGGGCTGGGCTGAATTTAGGCCCAATTTCAGATTCTGACAGCCCTATTCATGTTCCCCAAATTGGGCTCTCGCGGGCCTGCAAGTTTTGAATATGGGCCGGGCTGCTTCTTAGTCCATTTGGATTTATACAGCCCAACAGTCTATTATCAAATTATATATATTCTTTTTTCAATATTTTCAGGAATTGTTAATGCTTTTATGTTTATATCTCATTTGATCATCTTTCTACTTTGGTCCTCATCTCTATTGTGCTCTTAACAAATAAGTAGTGTTGTTTCAAGTATGCAAATTAATATAGATATGTATTGAAGTCACATAGGTTGGTTGAGACGAGTATCAGTTAGAAAGACAATAATAAGAACAAAATTGATTGTTTTTTAAATATTAAAATAAAAAATAGACATTTTAAAATAGTAATCCTTTAAAAAATTCAAAAACCAACTTGAAAAATTTCAAAATTCAAAGAATAAAAAATATTAAAATTTTAGATACCAAAATGAGATCTAAATTATTTTTTTAGCTAATTTGAGCATAGCTAAACTCATCAAAGCATTATATCCTTCATAGAAGGTTAGTGGATCAAATCTCTACCTTCCACATTTCTTGACAAAAATATATACATATATATATATACACACTATGTATGTATATATATATATATATATATATATATATATATATATATATATATATATATATATATATATATATAATTAATTAATATTAATGGGTTTTTTTTTTTAAAAAAAAAAAACATATAACATCTTAGAAATGAATATTTTAAGTTTTGCTTGAAATCTACTCATTTAGAAGGGTAAAGCCTTGCTTTGGCACAAAGGAAGATAAGAGTTGAGAGTAGTTGGGCTGGGCCCAATAAACGTCTCATCAGATCGGTGTCCGGTGGCTCGATACGCCGTCGTTTTCTCCACCGACAGAGTACTCAACGAATTTCAGATCTCAATTCTGTGTATTTTAATTTCTAAATTAACGGCTACTAATTTGCTTGAAATTGTTTCTCCTTTCCAGCTGTCTCACCCACAGAAAGCTGGTTTTCGGGCGTTAATGGAGAAGGCCGATTTGTCTTCCGATGAAGACGACGATCATCAGAATCTGATCCACCAGAATGAGATCAAGCATTCTCCTTCTCCTCGCTCCGCCGTCTTCCATGTCGACGATGGCCTCGATCTTCGCTCTGGCTTCCGCCGGCGTCGTTTCTCCTTCTCGGACTTCAGTTTCTCGTTCAAAAAGAGGTATCTCTTTGCCATTTTTCTTCCTCTCTTCCTCGTACTCGTCTATTTCTCCACCGACATTCGGAGCCTCTTCTCCGGCGATCTCTCTTCGTCGTTTAGAGTTTTTGATTCTCTAGGTCATCGAATGAGGGAATCTGAATTGCACGCATTGTATTTGCTGAAACAGCAGCGGTTAGGTCTTTTGTCTATTTGGAATCATTCTTTTAGTTCTCAGTCCAATTCCACGTTTAATGCCACTTCCGATAATTCGTTGAATTCGAGTTCTACTTTGGGGGCACAGGACGATCGTTTTCAGATGCCGTCCTCCCCATTCCTTGAGGACCTCAAATTGTCGTTACTTAGGCAGATTTCGCTGAATAAGGAGATCCAAAGTGCTCTTTTATCTCCACATCAGTCTGGGAACTCGTCGAATGAAGTAGGCGACGACGACCTTGATTTTGTTGGTTCTGGTTTCGATAGGTGTAGGAAGGTGGACCAGAACCTGTCCCATAGACGGACAATCGAATGGAATCCGAAATCGAATAAGTTTTTGTTTGCCATTTGCGCATCAGGACAAATGTCGAACCATTTGATTTGCTTGGAGAAGCACATGTTCTTTGCGGCCATTCTTAATCGAGTTTTGGTTATCCCTAGTTCCAAAGTGGATTATCAGTACAGTAGGGTGTTGGATGTAGATCACGTCAATAATTGCTTGGGTAGGAAGGTTGCAATCTCTTTTGAAGAATTTTCCGAGATTCAGAAGAAACGGTTGCAGATTGATAAGTTTATCTGTTATTTTTCAAAACCTGATCACTGTTATTTGGATGAGGAGCATGTTAAGAAGTTAAACAACATAGGGGTTTCCACGGGTAAACTCGAGTCTCCTTGGGATGAGAGTATTCAGAAGCCCAATAAAAGAACAGTTCAAGATATTGAGTCCAAGTTCTCTTCCGATGCTGATGTTATTGCCATTGGGGATGTTTTTTATGCTGATGTAGAACATGACTGGTTTGTGCAACCAGGTGGTCCTATTGCCCATAAATGCAAGACCCTGATTGAACCGAGCCATCTTATTATGGTCACTGCCCAGCGTTTTATTCAGACTTTCTTGGGGAGTGATTTTATAGCTCTTCACTTACGACGACATGGATTTTTGAAGTTCTGGTATGTCATCTATGTTCACCCCCCCGCACCAATTTATCCATTGCTAAGTTAGGCCCCGTTTGATAACCATTTGGTTTTTGGTTTTTAGTTTTTGAAAATTAAGCCTAGAAACACTACTACCTCTTCTAAGTTTCTTTATATTGTTATCTACCTTCTTTCCATGTTTTCAAAAACCAACTCAAAATTTGAAAACAAAAAAAAGTAGTTTTCAAAAACTTGTTTTTGTTTTTAAAAATTGGCTATGAATTCAAATGGATCCTTAACAAGGATGAAAGTCATGATAGGGAATTTAGGAAAAAACAAGCATAATTTTCAAAAACCAAAAACAAAAAACGAAATGGTTATCAAACGGGGACTTGATGTTGTGTTTTTCATTCCATCTCCTAGCTAAGAAATATTATGAACAAACATCGTGACATCACTCGAAATTATCTGCCTATATCCATTATGTTATTATTGTTTGCAATGTTTTGCACTCATTATTACTCCTTGTTGTTTTTTTCACTTGCGTGGCATGTATGTTTTATATGGTCATGGACATTTGGCTCATATATATATATATATTTGATATATTTGATCACATGTGGGGTGGGGGATTTGAACCACGGATCTCTTGGTCGGTAGTACAAGCTTTATACCGGTTGAGCTATGCTCATGTTGGCCGGAGATGTGGCTCATAGATGTATACTATAACTAAACCTCTTCCTTTGTGTGAAATATTACAACTTTCGTGTTTTCTGAAAGGCCTTGATGTTGAGGAAACTCATTGTTTTTTATTTCTTGCTTATTTCCAGTAATGCAAAACGGCCAAGTTGCTTTTACCCTATTCCTCAAGCTGCAGACTGCATTACAAGTGTAGTTGAACGGTCCAATTCACCCGTCATTTATCTTTCCACGGATGCTGCAGATAGTGAAACTGGTTTGCTGCAATCCCTAGTGGTGGTGAATGGAAAGCCCATACCACTAGTTAAACGACCTCCTCGAAATTCAGCTGAGAAATGGGATGCTCTACTTTACAGGCACGAGATTGAGGGAGATTCTCAGGTGACTTATTTTTAGAAATCTGAATTATATAATGCAAGCATGCAATGCATTTTATGCATCTTAACCCAGTATTGATCGTATTAGATAGCTCCATTAGGCATTAGAGAATCTTCTCTGGATATGGACATTATGAATTGATAATTAATCTGGATTGTATCGATGTATCCCATCCTGCTGGGGGTAGAAGTACTACTGATTGGTATCTTTGGATAGAGTCTCAAAGTTTTCCTCTTAGTTCTCGAGAGAAGACAAATTAGTATTTCCACACTTGAAATTATGTTCAAGTTGTATGCTGTTCCTGCGTTCTTTTTAGCATTAGAATATTTTTGGCCCTATTTGATAACCATTCGGTTTTTTATTTTTGAAAATTGAACTTATAGACACTACTTCCACCCGTTTCTCTATTTTGTCATCTACTTTTTAACAATGTTTTCAAAATCCAAGTTAAGTTTTGAAAACTAAAAAAAATAGTTTTAAAAACTTATTTTTGGATTTGACTAAGAATTCAAAGGTTTACTTAGGAAAGACGAAAGCCATCGTAAAGAAATGGGGAGAAAACCATCACGGTCTCCAAAAACTACAAAATGGTTACACACGGGCCTTAATTGCTTTTGAATTTTGATAATCATGAATTTTGCCAACCAAGAGAGCTTACTCAAGGAGGGATAGATTTGTTCTGATCTTAAAATGGTTAAATCTTAGATCAACCTAGGCCACAACTTCTACTTAAGAAGTTTCTTCTCAAAAGTTGAATTGCTAGACACACACGCACACATATATAATATTAATATATAAGCACTCACTGGTTAGCCTTTTTGTTTTGAAATGATGTTGAAGGTGGAAGCCATGCTGGATAAGACAATCTGTGCGATGTCGAGAGTTTTCATTGGAACATCTGGTTCCACTTTTACTGAGGACATTTTGCGTTTGAGAAAGGACTGGGGATCAGCATCTCTGTGTGATGAATATCTCTGTCAAGGTCAGCAGCCAAACTTTATTGCAGAAAACGAATGACCAACAGAGAATTTTCCTTCTTTTTTTTTACAACCGATTCTTTGATTCAACCATTTTTATCCACTGGATTTTACTCTCACTTGATATTAATCGGCATGTATCATAATGTAAGATCACTGTAGAATTGAGTGTGCAGAAAAAAAAAAAAAAAAGAAAAGAAAGTGAAGTGTTGTTGTATTGTAATGAAAGTTGTAACATATCCAGCTTTTTAGTGAATGGATGAAGAATGCAAATCTAGAACATTTCTGAGTCTGATTTGAGATTGACAAGTATCCATTTCTAATTACTTCTTACTTCATTTGAAAATATATCGTTGGTGCTGTTTTGTTGACACCATTCTATTGGGTGATAATTTTATTTTAGACACTTTAAAGCGATGTAGAATTCCTTATGATGATTTGAAAGCTTCGGCATCAAAAAAGTTGCTAAACTAGAGGGATTAAGATGCCAATTTGAGTATAGCTCAACTAGCTAGCCATTACTTTTTTGACCAAAAAGGTTGGAGATTCAAATTTTCGCACAAGATCTTGTTTAAGATGATTATTTAACTTATAATTTTTTAAATATTATAATTACATTGTCACAAATAGGATTTTCTTATAAGCTTATATTATATTTTAATTTGGCTTTGAAATTTTTAAACATTCTAAATTAGTACTTGGAGTTTAACATAAAAAATGTTTTACTTTGTTATCAAACTTTTAATAAGTTATTAAAAAAAAAATGAAATACACATATTTTATTCCTTTATCCAATCAATGTATGTCCATATAAAAAAATGTCGGAAGTCATGTCTAACAAGTTATGAATCAATTTTCTAATTAATTAGATTCTTGTCAAGTTAGTAATAAGAAGTATTAGATGTAATAACTAAAGCAACTTTTTATACAAAATTAACTAAAAGTGATTTTTTAAAAGTAAAATTAAAAAAAAAAAAAAAAAAAAAGGTAAAGATTAAAAAGAGAGAATTAAAAACTTTTTGGGGGTCAAAATGGAATGAACGTGAAAATTAAAAAAGGGCAAATTAGAATTTGAACCTTACATTTATAAAGAAACTGATGCGGCGGAATTTCTCTCCGTCTGCGTTCTTGCATTACTCGCTACAGCACGTCTTCATCTCGTTCAGTTCTCAGTTCTCTCGACATTTTCCATATTCGGTTCAGAGAAACCAGTTTCTTCGTGTTTCGCTTAGGGATTAGGGTTTATGTGAGACGGAGTTCGTTGACGAAGGGAAGTATTTTCTCCATTGGAGTTTTGGAACGATGAGAAGAGCCAGATTGGTAGTGTTTCCAATCAGAGGAAGGAATTGGTGTTTCAGCAGATCCATCGACCCTGCCGCTTCGGATTCTGCTTCTGCTCAGACTCCTTCCACTTTGAAGGATCTCTGGACCAAAATCTCCTCGTCTTCTTCCTCCAAATCCGACGCTCTCTCCAGCAGTACCAGTAGTAGCAATGCCGAAATTGTTATCGATTTCATCTCTTTCAAGGTCCTCCGTGTTCTTTCCAGTTTTGTTTCGTTTCGTTTCGTTGTTCTGGTGTTCGTATTGATCGAGTCAAACATGGCAATGCCAATGACATTCTGTTTATCAGATGAATAAAGCTTGGACTGCTCTGGAGAAGGCTCCTGATGGATCGTTTAAACATAAACTTCACGGGTAAAATCTCACTGGCGCAATTCTATTAGTCTATGGCACATTACTAGTGGAATTAATTAGTATTCTCTTGATTTTCCGCTTGTAGGATCGGATTGAAGCTTTTATCTCGAGTTAAACCGTCTGAGATATTCTTGAAGTCTATAACTAAAGATGTTACGAGCGTCGAAATAACATATCCATCGAGGTTTCATCTATTTCACTTTGTTATTTTAAGAACATTTACATAACAATTTCACGCTTCCTCTGCTGCTGCTTCTTTTTCTTCTTGAAATCCATTTTTCGGATGTCTTTTTGGACACTTAACGTAGTTATATAAAATCGATTCCAAACCTGGTAGGAGAAGTCGAGAATGACTTGTTACCATTATTACATTTTTTTTATGTTATTTCACTGATTTCTTGCGACATTACAGTTTGAATCCACGGCTCGTTCGCAGAAGGTTACGGCATATTGCCCTCAGGTGCATTTTCTTTTTTCAATCTGCCAAGTTTGAGGCTAAATAGCGATACTCTCCTTTGCTTCTTTTTTTTTTTTTTTCCTTCTTGTGAAGTGATATATCAATGCTTCAAGAATGTGTTATTCTCTGGACCAAAGGGACGTGAATTGACATCGATAGATACCGTCTTTCTTTGGACGCTTAAGATTTGGTCATGAATCACAATACTACTACTCTTTGGTTCCATGACAGAAAGCTTATTATGATCTCAAGTCCTTTATGTTTCCAGAAAGCTATTCTTGTTACAAAAGTTAGAACTATGTCCGTCCCTTACTGATGTGAACTTTCTGTATCTCATGACCAGGGGAACTGCCATCCACAAGAAATACTTCTATGGTTCAGTTTCGTTGCTTCCATTAACTAGTGCATTCACTGTATGTTTGTGTTCATTTTGGTATTCAGCCATACTTTTTCCTGCATAGTTTGTCATACCACGTTGAGGTTATCCATGAGTTGTATGCTACATTTCAATTCCTTTTTACTTAATGCATCAAGGACAACTATAGGACTTCTCTTGACTTCTATCCTGGTTTGTCTTACCATAGGTTTTACCTCTGCCAAACATTCCTTTCTTTTGGGTTTTGTTTCGTACATATTCTCATTGGCGAGCTCTGAAGGTACTTCTGTACTTGGATTTTTTGTTGGCTTTTGGACATCATTTTTACTTGACCCTGGGGTTTTATTAATTAGTTGTATAAGAGTTTATTACATGTATCTGAGTTTTCTTCATCTTTTTTTCAAATGTATATAAATATATATACTTTTAGGGAAGTGAAATGCTCCTTCAGTTGGTCTCGGATAGATCTTATTCATGCAACTCATCCACTGATGATAATAAAACCGAGAACAAAGTTCAACGGTATCCAGGTTCAACATTGGTAAGTTTTAAAGCATTCTTGTGTTTGCAGGTATTAATAGACTCACACTTATATTCTTGATTGGAGTTGGAAAATGATCTTGAATTCCTCCTGTTCTCTTAAACGTCTTGGTAACTGGGTAATTCTCCATATAGCATGTCTTTTTACTCGATCAGTGGTGTACCTCTTGCATGGATAAGTGTCTTTGGTAATCAAATGGAAAATTAATTTTGCATCTTAGGCCCCGTTTGATAACCATTTGGTTTTTTGTTTTTGGTTTTTGAAAATTAAGCTTAAAAACACTACTCCTACACATGAATTTCTTGATTTTGTTACCTACCTTCTTCTTATGTTGTAAAAAACCAAGTCAAATTTTGAAAACTAAAAAAAGTAGTTTCCAAAAACTTGTTTTTGTTTTTGGAATTTGGCTAGGAAGTTAAATGTGTCATTGACAAAGATGCAAACCATGATAAGAAATTTGGGGGAAAACAAGCATAATTTTCAAAAACCAAAAACCAAAAACCAAATGGTTATCAAACGGGACCTTAGTTATCCCGAGCTGTAACTTCACGAAGGGAAAAAAATAACAAGTACTATGAGTGGAGTTAGATCTTCTTACCCTTATTCGCTGATGGGGATTGTTTAAATAATTTGTCTATTTCTACTTTGTGAATTTCGTAGGCTATATCATGTGAAGATTTCCTTTATTGTTTTCATATGACCAATTTTTTTTTTTTCTTCGATTGATTGTTTCTTCAAAGACGTACCAAATGGCATATTTTTCAGTTCAATCCTTGTATTCTGCTTTTAATGGATGATGCATACAAATGCAATCGCTCTTACTTGGGTTATGTTAATTGTATTTTATGTTTATCTTTATAATTAGGATCTGCAGCCATCAAAGGAACTCGACAAATTTCTAAGCCAGATGGAGGGATCTGGTGATATAACTGCAATTATTAAAGACATCTGCAAGATCTTCGATTTAAACATGAATAATATTTTGAAGTACAAGGATACAATGTGATCAGCGATCCCATTTTCAGATGGGGGGAAAGAAGGTGCAACATTCGAACAAAGGAAGGAGATGGTCTTTGATATTCATGGGGTGAAAGATGATCGAACAACCCGAGCCCACATACACGCTTGGACTAGGTGGTGTGTTATGCTTCTCAAAGGTTACATTGTTCAACCATTATAAAAAGGGAGGAGTGGATAGCCTGATTGGTGTTGGGTGGCTTTAATGTGTGATCTTATCCATCCCCAGGAACAAGAATCGGATCCGTCTAAGAAATTCAAAACAACGAACTACACAAGTTCTTGTTCTCTTCTTAGGCAACTGATATGTGGTTGCCACCTGATCCCATACTGGTTAGTAGCTATTTATGGTTATAGAGACTAAGTCTTATTTTATTTTTGCTTTTCAAATCTGTAATTTAATTGCTCATCCATGCATCATGTCTTATTTTATTCATTTGATTTTAAAATATTAAGCCATTTGAACTAAGGTCGAATGGAAGGGAAAAAAAATAAATAAAAAAATCAAGGTTTTTATGAGCCTACTTGTCTTCCGGGCTCCTTTTTTTCTTTCACTCATTCTACCCCCACCACTCTACATATTCTCAATAACCTTTTTTATTTTATTTATTTATTTCTGTTTGTAGTTTTTTGGTTTTTGAAAAAATAAAGTTGTCCTGGTAAAACCTTTCAATTGCTTATTTCTATTTTTCAAAACCTAATTTTTAAACTTTTCTTTTACTTATCTATCACTTACCTCCTCTTCCCAAAAATTTTCTGTAAAATCTCCGTTTCTACTTCTATTTCCCTCTCTAAGCTCTAAAACTTTGTCTTTCTCCGTAACTTTTCCTCCCTCAAATTTTCTTACGATTACTTTTCACTCCCTTTAAATTTTCTTTAACTTTCCTTTCTATATTTTCTCTCTAACCTCTCTCTCCTTATAAATTCTCTCTATATATCATTTTTTCCCCCTAGCTAAGCTAATATATATCTCTTTATTTCTCCCATTTCCCCCTTTTCCCGTTTAACTATTAAAAGAATGGTGTTATCAAACATTTTCAATTTCTATTTTATAAAATAGGAAACCAAAAATCATTACCGAGCATTTGCCTTTTGTTTTTTGAAATGAGAAATAGAAAATCAAAATTGTTATCAAACAATTGTTGCTAAGAGGAGTTCCTTCCAATTTTGTTAGTTTTCCTATTAATTTTTTAATGGTAATTATCCTTCTAATTTTGTTAATTAGAAATGAAAGATTGTTTTGTTAGTTTTTATGGTGATCATCCTAATTTTGTTAATTAAAAAGGATAGTTTATTTGAGAAAACCAAAGTAGTCTATTTGATTCCGTTTATAAATTTGTTTTTTCTTTAAAAATAATATAGTAGTTCAAGTAAATTGAACTAGCTGGTATGAAATAATTCTGTAAAAAAATGAAATAATTTTTTTAATATCCTAGTCATTTTTATTCTATTTATGATTTTTGCCGTTTTCTTTTAAAAAAAACACATTTATAAGACTTTTAAAAGGAGGGTTTAAAGCCAAGAACGTGCTTGGTGCTTTCATCCTTTTTACGAAGTATTTCAATTAAAGGTGTGTAGGGGTATTTCCCAAACTCATTGAAACGTTGAAAAATTCCAACGACTACCAAATTTGACAAAAATGAAGAAGCGTAAAGAGGTAAAACTTTGCAACAATAAATAATAAATTAATTAAAAATAAAAGCGCAGTTGTTCACACAGTAATCTCCACCAATTATTTGAACCGACGAGTGTTTTCTATCTAAGTATGAACCTTTCCACAGATGACCTAAAATCAAACATGTAAATATTAACAGACAACAATATCACCAATGGCAATTCCTGTTTTACGCCTCAGATAGATTCCAAATTTTTTCTATACGAAGAAACAAAAATCATGAACAAGGTAAGATTTTGGTCTTCCATTTCAATGATGTAACCGACAATTACCTTTGAAGCTGTGTTGTTTTTGTTTATGGTGTGTCCTCCCCGCCCGTGTCTCCTCTGGGAAATGCTACATTATCATTTCCAAACGTTCTCTTACTCATGTTAGCTCGCTGCACCAGACGAACCAATGCTTCGACAACCTCTGACATTGGAGGTCTGAATTCAGGTTCGGTCTGCAGTAAAATAGACAGCCATTAATCATCCACAACTTTAAAGCAAGATTAGCAAGTCTTGACTCTGAAACTTATCACAGAAAGATATTATACCTGGACGCAAAGTGCAATCACATCGGCAAATCGGGAGAGAGATTTAACTGGATAAAGCCCATTGAGATCTGGGTCAACCATCTTGGTCAAAGCATCAATGTCATGAAGCTGAGGTGTAGCCCATCGAACCAAAGATTGCTCGGACCTCGACCTTGAACTGTATATTACGACAAACGGATAAAATGTTGTGTTTCCTTTAAACCTCACAGATAAGATGAACGAATACAAATGGCAAGTCAACATATTTGAAGTGCATTAAAATTCACCTATCGAATGGTTTGCGTCCAGTCAGCAGTTCCAACATGACTACTCCGAAACTATAGACATCGCTTTTCAGAGTATATTGGCCCGACATGGTAACCTCGGGGGCAGTGTATCCTGAACTTGCATTGTGATCCAGTGCCTGCAAATTGATATTTAAGAGGCATAAATTGTCTGGTACAGATTCTGTGCTTGTAAGACATTGAAAATGATATTGCAACACTCACTGCTTTTACATGGGTACTAGCATTTAGTAGCAAGGAGGAAAAAACATAGGTTGATATATATATATATATATATATATGTAGAATAAGGGAGACATCCCATTAGAGTGTATTAGTATATTTCTTTTCAAGTTAAACTATAGTATGTATGTATTTGTAGATTGAAGTGTTGACATGACGTGGTAAAAGAAGGATTTAAGTTCAAGATTGACCTGATCTGCATTTGGTACAAAGCTTTCAAGTCCAGAATCAGAAAGGTGAGGGCTGAGTTCAGCATCCAGCAATATGTTAGCAGACTTGATGTTTCTATGAACAATTGATGGAGAGCAAACTTCATGAAGATACCTGAAAAGTTCTTCGATAAGTACCATCATTTTATCTAACAAATAGGAAACATTAGTCTGACTCATCCGGAATCAAGAACTTGCTTAGTAAATAGAAATCAAATTGATCAAAGAAAAAAAAAAAACTGAACCAAAATGATTAAATTATCTAATATCTATTGCAAGCACCATCAATGTTCGCAAACTAGTATAATGCAAGAGTGAATAAACAAGGCTCGGTCCCAACGTACTCTAATGCACGTGCTGTTCCCAAAGCAATCTTAACACGGGAATTCCATATCAGTGGCTTGTTGTATTCTTCTGAAAGATGCAAGAAGTCATAAAGCGAGCCATTTTTATGGAACTCATACACAAGCAAATGCTGCCCGTGCTCTGAGCAATATCCCACGAGTTCAGTTATATTGGGATGATGTAACTGGGAGACTTTTGAAACAATGTCAGTGAAATCTTCAGATAATTCCCTAGGTAGTGCAGACGAATTTATTTTTTTCACGGCAAGAATCTGCATTGCAAAACATCAGTAAAACTAATAGATCAGTTCTCAAAGCACCAGAAGCAGTTTGAAGGGGAAAAAAAAAATAGACATAAAACTAGCTGTATTGATCTGTGCTAAGGCTAGTGTGTGATGTTAGTATCCATGTGCGACTTATAAATCAGCATATACAGTGTGAGAGAGATCTATTATTAGATATTATATTTTTCCCATCTTAGTTTGACATGAAGAATTGAGTTAGAGAGTTACCTTCCCATCATCAAATTCAGCCCGATAAACACGTCCAAATGATCCCTCACCAAGAAGATTTTCAACATTGAAGCTGCCTGTAGCTATTTGCAGGTCTGCTATTGAATATGACTTTACATTAATAGGAGCTGCACTAGCCTTCTTGACAATGGCTCTTTTTGCAAAGTCGTCTTCATCAAACGATTTATGACGATCAATAGGTGGGGGTTTAAGATTAATTGTAGTAGAAGTTTCAAATGTTGTTGGATAAAATGTGGAGGAAGGCTCTTCAGACTTTATTTCTGCAGTACAATGTTTCAAAGCATTGGTTGATGTTAAAAGTACATTTAAATGGCATAAAATTCCAACATAACAGAATTATATGAAAACAGGCAACAGATAACATCAAAATTTGAGATCACGGATCATCAAGGGACTTGGAAAGAGAAAGTTTCCAAGTGACACCCTAAAATCGAAAAATTTTAGTTTATTCTGTGCACCAAACATCAGGATGAATAGCTGCGCAAGCAGGGAACTTAACTGTAAACTGCAAACTCAAATGTTCTTTCTTGACTGTCTCTCTGATGTTCTAATCAAACTACTTTGAACAAGAAATGACGGAAACTATAGAAGGAAAAATTAATGTTGCTAGAAGATGGGAAAAGGCATGAATATTTGTGTTGGATTTCCTAAAAATGGTAATAATTGATTGTAAACATTAGTTGCCTTTATCTATTCCTTATTTATGGTAGGGTTTTCTCCTATGCAAAAATAACTAGGTTGTACATATTTGAATAAGACAATATCGTTTTCTCTCTAAATTATAAATTTGCAATGTTAGTATAGGCTGTATAGCTACTTATAATCATTCTAACTCAGCAAATGTTAAATAAATATAGAGAATATGAAAAACAATGACACTGTACAAAATAGATACCTTGCGGTGCAGTCGTTTTAAGAGGTTGAAGCGGTTGATTGTCAAGCTTTTCAATGTCTGAAGATGATCTCTTGGATCTCCTCCTAACAAGGAAGAATGCTACTACAGCTCCAACGACAAGCACAGAGATGATAATTCCTGCAATGCCACCACCACTAATTCCTGACTTCTGACCTTCACCAGAACCACCATTTGATGGACTATTGCCACCAGAATTATGATTTCGGTTCCTTCTGGTGGCTGGAGGTGTACCAGGTGGAGGAGGGGGTGCAGGACCTGAGTTCCAGGCGTTGCCATCTTTCCTGACAAAATTGTCAATCATATTGAAGCCTTAGGGAGTCATTATCTGTATTTGATTTTTTTTAAAAAAAAAAATTACCAGCCAATGGTAATGTCAGATATACTCACTGCAGATTGATGCTTTTCAGTTGATCAGGGATCCAGCCAGAGAAACGGTTGTTTTCAACATTCCTTAAACAGTAAAAACCGACATTCAATAAGAGGGGGGAAACATGTATATCTTCCATGTTAACTTAAAAAACTTTAAACTTACAGGTTATCAAGAGGAAGATTGGCAAGGACATTAATTGTGCCAGTGAACTGATTGTTTTGCAAATACCTATTTAAAAGTTAATCAACCGAATCAGGAAATGGGACAACACTACTTCAGATGTGAGAACCATAGGAACTAATTTGGTGAAGACTTACATAGTGCTGATGCTAGAAAGAGAGCTAAAACTCTGAGGCAGTTCGCCTGATATAGCATTGAAAGACAGATCCCTGATTGAAATACAAAATTTCAATAGATAGTCACCAGGAGGGCTACAACAAATTCAAACATTTTCATACTTTGTCTTGAAAAATATTTTTCAGCAAGTGAGAAGACAA
Organism: Luffa aegyptiaca; assembly: GCA_017139565.1. Lineage (NCBI taxonomy): Eukaryota > Viridiplantae > Streptophyta > Magnoliopsida > Cucurbitales > Cucurbitaceae > Luffa > Luffa aegyptiaca. The sequence goes on along the minus strand of CM029399.1, from coordinate 450,873 downwards.
TGCATGACAGGCATTATTGTAAATCTCTCACTGTAGAACAAAGTATTACGATTAGTTTTAATTTGTCCAGATTCTGGGTGAAAATCTCATTAAATAGAGTGGGCACAGAATTTAGCAGGTGAAAGAAAAGGTTCAAAATTGTTTGACCTACGAAATATAAAAAATGTGCATACAAGAAATGTAAACAGGAGTCGAATATGGAGAGTATTTAAAGTAGTCTGGGCTTAAAAATCCTTGGTCGGCTCAAATCAGCAGGCACTTAAATTCTCATCATCTTAATTGAATAAGTAGGGGACGATATCTTACAATGTGGATAGTGAAGTAAGCTGCCCAAACATATCAATCAATGGATTCTGAAGCTGATTACGACTGAGATTTCTACAATTTCAATGAATTGAGGGTAAACATTAATGCTCTTTTACAATAAGAAAAAGCATTAATAAAAGCTAAAGTCCCTGGGAAAACAAATGGGGAAAAAAAACTGCTTACAGGTATTGAAGATTGGTCATCAAGGAAATGGAATAAGGGATGCCTTTATTGAAGTTGTTTCGAGCAAGATTTCTGCAGATAGAAGAATGGGCACGAGAATATCATGTAAGTCATAGTCATTGAACACAAATGCAATTATTGAACTCAAAGTATGCTTCATATTTTTCTACAAGCCATTCAAACAATCCACAAGCTTAAGCTTCTGGGAGATGACTTCGTCATAAAAAATTGTTTCTATATTCTTTCGGTTGAAACCTCTGTCCTTAATTATTAATTTTCTGTCGTGGTCATACACTAGTCTATCTTATGTACATGATTTTGGACCTTCGGAGAACAGGGTTAGGCTTATTTCCTAGTAAGTAGCGGAAGCTTTAGCTTGTGGATAATTCGTAACTTAATATAAAACATAGCAAAAACAAAAACAAAGCCCCAGAAGCGAAGTTGCATATGAAGCATACAGGCTCTTCAGGTTTGGTGGAAGTTGGTAGACTATCTCGCCTCCAATATTGTTATTGCTCACATCTCTGCAGCGTAATGGAATTAACCACATTAATAAGAAGTAGATGAAGAAACTATTTGAAGTCCACAATAAGGCTATTGACCATACAGGTTCGTTACCGATGTCAAACTTGCAAGCTGGTATCCGAGCGATCCACTGAGCTGGAGACCAGATAAGTTTCTGACAAAAAGGAATGCAACATTCATCAGCATCAATGTCATAGACTCATACCGAATGGGAACATGTACGGAAGAATAAATCAGGGTTGGAAAATTACATTTCTGTAACCCGTGAGCCAGAGCAAGTAATCCCCTTCCATGATTGTCCACATGGATCATCGCCATTTGCGTTCCACTGGGTTAACTGAGGCGGCGAGTTTAAGCTGGTGTACAAAACTCTCAAAGCAGATGCTGTATAACAAAATTGCCAGAAGTAGACAGGCCATTCAGAAAGAGGAACAGAAGTTTACACTGGGTGAAAATTCATCTACTCAAACACCCACATCGCTAAAGTCAATCAGTATTGCAACTTGTGTTCATCTCATCAATCTATTATACCGTCAAAAACAACAATTCTCTTTTCAAAGAAGTACAAAAATCTTCCAATTCAGAAAAATCACTGTAATGTACTGCAAAAGATATGGTGGCAGGTGTGGAATGACGCACAAAATAGACGCAGAAAACAGCTACGGAAAGATATGCAATCTGCGAGAATCTAATCATGTGGAAGTAAAGAAGAAATGCACAGAAAACAAGAGTAGAAGCGGAGACAAAAGTGAAAAGGAAGTTGAAGATAGCAGAGGAAAGTAAATGGGCGAGGCAGCTGACCATCTGATGGATCTGTGGCTCCTTGAATGGAGCTAGGCTTCAACCCCAGAATGCAAAGAATGATGAGTGAAACCAGCTCCGTCCACCTCCAATTCATCTTTTTCTCTCTCCTCCCTAAGCCCACCATCCTCCTTTCTGCCAAGAACAGGAATGAGAGCCTCAAATCAACAGCCTCTTTCCCTGAATCTCACTCGCACTCTCTCTCTCTCTCTCTCTCCTGTGAAACTTGGAAAAAAGTTATCTAATTTTTAATACTCTGTACAGCCACGCTCAAGTGAAGCTGGCAGGCACGATTAGCCAGGAAGAATCAAAAGCCACAGAAAGCTGTCTGTTTCTATCACAGTTTTCTTTTTAGTTTATTAATATAAGAAATAAAAATTTGTTTGTATATATTTTTTTTATATGTAGTTGGTAAAAAGACAAAAGTAGCCTTGGTAGGTGCAAGCGATCTACTTTGGATCGCAAGTCGTAGATTAGATGGAAACAAAATTTCAAAAAAAGAAAGTGAGAAACGGAGTTTAAAAAAAAAAAAAAAAAAGAATGAAAGAAAGAAGAAAGAAAGTGAGAAACGGTCTCTTTCACAGTGATTTCTTTCTTTTTAAAAATAAAAAAAAAATTAATATTTGAAATGTCTATCAAAAGATTTCAAGCTTTTTATTAATTTTAACAATAACAATTAACAATTGAAATTACAAAGTTATGACTCTTAAAAGCCTAAGCCTGCAAATCAATAAAAATCACACCAACAATTATTGAAGGAATTAAAGATAATAATTCAACATTTAATTTCAACCACCATACATAAATTTATGTATGACTCTGTATATTATCATTTTGGTTAGAAAATAACAAGGAATAATTGTATTGATCAATCACATAACTGGTCTCCCCATTAAGAAGATAGGTTCCAAATTTTATATTTTGCCTTTTCTTTCATTTAATTTTTTAATTATTATTTAGTAACAATTTATTTTTTCCTATTTCTTTTAAATCGCTGGTGCCACACCATTACTTTTGGCCTTCGCAAAGTCAAATTAAAGCTCAAATACCTAGGAGCCCAAAGTACTCAGAATATAGCCAAGAAAGTTTTCAATGATTCAAAATACAATTTAACCATTTTGCAAAAAAAAATAAAAATAAAAATAAATAAAATAAATAAATAAAACATTTTAAAAAATTAGCTAAAGAGATTCATCAAACTTTTTCTTTTTTTATATTTTATTTTCGTATATCAAGGCGTACAAAAATTTCCCATAGTTAAAATGTTAATTTGTTCATGACTATATTAATAATTGTTTTTTTTAATGTAGTCATTTGTAATTTTCAATAAGTCATTGATGTTGGATTTGATCTTTTTCTAATTCATAGAAGTTAGAAGAATTAGTAAGCAAAATGTCATTCTCGTAAACCCATTAGCGATATAAATGGGTTTTTTTTTTTTTTTTTTTTTTTTTTTTTTTGAGAAAATATATGGGTTTGGTGTAGTGTGAAGTGTGATGCATGTTTCTTTCATTGTTTGTTAGAACAGGACTTGGATGGAAGTGGAAGGAAGGCAAGGTCAGAGTCTAAAGCCAAGCAAAGGAGCTCAGATACCATTTCGCAACGGCAAAGCATCAAGAACTTTGCTTAAATATATTCTTTATCTTCATAATTTTTTTATTAACCATTTGGTGTGTGAAATTTTAGAAATGTAATAGTGAATTCTTAATATTTGATTTTTTTTATTGAAAATTTCACTAAATAATCATAAAATTGAACCAGATGAAAGAAACAAGTAGATCTCATATGAATATCATTAAACGTTACATACACATTCTTACAATATATAGAATTTTTAATGTTAGTTTTTTTTTTCTTTTTTGAGTTCAATAATAAGTTGAAAAATTTGAACTTCGGATCTCTTGATTAAGGTTCAAAGTCTTAATTTTTATATTTCTAAAAATCTAGAATTTAAATCATAACAAAAGAATTACCATAACCGGCAAGAAAGAAGAAACAAAATAAACATATTTCCATTGCCTGATCATCCCTTTTCCTTTCACTTCACTCTTTGTTTCTATGGGTCAATATGTCAAATTAAAGGAATCTTGGGTTCACGTCATGTCAACTTGTATATTGACAGTAGTTCGTTTTAGTACATTATGAATCAGCAAATGCTGTTTCGGACAAGAACACCTTACAAAAAAAATGATTGCAATGGCAATCCTAAAGTTATCTTCCTCTCACCTCTTCTGATTTCACCTACTTGTTAAATGCACCTAAATATGTGTCCTTTTTCAGATCTCTTTAATTGACAATAAGTTTGATTCAACTCTAAGTTAAAACCCAATTAAAATTTAGATGAAGATACGTTTAAAATGGCAAATACATTTAAAATTGCATAGACAAAAAAACTCCATACCATTGAAGATTTTATCCTTATGTATGCAAGTTCTTTATCACTCCACATCTCCAACTAAAATCATTCTTCTCCATCGCACCTTTTAAGTGACATGACACTAGCTCAACATGAATTTCACTCTTTTGCATTGCTTTAGTGTCACAATGTAAGCATAGATATCATAAATAGAGATGTGTAGCCGCCCTTGGCATATCCTAGTGGGAGAATTAGAGATCATTGGAGTTTAAAAGAATTATGGGTAAAATTTTCTAAGCTTTGAGTTGAGAGAATGGAGAAGGAAAAATTCCTTTGAGATATTTCTACAAAGGGGAGGTATACTGTTTCATTTCTCCTAATCTCTATCAATCTTGTACTTAATATCTTCAAAATGTTCACATATATTGAATTACGATCATCATTTTTATTCGATATATTTTAATAATAAAGAACAATAATCTATTAATCTAAACATAACTCAACTAATTAAGACATTGATAACTTTTCTTAAATATTACAAGTTTATCACCTTATGTTTAATTACAAATTTGGTCTTATGATTTATGGAAAGTTAGAATTTAACCTCTATGGTTCTAAAAGCTAGAAATTCATCTCTATGGTTTTGATAAAACCACATAAATAGTCCTTACTGTTAGAAGTAATTGATGGATTGAGTACTGACAATTAGTTATCCTGCCACATTCTCAATTTGCTAGTGTCATGTATTCAATCTGTCAGTGGCTTTTAATAGTAAGGACTATTTACAAGGTTTAATAAAACCATAAAAAAATAAATTAAAACTTTATCTACACTATAGGACCAAATTTGTAATTTAACCGTAAATGTAATACTTAAAATAAAAAATCAAAAGCTATGCAAAAAAAAACTATTATGAATTTTGTCCAATTATCACAGAATAAGTTTAAAATACAAATGATTTTAAAATCAACATATTCCCAATTTTTCCTTGCCACATGTTTCCTCAATGTAAACGACATAAGCAATCATAAATGGATCACAACAACTACACTTAAAAAATGACAATGAAAGGTGTACGTGTTTAAAATTGGTCTAATGATTACAAGATAAATTACAAAATCAAATGCTTTAACAAAAATAGATTCTGATTTTGGTAGTTACAAGTTTCTTTCACTCCAAAATGTCAAAAAAATAAAGGAAATATTTTGGAATACCAACTACTGGAAGAAAAAAAGAACATCAAGGATGCTATTTCCCATATAAAAGATGGCAGAGAAAGGGTCAATCCAGGCAATCGAACTATCATTGAGTTATATAGGAGTTTATTTTCCCATATAAAAAATGTTTCCATTTATATTGAAATTGATAGGAAGCGTGAAGAGGTCTACAATCTAATAATCTATCAAGTTGATAGAAGGACTAGATGACGGTCTATTGAAACTGAAAGGAGTCGGACAGTAAAATCCAAGGGGCAAATTGGGACGCGTAAATCGCCATGCCGTGTCTCGCCGACATGTTTGTTGTTGATAGAAATAGAATTGGCCAATGCCAATGGCTAAGGAGGCTATCCGGGTGGCAAATAAACGGTTCCATTGACTCAGCTGTGTCTTTATTTCTAATTCTAACTCCTCGGACTCTCATAGCTGGTTATTCACAAACGGATAAGCCACGCAAATAGAGCATAGACAGGTCAACATAAACCTAGCTTAGAAGTTAAAGAAATTTAAGGTATGAAAATTCAAATTTTCACTCTCATATATATTTGTCTTTTTACTTAGTTTTCACTCTCATATTTGTTCTATTAAAAATAGAATGAATTATGATTTTTTTTTAAAAATAAAAATCTATATAGAGAATAGGAAATGTTATTACAAATTGATTTCCCTTTTGGTCATTCATGTCCTAGAGTAGAGGGAAAAAAACATTTTTTTTAACTCTAAACTTGGCAAGGTGTATATTTTGACCCCAAGCATTTGGTTTCATTAAATTGGATCTTAAATTTAGATGAATGGTACACTATTTACCTTAAATATTCCAATTTTTAATCTTCGATTAACTTTTGGTTGAAGAATCATGAAAAAGGTATGCTTAATAAATTAGATTTTTTTAAAAAATTTTCAAGTTTCAAAAGATTTATTCAATTGCCGATTTTATGCATTTGACCAAATTTAATTTTGTCCATAGTTAGACTTTTATTGAAATTAGTATGCTTTGAGAGATTTTTATGGGTTTTTTTTTTTGGGTTAAAATTGGTTTGTGAATGTAGTGAAATTTGAATAGAGGGGGAAAAATGGTAACATTTGTCTAAATCTATGGCTCAGTTTGATGATGGGAAAAATTGATACATCCTACCAAATTTAGAGGTAAAAGTTAATATCCACCACCTCCTAAAAAAATTAACACATGTATGTAATTTTAATGTGAAATAAATTTTTGTCAAAAAAAAAAAAAAAAAAAAAAAAAAAAAGAGTTGAGACATGACACTTGAGTTGAGAAGTTCAAATTCGTATAATCTATATATAAATTATGAAAAGAATGTATAAAAACATTAGCTTGCAAAAAGTTTGTATTTGATTTGTAGACTCATAATTTCTATGTAGAATACACTTTTGGTCTTGAGATTTGAACTTAGTTTCAATGTGATCTTTGGGTTTTTAAAACTAACACTTTCAAAGATAAGTATTTACGTTTTAATCTTTTTCTTATCTTATACAAAATTCGACATCGTATTAGATGTCCTTACACGCAAATTTTTTTTGTAACTACAATCTTTTGATGATTATTAGTGATTGAAAAGCTCTTTTTATATAGTTTATAGGGAGTTCTCTCTGCCTTGGCCCTTAGGCTACTTCCGCCTAATTTAGAATGAATTTCTGATTTCATGTTTCTTATCTCTCTCTCTCTAAAAAAAAAAAAAAAAAAAAAAAAAACCTTCTAATCCTTGAGATTAAAATTTTATTTCTATTTGGTCTTTAAGGTTTCAAAAGTGACATGTTGGATTCCAAAAGTTTGAATTTAATTTCTAATTAGTCCCTAAAGTTTGAAATTTGTTTATAAATGATCCTTGATAAAGTTAACGTTAATTGACCAAATGGAATGATGAGTTGAAAATTTTTATATCTTTTTTTTTTTAATACTCGAGAGCCAATTAGAAACCAATTTCAAACTTAGATGAATTCAAAATCAATTTCAAACTTTAAGGACCAATTAGAAATGTCACTTTTGAAATCTCAAAGACCAAAAGTGTTAGTTTTGACAAAATATGGCATCTTGGTGGACTAGTTTACACAAAAAGTTCTTTTGTAATTACAGCTCGTTGATGATTATTAGTGATTAACAAGCCCTTTTGAGATAGTTATTGGGAAGAGGCAATCTCCACACCTTGGCCCCTAGGTTGGTTTTTTTTTTTTTTTTTTTTCTCTCTCTCTTTTCATGGAATATATTTCCTTTTATGTTTCTTATAATAATATAAAAATAAATTACAAAAAAAAAAAAAAAAAAAAAAAAAAAAAAAAAAGTGTTAGTTTTAAAAACTTAGGGATCAAATATTTTACCACACAAATCTCTTAGGCCAAAAGTGAATTTTTCCCTAATCTCTTAGGCCCTGTTTGATAACCATTTGGTTTTTTGTTTGTGGTTTTTGAAAATTAGGCTTATTTTCTTTAAATTTCCTCACCATAGTTTTCATTTTTGTTAAAGACACACTTGAATTCTTAACTAAATTCTAAAAACAAAAACAAGTTTTTGACTACTTTTTTTTTGTTTTAAAAATTTGGCTTGGTTTTTGAAAACATGGGAAGAAGGTAGGTGAAAAGCCAAAGAAATTTAGAGTTGGAAGTGGTGTTTAAAAGCTTAAAAACCAAAAATCAAAAACAAAAAACCAAATGGTTATCAAACTGGACAATAGTTGTTGGAAACTTTTTTTCCTTCAATACTAAAAATTATTACGATTCTGACTTTTATGAAAAAGTATCTCCGCCAGGATCATAACTGAATATAACCCATTACTTCAAAAATAAGATATGAGGGGCGAAAAAAAAAGGGTAATTGGGAGTTAATTGTAAGTGCAATAGAAAGTTGGCGGCAGGCAAGCGATAGGGGTTTAGGTCGTCATATACTAGATCGCTTAATCTCAGTATGCACAATTGAGAATGGGCAATTAGAGGTGAGTTGAGTTGGTGCTTTGATCAAGAGGCAGGATAGCATCCCTCCATCCTGTCTTTGACTAGGAGGTACGGTTGCTTGTGTCTAGTTGTTTAAGTCAATGGATTGATTTCAAAATTCCTTCTTAGCAATCAACCATCAACCCACTTTAAATTGTCAAATATGGATAGGAGATTCTCTTCAATTCAAGGCTGACAAAGGTCTATAAAATTCTAAATTCTCATCGGAGTAAAAAACAATAGTAACAAAAAGAAGAATGGTGAAGACAAGAAAGATTACACCTTATATTCAACTATAAGAATGAAGGCTCCAATAATAAGAGGGTGATAAACAATTCATACTCTCGGAAAGATATGTCCCACCTCCGTAACTTAGTCAAATGTAACTTAAAGAATTAGAAGGCTTAGTATAGTTACATTTTGTTGTCAACCCAATTCTCGTGAATCTTTTAGATAAACCTCTTAAAGAATTAGAAGGCTTAGTATATTACGATGTGTGATTTGATCAAAATTTTGATTTTCATATTCAGAATGAGAAACTGTCAATCCCATCCAATCAAATTGGGATGCTCCGAATCTGACATGTGGCTTGCTTGGTAGAAGTAACATGAAGCTCAGAATTTTGGGTGTAGTCAATACTCTCATCCCAAATAAAGGGGAATTGGTCTATGGTCGATTAAGTAATAAATAGAAATTTTTAGTTCTACCTTGAAAAAAAAAAACTTATTTCTATAAGTTTCAAGGACATCGTGGCATAACCGTCAAGGAGAAGTAGGGATCTAAAAGATCGAATGGAACAATACAAAGACGAGTAAATTACTCAACTCACCGTTTTTCCATATGCCCACGGATGCCTCAAAAGGTTGCTAAAACTAAATTTGGACACCTCCATTTATAGGGAAGGATCAAAACTCGCAACACGATGAATAGCCCCCTTGTGTTGCAGTGCAGAAGAGGCATAACAAGAATTTCGCTGCAGCTTGCGTCACCGTGCGTGTTCCACTAACGTCTATGCCAAGTCCTTGGCACCGCCACACTTTGGCATCTAGAGGATGTGTACTCACTTGCACCTCCATTCCAAATTTTTCATAGTGGTGGCATACATCTTTAAATAATCTTTACTTGGGCTTCTCCTAGGCTTCTATCTAGATTTCAAGGAGTTCATACTGAACTTATTTGATGATTAAATTCTGCAATTTTGATATAGTAAATAGTAAATCCATAACTAAGGATTCCTAAGCAAACCTACGCACCAAACATATGTTCTTAACTTCATATAAGCTTAATTTTTATCTACTAATACCTATCTAACTAATGAGCCAAACCTCCTCCAACGTCCATAAGAGAGCTGGAGAGAAGCGGATCAAGTGAGAAAGGTAGAGGAGAGAGCACTGATCCAGTCAGAGAGGGAGATATTTTGTAAAGAAAACAGCCCAAGTTCAGATCAATTCTTTGGTATAATATTTTTCCACCCCTAATGTAAAATCCCCAAATTATCAAAATTAGAAACATTTCACTTGAGGGAATCTTGTCTCCAACCACAACCAGAACTTTCCAATTTAAACTTGGAATGTGTGACATACCATTAGTTAGTTTTTAACTAATTTTCTAACTTGGTTGGTTGCCTAGAGTTTGATTGGTTAGCCATCCAGCTAACTGAAACATATAGTTAATTGAACTTATTAGTAGGCCTAGGCATGCATACTTGGCCAACTGTATCCAACAGAAGCAAATATTTCTCATTTTTTTTACTCTGTAGAGAAATTTTAAGTTTGAGTGTAATACGAATTCAAATTGTGTAGAGGAATAGATTCAAGAAGTATGAGTTTATATGATCTGCATTTAAGATGAATTTTAGAAACTAATGTCGATACCTCATAAAATTTGTCGGCGAACCAAGCAATTTCACCTACTTAAGATTCAACTAGAAAACTAAATCAAAGCCTAAAATCGGTAATTCAACTGCCTCTCGACTCCTAAGATCCTGACCATCACTTAGAAGACTGAAACAATGAAATAAAAATAGGCAGCCTTTGACTTTCTCTAAAAATGATTATAATAAAATAAATGAGAGAATAAGCTGAAGTGTACTGAATATGAGAAATTTCCAGAATATAATTTGTAAAAAATATATAAACATACCTTTCCAGAATATATTACTTTTCGATGTTTCTAGAAAAAATACCTCCATAGTTGGACGTTTTGGGAGCGAGTCACGGAGCAGGATAAGCATGATTTCTCTTCCCTCAACCGAGTCAATGCCAGCTTGAGCTATTCTGGTAGCCACGATCTTTGACTCTGTTTTTATTAACTACCCTGTTTCCTGTGAAAAGTCAAACTTTAGACCAGACTCTTTGAACTAGACAAGGACATCCATATTTACAGCCCAATACCCAAACCCACGGGATTCCCATTTATCTTCTACTGGGAGAAGCTATATAATTTATTCTGAAATTTTCAAGCGCAAATTACAAAACAATAAATTTCCAGAATGTAGAGAAAAAGCTCTCGCCACCCCCACTCCAAAAGAATAGAGAGAGAGAGAGAGGAAAGTCCCACAAACTGGGTGGTATCTGTGATCAGCGAAGGATCACTTTATCAGATCAGTATGTACTTCGATAGTTTGAAAAATGCGGATATACGCCTACATGTGACGGATGTAATTTCCCGTCTGCCAAATGTTTCGACATTTAGCTTTCCTAAACGGTAGCTGACTTTTTTTTCTTTATGATTATTATTATTGTATAATGACGTAGCGTTATAAAGAGTTTCAGAGTATACGATCTGATTAAGTCCAGGATTCTTGATCTTATTCACATTCAATTGCCTTATGTAGATAAATTTAAATGTCAGACCAATATTTTAATAACGAATTTCACAGTACTAGTTACAGAAGCTATCTGCATATAAATGCCATAACAAATTTTCGTTTTTTTTATACCATGGAAATATGTCATAGAAGATTGGGCAAAAAGGTTAGATCAAGTGAACAGCATCCTACCGAATTACCCAGTCCCATATCCTGACGAGCATGCAAGGATCATATTCCTTTGGTATCAACGTTTCAAGACATCGACTGACGACCATGAAGATTTGTTTTATTATCGAGAATGTCTTCAATTAGCTGTCCAATCCTAGCCTCGTACCTTAGAAAGTAAACGCTTCCCTCCTGTCCCTGTCAAGTTCCAAAAGCCAGAATTAGAAGGATATATAGACCTTAGGAATGTGAAGCAGGAAGTTTCTCCCTCTTATAGCTATCCAGACCACACCAATGATGGTGGGAGGGAAAAACAATGAAGTTGCACTCTGCTCACTGCCAGTTGACATCTAAGCTTCACTCAAGTCAGATGCTGCTTTAGATTTAATGATTTTCAGATGTATAAATAACTTAGAAGATGAAACTGTATAATCCAAAAAGTAGCGACCCATCTCTGTCCAATGCCACTGACGCAAGGAAAGAAAGCTAAATACTTGCACAAACAGAAATTAAGGTAGGCAGATAAGTTACTGAAACAAATATCATAACAGTCTCGTGTACTACTGGCTGCTGAGCAGTTTGTTAACACACCAAAGATACATGCAATCAATAGGTGATATGAAAATCCGACTCTCAATAACAATATTTTCAGCTCACGACATTGTGGATATCACACATGCAGCTTATCAACCAGCAATCACATAAGCGCGGTAAGAGAGCTTCGTATAAGATTTAACTGAACTTCAGAAATTGCCATGGTTCCTAGTGAGGCTAAAACAAACAGGGGCAAGTAGACATTTCCAGGGAATTCACTTACTCCAATGATTAAGAGCAGGGATCTTAAAACCACTTTTATTTTTGCACTATCTGTCACTCTAATTGGAAGCGAATTCTCATGTTCCTGCCCTCCCCACTAGCCCGTGATGGTTAATTTAATCATTAATGAGGAAAGTATTGCGATTATCAAAATCAAGAAAGGTGGGAAATCATGATTGCATATCGATTTTTGGAGCACACAAACAAAGCTTAAAACAATTGAAATAGTAGCAATGTTAGCAAACTAAGTTGAAACAGCAAACAAGAGCATAAAGATATATTTTGGTGAGACAGCAGAAAATTTTATAAAAAGCAAACTGCACAAGTACAACGATACAAAACTGACCACACTTTTAAAGGTTATTGAGATAATGAGACAGAAAATGCTGCAAGTCCAAGTTGGCTGGATCATGAGTGGTAGATAGACAGAGCAGAATCGAGCAGAGAAGCGTCTTTAACCAAATAAGAAATGTGCTTGACCACAAGCAATGAGACGACAAAGACAAGTACACCGAATCTAGGTTTATTTAAAACTTAACAAGTAGCAGCATTTGTCACAGCATCAATAGCTTTGACACTGCTACGCTGTATAAGTGCTCTGAATTGAAAGCAAGCACACTCACAAGACCATCTCCAGCCTTTTCCAACAATAAGCTCACGTCCAGCGAAATTTCATCGTTAGAGACTGGTGTACCGAATATATTAACTAATGGTTAGATTTTGTGATAAACAGTGACAAGATGACTTTGTCTACATCGTTGTCGACCGGTGACAGCAAAATGTAAGTTGTTTGAGACTACAACGAGCAAAAATTACCTTCGTAAAGATTTCAGCATCTATAGTACACTAGTACATTCCTCTTTCAGGTTGTGATCTCAGACACCGAGTTACCACTTCAAAACATGCCTATTCAGTTCTTGTATCAAGAAAATAATTCAAATATATTTTCACTGAAGGATGAAGTTGGACACACAACTTACTAACGCGATTTTGGTAACGTTAGCAACCTAGAAGTTTCATACTAGGAAGAATCAAGTACGAGTTCACATTTAACCATCAATCGATATTTAAAGAACCGATCGCAGATCGCAGTATCGCAAACTCACAATCTAGATTCAAAATATACATTCAGAGGAAACACGAACACTAGCATCAAACAGAAATGCAGCATTCAATACCGTACCTCTCACAAAACACTCGACAGCAACAAGGCCTGCAGTAGAAAAGTGATGAAGAGAGAGAATCCATGCGCTCTAGTACGGTAGGGTTTCCTTCTTCTATCAGCTTTCTCCAAATGGAAGAACGATTCATATAGCTGTGTAAGAATCACGATTTTGCTCCCCCCAGGAGAAAATGACTATTCGCCAAACATCAGCTCTCTAACTCTCTTCCATTTCCCGCCATCCTCTTCGGCGCCATCAGAATCTGATGAAAAGACCAACGCCTTCCGTTATAATACTCATGGCCCGGTTATTTCAAAAAAAAAAAATACTCATGGCCCGGGCTTGAGCTTGTAATGTTGGGCCCCGGCCCATAATATATCATGATGAGATTTTTTTTTTTTTTTAATCGTGCTTTAATCTCATTTTCCTCCTAAGCTTATAAATCTGGTTTATTTTGGTAACTTTTACATTTATTTTAGGGTCGGTTGCAAAAGTGGCAAAATGGCCCAAACTAATTGCAAAAGTAGCAGCCCGCAGAAATATTTGCAAAAATGGCAAAATCTCACCCTCATAAAAGTAAAATTACTAAAATGCCCATCACTGATAGAAAGTTTTTCTATCACTGATAGATTCTATCAGTGATAGAAAAACTTTCTATCTATCATTGATATTTTCTATCACTGATAGAAAGCTTTTCTATCAGTGATAGAAACTTTCTATCACTGATAGAAAATTTTTCTACCACTGATAGAATCTATCAGTGATAGAAAGACTTTCTATCATAGAAGATTTCTATCAATATATATATAAAAATTGACGAGGAAGAAGAATATGCGCGTGCCAATCAGTTTTTTTTATCACTGATAGATTCTATCAGTGATAGAAAAAGTTTCTATCAGTGATAGAAATCTTCTATCAGTGATAGAAAGCTTTTCTATCAGTGATAGAAAGCTTTTCTATCAGTGATAGAAACTTTATTCTATCAGTGATAGAAAATGTTTCTACCACTGATAGAATCTATCAGTGATAGAAACTTTCTATCACTGATAGAAAATTTTTCTACCACTGATAGAATCTATCAGTGATAGAAAGACTTTCTATCGGTGGTAGAAGATTTCTATCAATAAAAAAAAAAAAAAAAAAAAAAAAAAAAAAAAAAAAAAAAAACTGACGAGGAAGAAGAAGATGCACTCGCCAATTAAGGGCAGGGGCAATTTAGGAATATAAAAAATTAATTCAAAAATTTTGCCATATTTGCAAATATTTTTAAAAATTGCTATATTTGCCATTATTTACTCTCATGTTGCCACCCATTACAATTATCCTTTATTTTATTATAGTCCTTATACTTTCAAATTTTATATTTTTTTCTCTAAAATTCTATAAAATATATTTTTTAGTTTTTGCTACGCTATTTTGTCTATAATATCCACTTATTCAATCTTCATCTCTTATTATTTGTGTACTGCTTGAAAGCATGCTCTTATTAACATACTAGTACACATCAAATAGGGATGTTCACGCCAAAGCGAGCTTAGCTCAGTGATAATTGGCATGTACTCTCGACCATGAGGTCAGAGGTTCGAATAGAAATGTTCATAAGACGGGCAAAATTCACACCCCCCGCCCCATATATCATTTACCGTCCCCGCCCGTTTTTTTTAATGTCAATCAAATAACAGCTTTTTTTTTAAAGGTCTGTGTTAAAATAGGAGAGGAAGAGAGAAATGTAGGGTTTTTAAACAAAAAAAATGTAGGGTTTTTTAAACCTTACTATTTATATAATAATATTATATAATATTGGAAAAAATACTTTTTTGGTCATTGAGTTTTGAGGAATATGTACGTTTGGTCCCTAAGTTTTCAAAATAAACTTTTTTAGTCCCTGAGTTTTGAGAAATATGTTTAAAATGTCCCTAAGTTTTCAAAATAGATTTTTTTAGTCCCTAAGTTTTGAGAAATATGTTCAAAAGGTCCCTAATATTATTTTTTTCAATTTTTTAAATTAATACTTTTTAATTTTTTTTTAATTTAAAAAACCATTCAATATTAAAAAATAATACAAAAATATTAATTTTAAAAATATGAAAAAATAATATTAGGGACTTTTTAAACCTATTTCTCAAAACTCAGGGACTAAAAAAGTCAATTTTGAAAATGTAGGGATCTTTTAAACCTATTTCTCAAAACTCAGGGACTAAAAAGATCTATTTTGAAAACTCAGGGACCAAATGCACATATTCCTCAAAACTCAGGGACCAAAAAGGTAATTTTCCCTATAATATTTATATTTATATTACAATGGTATTTTTTTTTTTTTTTTGAGTACATCAACATTTGGGGGTGGGGGATTCGAACCTCTGACCTCATGGTCGAGAGTACATGCCAATTACCACTGAGCTATGCTCGCTTTGGCTTATATTACAATGGTATAAATTATATATATATATATATATATATATCTTATTATTATTATTATATATAAATAAAAAGCAAGACGGGAACAGGGAATATATTCCCCGTCTCATCCCCGTTTAGCAAATGGGAAAAAATAACTCCCCACTCCCTCCCTCATTTCCCGTGAAAACGGTCTTCGCTGGGTAAATGAACACCCCTAACGTCAAACCATTCATTAAAAATTACAAAAAAAAAAATAATAATAATAAAATAAAAAAACTAAAATGATTATCTTTTAAGAGTTGAATGACTACATATATACGTTTATGGACCAAAACAAAACAAATTTAAACCTTCGCCTACCAAAATAAACCTCTTGAAAACCTTTTTTTTTTTTTTTAGTAGCAATCAAACACACAATTTAAATATCTATTATTATTATTATTATTATTTTATTGTGATTATAAAATTTAACCAGGCAAGTGAAGTGAAGCAACGTTATCCGAAGGAGATTGAGGTTGTCTGCGGTCTGTATTGACCAGCTAAGCCCCATTGCCGTTATATTCCTCAAGATATAGATTCTGATTACCAAATCTCACCATCAACTTTAATTTAACTAATTCTAACTTAAACCCAATTTAATGAGTCCTTTATTTTAAGCTTGTGCAAGAGGAGTTTGGTTAATCACACATAGGGTTGTTGCCTTGCCTCTTAATTTTGATATTCGAAACTCAAAATAGCACGTGAAAAAAGATTGAGTTTTTGCTTTTGAATGATGTGCTAAGATAATATTGTTTAAACCAATCCAAATAAAATGGAGTGTAATCCATCCAAATCTAGAATTATAAAATTTATCCAATGGAATATTATCTCAATCAAGACTAGACGAGATCAATATATAGTTAGACTTATATAACTAAAACTTTGATAAATAATTCATGAACCAAGATATATAATATTCAAGAATCAACTTAAATTTGATAAACGTGTATTTACATACATACACTATCTTCATATTAAACCACACATTATTACACCCTAAAGTTAAAAGCCAATAGATTATAACATACGTATATACATTATTTGTATACAAATTAAAACTATAACTTGTGGGTTTTGAAACCCAAAACAAAACCCAACATTATTTAAGAAATAAATGATATTGGCATGGTTCGAGTTCAAGACGGATCTCGATTTATTTTTATTTTTTTGTACATTTTAACTTCGAAAATACGAGGAGATTTAAATGATTTAAACTCTTGACCTCTTAATTAATTGAGATTATTCAATGTGTATATATATACCTTAACTAGTTGTGATATGTGCTCAACAAAATCTCTCAATTCAATACAATATATACAAAAACATAATCTATTATGTTTATGTAAATATATATTCTTAATCACATGAAAAAAAAAAATAATAATAATTTTTAGAATTAACTACAATTCAAATAAATGGTGATGAAAATTCTATTGACGATTCCACGTTGAAAAGATTAGTGGAGACCTAGAGACCTGATCACAATTTATAAACTACAAGGGTCACCCCTCTCATTTGTCAATTGGTTTCGAAATGGAACCCCATGTTATTTAATATGGTATCATATCTTATAAAACTCAAACGAGTATTCGGTCCAAGAAAAAAAATTGAAGGCACCATCTAGTCACCCCACTCATTGCAAAAAAATATTACTAAAGTACTCGTCAAAATCAACTCACGATACGAAACGTCTATGACATGATATTTACCATATTCGATGATTGTTGTAAATTTCAAGTCTCCATCATTACATCACAGGATACTAAGATCTATTCGAAGTCTCACGACGACCCCACGACCATCTCCCTATAAAAAGATTATATTTACGAAGATTATAATTAATACCAAGTTGCATATCTCATTGAAAGAATAGAATCCGTAGTTTCGTGGAAAAAAGGAATATAAGAGTAGAGAGATACGAAGAGCAGTAGAAGTAGTAAACAAACATAACACGAATAGCCAACAAGAGAATCACAAGGATCAAGACAGTTGGCGAAAGAAAGAGTTTAAAATATGAAGACGAGAAGGAAATGGGAAAGCAAAGAGCAAATTCCAAGGTAGAATATTAACAATAATCCAACCAAACAAAACCAACGTCTCTCCTCAGGATTGAGGTCACTTTGCCGGTTCCCTGTTTGCCCCTTCCCAATAATACCAAATCTACAATGCCTCGTCCTTATTCAAACACTCCCCTCTTTTCATGCCTTCTCTTTTCTTTCAATCAACCCTTTCTTTTTCTTCTTTATTTAAACGTAAATCTCACTCTTTTTTTCCCCACGTTCATTCCCCTTCTCCTCCTTTGAAATTTGCCCCAAAATCCCCCTCTTTCCAAGGCTCCTCATCCCCATCTTCCATCCTCTCTTTGAGATTCACAAATCAAACTACTAATTTAACCCTATAAATAGGTGGGTCGAATCCAGTGCTGCACAGCGACCTGCTCTGGCAGCTTGGAAAGTGAAACCAAATCAGAGAGGTTTAAATGGAATCGGGGAAGAGATCGTCGTCGAAAGGGCGTAATGGATTTTCAGGGCGATGCGCGGCGTTGGTGAAGGAGCAGCGCGCGCGCATCTACATATTGCGGCGTTGCGCCACCATGCTTCTTTGTTGGTACATTCAGGGCGATGATTGACCGCGTACGACGTGCGCCATTGTTTCTTGTTCTTGTTCAGTGTTTTGGACTGCGTCAAAGTTTTTCAGGGCCTTTGATTTTCCTTCCCTTTTGGTTGGCTCTTCTCTGCTTGGTTCTATACGAGTGAACGCTCTCCGTGGCTGTTATCGACTTCAATCTTCTGATTCTGGTTCGCTTTTTTTTTAACCCAATAACTAATATTGTTGTTGGGTTTCCAATTGGAGGATTGAATTTTCAAGCTGCGGTTCGTGTTGGCTTTTTCACCAAGCGGGAAGAGATCGATCACCTTCTACTTTCAACCAGGCCAACGTAAAGTTATTATTCAAGCAGTCTTTTTTTTTTTTTTTTTTTTTTTTTTTGCCTTACAATTATTTAGGTTAGGTTCTATAAGTGGGTTTTTGTTTTCTTCTTCTTCTCTCTAACCTGTAATTTGCATGTAACACGAGAGGGTAGTGCTGAGTTATATCCATATATGTTGTGTATTAAACAGCTAGCCACTTGTTGTTGCTGCCTTTTTTCAAGAGATGTAATGATAATAAATAACTAACCGAATAATTTGAAGTTTATATGCACTCTCTTAATCTTAATTTTCTCTTAATCTTTTTCTCTTCCAATCATTTATTTTTTGTTTTGATAAACATAGGGAAATTGAGAGATTTGAACTTCGAATCTTTAAATGAAGGTACGACATGAACTATGGTCTGTGTTTGACTTTTCCTTTCAATGGTTGATTATTTTTTAAAGAAGATAATATTAGAAGTAGATCAAAAATGAATTTAATATTGACTGATGGTTCAAACATGAGTTTTGAGTGTATACATACAGTTATACATATGTAATGTTAATTAAAAAAATAACATATATGTTATTACTGTTAAAAAAACACTTGACTGTGTACTTGTATGTATGGATATTCCTATATACCACCATTAAAATGTTGACAACTAGGAAAGATAAAAAAGTTTTTTTCATTTTCTAACTTTCTCTTTTTTAGATGTTAATATTTTAATAAGGCCGTATGCAGGGAGATCCCTACATACCAATATGCAGACAAGTTTTGTTCATACTATTATATGTGTTGGAAACACACCATCTTATTTTTTATTCATTATTATTAGTTTTTTTTAATATTTGAACTAAGTTCAAGTAACATTATCCTTTTGATTTATAGAAAGCATGTTATCTGCTTAAGTACAAGTAGACAAGAGAATTTGGCGTGCCAGGTAATTATAATATTATTGTTGGCAATTCCATTATGAGATTAATTAGGGGCATTGGGGACATGTTATAGCATAAGGTTGCTTGTAGAACATGTGAGTTGACAGTTGTATTGAAACAAAACGATGATGTTATTTCATCAATCACATGACTCGCAGCCTTGTTTAATTGTCAACTAGGCCGATGGCTATATATAACTGTGAATTGCACTTAAAAAAAAAGTTTATTTTATTTATTGAACAGTACATTAATTACAACCTAATTGCATGGAAGGTGCCCTCGGATCTGATAGTTCTGAAGTTTCATTGTGGTTCATTTTAATTACAAGCAATCTCGTATGCCCCCCAAATCCAAGGACTTGCTTGAAAAATGCGCTATTTGAAATGATATTTTACAATAAATAAATGTAGAATACAAATATATTGTGATAAGTGTTTCTTAGAGCGTTTGTTAAGGATTCCGTGTTGAAAAGATAAATGGAGATCTCACAATTTATAAGAAGATATTTCATCCATTGACAAGAGATCAACCTCTTGTTGCCTTAATAGTGTTCCCTTATAAAGTACAATTTTCTTTTGTATTTTATAATGTTTTCAAATATATATATATATATATATATATATATATTTGTAATTTCAAAATTTTGTAGTTATGGAATATATGCTAATATTAGTTTTAGTTTTAGGGCGGCTTTAAGGTCCATGTTATTTCAATTCTGTTTCTAAAAGTGTTCACTTCAATTTTCAATACTAAGCTTTTGTCTATTTTTTAAAATGTCGATTTCAACACACATGTAGGTCTAACAAGTGTGATTGTTTTCTAGTCCAATATTAAATGTCTTTCACTTCCAATCACAATTTAAGTACACAACATTGTACTTTCCACGCTAATTTGTTAGAAATGTGACCATCAATCTTGTATTGTCAGGTAATAAAATGACTACTTTAAAATAATAAATATACAATATACTTTTTAACTAATATTCGTACATGAAAATTTAGTAGAACATTTAGATTGGTTTAATAATACCCTAGAGTTATTTTTATTTTAATTCACACCATTAGCATTTAAATAATGGTGTTTGTGATTAAAATACAAGGCATTGACATTTGAGAAGGCAAGAGCTAATATAAAGGAGGCAATGGTGTAGTGAGAAAGAAAAGAAAGCTGGTTAGGGTTTGTACGGAGGAAACAACGGCAAGGTTAGACGTACTTGGGCTTTTATCTTTCAGTTTACTTCTTTGTTCTGCAAAGCAACCCTTTCCTCTCTCTCGCCATCCCTCCGCCGCAAACCTCTTCGGTCCCCATCCAAATCCAATTCATCCTCCTCGATATGAATGACTTTACCCTTTTTCCACACATAGTGATCTTATCATTCTTATTAAATCTACGTAGTTGACATTAAAGCTTTATATGCCGATTATCGATTAAACTTATGCTACATCATTAAAGAATTGATAGCAAATTGGTATTCTATGTAGATAAAAAACAGACCAAAGCGAACATGCTTCGCCCAAGTAGATAAAATAATGTATATATAATATGAAGTCTACCAATAAAAGAAAATTCAAGTAGCTATTTTTTTTTTTTGTTTTTTTTTTTTGTTTTTTTTTTTTTTTTTTTTAAATGGATACTACCCTTTTAAAATTTCCAAGTCTAGCTTACAAGGTTGTCTAGTCTTATTACAACGAGTCGTTTATCATATTGAACGGGACAATACTTTAGTGTTGATCAATATATGTGTGGTTTACTAAAGTTTTTTGACAAGTAGTAGAGGCAGCTTAAACAGAGGAAGTGGGAGAAGAGATGACTTTTCTATTTTGTTTTCTTTTAATAACGATGGACAAAGAAATATTTGCTACCAAGTCGGAAATATTGTTTTAAAACTCCAAATACCAAATTGAACTAAGATGAAATCGTACAAGTAACTAATTTGGCCAAAATATATGTTTTAGTCTATAATGATAGAGTTTTTTTTTTTTTTTTTTTTATAAATTTGTTTTTTATTTAGTCCCAGTTGTTCAAAAAACTTCAAATTATTTCCTTATATCATATTTTTTAAATTTAATCCCTCGTCGTTAGCATTGAAATGACAAACTTTTGCATGACATAAAATTAGCCCACGAGTGAAAATTAAGAAGATAAAAAAAATTCATCAAATAAGTTTGTCGTAGTAAATATTAATATTCACTGATTAAATTGAAAAAGTTACAACTTTCAAATGCGAAACTGTTTAAACAAGGAGATTCAATTGGAAGAACATCCCAATATTAGTTAGGGACTAAAATTTATATATATATATTAGCCTATAACCAATTTCAAAATATAATCCATTAGTACATCGTATACAGAGTGAAGAACTTGGCTTCAAGTTCATATCGTTAGGGGAGGAACCGTCCTCAATAAAATCTCTCAACCACGAGGCCTTCAGAAAAGCCACATGAAATAATCAATATTTCTTCGCATTGACAGATGGAACTATTTCCAACTGAATCCTCAACCAACAACCACACTCTCATTTTCATCTTCTGATACTCAAAATTCACTCAGTAATACTCAAGAAAACCTCTCTTTCCTTCAAGAAGACAGCCACGAAATAATATGAATCGCCGCATCTTCTTCCACTCCCAATGCCTCGCGTTCTTGATGATCATCTTTTACCGCTCAACCTCCATCGTCTCCGCCGATCCAAACTCCTCTCAACAAGGTAATTCAATTCATTTTCAAACAAATTTCCATCTCCATTATCGTGTACAGGAATTTTCTTGAATGTTTAAAATCGAAAAACCCTAATTATTGCTTACAGAGCCCGGTTACCTGAAGTTCGTCTCGAACGCGACGGAATTTCCAGCAGAAGATTACTACGACTACATAATCGTTGGCGGAGGAACAGCCGGTTGCCCGTTGGCCGCCACATTATCTAGCAAATTCCGAGTTCTTGTACTGGAGCGAGGCGGCGTTCCGCATGAAAACTCGAATTTAATGTCACAAGAAGGATTCTTGACGACGCTAATGGACGACGTCCACTCACGTGACTCCCCCGTGCAAGCCTTCACCTCCGAAGAAGGAGTCCCCAACGCACGTGGCCGGATCCTCGGCGGCAGCAGCGCCATCAACGCCGGCTTCTACAGCCGAGCCGATCAAGCCTTCTTCCAAAATTCTCACCTCAACTGGGACCTCAAAATCGTGAACCAGTCGTACGAGTGGGTCGAGAAGGCGATCGTATTCAGGCCAAATCTCAAGAACTGGCAATCGGCGGTTCGAGACGGAATGGTCGAAGCCGGAATCAACCCTTACAACGGCTTCAGTCTGGACCATTTGGTGGGGACCAAAATCGGAGGGTCCACATTCGACGAAATGGGCCGACGCCACAGCGCCGCGGATCTTCTCTCCTATGCGACGCCGTTTAACATCAAAGTGGCCGTGCACGCGACGGTGGAGAGAATTCTCTTGGCTTCAACGGGACCGTTAAGACGTTCGGCAATCGGCGTTCTTTTTCGTGACCAAATGGGAGCGTATCACCACGCGATGTTACGCGCGCGTGGGGAAGTGTTGGTATCAGCAGGCGCAATAGGGAGTCCACAGTTACTGTTACTCAGTGGAATCGGTTCACGTCCTTATCTTTCGTCATGGGGAATTCCAGTGACTCATCATTTGCCCTACGTCGGGCATTACCTTTACGACAATCCCCGTAACGGAATTTCCATACTGGCGCCGATGCCGTTAGAGCAGTCTCTGATACAAGTAGCGGGAATAACGGAATCGGGCGCGTATCTGGAAGCGGCGTCGAACGTAATCCCGTTCACTTCACCGCCGAGGTCTTTCTTCATAAGAACCCCGTCGGCGCCGGTTTATTTGACGGTGGCGACGCTGATGGAGAAGATAGTCGGGCCGGTGTCGTCGGGTTCGATGCGGCTGGCGTCGACGGACGTGAGGGTGAACCCGGTGGTCCGGTTCAACTACTTCAGCAACGCGGTGGATTTGGAGAGGTGTGTGAACGGGACGAGGAAGATAGGGGAGGTGCTGAGGAGCCGGTCGATGGAGAGCTTTAAGTTTGGGGGGTGGTTCGGGAGGAGGGAGTTCCGGTTCGTGGGGCCGGTTTACCCGGAGGATGAAGGGAACGAAGGATTGGTGAGGGAGTTCTGTAGAAGGAGTGTGAGCACGATATGGCATTACCATGGAGGGTGTGTGGTGGGGAAAGTGGTGGAGCGTAATTATCGAGTGATTGGAATGGAAGCGCTGAGAGTTGTCGACGGATCGACTTTTGGGGTTTCGCCGGGTACTAATCCACAGGCCACGCTCATGATGCTTGGACGATATGTCGGTTTGCAAATTATCAAGGAACGCTCCTCCACTACTGCTACTCGTCTATAGTATAGTATAGTATAGTTTCTCTGTCTGTGGTTTGTTTGTTATTGGGATTATATTCCCCGATTTTATATCTTCATCATCTCTTTTGTTTGTTTGTTCTGTTTTTCGATCTTGGTTTCTGCATGCTCGCTGAACGTAATAATAAGCATTCTTTGCCCTTCCTTCTGATATGTCAAAATGATAGTTGATTTATTATCCAATTACGCAAACCTTTTCTTTTCGAAAGTCAACCATCATTTTCAAAATGAATAATCTTCATTATTCATCATTATCGGTTAAGTATAGTTTTCCAATTTAGTATAAAGTACACATGGTTTTTTTAGATGTAAATTAGTACATATACTATAAATATACACAATACATATATTGTCAAAAAATATACACAATACATAACCTGATAACAATTTTTAACAATTTTGAAGAATTTTTAAAATGCTATTCACTTATAGTTACAGTGTACCTGCACTTCAAATAGATCATTTAAATTTTAATTGATATATACAATTTCATAATTATTTTGAATATTTTCCCGCAATTAAAAAATTGTAAAGCTTGCAAAGATAAAATCGTAGATTATTGCAATATTGCAAAAAAAAAAAAAAAAGAAAAAAAAAAAGGCGTAGATTGGGATGGGCTGGATGGGCGGTAGTTGGATCAGAGTGTTTAATAAGGCCCAATGGCGAAGGAGAAGTCATCACGCTTGGCGCGCAGGTTGTGGGCAAGCCGGCGTTTTTCCATCTTCTTAGGTTTTCCCCCGAAAGCTTCCAACTTCCAAATCCGTATCAGAGCAGACCAGACACAACCAATTCGCCAATCTTCTGAATTCGAACAACTTCAGAGCAGAATTTCGGTACCCTCCATACTCCATAGCTGCTTACTGCTGCTGCTCCTTTTCACTGCTTTCGCATGGCCGGTACTGGAATCCACCCGTACCACCAGCAATGGCCTGCGGCGGCGGCCGCTCCTCCTCCGCCTCCGCCACAAGCCGCCGCCGCCGCTCCTCCCCCCATTCCACATCCCCATCCTCCTCAGATCCTCGTCGACAATCCCGGCCGCCATGCCTCCGATGAGGTACTCTCTCTCCTCTCTTCATATTTCTTAATTTGTAGTACTCAAGTCGGGATCTTGGGCACTTTGAGATTCAACTGGAGGTTTTACCTAGTTTCGGAGCTTAATTTGATTTTTCTTGTATTTGCTATTGAGTTCGGCTGATAATAGCTGGTAATGTGTAGCTAATGCGGATTATTCTGCACAATCAATCGTGTTATGGAAAAGCTCGATTGTTTCTTTTTGCTATTCGATGCTCTCTGAGGCCTTTTTTGACGTTGTTTGCTTTAGGTTCGAACTATATTTATAACAGGTCTTCCTGAAGATGTAAAAGAGAGAGAGCTACAGAATCTTCTCAGATGGTTACCTGGTTACGAGGCTTCGCAAGTAAATTTTAAAGGGGAAAAGCCTATGGGATTTGCTCTCTTCTCCAATGCCCAGCTTGCTATTGCTGCCAAAGATGCCCTTCAGGTTCTTGTCTTTACACCTCGCTGTTTTGTTTATTGATTTCTTGAATTCTCACTCATGAAGTGTTGGTTGCTTTGATCTCTGTGGTTTAGGATATGGTTTTTGATGCGGAGTCTAAGTCAGTGTTGCACACGGAGATGGCCAAGAAAAATCTTTTTGTTAAACGAGGTGAGCTATTACTTCTATGATTATTGTTGGATTGGATGATTTTCTTGCTTTTCTGGGTCGTATATAACTATGCAATAGTTTCGTTTGCTCTTCTATCAACGATGGGAGATCAATAAAGATTCTCCCAACATCCTCTTCTGCTTATTCACTAAGGCTTTCTTGTGATGTCCTCTAATAACGCACACATCCATACTTACAGGAGTTACAGATGACCTGTTTTTTATTTTGTTGTGTAATGATTTCAAGCTTTAAATACTTGGTTACGCCTTTTCTTTTTTTTAAATAAATAATAAAGAAACAAAATATTGCTCGATTTTTAATCTCAGTACTACTTGTAGGCATTGTTGCTGATGCAAGTGCTTATGACCAAAGTAAACGATTGAGAACTGGTGGGGACTATGCCCACACCGGATATTCAAGCCCATCACCTTTTCATGCGCCTCCACCCCCTATTTGGGGACCTCATGGGTAAGTCTTCTCTTTATGGAAACTGGAAAATCCTTTCCGTTTGAAGTCAGTTGTACATCCAATCACCTGAGAGATGTTTTATGGTTATGGAAAAGGAGTAAGATTCGTAAATAGCTCAATTTGCTCACATTCTTAGACATTTTTGTGTGTCCCCCCTCCCACACCAAATGGCATCGAGTTGTCTGGTTCCAAGTTCCTTATGGTTCTGTGATGATCTAGGTATATGGCTCCACCTCCTCCTCCATATGACCCCTATGGAGGTTACCCTGTTCCTCCTGTACCCATGCCTGCTCCTGCACCTGCACCTGTACCAGCACCTAGCAGCTATGTGCCTGTTCAGGTAATCTTTTTACGGTCTTTATGGCACTTAACTATGATTCTCGTTGGAGTTTTACTTTGTTAGTGTTGTCTCCCTGCGATTTTTTTTTAATCAGCATTTTCTGTGGTCCACATTGTTTCTTTAGCATGTTGATGCTCTATTTCTCTGTCTGACATTGAACTTTGGCACCACCTTCTTGCAACTACTATCCCTGGAATAGGAGGCTTTATTTACCTGTTAGGCCTCCTATCACAAGAGTGTACAAGAGAAAGGGCATTTCAGGGAATAGTGGGAAACGGTTAGAAAAGGACAGCATGGGGACCACGGGGAATGTGGGAGTGAGGGAATGATGTAAAAGGCTGAAAGAGAGAGTGGAAAGGGGGGGGGATCATTTTGTCTTAGGCTGAGAGTGGTCTGAGAGGGAGAGAACCAGCCTCTCGAAAGCTGGAATATCCTTGTTCTTGTTCTTGGCTCTCATTATCAATACTATCGGCTAATAACCCCTCTGGATATTGAAGAATCACTCAATATCACAGAGTTGGGTCTATTTCTCTCCATTATCAGTGTGGTTTGGGTGTTGCTCTGTGTATTCTTGTGTTTCTTGCAGGTTAAGGAAGGAGGATACCTTACATTACCACTAACTATTAAGTTGTTACCATGAAGACATCATGAAATGCCCTGTCTTATTGTTTCCACTGGGAAAAGCAAAACTTTTGTTGAATGAATTTTTTTGCAAGGATAAAAAGATTACGGTGTCTTATTTTTCTCCTGTTTCCTACAGAACACAAAAGATAATCCTCCTTGCAATACCCTGTTTATTGGCAATCTGGGGGAAAATGTAAATGAAGAAGAGCTCAGAGGTCTTTTTAGCGTGTATGCTAGTCTCATCTTTGCACAATTTTTCAATCGTTTTATCATGTCTACATATCACCTTAAACTAACTGAATATCCTGGATCTCTGGTTCATGACATATAAATGCAGACAACCTGGATTTAAGCAAATGAAGATTCTGAGGCAGGAAAGGCATACAGTTTGCTTCATTGAGTTTGAAGTAAGTAGGGTTTTAGTTGACTGTTGATCATTTAATCTTCACAAGTAATGTTCAGTTTAAGGACTATTAACCTCTGGTTTCCTTTCATGCTGCTAATTTGGTTATCTGCTTCACCTATATAGGATGTGAACACTGCCACCAATGTGCATCATAGTTTGCAGGGCGCTGTTATTCCTAGTTCTGGCTCTGTGGGCATGAGAATACAATATCCTTTTCTTTACCAAATTGCTTTGTTTGATGCTAGTTATAGAATGATCATGCCCATCCTAATGGTACTTATAAATTGGAAGTTGATGTTGCCTGACAAGTGGCAATGCAAGTGTTGGAGTGAATGATTTATCTAATTTAATGGGTGACTTGTGCTACTTACAGCCTACAGGTGATATGCACTGAATCTTTATTTAGACAAATTCTAAATCTGTCAGTGCTGTAAATTGGAAGTTGATGTTGCCTGACATGGGTGCTTATCATGTCTGTTCTGCTTGAGGTATTTTATTGGATAGGCTTACATTATTTTTTATCTCTGTTTTATATTTTAAGATCATGATGGAAATTGATACATTACCTGAGCCTCGCGCATGTATTAGGTGTTGGTTAGGAATAAAATTTTCTTAAAAAATACTTTCTAGAAATTAGATACGTCATACATGTATTGTTTTCTGACTGTGATGCTGTACTTTATTAGCAATCCAGTATTCGCATTAACTATTATGTTTTGTTTCAAACATTGAAATGCAATTGTTTTTGTTGATGTTGTTTGTCAACGTATGCATTATGTGATTTCTTCTACCAAGGCTTAATTGCAGAGCATTATGAACTTGATATTATTTCATTTATTGTTGCTTTCATGATTGAGGATAAATGTTTCTTCACTTGACTCATGAATACATTTTCGAAGAACCCGTTTGGGAAACGGAAGGATGCTACCTACCCCATTTCTGCTCCCGGTGCCAACGGAACTCCACAAGCTATGGCATACCAATAGCGTGAAGGGGATGTACTCTGTTCTTTTTGCTCCAACAAATACAAGCACTAGATGATAGGATGCATCTTGCAGCAGTTGCATGCATCCATGATCCATTTCATATCAAGTCATCAGCATTTTCATCTCCATGGGAATGATTGCTCATATTGGTGTCACAAACATTCCATTTGGAAGCATGCTACTGTAGTCCCTATATGAGACATGCATTTATCAGAACTCGGAAGATTTAAGTAGCTGGATTACTGAATAGGGGCTCAGATATTGTTATCATTTGTAGGATGTGTGCTATGCATTAGTCCTATCTTTTTTGTCTGTGTATGAGTGTGTAGCTATTTATCTAAATGGATTTCCTGGTTTATTAAGAGCATCCACATGTAAGGTTCAGTCACTTGCTTCATTTTACCTTGCGCAATTTCAAGTCATTAGGAGTTCCATATCATGGTGCAACTCTAGTAGGAATGTAGGACACGTAGGCCACCAGACACAACTCATCACGCCATTATTTACTTGATTTTACCATTACATTCCCATAATCATCACGACCGCATCATTAGCTGAATCACTTGATCAAGCAATATATTCATGGTGAAGTATTCAAATTCAAGCTGCTACAAAGAACTTCGTTTCTTAAGCATCAAAGAATATACAGTGTCATTTATATACAGGATTCGAACATGAATTGACCAGGCTGCTATCCATTTGAGGTCCAGTTTCAGGTGCCATTTGAAGTTTTTTTTTGTCCAGTAAGGCTTTAACTGTGCAGGACCAGGATCCCTCATGGAGGTGAAGTTAACATCAATTGAGGGTGAATTGTTTAATCTTTTTCCTATATTTACTTGCATCAAAGCAAAGACGGCGCAGATTTATAGAGGCCACAGGACTATGATTCGAAGAACTAGTTCGATCCATCTGCTCGTCATTGTTGAGTTTGCTGGATGTACCTGACTTGAACTGGGTGAAATTGATGTCACTGCTCTCTTGTTGGCTTGCTAGGCATACTGGTGGGATGCGAATGGATCTAGATTAACTTATTTTTATTTAGGATCACCATTCTAATGCTTTCATGGAGTTGTTATTCTTCAAACTTTTATCTTGTGGACTCAAGTGTTTTAAAACTGTTTGGTTGTTACAATCTCCTAGACTTGTGATTGTTCTCAGATATGAGACTAGAGGGAGGCGTTCCGTTCCTTTATGAAGTTACCTGACCCAACTATGGATGGAAAATAATTAAAAAAAAATGTAATTCATTCAGGACAGAAGCAAGAAATAAACTACTAATTGATGATAATAAATAACCTGCATATGTAAACACGATTATTAGGTAAAACTGACTTGCTTAAAAGTAATTTGAATGCGATGAAGACGAAACATTTTGGAATTTGCAGCCTAACGTTCTCTACAAAAGGGCTATATTCTACTCGGTAAACATATTTTAAATTGAGACGAAGTTGATGTTCAAATATTAGCATAGAATTTTCAGTTAACAAAATTAATTGCAACGGGAAAGCACAATAGATTTGCTGGACACAAATGAACAAAATCACAGGAAAGATTCCTGCTTCTGTTAAAAGAATTGACAAATGTAATATCAAATAATTCGTTCGACCATCATTTACAAACTACAGGCTTGTCATAAACTTTATGCCAAGCCCCATTGCTGTGCAAATATATCTAACACAAATGTAGGGAAGCCTCTACAACTGAAACAGGAAAGAGAATAAAATTCAAAGAATGGATGTAATCGACAGATCTAAGGGTGGTGGGAACTCAAGTACCAACCAGGAAATCCACTCAACGAACTTGCTCTTGTCTAATTTACAAGGAAGAAATTGCGACTCAAGAACTCCCATGAGATCTAACAGAAGAAATTGACTGTGCCGAAACCGAGGCTGTCGGGCTATTAAGATCTCTGTCTCCATTTGTAGCCTTTGGCCTCCCACTTAATCGTTCTATTGCATCTTGACAGACATCATTGAACCACTCATCTTCCGGTAGTACACTGATAGGAAAACAGATTGAATCTCAGAAAAACTAAATAAAGTCTTAAAATTTGTAATTACATCACAGAACAAGCAGAAGTCATATTAATCTAAGAGAAGATAAAAGGAACTAAACATATCTTAAAAATGAAGAAGAGCATACAAGGAAACTTGAAAAATAGCTGATACGAAAATAATAGGAAGCATTGACTTAAACTCCCAACAACAAATAAAAGGAAAATGGTTATTTAAATTGTAAGCCAGCTTAACAATTGTCCAAAACCAAATATCAATTTCATGCTGCATGGTTTTAGACTTTTAGTTTCTCTAGGAGGATCTTTTGTTATTCTTTAAATGAAAAGACAGTCATTATTCAGCATTTCAATTGTCCAAAACCAAATTCAAATTTTCAGGCGTTATAAAAACACATCAACTTAAAATATTCACGTAACTTGAGTTGAGAATAATGCAATATTATATCTTTTATCTTCCTAGTTCATCAACTTAATAGACTCTGTGTGCAGTCACAATTTTCTATTCAGCAGACAGCCTAAACATGTCACCAGCTTCCAATCTCATTCATTCACTACTTAAAATCAAACTACAACCATGTACTCCTATTTCAACATCCCTATAGTCTTAAGCATCCAAAATCAAGTGTCATATATAGTATATTACTGTAGACAACCATACTTAATGCGTGTGTTCAACACACTCGAGTTAACATCGAGAAAGATAACCACACAAACAAAAATTTAAAAATTATGTTAATAATGCAAACTTTAGAATTCAAGAAAACATTTATAGAAATATTATCGTGTATGGTGTACCTATCAGGATCCATTCCTGTTGCAGCAAATGCAGCCATTGCTTTTGATATGATCTCATTGACAACTCTATGCAGATTCCGAGATAAGTATCGGCCTTGGGCAGCAAAACACATGACAAATTTCATATCCAAGTAGAACTGCACACATCAGAAACAATTAATTGCAATTATTTACATGGAAACAAGTACCAATTAGTGATTGATGGAGATTCTCAATCACCTCTCCTCAGTAGTAGTCGTAGTTAGCTTACCAAACCCAAAGACTTTATTCATAGAATAATTTCATTTATTTATCTTTTAATTATAGTAACCAAACCATCATTTATCAACAAATAATAGGTCAACATCTTCTCAGTAGTTTCTTTTTTTTTTTTTTTTTTTTTTTTTTTTGGAAATTCTTGTATAAAGCCCACCCCACTATACTTTACGAGACATTGTGATGCAACTTGCAACACTAGTTCCAAGAAAATAAGAATTCTCTCTTGTTGAGCATTACACCTAGATGGTTTAACCTAGGCAGCAGTAAAATGAAGAAAAAGAACAAGGAAGACATTGTTCTCCATGTTAAGATGTAAATATATAGATCAAGAGAAAAGAATATCTATTTTTCTCCTATCTTTAAAAAAAATAACAATAGCATTAGAAAGAACAAAAAAGGCTTGAAGTATCATGTGGTTGCTCTGAGGACATTGTCAGGCCAGTTCTGAACAAATCAAGATATAAATGCCGTGGTCTGTTTGTTTTTGTTACCACAAGGGATGTATTCCATTGCCACAAAGCTTTTTATGCCATCAAATGACATAGGGGTCGCCTACTCAAACAATACTAGTAATAACATCGGCTCTCCATATCACACTTTCTTTCTTGATATGAAAACAAAACATGGTAGTTCTAGATTGCAAATGAAATACTCATGCTGATTTCATGAAATCATTATGTAATATGATAAATGTGACATAAAGAGTTATCTGGAATACTCATAGAGAATGATGCCCACCTGTTGAAGACCAAGAGGTCCTAGAGGCCTTGGCCCTTCCTCAATATCATCCCAAAAACTTTGGTCCCCCGAAAGCCACAAGATGACAGTTTCTGTAAGCCTCATCAATAGTAATGTAGCAAATCTTTCCCTGCCGACAAACATATCTGCTGCCATACTAGCCATTCTGCTCAGTTTTACAAAGAGTTCCTGAATTGTGGTCAAACAACAAGGTTAGACTTCATACGGAAAAACCAAGCAATGGCTGCAGTGTCACAAGTTTTTTAAAGTTAATTTGGCAGGATATACAAACTTCTTCTTAATTGGTTAAGTTGATTCTTGGCACATGGTATTTTATGAAAATTTTTCATAGACAAAGGTCAATCTAGCTTTTCCATGCACCTATATGCATAAGTGACACAATACGACCAGAAATAATGATACATATAAATAACATAAACTAAATTAACATAATATAGAAGAATCCAAATACAAAAGAAGGATCATATGAAGTACCTGGAATATAAGAGAAGGAAGCCATTCAACTTCATCCATATTTCCACCCATATTTAGGTACATCTCAGCAGTGAGATGGCTGTCTCCATCCTCTGTAAAAATTAGATCAAGTGCATGCTGTCGACAAAAAGTATCTTTCAATCTATCCACAGAGCTAACTAGCCGCCTCTTCCACTCCCTTTGTTCTGGATGACGGTTTTGCCTGTCTGAAAGTCTTCGACGAGGATCGTCCTTGTAAGCAGTTTGAGTTGGCGGGGACAGTTTCATGGCAGCACGAGGCAGTAGTTCATCTGCTAATAATGATGCATTTGCCAAGAGTGCAATTTGCTGAGCTTCCGTTTCAGCCAAGCGAACTATCTTACTTCCGGCACCATCAAAAATTGCTTCCTCTTCCACACCAGGCAATGCTTTGATTAACATATTGATATAAGAGTCAAATACTTGGAATAATCCCTCCAGAGTTTGACTCCCCAACTGCATACTAAGTAAAGGTCCCACGTCCTCAAAAAAATCCTGCAAGGGGAATATTTGATAAAAAAAAAATGAGGACATTCCAAACCAATAAAAGAAATGAAAAAAATGAAAGATAATATGCCATCCAAAGTGCAACATCCAACACATGTAACCCAACTTCTGTCAACAAAGCCC
This sequence comes from Luffa aegyptiaca, assembly GCA_017139565.1. Taxonomy (NCBI): domain Eukaryota; kingdom Viridiplantae; phylum Streptophyta; class Magnoliopsida; order Cucurbitales; family Cucurbitaceae; genus Luffa; species Luffa aegyptiaca. Next base: position 417,471 of record CM029399.1, on the reverse strand, counting down.
CCCAAAAACAAACACGAGTGGGTACTCACACAACATACAAGAGCATTGGTATTTTTTATTTTTTATTTTTGGATGGGTTCATGAGAAAACCAAACCTTCCCTTGAGAAAAAAATGAAAGAAAACGAGAGACCTAAAAAAAAAGGACATATAGCGTAATTAAAAAAGTCTTAGAGAACGAAGCCCAAAGGAAAAGGAAAATTAGAGAGTTCCCTATCTCTCCCTACCTCTGACTAGCTAGATATAGAGCATATACCTCTCATACATTCTCTATATTCACTTCCCTTCCCTTTCCATCCACTTAGTTACAAAGGAACCTCCACTTACATCGCATCTTCCCAATCAAGTATATATTACTTTCCAAAAAAGAGAATAGATTAATAATAAATAAAGTCAGAACAATCACCAAAAAAATAATAAAACACAAATACCTACCAACCAACACACCAAATTAATATCATTACAGAATCATTGTGTGGAAATTTTTACCTGGACCATAAAATTGAACCGGTGAGCACTACTAGTCAATTTATGTTGGAAGGCAGTATTAATAAGAGCAGTGCTAGATGTTCGGCCAGATTGGCGTGTTGTTGTTGGAGCATATGTTAGTACCCAATCATCAGCAGCAGCCAAGGCAGCCGTGCTTTCTTCAATTCTTTTTAAATTGGCTTCTAGAGCTTGTTCGACGCTAGGCCTGAAAAGTTTTAAAAGCACAGGACACAGTGCCAAACCACGACCTTCCAATAATGAACAATGACCTAAAGCAATTTGAACACACTCGGCAGCAGCTCTGAGACCTCCAGCAGCTGCAGATGAAGCTAAAGCATGTCTTTTCACAAGAAGTGCAAAAGCTTCCGTTTGTTTTGTAGCCCACATTACTAGCTCAGAAGAATAAGCAAGTTCTTTACCAAAAATAGCCAAGGAATCACTAGAAGCTTGAGCAATGGCTGAGAAAACCAACTGGGAGAGGGCGGCAGTATATGCTCCACCATATGAAGTGCTGGATGGCCGAAGGCTTTGCATATTGTACTGATATCTTTGTAAATGTGCCTTTAGTAACAAAGTGTGAGCACGTGGTCCATCCCCTAATTTCTTGAGTGCTGATACAGCTGCACGGAGTTCGACACCACGGGTAGAAGGCTGACAAGCAGCCTCAGCAAGCTGATCTGCTAACCTTTGCCTCCGTTCAGCAATTGATGACTGCAGAGATAAAATTACCGCTGGGCTCAAGGTTTTCTTTTCTTTTGCCTCAGAAGCTATCCTCTCTCCCTCATCAAGGGCTTCCAAAGCTTCTTCAACTCTTCGTTCAGCTAAGAGAACATCCAAAGTATCAGGGTACTCCACTAGCCACTTCTCAATATCCGAAGGATTGTCATCCCCTGAACCTAAAAAGCCATTCGGAGTTGTGCTTTCAGAAACAGAGGAAGATACTGAATCAACATGAACCCCTTCAGCTAAACCATGAATTAAAGCAGCCTGAGTGGACAGAAGGTTTCTGATGGACGAGAGCTCCACCTCTAAATCTGATATCTCCTTTGATGTGCTGTCAGAAAATAGCACACATGATATCAATATAAATTATTACTACTCTGAATAAAAATAACAGAAAACATTGAAGTAGCTACTACAACTTTTTGTGGGCTTATCTCAGTTTATTCCTTAACAAAATATAGTGTTTGATGTTCTCCACATCTATAAATTTTGCAACACGTTGGTTTTGTAACACTTCAGTGCACTGTATTTCTTCAAACTAACAAGCAAACTGATTACTTCACATCTTCAATTTATCCCTCATAATAGAAAAAATTCTTCCTTCATCACATGGATCTGCTGGCTCCATCCTTCAAAAGAGCTCTATGTTTATCTAATGTAACGACTCCCAATTACAATTTACCGTATAAAGGCAGCATAATTTGCATAGACACTTTTACGCATTTCCTCAGCAGAAGCTCTCTTCAAATCCCATAGATAAGTGCATAATTGCTTAATTTCCTACAAAGACAATAGATACTAAACATAAGAGCTTTTATTAAACAGAGAAAGGTCTATTTGTCATGATATACAAAATAGATAACAAACATGGAACCAGAAGGGGTGATAACAAGCTCATTGATCATTCCTTAACCAAGAGGAGAGCCAAAAATTAATTTTTCAAAAAAAAAAATCACACGAATCAACCAAGGGGCATATGATCAAGGTTGTCAAATTGTGTATTGAAACGTGTCAACGTTTTTGAAAATTATGTATCATGCACTGCAAGTTATATTTTTAAAAGGTGCAGAAAAGCAAAACAGTCTTTCATCTCCTGCTGGTACATGGCATTAACCTTCCAGTTCTCAAAGGCTCTAAAATTTTCAAAGTTCCTAACAAAGCTCTTTCGAATGTCTCAACCTTTCCCAAGCCTATACATAATTTCGTTCAACACTCTACAACCTTCCTCTTGATATGATTTCAGTCTTCTCGGAATTCCACGGCGAGGAAATGAAGGATACTTCTACTAGATGACGGTTGTGAATCAAGCGTCTTAAAGCATGACCATAAGAGATGCTTTGATTAATATATATTTATTTCATTTCCTTCTAAGTATTTCGTGTCTTTTCTCCAGAAACAGATGACTCAGTTGATTTAATTTCAATTGGAATGTTTGAATTGATGGCAGTGTCATTTTGATTCAAAGCATATGATAATCACGTATTGTATTCGCTTAACAATCCTTCATGACTACAAGGTTGACAGTATATCCTGACATTTTATGTCAGGATGATATACAATAATGGAGAAAAAACATGGGTATGAGAGCGCAAAGGAAAATACACTGAAATTTCATTTTCATGCATGATGAAGCTCCTTATAGTTAGTAGCTCTTTACATCTTTCACATCTGTAACATTCGCCAAAAAAAGTCCTTCGAATATGAAAATATTAAACTTTCAGGATTTTTTATATTTCTGTCTTAGATATTTGACGGGAACAATTTACTCAATTAAGCATAGTAAGAAACCCCCTTTGAGTGACAACAAGTCAAAACCAATTCAATCAGGAGAGGATAGCTAAATTTAACTGATATCCTAAAAATGGTAAAGAAAACAAGTGATTATCGCGATGACATGCAATCCCCTCCACCCAACTGAAATAGGATAAATACAAAAACCTTGAAACGAAAGAAAAAAAATTGGTAAAATGAAATGGATGGAACGAACCTTCTCGTTGAGAGAGCATCTAGTTTGAACGTAGGAATCGGCATCAAATTTATCTGACCTGAAGAAATTGATGCCCTCCTCAAACTTGGCGCCAGACTCCTTGACAGGCGTGCCTCTGGACCGAGCGGTCTTGGCGGTGGCCATGGAAATCTGATCCAGGAAAATGGCTCGAATTGAAGTCGAACCACAAAATCAGATCAAGAGAAGAAGGAAGTGAAGGGGGATTTGAAGGGGAAGATCGAAGGAAGCCCTTTTGGAGAAATGGGAAATTGGAAAAAGGGAAAAAGGAAAGTCCAGAGAGAGATTGAACGAAAGAGAAGATGATTGAAGAAGAAAGGGAAAGGAGAAGGGGCCACCCAAAGGCAGCCAGAACCAGCACGACTCATTCTCTCTCTACGACTAAATTCTTAGGGTGAAAATCGGTTCGGTTCTCTCCGGTTTTTACTGAACCGGAATCAGAATCGAACCAATGAATTGCCCTATGTTAGCTAGGAGAGTGGTGTTAGCCGTTAGGGATGCGATAGCATGGAAAAGTTGTTTAATGGTCACTTGTGGCTGTCTCTTCATAATCGATAAACGTACATTTGAAAATCCATATGCTTTTTGATAATCTTTAATACAAATGCAAATGATTTCTTGAATTTTCTCTCGTACATTCAATGATACAAAATTATGAGTTAGACATTCTCAATTAATTTATTGCCTATATAAAGGGGATAGGAGAGTTGAAGACGACGAGTTTAAGTTAACCGTGCAGCAACTATTGGAACGGAAAGTCCACATTTTGTAGTACATGGTACCTGACCATCAGTTTTGAATTGGTTGGTTCGGTTTTTTTTGGTTCATTGGTTTTTTTTTTTTTTTATCACCCTACTAAATTCTACAGAATTTTCAGTCTGACTCAGGTGGGGACTAGTCGTCTGGATGTTGTGGGATACGCTCAGGGTGAATCGTTAAACTGTCACATAAAAAAGTAAATTCTGTGGGGGTTACAAACTGCGCCTTTGAAAAAAGAAATATACATCTTAAATACTTATAGAAAGAATTACAAATTTACATCGTGTTCTGTATAGCTTTCTAACTAATTTAAGATAACTTAAAGTAATTTTAAAAAGTTCAACCATTCTTGGTAATGAATAAAAAGTATTTTTTAAAAAATCAAAATTGATGATATATGTATATCTTTAAAGTGATTGATCATAAACCTTAAAAAAATGTAATAATTTATGATCAGCAAAATCAATTTTAAAATTAATGCAAACGGGTTGGCCCTAACGGTCAATAAGGGTCCCAGAAAAAATAAAGGACTTAGAGAAAATGAGTTCAATCCATGGTGGCCACCTACCTAGGATTTAAAAAAAAAAAATTTGTTATCCAAAGACCCTTTTAAATAATGTAACCAAATACATAACTTAGCATTTTAAGAAGAGAAATACTTAAACCAGAAAGAATACTAAACCCACTTAGAAACAAAAACCCTTACTTCCTTACAAATTTAACAATTTTTTTTTTTTTTTAAGATAGTTTAAAAATAATATGAATTCGAGACATAGATAAAACACATGTTATCTTTCTTTAAGAAGGAAGAGTAACGATGATTAAAATCAAAGCGATTCAAGAATAAGAGTTGACTTAGAAGCATCATTAGACGACATCGGTAGATGATGATCAATTGGCCTGAAATTGGAATTAGCGTGGGTCACGGAACGGGCTCTATTATTTATTGCAATGGAATACAGGCCAGCCAACAGGTGGTATGGGAAATTATTTATTAGACTAATATTCCATCTCTCTCTATCATTTAATTATATTTAAAGAAAAAAATGGAAACTTTCCTGGTATCCGCGTTTGGTTTGGAATTTTGAATATGAAGGTGCGTTTGGTTCAACAGAAGACCCACCTAGACCTGTATCTGTATGACTAAAATTTAAAATAATACGAGAGAAATTATTCAAAATCCTGTGCTCTCCTTTATGTGTACACATGCTGATCGAGGGTGCAAATTGCAAATTATGAAAAGTTGCAGGATACAGAGAAAAGATGTTCATGGCAAAATCAAGCAAAGAACTTCATAGTTGATTAGTAGCAAGATTTATTACATTTGCAAACCCATGGAAATTCCAGAGATTCATCAATCCATCTCCATAAAAGCTCTGATTCCAAAAAGTGATTCAACCCACCCTACCAATGTTGATATAAAAACACAAGCACCTTCAGGGAATCAACTCCCTACCTTCACGCCTCAGGATTGTCCGTCCGACCGAAGAGCTGAGGTAACAAAGATAAAGCCCATCAGTAAAGACACAGCGCATATATTATTTAGAGTTTAAGAACCTCAACCACAAAACTAAAAGTTCATGGACCCATTAGAAACCTTCTAATGTTCGGATCTATTTGACACACTCATGAAACTCCATGAACTAAACATGCAAATTAACCCCAAAAAATCCCTGGTTTGCTTCGGTAACATTACACGATACATTATTATTTTAAAGCTCAATTGATATCTAAGATATGAGATTTAAAAGAAAATGCTACAACGCAAATCATTTCATTAGGAGTACAACTATTACAACATATAGTCAAGCAATAAGATCACAAATACTATAACAGAAGCCAAAAGCAAAACAAACATACAAAAAAAAAAATGTAAATTTCAAAATTAAGCAATGCAGAGTTTCCTTCGAAATTGCTGATGCAACCATGGAACCTAATCTGTGTAGAAACAATATGTACAACATTTGAAGAAGAATTTTGTAGTGCCATACAGATGACTTCAATTGCACAGCATGGTGGTCTCATCAACACCCAAAAACATTCTGTTTTTCTCATGTCTATAACAATTTTTTTTTATATCCATATGTATAATGATCAACTTGCACACAATTCGATTATTCCCACGGAACAATTGCCTAACTTAACTACATTTATTGCCAAGGAAACGTGTAGGATATTAAATCTTAGGTATATAGTCACCATGTTTATAACAAAATTCTGTTTTTTTTTTTTTTTAAAAATTTATACTACATAAACATATTTGTGTTCAACTGATAAGGAGCATTTAAGACTTCACAGTGTCACGATACACATGAATTCCCCAGACTTTTGGGGAATATCTTCAAGGGAGTTTCCACCAGATCACATACTCACATATAAACTGAAGAAAAAAATGCCTATGCCCCTTACCAGAAGATTATTGTGAATTTTGCGCCCAAGATCGAGACATATTATCTACCCTCTGGAAATTCAGAATTGACTTAAAACAAGATGACCTAATATGTGAAGAAATCCTTCCCTCTGTGCCAAAGGGAAAGCTGGTTGGCATTAGGTGGGGAAGAAATACAACTGACGCCAACCATTGGTCAAAGTAGGCCGTAATAACAGCGTGGTTGAAGAACTTCAGGGGTGGGGATTAGGGTTTCTTTACGTGTTTATATTGGTCAGAGGCACTAACATGCAATGGTCGATCCTTGATTTATCAAAACTGATTACTGATTACTTCTTCGTGCCAACCAACATCTGTTTGGTTGATTTTAATCAAATTACTTGGGCCCCGTTCGATAACCATTTGGTTTTTGAAAATTATGCTTGTTTTCTCAAAAATTCCCTACCATGGCTTTCATCCTAGTTAAGGTTGCATTTGAATTCCTAGCCAAATTTTAAAAACAAAAACACGTTTTTAAAAACTACTTTTTTTTTTTTTCCAAAATTGGACTTGGTTTTTGAAAACAAGGTAGAAGATTGTACTAAAACCAAGAAACTTATAAGTGGAAGTATGTGTGTATAAGCTTAATTTTCAAAAACAAAAAACCAAAAACCAAATGGTTATCAATCGGCGCCCCTTGGTTTTTCAGATTTTCAATATCACCCCTAAAATTTAACCGTAAAGAACTCCTCCAAGCTAAAAGTCTAAAACGTAATTGGTAGAGGAAGTCAGCTATATAGGCATCAAGTTATTCAATTGAGTGTTATTTCTCAACAGATATGAAAGTACAGAAATTACTTGTTAATGTTTACTTCAGACTACGAACATTAAATCTATCGAGAAAAGAGATACTCCACATCCACTACAACTCACGGGAAAAAAAAAACCAACACAGAAATGACTTGCACGACATGGAAGCAAACAATCACTACAACTGATGCAACACGAATGGCATCTACATCGCATCAAACTAAAAATACCCACATTTCTCATCAGAAAATACGAAAATAGGCCAACACAAACTACAAGCCCTAGAGAGCCACGATGCGAATTGTATCCCTATTCCCTAAGTGAATACTATCGACGCGAACTATACGATCATCATATCACCTTAAAGAGAACTAAAATTTAACTGATATCCTCAAGGATCGATTACAAGAATTAGCCCAAGAAAATCAAATATTGAATAAATAACAGGTCAATGTACTAAATACAAATCAGAAACAAAATAACATCCGACGAAATGGATTAATGAAAAAGGTCGAAAACCCTAGATCTCGATCTAAAATCTAAATAGGAGGGAAAGAGAGAGAGAACATACTGGGCTTTTGGGGCTTGCCGTCCGCCCACTTGGAAATGGAAAAGTGAACCTTCTCGCGGCTGAGAACTTCGGTCTTGTAAGGCTCCTTGAGACAGTTCCTGACCAGATTGGCGCAAATGTTTGAGTATGTGATGTATGTCATCCCCGCCGCTCTCCAAAAGGGCACCGCTGCGTTCGAAGCCATTTCTCTGCAACCTTCTTCTCTCTCTCTCTAAGCTCTGTGCCTCAAAGAAAGTCCTCGATTCTCTTTCACTCTCTGCAGTCTCGATGATGCTTCGTTCAACAGATTTGTGCGTGGTTTAATTGGGAGGAGTGGGCCGGCCAACAGTATTTGGGCTTACTGGGCCCAAAGAGATACTCACGGTTGATTTAATGGGCCCTCGCAAAAGGAAGCCCATATTTTTATAGTGGGCTTACCTCTTCTTGTCTATCAAAGCCCAAAGTGATACTCCGTTGATGCTAGGTTTTGGAGTTAAAAAAAAAAAAAAAAAAGGTCCTACCGGGAGTCGAACCCAGGTCGCTGGATTCAAAGTCCAGAGTGCTAACCACTACACCATAGAACCGCAAGTTGATGTGATAGGCCTTGCACAAATAACCTAAATTTGTTTCAGATTGGCAAAACAATGAAGTCCCTCAAATGAAATTCTGTTCTAAATAAGTTATTTTATACGTTTTTTTTTTCTTTTTCCTTTAAAGGGATAATTATTTGCCTTGCAATCTAGAGCTTCTTCAATCAAGACTTTGGAGCCATCATCTTATTGAGTTACCGGCTAATTTCTCTAAGAAGTGGATAGTCGACTCATTGGTAACATACTGGAGGAAGAAAAGATAGATTTTTTAAATTAAAAAAAGTTAATGGTGGTTAGAAGAAAAATAGGCAAGTATATTTCATATCTTTTAGGAGATGTAGACTAGAAAATTATGCACACCGAGTTAGGAGAGGAGGGGATTGTGAACATTTGTAATTTGATAAAGTATGTTAACTGTCTTTACTTCTATTTATGCAATTTTCAGAATAGTTCATAACAAATAAGTAGAAAATATTCATTTTTTGAGCTGTGATTACTTCTATTTGAAGAGTGCAATATAGCTTAAATTTATTAATTCTTATCATTTTCATAAATCAATGACTTTACATAGTATGAAGTTTATGAAACAAAGTAGAAAGTTGGTTGAATTCCATAAATTTACCTCTGAACTACATCTTCAAGCTCGCGAGCTTTTCTCTGCTCTTAATAAAGATGAGCAAAGAGAAACCAACAAGAATGAAACATCTACATGTATTATTTACAAGTGTAACATTCAATTTTACAAGCCATGAAGGTCACCCATCTACATGGATTTGAAGGAACTAGAGGGGAAAAGGCAAGGTGGGTTTGAAGATTTTCCAAATTCAAAGTGAAGAATGGAGTTTGGTAGAGGATGACATGGAGGAGAGGATGCTAATTAAGGTGGAGATGGAGCTCAAGGCCACTTCTAAAACCTCTTGGGAACAGCTTTCTCTCACAATCTTCTTCACCTGAATTGAACACGAGACATCAAAATAATGATGTACAGCTGCAAAAACACTAGAAAATACAAAACATTCCATTCACTAACTTGAATGTTGGATATGCTTAGTAAAGAGAAAGGTTCTTGGAAATAAGAGGTTATTTAAACATGCAGTCAAATTTAAACTGAACTTTGTTTTGGCTCCATTGGTTGAGGGTTGTTTTTCATTTGCCTTATGAAAGTATGGTTGTTTTGATTGAAAGAAAATAATGATAATAATAAACTGAACTAGCTATCTGATGTTAAAATATAGTCAGAACCAAACAGAAGACAACAGGCAAAAGTCTGCATATGATTCAAATAGAATGGTGAGGAGGCGATTCTTTACTCTTTCTTTTTCATGTCTTCAAAATTAAGTCGATTTAGTCAACCTAAGTTCAATCATAATATCTTTGATCAAGAAATTAGAGGTTCGAATCTCTACCCCACATGTGATTGAACTCAAATAAAGAAGTAGAGTTAGTTGCTACTTGCTAGAATCATAAACCAGGCCCTATGACAACATCAGCCAGTAGTTCATCAATATGCATTAAAACCAAATGATCAGCAAAAAATCCAACCCAAGAAAGAAGCTGAAAGACCATCAAGCGATTGACTCTATCCTTGTCTCATTTTGACCCCCAGATAAAAGACTGGTACCATCTTAACTTTTTAGAACACACATTTAATTGGTTACTCAAAGTTGATGGCACATTACTTCTATAGTTCTATATTCTTATTTCTGGTTCATGGCTTTGGGGAGTCCTCCTAAATCACCAATGTACGAAAAAAGACCTGCAATCTTTTGGTTCTACTTGGAAATGATAGAAATGCTCAGAATCATATCGATACGGAATTGCCCAACTAAAAAAAAGCCGTTAAGTAAGCAATGAACAATCAATTGATTGAAGGACGGCTATCCTACACAGGTACGGTTTCATTTCAAGATAAAAACTCAGAGGCAGGATTTTCACCTCATCGAGGTAACCCTGTAACTTGGTTATCTTCTCCAAGTAGTCTTGGTCTTCTAAAACTTCACCAATAATCTGACCGTCTGAGATCTTTTCTTCCATTCAAGCGAATCCTGAAACTTGACAGGAAGCAGCACCAACGCAACAACTCCTCCAGAATTTGAAAGCAAAATTGTAGTAAACTAAAATTGGAAAAAGAAAATAGGTTCAAATTGTTTTCTACAGATGATATTCATTCAAGCAAGAAATCCGTAAATAGATAGAGATACAACGCATTAATATCAGACTTCAGAATGAAACTGTCCCCAATTCCAAAAGCACGGAAGCACATACACACACAGATAATAGGAATATAATATAACCTAATTAGCTCGAAGAAAAGTGAAAACAAAATCAATCCTCAGAAGCCACTGCTTCTACTTTTGATCAACTCATATAACAAATTCTTGGTACAAACAAGGAACAAAATGCCCAAATCGTCCAAAAGCGGAAAGAAATTCATTCGGTTGAGATCATATTCAAAGCAAGCAATGTCTTTCAATAATCTGTATCGAATGTTAAAGAAAATTCAGAAACCAAACAGTTTATTGAGCTCTGAAACAGCACCTCAAAGAGAGCAGAATGGCAGAAAAACAGAGTGATGATAGCCGTGGTCGTCGGAAGTCTGTCGGAACTTCTTCGAGATTGGCTGTCGGCTGCCTTAAATTGGGGTCCGGGTTATGGACCCGACCGTGTGTCTACTATGGCATAACCCATTACGAGCCGACATGTCGTTGGAAGAGTGAAGCTGTTTAATAAGAACGTGATGAATGGCTAAGCATGAAAGGGAGAACAGGGACTTGATTGATGTACAACTCTTCATAGTAAAAGTTCTTTTTCAGTTCAAACAAAATTGGAATATTTAACTTTACTAATACATTAACTAGTTTAGTTATAAGTTAGTAGTTCTTCACGGTAAGAGTAGTAGAAATGACAAAAGACAGTACTTTCCAACCAATCAGTCATCTCTCTTCTTTCCCCGAGAAATTACTAGAGGATGTCCCCACAATATGACTGATATTTTTACACGGTTAGATATATGAAAGAAAAATTACAAAAATATTCAAGGAGCATACAAATTTTTAGATCTATATCCAAAGATTATTAGAAAGGACTCAACCCAAATTTTTCTTTCCCTCTCAAATGGCAATTGGCAATGCACTAAAAAGGTCATCCTAGGTATATTTCAATCAAATAACTAATTCTCCAACAAACAAAAAGTTTCAAAACCCTTAATCAGAGCAATTGTTAAAAAAATACATACTAAAAATATTTTAAATTTATATACAATTTTTTTACTTTAATAATTTAACATTCTATTGTTAACCATTCAATTCATGTTAATTTTATATGTTATTTTGTGAAAAAAGAAATTATTTATATTATTTTAAGATTTTTATATAAAAAAAATTGGAATTAAATATTAATTCGGATTTTAACTTGAAATACTTTAACTATCATAGTTGGAAAAGTAAAATAAATAAAATAATTCACTTCAAATTTCAATGGGAAATAGTATGTATTGTGGTAAAAGAAACATGAAATTTGGTAAAAATACCAATTTACTGTACTTTAGTTTTATTTTAAGTATTTATTATACTTTGGTTTTACTGGCTAGAATAAATACACTATTATAGTTTGCATACAAAAATTGTGATAACAAATTGTGTAAAAAAAAAAAAAAAAAAGTTAAGGTATGAATTTTTAAAAAAATTGTTGTGTGGATCAATTTGAAAATTTGATTGCAGTACAACTAGTTGGAAAAGTATGATATTAGAAAATGAGAGATCAAAACATCTATCTACGAAGTTAGATCGTTTTATAGATGAACTCCAAGGTTTTATTAACATTACACTCATCTATACATGGACATGATTGAATTCTTCCTTACCACTAGTTAAAACTATATCTCGACGAAACACAAGATAACTATGTTAGACAATCTAGAGTGTCAGAAATATAGATTGAATATCGCTCCTAGATAAATATAGCAATCTCAAGAGATTTACCTATGCCATAATGTTTTGTTTTGTTTGATTTCTCTACTAAATAATATATATATTAATATAGTTGTGTGTATATATTTAGCAATAGACACATAATTTTTCGAGAATCTATGGTGATTTTGAATAAATTCATTTGAAATCAGTTTTTATCAAACATTATTAATTTTATAATTTAGGAAAACCGATTATATCACTAATCATAATTATATTGCTAGACACTTGGTTTGCCCCATGTATTTTTAGTGATTTGACAATTTAGTTCGTAAAATTTACTATGCAATCGTTTAATGATCGTAGTTCAAAATTTCTAATAATTGAGTTTCTATATAGTTTAAATTTGGTACTAGTTTAATCCCCATTGTGAAACTCTTATCGAAAGGTCAACTATATATAACAATATTTTATACACAACAATTTAGACCCTGTTTGATAACCATTTGGTTATTGGTTTTTGAAAACTATGATTGTTTTCTCTCAATTTTCATACTATAGTTTTCACCTTTGTTAGGAAAAAAAAATTAAAGTTCTTAGCCAAATTCCAAAACAAAAAAAAATGTTTTTGAATATTTTTTTTTTGGTTTCAAAACTTGACTTAATTTTTGAAACCAAGGGAATGATGTATATAATGAACTAAAGAAATGTATAAGTGAAAGGAGTGATTATATTTTCAAAAACCAAAAACAAAAAAAAAATTGGTTATCAAACGAAACCTTAGTTAATATAATTTAGAAAGTAAAAACACATTAACTATAGAGCAACCTATCAATCTACGGGTCAAAAAAAAAAAAAAAAAAAAACTATCAATACACGAAAAAATTATCATTAATCCTTAATATGAATTTTGAATTTTCATAATATATATGTAGACACCATAATTAGTCCAGTTTAATTTTTTTTTTTTGTAAGTTAAGAATTTCTCCAAAATGATTCCTAACTAAATACTTTTACAAAACTAATTAATTATAATCAAATTGTTTAGCTTAAAATACTTGTGATAAAGTCAATCCAAAACATGTATGAATTTTATCCAACAAATCAATGAATTCCATAGCCAGAAAAAAAAAAAACCATGAATTTTAAAAAAGGTACAATATGACATAGACCTATTAAACACAAATTTGAAAGTTTAAAAACTTATTAAACACACATGAAATTCAAAGACCTAAAACACAACTTCAAAATTTGAATAACAAAAATTGTAATTTAACAATCCTATAGTAATTTGAATCATTGCTACCTCAACATGTTTAAAATAAATATATATGTATGTACATACATACAATATAGAACCTAAACCATTCAAACCTTGAATTATAAATTTCAATCACTCGAATTTGAGAATGTGATGAAATTGATACCTTCCAGTCGTTGCACAACAATTATAAATTTATTCTTTTGAACAGGACAAACTGTTTGTTTTATGAGTTTCTTTTAAAAAAAGCTAAATTATAAAAAAAACACCTTTGAACTATGAATGCTGTTTCAAAAATGCCCTTGAACTTTAAAAGTTTCAAAAATACCACATAACTTTAAAAAATGTTTCAAAAATACCCTCGAAAATCTAGTCAAGCTCTTGGAATAATGTGTTGAAAGAGAAGAAAAGCTCCTAACATATGAATATAAGACGAATAGGAAAACTTCTCACTAATTTTCATGGACGAAGAATTTACCGTGAGAGAAGGAAAAAGAAATGAAGCATTTTCCAATAAGGTTATTTTTTATATTTTTTTTGAAAGTTCAAGGGTATTAATGAAAGTGAAACTTTAACAATTTCCATCCAAAAATTAACGACAAGGGTGTTTTTGAAGCATTTTTTTTTTAAATTTTTAAATTTCAAGGGTAGTTTTGAAACTTTTTTAAAGTTCAAGGGCATTTTTGAAACAAACTCCATAATTCAGAAGTATTTTTTATAATTTAGCCTTCAAAAAATTATAAAATTCAGTTTTGAAAAGATATTTGATATCACGACTTGTTCAGTTTTTAAATCAACTTACTGATGGCAAAAAAGAAAAGTAACATAGATATGGAGACAATATATATTATTTTAAATCAAACTCTAGAAACTTCAAAGAGGTTACCGTTACGAGGCCAAGCATCCAGAGATATGTAAGGAGAAACCAAAAAAAAAAAAAAAAAAAGAAGTTAAAAATTACTTTTGGTCTCCAAACTTTCGTGAAAGTAACAATTTGGTTCCCGTATTTTGATTTGTAACGATTTAGTCTTCATACTTTCAATTTTGTAACAATTTAGTCCCTGACCTTTAATCAAATTTGTAACAATTTAGTTCTTGTACCTTCAAATATGTAACAATTTAATCATTGTCGCAAAAAAAATTATCAACATTAAATGTAGATTTTTATTCTTTAATGATTAAACTTTGTAGCTTATAAACATATTCAGCCCCAAATTAGTTTTTTGATCTATCCATGTAAGAAATTTCATGAAATATTTACATTAAGTTTCACGATACGGACTAAATTGTTAAAATTTGAATGTACATAGATTAAATTGCTACTTATTAAAATTTAGAGACTAAATTGTTACAAAATTGAAAGTACATTTACTTGTTACTTTCATGAAAGTTCAAAGACCAAAAGTGATTTTTAACCAAAAATATATCAGATACAAAAATCAACCAAACTCAAATATTTACTTTGCTCTCATGAAATGAAAGAAATGAGAGTGAGAAACAACAAACAAGAAACAATGAGAGGAATTGAAAATTTCAATATCAAAGGGGATAGACCATAAAGGAGAGAAATTGCATTTTAGTATCCGAGAGATTATAGAGAGGAAATTTATGGATTAAAAATTCAGTAAAAGTACACAAATATATAACAAACAAAAAGGAAAGACAAACAGAACAAATTTTCTCATAACAAAGTTTATGGAAACGGTAAGGAAATTGATAAATAATGGAACATGAATAGCTACCCATAGACTATTAAATGAAAGAAGGTAAATTCAATAGAGTCCTATTCACGGATTTTTAAAAAGGTAGAATATGAAATTTTACAACCTGCATGAAGAAAGTTCAAAAGATTTAATGGAACTTTGAAATTTCAATGACAAAAATTGTAATTTAACAAATCTAACATTCAATACACACAAACAATAATTTGAATAATAGGGTAAAATATAATTTTGATGCCTAAGTTTTGGGTTAGGATTCTATTTGACCCTTAAGTTTAATAGTCTAACAATTTAATCCCTAACTTTTGAAAAATGATGTGACAGTTAACTTGTTGACTAAATTTTGCATTTTAAATGAGATGACAAAATATATAGTTAGAAGACATGCTTCAACTCTAGTTGATGGAGATGATTTTAAAGGAACAAAGGACGTGGAATCAAAAGTGTAGATTTCAATGGCTCAAAGAAGGCAATGAAGACAATAGGCTATTGCTTAGATGAAATAAGTCCAAATTGAATTTGACAGAAGATGACGGAGGAAATCTCCTTACCCATGAAAAAAAAGTTGAAGCTAAGTTCATTAAATTCTTCCAAAAACTGCACACTAAAGATAATGGACAAAGATTTGTGATTGATGGTATAAATTGAGCTTCTTTGAATTCTCATATGACAGGAGAGTTGAAAAGCCCTTTCACAGAAGAAGAGATCTTTAAAGTTGTTATGAGCCACGACAACCTCAAATCTCCAGGTTCGGATGACACGACTAGTGAGTTTTTTTCATTATTTTTCTGGAAATAGGATTGTAAACAAAAGAACTGATGTGACCTACCATTTACCTCATCTCGAAGAAGTAGAAAATCCATGACTAGTTTTTGTTTTTGAAATTTATTGCAAGAATATTTCCAAAACTCACTAGTCATGTCATCTTGAAATTATTGGCATTATTGGAACATCTTGAAGCCGGATATAGTAGAGGTGTTCCAAGAATTTTTCCAAAACGACATTATTAATAAGAGAACCAACGAAACCTACATGTCTAATTCCTAAGAAGAAAAAAGCCTCCAAAGGGACTATAGACAAATAAGCTTGATCACCTCTCCTCACAAGTTGATTGCTAAGGTGCTGCCCGAGAGGTTGAAAAAGGCCCTTCCACTAACCATTAGTAACTACCAAGCGGCCTTCGTTCAGGGAAGACAGATTCTTGATGCTATTTTAGTAGCAACTAAAGCAGTGGAAGATTATAGAGTTAGAAGTGAGAAATGCTTCTTACTCAAACTAGATCTTGAGAAGGCTTATGATATGGTGAATTGGGAATTCCTCGATGGCATTTTAGAGTTGAAGGGCTTCAGTGGAGAAGATGGATCAATGGCTGCCTAAGAAACACCAACTTCTCGATTATGATCAAGGTGGCTTGGAAGTAGGCTCTCTGGTGTGAAGAAATTTCGCCCTCATGACCAAATGGTTATGGAGGTTTACCCAAATATTTATGGGATATCTCCCTGTGGATGGAAATCCAACCAGCTTAAAGGAAAAAAAGGAACATAATTTGGGTGGATATAACCGCAAACTATCCCGTTTTTTAGCAGTTCACTAAATTTACTGTCAAAAGCGGAACATGTATAGAGTTCTGGGAGGATAGTTGGTGTGATGAACAACCCCTCAAAACCCTCTTCTCAGACCTATTCTTAATATCAAATAAAGAGGCGACCATTGCAGAATGCTGGAACAACGAATCCCAATCTTGGGATTTGGCTTTTAGAAGGGGTCTTTTTGATAGAGAAATCAACCGTTGGTTGGCCTTGGTGGATAAAATTAAGGATGTGAATCTGGTTAATGATCTAGATCTGATAAGTTGGACGCGGGAAGGATCAAGCAACTATTCGACTAAATCTATGTTTCAATCGATGATCACAACCTCTCCCAAAATCAATAAGTCCATTAGTAGTTGGAATTGGAAGCACAAGAGCCCTAAGAAGGTTAAAGTTTTTCTATGGTAGCTTGCCTATAGAAGCCTAAATACCGATGATAAACTACAAAAGAAATTTAAGCAGTGGACTTTATCCCCCTCAGCTTGTAGGTTGTCTTCAATCAGCAGAAGACTTAGATCACCTTAGAATTTTGTTGCAAGTTTTCTGGGTATTTCTTTTTGTATGCCAAAGAAAATTGATGAGTGGTTATATTAAGGGCTAGCTCTGTGAAATCTTAACGAGGAAAGCTAAGATAATGGCTAGTTGTGTGTTCAGGGCTACTTTTGGCTTTTGTGAAAAGAAAGAAATGCTATAACTTTTGAAGATAAATGCAGTAGTTTCGATTTTTTTTTGTGACAGTGTACAAAACATTGCGTCTTGGTGGATATCCTTATACAAAAATTCTTTTTGTAATTATAGCTTGCTAATGATTATTAACGATTGGAAGACTTTGTTAAAATAGTTTCTGGGCAAGGATTTCCTCCACCCTTGGCCCTTAGGCTGTTTTCCCCTTTTGAGATTAGTATATTTCTATGATGTTTCTTGTAAAAAAAAAAAAAAAAAGAAAAAAAGAAATTTATTGCAAGAATGGTGAAAAACACAAGAAATTGACATAAAGTAGGCATGATTTAAAATATAGAAAACTGAAAACGATATAGTTATGAAACGAGACACGTAGCCTAAATTACATTAAGTGGACATCAAATCCAAAAAGAGGGACACTAGTAAACACAAGTTGTGGACCTAGCCTACCAATCAATCAACTCTCACACATAAAATTTCCCTGGAAAGTTACAGATATACCGAACGTAAACATCAGAAGACAACAACAATTAATCAAGATGCCATTCCATTCCCCCAAAACCACCCCTTCAAACACAACACAAAATACATCCAAACAAGAAACCTAAAAAAAAAAAGAATCAAGTGAGAAATTCAGAGGAAGAAAGTATTCCCGTGCATCGTTCTATTTTCCTAGAAATAACTTTGAAAATTTTTGGGTGTGGCTTTTAAAACTCCACATGGGGTCCATACCATAGGAAATCAAACGCACAAGCAAAACCAACATGGAGACCCTAAACATTTTTTTTTTATTTTAATTTTATTTGTATATGAATGGCCAAAAGAATAAAAGATGCGAGAGACGTCTAATAAATTGGAGTTCGGTCACAAGAGTACACAAAATCATTGCTAAATTGCTTGCAAAGAAAAAAGAGGATCGACCCCTCTAATATCTCCACCATGAAAAGTTTTTAGATAGGGTGCTTTAGACCGATTATGGAAAGCTCTTCATATCTATTTACCATCATTTAAATCCAAAGAACTCGCACATGAGATGTTTTTCTATACACATCAACTCAAAACAATGAGGTCATAATCTTGTAATTTACAAACTCACACTCTTTTAAATATTTACTTAATTCGACTTATGAGGAACTAATATCATATACAAAATATATTACATACCTTGAGACTTGGGTGGCAAGGAAACATCTGTTTATCAAGGCGATGCAAAAACTATTTTATTGGAGCAGAAAAATATCTTCAAATCTACAATATACAAACCCAATTTCCAATAAGATATTATTAAAAATGGCAACTTAAACATATATTGTACAATATTTTTGCTTCTTACTAGAGTTCAAATGACAAATTTCTCTTGTAATTACAGTATTTCCATGATTATTAGAAATGAGAGTTTTTTTTAGGTAAATTCTCTTTGGGAGGGGGTTTCCTCTATCCGACAATTAGAAAGTCGTTTTTATGTGGATTGAATATATTCTCTTACATGTTTCTTATTAAAAAAAAATGTTAACAACTGGAATATATTATGAGAGGTTAACAACAAAGAAGGAATTTTTCAGCGCTAGCAACTAATCTTGTTATCTACTTCCTCGTTCTCCAACCCGTCAAAAACCTTAGCTTCTGATGGAAAACGCAGAATACCTACTACATTATTTGTTAACAAGAAAATATAGAAAAAAATTATTAAAAGCGTTTGTTAGTATGTAAAGGCTATTACCAATGCAATTATTAAAAGCGTTTGTTAGTATGTAAAGGCTATTACCAATGCACTCTAATACCATGACAAGTGGAAATCCAAGAGCAAGGGTGAGATTAATTTTGAGGCAAAGATTGACTTCATCAAAAGACGAGGCATGTGATTCCTATTCTTAAATTTTCATGTTAACAAACCATGTGATTTTTGCCAATGGTTGGCTTGCTTTCCTCCATATTTGAATGGTGCAATATGATGCATGCAATGCGACTCGAGCCACACACACTATTGACTTTGCAAGCTTGGCTATTTTTACAAGCTAGACTATTTTATAAGAAAACTAAGGGACGTATACAAATAACATGGTTCATTTTGCTCGTTGTTACTGGTCTTATATCTTGGAAGCTTTAGGGTGAAATTTGATCCTACCTAACAATGTGTTTGATCTCGTATCGTTGATTTTTATGGGTCATCCATTCCATTGTTTAAGGAAGATTTTGTGGCTGGCTTTTGACAGGGTGTTCTTTTGGTCTCTTTGGTGTGAAGGAAATAGTAGGATCTTCAGAGATATGGCCTCCAACTTTATTACTTTTATGGATTTGATTGTTTTTAATTCTCTTTATTGGTGTAAATGTAAACACCCGTTTTCTGATTATAGCCTTTCATCTTTAATTGCTAATTGGAAATCATTTATGTAATTCACCTATTGGTGTTTGGAGTGTGAGCTCCTATTTCATTCAATCAATGAAATTGTTTCCCTTCTAAAAAAAAAAAATGGTTATGCACCTTGCAAAGATAGGATGCTTCTATTACATGGTGCAACTAATTACAGGAACTAATCAATTTAGTGCCACTGGAAATACTTTTAAGGCACAACACTACTAAGTAGCTTGCATTGACAGGTATATGCCAAAGCACCGAGCCTATAGACCCAAATAATCAAATAAACACCGACAGACCATATGCGGCCAATAGGCCAGGGTAGGTTCATCGGTCGATCGGTGTCGGTTTTGGGCTAAAACCGACGCCGACTGCCGACATGTCGGTTTTAAGTCGGTCGATTTTTCTCGGTTTTTAAAGGTGGTGAATGCCGATCGACTGACTGTCGGTTGGTCGGTTGGTTTTCATCGGTTTTTGTGAACTCCGACGACCTAAACAAAGAAAAAAAAGAGAAAAGAGAAGACAAGAAATGGAGAAAAAAAGGAAGAGATTGAAAAGAAAAAACGAGAAAATAAGAACGAAAAGAAACTTGACGGTGGTGACGGTGGTAAAAGAAAATAACGATGAGCCGATGAAGAGCTGTCCGTGGTGGTGGCTGACTGGAGGAGGGGAGAGAAGAGGGAAGGAGTGAGAGAGAAAAGAGAAGAGATGTTTTGGTTCCTAGGGGAGAGAAGAGAGAGAAGGGAAAGAAGAGTGGAGAGAGAAGAGAGAAAAAAAGGGAAAAGAAAGAAATTGAAAGTTGAAAATGTAAAAAACGTGGAAAAGGGAGAGGAAAGAGGAGAGGAGGGAAAAAAATAATTTACCTAGAAACCATAAATGGTTGGGAGAAAACCATGGGTTTTTCTTGGTTTTCTCAAAACCATTTCTCAAAACTAATAACCAACGGTTTTTGCTTTTATTTTTCAGTTGGTTGGTCGGTTTTTCAAATTTTTTTTACTCCGACCGACCGGACATCAACTGACTCAGTTTTCAAACCGATCGACCGACGTCGGTTTGGTTGGTTTTTGGCAGTCGGGTCAGTTTTCAGAGATCCTTTGAACACCCCTAGGCCAGGATAACGCTAAACTGTTAGTCCCCCAATAGTCAAAACTTATGTTAGAAGGGGTAAAAAGGGATTTCACCTTCAGTGGGGCTGTGACCGTTTTTAGCTGTTGGAGGAAAAGTTCTATTGTAAGCTTATATTTTTATTTAAGGTTGTTTAGTGTTTGTTGTTGCTTCTTATGTTATGTTTTGTGTTAGCTTGTATCTTAGATACGAAGAAGGAGAGAACCACCCCCTCGAGAGGCATGGATTTGCTTGTAATCTTTGTTGTGTAATCAACTATTTTGTGCACTAATACTAGTTGTGAGGAAGATACTTCACATAAACTATTCACAAACGTGAAAGCAAGGCTATGAAATCATCAAGCAAAGTCAAGCCCACAACATTTGCGTAGTCAAACAAGTGAGACCATCTTTTCATGGCAATGCGTTTCATCACATGGGAAAATGATTGTGGCAATCTCATTGTTCGAGACCAAACAACCATGCAAGATTTAACACAAGAAGCCAACCATAAGTTCGACTCAGTATTTCCTTATCCTCCATTCATGCGATGGTGGGGCATGATGTACATCTGATCCAACTAATCTTCCAACCCTAGAACACACCCCTAATTTGAGATTAACAAAAAGATTAGGTTAGAGATCTTTAACACGTGGCAAAATCGTTTTTCACTAAATGATATGAACGGTCACCAAAAACATGTTCTATTATTATTATTATTATATATAAAAAGTTCTCGACATTAGACCCACTCTCTCCTTGCTGTCCATCCACTCCACAACTCTGACTACCATTGATCATGCTCCAATCTTAGTTAAGATTGTATAATGGTGGGTAAAGATTCGAGTAGACTGACTATTAAGATGAACTTTTCACGTGTATGTTTGATAGAGAGAGGAAATGGAGATTTATAGAATTGCAGAGAAACATGGGGAAAGGTTTTTCGCTAGTTTGTCTTATCGAGTAATTTGTATGTGAAAGGACCTGCGGGTAGGAGAGATCCAGCCTCTCGAATGCTGGTAGTGTTTGTGTGATCTTCTATTATCTTCTTGTGTAAGGTACTGTTCTATTGTGTTTGAATATATAACTCCCCCTTGGTTCCTTGGAGAACTTCCATTGAACAAGGCTGGGATTCATCTCGAGTTTGTCTTTCTTGTATGCGTGTGTGCGAGAAGACTCTTACGAGGGTAACTAACCGTTAGGAAGTAGAGGTGTCCTAACAATTGGTATCAGAGCACGCCAACCTAGGGAGAACACGTCGAATGGCGCAACAACAGATTGAAGAGCGGGTAGAGTTGATAGAAAAGGATATCAGCCAGCTGAAGGAATCCGGACAGAGACTTGAGAAAAGTATCGAGCGAATGACCATGATGATGGCAGAAATGATGGTAGGAAAATGAAAACGATCAGCCACAGACATGGGGGATACCAGTCCACTAGAGCAGTCGGCGGAGAACCTGAATGAGTCAATAGATAAGGGAGGAGAAGTCGAGCCCCCCCAAGGTAGGAGGAAACTGAAGCAAGTTTAAAAGGTTGGAAATGCCAATCTTTTCAGGGACAAATCCAGACTCCTAGTTGTTCCGTGCAGAGAGGTACTTCGAAATCCATGGACTCTCAGAGTGGGAAAAAATCACAGCGGCCATTGTTAGCTTCGACGAATACGTAATGGATTGGTATAGATGGTCCCATAATCGAAAAAGGATTAAGACTTGGGAGGACATGAAGGCTCGTTTATTTAAACGTTTCAGACCTTCACAAGAAGGTAGTCTATGCGCACGATTCTTAGCGATTCGACAGGAAGATTCAGTGGCAGAATATATCAAACGGTTCGAAGTTTATGCGACATCGTTGCCAAAGCTGCCGGAGACAGTTTTAGAGAACACATTCCTTAACGACCTGAAACCCACCGTGAAAGCTAAAGTGGATAGTCGACGACCTACTGGGCTGGAAGAGATAATGACAGAGGCCCAACTCGTTGAAGACAGGGATCTTGCGATTCAAATGGCTATAGAAGGAATGGGCCCAGGGTTGGCAAGCGAGCACTTGATATAGATTATTTCATTCAATTTTTTTCCCTTTATTTAGATTAGATTCTATTCCATCTTGATGTTTTTTCCTTTTATGTATTTTTGTACTCTATATCTATTAGTTTTTTGGAGGCTAGTGACTAATAATCAATTTTCTCCTAAAAACCACATGGTATCACAGCAAAACAATAAAATAAAACCCTAGCTGTCAAAACCCTAATTCCTCCGGCAAGTCCTCCTCCGTCGACCCATTCACCGGCGAGCCCACCTCCCAACACCCGTTTATCGGCAAGCCCACCTCCCGACAACCCATTCACCGGCGACCTCTCCCACCGCCGTTTCCTGGTTCATTCGTTCGTCTCCACTGTTCTTCGTCCGTTCGCGAGTTCTCCCACGCCGTTTCCTCGTCCGTTCACGCCAGCTCCGTCGGTTCTTCGTCGGTTCGTCTCAGCCATTCGCGACTGCTCATCAATCGCGCGTCTGACTTCGTTCATCACCGTCTGTGGGTGTCTTTGGTTCATGGGTTGTGGTCTTAGTTGTCTGCCGCCGCCGGTCCTCTGCCTGTGTTATTTGTGGCTCTGAAAATCATAGCTGATTTTGTTGTTCTTGGTAACCTAGCAGTGACTTATTTGTTTGTTTCTTAAAAATTTTCAGAGGCAAATGGCAAAACATGGATTGGCAAGTGTTAGTTATGAAAACTCATCTCAACCTCACGATTCCTCTCATCAAATTGTGACTAATCATAAACTTCAAGGTCGCAATTTTCTTCAATGGAATCAATCCGTTTTCATATATATATGTGGCCGAGGCAAAGATGGTCATCTAACTGGCGATACTCCTGCACCAGATGCTAAAGATCCGAAATTTTGATCATGGAAAACGGATGATCATTTAGTCATGTCTTGGCTACTAAATTCTATGACTACAGATGTTGGAGAGAATTTTCTATTGTTCAAAACGGCAAAAGAGATATGGGATGCTGCCAATGACACCTACTCTAGCTTTGAGAATTCGTCTGCTCTACTAGCCATTGAAACTCGGTTGTATGATTTACATCAAGGCGACCTTAATGTCACTCAGTATTTTAATCTTCTTGTTCGCAATTGGCAACAGTTGGATATGTACGAAACTTATGAATGGAAGTGTGGAGAAGACATGGCCCTTTACAAGAAGATAGTTGAGAAAAAAAGAATATTGAGGTTCTTTCTAGGGCTTAACAAAGAGCTAGACGACGTACGGGGAAGAATAATGGGATCAAGAGATCTACCCTCTCTTAGAGAAGCATTTGCTGAAGTACGACGTGAGGAGAGTAGAAAACACTTAATGATGCCCGAGATCGGATCATCTACTGGACCAGAGGTTTCAACCATGTTGACTCACAGTTCATCTCATGATAGGCAATCGTCCTTGGTGTGATCATTGCAAGAGAGTGGCACATGTACGAGATACTTGTTGGAAAATTCATGGCAAACCAGCAGATTGGAAACCAACAAAGAAAGTGACAGCAGATAATCATGCTCATGTTGTTACTTCTCCTTCTCCACAACTAACTACTTCTGCTGTTTTTTCGAAGGAACAATTGGAAGTGTTGCAGCAAATGATTGGCCATCTCTCTTTCTCAACATCCACACCATTAGCTTCGGTTGAAAAACCTTCTAGCAATCTTGCTTATCAAGGTACTGTTTTTTCTTGTTTTTCAGTGCAGCATAACAAGACTAAACCTTGGATTGTGGATTCAGGAGCATCAGATCATATGACCGGTGATATTTCTTTATTCCACCAATTCAAATCTCAACCTGGCTATTCATCTGTTCGAATAGCAGATGGATCTCTCTCTGAAGTTACAGGAACAGGGTCAATAAAATTGACAAATGATCTCGTTCTCTCTAATGTGCTTTATGTTCCTAAGTTGAACTTCAATTTGATTTCAGTTAGCAAACTTACTGGTGATTCAAACTGCACTTCTAATTTTTTTTCAACTCTGTGTGAATTTCAGGAGGTGGATTCGGGGAAGGTGATTGGCAGTGCTAAGCAACATGGCGGCCTCTATCTTCTTCAAGAACAGTGGCCTTCTCGTTCCGTCTTCAGTGTGCCTTATAAATCTTCAAAACCGTTTTCACTTATTCATAGTGATATTTGGGGACCTTCTAGAGTGAACAATATATCGGGAGCACGATGGTTTCTCACCTTTATTGATGACCATACCAGGATGACTTGGACCTTCCTAATGAAGGACAAATCTGAAACTTCCGATCTTTTTCGTTCTTTTCATGCAATGATCTCTACTCGATTTGGAAGTAAAATTCAAGTTCTTAGAACAGACAATGCTCGAGACTATTTCAATTCGACTCTTGGTCCATATCTATCGTCTCATGGTATCGTCCATACTAGTTCATGTGTGGACACTCCTCAACAAAATGTGATTGCTGAACGAAAAAATAGACACCTTCTTGAGGTAGCCCGTTCTCTCATGTTTTCTACTAATTTTCCTAAACACTTTTGGGGGGAAGCCATCCTTACTGCGACCTTTCTTATCAACCGACTGCCTAGTCGTGTTCTCACCATCAAATCCCCTCGAGATGTCCTCCTCCAAATTCATCCCCAATTCCAAAATCTTTCTTCAAACTTACCTCTTCGGGTGTTTGGTTGTTCTTCCTTTGTTCATAACCATTCTCCTCACCAGTCTAAAATTGATCCAAAATCCATCAAATGCACTTTTCTAGGTTATGCATCCCACAAAAAGGGATACAAATGTTATTCACCTATCACTAGAAAAATGTACACATCCATGGATGTCACATTCTTTGAAAATCATCCTTTCTTTATCAAGTCCCAAATTCAGGGGGAGAATATGAGGGAATTTGAGCCTCTAAATGTTGAGCCTATTTCTGTCATTCCTACTATTCCTATCACTAATGAGACCTTAGCCCCTACCATAGATGCACCACCTATTTCTGAGTCTAATATTCCTGAAGTACCACAAAATCGCACGCCTATTGTTTATACAAGAAGGAAAGAGGCTACCTTGCAAAACCAAGAATGTCAACCACCTGAACCAAATTCATCATCGCTGAATTCCACTGATGAGAACATCACATTTATGGCACCTGTGATTGATGATCTAACCCTACCAATTGCTCAGAGAAAAGGTGTTAGAAGTTGCACTAGCCATCCCATTGAAACATATGTTGCATATGGAAAATTGCTTCCTACTTATAAAGCATTTATCATTCAGCTGGACAGTATTCACATTCCACAAACCATTCATGATGCACTCAAAGATCTGAAATGGAAAAAGGCAGTGGATGAAGAAATCAGAGCTCTTGAAAGCAATGGAACGTGGACTCTTACCCAACTTCCTCATGGAAAGAATCCAGTTGGTTGCAAATGGGTTTTCACGGTTAAATACAAATCTGATGGCAATGTGGAACGGTTTAAAGCCAGACTTGTTGCGAAAGGCTTCACTCAGTCATACGGTGTAGATTACCAAGAAACTTTTGCCCCTGTTGCAAAATTAAATACTGTGCGTGTTCTACTGTCTCTAGCTGTGAACCAGGATTGGCCACTTCACCAACTTGATGTTAAAAATGCATTCTTGAATGGTGATCTCGAAGAAGAAGTTTATATGACAATTCCCCCGGAATGGAAGACAAGTCTAATAGTAACTTGGTGTGTAAGTTGAGAAAGTCTCTATATGGATTGAAACAATCTCCACGTGCTTAGTTTGATAGATTTACTAAAACTCTGATTAAAAGCGGCTATTATCAATGCCAAGCTGATCATACCTTGTTTGTGAAATCCTGAAATAACAAAACTGCAATTTTGATTGTATATGTGGATGACATCATCATTACAGGGAATGATATAGAAGAGATTCTCAACCTCAAAAGGATGCTTGCAATTGAGTTTGAAATCAAAGATCTGGAAAGTTTGAGATATTTTCTAGGCATGGAAGTGACACGATCCAATAATGGTATTATAATTTCTCAGAGAAAGTATATCCTAGATCTATTAAAGGAGACAGGAAATCTTGGGTGTAGACCTGCAGAAACACCCATGGATCCAAATCTAACTTTACACCAACGTGAAGAAGTTATTCCAGTTGATAAAGGCATGTATCAAAGACTTGTGGGAAAGTTAATTTATTTGTCGCATACCAG
Source organism: Luffa aegyptiaca (assembly GCA_017139565.1). Lineage (NCBI taxonomy): Eukaryota > Viridiplantae > Streptophyta > Magnoliopsida > Cucurbitales > Cucurbitaceae > Luffa > Luffa aegyptiaca. Next base: position 390,373 of record CM029399.1, on the reverse strand, counting down.
ACCAGACATTGCATACTCTGTTAGCATTGTTAGCCAATATATGAACAATCCAAATGAACGTCATCTAGGAGCTGTGAACAGAATTTTGAAATACTTGAAAGGCACCCCAGGTCATGGTTTATTATTCAGAAAATCTTCAAACAGAATGGTAGAACAAAACATATTGAGGTTGACAAACACTTTATTAAAGAAAAGATTGATACTGATGCAATATGTATCCCTTATCTCCCGACGACAGAGCAAATTGCTGATGTTCTAACTAAGGGACTTCCAAAAAAGCAATTCAATAAACTAATTGACAAGCTAGCTATGGAAGACATCTTTAAACCAGCTTGAGGGGAAGTGTTGGAATTTCTAGTTTCTATAATTGTGTAAATATTATTTGTTAATATTTAGTCATTATGGCCTTTATTCTTTCCTTTTATTGTAATGGGTCTTTATCCTATATAAGAAGACCTAGGTTGTTCATATTTGAATAAGAGACTATTATTCTCCTAAAATTAAGAGGAGCGTTCAAAGGAAATCTCAGGTAGTTCCCTATTTACTTCTCAATCTTCAAAGTTCCATGAAGGTGATAAATAAGACGAAAAGATTAGAAAGGAACATTATCTAGAATGGTGGTGCTTATCTACAAGGTAGTCAATCGGTTAAATGGGGTTGGACAACTCTGCTTTTGCAACATGGAGGCATTGGGCTAGTCTCTTTTAGACAAAGAAATAATGCACCCTATCTGCAATGGTTGTGGAGATTTATGTAATAAGAAATGGTTGTCAGCTCTCTCTGGATGCCTCTTCCCAACAGGCGATGCTGCAAAAGGGAGACATTGGCTGGACATAGCCAACATAGGATGCTTCTCTATACACATATCAACTCAAACTCACAATCTTAAAACTCATTAACTAGAGGTCCCAATTTTGGAACTCACAAACTCACAATCCTTTAAATAATTTCATAATGCAACTAGTATAACAAATGTATATAACTTGCAAAAAGAAACTAACATCAGATACGATATCTCAAATTAAGAAAAAAAAAATCCTAACATCATATACAAAATATATTGCATACCTTGAAATCTAGATTGCAAAAAAATATTTGTTCATCAATGTGAAGTCTCCTTTGTTGAAGCAGAAAAATATCATCAAATCTACATCATAAGAAATGAAACTTTTAATTGAATTAATGAAAAGAGACTAATGCTCAAGAATACAAACTCCACTAGGGAACGAATAAGAACCAAATGTAGCAATAGGGGCCAGAAAGGAATAAAAAACCGAAGATCTAAGAAGATAAAAAAAAAAACCAACGAACATCAAAACAAACATATACAAAGCCACATACAAAGTCAAAGAATGTCCATTAAAGACCAAACCAAAGACCAACAAGAACTTGAAGAAAACCGCCAAAGATCCATGGAAAAAAAGGAGGTCAAAGGCAAAGAATGAGAAAATCGATGAAAAGCAAAACACCAATCGAAAAACTTACAAAGACCCCAAACATGAATTCCATCTTAATTCAAGGGAAGATTTCACGTAACTCAAGACCACAAACTTCAGAAAACGAGGCAAATTTGCTAGGCACTAATGGTGAAAGATGAGAGATCTCTTTGTCCCACCCCTAAAATAAAGAAGCCAGATATTCACGGAAGGAATCTTCAATGTTATTTTTCATAGGTTGTAAGGAGTTCACACTACTCACACTACTAATGGAGGGAAAACTTGGGAAATATGAAAACTGGAGAAAGGAGGTCGAGAATGAACATTTGATGAAATTTTTTGATTTGTTGCTTGCTTGGCAGAGGAGACCAAAAGACGCGAAGCATTTCATTCCACTAAGTCTAGATTCAAGGTATCAAGCTTAAGTGGTGGAAGAAATGAGGAATCCCACGCTTTTCTTCGAGACTAGAACAAATGGTAGGTTGCAATAAAACAATTCTTAACGTCTTTAAAACTAAGGGGCTGAGTAGACTCGAGAATCTTAATGGAGTCTCCAAAAGGTGTCTCAATTCTCTTGGAAAGAGCCTACAAAGCATCACTAAATGACGTAATAAAGGATGTTGGTGGTTCATGAGGAGAATTTAAAAGACACCCATTCAAAAAATATTTATTTTACAACTCGGAGGGAAAGCAACGTGCTAATAAATTTTTCCTTGAAACCACCCTCTAGCCAAGAGATATTTATGCCCATAATCCCACCTTCCTTAGAAGAATTGACATTAATTGAAGGAGAGATAAATTCTTTTCGAAAACTGATGGTTCAAGACGTCTTTCATTAAATTCCTTAACCATTTAATTGAAAGTGAGAGAAATTCCTTTTGAAAATTGTTGGCTGCATGACTCACTTAGTTAAATTCCTTAACAAACTCACATTAATTGAAGGAGAGATAAAAACCTATGGAGAACTATTGGCTGCATGACTCCCTTAAAAAAAAAATTCTAAAAATTCCTCAACAAATTCCTCAATAGGCTGAATTGAAGAAAAATCTTGCACAAAGAACTTACAAGAAACTCCATGAAGAAAGGTTCTTCATGCAGAAAATCCATCTCATTAAAATCAATTTTGAGATCTTCACGGGTATTTTTGAAACTTTTTAAAGTTCGAGGGTATTTATTGAAAAACTCTATTTTTTGTTTAAATTGTTGTCCATCCAAGTTAGCATCTTGGGCCGCATTGGTGGGTTGTGAGGTAGTCAGTTCCCTCCCACTTATTTAAGACTCCCCTTGGATGGAAACCTTAAGGTGTTTTGGAATCCTATGGTGGAAAAGTTTAAAAAATGATTGTCCAATTGGAAAAATGTCTTTTCTTTCAAAAGAGGGAGACTTACTCTCATTCAGATAGTCTTGAGTAGGGATCCCTAGCCTTTTCTTGTCCATGTTTAGGGTCCCTACCTCCGAGAGTAAGAGCATGATGAGAAAATTTTCATGAGGGGTGAGGATCCCATTTGGTTAAGTGGGAGATAGTGGTGAATCTTGTTAAGCTCAAAGGTATGGGTATTGGGAGTTAGCACTTACACAATGAGGCTTTCTTGACTAAGAGGCTACAGCGATTCTTTATAGAAACTGACAACCTTTGGTATAGAGTGATTGGGAGTTGGTATGACTCTCACCCCTTTGAGTGGTTATCGCCCTGAGCAAAAACCTTTGGGAAGTTGTTTCTTCTTCTTTTCCTTCCTTTCCTCACTTTGTTAGATGTTATGTTAGGGAAGGTTTAGAAGTAAACTTCTGGGAGGACCATTGGGTGGTTGATAAACCTTTGTGCATCTTATTCTCTCGTTTCTACTTCTTTTCGGAGAACAAGTTGCATTCGGTGGCCTCAGTTTTGCCTCCCTCTGGTCTCTCTTCATTTATTTTGTTAGGCTTTCACGGCCCTTTATATGATAGTGAGGCGATGATGTGCTAAGTTTTCTTTTTATCCTTCGAGATCAGTCTATCATCCTTCGAGGAGAGAAGTTAGGGTTTTGACTCTTGACTCCTCTATGGGTTTCTCTTGCCATTCCTACTGGCATTCTTGTCTCTTTCCTCTGTCTCATTAGCTGCACCTAAGGCTTTTGTTTTTGTCTCTCTCTGGAAGGTTAAAACTCCTAAAAAGGTGAAAGTTTTTTGCGTGACAAGTTTTACTAGGAAATGTCAACACTTTAGATCACGTCCGAAGACACTCCATAGTTTTGTTCCCGCAATAGTGCATTATTTGCAGGAGTCATGGGGAGCATCTGAATCATTTGTTGTGGGATTACCAGTTTGCTTTTTACCTTTGGGATTGCTAGATGGGTGTGTTCGGTGTTAGTAGGACGCGAAACAGAGATGGGATGTGATAGACCTCCAATTAAGTATGTATATAAACATAAGCTTGTAAGAAAGGGGAGTGGAGACCAATAGTGTAGTTGTCGAGGTTAGTCTGGTATCTGGAGGCTTAACTTAATGTAATTAGTAGAGTAGTATATAACTAGGGAGGGCTGGGAAGGATATCTTTTTGATTGATCTTGTGACTAGGCGAATTGAGTAGGAGAGGTGGGGAAAACTCGAAACTTTCCTTGACTTCTATCCTTTTACATAAATAATATCTCGTTCCTATCAAGACGTCTTTGATGAAGTAGATGCTCTTGCATCCTCCTTTTAAGGAGAGAAGCATGTTGTTATGGTATGTGTCAAATTATATTCTACAGCTATTTGTTATTTATTTCCATTTTTTGTAATTAGCTCCTAATTGGTAAATGATTGATAGAGCTAGGTATTTTATTCCTTGTAGATATTTTTTCTTTCCTTTATTGTTCTAGGGTAATTTGCTATTTAGACTAGCTCTGTATTCATCTTTTCCATTCAAGGAAGAATATTTTCTCTCTTTTGCATTGATATGGTATCAGAGCCTTGAAGCTCTCGATTGGCCTTCATTGCCGATCATCTTCTTCGACCGGCCTTCATTGCCGATCATCTTTTTCGATCGGCCTTCATTGCCGATCAGTCTCCATCTGGGCGTTTTTGGCGTGCGTGGGTCACTCTCCGTTTGCGAGCATATCGGGTTCGTGGGTATTTCTGCTCGTACTCGTGCCGGAGTATTGAGTGTGTTTTTCCCAGCCGTTTTTGTTCGTGAGTGGGTATTTTTGCACAGTTGCTTGGCCTTTTTTTGCTCTCAGCGTGGGTAACTTTGCTCTGTTACGTGGCTGCTTTTTGCTCCCAGCGTGGGTATTTTTTGCTCAGTTACGTGGCTGTTTTTTAACTCTCAGCCTCCCTTCGTGGAATTTTTTTTAATTGGCACTATGTCAGATCTCACCAAAGTCACCAAAGAAGGTCTTATGGAGGAGTCTAATAAGACAACAACTACAGGAGACCTTCAAAACATTCATCTTAGTTATAGGTTGGATGGAAAAAATTATCTCAAATGGTCTCAACTTGTCCGTACCTTTCTAAAGGGAAAAGGAAAGTTGAACCATATAATTGGGACATGACCAACATCGGGAGATCCAAAATTTGTTGTGTGGGATGAGGAAGACTCAATGATCATGTCTTGGTTATGGAATTCAATGACTCCTGCGGTTAGTGATACATGTATGTTTCTCAATACTGCCAAGGAGATATGGGAAACAATGAAGCAAACTTATTCTAAAGTGAAAGATGCCGCACAGATATATGACATCAAGACTCGTATCTTGGGAACAAAACAAGGAAGTTGAACAGTGACAGAGTATTCTACCATTCTTCAAAGCCTGTGGCAAGAATTGGATCATTATCAATGTGTTGAAATGAAATGTAGCGAGGATGTTGCTACTCTTAAAAAATTGGTTGAAAAGGATCGATATTGATCACCATATTGTGACAAGGCAGGTTAGACTTTTGGGGTACAAAACCGATAATCTTCCCTTCACATACCTTGGTTTTCCCTTAGGAGGTAATCATCAATCCTTAGCTTTCTAGAAACCAATAGTTGACAAGTTTAGAAAGAAAATATCAAAGTGGAAGCCCTCCTTGCTCTCCAAGGGAGGTAGGTTGTCTCTCATTTCTTCCGTGCTTAACGGTATCCCTTTCTATTTCTTTTCCCTGCTTAGAGCTCCAAAAGGGATCTAAAGGACATGGAGAAGCTAATTAGAGATCTTTTTTGGGTTGGAGGAGATATTAGAGTCGATACTCACCTTGTGAATTGGAAGACCTCTTCCCTCCCCCTTCACCATGCGGTGTCCTTGGGATTGACTCTCTTGAACATAGAAATTCTACCCCGTTCACTAAATGGTGGTGGCCACCATTTCTCTATAGAGAAAGATGCCCTTTGGAGGCAAGTGGTGGCTAGCATCTATGGGGAAGAGACTCTTGGATGGATGACGTTATCCCCCTCGAGGAGTTCGAAGAACCGCCCTTGATTTGATATTGCAAAGTTGAGCTTGGTTTATGAGTGTTATCTCTTTTAAAGTCGGATATGGGAAATGTATCAAATTTTGGAAGGATATTTGCATTGGGAACACACAGGTCCCCACCCTGTGAGGAATTTCACATCCCTCGTTCTCCCCTCGCACTTCAAGAATCCAACCATCATCTTTTTCGTGGGACTTCACTTTTTACAACAACGGGAGGAAAAGCCAAAAAGTCACAAAAATAGTCGTATATAAGAAAATATGCCTTATGTTTCTTGTTGACGAATTCCTTACCTATATTTTCTTCCCATGCCAATCATAGAACTAACTGAAATGGGATTCCTACATCTTGGGGTAAGTATTCTTATTTTTTATTTTTGTTTCGTTGGTGAAACTATAGCCAAAGGGAATGGATGCAGTTGAGTTGGAGTTGAAAGAGCCTTGTCTACGAACTTTACATATAGGGGCAACCTCATCTTGCTTGGTTCTAGCGAAACTTAACGCACTAGATCATCAACATTATTTTTGGTAAGACATCCGATTTAGTGATGTCTACAACAACCTTTCTGGGATCCCAAATCGAATAATTGGTTTACAAGAAGCTCTTATGGGGGTTGAAGAAGGTCCCAAGAGTTCAATTGCCTATGATGTACTGGTCGTTATGCCAATAATAGCGTCGGACAGCTAAGTTGGTATGGAAGAACCACGCAAGACATGGCTGACGGGTGTTGAACCTCCCTTTCCTTTCATGGTCTAGGTTTGCCCTTTTTTCATAAGGTTGGGCTAATGACCTTTCCGATGTTGCGATGATATGGGTGGTTGCCGTTATTCGGGAGTGGGTCCATATGTGGGTTCAGGAGAAGGAGGCCTTCAACTCTCAACTCTTTCTTGATCAAGGAGCCCGCCCATTTCTTCTTCAATTTCACACAACAGATTTGAGGGGGTGTTTGGCCCAAGGAGTTAGGTGGAGTATAACTCCTTTTTTGGCCCAAGGGCATACACACCCGATTATGGGACCCACAAACTTATTAACCAATTACAACACTCTATTATGGACCCCACACACTTATTAACTCCTATTCCAACACTTTATTGTGGGTCCCAAAAAGTTATAACTCCTACTCCAATTTTCATAACTCTAACTCCTTGGACCAAACACCCCGTTGTTAGGCAAGGTGCCTCCTGCTCTCTTCGATTTGGCAAGTAACTAAGTGGTTTTCGCTCCCTGGCCTATTGATGTCCTATCCCACCTCTCTCTAGTGCTTGAGTTAGTTGATAAATACATGTACCGTAGGTAAGGCGAGCATTAAAGATCGAAAAACTGAGCCAACCGATCGAAACCGACCCAACTGACGTCGCTCAATCAATTTTTTAGATGTGTCGGTCGGGGTTCGACTAGTCCATCAGTCGATGAGCCCAAAAAGGCTCAAACCGACCTAACTGGCCAACTTCATGTTATCATTACTTATTTTTAAAACATGTTTTTTAATTTTTTTTTATTTCCTCTCACCATCACGTTTCCTCCTCCCTCCCTCCTTTAGACTACCCTCTCTCTTTCTCTTCTTCCCACTCTCATTTCATTTCCTCTCTTTTTCTTTTTACGTTGACGCTCTTCGCCCACGTTCTTTCTCTTTTTCCCACTCTTGCTCTCCATTTGCTTGCAACGCTAACTGTTCACCTTTAGATAGAAGTAGAAGTAGAAGGCACCCTTTACCCCACACTGAAGTAAAAGCAAACTAAACACACTGATATCAATTGATTTTGCAATCACATACAATGTCTATCGCTTCATTTACGTACTTTGTAAGTTCCAATTTATTCACTTAGATTTCCTTTCAATCAAATAATCAGAGATATATTCCAACAAGCTTATAGAACATTAAACAATTTTGTGTTCTTGCGAGAGTTCTCCAACCTCTCGGATAGCTGGACTGTTATTTGTGTTCTTGAACTATTTTCAATACAATCAAAAATAAAATCCCACTATCTATTGCCATTCATGCAATAGAACAAGGTTGGACTTTCTTACTTTGGCTTGTATATTGTTCTTAGTGTTTGTTACCGGAGATATATTGCAGGATGTCTAAAAAAGTGGTATCAGAGCACGTCAGTCTGGGGAGGACACGAAGAATGGCCCAGAAATAAATAGAGGAAAGAGTCAATGCAACGGAGAAAGACATTGATGCAACGGGTAGAAAAGAGCATAGAGCGAATGACTATGATGATGGTTAACCTATTAGCTTCAAAGGGGAAATCTTCTTCGTCAATTATTGAAGGATCCTCCCAAAAACGGAAGTTGGGGGAGGAAACAAAGGAACCGACGAGAAAATCATAGATGGAAAAGAGGGATTCATCACCACCCAAATCCAGCGGAGATCGTAGCAAGTTAAAACGACTAGAAATGCCAATCTTCACTAGGATCAACCTCGATTCGTGGTTGTTTCATGTCGAAAGCTTTCGAGATACACAAGGTGACTGAACGGGAAAAGATTACAACTTGACTGCAATCATCAGCTTTGAAAAATACGTTGTTGACTGGTACAAATGGTCTCACAATCGCAAGAAAATCAAATCGTGGGAAGACTTCAAGGATCGAATGTTTAAACGTTTTATACCTACTCAAGAAGGTAGTTTGTATGCGAGATTTTTGGCTATCAAACTGGAAGAGAGCGTGACAGAATATACCAAGAAGTTTGAGGGCTACTCGACGCTGCTACCGAATATGCAAGAGGACGTCCTAGAAAATACCTTCTTGAACGGACTCAAACCAAAAGTTAAGGCGACGGTGGTGAACAGACAACTTGTTGGGCTCGAAGACTACCCAGGCCCAACAGATTGAAGACAAAGATGAAGCCACCAAACTCGCGAGAGTGATGTTGAGCTTAGGATCAGTGGCAGAGTCTAACAAAGTCGACTCCCAAGGTACGGGAAAGACCAGCCCAAACACTCGGGCTAAATCGAATCAGAAGTCTGGTAACCCGATGCAAACGTGTGCGATTATGTTTACAGGAAAAAGGGGATATAGGATGCAAGGAATCTTTACCCAAAACTCTCAGAGGTCAAATTTCAAGCTAAGAAAGACAAAGGGCTACACTTCAGATGCGACAAGAAATATAGTGTGAATCATTAATGCAAGAATCGTGAGACAATGGAACTTAGGGTTCTTCTGTTAAAAGGGTTGGAAGAAATCAAGTTGATCCAAGGGGCCATTTCAGAAGAAGAAGAAGATGACTCTACCCTAGAAATAGGGGATTTAATGGAACTCGATTTGAAATCAGTGATAGGTTTCTCGACTCCAGGAACAATGAAAGTCAAAGGAGAGTTGGGAGAAAGGGAGGTCGTGATATTGATCCATTGCGGAGCCACCCACACTTTCATATCCCAGAAACTAGTAGATGAACTCAAGATAAACGTGTCCAGAAAGTCTCATTATGGAATCGTAATGGGTAATGGGGTGGCGAACTATGGAGGTGATGGGAGTCGATTGGGCCGCATTGACCATGCCTTTTGTTTCAGGCTACCAGAAAATAACCATCAAAGGGACCCATCCCTTAATAAAGCCAAGGTGTCCTTAAAAATGTTAGCTAAAGACTTGGAATGAAGCGGATCATGGGTTCCTCGTCGAGTGAGGATGAGAACGAAGCTCAACTACCACCTGAGGTGGGAAAGTTATTGTTCGAGTACAAAGATATATTCCACCTAAGAAGCACGGACACGGACACGCGACACGCTACCGACACGACACGGACACGGGGACACGCCAATTTCTAAAAATATAGGACACGACACGTTGGGACACGTTATTAATTTTTTTTTTATATATATTATATGTATATATATTGTCATAGAAATGTTAAGGAGCAAGACCACATCCAGAAAACTCCTTTTTTCTTTAATAGGAAACAAAAACTTTCATTATTAAAAAAATGAAAAATTACATCTTACACATAAAAAGCCAGCCCAGCCCCTGAAATTTTAAAACATAAAATACCCAAGCCCAGCCCAGTTAAAACATAAAAGATAAAACTTAAAAAGTCTAAGTCCAGCCCAGTTAAAACATAAAAGATAAAATTTAAACAAAACCCTAATAAGCTGCCGGCAAAAGATAAAACTTTGAAACCCTAATAAGCTGCCGCAAAAGATAAAACTTAGAAACCCTAATAAGCTGCCGACAGTTCAGGGTTGTTTTGTTTTTTCATTTCAGTTTTCTCCCTCCAACATTTTCGGCACTTTCAAATTTCAACCGATTGAATCTCTCCCTCCTTCGATCTCTCATCTCTCCCATGTACGAGGTAACTTAACACGGCTTTTTATCATTTTAAATCTAGGAGCTGGGTTATTTAAAACGGACTGAACGTGTCCGGACCGTGTCTCTCGCGTGTCCGGACGTGTCCGATAATTTGAAAAAAAAAAATATGGACACGTAATTTTGCGTGTCCGACACGTGTCAGCCACGTGTCGGAGCGTATCTGTGTCGGATACCTGTCTGACACGGACACTTCATCTTGGATGAAGTGTCCGTGCTTCTTAATATTCCACATACCAGAAGGACTTCCCCCCAAGAGGAAGGGTTGAAGGAGGGCCAAGGTTCAGTCAACGTTAGGCCATATAAATATGCCCATTCGCAGAAGTTGAAAATTGAGAAACTGATCAAGGAAATGCTAGCATCTGGAATTGTCTGATCGAGCAACAGCACGTTTTCCAGTCCAATGTTGTTAGTCAAGAAGAAGGATGGTGGAAGGAGCTTGTGCGTCGACTATAGGGCTCGAACCAACGGAAGGAGTTAATAGGAATGTGGAGAACTACTTGTGATTATGTTTCGGAGGGGAGCAACCAAAGAAGTTGGAACAATGGATCTCGTGGACGAAATACTGGTACAATATGACATTCAATGTTTCCATCAACACAACACCCTTTAATGTTGTATATAGAAGACATCCTCCACCCCTAATTTCTTATGGGGATCGAAAGACCACCAACAATGCCCTGGATCAGCAGTTGGTTGACCAAGACGTTGCCTTAGCAGCATTAAAGGAGCAACTTCAGATTGCCCAAGATCGAATGAAGAAAATTGTGGACAGAAAACATCGTGAATTGGAGTTTAAGGTTGGGGACATGGTATGCATAAAGGTGAGACCCTATCGACGGAAGTCTTTGGCCAAGAAAAGATGTGAGAAGCTATCTCTAGAATACTTTGGGTCATATTGCGTGTTGGAACGAATAGGGCAGGTTGCTTAGAAAATTGAGTTACCATTAGAGGCCACCATTCATGACATCTTCCATGTGCCTCAACTCAAAAGAATGTTGGGAGAATGGGACACAACCCATTCACATGGGCCTATCTTAACCGAGGATTTGAGTAGCGAGCAGAACCAAAGGAAGTATTGGGGTTGTCTTGGAATAAGTGTTGTTGAGGCGAGTGCAAGAGGTGAGGCTTCAGCACCTTGAAAGTATCCAAAAGGCACTCGCCTTGATGCGCAATTTTTCACCTTTTTGCACCATCACCACAAAGTCAAGCGAGTGCCAGGGGTGATCATCAGTCAATCAGCATCGGTTTTGGGCTCAAACTGACGCCGACCACCGATTTATCGATTTTGGTCGTTCGACTTAAATTGATTTTGAAGATATTTGGTGCACCGACCGACCGACATACTGGCGGTCGATAAATTTTGGTAAGTTTTCTAGCATTGATGAACGGAAAAAAAGAATATTGAAACAACCACAAAAAAAAAAGAGAGAGAGAGAAAGGAGAAAAGAAAGAAGAAAAATGGAATGAAAAAAAATAGAGAAGAAGAACGAGGAAGAAAGAAGAAAAGAATGGAAAAGAGATAAAAAAAGGTGAGAAAAAAAGAAGAAAAAAAGAAAGAAAGAGAAGAGAGAGGAAGATGTGAATTTTAGTGATGGAGAAAATGAGGGAGAAGAAAAAATAATGAAGGAAAGGTGGGAGAAAGATTAAAGAAGGAAAAAAAATGAAATAAAACAAAAATTGTAATTAATTTGAATGTTACAGTAGCTCTACCATTTAAAGGGTCATTTCATTTTTTTTTTCGGTCGACTCTAGCTGGTTTGAGCCTTTTTGGGCTCACCAACCGACCGACCAGTCAGTTTTTCTATAGGAAATACCGACTCCGACAGTTTTAATTCAAAACCCAACCAACCGATGTCGATTCGAGCGGATCGATTTTTCGGTCTATGATGCTCACCCCTATTAACCCATGACAACAACTTTATTAAGATGATGCTCATCTCATAAATAATTGAGAACAAAAAGACATCGTAGCTGGTGATCACACCCCTCCCAGTTATTAAGGATAATGAACCATAATAAAATATAGGGAAAATTACACTTTTGATCCATGAGGTTTGGGTTAAGTTTCATTTTGATCCCTAAGTTTTAAAACTCAGCATTTTAGTCCCTGAGGTTTGGATTTCGTTTCATTTTAGTCCCTCCATCCAAATTTCCGTTAATTACTAACGGTTTGTTGACGTGGCTTTGGTCGATCAGTGGATGTCGGTTTTGGAAGTTTTGTGGAACCGATCAACCAAATCGGTCGGTTTTGGAAGTTCCGATGAAGAGATGGTGTCATTGTTTCGGTGAGGTGGAGAAAGAAAAATGGAGAAGTGAGGGCAATACTTTACCAGAAGAAAGAACGGAGAATGAGATGAACGAGAAAGAAAGAACTGAGAAGAAAAAAACACCATGATGGTCCATGTGGCGCTAAGCTTCGTCGAAGAAAGGACGACATTCCGACGAGGTGAAGATGCTTGTTGATGGCCGAAAGATAAAAGAGATATTGAGAAAGTGAAAAGAGAGCTGAAAAAGAAAGAAGAGGGAGATGACAAAAAAAATGAGAGAAATCTGAGAGGGTTTGAAGAAAAAAAAATAGAAAAACGAGTGTGAAAGAGAGATACGAAATAAATTGAAAAAAAAAATAAAAATATGTTTTAATTATTCCTTGGGAAGACAAGGGGTTGCTGCAGGCAGCGCATTAATGTTGCCTGCAACAGCGTCAACTCAGACGCTTTATCAGTTTTTTTTTTTTCGGTCGGTTCTGTCGATTCTCGTCCCTTTTGGGCAAGCTAACCGACCGTAAAGTCGGTTTTCAAAATGTAAAACCAACCCCGACCAAGTTTATAAGAAAACCGACTGACTGACGTCGGTTTAGGTCGATCGGCTCGATTTTTCGGCTTTTCTTGCTCACCCGTATTTTAAATAACTGTATAAGGTAAACTCAAACGTTTCATTGAGAACTTAAACTGATAAATAAATACATCATAGATATTTTAAACAACTTGAAGTATTGGACAGAGAAAAAAAATTCATTAAATGCCACCAACCTTAAAAGAAGCCACAACATCATCAGTGTATATCCTTGACTAGTAGCTACGTAAAATCCTGCCCAGCCTGTAATTTCCTCTCGTCTAACCATACTGCTCAGATATAAACTAGGAATAAATGAAAACCAAAACCTTTTCTTTCTAGAAGTTGACAACATAATGGATCATAAACCTTCTAACTACAGTCATGTTAAGTAAGGCAAAACATAGACAACACCTTGACGCATTTGGAAGTAGGTCTCTTTTTTCATTTGAAGACGAAATTCTCTTTCAATCTGAGTATTTATTTTCCCTTACCAGTTCAACACTATACTTCGATTCTGCTCTTCGAAATGGAAAATCACCTCTAAGAATTCTGTCTCCGTCTACTAAAACAACCGTAAATGTTTCAAAAATGGTCGGCATACGACATACAAAAAGTCTGCGCCTTACTTTATCTATAAAAATAGGGTGTCCCAACCACCCAATAACTATTCCATCCCCGTTGTTCATGGAACCTGCTCTGAATAATCCACCTTTTGCGGGATTATTCCCGATGTAATCATAAAAAGCAAGAGGGAGTGATTCAGAGATTGCAATTCATTGGACAAATAGATGGAGACCAGTAATTATTCTGTTATAAGATGGACTCTGTTAAGTAGAGTTGGTTAAGGGATAATATATAGTTGATGATTGTAAGAGTCTAGGTACCTTTTGACTTGACTTGAGTAAGGTGTAAAGGTGGAGGGACGGAAAGCTCTTGAATACTTCCCTTGGTTGTAAATGTACTTTTGTTCATAAATAATATCAAGAACCTATCAATTTAGTTCAACCAAAAAAAAAAGAACCTATCAATTTAGTATCAGAGCAATGTTCTTTTTTTTCCCTGGTTATCGATGACTACTCGAATGGAAGCGTTGGAAGCAAACATGACTGATTGGTGGAATTTTGTTGGAAATGTCTCTGAGTTGGTTGCACGGATGAAAGAGGGTTTGTTGGTCATCATATCCCAGATTAAAAGTCTGAAATTGGAACGGGTTGTTGATAAGGATCAAGGAAAGAAGAACGATGAAGCGCTTAATGCGGCGGCGAATGCTTGTGTGGGAGAATCGTAGGCGTAGTTGAACAAACGGTTTTCGATCTTCGACTTAGAAAGCTTGAGATTCCGGTTTTCTCCCGATTGAATCCCCATGAGTGGTTGCATCAGGTAGAACAGTACTTTGTCGTAAATCAATTGATTGATTCAGAGAAAGTAGAAGCTATTATTTTCTATTTAGATGGAGTTGCCTGAAAATGGCATCATTGGGAGAAGCGTCAACGGCCGATCGGAAGTTGGGAGGAGTTTTGTCGCCTTCTTCTTCAACGTTTTCTTCCGACTAAAGAAGATAACCTTCATGAATGATTTTTTGCGCTTAAAAAAGAATCGACAATGGCGGACTATCGAGACAAGTTCGATGAGTTTTCATCACCGTTGGAAAACTTAGATAATGCAACTTTGGAAGGAAAATTTGTTGATGGGCTGGAGAGGATATAAAGATAAAACTACGAGTGAACCGTTCTTTTGGGCTTAACTTGATAATGGAAATGGCCCCAAAATTAGAAGATGAACTGTTGCATTTTGAAGAAAAATATATTGGAGCTACCTTTAATCCAAAAACACCAGCCCAAAGCCCAAGTTTGTAATCTGTTACGCCCAAATCTGCTTTGTATGGTGCTAGATCCAACGCACGTACTATTTTTGTCAATCCTAGTAAATTAGGCACGATTTTTTGGAACAACGATGTTGGGAAGCGAGCGGAAGTTCCATTTAAGAAACTGACTAATTTAGAGTTTCAAATTAGATGTGAAAAAAGCCTATGCTATCAATGTGAAGAGAAGTTTTTCCGTGGGCACCAATGTAAGGAGTTGCAGGTCATGGTAGTTTTTTTTTTTTTTTTGTAAATAAGATTATGGTAGTTCAAGATGAAGAAGTTGGAGTAGAAGAGCAAGTAGGGGAAGTGATCGTGCAGACTACAGAGATGGCCAGCGAATGTCCATTGGGAGAAAGACCGCCGGAAGAAGTAGTGGAGGTTGGACTGCATTCTATGGTCCATATCGAATCTCTGAAAACCATCAAGTTGACGGGTTTAATTAGAGCCACAGAGGTTATTGTCTTGGTTGACAGTGGTGCTACACATAATTTCATTGCTTTGAAGTTGGTTCAAGAGCTTGAATTGTCGTTAAGTGAGATTTGTAAGGATATTGTGCTTTCTCTGAAGACCATAATGATTGTTCAAGATTTTTTTCCTATCAATACGGGTACAACTAATGTTATTTTGGGAGTTCAATGGCTTGAAACTCTGGGAGACGTGACTACTAATCATCAATCACTACAACTTAGTATCACATTGAATGGTTCTAAAGTCGTTCTTCATGGTGATCCTTCGTTAGTTCGTTCCCCAGTAACTTTGAAGTCATTGATTAAAGCTTTGAAGCTTGAAAAGTAGGGGTTTTTAGTTAAATTGAATGTGATGCAACAACATTCAGTTAAGAATGAAGGGTTGTGGGATGATGTACCTTCTGAGATCAGATCTGTTTTGGAGGCTCACTCCTCTATTTTTCAGTCGTTACCTATTCTTCTGCCAAACCGAGAGTTAGATCATGCAATAGAGTTGCTTCTTGGAACAACTCCAATAAATGTCAGACCATACAGGCGTCCCCAGTTTCAAAAAGATGAAATTGAAAAGCTAGTTGAAGAGATGTTAGCTGTTGGCATCATTCAGCCTAGCTCGAGCGCATTTTCCAGCCTTATTCTATTGGTTAAGAAGAAAGATGGGAGCTGACGTTTCTGTATTGAATATTGAGCATTCAATAAGGTCACAGTACCAAACTATTCCTATGGTTGATGAATTGTATGGTGCTGTTATTTTATCTAAAATTGATCTTAAATTTGGGTACCATCAAATTTGGTTAAAAGCCAAGTCTGTTCATAAATCAGCATTTCGTACCCATGAAGGCCATTATGAGTTTTTAGTAATGTCTTTTAGTCTTAGGAATGCCCCTTCTACGTTTCAAGCTATTATGAATAGAGTTCTTTGTCCTTTCCTTCATAAATTTGT
This sequence comes from Luffa aegyptiaca, assembly GCA_017139565.1. Classification (NCBI taxonomy): domain Eukaryota; kingdom Viridiplantae; phylum Streptophyta; class Magnoliopsida; order Cucurbitales; family Cucurbitaceae; genus Luffa; species Luffa aegyptiaca. Next base: position 374,119 of record CM029399.1, on the reverse strand, counting down.
GTTGGTCTTTATGGATGATATATAGATTTATAGTCGAACTCTTAGGGATCATGTGGGTCATCTACATACAATTTTAAATGTGTTAAATTAACATCAGCCGGTTGTGAATAAGAAGTGTAGTTTTGCCATGAAACAAATTGAATATTTAGGCCATGTTGTCTCGGGTGAGGGCGTTTCTGCAGATCCTTCAAAGCTAGCTGGCATGGAGCAGTGGCTTATTCCCAAAAATCTAAAGGAATTAAGGGAATTTTTGGGGTCGACTGGTTATTATCAAAAAAAATTGTAGCGAATTATGGTAATATTGCCCATCCTTTGACTCGGCAATTAAAGAAAGATAGTTTTGCTTGGAGCTATGAGGCGACGATGCGTTTCAAAGACTGAAAGTGGCTATGATGATAGTACTTGTGTTGCGACTTTCGAACTTTTCTAAGGAGTTTGTGATTGAAGCGGATGCATCGGGAGTGGGAGTGGGGTTGTCTTAATGCAAGATGGGCATCCTATTGCTTTCTTTAGCCATGTTTTGCCCCCTTTGCATAGGAATAAGGCTGTGTATGAACGTGAACTAATGGTGATTGTAATGGTTGTGCAAAAGTTGAGGCCCTACCTGTTGGGTGGAAAATTTTTTGTTAGAACGGATCAGAGTAGTCTCAAGTTTATTCTTGAGTAGTGGTTGGTTGCTGGTCGTTATTAGAGGCTTTTGACCAAGCTGATGGGGTATGACTTTGACATTGTATATAAGCCTCGTGTGGAGAACAAGGTTGCTGACGCCTTGTCCAGAATTCCTAATGTTGTGGAGTTTGCAACCGTGAGTTTGGTAGGAAGGCTTAATACGGGACTTATCTTTGATCAGCATATGGATGATGTTAAACTACGTTCTATTCGGAACAAGATAATGAATGGTGATAAAGTTCCGGTTGGTTACTCGTTGAAGGGCTCGTCGTTGTATTATCGAGGAAAGATTGTTCTCCCTGAGGACTCTCCAACTATTTCTCTTTTGTTAGAAGCTTTTCACTCTCCTGTTGGGGGCCATGGTGGGGTGCTTTGTACATATTAAAGGTTGGCTCGAGAAGTTTATTAGGTAGGTATGACAACTAGAGTTAAAACTTTTGTTGTTGAATGCTCTGTATGTCAACAAGCTAAGTATTTGGCTTTAGCTCCAGCAAGACTCTTTCAACTGTTACCTATCCCTGATCGTCTTTCTTAGTATGTTCATTTTCTTCCGCTCAAGCACCCATTTCATGCAGTTTCTATTGCTCAAATCTCCATTCAGGAGATTGTTTGATTACATGGTATCCCTTGAAGTATTGTCTCAGACCGAGATCTGGTGTTCACCAGTTTGTTTTGGGAAGAATTATTCAAATGGCAAGGTACCAAGCTAAAAAGGAGTACGACTCTCATCCTCAAACAGATGGACAAACGGAAGTGGTGAATAGAGGAATGGAAACCTATTTGAGATGTTTTGCAATACATTGTCCTAGCGAGTGGGTTCGTTGGCTTCTGTGGGCTAGATTTAGTTATAACACATCATATCATTTTGTTTTGAAGGCTACTCCTTTTGAGGTGGTTTATGGGCGTCCTCCTCAAGATGTTCTTCCTTAGGTTGCGAATGGATCACCTGTTTTTGAAGTGGATAATCAATTAAAGGAAAGGGATGAAATGTTGTTGATAATCAAGGACATTTTGTCTTATGCCCAACAATATATGGTATCTATGGCTAATGAAACTCGTAGTCATGTTGAGTTGGCAGTTGGCGACTCGACATATTTGAAGTTACGTCCTTATAGACAGGGGACTTTGGCTAAACATTCCAATCCTAAGTTGGCCCCACGGTTTGTCGGTCCATTTCATGTGGAAGCTCATGTTGGGGCAGTGACTTATCGGTTGGTTTTGCCAGAGAGTGCTCGCATACACCCATTTTTTCATATTTCTAAGCTTTGTAAAGCAATGGGAAACATGTTTCCTGTTGTTGGATTTTCCTTTAATCTTTTGTAATAATAGTTATGGATTATGTGTATATTTATGTTATTTTTTCCTTATTGGTAGATGGTCTTTCTTCTATATAAGAAGACCTTGTATTTGATTCAAAGTAAGAGAAGAAATACAATCATTTTAATTTCTTCCCGAAATTCTAGTTGGTATCAAAACGGGTAAACCCTAGTCGTCTCTAAAAACCCTAATACTTTAGTCATCGTTATAAAAACCCTAGTCGACGTTGCCGGAACCCTAGCCACCATTCTTGATTGGTGCATCCTACTTCTAGCGTCGTGAGGACAAGATGGTTTTTTGGAGGTGGGTAGTGATAGACCTCCCATTAAACATGTGTATAAGAGAAGGTGTAAGAAAGGAGATGGGGACCAGTAGTTATTTTTTTGTAAGATGGAGTCTGTTAAGTAGAGTTGGGTAGGAGATGGTATATGTTGATGATGGTAAGTGTGTGGGGTACCTTTTGACTAGACTTGAGTAAGGTCTATTGGTGGAGGGACGGGAAGCTCTCTAATACTTACCTTGACTGTAAATGCACTTTTGTTCATAAATAATATCGAGAACCTATCAGCCACACAAGTTTCCTCACCATAAATCAACAACAAAAAAAAAAGGTTTATCAAAGAGTCTAGAACAAATGTGATGTGATGGTGGATGTTTTTTGGAAAACTACGGGTGAAACGTTCTGTTGGGCTTAACTTGATAATGGAAATGTCACCAAAAATAGAAGATGAACTGTTGCATATTGAAGAAAAATATTTTGGAGCTACCTTTAATCCAAAAACACCAGTCCAAAGCCCAAGTTCGTCATTTGTTACGCCCAAATCTGCTTCATATGGTGCTGGGGAGATCCATAAATTTGTATAGAGTCTTGCTCATATATATCAAGGAAGAGTACGTGCACTACGACTTACGTAGTTGATCGGATCAGATAGCCCTTCGGGCTCAAAGTCTGATCAACAAGTTGGAGGTATGGCTGAACAGCTCAAGGCATTGATTTGGTAAATCGACATACAAGAAGATTGTATCATGGGTTCTCATCTCATTTCCTACGGCACCGAAGTAGAACGGGCGAAGTTACGTGAGAGAAAGAACCTCTTGGTGGAGTCTTTCTGAGGATAGAATAGCACAACCTAGTGACTGGGAGCAAAGGAAAAGATCGTTGCGTCTTGTTTTTGTTTGACCAACCTATCCTCTTTCGAGAAGAAAGCTCCCTCCGTTTGTCCAGTCCCTAGTCGACTCTCGATTTTTTAGCATGTTGGGAGATTAGGCGACAGTTGAAAGAGAAACTTGAAAGCTTGACGAACAAGCGAAAAAGAAAGCCCTAACTATTTATTTGAGTAAATGGTTTTTTCCTTACTAGTCAAGCAGTAAGGTAGGGCGTATTCTTCGGAGAAAACAAACTTTAGAAAAGTGGTTCAGGTAGCTCAGTTGGTTAGAGCAAAAGACTGAAAATCCTTGTGTGAGTGGTTCGAATCCACTTCTAAGCAAAGGGTCCAAATCCAAAGGACACGTAGCTAGGAGCGAGCCAAATTTGGAAATGCAAATGAAAGAGGAAGCAAAACAAAATGTGACCGCTCCTTACCTTTGTAAACGCTATAAAGTGGCTTCGCTTCTGCACAAGACGATTTTTTGGCGTCGCCCGAAATTGCAGTAGTTAGATTTTATTATTAAAAAAAAAAAAAAAAAAAAAGAGCTTTTGATCACTCAAATTGGTTCTCACGTCCCTGTGCCCAAAAGGATAGGCGAGTTTGGTTTTAGTGTTCGTCGATTGGGTGGATCTACATGCTCTAGGGAGGTCAGACAAGGTGTAGCAGTCTGGTCAGCACATCTTTTTGGTACAGAGGGCCATAAGTTCGAATCTTTTCACCTTGAGGTGGTATTCTTGGGGGTCGAAGTGCAAAGCCCCATAAGCCTATACATTGCTAAGATATCTTTCCTCTTTCTAGTCAATCTAGTCCATAATTAGTACTAGGTTTTAAGCAAGTCGACTCATGTTGTCCTTTTTCTTTCATTCCCCTTGGGGTTTATTTCTTTTGTTTTTTTTGTATCTTTTCATTATTTCAATGAGAAGCTTGTTTCTTGTTCAAAAAAAAAATTAGTACTATAATTGTGTATTTAATTAGTACCATAATTGTGTATTTATACTAACAGATTGAATGAATAGGAACTAACCCTACGACTAGGGATTATATGACAACTATGAAACAAACTATTAAACAATTAACATTAATTTACGCTCCCCTCAAGTTGGCACATAGATGCCAAACATGCCTAACTTGGTTACAAGACTAGGAAATGCTGGTTTGAATAAACCTTTAGTCAAAATAAAGGACTTAGAGGGCATGGGTTCAATCCATGGTGGCCACCTACCTAGGATTTAATATCCTACGAGTTTCCTTGGCAACCAAATATAGTAGGGTCAGGCGGTTGTCCCGTGAGATTAGTCGAGGTGCGCGGAAGCTGGCCCGGACACTCACGGATATAGAAAAATAATAATAAAAAAATAAAAAAATAATAATAATAAAATAAAAAAATAATAATAAATTAACCTTTAGTCAATATGTCAGCTGTTTGGACTTTTGATTTGATGAAAAGAATGGAAATAATCTTAACTTACAAGTTCTCTTTTATGAAATGCCCGTCAACCTATATGAGTTTGGTCTGATCATGTTAAACAAGGTTTATGCAATACTGATTGTGGCCTAATTGTCATAAAAGAGTTTTATAAGCGAATCAACTTCTAGTTAACTCCGTTAGAACTCATTTATCCACAAAATCTCACATACCTCATTAGGCATTTCTCTATACTCGACTTATGCCATGCTCTAAGCTATAATACCTTGTTTTTTGCTTCTCCAAGTTACTAAGTTTCCCCAAACATAGGTGCAATATCGATTTATGAGTGAGAGGTAAATGAGTCTCCCAACCAACCGTTGATATTGTTGTGTATTCACTAGAGCACCTTCCTTCATGTATCAAAGTTTATTGTTTGGATCAATAAGTAAATTTATCGGACCACGTTCACTCATTCCCGAGTCTTTCAAGAGATTTATGATGTATTTTCACTGAGACATGACAATCCCCTTCTTTTGAAATACATTTTTATTTATAGACATCTAATATCGAATACCCATCCTATGTTTTTTGAAATAAAAGAAAAATACAGCGATCACTACATGATCAATATTTGACACAGGGAACAGGTGATTGTACGAGAATGAACCATCTGAAAGATCAAGTTGTCATATGTCCATTCTAAGAGCTCATAATAGCAAAATTCTTCAAAGCAGGAGAATATAACCAAACTAGTGAACTACAAAGTAGGATTAGAGAAATACCTCATGTTGGGTGAGAGATTGGTGTGGCAGATTCACGTGGCATCCACTAAAATGTGAATCGACAAAGGCAAAGGAAGTAAGACATTGCTTCCAAAACAAAAAACAAATGAACGAACAAAAAAGGGGTAAAAGAAAGACCTGCTTTACACACTAAAGTTTTGTTGTCTCATATGTTGCAACCTGAGTCTGCACAACTAGAAAATGTATCTCGTCCTTATAAAACTGTACACGACTGTTGAACTGTGATGATAATGATGATAGCCTCCCACTTGGAAGTTCCAAGAATCACATCAGAGTTCAACATGCAAAGCTGGATCAGAAGGTAAAGTACTGATTATGTACGTACAATGGAAATTTAGAGTACGATGTCTAAGGAAAGGGCTCCAGATGGCAGACAGAAACTAATAACATAACATTATATGATACCTTGCCGGTTGAATCAGTTCACGTCTATTTCCATAGCATGTGAAATGCATTTGATGCCAATGCCAAGATTGCACTTCCAGAATTTGTGTAGATCAACATAGATATCTAAAAAACATGAACAAGAGCCATACGTCAGAGAAGGAAGTAGCAAGGGATCCAAAATAAACACACAAAACACTCTACTCAAAATATGTGCTTATCTATACAAACAATTCTCAAATTTTCATGAAACCAAAATGTCTCAACGATGACATGTTGGTTATGACAACCCAACTAATTAAACTCTTAATTCCATTTACAACAAATTTTTCAGTAGTCTAATCATATTTATTAAATGAGTTTCTTCGATTCATTCTTATTTTGACAATAAATTGCAACATGATAAAGGGGAGACAATTAGTTTTTGGAGCTCATTCTTTGTTTCGAGATTCGTTCTTGTAATTTTTTTTTTTAACAAATTCTTTCATATAATTAGTTATTGGGGCTTTTGTTAGCAGGCTTGTTTCTAATTTTCGGGACTTGTTTTTAGTATGGCCTTGTTCTCCCTTTCATTTTTCTTAATGAAAATCCTGTTTCTTTATTATATATATATGTGAATTAATTGTTTCATGATTTATTCATACATGCAAGGGGGCATTAAAATAATCAATCTCCTATAAAAATCATCAATTTTCTACATAGCAACACCAACCACACCGGCTATGCTAATGACGGAGGTCGCTCTATGCTCTCTGAGCAATGCCTACACTACCAGTAGCAGTTGAAATTGGATTTACTGTGGGCTGCAAAAATTAAATATAATCAATCAAGAGACATTCGCATGAGACCCAATGAGGAGACAAGTCAAAAGTTTCCAAAGACAATGTTGCAAAAAGAGTTCTATCCCACCTAAAGAAGACTTTACTAACCCGGGATTGGTTTACTAAACTCTCATCCTATCTTCCCCCTACGCTGGCACTAAGGTTTTGCTAAAAAGCCCAAATTGAACAAACTAGGTTGCTTCCTTCTTGCCTAGGTGCCTGAAATATAATAAATTATTCTTATTCTTATAAATATAATAAATAATTTATTAAATAATTTATATTTATAAATTAAATAATAATGGAATTACTCAAATAAAAATTTTCAATTTACTTAATTTTAAGTAATGTATTTGTTAATGTAGTGCATCATTGAATTGAATCCGCAATTTCCGGAATTCTGTTTTTTTCATTTTTTTTTATGGCAGGCGTATTTTTTTCTCTCCTAGGCAAGACTCCACACACTATTTTGTAAAAAAATTAGACTTTCTCGCCAAACCTTACACCTATCGGGGTGACAACAGGAATATGAGCTAAGTAACTCGCTCCTAGGCATTCAAGTCCTACTCTCAAGCAAGAAAGACACAAAACCTGTACAAGACATGTCCAAGAAAAGTTTTAAAAAGACTCCCTTTTGGGGCACTCATGATCACAACTCATCGAAAGCTATAAATTTTCGAAAAATTTGAGCCAATCCTAGAAAATAATTATCACTAGAGCAAATATATACACAACAGGCATGCAAGATATACATCAAACACAAACGTTGGGCCGACGCACAGATGCTCAAGGCTAATCCTAGGAAATCATTATCACTAAAGCAAATATATACACAACAGGCATGCAAGATATACATTAAGCACAAACGCTGGCCCGACGCACAGATGCTCAGGGTCCATCAGAAACTAAAGCAGAATACCCCACCTCCAACCTAAAAGGTTACATTGTCCTCAATGTAATTGATCATGTAAAACAAGACAAATGCATAAGGAAAGAACGGAAACTTCCCTGAAATAAAGCTCGTGGGTGGTGAATCACGTTTACATACAAATAAAAGGGCTCGCTTTGGTACCGCCAATCCTAAAAAGAAACAAAACAATCATCAAACAAGAATCAAAAGCAACTAATCAAAATAACATAAACTAAGAAAAGAAATGACAGAAAGCGGTAACCTTATTCAGTGCAAAAGTTTAAGGTCGTTTGCTCGACCAGATTCTTCTCGCTTTTCATCTGAAATCGATCTCTTTGATTTTCATTGACTAAAGTAAACATACAATCTTACCAGACAATGCACCATCAAGGCTCCAACTTCCAACAATCCTATTTTACCAACATTTGGGCAACCTGAAAATAGAATTTTCTTTCATTATTTGTCAATTTTAATGTGAATATCAAAATAAAGAAACATACCATCTACAACTACATTGTTCTATTGGTAACTTAAAACCAAAAAAATAAAATTATGCAAAATAAATTTAAATATACCAATAGCAGAGTTTGTTGGACCGGATGAAAATCCATGCACATTGGAGATGACCCTTGATTCGGTGTTCGCATAACAGCCTTTGGCAAATCATGACCATGATCAGCAAATGATACGGGCAGAACATTAACCGGTAGATTTACCTTCATTATATGACAAAAGTAAGAGGCAGTAAGAACAAACAAAAATGTAATACACATCACAGCAAATTCAAGGCCCAAATAACAGAAAGCAAGGAAATGCAAATGCCTCAAGTTCCTTAGAGATTCATATTAGTAGCAAATGCCTCAAGTTCCTTTTAATTGCAAGGAAACCTACGCAACACAAATAAAAGAAAGCAAGGAAAAAACATCTAACTAAAGTTACTTAATCACATCGATTAAAAATGAATTTAACTAAAATAGCACGAATCAGGTGGTATCAAAAACCCCAACCTAAACCTTGCTAGTCCTCGAGCAAGACACACACAAACCAAAGAAAAGATGTTGTGCATACAAGTTTAAAGTGATTTAATCCTCAAAGCTCAAACATTCAAAAACCTAAGCAATCAGAAGACAAATCAAAAGTTTCCAAAGACAATCTTGCACAAGAGAGTTTCTATCCCACCTAAAGAAGACTTTACTAGCCCGGGATTGGTTTACTAAACTCTCATCCTATCTTCCCCCTACACTGGCACTAAGGTCTTGCTAAAAAGTCTAAATGAAACAACCTAGGTTGCAAAAAAATTAGACTTTCTCGCCAAACCTTACACCTATCGGGGTGACAACAGGAATATGAGCTAAGTAACTCGCTCCTAGGCATTCAAGTCCTACTCTCAAGCAAGAAAGACACCCAACCTGTGCAAGACATGTCCACGAAAAGTTTTAAAAAGACTCCCTTCTGGGGCACTCATGATCACAACTCATCGAAAGCTATAAATTTTCGAAAAATTTGAGCCAATCCTCGAAAATAATTATCACTAGAGCAAATATATACTCAACAGGCATGCAAGATATACATTAAGCACAAACATTGGGCCGACGCACAGATGCTCAGGGCAAATCCTAGGAAATCATTATCACTAAAGCAAATATATACACAACAGGCATGCAAGATATACATTAAGCACAAACGCTGGCTCGACGCACAGATGCTCAGGGCCCATCAGAAACTAAAGCAAAATACCCCACCCCAACCTAAAAGGTTACATTGTCCTCAATGTAATAGATAATGTAAAACAGGACAAATGCATAAGGAAAGAATGGAAACTTCCCTGAATTAAAGCTCGTGGGTGGTGAATCACATTTACATACAAATAAAAGGGCTCGCTTTGGTACCGCCAATCCTAAAAAGAAACAAAACAATCATCAAACAATAATCAAAAGCAACTAATCAAAATAACATAAACTAAGAAAAGAAATGACAGAAAGCGGTAACCTTATTCAGTGCAAAAGTTTAAGGTCGTTTGCTCGACCAGATTCTTCTCGCTTTTCATCTGAAATCGATCTCTTTGATTTTCTTTGACTAAAGTAAACATACAATCTTACCAGACAATGCACCATCAAGGCTTCAACTTCCCACAATCCTATTTTACCAACATTTGTGCCAACTGAAAACAGAATTTTCTTCATTATTTGTCAATTTTAATGTGAATATCAAAATAAAGAAACATACCATCCACAACTACATTGTTCTATTGGTAGCTTAAAACCAAAAAAATAAGTTTATGCAAAATAAATTTAAATATACCAATAGCAGAGTTTGTTGGACCGGATGAAAATCCATGCACATTGGAGATGACCCTTGATTCGGTGTTCGCATAACAGCCTTTGGCAAATCATGACCATGATCAGCAAATGATACAGGCAGAACATTAACCGGTAGATTTACCTTCATTATATGACAAAAGTAAGAGGCAGTAAGAACAAACAAAAATGTAATACACATCACAGCAAATTCAAGGCCCAAATAAGAGAAAGCAAGGAAATGCAAATGCCTCAAGTTCCTTAGAGATTCATATTAGTAGCAAATGCATCAAGTTCCTTTTAATTGCAAGGAAACCTACGCAACACAAATAAAAGAAAGCAAGGAAAAAACATCTAACTAAAGTTACTTAATCACATCGATTAAAAATGAATTTAACTAAAATAGCACGAATCGGGTGCTATCAAAAACCCCCAACCTAAACCTTGCTAGTCCTCGAGCAAGACACACACAAACCAAAGAAAAGATGTTGTGCATACAAGTGTAAAGTGATTTAATCCTCAAAGCTCAAACATTCAAAAACCTAAGCAATCAGGAGACAAATCAAAAGTTTCCAAAGACAATCTTGCACAAGAGAGTTTCTATCCCACCTAAAGAAGACTTTACTAACCCGGGATTGGTTTACTAAACTCTCATCCTATCTTCCCCCTACACTGGCACTAAGGTCTTGCTAAAAAGTCTAAATGAAACAACGTAGGTTGCAAAAAAATTAGACTTTCTCGCCAAACCTTACACCTATCGGGGTGACAACAGGAATATGAGCTAAGTAACTCGCTCCTAGGCATTCAAGTCCTACTCTCAAGCAAGAAAGACACCCAACCTGTGCAAGACATGTCCACGAAAAGTTTTAAAAAGACTCCCTTTTGGGGCACTTATGATCACAACTCATCGAAAGCTATAAATTTTCGAAAAATTTGAGCCAATCCTAGAAAATAATTATCACTAGAGCAAATATATACACAACAGGCATGCAAGATATACATTAAGCACAAACGTTGGGCCGACGCACAGATGCTCAGGGCTAATCCTAGGAAATCATTATCACTAAGCAAATATATACACAACAGGCATGCACGATATACATTAAGCACAAACGCTGGTTCGACGCACAGATGCTCAGGGCCCATCAGAAACTAAAGCAGAATACCCCACCCCCAACCTAAAAGGTTACATTGTCCTCAATGTAATAGATAATGTAAAACAGGACAAATGCATAAGGAAAGAATCGAAACTTCCCTGAATTAAAGCTCGTGGGTGGTGAATCACATTTACATACAAATAAAAGGGCTCGCTTTGGTACCGCCAATCCTAAAAAGAAACAAAACAATCATCAAACAAGAATCAAAAGCAACTAATCAAAATAACATAAACTAAGAAAAGAAATGACAGAAAGCAGTAACCTTATTCAGTGCAAGTGTTTAAGGTCGTTTCCTCGACCAAGTTCTTCTCGCTTTTCATCTAAAATCGATCTCTTTGATTTTCATTGACTAAAGTAAACATACAATCTTACCAGACAATGCACCATCAAGGCTTCAACTTCCCACAATCCTATTTTACCAACATTTGTGCCAACTGAAAACAGAATTTTCTTCATTATTTGTCAATTTTAATGTGAATATCAAAATAAAGAAACATACCATCTACAACTACATTGTTTTATTGGTAGCTTAAAACCAAAAAAATAAAATTATGCAAAATAAATTTAAATATACCAATAGCAGAGTTTGTTGAACCGGATGAATATCCGTGCACATTGGAGATGACCCTTGATTCGGTGTTCGCATAACAGCCTTTGGCAAATCATGACCATGATCAGCAAATGATACGGGCAGAACATTAACCGGTAGATTTACCTTCATTATATGACAAAAGTAAGAGGCAGTAAGAACAAACAAAAATGTAATACACATCACAGCAAATTCAAGGCCCAAATAAAAGAAAGCAAGGAAATGCAAATGCCTCAAGTTCCTTAGAGATTCATATTAGTAGCAAATGCCTCAAGTTCCTTTTAATTGCAAGGAAACCTATGCAACACAAATAAAAGAAAGCAAGGAAAAAACATCTAACTAAAGTTACTTAATCACATCGATTAAAAATGAATTTAACTAAAATAGCACGAATCCGATGGTATCAAAAACCCCCAACCTAAACCTTGCTAGTCCTCGAGCAAGACACACACAAACCAAAGAAAAGATGTTGTGCATACAAGTGTAAAGTGATTTAATCCTCAAAGCTCAAACATTCAAAAACCTAAGCAATCAAGAGACATTCACATGAGACCCAATGAGGAGACAAATCAAAAGTTTCCAAAGACAATCTTGCACAAGAGAGTTTCTATCCCACCTAAAGAAGACTTTACTAACCCGGGATTGGTTTACTAAACTCTCATCCTATCTTCCCCCTACACTGGCACTAAGGTTTTGCTAAAAAGCCCAAATTGAACAAACTAGGTTGCTTCCTCCTTGCCTAGGTTCCTGAAATATAATAAATTATTCTTATTCTTATAAATATAATAAATAATTTATTAAATAATTTATATTTATAAATTAAATAATAATGGAATTACTCAAATAAAAATTTTCAATTTACTTATTTTAAGTAATGTATTTGTTAATGTAATGCATCATTGAATTGAATACGCAATTTCGGGAATTCTCTTTTTTTTCTTTTTTTTATGGCAGGCGTATTTTTTTTTTCTCTCCTAGGCAAGGCTCCACACACTATTTTGCAAAAAATTTAGACTTTCTCACTAAACCTTACTCCTATCGGGGTGACAACAAGAATATGAGCTAAGTAACTCGCTCCTAGGCATTCAAGTCCTACTCTCAAGCAAGAAAGACACCCAACCTGTGCAAGACATGTCCAAGAAAAGTTTTAAAAAGACTCCTTTTTGGGGCACTCATGATCATAACTCATCGAAAGCTATAAATTTTCGAAAAATTTGAGCCAATCCTAGAAAATCATTATCACTAAAGCAAATATATACACAACAGGCATGCAAGATATACATTAAGCACAAACGTTGGGCCGACGCAGAGATGCTCAGGGCCAATCCTAGGAAATCATTATCACTAAAGCAAATATATACACAACAGGCATGCAAGATATACATTAAGCACAAACGCTGGCTCGACGCACAGATGCTCAGGGCCCATCAGAAACTAAAGCAAAATACCCCACCCCAACCTAAAAGGTTACATTGTCCTCAATGTAATAGATAATGTAAAACAGGACAAATGCAAAAGGAAAGAATCGAAACTTCCCTGAATTAAAGGGGTGGTGAATCACGTTTACATACAAATAAAAGGACTCGCTTTGGTACCGCCAATCCTAAAAAGAAACAAAACAATCAAACATCAAACAATAATCAAAAGCAACTAATCAAAATAACCTAAACTAAGAAAAGAAATGACAGAAAGCAGTAAACTTATTCGGTTCAAATGTTTAATGTCGTTTGCTCGACCAGATTCTCCTCACTTTTCTTACGAAATCGATCTCTTTGATTTTCATTACATCCTTCTTCTTTATCTTCTTTTTATCTTCTTTTTTATCAGCTCCTGCACAGACAAATTAAACTTACACACAGTGCAAAGAGTGAGAAAACTCAAACAAGCAATCTGTCATCATCCCCAACATATTAATCAAAACACCTTTATATTGAGCAACAAATTGGTCAACTATTGGAATTACAAAATCTAACTCATGCAATTCAGGACTAGTAAGCTCAGGGGAAATAGAAATTGACATAGAATCAACCAAAGCTAGTTTATCAACTATTTCCATCTCTTGTATAATGCAAGGGGAATCACATGAATCAGACTCAGAGTATAAAGAAGGCTCATGCTCAGACTTATTGACCTCATCATACTTACCTTTTTGTTGTTGCTTAGAATCTTAGCTAATCAAGGAATGGGAAGAATTTACCTTTCGTCCCCGCCATACGATGAGTCCAACATACACTGCCAAGCTCGAAATTATCTCTCTAACTTCACTGGGTGTTTTATCTAGCACATCACCACCACTCGCTATATCCAACATCCTTCTATCGTCAAATGCTAGTACCTCAATGAAGTGCAGAAGTAAAGACTCCTCGTATAGTGGGCAATGAGGAAGCGTACATAACTCATTAAAGCGATCCCAGTACTTGTGAAATTCTTTCTCAGTCGCTTGGGTGATGTATATGATTTCTCTGGTTACCTCAAGGTCTCCAAGAGATGAGAGATGACTCTGATCAAGGGCTGCTAGATTTTACATCATTCGCTCGATCATGGCACTAAAACAAACCTAATCCAGTTACTTGGTAGCTCAACCATCATCTCCAATTCAAAGAACGAAAAATTCTTATTCACTTATCTAAAAGATAACTCTTTAGACAAAAGATTGAAGGCCAGTATCATTCTTTAATCCAAAATTTCTTTATCCCAACAAATTCTCTCTCTTACTCTTCAAATACTTAACACCATGAAACTCAAGTCTAATCTCTTTTCTTTGATCCAAAATTCCTTTGTCATAACAAAGTATTATTCTTCACCATGAAACTTGAGTTTTTTCTTTGATCCAAAATTATATCATATCTCAAAAAATAGACCATAAAACTCAACAAATACAAAATATTGTCCTTTATCTATCTTGTTGACCAAAACAATCCAACTTCCTTCGAGCATCAAATCCCCTAATACCATTTATTCTAGTGTTTCAATTGTTTAGAAAGCCCTCAAACCTCCGTCCTTAATCTCTAAATTTTCCCATTAGAGTTGCAAGTTATTCCTCCACTTGTCCAAAAACTTATAAAACTCAAAATCACGAGCCTGTGGATATCCAATTTGAACAAATTTTGGATTCAAGAAAAGACATTGACTAAAGTCATTCCCAAATATATTAGCCTTCAACAAAATTGTAGAAAATTATAGAACATCTTCATGACAACTTATTCCAAAATAAAAATTTCAAAGAATTCAACGATTTTTTATTTGAATGTATATTCTAATGCATAGTCCTCCATCCACTACAATACGTGTACTAAAATAAAGGTGGATGATCTCATTTCATTCTTCAAGTCAAACATCATTTGTCATTCTTTGAAAGTATCCTTGTCAAATGATCTTTAATACTTCACTTAATACTTCATGCACCCAACTGAACTTTACAACATCATTTACTCCCTACTCAAAACAAACCTTTTCACTATGTAGCTCATTCATTATTTCCCAACCAAGGACAGAAGTACTCATGTAATTCCCCATAGGACAACACTTTGACAAACTGTAATCTCATTCTTTAATCCAAAATTCCTTTATCCCAACAAAGTAACTTCTCTTTGAAAACATAACCATGAAACTCAAGTCTAGTCTCTTTCTTTAATCCAAAGTTTGATTATCCTAACAAAATATCTTCCTCATGAAACTCGACTTCGATTTTTTATACAAAATATCATCATCTATTCTTAACAAACTCCAATATAATGTCTATTCCAATACATAGCCCTTCATCCCACCCTTGCTGACCTATACAGTCAAATTTTGTTCTATAACAAATTGTTTGAATATCTTCCATTCTAATGCTCCAAATTTGGTTCAAAATCACTCAATTGCACCTTCTACATTATCCAAAAACTTGTAGAACTCAAAATTAAATACCAATGTGGATGGAATATCAACTAATTTTGTGTCCAAGAAAATCTTTAACCATAACCACCATATGAAAGTGATTCTCTAGTGCCTTAGTTCCATAAATGATAGAAAATTGCAAAATATCATAATACTCATTATCCTCGTGACTCAAAACAAACTTATTTAGTACATAGCTCAATCATTATCTCTACCTAAACAAAAAAAATTCTTATCCACTTCTCTAAAGAACTCAAGAAAGATTGAAGTCTAGTCTCATTCGTTCATCCAAAATTCTCTTATCTCGACAAACTAATCTCTCTTGAAATACATGACTCTGAAACTCAAGTGGTCTCTTTTCTTTGATCCAATATTCCACTATCGTAACAAAGAATTCTTCTGTCCTATGAAACTCAAGTTCTTTCTTTGATTCAAAGTTACCGTCCTCATCTTAAATTCAAAATTCATAGAACTCAACAAATCCAAAATATTGTCCTTTATACATCTTCTTGACCAATCCAATCCAACTTTTGTCTAGTACCAATTGCCCAAATATCTTTTATGCTAGTGCTTCATATTGCTCCCTTTGGAGTTATGAGGTTTTCTCCCACTTGTCCTAAAACTTGCAAAACTCAAAATCATACACAGATGGGAGTTATGAGGTTCTTTTCCACTTGTCCTAAAACTCAAAATCATACACAAATGGGAACGAGTCTCCATGCTAGCCACATGGATGTGAGTCCCAAATGACTAAGCTTTCAACAAAAGTATAGAAAATCACAAAACACCTTTACATAATCTTAGTCCAAAATAAGCTTTTGAAAACATTCATCAGTAGTCAGTTTCATGCCTATTCCAATACATAATCTTCCATCCACCATACTACTACATGTATTTTCCCTCCTTTTGTACATCATCTCTACATTTAACTTCTCATTTCATTCTTTAAAGCCGACACCGTCTATCATTGAAGTATCTTTGTTAAATGATCTTAATACTCATCTACTTTGTTAATTTATAACCTCTTTTTCTTACCACTCAAAATAAACCCTTTTACTAATAGCTCCATCATCATCTCCCATCTATAGAACAAAACTTTTCATTCACTCCTCTAACTAAGAACTCTTGAGAAAAAAGATTCAAGTCTAATCTCATTCTTTAATCCAAAATTTCCTTATCTAGACAAAGTATTCTCTTTTCAAATACATAACAATGAAACTCAATTGTTCTGTTGCTTCATATTGTTCAAAATACCTTCAAACCTCCTTTATTAACCCCCAGATTACTCCTTTAGACAAAGTACTCTCTCTCTAAATACATAATAATGGAACTTAATACATACCCATGAAACTCAAATATAGCCTCTTTGTTTGATCCAAAATTTCATTATCGAAACAAATACTTTTCTCCACCATGAAAACTCTTCCATTGATCCAAAGATTTATTTTCCTCATCTTAAATATATAAACCATAAAACTGAAGTCCAGTCTCTGTGTTTAATTGAAAGTTCCATCATGGTAACAAGTATTTTCATCCACCATGGAACTCAAGTTCCTCCTTTGGTCCAAAATTTTATTGTCCTCGTTTTAAATATATAAACCATAAAACTCAATAAATCTAAAATATGGTCCTTTATAAATCTTGTCAATTATACAATCTAACTCCTTTCTAGCATTAACTACCCTAACCTCCTTTATTAATCCCTAATTACAAAACTCAAAATCATATACCAATGGTAGATGGAATTTCAATAAATTGTGTCCAAGAAAAATCCACAAATACGACAATCACATGAAAGTGATTCCTAAATGTCTTAGCTTTTAGCAAAATTATATAAAATTAAAAAACATCTTTAAGTCATCTTTCCAAAGCATTCATCAATTGTCGATTTTGAAGCCTATTCCAATACATAACCCCCCATCCACCATACTACTACATGTACTTTTTCCTTTAACTACATAATCTCTAAATTTACCTATCCATTTCATTCTTCAAGTCAAACACCATAGGTCATTTAATGTAAACATCTTTGTCAAATCATCTTAATATTTCATCCTCCTTGCTTAAACTTTACAACTTATTTTCCTCACTTGTTCCAATATAACGATTTTTTTTTTAGAAAAACCAACTTTCATTGAGAAAAAAATGAAAGAATGCAAGGGCATACGAAAAGAGAGCCCACAAAATAAAGTCCTATTAAGGAAGGGCCTCCAATCCAACAAAATAAGACCTAGAGGATAATTACAAAAAGATTTCATAACCGAAGCACAAAGGGATGTATGGAATCTAGCTAAGGACCAAACATCACCCAGACTTCTAACTACCCCCTGAACACCCTAATATTCCTTTCCCCCCATAAGTTCCATACAAGCGCACACATGCCGGCTTGCCACAAAAATCTTCCCTTGTCGTGATAAGAATTATTTTTCCAATATAACGAATAATTCTTATCCAACTCTCTAATCAAAAACTCTTTGTACAAAAGGTCCAAGTCTAATCTCATTCTTTAATCCAAAATTTCCTCATCTTGACAAAGTAATCTTCTTTAATTGCATACCCATGAACTCAAGTCTGGTCTTTTGCACTGATCCAAAATTTCATTATGCTAACAAATTTTTTTTTAAGCCCAAACTGAACAAGACATGGAGAAGAATCGTGGCATGAGAAATATTTACAGCCCTTGGCTACTGACAAGGTAAATCAATTGTGTCAGCTAACACCTACAAGTTCCATACTCTTGATATGCGAATCTTGAACTATATCCATTCACTTGATAAACTAAAAGGTAATTTATATCAAATAGTAGCTATGCAAATTGAAAATACAAGATTAAAAGTTTACCCGAAGCTAGATACAGTAAATAAGCAAAAAATAATATATGAAATTAACCACTATAAAGTGGCAACAGGAACAACAAAGTCTATACAAAAAGGAAAACTATTTAAAGAGTCAATGGATGAACTTCAAAATTGGGATCTCACTTTGAAAAGAACAGCACAATGCCGCCAGAGTTCAACAGAGAGTCCGCCGAGAGGAACAACCACTGAGCCTAAGGTCTCCTCCAAGTTATCATTGCACTACCTCCAAATGGGCGCCAGCCAACACGTCTGAGCCACTACTGAAACCAATAGAAAGAAAGTTATTGGTGTTGAATGAAATAGACAAGTTTCCAAATGGAAAATGTAGATGTCTCACCCCCAAAATTCTACCGACAAGATTTGTAAGCTAATCTACAACCTCTTTTGTGGTTAGAGAGGTTCAAGAAATGTTTTGAACCCGACTTTGGAGGTCTTTTAAGTTGGGATCAGTGCACTAATCAATCAGAACAACTTCACTTGATGGCATACGACCATTATCAGGTAGGCTGGTGCACACTAGGAGTGTAAAATTCTTGGGTCGGGTCGGTTGTACGAACAAACCGACTCGACCCGATTCAGAGTGACCCGAACCGAGTCGGGTCGGGTCATCCGCTTTTTTCCTTTTTTTCCTTTTTTTTGGGTTCCTCCTCCCTGAGTTTCTTAATATACATGCCTTCCATTTGCTTCAAACACCTAGCATAATTATAAACCCAACAATGGAATTCAAAACAAATCGTCTATAAGTAACTCATGAAATCTGGCATAATTACAAAGCCAACGATGGAATTTTACACCCCTACTTCGAACACCTAGCATAATTACTACAAAGCCAACGATGGAATTTTACAACCTCCCAAGTACATGTATTGGAGAAAAATCAAGTCGTAGATATAGAATAAAAGAATTGTTCCCTAAAGTTGAATATTTAACCAATATGTAGTGTATAGTTCTAGCAGTGCCCTTTCAAGAGTGGCTTCAAAACTGTTCCAACCTCATAAGCGTTGAGTGTTGTTAAAATAAAGCAAACATAAACTAATAGCACATGAAGTAGAACATTTTCCTTGTTCTACATTTATAATTTCTAGACGTTGGAAAAAGATTGGGACCTACTAAATGCATAGATGTTCTTTTCACAACATCAAGAAAACCTGGAGGCACATGGTTGAAAAGCCAAAAAGAAGTATGTTGCAGGTCCCTGGTTTAATAGGACATGCAGTAAAGTGCGATGACAAGAATATGTCTACATGAAGAAATATGACCAAGAGTTCATGCAATAACAAGAAAATATCCACAACACCTGCAAGACTCGTAGTTGCTGAGCTTCTTTATTTTGTGCATCTCAATCTACCACGGAAGGATGATTAGTCAACTTATGAGGATGATCAATACCCCCATCCCTTTTGGTAACAGGAATTACATACACGTCATAATCAGGCAAACTTCACAACGCCGACCTTGGCCAGTTTCTATGTCCAGATGACATATATTGCAAGTTGTGACAAAAGCGGGAGTAGTTGGATTATGAAGATGGTATAAGACCATCATTGAAGAATGCTAAAGCCGCTGAAGAGTATCGTACTGAGAATGATTTACTAAAAATGAATTAAACTAATAACATATCCAACTTAATGCATAAACGATATGAACTTACTACATAGCAGTCTTCTTCTCCGGTGAATGCTGCATAGTAAAGAGAACTTACTACTCATACATACATAGAATGGATGATGCATAAGATTTACCTACCTCATGTCCAGTGCATAGATAAATGAACATATCAATTTCGTTCAGTTTCTTTCTCTATGGCCATAGCAATTTGCTATGTAAACTATCATATTCCAACTCAAAAAAAAATATATCCCTTTACAATCAATTCAGCATCAACTAAATCATCCCTTTACAATACCCCCAATTTCAAATCACTTGAATGCACCAACCCACATGGGTCATATACACAACTAAATCACAAAACCTCCATAAACCACATACAACATTAAGCAAAAGTAGGGATATTCAAACAGAAACCAAACCCAAGTCAAAATTAAGCAACCCCAGAAGAACAAACACCAAAAGAAGACCAGATTGCAAAAGTAGAGAACATCGACTTAAAATTACCCGGCGGCGACGGCGACTTAAACTCAGTAGTAAGCACGGGTAGGGATAGGGAGAGTGAACGTCTAAACGGCACTGGCGGCGAGCACGAATAGAGAACGAGATCGATTGAACAGCACCGGCGGCGGCGGCAAGCACGACTCGTTTGAAACAGGCGACAGGCGAGGAAGTCGAAGACGAAGAGGCGAACAAAAACGAAGAGGAGACAGGTGAGGAAGACGAAGTCGAAGAGGCGAACAGAAACGAAGACGGAGAGACGACAGCCGAGGAAGACGAAGTCGAAGAGGCGAGGCGACTGGCGAGGATCGCGCGCGTATATCGGTTTGAAACCCTAAAGAAAGTCTGAACAAAATCAGAAAAACGCGCGTATATATTGGACAAAGAAGAGGTGAGAACTGAACCGTCATAATTAAATGTAAAACCGGAACCGAACCGGTTCGGTTCGGCTCCTTTCACCCCTCTAATAAATCAAAGAAAAAATGTCAGATATTTAATATTCACCACACGTAAATATATCAATAGTTGCATTTCCATAATGAAAGTGGCATAGCTCATTCAAATCTCGACTTCCACTAATTTCTATAATTTTTTTTAAAATCTTTCAGGGCTCAAAGTAGAATCCAGCCAACTTGAATAAATTAGGAAATAATCAACCTATTAGAACAAACAATTGGGGTGTCCAATACTGCCATGAATATAGACCATAGCTAACTTTCATTCTCAAATAAATATTGACAGAACAACGACGGGTAGTCTAACTCAATCAGTCCAGACTGCAAATGATTTCCTAAAAAGTATAACTAGATTGCTAACATCGTGATGTAATTAGGGAGCTCTAACATATGATAATTACCATATACTTGGGTGATCTAATGTCCGAAAAAATACATTTTTTTTACAAAATAAAACAAAAAATGATTGAAAAATTATAAACATATTTGATTAAAGTAAAAGATTTCTATTCTAGTTGTTTGCTTAGGATTTGACACTAGATTCATAAAGAAAAAAAAAAGGTTATGACTTGATAAAATAAAACAAAAGAACTAAACACAACAAAAAAAAAAAGACACAATACTCATTCATATCGCAACCAAAAGGATGAAATTTAGATTGATTTTTTTTTTTACGGCAAGCAACGAAAATGGAGTAGATGGCAATTGGTTTTTCTTTTTTTAAAAACGTTTTTAGGATTAGGATTGAGTATTGGTATATTAATTATTTATTAATTTGCTCTAATTAGAAGTTTGTAGGGAAAATTAGCATTTTTAACCCTAAACTTTGGGGGTTGTATCAATTTTAACCCTGAACTTTCAATTTTATCAAATTGAACCCTAAAATTTACAAGTTGTATCAATTTTAACCTGAACGTTCAATTTCCTTATCAGATCGTATCAATTTTAACCTCAAAATTGCATAAGTGTTATAATGTATATCTTTGATTAACTTTCCATTTGAACTACCGTACGTAATTGATTTATTTTTTTATTTTTTTAATTCACATGACACCTGAATTGGTTTCTTATAAATAAAATATTGAAGAAACTTTATTTTAGATGACTTTTAACTTATTGTTGTTGAGAACTTTGTGATGGATTTTTTTGCTACTACCTAAGATTACGAAAGCAAAGAAACTTTAGAGGTTTTTTACCTTCAAATATTTGCTGGTTTTTTTTTTTTTGTCAATAACTTTGTGGGATTTTTTTCCTGTTTTTTTTCTTGCTAATTATAAGAATGTATAAGTGTAGGAAATGGAAATAAAGAATTTTCGAGTTTTTTATTTCATGGATTTTTCTTGTTGCAAATAACTTTGTAATTTTTTTATAACAATGAGAAGAATAGTCTGAGATATTTGATTTCTTAAAGATTTTTTCCAACACATTTCTTACAAAACACTAAGTGCAGTGTGAATTAAAAAATAAAAAAAAAGGAAATTGTCAATTAAAAAGTTGACCAAAGGTCTACATTGCAACATTTATACAAGTTCGAGGTTGAAATTGATACAATTTGTTAAGTTTGGGGTTCAATTTGATAAAATTGAAAGTTTAGAGTTAAAATTGATACAACCTGCTAAGTTCAGGAGTCAAAATTGATTTTTTCCCAAGTTTTTATTATGGAAAGAATCAATATAAACCAAACTTTAATGTGCAAAATTTTTAAGGGGCAGAATAGAAAAGATTTAGTTGGAAAATCTTGAGCCAAGACAAAGCCGAAATTTTTTTCATAACTGGACATTTGTGAAATATTGGTTCCGAAATGGTATAATTCTCATAATTTTTGTAAAATTTAAAACTATCCTAAATGTTTTTTGGGTCCAAAATTTTGTCCTATTTTAGTAAATAACCCGACGTGCTCCATGTTTTAGGTAGATCAGGCTGTTGTCCCAGTTAAGTATAGTCAGGGTCTCTTCTACGTCCCTTGTTCTTGAACACTTTTCTCATATAAACCATATGCTTCACATCTGTTCTTGAACACTTTTCTCATATAAACAATATGCTTCACATCTGTCACTGGTCTTTCTTCTGTCCAATGCATTACAAACATAATCTTACTTCACATTCCTAAAAGGAAGAGTTGAATAAAACCCTTTGGCTATGGCTTTTCTTGGAGTGGACGTGGATTGTAGTCTTTGATCATCAAGATTTCAGAACATAATTTACGTGGAACCTGCTCCAGAACTCTTCCTTCTTGCCATGCTTGGCCAACTATCACTCCAGGTCCTAGATATCGAACATATACAACAAGCTGATCGTTGAAAGGATATCGATGCTTGACTGCAAAATGAAAAGGATAATATTTAAATTATTAACATTATAAATTTGGGCACTAAACGAGTGAGTAATATTTAATCTAGTGAAGCTTATCAGTTTCAGATAAAGAAATATATAAGGTTGAAGGTTCTTTCTAACGGGTACAGATCAAGAGACTGGAAAGCGGGAAAACAGAGGTGAGGTTACTTCTAAATTACTTATTTATTATAAAATACTATGGAGCTAGCTCGGGGAAACACAAGCAAAAAAATTATGATAAATACAAAAACTTGGAAAACCAAGGCGAAGCATACTTCATGAGAGCTATCATTTCAACTGAGTGTGAAATGTACTTAACAAGGATATTTAAAACCTCAAATAAAGAATGTCCTTCACCATCGCAAATTTATGAGTGTATCTCCAAAGATGCAAACCATCTCTCGAGTCTCTAATTTTGTTCCAAATGGTACATAGATAGAATTCTCATTCAATAAGGAAACTAAAGACTTCATATACATAGTGGAGCTTATGTTGCAAAGTTGAGGAGACCCAGACCTTGCAACTTCCTACTGTGCCCCAAGAAAACAGGTGCATGCAGAGCAAACAGTTCTTTTTTAGTCATCATTTCTTTCATGAAAGACATCCTCGTCGCAATTAACCAGCATAAATAACAAAAGATTTGAAATTGTATCAAGGAAGAACCAATACATTTGATGAGATTTAATCAATGTGAATAAGGACACAAAAAATGATTTCAATATCATACCTGGAGCCGGAAAGCCTTCAGGGTATTCATGAATATCAAACAGCCCATCTCCAAATTCATATGCCAAGTCACAAGGATGTTCAGTTGACATTACTTCCTTAAGATGTGTCACCTCAAAGTACAATGGACTAAAGGAATTTGCAAACCCAGCCAGTAAGGACATGCCTGATTCCTGAAATGATAAATATTAGCAGAGCATTGAAACAGAAGGAAATTTTAGTGGCTAAGAGAAACTCGCATGCTAACTGTGTAAAACTATCATTTGTATCCTTAGAACTCAAGGACACAGATGCACATCCATCAAATATTACACGTCGAGATAGTTGTGTCTAACCCATATTCACAAATAAAGAAAATGAGGATGAAATAAACTTATGAAAGGTCAGTAGGATAATGGATCAGCTAGCTTCTGTACTGTTTTAGTGCCATGAAATCTATAGTTTTACTGAGTTACTAATGTTATAAAAGGAGAAGAACATATAGTTGCCCTTGCCAAAGGTTAAGAGATCTTACCAATAAACCGCCCATATTTCTTTCCATCGTTGCAAGAAAATAATACCTAATAAACAAGGAGATGTAAATAGATAGATTCTATTGTACTGTACATTTGAAAGAAGAAAGGGGGGACAAGGACTTGATGATTTTTACCTTCTTGAAACGATTAATCCAAGCAATAGGTATTTGTCCTATACAAGATATTCAAAATCAAAGTTGTTAGGCTAGCGTAATATATTCATAATCTTCAGGATAAAGATTAAATAAAACCTTGAATATTTGAACTTCAAATCAAGTGCTAAAAAGCACCACCCATTTACAAATTTCTCTCTTTCTTGTCTTCTATTAAATCATTTTCCTTATACAGTCAAGGAATTTTAAGAATTAGGAAACAAAATTTGAATGCTTTCCACGTATTAACCTTGCAGTCTTAAGTATTTAGTGCACTACTTACCTCCACTTTTTAGGCAGTTATAATATTCAAGTACCATTCCATCTTTATTTTGCAGCAAACTAGATGCTGTTTTCTTCGCTAACTTTGGATCTTCATATCGTGTGCCAGCTATTCCCCAAGCCCTTGATATACACCTATATTATATTGCTGGTGTCAGAATTTCCAAATTCCTAACATAACTTAAAATGTAGAATTCTGTTGTTGCTAAAATAGTTCCTATAAAATCAAGAAAAGTATTCACATGAAGGGACACTGCATTAATGAAGAATAAGAAAGAGCATAAACAACTATACAGTTAGTACAACGCTTCATATATGTAACCTAGGGCTTAGGAGGTGCAGAAGTCTATGACGTCGTTCCTCGGGAATATCTTCAATCTTTTTCCTGTCAATCAAAAGGCAGAATTTCAAACTGAGTTACGAGTAAACTAATTGAGAATGAGCAACAATACAGGATGAACACTCATAAATATCGTGTCATCGAGTTGGCAATGTGAGAAACTATGAAGTATGGTGAAAAACTGACCATTACAAATTAATAGTGATAGTAATCAATTTATGATGGTATGAAACAACCACATGAGAGATTCAATAAAATCAGCGTAAGTCGATTAAGAAGGCTACAAGCTCAGAAATAAATTACTACCAGAGATACGCAGCTGGATTATAAGAATCAGGGTCCAATGGTATGAGCTCCTTCGGAGGATCTAGAAAGGTTACTACATCTTGTTCATCTAAGTACTGTATCTTCCCGTTCGGAAGCAATTCGTAAGGCTCCTCATCCCACGCAGCAGATACTTGCGCTCTCTCCCTCCCTCCAGCTACGGCAGCGACCACACAACCGGAAGACCGTACACAAACTCCACATCCGTGCCATCCCAGCCCTACGAGACGAAAAGAGGTAGAAATTAAGAAATTGAACACGTTAATTTCTGAAACATAGTCGAGAGAAACAAGTGTTAGTTGGAAGAAAAGCTCTGAGTTCATTCCAATAGATTTTCTCGTTTGATTGACGGAATATACAAGCGCAGAGGAAGTGAACTGACCTTCATCAAGCAAGAATGTCTATGCGACGAAAGAGAAGAAGGTGAACTGACCTTTGGAGTTCGTGAAGTATAGACGCCGCCGCGGACGGCATAAGCTGTCGATTTGGCGGGAAAATGGGAAGAAGCAGGTTCCTGAGGAAATCTGTAGGGGACGGTTCGAGGCTGCCATTGCCTTCATCTTGTTCTTTGGCCTTGATTGATTCTACGGTTATCTGGTTTTCTGTTGATCAAGCGAAGGCGAGAGACGATAGTTTCAGAAAACGAACGGGGAGCGCCGATATGTCATCTCCATTGTTCTTATTTCGGTGCTCCCGTCTCAGTTCTCATTTCTCACTTGACTCGCTAACTATCGACTATCGACCGACATGTCGATTTAATACTCATCCCTAAACGACGCGCCATCACTCTCTTTATATTTATTTCGGTGCTCACCTCTCCCCTGGGAATGTCCATTTGTTCCGTGGGACCTGTCCCTAATAAGATCAGGAAAAAAAATTCATCCTGAGCTAGGCGGGGCGGGAATGTATTCTCCATTTTCGTTTCCCGTCCTATTTATTTTTTTTAATTATTATTATTATTTCTCTATGTATATAAACTTAAAGTTTTATAATTAATGATTTATAAAATTGGATAGTTTCTTATGAAATATTATTTTGTTTCTAATAGGAGATTTAAGAATTTTTTTTTTAAAAACATTTTTTTTTAAGGAAATTAAATATTTAAATGAATAATTAATTAACTAATTGAAAATCAATGCCAAAGTGAGCTTAGCTCAACACTAATTGACATGTATCCTCGACCAAGAGGTCGGAGGGAATATTGAATTTCAAAGAATGCATGTTTATAATAATCCCTTCATTCATAAAGCACTCTCAGTTAAGTTGGAAGTAATTTCGTCCTGCCCACCTGACTTAGAATATCTGACTTGGTCAACCTAAGAAATTCAGCTGGTAATTGATAAAACATTACATAATTGTTATGCTACTATTTTCCTGTATCCTGAGAGTGTGATTTAAAATTCAAAGACATTATGACCTCAGCATGCGAGTCAAAAACGTTAGAATTAACTCCACTGGAAAAGAAAAGGGTAAAAATCTTCATGTTAAAGCTATCTATTTCACTGTTTTGTTGTGGAAGTCAATGGTAATAATAATGAACCATCCAGAAATTAATGCCGAAGTACAGAGTTCTTGACTTCTTTTAATTCATTTATTTTTCTTCTTTGCTGGAGAACTCCACCATGGTAATGATTGTAATAGCAATTTACAACAGGGATCTTGGAACCTCGATATTATGAAAATATTGGTGAAACTATAAAAAAAAATTCTAAGAAATCCATGAAAATTTAAAAAACATATAAAAATTATATGAACTATTATAGATCAGATTAAGTCCTATGGTTTGAGCTCACCCCTCATTTAGTATGTATGGTTTTCAAAGTGAAAGCTTGTTTTCAATTTGTAACTTAGAGTTTCAATTTAATTCTTATAGTTTGGTCAAGTCTCACAAGTTATCTTTAAAATGTTTTTTTTTTTTTTAATCTATTGAAACACCCATTCATTTTCGTGATCTTATACAACTAGCCAAATGAAAAACACCAACACATTGTCATGTATAAATTAAAACATGTGTCATGTATTTAATAGGGTAACTGATTTGTAAGGTTGGACCAAACCACAAAGACTAAAGTTAAACTAAGCTCGAATCATATGAGCCAAATTAAAACTTTTAAAATCATCAACACTAATTTGAAATTATCTCTGGAAACTAAATTAAATTTTTTTAAATCATAGCATAAAAAAAATTAAAATTAAAATCATAGAACCAAATTGGAGCCAAGCTGAAGCCATATGTTCATAACTTTAACAATAAATATTTTATTCCTGTTAAATCAACATTGGAATCAACACAAGAAGGAGAGAGTGCGAATAATATATTAGATGATAGATTTAATATGGTGAGTGGTAGAATGAGGAATCTCTATGACTATATGATTGAGTGATATTATTATATTATTGAATTTAACCCTAAGAATAATATTGTATTAAAAATGTAAATGGAGAAATTATAGAGAAGAAGGTAGTTGATGTTAGTTGTTTCCAAAAAAAAAAAAAGGTAGTTGATGTTAGTTGAGTTAAAAAGAAGGTGGTCCAACAAATCGTTTTCGTCTTGGTTTAGCAACAGCCTGTGGCTGTAGTTCCTGCTTTTTGGGGAACAGTGAACAACTAAGCATTCTGGCCTTCGAACAACTGAACCTCGGCCCACTCCCCACATGATCAACCTTCTCACATTAATCATTGAGCTCCAACTGAACCTGAATCTCATCAAAATTATTAAACTCCAATTAGCCTTCTCGCCCGCCGGCACCTCCGCCGATCGCTGCATTTTCCACTGTCCAATGCGGCCGCGATTCACGAAATTAGGGTCTGGAGTCAGAGAGATTTTTAAATTTACATTCAATGATTATCAAGAGAATCCAATTGTGACGAGAAATTAATACAAGAAACAAGAAAAAAAAAAAAAAAAAAAAACTAAAAATCACAGTTTCATCATGTATCTAAGTAATTAGAGGGAGACATCTACAATGTAGTCGTCACTTCCGTAGATTTTTTCACTATGATGGTCTTAGAATAATTTTTCCGTTTTAAATTTAGACATCTAATAGTTATTAAGAGACAATTATATTGTGACAGATTTCGATAACATATCAGAAAGTAGGGCATTTGTTGAGGATGAATCTTGAGTCGACTAAACCAGCCCGTCGGAGGAAAACGACGGGGCAACCCGACCAATCTCAAATCACTACTTCCTTTTGTTTTTTCTTTTTGAAAAAGTGAGTATTTTTTTAGAACGACAAAAAGAAAATCAAAGGCGGATTAGTCCGCTAATTCGGAAGTGCACGCAATCTCAGCCCAAGAAACCGCTAAACAGATTGCTCACATTTGACCCATATCCAACGTCCCCTCCACCACTGTAAATTAAATTATATTTTAATTCTATAATTTTTCTAAACATTAATTTAACTTTTAAATTTTTATTCCCAGTTGTTATTTTATAATTTTTTTTTGAAAGGCAGTTGCTTTAAAATATTAGTTCTTATATCGGGTAAAATTCTAACCTTGTTATTTGAACTTAAAAAAAAAGTAAAAATCTATTTAAATAGGCACTTGAAATCATCACATTAATAGATTTAGACTTTTACTATAATTTTTTAAAATAAAATTTAGGATTAAACACAGAATATTTCAAGATTTAGAAACCAAGACAGAATAATTATGATATTGAAGAACACGCTAGTATTTAAAACAAAATGTTTCAATATCTCGTATTAAAAATAAAAAGGAAATTTGATTGAACTAAATAGGGGATGGCGGATATTATTGCAATTAAAATAATAAAAATAAGAGTAGGTGGGCGACTGACTTGGACGTAAGGATAAGACAAAATCAGTGTCAGAAATCTTAACTTTAGGAAAGGGTTTGAACTCTAACCCTTGGTTTCAGGCCGATAAACATTTTTTTTTTAATTTTTTTTATTATTATTTTTTTATCCCATTGTTTTTCTATTTTTAATTACTTATTATTATTCTTATTATAGCTAACCTACCTTTTGCTTTATCTATTAAGCGACCAATCATTGGCCACCACCTGGCAGGTATCTTGACCTCATGCATTGCATTGCAACTCTCCTCTGTAACGGTAGCCAATCGAGATTTTTTGTTTCTATCCCAAAAAGTAATATTACATGTGAGTTTTTTTATTTTATTTTTATTTTTATTTAAAGAAATAACATAAATGTGAAAATGTCATTATACTTCTAATGATTAAAAATAATTTTTTTAAGTACAATTGAAAAGTAGTAGTTAACTTAACGTAAATAATGATTTATAAAAGAGTGAGTATTTTATTTATATAAATATAAATATAAATAATTAGTAAAATGTATAATTTTGTGATACGATGTATAGATGCATTTAAAATTGTCATTAGTTTTAATTGTTCAATAATTAAGAGTGGAGATCTAAATCCCCAATTATACTTTGTACTGATTGAATTATTTTTGGGTCCACAAAAATTGACTATAGTTTAAATTCGAGCTTTTAACATTTTGATCATTAATATAAAATATCAACTAGGTTTTTTTTTAGAAAATAAAATATCAACTAATTGAACTATGTCTATTAGTAAAATTATCATTCTTTTAAGCTCAAGAACATATGATATAAAAGATTCGAACTACTTGTTCAAAAAAAAAAAAAAATAAAAGATTCGAACTACTGTCTCCAAATCACAGAACGACTCCATTTTCACACCAATGTAAATTTGGGGTTTTAATTTTCAACATTAAAAGTATGTGGATTGGTAAGTATATCATTATAATTTAAAAGTAATTTGTTGACGAGAACAGATAAAGTCACAGAGCAGTGACAGACACACGAAACTGATTAGTTACAACGCTCTTAATTTTGCCAATGAAGCGGGTATGGCTGTGACCACTGCTTCTTTGCACACTCAACATTGGCCGAAACAAAGAGCGAATCATAATCCCCATACTCTCTGTAGTGTATTTCAAATATTTAGCAGCGCTTCGGTCCTGTTCGATCAAAGCTTCGAAATTCCTCATATAAACCGGCACAATCGCCTGCACTAAAAGCAGGCAAATTCTCTCTCTCAATCCCTCATCTGAAATTACCCATTTCGATTGCCTTTTACATGTTTGTTCAAATGCCTGAGAGAACTTTTTTAGCTTCTTCTTCAACAGATCGTTATCTTTCGACTTCTCGCCTTCAAATTGAAGCTGACCCTTTTGATTTAGAAGGCTGAGAAGCTCTCCCCAGCTTTCTCTCAGGTAAAGCGCTGCGTAATATTCTTTGTATTGACTGTGTGCGTTTAACCATTCATCTCCCATCATTTCGCCCAGTTTTGAACCTCTTAGATTGCTAAAATGGCAGTGGTTGTTCATCATGAAGTAGTAGGATTTTGAGATATCTTGGTAGGATTTTGACCATGCATCTAGATTTAGTGCGAGTTCTTTTATAATCAGATAAATCTGGTTCTGTAGAGGGTTCTCTTGATATGTCTCTTGCTCCCAGCTTTGATGGATGGTTAAAATCTGGTTTAGAATTGGTTTGTAATGGTTTCCAAGCAGTTTGTTGCAGTAATCATTGACAAAGCTTACCAAGGTTGGAATGCCACCATCTTCGGGTGGACAACTCTGTCTTTGCATCTCGACTTGGATTGGAAGTTCCGAGAAAACCTCGCATACGCCGTTTACGACTCGTTTTACGAGATCCCTTGTCATGGCTTGAATCTCTGTGCAAGCTTTCCCACCAAACAGCTTGTTAATGTCTGTCCTTAGGTTGTCTAAAACCAAGAAAATGTCTAGTAGGTTTAAGAGCTTGATGGGGTCATTCTTGGTTTCGGTGACTTTCTTGCCAAATTGGAGGAGAGAAAGAAATCCAGACTGCGATGCAATCTTAGCGAAACATTTGGTCCCGACTTCGGGTTTGATCTTCTCGAATATGACATTGCTGAGTTTACATTCAGGTTCATATAAATGCTTCACAACTAGCTCAAGATGCTTGCTCCATCTGTTTATATGATCTTCAATGCTCTGCATATTGCTCAAGTCATCGATTGATGTCTCAAGATAATCCAGATCAAGAGTTCTTAAATTTAGTTCGGCATTTGAACTCCGAACTTCGATGTATATGGACATGCAGTTTTCAATTCGACCGTTGGCTTTCAGTCTAGTAAGAATCGAGTGCAGTTCTTGAACTACAGGTTCTGGTAATAGTGAGAAACCAATGAAGCCTTGGTTTTCACTGGTCAATAAGGCAGGAGCCAGATGAAGAGAAACACTACGGTCTCTTAATAACCTCCTGAACTCAAATTCAAGCTTGTTCAATGCAAAATTAAGAGGCCCTCCATCAACAAGAGCATTGTCCTCAGCTGCCTGCAACTCGTGAAGAATCACCAACGAGTTTTTGACATTGAGAAGACGCTGATCGTTGACTATTCCATTGTCTTCGATGAATCGAACAATTCCCTCTAACCACTGAATTGTAAGGTTGCAATTATCAGAAAGAAATTCAAGTGCTTCTTCAAACCGTTTCATGACAGAAAGGTAGCTGGAGATATGAGAACAAGAATCAACCATGAGTGACTTCTGAAGTTCAGAAACGGTGTTGAAAACATTAAGAAGCGCAGCCGCAAGTCCAATGGCGTGATCTATCTGGTCTCTGATGGCGAAAGAGTTGCATTTCTGAATCGGAACGAGCTCAGCTTCCAAACTTGTGAGTTTTTGAGCCTTGTCTCTCAATCTTGGTCCAGCATTGGCCAGTGCAGAGGCAATATCTCTAGACTTTTCAAGGCCGGATTTCAAGAGGTCCCTAGCTGCAACAAGCTTCCCAGTGGCTTCCATCTCATCCATTGACAATGGATTTATAGGTTCAACTACTACTCGAGCTTTTATATTGCCCTACAACTTTCTCTACAGATTTGAGTTTAAAATTGTTTTCTGGTTTCTTGAATGTCACTCCTTTCACTTTTTCTTCACCAAACTCAACAATCTGGGAAATGTAAAGGCTGCCATTTCAAACCAAACCTCACCTTGTAAAAAACAAACAGTGGTAAAATCTCTCACCCACCGTAGGATACAAGTTCTGAACAACTTCCTTTTGTCTGTGCACGTAAAAGTATAGAAAACCAGTCTTCAAACTTAAGAATTTTCAATCCATCAGATTAGAGAGAGAAGAAAAGAAACTGAAGCAGCAGCCAACCACCCATTAGAAAGCTCCTAAAAGAGATTGAATTTCAAAGAATGCATGTTTATAATAATCCCTTCATTCATAAAGCACTCTGAGTTAAGTTGGAAGTAATTTCGTCCTGCCCACCTGACTTAGAATATCTGACTTGATCAACCTAAGAAATTCAGCTGGTAATTGATAAAACATTACATAATTGTTCTGCTACTATTTTCCTGCATCCTGAGAGTGTGATTTAAAATTCAAAGACATTATGACCTCAGCATGCGAGTCAAAAACGTTAGAATTAACTCCACTGGAAAAGAAAAGGGTAAAAATCTTCATGTTAAAGCTATTCTATTTCACTGTTTTGTTGTGGAAGTCAATGGTAATAATAATGAACCATCCAGAAATTAATGCCGAAGTACAGAGTTCTTGACTTCTTTTAATTCATTTATTTTTCTTCTTTGGTGGAGAACTCCACCATGGTAATGATTGTAATAGCAATTTACAACAGGGATCTTGGAACCTCGATATTATGAAAATATTGGTGAAACTATAAAAAAAATTTCTAAGAAATCCATGAAAATTTAAAAAACATATAAAAATTATATGAACTATTATAGATCAGATTAAGTCCTATGGTTTGAGCTCACCCCTCATTTAGTATGTATGGTTTTCAAAGTGAAAACTGGTTTTCAATTTGTAACTTAGAGTTTCAATTTAATTCTTATAGTTTGGTCAAGTCTCACAAGTTATCTTTAAAATGTTTTTTTTTTTTTTAATCTATTGAAACACCCATTCATTTTCGTGATCTTATACAACTAGCCAAATGAAAAACACCAACACATTGTCATGTATAAATTAAAAATGTGTCATGTATTTAATAGGGTAACTGATTTGTAAGGTTGGACCAAACCACAAAGACTAAAGTTAAACTAAGCTCAAATCATATGAGCCAAATTAAAACTTTTAAAATCATCAACACTAATTTGAAATTATCTCTGGAAACTAAATTAAATTTTTTTAAATCATAGCATAAAAAAAATTAAAATTAAAATCATAGAACCAAATTGGAGCCAAGCTGAAGCCATATGTTCATAACTTTAACAATAAATATTTTATTCCTGTTAAATCAACATTGGAATCAACACAAGAAGGAGAGAGTGCGAATCATATATTAGATGATAGATTTAATATGGTGAGTGGTAGAATGAGGAATCTCTATGACTGTATGATTGAGTGATATTATTATATTATTGAATTTAACCCTAAGAATAATATTGTATTAAAAATGTAAATGGAGAAATTATAGAGAAGAAGGTAGTTGATGTTAGTTGTTTCCAAAAAAAAAAAAAAGGTAGTTGATGTTAGTTGAGTTAAAAAGAAGGTGGTCCAACAAATCGTTTTCGTCTTGGTTTAGCAACAGCCTGTGGCTGTAGTTTCTGCTTTTTGGGGAACAGTGAACAACTAAGCATTCTGGCCTTCGAACAACTGAACCTCGGCCCACTCCCCACATGATCAACCTTCTCACATTAATCATTGAGCTCCAACTGAACCTGAATCTCATCAAAATTATTAAACTCCAATTAGCCTTCTCGCCCGCCGGCACCTCCGCCGATCGCTGCATTCTCCACTGTCCAATGCGGCCGCGATTCACGAAATTAGGGTCTGGAGTCAGAGAGATTTTTAAATTTACATTCAATGATTATCAAGAGAATCCAATTGTGACGAGAAATTAATACAAGAAACAAGAAAAAAAAAAAAACTAGACAGAATAATTATGAACCAAGACAAAATAATTATGATATTGAAGAACATGCTAGTATTTAAAACAAAATGTTTCAATATCTCGTATTAAAAATAAAAAGGAAATTTGATTGAACTAAATAGGGGATGGCGGATATTATTGCAATTAAAATAATAAAAATAAGAGTAGGTGGGCGACTGACTTGGACGTAAGGATAAGACAAAATCAGTGTCAGAAATCTTAACTTTAGGAAAGGGTTTGAACTCTAACCCTTGGTTTCAGGCCGATAAACATTTTTTTTTAATTTTTTTTATTATTATTTTTTGATCCCATTGTTTTTCTATTTTTAATTACTTATTATTATTCTTATTATAGCTAACCTACCTTTTGCTTTATTTATTAAGCGACCAATCATTGGCCACCACCTGGCAGGTATCTTGACCTCATTGCATTGCATTGCAACTCTCCTCTGTAACGGTAGCCAATCGAGATTTTTTGTTACTATCCCAAAAAGTAATATTACATGTGAGTTTTTTTTATTTTATTTTTATTTTTATTTAAAGAAATAACATAAATGTGAAAATGTCATTATACTTCTAATGATTAAAAATAATTTTTTTTAAGTACAATTGAAAAGTAGTAGTTAACTTAACGTAAATAATGATTTATAAAAGAGTGAGTATTTTATTTATATAAATATAAATAATTAGTAAAATGTATAATTTTGTGATACGATGTATAGATGCATTTAAAATTGTCATTAGTATTAATTGTTCAATATTTAAGAGTGGAGATCTAAATCCCCAATTATACTTTGTACTAATTGAATTATTTTTGGGTCCACAAAAATTGACTATAGTTTAAATAAAACTTATTGTTTTTCACTTAAGTTGATATGGTATGCAATCTACACATTTGAGTACAAGATAAAAAAAATTGATGAGCTTACCATAGTCTTATGATTTTCCATACCTACTGCATACCATATTAGGTTATGCAAATAATTACTCACAACCGTTTGATGAATGTTTACTTGATTGGTAATATCTCTACATCATATAACAATAACCCATAGTGGTATATACTAAAATAGTTATAGATTTCTTTTCCAATAAAAGACCAGACTAAACAAATTTTTTAAATCAAGAATCAAACGTCATTTAGCAAACTACTAATCTAATTTCTCCGTTTTTAGCATCATATGGAAATTTGAGTTTCACCATGATATTCTTCCTTTATTTTGAGTTTAACATGAGGTGAGGGGGAAGATTCAAACTCTAACTTTTTTTTTTTTTTTTTTTTTTTTTTTTTTTTTTTTTTGTTGTCAAAGCTACAATGTTTAACTAGTTGAACTACACTCAAGTTGACATTTCAAATGTTTTAAAACTTAAAATAGGAGGTTATAACAAAAATTAAATTTTCTTCTCTTTTCTTTTACTTATCTATTTATTTTGTATTTATGTTGACAATCATGTGATTTTGGTGAAATAAATGTCAATAAGAATTTTTTAGTCAATAGTTGGAAGCCACATCATTAGATCCCAAAATTGGCCAACAATTCTTCATAATTTTGAAAAATATCAATAACAAAGTCAAATAATAAATTTGTTCTTGAATTTCTAGTATTGTCTATTATGTCCCAATACAAACCTTAGAATGTAAAGATCTATTTAAAATTTTTTTGTAAAATATGAAGAATAATCAAATAGAAATTAAAAAACTAAATTTATAATTTAATGAAATAATCAATTAAAAATATTATAAAAACATTAATATCAAAATATATATCTTGATTTTTTTAATGAAATTTAAATCTTCACAGTCACATATTGTCAAATTTGTAATATAAACGAAACTAAAAAAATAGCCAAAATGAACCTAGTTCAACGCTAATCTCTTCACTCAAATGTTGTTGAAATAAAAAATAAAAAAAAAAACTCAAAAAGGGAAAAAATTAAATTGTTTTTTTTTTGTTTTTTTTTTTTTTTAAAGAAAGGATATTAAAAAAGAAAGGATATTAAAAAGAAGGGTCGGGGGACAGTGAATTTGAGAGGGAAGTGTCGGTGGTGTGTATTATAAAGATAAATAATTATGTGCAGAAGAAGAAAGAAAGAAAGAAAGAAAGAAAGAAACTACACTCATTCAGAGAGAGAGAGAGAAATTGCAGCAGCATCAACTGTAGTTGCTCTCTCTGATTCAGCAGAGGATTTTGTCAAACCTTCCATTTTCGCAATCACAGAGCTCTCCATTCAATGCTCCATTGATTCCTCTGCTTAATCTCCAGGTTTCTTCTTATTCTTATTCTTCTTCTTCTTCATACACTCTCTGACAAAGAGAGGAGCAACGTCTCTGAACCGCAATGGGGGTGGATCTGAGACAAGTCTTGGCCGGCATACTCACGCTCACTATGTTCGTGATGCTTGGCCACATGATCAAGCGAGACCACTTTGATTCCGTCCAAGTACTTCCTCTAACCTCCATTTCCTTTTCGATCTGCTATTTCCTCCCTTTTCTCTTTGCTTAATGACCTCGAGATCTTGTGCTGTACAATCCCTCTCTTCTCTTTTTTTCTCTAATTCTTATTTGCTCGTTTGTTTTTGTGATTTCTTCTCTTGTTTTGCTTTTTTGTCAAGTTTTGCTGCAATCTTGTGCTCAATTTTATGGGATTTAGTTCTGTATTTCATGTGTGAATTGTTTGACTAGTAGTTGCAGCTTACAGTCTCTGCTTCTCCGAAAGAGAGTATAAATTACGGAATCAAGTTTGATTGTGTGTTTGACTAGCAGTAGTAGCCTATTTGATTGTGTGTTTTTTGCCCATCACAAATCAAGTTTAAGAAATCGGGATCCTAGTTGATTGTGTTCCTTCTTGTTTTTCTTTTTAAGGAAAAATTTCCAGGGCCAACGAAGGATGTTACCAAAGTCACAACAATGCGCAGTCTCCACAAAAAAGGTGACGCTCCGTGGAAAAATGATGCTCAAGAGCTAAAACAATGTTGGAGTAAACCCGAATTTGGTTAGTTTTCTATCCAATTTGAAAATTGACCGAAAGTTGAATAGTATGTTTACGTTTACCACTTATCGTGCTTTTGTATCTCTTTCCCTTCCTATTCACTTATTTGCTCTTTTTGGCTTGGAAGCAGATGAAGGACAGCAATCAAAGGGGTATGTCACTTTTTCATTAACTGACGGTCCCGAATACCATGTCTCACAGGTACCCAATTAAACTATTCAGTTCAATTGGTTTTTGTCTAGCTTGTTTATCATTTTCCGTATAAACAATTAACTCGGTAGAGCACTGCACAATTAACCGTCATTTTTCTGAAATTCCCCATTTATCGCATTATTATTTTGGTTCTTCTCAGATCTTCGTACTTGTTGTCGTCTAGCATTCTCTTCCTTCATTTTACTATATGTCCTATTGATGTTTATTGCCTATATCAGATTGCTGATGCTGTAGTTGTGGCTAGATATCTTGGTGCGACTCTTGTTGTCCCAGATATCAGAGGGAAAAAGCTGGGAGATAAGTGGTAAGTTCTAATGAGGCAGATATTAGCATAGAATAATTCCCATGTGGTTATATCTAGGATTTAGCAGGAGCAAGATCCCGTGTCTAAAGGATCTTCCTCTCTATTTTTGTTGTCTTGGAATTTCCTTCACTCCATAATTTTAGATATTTGCCTCTGTACTCTGTTTATCAAAACCTGTATGCTATCTCCGAAGAAACTATTCTGGTTGAAACCTGACTTAGTCGTAATCTTTCAGGAGATTCGAAGATATTTATGATGTTGAGAAGTTCATTGGAAGCCTGGATGGAGTTGTCAAAGTAGTAAAAGAGCTGCCATCCGAAATATCTCCAAGAAAGCTCTCGGCTGTCAAAGTGCCAAATCGGGTTACGGAAGATTACATTTCAGAACATGTTTTGA
This sequence comes from Luffa aegyptiaca, assembly GCA_017139565.1. Lineage (NCBI taxonomy): Eukaryota > Viridiplantae > Streptophyta > Magnoliopsida > Cucurbitales > Cucurbitaceae > Luffa > Luffa aegyptiaca. The sequence goes on along the minus strand of CM029399.1, from coordinate 335,842 downwards.
AGATTTTTAAAAAAAGTGGCAGCATAAGACTCGCAACTTACTTCCCTTCAGTAAATATGAAAAAGTCAACCACATCAAGTGATGGTGATTCAGTTCCATGTTTGGCAATGTTTGGAACATTGGAGTTGCAGCCAGAAATAAGTGAGGTGATCGAATCCATGATTGAGCGGCTAAAAACTTTGAGTCGGAAGTCCAATGGTCAGTTCATAGCAGTGGACTTGAGGATTGAAATGTTGGGGGAAAATGGTTGCCAAGAGGCGTCTGGAAGCAAAAGTTGTTACACTGCACAAGACATAGCTTTATTTTTGAGGAAGATTGGTTTCGACAAGGATGCTACCATATACTTGACTCAACCGAGATGGGAAAACAGTCTTGATGATCTCAAGGATTTATTTCCAAAAACTTACACGAAGGTGAGTCATTGATGGGTTTATCGTGGGGATTTATTTCCACAATTTAAGCTAGAAAGATTACTTCGAATGATTTTTATCCCTCTGCTGCCATTTCTTAAATATTTTTCTGAATTCTCTCTCTTTCTGATTATGAGAGCTTTTCCCTACTATTTTTGCAGGAAAGCATAATGCCTGCGGATAAGAAGTCGAAGTTCTTGAATGCAGAGAGTTCTGAATATGAGAAAGTAATTGACTTCTACGTATGTAGTCAAAGTGACATATTCGTTCCAGCCATCTCTGGCCTCTTCTATTCCAATGTTGCAGGCAAGAGGATTGCTTTGGGCAAGAATCAAATACTTGTTCCAGCCACCATTCGAGAATCTACTGCTCCTGCTACCAATTTCATCTCCTCTTACATCACAAAGAAGAATCACTTGGCGTATTCATGCTTTTGCTAGACTCTTCATAAAGGTAAAATTGAAGACACGATTGTATCCATCTCTCATTTCGTGGCCTAGCAGCAGATGAGAGGCCAATTGTATTGCAAATGTTTTCATTTTGTTTTTAATGCTTCCTAAACACAAGAATATTTGTTAAGGTAATTTTGCAAGACCTGCAGAACGATTAAGATGTCAACTATTGTTTGATATAGGTTTCCATTTAAAGTAACGAGATTGAGAAATTATTACATTTTGTGTCCAAAGTCCAGGGATTCTTCATATTTCCTTCGAAAAACTGTTAACATATATGCAACCTTTTCGATGGTACTTGTTCTAGGGATAGACGTCTGTTCCTCCGGTGTAATTCTTCTTCTTTTTTTTTTTTTTTTTTTTCCTTTTCAAGTTAACACATGGGATGGAAGATTTGATCTTCTAACATTTTAATCAAGAAATATATCTCTTGAACTATGCTCAATTTGATAGTTTTTTTGTTTCTTTTATTGTCTCTTAAAGAGAAAAAGTAAATAAATAACATTCCTCCCCAAAAAACTATCCTTTTTCATTATTAACCACATTGACTTGAAAGATACATAAAAAGGTAAATATATAAAATTGTTTAGAATCTGGAATTCTTCCTCCAAACTTCTGAGATATCGCTGTGAGTATTCATCATCAAACTTAAATATCAATTAACATGAAATAACAAAAATACGAAGCACAAAATATACCATAACGATATCGAGTCAAATTTACAATTTCACTTTATCTTCTGGGTTAGCAAGGCACATTTGGCGAAGAGGGAGTATGCTCGTGCAGTCTGGTGACTAACCTTCAGCATATATCTTTAAATTTGCTGTGGCATTCATCATTACTGAACTTCAGAGCAAGCAAGTAATGGAGATACGAAAATTTATAGGATTCTTTAAAAAAAAAACAGCATTACTAAGAAGAACAATTCTTAAAATAGCGTAAAAAATGGATTAATTCTACAAGAACAAGATGAAGTTTCACTAGTCATACTGATATTGCATTTTCAAGAGATGGTTTCTTAACAGTTTTAATGTAATTTTAAGAGACGGTGTTATGAAATCATCACATGAAAAGTGATTTTGCCTTCTAAAATACAGAGATTAAATCTGTGTGAATTTGTAACTTTAAAACGTGAAAAGAGCTCCAATTTCTTGAAAATGTGGAATTGTCTTTTTCACATTATTTAATATAAAAACATATATTTAATCCTTATACTTTGGTACCGATAATATTTTGAATTTTATATGTTTTTTTTTTTGCAACAATCTAGTCAATACTTTTAGAAATGTAACAATCAAGTCCTCGATGTTAAAAATCTTATTGGATTCAAATCATAAATTAGTAAACGACTAAACCACTTTTGATTTAGATTTAAGAAATCTTTCTTTTTTTTTTTCTTTAAAATTCATCCGAGAGAGAACGTTGTTCTAGGAGGGGTGGAGAGTGAGATTTTAAGAATTCTATTTACTTTCTTAACTTGCTGATATCTCATGCAAAGATTTTTCTAAAAAAAATTTAACTTGAGGACTTGATTGTTACCCTTGTGAAAGTATGATGACTAAATTATTACAAATAAAAAAATATAGAACCAAAATATTAGTATATTTTAACCTAGAGATACAGATTCTTTTTTTTTTGAAATAGCCTAGAGATACAGATTCTAAATTATGAACTGTCTTTCAAAATAATGCTATTTTAAGAAAAAAGAAATCCCAAAATCAAGCACCACGTGACCTTCTGCATCGTTGAACTGGCTTTGTAAAGTATTTAGCCAATGGGGTCTCTGGAACTGGAATCAGTTTGCCAACAACCGCCAGCGGCCAGCTGAAAGAGATAAGATAATTTAATTACCACTCGAATAATCATTTAATATTAGTTGGCCATTTGACAATATATTCATCGGTAAATGGACCACTAAAAATGCAAAAGGTGAAAGTCTTTTTCATTAGAGAACAACTTTGTTTACAAATAAAAAAAAAACTTTTGTTTTATTACCAATGCTTCATAACATTTTAAAGTTCGACCAGATTTTAAAACTTGTAAACTTTCGTTATGATTTCAGAAACCCTTTAAAAAGTTGAAAAAAAAAACTCTAATTACACAAATTTACTTAATAGTGCATTTGGAATGAGGATGAAAAGTAAGGCCAACCTCACAACGCCGATTGCGAAGCAGACAAGCCATTGCTTCCCATCAAGTTTTACTGTCGAAGTAAATTTTCCAAGAAATTCGACGATGATAATCTGCATTGCAGGTTTAAAATTGAACCATTAAAGAAAATGCATATCCATGAATGAAACAAACCAATACGAAAACAATGGCTTCAAACCTGAAGCACGAATGTTGTTCCAACTATTCCCATAAAGAGGTAATTTTTCGTCACTCCACTGAACACATTCATTTCATCTGGTTTTCGAGCATTAAATTCATTGAATATCTGCATTATCAATGGAAAGAACAATACGTTTCAAATGGTAATAAGGAAAACAGAGAGGGAATAGAAGAATAGGAGGACGAAGCTAGAAATTTTCACAAGGTATAGTTTTATGTTCTAAAAATTAAGGGGGAAGGGAGAAAATTAGAATAATTTTTTAATTTTTTTAGTATGTTTTTTAAATTTAAGAAAAATTATAGGGTTTTCTTCTTCACTCCGCCCTCGTGACTGAGTTATCAAAAATGCTCCATTAGATACTCAATAGATGTAACCAACTAAAAAGCATCTAAAACTTATGCTAACACTTGATAGAGAAGGAGGATGCACATAGATTTTGCATAAATTTCATAGTTATTATAATTACTTGGCAGAGGACAAATGCATTGAAAATCACTGTATTCTTCACATTAAAGGCGTGCTCCTTGCTATCATTATTCAATTGAAGAATATCAGTGGCATAGAAGTTAAGGACAAGAAGTACAGCAACTTGATACAAAGCCTGCACCAACAAAAGGAAAAAGAAGATCAGAGAAGAAGAAAGCAAAGCCATGAGTTTCAAAGATAAAACCCATCTTCAGCTTACATACCTGTACAATCAAATTCCTCCACATAATATTAGTTATAAGGGGTTCCCTGTAATCAACACAAATTACAGTTAATCAACTCAATAAATACCCGGCAAAGAGTTTATGATCGACCCAACATTGCAAATGTTTTATTTGACAAGAACATTTGACCCACAACTCGAAATTAGAATAAACACATAAATTCCATCCTCCATTTCAACGAGACTATCAAGAGTTTGAGATAGATACTTTAAAGAACTGATGAAAATCAGATTTAACATGATGGAAAAGCCAACTCGAGTATAGTTCAACTTGTTAAGGCATATATCCTGAACCAAGAGATTTGAGATTCAAATCCCCCTTCCCACATGTTGTTGAACTCAAAAATAAATAAATAAATAAAAAGGAAAAAGATAACAGAAAGATTTACTGCCTTGAATGGAATGGATGAGTGAGGCTTATATTTCATTCCTCTTAATTACCATCATTTTCCTTAACCATTACTTTATGAGAGTGCATTGAAAATTCACAGCACAGCACTGGGGAAATCTTATTCAAGTTTCAAATGATATTTGCAAAAGAGAGATCTATCACTTGAACCATTGAAATCCAAAACTTAACAGGAACATGAGTAAAAACTTAGAATTATGTTCGTAACAAGTAATTTGAAAAGGCTCAATATGGGGTTAAATATCTACTAACATGTATGATCGATAAATTTAGTACCCTACAGCATATGCAGCATTAATTCTCACCTTCGCCCAACTGGGGACCGATGCATCAGGTGGTCTGTTGGTGGTTCAGTTGCTAATGCTAGAGCACCAAGTGTGTCCATGATCAGGTTAACCCAGAGAAGCTAACAAGGAAGACAGACATGCATTCATTAATCAACATGAGATAATCTTCAAAGGTTAAAAAAAAATTAACATTAAAGAGTTACCTAAATTCAGAAAGATACACCAAATGTTACGCAAATTACTTAAAGAAAGATACACCAGATGTTACCCAAATTCAGAAAAATATCGAAGCTCTCTGAAATGCAGTTCTCCTAAGAAAGAGTTTCTTGTAGTCTAGACATAAGTATAGGGGGCAAATTCACAAAAATCTTCATCACATCATATTACTCTTTGGATCACCCCAATTTAATTAAGAATTCTAGTACAAAGCTCAAAAACTTAAGTTAATAAATTATGGTATATCTGAATATTTTATTTATATTCTTCACACTCAATTATGGGCTTGAAAAATTAGCACAAGACCTAACAAGTAATTATGGTATATTTGAATATTTTATTTATATTCTTCACACTCCCTTACTTATGGGCTTGAAAAATTAGCACAAGACCTAACAAGTTATTATCAATAATAATTGGGATGAAAACAACATTACATAGGTTTGATTCGATCACAAAAACTCTTGCTCTAATACTATCCTAAACTCCCACTAGCCCTAAACGATTAAATTGATAGGTTATAGAATATTTGATCTTATTTACATCCTTAACATTCCGCAGTTATCTTCTGTTGCATAATGATTGAATTCTCACACATACTATAGCATTGTGGTACGTAACAATCGTTTTAAAAGGCACAATTACTGGTACCGGGGAGAGGACCAACCTGCACAGTATTTAAAGGAACATCACCGGAAGACACAGCTGCAACAACATTAATCACAAGAGCAGCAACATTTACAGTGAGCTGAAACTGGATAAACTTTTGAATGTTTGCATACACAGAACGCCCCCACCTGACAACCTACATAGAATACACAATGAATCCTCAAGAAAATACTTAAACCTGAAAGGAAAAAAATGAGAACACAAAAATCATATTCAACCACCATATCATTATTGGGAAACATTTGCACACTGACCAGATCTCGTTGACATAACTTGGCATAAGCAGTATAATTATGAACTAGCAAGTCAATTTTGCAATAAAAGCATATATTTAGCAACTTGCATGTTCTCATGTTTGGAAAGATAACGTAAGGCAGACTACAAGGAAGATAAATAAAGTTCTTTTGTGCACCATACCAATAAGCATGTATTATTACAGAAGCAGATTTCATAAATTGAGAATGCCAGTATCTGCTTCAATGCATAATGTGATGGATAGGGTATTGTATAGACTGAGACATATATGATCTTCCATCAAGTACAAAATACAACCAAGGATGATAAATCTTTATTACCCATTCACTTCCTGGATGTTATTAGCTTCAAAACTACGAAGGAACATGGAAGAAACTGCAGTATTAAAGCTGACGAGAAGATGATCAACACAAACCTTTACAACTGAAGCAAAGTTATCATCCAAGATAACAATATCAGAACTTTCTTTTGCAACTTCAGTGCCTTGAATGCCCATAGAAAGACCGATATCTGCCTAGAATTCAAAAGGGTAAAAAATGCTATCAACGTGAAATGAACTCAGTTAAACAGTAACAGAATTTCTCACGTAATATCAATCAAAACAAACACAGGAAATATGATGGTATATCAAGAGGGACTCCTTCCCTGAAATATCCAAATAATAGTACAAAATACAGAAATAAGTATTATATCTTCTATCAAAAGTAATTACTCGCAAGTACTCAATCAAACAAGAATTCAAATGTTTCTAGACTCATTTCCATACTTCCAGTGTCCCTTGTGGACACATACAACAGACTTGCAGATAAAAATTTTGAGCAGTATATTAACGTTATTTATATTGTATTATACTGCTTATAAAAAACAATAAACAGTATCATGTGACTGCAGCTTTCTAGTTCACGCAGTTTGCACATGCATGTTCTATATTTAGATAATAGTGCTGTAACAAACAACACAAAAGATCTGATAGGGAAAAAAATCTAATTAATTATGTCTTCAACATTCTCCAAATAGAGAATCGTTCATAGAACTTGTGAAATAATAAAAACCCCAAAGATTACAAACCTCATGGAGTGCAGGGGCATCATTGGTTCCATCTCCAGTTACAGCAACAACTTCTCCTCCCTTTCTTAGTGCTTGAACAAGCAAGAGCTTGTCATTAGGCGAAGACCTCCCCATCACCTGTATGTCATTGCTTAGAATTGAACCTTTTTTTATTATCATATTTCATTATGAACACAAACTCTATTAAGGGAAACTAAACAGCATGGAGGCCAAGGAGACAAGAAGTCCCCTTGCTTGAAGTTAACTCTCAAGTCTCAATGCATCAGTATTCTGTGTCATCCATATAAGCAAAAATTTATGGGTTGAATATCGATAGCTACTGCATATTGTATTTACATCTAAAAAATATGCAAATTGAAGTATACCGTTATTTTCGGGGCAACTTGTTCTCTTTCCTTCTCAGACAATACACGGAATGCTTTTCCTTCAATTACCGTAGGCTCAGAAGCATCATCAGTTGCGTTTAGTATTCCACACTCTACTGCTATAGCTTTTGCAGTCTGTATATTGTCTCCAGTGACCATGCGCACCTACAAATTTACAATTGTTTTACATACAGCACACATGGATGTACTACCATATTGCACATGCAAGTAGACAACTAATGAATGCACAATTAAGGACACGCCCTGTCCCAGATCTCAATACAATAAAATAAAAACCAAAGGAACTTGAAAACACAATTTCGATTTTCCAAATCATGAACCAAATAACTAAAACTAACTGGAAGAGGGATCAATGACTTGGGCGTCAAAGAACAGTTCAAAGTAAACATAAACCAAAAGCCAGATGAAGAAGTTTTAATCATATCCTCCACCATCTGAAATTTGGGGTTTAATACAATGTAAAGAATGTAGCTCACTCGAGAATGTGTATACACATGTAAACACATTTAATGCATTAAATTGTTGCATGTAAAAGAAATCAAGATCTATGAAACAAAAATAACACAACAAATTACCTTGACACCTGCATCCGTGCACACTTTCACAGCCTCTTTAACACCATCGCGACAAGGATCCTGCAACAAAATGATATTATTTGATCATAAAAGATACCACAAAGAATCACCTTCGATAATGCAATGAAAATGGATGTCATAACTTGACACTTCGATATATGAAACTAAAACAGATAAGATGGGGAACGGGGAAAAAAGCCAAAACAAAACAAAACTAAGGATGAGTTGAACAGAAAGACCGTTGGCATCTCACACCCACAATGAGTACTTCAACTTCTAAGATTCCACCATAGTGAACAGTGGAAGTCGTGCATAATAAGAAAGGGGGAAAGAAATCCCTATCTTGAAAAATCAATTTCTCAAAAGTTCAGGGCAACCCTCTAAATTTTAAAATATAAGGTCCTATTCGTGCATTAGCCATAGCAAATGAAACTGATAATAATAGCAATTTATTGTGTCAAGGAGTTCTGCACTTGATTTACCTTTATACCAACAATTGCAAGCAGAATAAGATCATCAGCAGGCAAATCCCATTGATCCAAACGCTGTTCATCTACTGGAACCTTCTCCAACTCATATGAATTATATGCAATCGCAACACAGCGCAAACTGTTTGCAGCCATGTTACTAATAGCTGCCTTAAAATAATCCTGGAATATACATAAAGGAAGTTCAGTCTGAATGTCTCATTTCGAGAAGTTCAAAATAGGAAATGCACTTAAAATATCAAGAATAATATTCTAATATATTTCACCTTGGACGTACCATGTTACTGACTAATTATAAGTAATGATTTCCTTTTTTTTTTCTTTTATATACTAATTATAAGTAATGATAAGGTCAAAAGAAACGAAAAATTTCAAGGAACTTAGATTGAAAGAACAGATTTTGGGTTAAAAATAGATCAAAATTCAATTTAGGATTATATTTACATAGCACTACAAGTAATAAATAGTAAATGACTAAACTGTATCTTGGTCCACCAAATAAATACGAACAATGAAATAATCTTATTGCCCAAGGCCCACCAGAGGGCTACCATGATTAAAAGTCATTACATGGCTCCTCATTTTACTCGGTTTCAAAATGTTAACTATATCTCCTGATGAACCCAAAATTAGTTTCCAGAATAAATAGTTCCCTTGCATCCTACAATCCTGGGTAAAAATCTCAACCTGGAAGGAAGATGTGGGTTTCCGACTCTACCCAGCTCATGCCCCTCACCCCAAGTAAATATATATACACCGTCACAGACTCACAAGGAATGTACTTCCGCATTTTTCATTACTATTTGAAATTTCCTGGATGAATGGACAAGCCTAAATTCTCGCAACATTACATTGTTCTCCAAGTAAACTTGCTACCACTAACCTCATTGTCTTCCATCGAGTGCACTTCACCATTCAAGTCCAGATACTTTGTACAAGAAGATAAGACCATCTCTGCCGCTCCTTTCCAGTGTATGTAAACTTCTGAGTCGGCCTGCCAGGAAACCACATGGCTAAGTTTCATCGATACAGATGCATCAAGCAATAAAGAAAGTGTTTAAACCGTAAAAGCAATCAACAGCTTGCTTAAAAATAGTATTCCGGTGTTCTCTAAATCATCAAACTTGTCACTCAACCTCAATACTGCAAATGCAGTGAGGAGGCACATGGCACTCCAAGCTCAAGATCATAACAATTACCCGCTTTATTGCAACACCACCTCGCTTCTTTTCTGAATTGAAGGGGACAACATGGAGAACTTTGGACTCTGATTTGACAACATCAAACTTCATTCCCAGCTGCACCACAGGTTTAGAAAAGTGAATAAACTTCAAAAAGGTCTAGCCAATACACAAAATTGAGGCAAATATATATACACTCTCACACACCTTGACAGCCCAAGATAAAATAGCCTTTTCTGTAGGAGATCCAGTGACCTCTGTACTTCTCCCATCCTGTCAATATAAATTCAGTCAAAGAGAACTCTAGCTCGACTGAATCAATCACAAAATGTACAAACAAATGACGAAGTTCCCACCAATGACACAAGAAAATTAGACAATGAAATAGAAGAAGAATAGAAGGGCAAGCGTTCCCTGCTCAACTCAAAAGAAAATTTATAATTTGTTTCCCAAAAATTGAAAACAAAAAGCAAGAAACAGAATGTTGGCATAACCCTATAATTTCCGTGACATGCTTGGAGAAGCAGTCAAGGGGCCTACCCTGGACAAGCCAAAATTCAAAAGTAAAAACGCATTGCCTCCATTCTGAATAGCAAATTGATGTGTTAAAGTTCACCTTAGCCACGAAAACATTGCCCGTGCTGTTCTGAGCAATGCCCTCATATAGCAGATTGAGTACCAATGAGTGTAACTGCAGTGGATCATCTGGGGGATTAATCATTTTCTTGCCAACACATGCCTCGACCACAGTCATCTAAGATTCCAATTTTTTAGGGAAAAAAAAAACCATCGTCATTTAACTGTAAAAATAGAAGACTAACTGACCTTGAGTTCATAAACAAAAAATAATTAAAAGGAAAACATTAAGTTTCTAAGTTCTCATTCAATAAAATTCTCATTTCCTAATCTTAATTTTTTCGAAAAAAAACCAGCGTGTTTGATGATGTTCTCCATGACCACACATTCTCAAAATTGTCTATAAATTTCCAAACCTCTTTTTCTTTTTGTCCCAGTTCTATTAAAAAGGTTCATTAATCTATAACTTGTAATCAAAATATCATACAAAAGATTGGAATTTGCCAATAAATTTAATACATTTTATTTTTCAAAAGAAATGTTAGATTGGAACTTATATTTTGTTTACAGAATAGATAGCTGAAATCAGAAAAGAAAACAACCATCGCACAAGTTCATAGCCACTTTAAAAACAAAAAACGTAAAATTGATATCAAAACAATTTCTTTTTCTTGCAAACCATCAGGAGACAGAAAATAAAAAATGAAGAACAAAAGATCTAGTCATATTGTCCAAAAAAATGACTTCTGAAATGAAAAACAAAAATTTCAAATTGACATAAAAAACGATCCACAAGAACCCATCTGACTTACAAAGACGGATAAATCCCTGACATGATGTAGTTGTAGGTTTACTGAAAAGGGAAAATGTTACTTATCCTAGTAGACCAAATATCAGCAAGGGGTTCTCACAGAACCCAAATTAATTTTCATGAATTGAAGACATTAAAAAGATTGTTTTCACTAGTCAAAGATAAGAAAACAAAATAAATCAGACTATCAGAGTAACAGGTTTAGATAGCTGATCTAAAGCCTGAACTGCTTGCAACAGAGCTAAACTGACACGAAAGTCTAATTGTTGAGCCTCAAATGTACCTGATTTAAAGTCAACGTTCCAGTCTTATCGCTGCAAATTGTTGTTGCAGAGCCCATAGTTTCACAAGCAGACAGTCTTCGAACCTGCAAATCAACTTCTGTTAGTTGGGCTTTGGGAAGAAGAAGAAGAAACTTCAAAGGAGTCTTCTTAGAACTCAAGGACACAGTTGTACAACCTATATAATAGATCCTAAGTAAGGTCATAACTTTAAAGGGGTCTTCTGAAGTACAAGCTTATGAGATGGAAATCAACGATACTAACCAATGCTTTATCAGCCATCATTTTCCTCATGGAGTATGCCAATCTGGAAATATAAAAGATTACGAATATATATAAAAATAATAATAATAAATAATCTTAAGGAAGCCGGGTCAAATCCAACACAAACTGCAGTAAGACAAACACTGCATAATTACTTACGTGAGGGTGACAGCCAAAGGAAGTCCTTCAGGTACTGCAACAACCACAATAGTAACCTGAATGATTTTATAACCCGCAATTAGTTAAAAAAACAAAACACTGTGAGAGAAAAACAACATCAAGAGGCTAAACTTACAGCAACAGTAACAATTTTAATAACTCCATCTACAGCATCACCTAGACTTGTACGCCCACGCTGAAATTCAGGGTTTCCATTTGCATCATGTGTATTTCCCGTGAAGTATCTAAATTTCCAAGTTAAATTTTTAAGGACAGAATCATGAAAACTCAAGTGACAAAATTATTATAGTGAAATACTATATCACCTGCCCAAAAGGACAGCTAGCACAGAAACTGCAACCGCAAGCCCAACTATGCCTATGAAAGTTGCAACTCCGTTCAATCGAACCTATTAAATGTCATTAAAAGATTAACCACAACACATCAACAGCAAATTCCACGGTCTTCTAAGCAACTAATGTCAAGACATTGACCTGCAAGGGAGTTTCTTCCCCGGTATCCTCTGAGATACTGGCCATCAACAGTCCCCATTCAGTATTGATTCCAACAGCAGTTACCTGAAGGCAAAAACGGTGAAGCTCCATAATGGTAGTTTTCATTTTTTATGACAAAAGCATGCGAGTTATAGTTTAACAATTCCATTTATGTACAGAGAGACATCTATATGCATCCTTTATACAAAGCACTCAGTACCAAGAAATTAACACTGAAAACAAAATCGATGATCTGACATAAGCCAAGCTCTCTAATAGACCTACTGAATCAAATCAATCCTAGGACAAAACCAGTCTGTAACCAGCCAAGCTTACTAACCAGTCTCCTCCTAAAAACAGAAAATTGAATAAGAGAACCTAATCAAAATCAATCCTCCAGCCGTGCAAAGTTCTTGCCAAATAAGTTAAAAATCTATGATAAAACACTGGGCTGCTTTTTCCATAAGAAAGAATGTGGACAAAAAAAAATTAAGAGCATAAAATCTTGTTCATAAATGCATGCTCATATTTGTATTTCAAGAACTGCACCAGACAGATCAAGAACAGCCCCCGAGTTTAATGAAGACAGTTTCAAGAAGTCGAAGCATAAAAATTACCATCATGGTACCAACTCCATCTGCAACCTTACAACCAGACATCAAAAAGGGGGCCTTCTGATCCTTGCGAACCTGAGAGACAATATCAGCTTAGTCATGGAACAAAAACAAGTAACGGCGTCATGTGATTGAAAGGAAGATATAATTCAACTTACAATCTTGCTTTCGCCTGTCATGCTAGATTCATCTATTGCAAGTGAATGACCAGTAATCAATATTCCATCAGCAGGGATCTAATTCAAACAAGGGTCTGTTAAATGAGAAAAACATAGTTGACTTTAAAGTTACCAACAAACAAAGTGACCATAAAGGACAGCCACCTGATCTCCAATTTTAAGAGGTACAACATCCCCAACAACAAGGTCAAATATCGAAACCTTTAAAGTTCTACCATCCCTCAAGATCTGCACCAAATTTTGTTTAGTTCGCAGGTTAACATAAAATAAAAATGTCATAGTGCCATCAAGCTGCCAGTATGTACCTCTACTTGTATGTTCTGTTTTTCCTCATTTAAGTTTTGAAACTGAAGAGACTGTCGATAATCACTAACCGCTGTTAAATAAAAGGACAATTCAAAAATAAGAAGCCGTCTTAGAACAGAAAGGTACATTCCTCTAAAGGAGGCATTTATAGAAATGACAAATGCATCATAAAAACTCAAGTCTAAATCAATATGTACTTCATTAGAACATCTATAAAATACAAATACGTGCATGACCAAAATGAACCAACTGGAACAAACAAGCATAAAAGAAATCAAATTAAAATTACTTTAAAATGCATCCGCATCTTTATTCATTTCCATTACCAGTAAAATCCAAAAAACACGTCCCAGTAATTCCTCCCTCTTCTTTAGCAAAAGAACACGCTTACTTGCAATTTGAAAGGAATAAGATAGAATACCTGTGACTATAATGACAAGAAACACAGCAAAGGCAATACTTCCTCCATCATACCATCCTTCCTCTACACCCTGTGTTGATGACCAAAGTTAGAATGCACTACACTTGCAACAAGCAACAAGGCAGCAACGTATGAAGAAACTAAAAAGGGTTGCATGTCAGATTGAAGATAACATCAAGTGCATGAGCTTCAACTTCACCCTAGACTCAAGTTGAGTTATGTTATATAGTACACGGAAGAAGTAAGTTTCAAATTTTAAGAACTTATAAGAATATTCCTCCTAACATAATGACATCTACTCTCTGTCAACTTCATTCTGTATTTTCAATATAACACTCCACCATGTTGATCTTTACCAAAGTTGAATCATAATAAAACTTGAAGCATCAGTGTTCATGAACCTGCTGGTCTGATATCTTTGTGGCAAAAATACTAGTCACAACGTGTGGCAAAAATACTAGTCACAACGTGTGACATAAATATATTTCTTAAAAAATGATTGACAAAAAAAAGGAAACCTCTGTTTTAATCCCCAAAGCTAATGATGCCACTGCAGCTATAATCAAGATGACTAGGGTTAAATCTTGCCAAGCTTCCCAAAGAAATCTCTGCCAAACATAGAACAGTGAGGATGAATGGTCATTTACTAACACAAGATAAGAAAACAAATGGAGAACTAGTTTTAAAAAAGTCACAAAAAGTTGCTTGTACCAAGAAACTCCGTCCTTTTTTACGTGGATATGTATTTGATCCAAATGCATTTCTTCTTTTCAGTAAATCAGTTTCATCTCCTGATATTCCTTTCTCGGTATTTGTTTTTAATAAATTTGATAACCCTTTAACCTGATAACGAAAGATAAAATGCAATTAAACAAAGGATAAATATGATGCAATGAAACAAACTATAACTGACTTACTCCCCCATATTGTTGAAGAGAAGAAATTTTTTGATCACGGGTCAATGAAGCAAGCTGTTCTAAACTAATGGCATAGTCACCAGTTGACGTTGGAGGTGATACTGAGGAACCTACCAGTGGAGACACTAAAATCAGAAGAATAGGAGTTGAGTAAAATAGAAGCTATGCATTATCAGTTCCCAGTTTCTGATTACAATCATTGCATTGCAGGCAGTTAATCAGACGTTTGTATTAACCATCTGTTTCCAGGCATAAAGTTTTGGAATCAATACTAATTTCCAAATGATTTATCTACAGTTTCAGAGTTTGGATAACATGTATCATGGTACAAAATGTTTGGGAAACTAGACAAGGAATAAGGTGTGATCAAGGATGGCAGAGCAAATTCGTTGTAAAATACAAGACACAAAAAATAAAAAATGATATCCAAAGTTTTGTGAAAAATATGGAAATTTTTAGAGACACAATACCAGTTTGTTGTTCCCCTGCCAATTTGAAAAGCAGTGCTGCCTGAAGCAAGAAGCAAAAAGTGATAAGGATATAAAAAACCGACCCTGTGATATAAAATGTTGGTGATGATTCAAACTATTACCCTTATGACTTGTGCATGGGCTCTAATCATCCTTCTTCTTTGTTCTTTCTCTTCCTCCTTTTTTAAGTCCAAAGTATATCGAAATCTTCTAGATGCATTAAGCACCAATGCAGCTTGCTGCGCCCCAGTAGGAAAAGACAAAAAGAAAAATAATTAGTTCATGCTCCATGTACAAAAAGCTGAAGGATCTTTTATAAACAAAAAAATCAGATTTACGAACAATCTTTGTGAACTTTCATATGATTTTACGAATAATCTTGTGAACTTTTATATTGTTTCAAAGCCGGTTGAAGTCTGGGATTTAGGCATTGGGAACCTAAGATTACGTAATGAAGCTTCTTTGGCGAAGTGGTTGTAGCGCTTTTTCTTGGAGCCAAATGCCCTGTGGTGTAAGGTTATTGTGAGCATGTATGGACTGCACCCTTTTGAATGGATGTAGGCTTAAATGTTCTAACAAAAACCATTGGCTTCGGGTTTTCCATTGTTTTCCCATTATATACATTCCTCTATTGGCGATGGTTCAAAAACCTATTTTTGAGAGAATTGTCCCTTGTGTGCATTGTTTCCTCGTCTCTATCACCTATTTGAGAAGAAGTTGCATTCAGTGGCCTCTATTTTGCCCTCTTCTGACATTTTCTCTACTTTCTTTGGGCTTTTGCCACCCTCTCACTGTCGTGATGCAATTGACCTTGTCAGCCTTCTTTCCATCCTTTCTAACTAGGTGATCCATCATGGGAGGAGGTATCCTAGATTTTGGGTTCCTCAACCTTGTGAGGATTTTTCTTGGGGCTCTTTTTCCCATTCCCAAACCTTTTGAGGGTTTTTCTGTGGAATTGATTGTTCGCTATTTCCCTTTGAAGTTGGCTTTTTAGAACTTCTGGGGTGAATATGGCTCATGACAAAGAGTGTTGTGCCATGTTTGAAGAAGTGCTCCTTTAACTCTCCCTTATGTGATAAAATAAAAGTTTTGTGGCAAGTTTTTTTTGGCATTTTGTTGGGCATTTGGCTTGAAAGAAACAATCATATTTTTAGAGGGTCTAAAAGATCAAGTGAAGATCAAGTGAGGAACTTTGGGATGTGATTAGATTTAATTCGTCATTATGGGCATCCGTTAATCAAACTTTCTATAATTACCAACTGGAGCTCATTCTTTTTGGATTGGGATCCATTCTTGTAATTTTTTTCTTTTTTTTCTTTTGGGGGGGGGGGACTTTGGTATGCCCTTGTAAATCCTTTCATGTCTCTTAATGAAATTCACTTTCTTTAAAAAAAAAAAACAACTAAGCATATAAATAGTAAAATATGTGCAATAGGAAAGAAGTATCTTTCTACAAAGTACTTCATTTGCAAATGTACACAACGTTATTATTCTTTTGAATGATGACTGTAAGTTTCCAAGTTCATTTATAATCCAGAACAAGAAACTTATTTGATATAATATCCTATATAAGTGGTCATTAGAACTTAATTCGGCAATTTCTAAAATATCTAAATTTATCATTTAGTTCTTTGACCATTGCATCACCCATGATTTTTTACTATCCCTAAGTCTCTGATCAATTCATGTGCACTTTGACTAATCACACATGGCAACCATCTACACTACAACATTCAGTTGCCAAGAAAGCGCATACGATCATAAATCTTTAGTAGTTGTATACCTTGGTTTGAACTTATTCACTCAGACCTTACTCTTTCATTAGCCTCAATGACCACAAGGCAACCATTGTACGTTGTGCACACCATCCATGATTGCAATAGTATTCTACATGGACAACAAGATTTTTTTGTTTGACGCATTCAAATGTCACTCATACTTACCAATAATGATCAAGACCAAAAAAAGACTTTGATTTTGAAGGGAGACATATGACCATCAAGACAAAATGGCAAGCTTCTTGCTAGCAGAATCTCCAACCCTAAGCCCCCCCCCCCCCCCCCCCCCCCCAACATTGTCATCTCTTCCTAAAGAAAATCCCTCTTGACCTTCTTGAGGGCAATCTAAAGACAAAAAGAAAATAAAATGGAATGCCAAAAGGAGCAGATTAAGCCCAAAGCCAACAAATAAAACTTATAACCTCATCCTCAATTTAAGAATACCCACGTACTGAGTTTTTGAGAATCACAATCAACAATAGCCATTGAGCACTGATCAACTTTAACCCAAATAATAAATCAAATAACTGCAAAATTCCATTTAATTTGAAACAGAAACCTCCAAACCATATACAAAGAAAAGTATTGATCATAAATGGGTAAGATGGACCAAATCTCTTCCATCTCACTAAACTCCTTAATGAGACCTTCTGCGCCCATAAACTAGTTCACTCAAAACATAACCACCAAAAATAGATAAAAGGAGAAAAGTAATCTCAGTAGAAATATTTCTTTCTCAAGGTCTTCCATTTATCATCTTTGAAAAATTAGAAAAGTGAAGGCATTTCCCCATCCTTGAAGAAGAGATGCTAAAGTGTGAGCACTTCAAACCTACCGCCACTGCATGCTTGCATTTGGTCAGAAATCCTCAATTTATTTCATAAAAGCTGGCACTTTCCTAAAAATGGGGGAGAACCCCTTCTTTAACATATTATAGAGACCATGTTTAAGGTCGGGCTAAAAGTCTATGGTCCAACACAATTATGGCTACCTTGTGGAGATTATGGCAGGAGACTAACCATAAGGTATTAAAAAAAAAACTCTTATTTAGAGGATTTGTGGGACTCAATCAAACATTTTGCCTACATTCGGTGTTCTCTTTATAAAAATTTTTGTAATTATGATCTTGTACATATCATGGCCAATTGATACTCTTTTTTGTAACTCCACTCAGTCTTTCGGATATCTTGTCTCCCCTTTTTTTGTATGATTTTTCTTTCTTCAATACATTTATCAGTTTCTTATCAAAAGGAAGGGAGGGGGGCAAAAAAAAAAAAAACATCCATGAACTCCACTTATTCCAAAACCTTCACCAATAAATCTCAATGAACATGATCATCCCTCAAAATTAATCTTAAATATTTCCTTTGAGGCTACAAACACTATAATCTTTGAGGCCTCAGTAGCATTGAAGATCCTATCAAGAATTTGTCTCCCTACTTAGAACAACCCTTTGGGTATCCAAAATCATAGACGGTAAGACATTCTCTTTTTTTTTTTTAATTTAAGAAACCTGCTGTATATATTCAGAGAAATAAAGAAACAAAAGAGGCAAACAGCCTAAGGCCTAAGGGCTAGGGGAAGAGAGCTTCCCCACCCAAGAACTACATGTAAAAAGCCTTCTAATCAAGAAGGATCAAGGAGAATGAGTTAGTTACAAAAAGAATTGCTATAGCTATAGTACCACCAAGAAGCATTAAGCTGTACAAAATCCCAAAAGTAACAAGAGAATTCATCTTATCTTCAAAAGTCCTTCTATTCTGTTCCAACCACAAACTCCATAAGAGGGCTCTAGAGGCAAACTTCAACAGAATCCTTGAATTTCCTTTTAGCTTCCAGCCACCCAAAGCTTCAACCAACCAAACATCTACCTGTCTGGGGAGGAAAATTTGCAAATCAAAAAGGCTGACCAATCTATCCCAGCACTGTCTAGCAAAGGGGCAATGCAAAAAGATGCAAATCAAAAAGGCTCAGCATTCTTCATTTTCTCTCATACGCCATCCCTTCATAGTAACAAAATTTTGAAGGGCATCCAGAATCTTGTATCACTCACAAAATCATGGATCCAAACAAGATGAACTAATGGGACTCGAGAGAAGTCTAACCTATAACAAAACCTCTTCTCTTGATGACACAAGAGTATCACTCAAAGTTTTTACCACAAAAGTAATGGCTTTTGAACATATTAACGTTTGGATGCGTTTGTTTGATACATGATCGCTTAAATTGCACCCTACTCCAATACTAAGATTCTTGACTTTTTTTTAGTACACTTGGATTCTTGACTTGACATAGATTAACTTGTGATAGTTAGGTGGTAAACTTACATCAGACACGTTGGATATGGATATCAAAATAGGAAGTATTCATCAAAAGAGACAAGTTATTCCAAATCTAGCTCAAAAATTAAACTTCAATGTGCCATTTGAATTAAATATATGGATCCATTTCATACTCGATCAGCTTCTTTAAAAAAATCATATAAAATTTCATTTGTATATATGCGAAGAAAAATACTATGGATATAAGTTATTTAATTTATAAATTTAATTGATAAAAACATTATAATTATTTAGGAATATATTAATAAATGTCAATTACACTAAAATTTAACCAAAAGTTTTTTTTTTTTTTGAAAAGACCAAAAGCTAATATAAATCATTGCAAAAGTGGGCATCGCTCATGCACGTACCCTCGACCCCCAAATGTGTTGTTGAACTAAAAAGATAAGTGCTGATCATTTTTATTTAAAAATAAAAAAGAAATATATTCCTTTAAGAAAAAAAAAAGTTAAAAGTAATTATTCTATAAGCTAATCTTGAACTAAAGGAATGATCTAATTAATGAATAACTCTTTAAATTGTATACTGAGGTGGAAAGAAGGAAAAAGAATTGTGAGTCTAAGTTGGGCACTAACCTCTTAAAATATGGGTCAAATCCACAGATCAAGCCTAAGACTATATCAAATTTGATCAAGCTCACTGAGCGCATTGGTCAGCATATAGTTTTCTATTTTCCAATAGTTAATTTTAGTAGAAAAAATGTATGAATTATTATATTATTATTAACAAATTTAAATAAACTACTCGTATTTATTTATATTTATAAATAAAGTATACAGATAATATTCATTAATAGATATACTCATAAATTAATCATTTTAGGTCAATCCAAATATGGCTCAATGGATAAACGATCAGGTCAACACACTTGGTTGGCCTGACCCATTTTATTCAATGTCACCCTTGGGATGAGAAGGACAAATATATTAGTATATTTTGCATTGTTATTTTATCCATCTTTTTATTTAACATCATAAATACAGAGGAGAACTCGAACCTACCATCTATTAATTATAATTTTATTGATTGATTCTACTTCTAAGTGAGCAAATAATTTAAAATTTATTTTTATTTCAAGAGTAAACGATAGTCACAATAATATTTTCTTTCTTCCTCTTAATTTTAGTTTTCAACAATTCTAAGTAAATATAATTTTATAATTTATTTGGCAACATATTTGAGGTGCAAGGCTGTAAGCCTCAATGTGTGAAGGACTGGCTGGTGGAGGTCCTCTCCGGTTGGTTTTTGCAGGACAAAGCAAGGTTCCTTTGGAAGAATGCGGTGAGGGCTATCCCTGGGTTCATTTGGAATGAGAGAAATTCTCATGTTTTTTTAGATAAGCAATATCCTATTTCCTCTTTTTGTGATTTTGTACAGTTTATGAGTTCATTTTGGAGTGCCCAACACAGGTTGTTCTGTAACTACTCTTTGTTTTGTTGTGGCTTCATTCTTCCTTGAATGAAAGTATTGTTTCTTATTAAAAAAAAAATTATATATAATTTTTTTCTAATTGTCATAACTTTTATTGAGATTAATAATTGTCGACTAAATTATAGTAAATACCTCTGAACTATGAGTCTTATTTCAATAATACCCTTGAACTTTAAAAAGTTCCAAAAATACCCATGACCTTTCAAAAATACTTTTACCGTTGAGTTTTTGATGAAAAACATTAAAGTTTTAGTAATACCCTTGACCTTTCAAAAAATATCATAAATACCCTTACTAGAAAACTTTTCTTTTTTTTCTTCATTCTCTCTGCAAATTCTTCATGAAAATTGATGTGAAGCTTTGCTTATAAAGGCTATGTGCAACAGAACATCAGATGAAAACACAATCTGAAATCAAGTTCTCTTTTAAAATTGTAAAGAAGATTAGTGGGAGAAGAAAACATAACTTTTTTTCTTTTCTTTTTGCTCTCTCTATTTGTGTGTTCAATTAAGATGAATAGGTGGTGAAGGAAGAGAGAAGTAAGTTTTTTTTTTTTTTTTTTTGTCTTTAGAGAATTACGAGGGAGTGTTATGATTATGGACTTCGAGGTTTCAGAGCTTTTGAAAGAATGTGGGTTTGGTCCAATTTACAAGTTAATTGATCAAAAGTTTGATACATTATTTTTTTTCTAATATGTAAGAAGTGTTAAACCATTATATGACAATATTTTCATTTATTTTGCCTAAAAAGAATATAGGGAAAGTTGATGGGTAGCGATTGGTGAGAAAATAGCGGTAAAAACAGTATCAAAAAAATCAAGTCAAGGACAGGACATAAAAAATTCAAGAAAGAAGCAAAGTAATCTTGAAGCTTCAACATAAGAAACTGGTCAAACTCTTGGGAGGATGTTGTGTTGAGGGAGGAAAAAAAACTTATGGTCTATGAACACATGGCAAATAAGAACTTCTTGTTGACGAAGAATTTGCAGAGGGCGAAAGCAGAAAAAACGTTTTATACTAAGGATTTTTTTTTTTTTTAAGTTCAAGGGTATTAATGAAACTGGAGTTTTAACGTCGGTAAAGGTATTTTTTAACATTTTTTAAATGCAAGGGTATCTTTTAAACTTTTTAAAGTTCAGGGGTAGTATTGAATTGACCCATAGTTCAGGCATATTTTCTATAATCTAGCCTTAATTGTCATTCTAGTCATTTAGTGTCTTTGAAGTTTCATTCCAATCATCTAATTACTCTCGATCCAAAAAAATCATCTAATTACTCATGAGCAGAGTGGTAAATGATATTTCACTTTTATCTTTTTTTACGTAGTATATGGTAATATAAGTTTCGCCACATGGTAACCTAGTTCAACTAGCTTCAAATCTCCATCCCACAGTTTGAACTAAAAACAAAGGTAATATAAATTGAGAGAGAATGTGAAAAATAATTACCCTCCATCGCTTGAGTATCTCGAGAGGGACATTTTTGGTATTGTCAATGTCAAAAGGATCGGATACAGCCTCTTCTTCCTCCTCGCTAATGCTTTTGCTGGAGGAGAGGCCAGACTCAATATCATTATGCCGGCCGGACGTGGAAACCGTGAGCGGCAATAAGCCATTGGCGGAAGCGGATGAACCACGAGACGTCATATTTGGCTCAGCTCAGATTAAACTATAACGCAAGAGAGATGGCACAGCACGTACACACAATCGACCGACGCTTACACCTGCTGAGACACCTCGCCCGCAGACGAAAAGAAAAAACCACTCAGACTCAACAAAAAAAAATACTCGGAAATCGAAAACGCGCAAAGAAACTTGAAGAGTAAAGAAAGATATCAAAATTGTCGATGTTAATTCTGGTGGACGGTTATGCTATTTCTGGAATAGCGATGAAATTGGGGGATTGGAAGTAGAAAAAAAAGGAGCGATCACATACCAAATTTAGGAAGCAGTAGAGAAGCGAAACGGTGAGAGTGGTGATTGAAACTGAATGCGCGTATCTGCGTGAGGCAATGACAGCCAGAATGGAGTGGTGGCTGTAACTGAGAGATGAGGAATCCATTGATCTTGAAAAGGCAGCTCTAGAGAAGATCAAATGAGGAAGAGGCGCAGCAGAGGATGGCCATGAAAATGGAGATTCATTGGAGCTCTGCGCTGGACGACCACTAAACTGATCTGTAACTGTCCCTTCATTGTTATTGTTCTACGAGGGAAATTTCCAAGAAACTTCCTGAGATGACCAAAACATCGACTTTCCCACGCATTATTTTTAATTGCTGCTCGCGAGATTTTGGTTGTGATTTTATTTTGGAATAACTTCTCTCGTTTAAAGCATTTGGTGAAAAAAATAATTTTTTTTATTAGCAAAAGAATAATTATTGGTTGAATTCCGAAGGGTCAGCATTACCATTAAAACGTTGACGACAGAGAAAAAATATATATATATATCATTTTCAACTTTTTTCTCTTTATTACACCTGGTGTGTACACAGCTATTATTGTGAGTAAAACACGTTTTTGGTCTATATTTTGATCTCTCCTTTCAAAATTGACATTTTATGTGGCGATTTTATGTTAGATAGAAAAAACTGATTTTTTTTTTTCTGTCGATATGCATTATTTTTTCTAAGGTTCAAGGTTGGTGTCTATTTGGTCTTGAAAATTAACATTTTTAGTCTTGAATGTTGGAAACTTGTTCTAAATGGTCCATCAACTTATTTAACCTTAATTGACCGACGAAAATACAACATGTTGATTATATTTACTAGTTTGACAAATATATATATATATATATTTCATGTGAGTTGGCATTTTTCATTATTTCTCTTTTTCTTCCTTATTTCTTCTTCCCTCCTCTCATGTTGTCGATAATGTCCTTCCTTATAGTCATTTGTCACCGTCCATCGCTTCTTACTTGCCATATACCACTTGTATGATCTTAGTAGGTTAACGGTCATGTCAACTAATGGTCATATGGCCTTACTAACTGTTTAGAGTCATTTTACAAAACTCGTATTTAAAAGCGTCACTTTTGAAACATGAGAATCAAACAAACTTTCAACCAAAAGTATGTTTTGTCCAATATTTTTATATCTTAAAAAATACTTTAAATTACCAGTTTGGATGGTTTCAGTGTATTCAATTCGATTTTTTTTAAAGTTATTTCGGAATGATTTATCTTCTTCTTCTTTATTTCTTTCTTTTTTTTTTTTTTTTTGCAAAATTAGTTTTAAAATCAATCTATTCTTAAATTGTTTTTTTGTTTGTCCATGTTTTTTTCTATACACGTTTTAAATGCATTTTAAATTATAAGTTTTTTCTGAATTTTCTAATAACAAAGTTGATTTTATTTAAGAAAAAAAACTATACAAACTATTTGTATACGTAATTTCTAAAAAAAAAAAAAAAAAACTATTTGTATATGTATTCAATTTTAAATTAAAATATCATCTTATTGTCAACTTTTATCCCCATATATTATGGGGAGAATTTTAATTGGAGAACCATTTGTCTCGTTAAGTTGAACCTACAATTTGTCAACACGAGCATAGGCATAACTCTCGTACTAATGACTCCACCCTCACATGTGTGGAAAAAAAAAAAAAAAAAGTTGAACCTACAATTTTAAGTGGGGAAAAAATTGGTTTAAGTTGTGCTCACTTGTTATTGTGTCGACTATTAGCGATTTGATCCTCTACTCCCACAATTGTAATAAGTTTACACTTTTCAAAACAAATATGTGTATGTATACCCCAATGTTAAAAAAAGAATGTTTAGGTTAAATTATAAGTTATCCACAAACTTTTAAACGTATCTAACCAACCTATTAACTTTTTATATTTGTGTCTAATAGGTTTATGATATATTTTACTTTCTTAAAAACAACAAACTTATCAAACACAATATTAAATCAAGTATCTACAATAGTCTTGAACTTTCAATTTTGTGTCTAATAATTGAACTTTAATTTGAGAGTTTGTGGGTTCATTATAATTACAAAATTGAAAATTCCTAAATCCATCAGACACCTTTTTAAATTCAATAATTTATGAGAACGATTGAATTTGATTTTTTAGATTACAACAGAGTGAGTAAATAAGAAATGGAGCAATTGTCACCTCAATTTGTCTTAGATTGGTAAAAATCATATAAATGTCAAAGTTGTATTGAAAACCAATTCTAACTTTTAAATTTTGAAAACCATATAGAGAGAAAAAGTTAATGTAAAAATATGTCATTTTCTATGAGATTTATGGTTATGTCTTAACCGATGTATAAACTTTGAATATATAAATGCAACGATTAGTTTTTATTTATTTGTTCACAACAAATGGAATAAGAGAGTGAAACCTTGATCCCAAATACAAGTTTTATGCCAGTTAATCAACTATGCTCTAGTTAGCAATGAGTTACATTGCAACCATTCATTCACATTTGATCCATTATCTGCATATTTCGGGGTTTTTTTTTTATTATTTTTTTTTGGGTAAAATATGCTATTTATTATTATTATTATTTTCACTGTTGAAAGAAAAATGCATTTCTACTTTGTGACGTTTTCATGCTCAAACCGTTGGCGGCAAACTTGAAAAGAGCGCGAATCGTTCTCCCACGTTGTGAAAACGTGTCCCCAACAACTTTAATTAATGATTCTGGAAATTTAAACGACTTTTCAAAATTTTGCCGCTGAATCCGCAAAAGGTTGATTTAATTTCGCAAAAATTATATTTATAAAGTTTTAGATTAAAGTATGATTTTTACATCCTAAAAAAATACCTTAAATTACAAGTTTTATTTCCCAGCAACTTAAATTAAGGGCCGGTTGCAAAAGTAGCAAACCGGCCCAAAATAATTACAAAAATAGCAGCCATTGAAACTATTTGCAAAAATGGCAAAATATTGCCATCTAAAAGGTAAAATTACTAAAATGCCCTTTCTATTTTCTTCTCTACTTTTCCGGTCATCTCCATCCAGCGACATTACACCAATACAGACAAATCCTCCACGATTGATGAGGAACAAATGAGAAGAAGGCAATCGGAAGCCGAGGGTGGGGAGTTGGATGATCTCGGTGAGGTCGTCGTCGACGTGGGAGTGGTGGTCGTCGAGGTCGAGGTTGTGCATGTGAGCGGCCTTGGCGGCGGCGGCTTGGACGTCGCGAGGGGCGAGGGAGGAGGTGGAGGAGGTCGGGGAAATTGAGGGTGGCGGAGGAGCCTTTGATGCTGAAGGCGGCGACGTCGTGGGCATGGGCGGCCATTTCCGGGGTGGGGAAAGTGCCTAACCAAATGCGGGATTTCTTGCGAGGCTCGCGGATTTCGGACACCCATTTGCCCCAATTCCTCATGCGGACGCCTCGGTACATTGGGTGATTGTTGTTGTTGTTGTTGTTCGACTCACTACTACTCTTATTGGAATTGGAATTGTTTCTGATGCGTTTGATTTTCTTTGGTTGCTCGGCGGCGGCGGAGTTAGATTGAGGAAGCTCATTGTTGGAGCTCATTATTATTGTTGTGGGTTTTGGTTTGGGGATTTTGGGGGAAGAAATGAACAACTGAGTGTGGGTTTTGCTGGGATTCGTCGATTGTAATCCAACTTATACAACTTTCCGGGGTGGGGAAAGTGCCTATCCCAGCAATTTCCTTTTTTTTTTTTGTGTTTCGATCAAATCTTGTTAGGGAAGGTTTAGATGAGAATACAACATTTATAGAAATTTTTTCTATCACTGATAGAATCTATCAGTGATAGAAAAGTTTCTATCAGTGATAGAATTAACTTTCTATCACTGATAGAAAATTTTTCTATCAGTGATAGAAGATTTCTATCAATGATAGAAAAGTTTTCTATCAGTGATAGAAGATTTCTATCAATGATAGAAAAGTTTTCTATCAGTGATAGAAAAGTTTCTATCAATGATAGAAAAATTTTCTATCACTGATAGAAAGTTAATTCTATCAGTGATAGAAAACTTCTATCACTGATTTCTACCACTGATAGAATCTATCAGTGATAGAAACGTTTCTATCAGTGATAGAAAAGTTTTCTATCACTAATAGAAAAATTTTCTATCACTGATAGAAAGTTAATTCTATCAGTGATAGAAAAGCGTTCTATCAGTGATAGAAATCTTCTATCACTGATAGAAAGTTTTCTATCATCGATAGAAAGTTAATTCTATCAGTGATAGAAAACTTCTATCACTGATTTCTACCACTGATAGATTCTATCAGTGATAGAAAAACTTTCTATTAGGGATAGAAAACTTCTATCACTGATAGAAAGTTTTTTTTTATCACTGATAGAAGATTTCTATCAGTGATAGAACGTTTTTCTATCTCTGATAGATTCTATCAGTGATAGAAAATTTCTATCACTGATAAAAAGTTAATTCTATCAGTGTTTTTTTCTATCACTGATAGATTCTATCAGTGATAGAAAAGCGTTCTATCAGTGATAGAAAATTTCTATCACTGATAGAAAGTTTTCTATCACTGATAGAAAGTTAATTCTATCAGTGATAGAAGTTTCTATCACTGATAGATTCTATCACTGATAGAATTCACTTTCTATCAGTGATAGAAGTTTTTCTATCACTGATAGAATCTATCAGTGATAGAAAAATTTTCTATCAGATAGAAAGTTCTCAACTTTCTATCAGATAGAAAGTTCTCAACTTTCTATCTGATAGAAAGTTCTCAACTTTCTATCTGATAGAAAGTTCTCAACTTTCTATCTGATAGAAAGTTTTTCTATCACTGATAGAACCTATCAGTGATAGAAAAACTTTCTATCAGATAGAAACCTACCAAAACAAAAATAGAGGAGACCACCAGATGCGCGCGCAAGGGCAAAATAGGGATATAAAAAATTAATTCAAAAATTTTGCCATAATTGCAATTATTTACCCTAATTTTGCCACCCATTACAATTATCCTTAAATTAATGATTCTGAAAGTTTTAACCTAAAAGATGTGGTCTTCTCAAAGCTTAACACAGTTGCTTTAAAAGTATTGCAATAATTTGTATTTTTGTTTACCGTTGTTTTGAAATAAAACGAGTTTCTGGTATTTTTTTGTACTCATGTTTTTTTTCCCTCCTTTTCAGATAAAGGATTAAGTGTTGGTTCTAAAAGTAGTGAAGTGCAACATGTGTTGGCACGAAACATTAAAAGAAGTTGTCAAGTATTCCTAATTCATCTTTAAAATATTCGACAAGAAATTGCTTTCAGTGACATGTTCAAGTTTATTTTAGTTTTTTTGCTTCTGCATTATTATTAGAATGACCATGTTGAAAAATATGAGTTGTTACGGCCTTTCAAAAAAAAAAACAATAAATCTATCCATAAACACTAATAATATTTCAAAACAAGATTTCCATTGACTTTCTTTCGATTGTAACGGGAATGTCTCTAAAATTTGGGACATGTTTCAACCATCATTCGATTGTTTCAAAGGTTTAATTTTAACCATTATTAACATTTGAAGTTGTTTTGAAATAAATTTTGTGACAGTTGAACTATGTTCATGTTTTGAGTTGTAGTATGATATGTGTTACAATTATAGTTTACGAGCATTTTGAACGATTAAAATAAAATAAAATAACGTGAGTTACGTACTCTCTAAAATTAAAAGGGGTCGGTTGTATAAATAACAAAATGGACAAAAACATTAGCAAATATAGCAAACTGGAAAAATAATTGTAAACATGAAAAAAAAAAATTACCCTTAGACCATATAAATTACCAAAATACTATTCTATCGTCGATAAAAGTCTATAATTGATAAAGTGACATCAACGATAAAATTCTATCATTGATGGAGTGATATCAATGATAAAATTCTACCAAGAAGTCTACCAGAGAAAACAAAAAGACAGGAGCCAAAACGAGTGTACCCTCGACTATGTGATCAGATGTTGGATATTTAATTTAGCAATCCATTACAATTTTCTAAATTATAAAATAATATTCGGAGTGATTGCCGTACGGCAGGAGTGGACGGCCCAAGCCCCAATGGACGATTCAGTCAATCCAAGCTGACACTCACTCAAATAATGACAGACAGCAAGTGTCCAAGTCCACTTCAATCCAATTGGCATCAAAGATAAAAAAGAAAACGGTGGATAATAATAAAAATCTGGGGGAAAATATATATACGTATATTCTTGGCGTGGCAGTTTCTCACGCTTTTCCCTCTTTTTTCAGTCTCCTTCTTTCTTCCTCCTCTCTTTGTCTCCTCTTCCGACAAACTTGAAATCACTGTCTTCCTCCCTGTCCTGGCTCAATCACCAGCTTCCACCAATGTGTTCCATATGGAACCTAATAAATAAGAACCAAACAATTTTTTCCCACAACAATTCAGACTATTTTTGGAGTTATGCAACATGTTTTTTTTTTTCCTTCTTCTTTTTCTTTTTCTAGTTCAACAACATTTGAGGGTGGGGAGATTCAAATCTCTGACTTATTGCTCACCTTGACATGCTAATGTTGATAATTGATATGAAAGATTCGAACTTATGAATGAGTTGTTTTAAAGGATGCAATATTCTAAATTTATAGATTAACTTTATACAGAAATTGAGAACCATAAGTTCACGTTTGCAAAATGAAACAAAAACGTCCGCTCAGTATATTTGAAAACAAAGACGGATAGAACAATTTTTTAGGATTATCCTTTGCAAAATAAAGAAACAAATAAATTAAATTTGCAGGATTATACCAGAAAATCGGCCGAATGCATGCCCTCCTTTGATTATCTGGGCTGGGCTTGTGACTAACGAGACACGATATTTGGGCCCAATCATTGGGCTTTAGCCAATGCCTGTTATTAGGGCCGTTGGGTGAACTCGGGCCCACGTTTTTGGCGTTGCACGAACTCGAGTCCTGGCGCGGACAAACCCTACAAAACCCTAGCTTCATTTGTTCGCCTTCTTCCTTATGTTCAGGAAACCCTAATTTCGCTTCAGTAATCAGTATAGCACGGGCTACAGACTACAGAGGGTGAGTAGCATCAATATATACATTTTAACATTGGTTTCAGTTTCATTGTCATTGACAGTTTTTTGAGTTTTGCTGAAACAGTAAGTTTCTTAGTTGATGTGATCTTCTCGACCGAAGATATTTCCATGATTTTACCTCTCACTAAGTTATCTCGAGTGTGCTTTGGCAAATGTATAAATTTGCATTTCTGTTTGGCAAATGTATAGTTTTGCTGGCATCAGTTTTGTATTTCCAGATTGTAGTTCTTAACGTCTAGGATTTTGGAATTTCCATCCCATTTGGATATCTCATTGTCCCAAAACCTTCAGAATCCACCGAACTTGATACATTGTCATGCCTTATCCTTCTAGGTTTTGTTTGCTTGATTATGAATTTAGAAATCTTTTACCATTCTCATCGTTGGCTATCAATTACTTTTTATAATTACATTTTTATGAGGATTTAAAGAATATAATTTTGGCCTAGTTCCTATTGTTAATGCGTGAATATTGAGGGGTCACACCTCCTCTTCCGAGTTTAAATGTAGAATTTCTAAGAATATTGCCTATGCAATTAATTGTTAAGTTATGCTTTTACCATGGAGTATGATAACTATTAGTCCCTTCTTACGATACTTGTTGTTATCGCATATCATGGTGTTTAGTCATGTTTAATTCTCTCTTTCACCACAGAGATGGGTGAAGAAGCGAAGGCCGTAGTTCCAGAATCAGTTTTGAAGAAAGCGAAGAGGAATGAAGAGTGGGCTTTGGCAAGTAAACAAGAACTTGAGGCTGCAAAGAAGAAGAGAGCAGAGACCAGGAAACTGATTTACAATCGTGCTAAATTGTACTCAAAGGAATATGAGGAGCAGGTACTTAATCACTTTTATGACCGACAGTCCTCTGATTTATTGAATTAGTTATGGAAAGATAGAAATCATTGTTTGTGGTATCAGGAAAAGGAGCTCATTAGGCTGAAGCGAGAGGCAAAGTTGAAAGGAGGGTTTTATGTTGACCCTGAGGCAAAGCTTTTGTTCATTATTCGCATTCGAGGGTATGTCTTACTTACAAGTCTACTGAATCGTTATTATGTTGGAATATTACTTGATTATTGATTCTTTAACTTGTCAAATTTGACCTTCAGTATCAATGCCATGCACCCTAAGACAAGAAAGATATTGCAGCTTTTGAGATTGAGACAGGTACTCTTTTTATGCATTGGCTACAATGCATATTCAGTATAAATGATGCTTTATGCTTATTCTCACAGATGTTCTGCCTCAATGATTAATTTAATATGTTTAGAAAATATATTTTTTTCATTCCTGAATAGGAGTTAACACGTGCTACTCGCTCGTTAATCTGGCACAGATATTCAATGGTGTATTTCTGAAAGTGAACAAAGCAACCCTAAACATGCTTCACAGGGTTGAGCCTTATGTGACTTATGGGTACCTTTCTTAATAACTCATTTCTTTTCTTAAACATGAAAACGTTTGTGTTTTGCATCTTGAATGAGATTATCCTGTCATTCTATTGATAGTTACCCCAACCTGAAGAGCGTGAAAGAACTCATCTATAAGAGGGGCTTTGGGAAACTAAACAAGCAGAGAACCGCTTTGACCGACAACTCAATAGTAGAACAGGTTTGCATTGTGTTATCCAATGTTTAGTTTGCACGATTCCATCCCGAAACTGTCTTGTATGCTGACATTGCTCTCTTGTCTCATAAGGCGTTAGGTAAACATGGAATTTTGAGCGTGGAAGATCTTATTCACGAGATCATGACGGTTGGACCTCATTTTAAAGAGGCAAATAACTTCTTGTGGCCATTCAAGCTCAAGGCGCCGTTGGGTGGTTTGAAGAAGAAGAGGAATCACTATGTTGAAGGAGGAGATGCCGGCAATCGTGACAATTATATCAACGAGCTTATCAGAAGAATGAACTAAAATTTCTGTTTCTTGTCATGGAGGGAGAAAGTCAATGGAGTCTTCTCTTCTAACTGCCTCTATTTGGTGGGGTGGAGTTCGAATCGAGTTTTCCTTGGTTGTCTATTAATAGTTAATCGCGAAGCTTATCATTGTTTATTAGTTGTTTGGAGGACATCGATTAATTTCTTGAAAATTTTGTTTCCTTTGTTAAAATTAGAACGTTGTCGGTGGATAACTTAGAAATTGACGAGTTCCATTATTCACATGCTCGGTTGTAATCTCCATTTCCCTTTCTCCTGATCAACTGGCATTATTATGGTTTTTTTTGGGATATAAATGACATTTTTAAGGAGCTGAGTTTTGATCAAGCCCCTAATGTTAAATTTGATGGACGCGTTTTAGGGGTGATAAAAAAAAGGGTAAAATACCTTTTTGGTCCCTCATGTTTCAGGTTTGTTTCCAATAGGTCCCTAAGTTTCAAAATTGAACAATCAAATCCCCACTGTTTCGGAAATGATTCTATTGGGTCCCTCCACCGTTAAAAAAAATAATGTTGCTGACGTGGCCGTTAAAAAAATAAAATATTATTATTTTAATCATTTTTAAATTAAAATAATAATAAATTAAAAATAATTAAAAAAAAATAGAAAAATCTCCCCACCTTTTTCTCTCTCCCTCAATCCACGAACCCCCCCCCCCTCTGTTTTCCCTCTCTCTCACCCCTCTTCTCGCCATGGCCGGACTCCTCCCCTTCTTTCCCTTTCCCTTTTTCTTTCTCTTTCCCTTCCTTCCCGCCGCTGACTTCGTTTTCTTTTTTTTTTTTTTGTTTGCTCATATCTGAAAATGGGAGGGAGATTTTGCTCTTTTTTTGGGGGTTTTGCTTAGATTTGAAGAATGGGTTTTTCTCAGATCTGGCCGCTGCGACTTCTTGTTTTTTTTTTCGTTTGCTCAGATCTAGCCGACGGCTTCTTCTTCTTGTTTTGTTTGCTCCGATCTGAAAATGGGAGGAGGGTTTTGCTTCTTTTTTTTGTGGGTTTTTGCTTAGATTTGAAGATGGGGGAGGGGGTTGGGAGAGGGTTTGAGAGGTGAGAGAGGGTTTAGGGTTGGGAGAGGGTTTGAGAGGTGGGGGAGGGTTTGTTGGAAGAAGAAAATGGGAGGGCGGTGGACGGCGGCGGAGAAGGGAGAGGGTTTTGCTTGGTGGGGGTGGGTTCGGTTTCAAAGAAGAAGGAGAGGAGAAGGAGAAAAAGGTGGTGGTGGAGGGCGGTGGTGGCAGAGGGCGGCGGCAGTTGGGGAGGAGGGTTTAAGATGAATGGATGGAGAGAGGAGAGAGAGTTTATTTTTTTATTAATTATTTTCAATTTTCAATTATTTTATTATTTTTTTTTAATTGAAAAATATTATTTTATTTTTTTTTAACGTGCCACATCAGCACTGTTAACTGCCACGTCAGCACCGTTAAAAAAATTAACGGTGGAGGGACTAAATTGAACTATTTCTGAAACAGTGGGGACTTGATTGTTCGATTTTGAAACCTAGGGACCTATTGGAAACTGACCCGAAACATGAGGGACTAAAAAGGTATTTTACCCTAAAAAAAAAATCTGATAAATCGAGCTGGTTTGGTTGATTTGGGCTGCTAACCGAGCCTCGACTTGTCTATCGATTATAATTAGAAGAAAAAATAGGGCTCCCCTTCTCCCTTTTAATATTAAGTAATAAGTAATATTATGTGTATCTGTTAATTTAGAATTTTGTCTATGGTTCCACATATTCAATCCATCAGTAGTTACCTCTCGAGAGTGAGATCTTTTTTACTATTGGTACAATCACGTCCAAATGATGGAAATATCAATTAACCATGACTATCCTTATTACAACTCTTGATTATTTGTTTAATTATTATTATTATTATTTTGTTGAGGTAGTTTAAATTTCTTTGTCTTAATTTTTTTTTGCTCGACTTTCAAAAGGTTTTGTTGATAATTCTTAAAAAATGACAATGTTATTGTCTAACTGGATAACATAGTTATAATTTTTAGGGGTAAGTAATGTCCTCTAGTTGAGCAATGCTCACGATGACATATCAAGATATATTGGAAGTTGTAGAACTACGTTGTTTGTTGTTGCGTGAATCTGGCTTTCACAATTGGACCAAATTGGCACTCTTACACCTGACTGAATATCTAGACAAAAAAAACTTTGACCAAATTCGCACTCTTACACCTGAATATCTAGACAAAAAAAACTTTGACCATTGTGGTGCCTTGTCAAACACCTTCCAATGCTTAATTAGTGTCCGATCGAGGAATTTGTAAGGTAATCAATAATCAATGAGTAACATTTAGTTCCAAATTTATGGTAGATTATACTCTAAGACTCAGAACCATGTGGTAAAGTATCACATGATCAAAATCCAAGTATGAATTTTTTGCCCTATGAGACTTAAGAGTCCCACTCTTAGTAGCACATGGCACTTTGGTAAAAGGGAAGTTCCCGATGTTATCTGTATTTCTCTCTAGAGATCTTTTTAACAAGTGTTGTGTGTAGTGAATGAGATGCTTCTACAACCCAAAAGCTAATAATTAAGGAGGTAGTTGAGATATTTTGGCACACTCACCCTAGTTTTAGTAACCCAAGCAAGTATCTTACCTTTTCTCCTTTGCTATTTTTAGCCAACTCTGCACCCTGGATGTTCCTATATTAAGGCCCTCACTTTGTCACTTCAACCCCTTTGGCCACATCTTGTGGAGAGCCGGACGAATGTCGTACCATTCACCCGTGCTCATTGCCCATGCTTGCTAAGGGGGCTGCTTGTGCACATGCTCATGTTGTTGTTGGGGTGTGCAATGTGTCTCAACCCTACCAGAAGAGAGTGGGTTGAGATCCCATGATATGAGCAAAGCATAAGCAAGCACGTCGACACATGAATGTGTTGTTTGACAAACTAAGAAACGGTCGAGAGAGAGAAGTGTTATGTTGTGATCGAGGAGGATGATGCATCATCCAACACACCAAGATGAGTGGATATAGAATGTCTAGCTAAGGCAGAGGCAAAGATTGGAAGCATCAATGTATCATCATGGGTGTTGGTGACAGGCTTAGTGGGGGGCAGATGAGGCCGCGACCCATAGCCCTAAAAGTTGGGGTTCCGTCGTGAGTTTTGATGAGCGACTCTGGATTTAAGTCTGTAGAAGTGAAAAATGAAAGCATGCCAAATTTCGTGCCCAACAGATTTGAGAGATGTGCATCACGCTGGCGTATGACTCCTCTTGAAAATAATGTTCAAGGATGCCATAGTGTAAATGCCTTAGAAAGTACCTTAGGAGGAGGCATGGTGTTGGTTCTCTGTTAACCCTAGGCCATGGCTTGGCAAGCATGACCAAAGTGAGCTACCCCATGGCACATGCATGTGTCATGGCGTGGGCGAGCGTTGCAAGATGAGTGTCTTGGGTCTCTTCCTTTGGGAATGAGATTCCAAGGATAGTGTGGAGTGGCACAGGAGTGCCGACATTGTGCCTTGTTTCGAGGGTTAGAGGTTGCAAGATATGCCTGGGCTCTGGCATAGTATATCCTATGGACACGACATGAGTACAAGTGTCGCCATGACTTGATAGTCCCGATGAGTGAATGTCCAGTAGGCCCTGAAAAAAGTGCTCATGTTCATAATGAAGCTCGATGACATCCTAAGGTTCGAGATGGCATTCGAAGGTATCGATGGGCACTCGGTAAGTGACATAAAGTTAATCTTGGCCCGGTTAGTGGAAAGACTCACCCTAATTGGCAAGTTAAGCATTCCTTGACCTGAAGTGCGACAAAAATTATCCCGGTAGTACTTGGTGGATCCATTAAGCTAGTTATGACCCGATTATGTGAGAGGAATGGTCTCATAAGCATTTGATAGTCCCAATAAGCTAGTTATGACATAGCTAAGCGACTGGAACCATCCGATTGTACCCGGTATGGCTTGTAAGCTAGTTTTGACCCCATTAAAAGTCAGAACTCATCTCAGTAAGGTCATAGATTGGTGTAGAAGCAAGACAGCTGAATAGCCGAGAATCAAGATGATGAGAAATGAAGCGACAAAGCTTTTAAAGGACCTTGGCCTAGTGTAGAGACAAGGTTAAGCCATGGGACTTGACCTAAAGTAGAGGCAAGTCAACTAGAGTTACTGGATGAGTTGAAATGCACGAGAGGACAACGTGCATTGTCGAGAGCAAGTCAAAATGCAAGCGTTGAGTTGAGAACACTTGACTTATGCGATATTGTCGATGGACGAAAGGGTGGTCATGTGTGCGATGAATTTAAGCGAAAGTTTGAGATGAGTCGTGAAGTAAAAGAAAAAGTGAACTTGGTTGAGGATGAAGAACTTCACCTAAGGTCCGGCAGAGTAAAAAGACTCACTAAAAGAATGTATGGGCTAAAAGTTAGCCTTTAGACTGGTCATGATTGCGTGAAGATCATGGCGGCGCACGGTTGAAAGAGTAGGACTGTGACACAACCACTCACGCCAATGATGCCGTCAGTCCATCGGTGTTTGACTCCTACGCGTCTGTCCACGCCCACTTGTGTTGACTATCCTGCTCGTACATGCCTGCCGCATGCTGGCTTGTCAGTATGGCTTGCGCCAAGCAGCCTAGGTTTACCTACCTACCTTGTCTTTCCTCTCTCTAGTGCACCGTCCCACACACCATGCTATTGGCTCGTTCAAGGTTCCCGAGCTCCGGTTAAACGTCTGAAGATTGAGGTCCTAAAATCGAGGTATTGGTAAGGCTTCCTCAAGATTGAGGTCCTAACATGGAGGTATTGGTAAGACTCCCTCCACGCCTCCTATTAACTTCTCTCATCCTCGAAGCACTACATGTGGGTGGTAAAGCTCCCACAACGTTATTAATTAGACGGATATTTAGAAGCAAAATAATAACGGAAATTAGAATAGCAAACTGTTTGAGATTAATAAACTAAAACAAATATATATGTTGAGAATATTACATTAACTTATAAGTTCCGTAGAGGAAGCAAATTTCTATGCTTGGCACTAAAACAAATATTTGAAAACCTCTCTAAAGAACTAGAATAGGATTTAAAAATCCCGCCTTGTGTAGTGTAGACAAGTGAAAAGAAAGGAAGCTTTAGGATTGAAAAGAAGAGAGATTGATTCAGGTAGAAGTAGAAGTAGAAGTAGAAGTAGAATTGGGCTTTTTGCGGGAATAAACGAGGCGTCTGGTGCAGAGAGAACAGTAAAGCTGCGTTTTGGTTTTATGAGAAAGGAGGAAGAAGCAAAAGGAGCAGCGCACATCCATTTCCCAAGCAATTACTGGGCCAGCGCAATATGGACACGCTGCTTTAATCCCTTTCTTTCCAACTACTCTCTCTTTCATGTCGAAAATTGGAGCGAACCCCATTTTTCCTTTCTTCTTATTTCTTCTCTAAGATCGTCTAAGCTGCTTGCCAATTGGGATTCAACTACATTGCATATATATTACTTGTAAATTTCAAACAAAAGAAGCCTTCCTTGTGGCTTCTCCTGCCTTACCCCAAACTTTCCTGGAAACTGCTTGGGGGGAATTCCAAACTTTCCTGGAAACTGCTTGGGGAGTTTCTTAGAAGGATTCGTTGACCAAATTGTCACGCCACCAAAAGTTTTTATTTTTGTTTTTTTTTTAATAATAATTATTATTTTGTGGGAGTGAATTAAAAGAATGGTATTTCAAAAACAAGTTTAAAAAATAGAATTAAAAAAAAAAAAATATCTTGGACTCCATAGATTTATAACGTGTTTTCATTGTTGGGCAAATTGCAAATCAACCTCTAAATTTGTAAATCAGAACATCCAAGTTTCATGTGTAAACATAGAAGAGCAATAGGTCTTGGAATAGGAAATGTAAATGTTGCACAAGAAGTGGAAAATTTATTTGGATTGCAGGCATCCTGATTTCTTGTTGGGTTCACAATTTCACATGCAGGGAAGAAGTAATTTTAACGACTTTACCATTCAATTCAATAAGTTGGTCACATCCAAATCACAAATCAATTCGAACTTTCAATTTCATCTAAGTGAACTCTAGACTTAGATAATTGTTGCAAAATTTACCATATGTTCAATTTCTGTAAACTCACTATTTTCAACAAAATAAAGCATTGCACGAATTTCTGTGAACTCTTTATAAAGTTTGTCAAAAATTTAATAAACATTTTTGTAATCAGACGAAAATACTATGGCCTCTGAATAGGCTCAAAATAACTTGCTTCGAAATTGAGACCATCTCAACCGCCTAGACTAAAAATATAAATTATTATCGAGTTTCCTCAGGCTTCCAAGTAGTGAGAGTTTTATGCAACGGGTTTTGGGAGGGGAGTTTAACTTCAGTCCCGTGGAAACTCGCTGAGTAGTACATAAAATTTCTATTGGCAAGGCAAGAGCAAGTCTTCACTCGGGATTGATCAAAAGCCATAATTTTGACAAATCATAATAAAAAATCTTCCCTGGGATTCATGGGGATGGCCCAGTAGGATTATGAGCCTCGATATCGACATGCCGAATACCAGGAACGAGCTCCTGGATCTCTTTCTCTAGCCTATCCACTTCGCTTCCTAGAGCAGTAACCACTTCTTCACCTGCAACAAGAATTTGTGAACAAAACATGTCTAAGATATCAATTTTTGTAAAATGTTGAATGCTCATTTAATGCATACCGTAGTTCGACATCATTCTGAGCAAAGCTGAATTGTCCCGGTCCTTTGCAGCTCGACGAAACTGTAAAACATGGATGTAGTTCAGACATCATCTTGAGAAAAAGACCACTGGACATGGATGATTACAGAGTAAAGAACAATTAAAATAGATAAATGCGAGTTTGAAATCCCATTTTCTCTTTACCCGCTCATCTCATCCAAACATTGACAGGCATTCTAATTTCTAGATTGAGTGGTCAGTCATAACGACGATTTTCTAGTAACGTAAAAGAAATGTGACTGAAGAGTCATGCAACATGATTAAGCAGACTCCCAACTTATATTTTCTTTTTGACCAGAGATGACATTCAGAAAACATATCGTAAAGTTTTTCTTGCCATAGATTGAGTTTAAAAAAACCAATCAAACAAAAATAAACACTAGTGAGCATGCTGAAGATAAAAAGAGTATCAACCTCTCTAGCCCATTCTTCACGTCCAGTCCTATTTAGATAATTTTGCACCACTGTGACTCCATTGAAATCTGCTCCATACAGCCAGCTAAAATCAAATTATATTGATGATACAATAATTTCATAAACTACCTGAAATATAGAATCCTTGAATATAAAACTGACATAATGGGGTTTCAGCATATTGAATAACATAGGGATCGATTGTGCTTTAGATAAAAGATCAATCTACTAAATCCCACATTTAAAATTCGATCAAAACAGGGTTTTCTCATTTGAGCCCGATTATTGTCGGTAAATTCTGACCTTTTGAACAACAGCAGTGATAACACAATGATGCGATGTGGTAGCTATAGAAGGGGAAACAATTAACAGGTGATGCAGGGTATCAACAGCCACAAACCATATAAGACATGAAAACATACAGAAACAAGGAAATTCATAGGCATAACATATTTGATGAATCATTAAAAGCTACTAAGTCAACGACAGTTGATTAAAATATATGAATATAAGTAAACAAGAGATAATCTAACAACATCGATGAAGTATTTCAAAAAAGTTGGAGGGAGAAAATATAAGTAAACAAAATTCCACCTATTTCTGCCTTGAATCTGTAAAACCCTGGTCCTATCACCTCGCTTTTGCAATCATATAAAGCATCAACAACCTAGATAAGAAGACTTCAAAATTTGAACTCATGAAGTATAATATGAAAATAAAGATGAAAGAGAAATTTATCGAGCACAATTATACTGGATCATTCTTCAAGAATTTGAGAACTTTCTGCATATCATTTTCATCCATTGCTCTACCGATCAAAGCATGCCGATTACGTTGGATGAGGAATATGGCCACCTGCAAAACAAATTTAATAACTTTTAGACTAATAAATTGTTTATTATTCATGTGAATTTTTAACTCAACCCTTTCTTAAATCTTAATATCCTTGTGCTTGTTGAAATTGCAAACTGCAGAGAAAAACAACGGTATTTCAAAGGTTATACTGCATCTCCTTTGCCACTCCATTAATGGCCTGGCTTTGTGCTTCACTATCACTGATTGATATTACAGAACATGTTATAAAAGAGTTTGGTTATAGCTATTCTTGATCCCAAAAGCTACCTGGTGGACTTTTAAAGCAAAAGCTAGCTAGAGTTGGACTGTTTTTCATATGCCCTTGTATTTCTTAATATTATTCTCAATGAAAGCTTTCTTTTCATCAGATCAATCTTATGCCCTCCCTGGAATAGCATCTTCAGATGGAAACCTTAGATATTCTTAGCATGATAGTAAAGATTATATAGCACAACTATGTGAGAGTATGCAGGTGTAGACATCCTTGGGTAGAACTGGTAGTGGTACGTACGGAAGTATTGAATTTACTCTTATCAAATAAAACAAAGTCCATGTCATGTATGTTTCAAATTTTCAGTGACAAATTTCAGGCTTATTTACTTACGTAACAAAATTAAGCTAGACTATATGTTTGGTAAACTTACATGAACAAACTTAGAACATATCAAAACAGAAGATAACAAGTAAGCCTTCTTTCCAAATAAAATTAATTGATAACACCTGACAAACAAGCTTCTAAGTTCCAAAGGGAAATTCAAGGAGCACTTTGTAATCTAATGCAGGAAGTCAGCATATTTCAAATATAAATAATCACTGTGAAATTCCACTTTCAATAAACAAATTAGGAGAAAAAACATCATTTGCTCACAGTTGCAAGCAAGAGACATACCATTCCAAGTAAGTTACCAACTACAATGGAACCAATGGGATCATAAATTGCATTTCCGGTGGTATTTACTGCAACAAGAGATGCAGCAGCAATAATAAGACCGGTGACCGCAGCACCATCCTGAACATTTCAGAAAACTGGATCAACAAAATCTCCAAAATCGATCAATTTGGCATCAAATGATACTACTCTGTAGTTTCGTGAATTAATTTATTTTATGTAAAAACATTAGAAGTCCTCAAAGATAATTGATTTTTTTTTAAAAAAAAAAATCTTAAACAACCAAAAACTAAAAGGTCAGAAACTAATTGATCATATTGCAATTCTCAACCTTCGACCCTTTCAACTATACAATAGGAAAAGTTAAATTTAGCATCAAGAAAGTTACATTTAATCACCAAAAGATAAAACCGGGAGTACCTGAGTCAGAAATTATATTAAATCAATTTTGGGAATGCATACTTGCTCATGTCAAAGTCAAACAAACTCAGGTACTTCTGACACGTCGTGCTTCATAAATTTAATAATCTTAAGGATTTTTACCACGAGTAGTTTAACATTTAGGAATAATGTGTTAGGATACCAAGTTCCGAGATCTTTATTTACAGCCAAAAATACAGAACGTTCACCGATTCGAGATGGTGATGTCTCCACAGTTCCTTAATCTCAGAGGATTAGAAACTTTACAAAAGATTTTCATAAGCATGGCCAGAACGCCAAACCCCTAACAAGACAGCTTATATAACTACACAACCGACTAAACCCACCGCTAAGTACAGCTTAATATTTACATCACAAAATACAGCACAAAATATCAGCATTATCCTAATCCACCGCTTACATAGGAGGTGAATTTCCCCCTCTACCCCTTCTAGTATACGTATGTATAATTGGTGGTCTGACAATACCCCCGGGTCCGAAAGCCACCTTGTCCTCAAGGGGAAAATTGGGGAATTGATTTCGGAAATGTTCAAGGGATTCCCATGTGCCTTCATGTTCGGGTAATCCTTTCCATTGAACCAGCAACTCCCATTCGTTAGTCATTGGATTCGTGCGGTATGCCATCACTTCTTCGGGTTCTGCTAGCCCCTCGAAATTGTCCGTGAACATAGGTGGGTTCCTCTCAATATTGTCATTGCTTCCCATTGCTTGCCTTAACTGGGAGACGTGGAATACTGGGTGTATAGTGGATTCTTCTGGAAGATCTAGCTTGTAGGCCACGGTACCAACTTTTTCCACAATGCGATAGGGCCCGAAGTATTTTGGAGACAATTTCTCATTCCTTCGATGGGCTACTGTGGACTGGCGGTATGGTCGAAGTTTTAGAAATACCCATTCCCCTTCTTCAAAAATCTTTTCTCTACGATGTTTATCGGCTTGCTTCCTCATACGGTCTTGGGCTTTGAGTAGCTGGGCCCGTAGTAAGTCCAGAGTCTTGTCTCGTAAAGATAGTTGCTCGTCCCGCGTTGCATTGTTGGTCTTTTGATCTCCGTAGAACAAAAGTGAAGGGGGAGGTCGACCATAAACCACGCGGAAGGGCGTAGTGTTGAGTGATGAGTGGTACGTGGTATTGTACCAATATTCTGCCCAGGAGAGCCACTGTTCCCATTGTTTTGGTCTTTCGTTATAGAAGCAGCGAAGATAAGTCTCTAGGCATTTGTTGACCGCCTCCGACTGCCCATCCGTTTGTGGGTGGTAGGCTGTACTTCTTCTGAGTTGTGTTCCTTGTAAGCGAAACATTTCAGCCCAGAAATGGCTGACGAAAACTTTATCTCGATCTGACACTATGGATCGTGGAAATCCATGTAATCTTACTATTTCCTTTATAAACAAGGATGCGATACTTTTTGCTGAATAAGGATGACTGATTGGAATAAAATGAGCATATTTGCTCAATCTGTCGACTACCACCAGTATTGCATCATACCCTCTTGATTTGGGAAGCCCTTCTATAAAGTCCATCGCTATGTCTTCCCAAATTCTCTCCGGTATCGGCAATGGTTGAAGGAGACCAGCTGGCGAGAGTGTGATCGCTTTATTTCTTTGCCAGATTTGACAATCCTCTACATACCTTTTAATCATTCCTTTCATACCCGGCCAATACAATTCTGCGGAAATTCTTTTATATGTTCGCAAAAATCCAGAATGTCCCCCAATTACAGAATCATGATATGAATGCAATACAGCTGGAATAAGTTGTGATTCACTAGACATCACTAACCTGCCCTTGTAATATAGCGTACCTTGATGAATTGAAAATTTTGGATGGAGCGTTGGGTCTACGAAAAGATCCCGTACAATCTGCTGTAGTTTTGCATCTAGAGCCACTTCTCGTTTAATTACCTGTACGTCTAGGATGGCCGGGGCCGTAAGTGGCGCGAGGTGAACCACCGGAGGTAGACGAGATAACGCGTCGGCGGCTTTATTCTCCAGCCCAGGCCGATATTGCACTTCAAAGTTGTATCCCAATAATTTCGAGACCCATTTTTGATATTCTGGTTGAACAACCGTTTGGTCTACCAAGAATCGAAGGGCTTGTTGATCTGTTCGAATGATAAAGCGCTGGCCCAATAGATATGGTCTCCATCGTTGCACTGCTTTGACAATAGCCATAAGTTCTTTTTCGTATATTGGTTTGACTTGGGCCTGATGAGAAAGAGATTGGCTAAAATAAGCTATGGGCTTTTGATTCTGTGTTAACACTGCTCCTAAGCCCGTTCCCGAAGCATCCGTCTCGACAATAAAGGGTTGCGAAAAATCAGGCAACGCTAGAACAGGGAGCGTAACCATGGATCGCTTGAGATTGTCAAATGCATTCTGCGCTTCCTCCGTCCACTCAAACGCATCACGGCGCGTCAATTGGGTTAACGGAAATGCTTTGGCTCAATAATTTTCTACGAATCTGCGATAGTATCCTGTTAATCCGAGAAATCCCCTGAGCTCTCTTACGTTCGTTGGCCTTGGCCACTCAACCATTGCCCGTACTTTTTCGGCATCCGCTTCTACACCGGCTGCTGAAATCCAGTGTCCTAGATAATTGATTCGATCTCTTGCAAACACGCATTTTCGCATATTAACTACTAAAGAGTTATCCCTCATGACGTTCAAAACAGCCCCCAGATGAGTTAAATGGGTATCTAGATCAGGGCTGTAAATTAAAATATCATCAAAAAATACCAGAACACAACGGCGTAAAAAAGGGCGAAAGATGTGGTTCATGAGTGCCTGGATGTCGACGGGGCGTTAGTGAGTCCGAATGGCATTACCAGAAATTCATAATGCCCTTCATGCGTCCGGAACGCTGTCTTCTGTATGTCATCGGGATGGACTCGAACTTGATGGTACCCAGACCGAAGATCTAGTTTGGAGAATACTCGAGCCCCATGAAGCTCATCTAGCAGTTCCTCGATCACGGGAATAGGGAATTTATCTGGTACCGTCGCTTCATTCAATGCTCTGTAATCGACACAGAATCGCCAACTTCCGTCTCGTTTCTTCACCAATAAAACCGGACTGGAAAACGGACTAGTGCTGGGTCGGATGATCCCTGCCATTAACATTTCTCTGACCATACGCTCAATTTCTTCCTTTTGTACATACGGATATCTGTACGGACGTACATTCACGGGTTGACTTCCTGTTTTCAATGGTATTCGATGATCTACTTCCCTGGACGGAGGTAATCTTGAAGGCTCTGCGAACACATCTTCATACTGTTCCAATAGATGATCGACCACTGGAGGGTTTGGAGATGGAGGGATTGCATCATAAACAGCCGGGTCTCTGACTACTGCCGTAATGGCCTTCAGCTCAACTAAGAATCCCTGGTCGTGTTTTCCCCATTTCCGCTTAAGCTGTTTTAAAGAGACCTCTGTCTTCATCAAAGAAGGGTCCCCTTTTATTGTTACCTTAGTTTCCCCCATTTCAATCACCATCGTCAGTGCTTTCCAGTCAATGGTTGTGACTCCCAGTGTCCGTAACCATTGCATGCCGAGGATTACGTCTACCCCTCCCAAGTCAATCGGCAGGAAGTCTTCGACTATTGTTAGTTCCTCCATTGCTATCACAACTTTCTTGCAAATCCCCTTCCCTTTGACCGTCGTGCCGGTCCCCATAATTATCCCGTAATTCATGGTTTCCGTAACCGGTATTTTCATATTTTCGATCAGTTTCTGAGAGATAAAATTGTGGGTCGCTCCACAATCGATTAGAATGATGACCTCCTTGTCCTCGATCTTCCCCTTTGCCTTCATTGTGCCCGGAGATGAGAATCCCACAACAGTGTTAATTGATAACTCTGCCATGTCCACTTCTACCGTTGAGTTTTCTACTTCTTCTACTCTACACTCTTTGACGTCGTCTGTCTTTGGAAGTTCTTGGTCGGGTTCTTCATCAGCAACTAGGAGAACTTTCAGTTCTTTCCCTTTGCACTTGTGTCCCACGAAGTATTTTTCATCACACCTGTAGCAAAGACCCTTCTCTCTTCGTGATTGCATCTCAGAATCGGTCAGGCGTCTAAGTGGGTTTTCTTTCGGTGGATGGGATGGATTATTGGGTAGTGTGATCGTCTTAATGGGGTTTCCTTCAATTAACTTAGTGGGAAAAAGAGGGTTT
Source organism: Luffa aegyptiaca (assembly GCA_017139565.1). NCBI lineage: Eukaryota > Viridiplantae > Streptophyta > Magnoliopsida > Cucurbitales > Cucurbitaceae > Luffa > Luffa aegyptiaca. The sequence continues at coordinate 290,955 of CM029399.1, read as the reverse complement.
ATTGTGGGATTTTTCCATGCACGACTTGGGCCGGCTCCTACTTTCGTTAGTATGGCCTTATTTTTATCCTCAATCCTTTGGGTTGCCTTCATAATTGCTTCTAAGCCCAGCGGTTCAAAACATAGCACTTCCGAGCGAATTTCCGGCGTGAGTCCATTTAGGAACGTATTTTCTAATATTTCTTCCGATAATTGCGGTAAAGGAGCTGCTAGGGCTTCAAACTTTTCTCTAAATTCAGCCACTGTTTTTTCTTGCTTTATGGATAGAAATCTTGCACAAAGAGATCCCTCTTGCGATGGTCTAAATCGCTCCAAAATTCGATATTTGAGGTTTCGCCAACTTGAAAAGGGACTGCGACCCTCCGCCCACCGGTACCATCTTAACGCGGCTCCGGCGAAGCTGATGGCCGTTACCACGATCTTCTCAGAATCGGAGAGCTGATGAATTTCGAAGTATCGTTCCGCTCGGAACAACCAGTCGTCGGGGTGGTCACCTTCGAAAGTAGGCATTTCCACTTTCTTAAATTTTTGTCGTTCATGTACTCCTTCTTCTCCCTTGGCTTCTTTCCGACTAGATGATGCGCTTGCATCGTCTTCAATTTTGCGTTTCTGTCCCGACTCCCTTTCTCCTCCGGGACTCGGACGGAACCCCCCATGAACTAAATTAGCTAGCGCTTGTTGGTTTTCTATGGTCAATTGTCGCTGATCTTCTAAACTATTAAAAAGTTTTTCCATACTCTTATTTAGTTCAGCTACTGATCTTTCAAGTTCAGGTAATTTTTCTTTCATACCTTCCATCGTCTTTTCAGATTCGTTTACTCTTTCTTCCAGTTGCTTGTGTGCCATCCCTCGTGTCTTTCCCAGGGTGACTTGCTCTGATACCAGAATGTTAGGATACCAAGTTCCGAGATCTTTATTTACAGCCAAAAATACAGAACGTTCACCGATTCGAGATGGTGATGTCTCCACAGTTCCTTAATCTCAGAGGATTAGAAACTTTACAAAAGATTTTCATAAGCATGGCCAGAACGCCAAACCCCTAACAAGACAGCTTATATAACTACACAACCGACTAAACCCACCGCTAAGTACAGCTTAATATTTACATCACAAAATACAGCACAAAATATCAGCATTATCCTAATCCACCGCTTACATAGGAGGTGAATTTCCCCCTCTACCCCTCCTAGTATACGTATGTATAATTGGTGGTCTTACATAATGTTCATCAATCTAAGGTATGTAAAAGTGACTACCTCTGTCATAACTGCTACAGACGTGGGATCGTGACCACGCCACACATAGTCTCTCAGTTTCATTCCCTCTGCAGCAGCACCTTTCTTGACAGCTTGTATGGCAACAACCAGAGAAGCACCTAAACAGATAAAATTATTGTGCAGTAAAATCGAATTAGATCACATCTAATTATATTTGAAGGAACTTGTGGACTTTCATTAAAAAAAGGATAAAATAAGACCTTCAATAATAAGCGAACCACCAATCACTAAAGCTGCATAATGAATATTGGCAGGAGGCTGAAGCAAACAAAATAAAAAGATAACATATAGTGTTGCCACTAACAAAAAAAGAGCTAAGAATCAAATGGGAAGGAGAAAAGTTGAGAATGGTAAGATTTGAAGCGAGGTTCAAATTTCAATTTACCATTACCTGTGAAGTCCACAAATTTTGAATTCCATTAACAATGGTAGCACCAGAACCAAGACAAAAGATCCCAACAGCAGATATCAACGACCAAACAAACCTTTCCTTAGAATATCCATAACTGTTCAACCATGAAGATCTCTCAGATGTGTCCATTAATTTGTGGTCAAATGAATACACAAAATGTAATTGCAATAGACCAAACCGTTTCTATTTCACAGCATCAAAACCACCCAATTTGGTTATTAAGATAAGCTTACCAGCCAAATGTTTAAAAATGGCATAGGGCCGAGAATGTCTTTGACAAAGTTGAAAAAATTTTAATGCTCAAGTATGCGAGCCAAAGGAAGGCTTTAATAAATTTAATTTAAAAAAATTATATAAGGCGATATTGCCATTGAAGTTGGAAAATATATAATGAACTAACAGCCAAAGATATTTATAACTCACGGATGGAGAGCATCAGGGGCACGCCTTGAACTACTCAGACCATAAGCAAGAAGCGCCTACAATGTTAAGATTAATTAGTTACTCTGCATTAAGTGATTAATAACTCAAGTCAATATTAGACATGGAGAGAGATACTTTACTAGATGAATGAATAAGATACCTGATTTGCAAAATCGGCAACAGAGTGCACGACTTCTGCCAACATGACATGGCTTGATGTGGCAAACCAAACCCCAAATTTCAGAGAGAAGACAAGGAAATTGCACCATAAAGCAGTGGTAACCGCTCGTTGACTAGGATAAAAATAAATCGATGAGGAGAAAATAATTTATGCTACGGGCTATGTGAAGAAAACATAATAACAGTGATGATAAAGTAATCCTGAGTAATTATCAGTTGATCGCCTTTTTCACGTGCCTTCATTCTATATGTTTTCCTAAGGATTGAATTCACCAAAATACACACATTTAAGTTCAGCGCTACCTATTAGATCCTATACGTTTAAAAATAAATTGAAAAGATTATATTCATCCTAATCTAACAACTTAAATAGAAATTTCTGCAGTATTTCTTACTCCTTTCAAATTAAGAGTTCGTATTGTTGAATTTTATGAATTTGAGCTACACTCGGAGTGTAAGGTTTGAGCGTTAAAGTGCTGAGTTTTAGAGAATAAATTGAAAAGATTACATTTCTCTAACTAAACCGTTCAAACTTTTTGGTGCAGTGACAATTTAACACTAATTCAAAACATCAAACCGAATAAGCTACGATCAGGCAGGAGTGAAATAATATAACAGCAACTGGAAAAACAAATCTACGAAGAGAGAAGCGTCTAAATGAGTATGTATATCATAACTACATAACTACATAATGTTCAAGGGAACTGTGCAAGAACAAAATCCATTACCTATGATAATCATTGAATTCAATTCTCTGAACGGGCTTAGCTCTAGTGAAAAAACCTGCAAAAGTTAAAAAAAAAAAAAAAAAAAAAAAAAAAAAAAACAGTTTTGAAACAAAGATTAATTAGAGCATAAGGTTAAAAATATATCCGTTCCGAGAAAAGTAAATAAATAAACAACTTAAAACCAGAAGATAAAGGCGAATTCGAAAAAGGAACATACCGCGATGGAAAGCGTAATGATGGTTAGGAAGAGGACGACCGCGATTAGAGTCCAATGAAATCAAGCCCAATAGAACGGACCGTCTCGAACAACTGGCAGCAGACGAAAGCCTTCGCGACTGAAAAGGGGTGCCGTGACTGTCACATTCTGGTTGCTGCTGCTGGTGATGCTGTAGTGTGTTGGAATCAAACAAGGAAAACGGCGAGGAAGTGCAGAGAAAACGGAATGAGGAGGAAGAAGAACGGTGAGAGTGGTGGAGGCCGAAACGTTGCAAGAAGTAGGATGTTCGCATCAAAACAAATGTGCAAGGGTCGCTTTTGCTTTGCCCTGCTCCTGTATTATCACAGCATCACCCTCACGATTCCATCCTTACACTAAATCATCTTCGGTGAAAAAGCAATGAGACCATTCAATCGAACACGCCGAGAAGACGGCCCGCGCCGGCGGGTGATTTCAAGAGCAGCGACGAGCCAGAAGAGTTCTGTGGCGAAATCGAGGGCCAGAAATTTACATCATTCGCAGCAATTGCTACGAACTAGAATAGTGCGATACGATGCTCGTGAGGTATGTATAATTTGATTAATTAATATCATTTCGGTCTTTCTTTTTTCTTTTTCGAACATATCTTAATAAATAAGGTATTATTACATCATCTTAGGTAGAAGATTTTATTAACGAGATTCTTTAAAAAGTACTTTATTAATAATTTATTTATTTTCTATATTTTAATATTTTAATATATATCTTCAAAAAAAAATATTAAAGAAAAATCGAGTCTACCTCGTCAGAAATCAATTTTCCCCTAACCAAAGCATAATTTAATGGAGAATAAAGTAAATTGAAATTCTGTGTCTCCATCTCACCATTGTAATAATATAGTCTAAAAAACAATATTAATTCTTCAGTAAATAAATAAATAAATAAGTTAAAATATCATTTTGGTTACTAAGTTTTGGTCTCATTTCATTTACTTTTATATTTTTAAAATTTAGTCTTTATCCCCTAAATAAATCTTAAAATTATTTTTTATATATATAAATCTTAAAATTAGTTCTTATTGTTTGTTTGAAATTAATTTTTATCAAACTTGATAAAATAATAATAATCATTTTCATTTACGAAAATACACCAATATGGATATATTTCTCAAATTTGTGGAGGGAAGGTAATAGAGACAGATTTTATTTATTATTATTTTTTTGAAAAAGTAATCAATAAAGCAAAGACCAATTTTAAGATTTATTGAAAGTGTAAATACTGAATTTGGACAATTGATATTAGATAAAATGGGGGGAAAAAATGGTATTTCCAACCTACAAATAAATATAAAGCTTTGTCGGCACATCATTAAAGCAACTGTATATTTTTCAAAAAGAATATTGGTATGTTTTTTTCATTCAAGAAAAAGAAAAGAAAAAGAATCACATTGGTGTTTTTTATGAAGGGAGGAATGACTTGAGCAATCCATTGTAATCCTCCACCGATCTGTTTCACATCACAGCACTTTCTTACTTTCACTGTTTGATCATAACAGAGCTGCTGGGATTCAATTGGACACTACATATACATGTGCCCTCCAATGATAAGGAGAAGGAGCTTATTATTATTTTATTTTATTTTTTCAGATATGCAAAAATCTCATATCACTCCTACCAATGGATGTTGATGCAAGTGAAACAAATAAATAACTGTGGAGGCCAAAAAACAAAACCCTTATCAATATTTATCTAAGAGGTACTATATCTTACAAATAAATTCTGTCTAAACATATGGGAGCTGCATTATTCCCAGAAGCAACAGCTGCCCTGTGATCTCAACAACTATAATATAATATAGGATGCTTGAGGTTTTCATCTATAAATCAACTCTACCAAGAATTAGAATGCAGTAAAACAGCGTGTTCATTTGGACCGACCTTCCTTCCTGCTACGCAACCTTATGGATGGTTTGCTTTTCTCGTCTGATCTTTCAACATCTCCTCCCTTGTTTCGGGTTATAATTCGTAGAGGGTGAGCTTCTGTGTTGAACACCCATTCGTCTAGAGGAATGACTGAAGGTGGTGAAAAGAGAAGATAGAGATATTTCAGAGTCTCTGCAAGGAAAAAACTCTGCATCATGTTGTCCTTCACGCCTGTGTTGACCTGATAATACCAGTCACCGACGCATCGTCATTGGAAACTCATACAGATCAATGATCAAAACAATGACAGATACTCAAGAGTTTGAAGAATGCTCACGTCTTTCAGCCCGACATAACCTGATTCAATCCGGGAATTCTTTTCAAATGCTTGAAATATATTCCAACCCCATTCTTTGTATGTCTTATTGCCAGTCAGGCGCCAGAGGTAAAAAAGTGATTCTACCGTCTCTGGTCTCAATATATTCCAAGATGTACCAACGCTCATATCCTAAAATTTCCATAAACGAAACAACATCAAACCACAGTAATAATGAAACTGATGGGACATACCGGCAGATCAATGATACAGACCTCCCCGGAGTAGAAGAAATAATTCTCTCCAGCCAACTTTGTAGGGGTGGACTGGTAGAAATTATAGCACGTCCAAGCAAGCTAAACCAAAAATAAATCAAAAGAAAGAATCAATGACAATTCGAGTTCCAACTTCAAACCAGTAAAACAAACACAGAAAGTTACGAAACCGCCTGTACTTTGATAGGGTTGGAGTGAAACACATAATCATTATAAGAGAATTTTTAGCATCAATCCCACACTGATCTTTCACATCATAGACAAATAAATAAATCATCCAAATGCCCAATTTACATGTCAAACACAACCCATTTCAACGAACAGTATATGTTTGTCTAAGCCAAACAATTGAGGAGCAAGCCGAAGGGGAATTAAATGTGTATAAAGTTCCCAAAGAGTGTCAAATATTTGGAAACAAGCAGGCCAGAGGCCTTATCATCCCATAAGGGGAAAAGGTCAGAACTTTTTACCTCTTCTGCAAGCGTTAAAAACTTCTTAGAATCTTCAGAATCATAACCAGATGATCCCAAAGCTATCATTCCTGGAGCAAAGCATGCCAGTTCATCCATCTGCAGGTCATACAAATTGGAGCAAAAAAATTCATAATATTTGGTCTTCTTAAGATTATTGAGACTCGAGAGAGAAATTGGCTGAGATCTTACCTTGTCAGTGAGGGAAGTTCCACTCTTCTCACAAATATAAGTGAAAGATGATGGTGTTGTCCTCCTAATCAAGCTTGAAAGGCCTATCATTGACTTCTCCCACATTTCCCTAAATTCGAAAAACCAAAATACAATTCAGTATATCAAAACATTTTCATGAGTGCATTATGTGAAATATCTCTAGCTTTAAGAAAAGCACAGTCATTTTTCCTCCAAGTTTCATTTCCGCCATCTAAATTTCTTCATAAAAGAATAACTTCTCTTTGCACTGTGAATATTGATGAAATGGCTTCTTACCGGTAATGCTTTACAGCTGAAGTTTTGTTTCCTTGTATCCACACTTTGAGCAAGTATTCATAAAAGCTGCAATCAATCTTCGAGTTAAAGGATACCAGTAAAAAATTAAGCGTGGTTCGGAAAATACTTGAAATGAAGGGGGGGATGGGGGGGGAACCTTTAAAAAATATATAACCAAAAAAAAGCTCAAAAACATCATATAAATCTCAATCTTGAATGATTGAATACCTGTCACCCATGGCACCAAAAGTTATAGTTGCATGTGATGCTTTTCCTTCTTTTGGATCAATATATATGGGAAGCAGCCCATCATCGGGGAAACTTTTACTGAGCTCTGATATAACATTCTCAACCTGATATGTTGTACACCAAACAATCAACATTCTAGAAGCCAATTGATGCACAGGATAACATTTTACAATCAAGTGAGGACAATTAATTAACCAAAACACTAACAGTGTAACGTTAACTGCATATGCTATCAATGGAGATCAACCTCACATAAAATACAAACAACAATTGCTATTAGGCCATCTATCAAACGTGTACATCACTGAGGTATACATTTCAGGACAAGTAACACTTTCAACAATAGTATTGGTACACAGCATTAGAGCCATCGTTCTATCTGTTTTGGATCAGCTGCAGAATCAATCGAGATTGTGCAAGACAATAATAAGAAAACAACGATAGAAATTGACCTTCTGCTGATACTTTGGATCGCCAGTCCTTTGTGATAGAGAAATGAACTCAAGCTGCTCAGTACCAGCATCTGCAAGGACACTAAAGCCCTAAGAAAAAAGGAAATTATTAGCTTACTCAGAAAATGAATAATAACATTACAATATTTGAATAAGAAATACTACCATTAACCATAATGAATTACAACTACGGAAGCTCATATCTCAAACCACATAGCTAAAAGAATATTCTAAAAAACAAACCCCCCAAGTTGGCATGATTGGAATTAGATGTTGAGCACCATAAACTGGCTAGAAAATGAGACAAATAAAGGAAATTCACCAAAGGAGCACACTCAAGAAAACACCTTAGAAGTCAGATATCATGGTCGATCATGGGATTAAAAGCTAATGATGATACCAGCACTCCAAAAGCATATTATATAAACGAGACAGTCTAATGTTAAGAATCCACAAAGAATAACCAGGATTAAATTTCAATCAATATGAGGAATTCTATATGGTCCAAAAGAAGTAGTGGTCTGCAAAGCAAGCTTAACATGCAAGTTTAGAGGTAAAAGCCATCTCACTGAATATCACAAGTAGCAACATATTATAGTTTGGGACCGAACATGAATGTGTTATTATCCTGACATTTTGAATGCATTGAAAAACCAGAAAAATTTGCAAAAATTTGACAAACTCACCCCGGTCCATGAAGGATTATGAGGTCTTCCATTAACCAAGTTTATGAAGTTATAAGGGATTCCCGAAGGAGTATCCCATGCTGGAAGCAACCTATCTGCTATATCTCTAGCCTTGTCAAGAAAAATTTTGTCACCGGAGAGATCATATGAACTGAGAAGTCCACCTACAACTCTGGATCCAATCAAAAGAAAGCACTTGTGAACAAAAAAAAAATGTGGCTATAACTCTCTTTGAATTTCTCATTAGCAGAACCAAAAAACCTACAACTTTGACGGTCTTCTATCCAATAACAAAGACAACTTAAAATCAATGACATATTAAACCTTACTACGCAACCTTATGGTTGTCTCAAAAACACTGGCATCATAATCCTTGTTAAAATCCAATGAGTTTGCAACCCACCTGTAAAAGTGAAGCAATATTTAGAGGCATCAGAATTGTCTGCATAGTTCTTTGACACAACATAAATATGTGTAGGCCAATGACCAAACATATTTCTACTAGGCAATATAGAGTTTTCAGTTGAAATAGACTTAAAAATGTAAAAGTATATACACTATATTATAAAGAAACACATCATACCACGAATGACCAATTAAGCTGACACAGAGAATTGGCATAATTACAACAAAAGTAAGTTTATAAGTAATAAAATGAATAAGTACTGGGTGGGGTTGGGGGGGGGGGGGGGGGGGGAATAGTATTTAAAGCACTCACTCTTTAGCTCTTTGGAATTGCTCATCGAGACCCATGATAAACAATGTATCGAGAGAATCTATTAGTGTTGCTCCAAGGCCACCAAAGCTATTGATACCACTTCTCGATTGTGGCTGGTCCCACCCAAAATTAAAATTAAAAGGAATGAGAAAATAGAAATCTGTAACCCATATATTTGAAGTTGAAAAATACAAATAGCACAGGAAGACAAAAGACCAATCAATCTGAAATTATAAAATTTTTGGATAGCTAAAGTATGGATGATTACATCCTTAGTGCTACACATCTGAACCAAATTACTTTATATTTACTGAAACACTATGGGGAGAAAACAAGGAACAAAATAGAAGGAATTTGCAGCCATGATCAGTTCATATAGATATTGGAAGTCATAAATTCCAAAGTCAACAGTCAGTTTTAGCCCCCATCTCATTATTCATATTTCATGACATAAAAAGCACTCCAATTTCCTAACAGATGCAGAATTGTATTTTAACAAACCTGCATTCAATAAACCATCATGGGTTGGCTCTAATGGTCAATAAGGACCATAGAAAAAATAAAAGAGCTTAGAGGACATGGGTTCAATCCATGGTGGCCACCTACCTAGGATTTAATATCCTACGAGTTTCCTTGGCAACCAAATGTAGTAGGGTCAGGCGGTTGTCCCGTGAGATTAGTCGTGGTGCGCGTAAGCTGGCCCGGACACTCACGAATATCAAAAAAAAAAAAAACCTACATCCAATATCAGGCATGATGTGTGAAATGTAGTGTGCTTGTATCCATTGCTTTTTGGTTACATTATTCCAAGTTTTTTTTTTTTATGAAAAGACCAACTTTCATTTAGAATGAATGAAAGAATTACAGGGGCATACAAAAAAACAAGCCCACCAAAAGAGGCTCGCCTAGTTGAAGGGACCCCAATCAAGCAAAATCAAACCTATCAGAAAATTACAAAATAATTTCAAAACCAAGGCCCAAACAGATACGTGGAACCTGGAAAGGGACCAAATATCACTCGGACTCCTATCCAACCCCCTAAACACTATTATTTCTCTCCCCCCACAAAATCCATATTAACGCACACATCTCAGCCTGCCATAAAAATGTTCCTCTATCACGGAACATCGGATGGGGGAGGAACTCTTCGATCAACTCTCTGAGCTCCACAACACTCGCCAGCTGCAAGCCAAACGAATCAAAGAAACAAGCCCAAACATGACGAGCAAAGTCACAACCCCATAATAAGTGATAAAATTCTTCCTCTGCCTTCCGACAAAGAATGCAACAAAACGGGCCCATCAAAGGATTATGCCTTCTCAAGAGCCAGTCGAAGGTATTAACTCTCCCATGGATTATTTGTCAAATAAAAAATCTTATCTTTTTCGAAACTTTCACCTTCCACAAAATAGAAAAAATAGTATCACTATGGGGAGAGGAATCCAACAACGAACAGAAGAAAGATTTACACGAGAACCCCTCAGAAGGCTTGAGGCTCCAACAACGACTATCTCTTCTCCCCAACCTAAACTCAAACTCCTCAATCAAAGAGAGAAGAGTTGTGACTTCCATCGCTTCCCTATTGGACAAAGCACGACGGAACCCAAACAAAGGCGAAGGGGAGCTCCCAAGTTGTTCAATATTTCCAAGCAGAGATTCCACTTTTCACTTTACATGTTCGAACCAATTTGGAAGAAAATATTGATACATCAACTCTTTTATACAGGGCATCTAAATGACCTCTATAAAATACAGAAACTGATAAAAATCTTGTAAAAAGGAAAAGGCATAATCCGTTTTGAGTTTTGACTCTATTTTAATTTTCAAAATAATGTACTGCATATATGCATTTATTTACAAAGAAAATGTGGGAATACCAAGGGGGAATGGGAAAATTGGGCCTTTTTATAACTCGTTTTAGATAGGGGAAAAGCACAGGATCTTGCCAAGGGTCTAAACAAACACGCACACATACACACTAACATAAAAAGAAATAGAACGTCGACAAATGAAGAGATTATATTACACAACACATGCACACACACTAACTTAAAATGAAATAGAACATCAGCAAATGAAGAGATTATATTATGCAAGAAAAGGGTCATCATACCTGCAGTTCGTCTTGTCCCCAAGCATATTTCTCATAGGAACTCCAGGCATGAACCATTGCTTCTTTGACTTTCTCTCTTCGCTCAACATCAATAGGATCATCAACCTCATCCTCCTTGGCCTCCTCATGACCTCTGGCATTGATATTCCCTTGGTTAACTTCTTCTACCTGAACGTACAATTTTTCAAGTTAGCCCACTCATGTAGACATGAAATTATTAAGGCCATAAACAAAACATGAAAAGGTTGAACATAAGCTGCTTAGTCTGGAATCAAGCAGGGATAAGTATATCAAATCTCTTACCAGACTTTTCAGCCGTACCACCTCTGCGTTTAACTTCAAAAGCTCTTCCTATACAGCAGTAATGAATACATCAAAAGCTGGCAAGGAAAATGCAGGAAAGAAAATACTCTCAAACTGAAAGAACTGCATGGAAAGTTGTCCTAACATCAGTGTCTATGAATACCCCAAACTTCTAGACAGATTCAAGGTTTAAATACGTTACATGGCAACCAGAAACTAGTCATTAAAATTGATGATAAAAGCGATTTTTTGTAAACAAAATATTATATTCTTAAAAGGAAGAATTGAACTTGATCCTACTGGATAGAGTAGGTTGAGATCACATCCACTTTCTTTTTCAGATAAGTAGTGTGGCTATTTAGCTCGACCTGGATATCACTTCCAAAATGGATCCGCGGACGGTTATACATATGATATCATAGTTACTCGGGAGTAGGAAATGACACAAGTCGTTGTTCTATGACAGAGAAAAACCAAGAAGGAACTCAATAACGCAAAAGGGAATTTTTCTTTCTTTGAATGAGACCTCCAGCCAGCAGGCAGTGGCATCCATGCTTGATGGTTAATCAGGCAAATTCATTCTTTCATTGGTAGCATGATTCAACATAATGAAATAATGGGCAAACATGTGGGATTATCAGTTTCTACAACTTGGGTTGCGTGACTTATGACGTTGACATGACAAGCCTAGACTAACTCTCGTCGTAAGAGAGATCCAACCAGATACCGAGATTTGGAATTTTCTCGGTAGATTCTACTAAACAAGTCGCCGTTTACCAACCACCAAGCGGAGATGAGGAGGACAGGACCCATTCAAGCATTGAAATGTCAAAATTCGGATGCTAAACTGGTAGCATTTTTCTCACATTCCACGGTCCTAAGGAATCTGGCAACCCATCTTAGAAGAACCCATCACATATTTTCCTCGTGAATCTCACAAAATTCAAAGCAAATAAACAAAACATCTGAAATGGACTACGAAAATCAAACAGTACCTCATGTTCTCTGAGCAGAGTCTGCCGGTCCCAGACTAATAAACTGGCACAAACAAATGCCACGAAGAGAAAAGCCAAACGTTTCGGTCTCTTGAGGTAATACGATGGGTGACAATACCTCCATTTGCTTGTAGAGGATCTGGTCCTAGCCATGGGATCTCAGAACAGGCTCCGGAGCGACAAATCAGCAAAAAGTTTCCAACTCGCAGTCGAGTGATCTAACACAGAACGCGGCAGAATTTGTAAGAGACGGAAGAGCGGAAATCGAAGCGACGAAATGATAGTAACGAAGGATCTCTTTGTAGATGCAGAGCCCGATTGTCCCAGTTGGGTGGAAGGTGCTTTTCTGAGTTTGGAAGAAAGCTGGGAAATGGCAACGGAAGAGACGGTGAAGGACGGTATTGAACGAAGATCGCAGAGAAAAAGGTGGGGATTTTCAGTAATGTGGAAAAATGTTGATTGTCGAGAAAATTAAAATGGAGAGAGCTTCTGAATTTCTTTACTGACCAGTACCTTGACCAGTATGGAGTTGACACGTTATCCAGTGATGGTAAACGTCAGCGTATACTGGTTAACTTTAACAAATACCGTAATCTGCGAGGGAATGGACAAGCACTGCGATCAAAAGAGAAAACCTACAACGAATTACACGATATTCCTTTTTTGACATATATTAATATTAAATTATTCTTAAATATATATAATATAAATATACATATGATCCATAAACTCCGTTTGTCAAAATGGATATATCTCAACAGTAATTGGCATCTAATCTAACTCAAAAAAATCATAAATGGTAACTTATTAAACACAAAATTGGAAGTTTGAGAGCATCCTAATTTTTCAAATGTCAGTGATCAATCATACACTTTTAAAGTTCATAGATCTATTTTGACACCTCAACCATGAAGTTATATATTCAAATCTCTCGCCTCGGATTAAAAAAAAAAAACCCCTATTTGACATCAATCTACAAGTTTATAACAAAATAAATTACATCTCACTACTTTCAAATCTTACATGACGGTGATTTATAAAGTGTGGTATATGTGACATATTTCAATTATATATATTTTTTAGTTCGACGATTATGGGGTGGAGGTATTCTAAAAAAAATATATTATAGCGTGGAAGTTTGAATCATCCCACGGATGATAATTAGGTCAATGAGTTAGACTCTTGATCTTTGGAGGTATGTTTCAATTTAATTTGTTTTTTAAAAAGTTTTTTTTTTTTTTACTACTAGTGTATCCTATTATTCAATGTTTATGGTTTTCAAATTTTTACTTGCCATTTGATCATTCCATCCGCATGATTATGTTTGTGTGACTCGTTGGTTGCCATTTGCTGTAACATAATTTATCATATGTATCTTCCCACTTTTATACTTTTTAGATTTTTAGATTTTAGATTGAATAGATTCGTCGCTTCTAACCAATGCAAAGCGACCTTACACATATTTAATTCATTTACATATAAGAATCAACAAATTGATTCCATACCAACCATGTCCTACTTTAATTGTCATCGTTGTTTTATCTAACACATTTGTTAATTCACATTCGAAATTGTTTCAAATATGCAATGGTTGACGATTTTATAGTTACTTTACCGTTTTATTTCGAGGAAAAACAAGTTATACCTCTAAAACTGACATTGTATTGATGAAGACTTCAAAACTGATCATTGTAACAATTTAAGTCCAACCCCTAATGAGCGAATCAATTTAGACCAATTTATAAATACCTTTACTTAAATCGTACCAAACTAGCAAGAAAAAATATCATGTATATATATATATATATATATATATATATATATATATATATATATATATATATATATATATTTAATAACTGAGTAGGAAACACGAGGAATACAATAATATGGAAAACCACTCGTACTAATTATAAATGAAATCGTAGTTACAGTTCATTTGTGGGTCTAAATCGATACAATTAGTTTGTGGTCTTAGTCCATAAACTTCTCAACTTTAGGGGTATAAATTATAGGCTACGTTATTAAAAATACCCCTAAATTATGGGGTTTGTTTAAAAAAATGCACTTGGACTTTAAAAAAGGTTACGAAAATATATTTGCCGTTAATTTTTTTATGAAACCGTTAAAGTTTTAGTTTCATTAATACCATTGAATTTTCAAAAAAAAAAAAAAAAACACACTATTTATCGAAAAATGTTTTTTTTTTCTCTTTCGTATCTCACCGTAAATTCTTCATTCATGAAAAACAATGAGAAGTTTTACTTATTTCTCATGTATTCATAGATTATGAGATTTTATTATCTTTCAACACATCATCCCAATAGCTTAACTAGATTTTAGTGTTGAAACTTCAATATGACTTTGTTTTGTTCTTGAGTTTATATATGCGCTCGACTTCATTTTGTTGGTAGCCTTTTCAATATTATTTCCTCACCAACCATATTAGCTTTCTCTATATTTTATTTTATATATGTGAAAAAAAAACCATTGTCGTATATTGGTTCTAACATTTCTTAAATATTAATAATAACAAAATCATATATAAAACGTTTGATTAATTAATATTACAAAGAGAACAAAAAATAAAGAATATGTGTGTTGGTTCTAACGGTTCTTAAATATTAATAATAACAAGATCATATATAAAACGTTTGATTAGTTAATATTACAAAGAGAACAAAAAATAAAGAATGTGTGTGTGGTTCTAACAGTTCTTAAATATCAATAATAACAAAATCATATATAAAACGTTTGATTAGTTAACATTACAAAGAGAACAAAAAATAGTGCGTGTGTGTGTGCGTGTGCATGTGTGTGTTTTCTCCCACATGTCTTCCTTACACATTTTTAAAGAGAAAACTCGATTTCTTCATCTAGTATTGTGTTGCACACAACCTTTATAAGCAAAATTTTGCATTAATTTTTATTGAGGAAGAGTTTACGGTGGGAGGAGGAAAAAAGAAGAAGCATTTCCAATAAGGGTATTTTTATTTATTTATTTTGAAGTTCAAAAGTATTAATGAAACTAAAATATCAACGATTTTCATAAAAAAATGATCAGCAAGGGTATTTTTGAAACTTTTTTTTTGTAAGTTCAGAGGATATTTTTGAAACTTTTAAAGTCCATGGACATTTTTTAAACAAACCCTATAGTTTAGGGATTTTTTTTTATAATTTAACCTAAGTTATATTTTCTAGTTCAACAACATATGAAATTTAATATAAAAAATTTGAATTTTTATTATGAAGATATGACATACAACACCCACTCCAACTTTGAGGACAAAACAATTATCAATTTCATAACTCCAACTTCTTGAACCAAACAACTCCCAATGTTTTTTGCAAAAAAAAAAAAAAAAAAACTCCAAATGATTTGGCAGGATAATTGCAAAATAAAAAAGAAAGTTATTAAAATGTCTCAAGCGAGCATAACCCAAGTTAAAAAGGCAATGAGACGGGTTCGTCCCTGGCCCGTTTGGTAACGTTCTCGTTTCTTGTTTCTTTGTTTCCAATTTTATTAAGAAATCTAAGCATTTAATAACTATGTATGTTTCTCATTTTTTAGAAAACTTTTGGAAATAACTAAAACTAGTTTCTCATTTTTTGTTATTGTTTCTAATTTTTTCCAAACATAAATAAGAATATAGGTTTATTATTATTGAATGTATAGGTGTTAGGGTTATGAAATTCTATTTTTCTTTATTATTAAAAATGAAAAAACGGAAACAAGAAACCACAACGTTACCAAACCGGCCTTAAAAATCTCAAATCATAATCAGTGTTAAACCAAGCGGGGGACATCCGGAGGCAAGTCTGTCTCGAGTTTCTAGAACCTTCTCTCCTCTCTCCGAACTCCATCCGCCGTTGATCCCAATTGGTTTAGATCGCATCTTCAACCCTCCCCTTCCCAAGGAGAGATCTTCCACCTGAAAAACAATGTGATCGTCGATTATTTTCTCTTCAAAGCTACTTCGCATCAGAACAAGGAGATTGCATCAATTGCGTTGCGGTTTTCCTGTTCGTCTGTTGGATTATCACTCTATTGGATGGTAATTTCAACCAAATCTCTAATCCTCTCCTCATTCCACCATTCGGTTCTCATCACTCGCTGTTTCTCTCTCTTTCTGTGTCTCTTTTTTTTCCGAAAATGGGGGAAATTAACTTCTTCAACCCACAACATATCGTCATTGTGTTAGGCATAAAGAACTTCAAACTTGTTCTTGAACTATCCTCGTTCGCACTCACGGATGTTAATTCTTTTTTTATTTTATTTGATTTTTTTAATTGCATGTTTGGCATTGAATTGGTAGGGTTAGGATGAACCTGCCTATTAAGTCTATCTTATGGGCAATAACATGTAGAAAATTAATCGATACTTTTTTTCTTCTTCCGGTGTTTTGGTGGGAGCAGTGAAATGGACGGTATTCATGCAAGCGATGGACGGATGCATATGAACCATGCACAGCATTCGATGCACACGCAATCGGTGCAAGAGCAGGAACATCATGACTTGCACTATATGAGTAATGGGAATGGAATGGCCGATGAGCATGAAAACGAAGGTCATGGTATTATGGTTGTGGAAAGGGAAGCTCCATCCGACCATGGCGATCTTGCTGAGAATCGTGGTGTAATGGTGGATCGAGGAGGCGATAACTGCGATCAGCTTACCCTGTCCTATCAGGGTCAAGTTTATGTTTTCGATTCTGTCTCGCCTGAAAAGGTTCCTTGATTATTCTTCTTTTGTTCGTCTTTTTCTGTTGGTTTATCAAGTTAGAAACTGACTGGTGAATTTCTCAGGTGACATCTGATGTTAGGACAATATAACATTTGCGCAATTTATTTTCTCTCCGTGCACTCTCCATAGTTGTTAACACTAGAAGCATTGTTTAGTCAGATTGGTCTTCCACAGTCCACGTCTAATGTTGTGACTTAAGTATCTTTTTGTTTTTCGTCGTGACTGAGATATTGTAAATTGATTTGGACGTTATAGGTGATCAATGGGATGAGAATAAATGGATGGTATATGCAATGATAATGCAAGTTATTTAGTTGCATGTACGTCGACAATTCAAGTATCATTGAGTATTCCTGGAGTTACTAATGCTAGCCATCAACAACATGAGCATAACTCAACTGACATAAGGTTGTACTATTGACTAATAGGTCTATAGATCGAATCCTCCCATCCCCACATGTTATCAAAAAAAAAAAAAAAACACTAATGCTAGCCGTTAGCTGATGAAGGTCAAGTCTAACAAAGTATAGACTGAAATTTACTGATAATTAATGGATTATCCCCTAAATATCTTTGGAGACCCTACTGCAGCTCAGTATATTTTCTGTTAGTATGCTGGATTTCTTGTTCGCCTATACACAGGCTCAATATAAAATCCTTCAAATATGTTATTTTATTTTATTTTTCCTTCGGCCACCTCTTAAAGAGCTCATCTCTTCAGAAACAGGCTTTACAAACAACTAGCTGCTATTTGTAATGCAATGATCTGCCTTTCTCCATGCTTAGCATAATTATTTCTTTTATGGCTGAATAGAAATGTCAGTTATTTATCTGAAGAAGTTCCTGTTAGCAATCTCACATGGACCTATTAGTGTGTTAGTAAGCACATGTAGTTTGATCTTTATATTGGTTCATTGGTTACCTGTTTTGAGCATAATCTAAAGAACTCCTTGTCAGGTTCAAGCTGTTTTATTATTATTGGGAGGTCGCGAAGTACCTTTGCGCGTTCCCTCAATTCCAATAACTAATCAACAAAACGATAGGGTATGTATTTATGCTTATCCACATTTTCTCTGTATCTTAATGTGCTATCTATTAAAAATGACGTGTTATCTTATATGTAGCATCTCACTGATGAAGCATTTGACCAGGCACTTGCCAGTATCCCCCCACGTCTAAGTGTCCCTCAGAGATTAGCTTCTTTGATTAGATTTCGTGAAAAGCGAAAGGAACGTAATTTTGACAAGAAAATTCGGTATACAGTTCGTAAAGAGGTAGCACTTAGGTATCTCACCTTCCTTTATTGTTGGTTGGATTATTATTTTTTTCCTTATGAAAAATAAGTAGTCTATTACTACACCTTCAGTAGGGATATATTTTCTCCCAGAAGTTGGGAGTTAATGCTGTATGTTCCTAATTCGAGGAAGGCTTGGTTTGATTTAAACATGATTTTTCGGTTGATGTTAGAAGCTGTTTAGACCTGGCTTTATGGAACTAGGGATGCAAATGATCAGAATATGTAAAATTTTGATTGCACGAACAATGGATACTTAATGCATCTTTATTTTGTCTACTGGTATTCATCCTGATGATTCCTCTATTTTCTCTGAATCAGCAAAGTTTTTTTCCTCTATTAGAACATTTCCTGCCTACAAGGTTAGTTTCATTCTACCTATTTATGAGAACTGAAGAAGGCTTTAGGGGTTGGAAACAGATTTAGGTAGTGTCTGACTTGGAATTAGTCCCAAAGTCGTGTCAAGTATTCAGTGTTGTACTAAAAGTTGCTAATAGTTGTTCAGTTTGTGGTTTGCCTGTTGACTCTAATTCTGTACAAGATAGTTTGCTATAGATTATGCATCTAACCCATTAATTTACTGATTGAATGAATCTAAGTGCAACTGAAAACTTCGGCTCAGTAATCTGTAGTTTCTTACTTGCTGACCAAAACAGTATTATGTATGCTTTGTCACAAGGAGTTTTTTTTTGAGAGAGAAACAAAATTATTTCATTGATAAATGAAATGATTAGAGGGTTAAAACCCCAAAACCATTATGAGAAAACTTACAAAAAGGACCTCCAATTGAGAGTCAAAAAATCAAGACTATAATCTTTAAAAGGATGTGAACATTTACACCAATAAAGAGCATTAAAAGCTAAATCCAGAAAGTCGTCAAAAGATGAATGAGTGTCGTTGAAAATCCTTCCATTTCTTTCACACCATAAAGACCAAAAGAAAGAACGATTAAAGGCTAGCCAAAGAGTTTCCGCATTTCCTTTGAAAGGATGGCCCGAAAAAACCACAGATAGAATAACTTGCATAGATCCATGCATAATCATATTCCAGCCAAACCCATTCAAGATAAAGTTCCAATACTTCTGAGCAAAAACACAGGAGCTAAATAAATGACTTTGAGATTCCACATTGGCTTTACACATAATGCACCAAGAAGGAGAGATAGCATTATATGGTATTTTTTTTTTTGGAGACGCTCCGCCGTATTAATACCACCATGACTAAGCTCCAAAGAATTTTTTTTTATTTTTCTAGGATAGAAATCTTTCCATATAGCTGTAAATAAAGGTTGGTTAGCATGGTCTTGTGGCCTCACCAAAAAATGCATCATAGATCGAACCGAGTAGCTTTTAGATGGATCTAAAAACCATTGCCATGAATCATTCGCCCTCTTTGGAGCAAAAACTTGTAATATATGGGCAAGAGATGCCCAATCCGCAATCTCCAAGTCTTTAAGACATCTTCTAAGACCCAAATCCCAATCATTATTTTCCGAATTCCATAAATCAGCCACCGTTGCATGAGCATTATTAGAAAGCCTATAAATCTGGGAAAATCTTGTAGCAAGGTCTATATCAGTAGCCCAGATATCATGCCAAAAAGAAATATGATTACCATTACCAAGAATTCTTCGAACATGTGGCTTTACCATATTGTTCAATCTTGAGATCTCCCTCCATGGAGCTTTGAAAGACCAAGAGTCAGAACACATAGGCCAATTTGGATAAGCAGCTAGATGATAATATTTTGCTTTAATAACCTGCTGCCACAGAGAGCCTTCCTCACATAAATATCGCCAAATCCATTTAGATAAAAGCGATTCATTTCTCTGCTTGATATTTCCAATGCCTAAACCTCCAAAAACAATTGGCATTTGAGTTTTGGCCCAACTAACATTGTGTAATCCACCATTACTTTTTGCACCTTCCCAAAGAAAATCCCTCAGGATTTTTTCAAAAGATTTTACAGTTTGAGTTGGCATTCTGAACAAGGATAAAAAATATATAGGCATATTGGAGAGAGTTGATTGTATAAGAGTATGCCTACCTCCTTTGGAGAGGAAGAAATATTGCCAATTATGAAGTTTATGATGAATCTTTTCGACAACTGGTTGCCAAAACAGAGGACTTTTTGGGTTGCCTCCTAATGGAAGTCCAAGATAAGATGATGGCCATGTACCCACTCGACATCCAAATTTTCTAGCCAAGTCATTCATCTCTTCTTGAGAACTTGAATGCCCAAAAGCTCGCTTTTGCTGTAATTAATATTAAGACCTGATGCATTTTCAAATATATGAATGAGATTAAAGAGATTTTCCAAGGCTTGCGAATTCATGGTTGAGAATAATAATGTATCATCAGCAAATTGTAGATGATTGACTGTGAGAGAAGATTTGCCAATGCAGTGAGAAGTGATCTTTCCCAAATGAGCTCCATGAGATAAAAGACGACTAAGGCAATCCGATACCAAAATAAATAGAAAAGGAGATAGCGGATCTCCTTGTCTAATGCCTCTTGAGGGAATGATTTTACTTCGGGGTCTTCCATTGATAATAATAGAATAGTTTGCACTAGATAAACAACCCGAAATCCATTTCCTCCAAAGTAAACCGAACCCTTTGGCTTGGAGAATAGCATCTAGGAAACCCCAATCAACCTTATCAAAAGCTTTCTCCAAATCTAGTTTAATGATCAAACCTCGATTTTTTTTTTGAGTGCCAATCTTCAATGATTTCATTTGCTATAAGAGAAGCATCTAAAATTTGTCTTCCTTCTACAAACGCCATTTGATTTTCAGATATGGTAGAATAGAGGACTTTCTTGAGACGATTGGATAAAACTCTTGCAATGATCTTATATGCACATGGTATTAGACTGATAGGTCTGTAATCATTCACTGTTCTAGCATCCACTTTTTTTGGTATCAAACATATATACGTCTCATTAAGAGCTACATTTATAACACCTGAGTAGAAAAAATCATAAAAAATACCATAACATCAGATTTAATAATACTCCAAGATGATTTAAAGAATTCCCCTGTAAATCCATCCGGTCCAGGAGTCTTATTATTTCCCAACGATTTGACTGCCATAAGCACCTCTTCCTCGGTAAATCTCCTTTCCAACCAAGTAGCTTGTTCAGAACTGATTGAATTCCAATCAAGATTGGTAGGGAGAAATTTGGGCTTATTGTCGATAGTGAATAGGCCATTATAGAAATCCAGAAACTCAGCCTCTATATCATTATCTGTAAGGAGACTATTACCTTATCGTGACAACAATTCAGAGATTGTATTTTTCCGTCGACGAGCTGAGAGAATGCGGTGGAAAAATTTTGTGTTTTCATCACCCTCCTGAAGTCACTGCAACTTACATCGTTGCTTCCAATGAGTATGATCAATAGCATTAAGGTCAAGAATCTGCTTTTTGATGTCTAATCGAGTGCTTCTCTGCTCAATGGTTAAATTTCCCCTTTCTTCTATATCATCCAATTCCTTTAATCTGGAAGTTAGCATAGACAAAGTAGCTGAATTGTTGTTCAGATGCTTACTCCAGTCCTTGACCGCCAACTTTAGAGCTTTTAATTTCATCATTAATCCATGACCAGGCCACTCTTGGATAGAGTTTTGGTTCCACCAGGTTTCAATAAAAGGCAAGAATGATTGTTGTTGGAGCCAAGAGTTTTCAAACCTGAAGGGAGATGGACCCAGACAATATCTCCAAAAGATAAGATAATTGGAAAATGATCTGATGTTGGTCTGTCCAGCCGCGATAAACAAGCCGAGCCAAATTTTTGAAGGCATTCGTTAGTAATGATGAAACGGTCAAGAAGGGACAGGAGTTGAAACTATTTTGTGGGCATTCTGCTGAATTTGTTATATATGCATTCTCATAAGTAACTGCGTTAGGTTAATAAAAGATATTAGCAAGTTCAAAAAGATCACTGCACTTATATTTATTCTGTTCACCCCATTGTTCTTACCCTTGTAGGATGCAGCGTAATAAAGGCCAGTTCACATCTTCTAAACCCATTCATGAAGATTCATCATCGGCCATAACAAGTTGGGAATCAAATGAGAGCTGGAGCACTGATGGAAATGGATCCCAACAACAAGAAATTCTGTTAGTTTTTCTTTTAGTGATTTCCAGATTGACTACTATTTAAAGATTCATGCTTATTACTTCATTGATCAATTCACACTTTTAATTTCACTGGCCTATAGCTGCCGACATTGTGGTATCAGTGAGAAGTCTACACCAATGATGCGCCGTGGACCTGATGGGCCAAGAACCCTTTGCAATGCTTGCGGACTCATGTGGGCAAACAAGGTAACAAACATTAACATATTCTAATCTATAGATATCTTTCTTTACAAACGTGTAAGCTTGTGCTTGAAGAATCTTATCAACTTTGTGAATCTGAGAACTTGCACATAAATGTAGATGAATGATGCATTGATCTCATGGCCTCATTGCAAGCATGGCAAGCAATCCATTTTTTGTCTTCCCTTCAACGATACCCTAGATCCTCCTCTTTCTAGACTCCTATCACCCTTTTTTCTGGATAGGATAGGAAACAATTCATTGATAGTTTGAAATGATGCAAAAAAAGCAGGAGTCCTATCCTAATGAAGTTATAAAAAACTTCTCCAACTGATATAAGTGTAGTTAGAGGGTAATCCTTGAAATAATAATCATGTTTACACCAAAATAAAGCCAAAAAGATAATGGGTTCAATAATGGCTTCAAAAGAACTCTCCTTGAAGATTCTGGTGTTCTGCTCATTCCATAAAATCCAAACAAAAGGCCGGTTAACCAGTCCTTTTCACATCCTTGAAAGGATGATTTAGGAAGACAAGATATAACCAATCTGGAACCTCCAATGGGACAGCAATGGACCACTTGAAAGCCAATTGGAATTCGGCCCATATATTTGTGGTGAAAGAGCAATGAATAAAAATGTGAATTTTGTGAAGACAGTCTTGAGTTAGAACATGTGTGGCCAAGCTCCCGGAAGGACCTTTATCTTTTTGGGATAGAAATCTCTCCATATAATCCCATAGAGTTTGGCAAAGACAGGTAGGGCTCCTTTCGATAGCTTTGAGACCGTATATTTGACCTAAGTCCCCTCCTTTTCGAGATTCCACTCCCAATTATCTTCTTTATCAACGATATGAATGGATGATAGAGATGAAGCATTAGTGATGTCTATTCCTGTATTTCCTCTTCCTTGAGATTTCTTCAAAATTTTGGATCCCATGATGAATTTTTCCCAATCCAAAAAATCAGCTACCGAAGCCTTTTCTGCAGCTGAAAGAGAAAAAAGGAGAGGATAAGTCTCACAAAGAGGGGCTGCTCCCAACCAAACATTGGACCAAAAATGGATAGAGAGACCATTTTCCACTTCAGATCAAATATTTGTGAAGACAAGGTCTCTACGCTTGTAAATATATATCCTTGGGCTGTATGATGAAGCTTTTTAAGAGAAGCTGGATTTTGAATCAAAGCCCGAGCCAAACTTAGCAGCAATCGGAATTCCACTGTATATAAAGTGGGGTGCCTCAACCTTACTGAAGCCATTCTCTCCAATCCCCCCATTTGTTATTTTCCCTTTTCTCCATTCCTAAGGCGATCGTCAATCTGGAGAAGCTTTTTAGAATGTTTCTTTGAAGGTCATAAGAAATAGGGTGGCTTTCATTTGGCTAACTGGAAAACGGTTTTCTGTCCTGTAAAGGAGGTGGGCTTGGCGGCATTGGTAATTTTAAGGAATAGTTCTCTTCTTACAAATTGGATTTGGAGATGTTGCCCAAAGGAAAAGGCTCTGCTCTATGGATGAAAATCATGGAGGCTAAATTTCTCTACCCATATTGGTCCCAGGCTGGGTACTCTCTCTTCACTCTTCTAAAGGGCCTTGGAAACACACTATCGAGCATGAGAATCCTGTCTATTCTAGAATCAAAGTCACGGTGGGCCTTGATTCTTGCCTGGTATTTTGGGAGGATTTGTAGATTGGGGACGCCCCCTTAGCTGTGGCTTACCCAAGAATTTTCTCTTTATGTGCATGAAAAGGATCATTGGAAGGATTTATGGTGTTCCTCATTGGCTCATCCAACTCTTGAGTCTCCGCATAAGGATAAATCTTAAGGATATGTAATCGTTGAATAGGCATCCTTATCTACTTGCTCTCCAGTTATCATCCAATCACCCCGGGCATATCCAAGGATATGCCCTCTGGATCCACAATGGGGCCATTTCTGATTACTCTCTTTGCTGATTTGGTCAGTAAAGGTAGTACGGAGAGCTCTCCTCTGTACAAAGTCACAAGGCATGATAAATATCCAGAGAATGTCAAGCTCTTCATGTGGTTTTCTCTATGCGCTTCATCCCCAGCCCAATATCGGCCTTTCCCCTCAGATTTGTGCCAACTGCAGGAAAGATCGACTACATTAATCTGTTTTGATAAGAAAATCTATTAATTGTTTTTTTTTTTTGCCATCAAAAGAGAACAGACTAGCGAGCAGTCCCCTCTCCTAAACGGAAAGGTTATGGAAACACCTTCCCATCTAAGTTGATAGTGAAAGTGGAATAGCTACAATGCCAGTGGGCTTATACCTGTTGGTTCTTCTTCCCTCCTGGTCGAATTCAGCCTCCTACAGTGCTTCCCGATTTAAATGAATACTTGGTTCAAGTGTTGTATGGTAGTAGTTCTTCTCAGGGAAAATCCAAGATCTTAATGTAGAATGCTTGTAAAGCTCTTCTATGGAATATTTGTCTTTACATATATGCGAGATTTTTTTAAAAAATAAATATAGGGTTATTTTTTAAATTAGAGACTTTGGCACATTGTTGTTCTAGTTGGTCAAAAAGTGAAAAAAAAGCTTTTGGCGATTATTGTTTTCCTTTTATTTATCCTAAACAGGTCTTTTCCACCATCTCTTTTAGGTTTCTTTGGAGTTTCTCGTAAAATTATATCCTGTTCTGTACTGTATTGTTTTAATTTTTTGATTTTAGCCGTTTGTTTCGTATAAAAAGATTAGAGCGGAAACATTATGGATTGACCTAGTGGTCAAAAAGGGCAAATGATAAAGGTCATAGAGGGAATGTGTTTAGGCCATGCTGGTCACCTACCTCCTACAAGTTAATTGACCATCATTTCATTAAGATTAACGAGAGTATAAAGGAAGGGCACAAAACCAAAACCAAGGCCCCGATTAAAAAGGTGGAAAAAAAATTGCAATAAAAGTAGCCCCAACAGTCGGGTTGAAAACAAGGACCCACCACAAATATTTCAAAGGATAGCTTAAAAGCTACATTTCTATAGTGAACAGCCTTTATCTTGAATTGGAGGACCTAAAATTGCTTCTTCCATCATCATCTGAATGCTTTAGCTGGGAACCATAGATACGCCTAGAGTCTGCCAAACAGTTTGCTTATATCTTGTGAAACCCCCTTTACATATAATGCACCAGTCCCAGGTCCCAAAAGTCTTTGTGAGAGATAGAAATTCCTTGAAAAGATCTTGGATTTTTCTCAAACCCAAGCCCCGAAAGGATAGTCACAACAATGTTAGACCAATTGATTTTATTAGAAGGCCATTGCTACGATTCAATAGTAAGATTGTCTGTTTGAACAGTAGAGATAGACTGGAACTAGCTCATCATCTTTGTTGTAAAGGGTTCTATAAAGTGAAAATTGAAAGAAAGTCAGAGTCGCCTCTTCTAGATGAGAATACACTAAGGCTGAAATGTCTTTATGTCTCTTACTATAGCTAGAAAAATATCAACCGATTGCAGATTCTTCAAAATACAAAATCCCACCTCTGATATGCGAATATCACAACTAACATAACATATTTTGGAAGGACTACAAAGTGGCTAAATTGCTTGCTAAAGGAATTGTGATGTACCTATAAAATGATAGGTTTTGAATAATTTCTCCTTTCCAAGTAAGGTAGAACATAGTTGGATGCTTTTTTTTTTTTCTTCTTAAAAAAAAATTTATTTTTATTATTATTACTATTATTATTATTATTATTTTTAACATTAGATTGTTGAGTAATTCTGAGGGAAGTGTATTCAAGTCGGAGAGTAACCCTTCTTGATAGGAATCCAAATTAAAAATGGTGGTGCTAGGTGTCTAAACAATTTTCTAGGTTGTTATTCATATTGGTGGAGATTTAACTTAATCGTTATAGGAAAAGTAGTGTGGTCAGAGTTCAATATCCTATGCACAGGACTCTGAAAGTGATCAGCTGCATGTAACTGCTATGCATTTCGCCTTAGAAATTCTTTTCTTGAGGTAGTGAACTGCCCTCCCTTATCTTTTTGTTTCCGTTCCTTCTAATAATTTGTATCGCTATGAACTGTAAGGGAACTCTGCGGGACCTCTCAAAAGCACCAAACCAGGCTGGACAAGCTTCAACCTTCAATAGAAATGAGGTGAACCGTTGGTTATATTGTCATTTTCTTTACTGGTTTTTGTAGTAGTTGGAATTCGTGCTGTTCTCACTGTCCTTTCATCAATCTTCCAATTTTGTTTTAGACTGTTGTGCAGAATGGAGATTCTGAGCCCAATCCGAAAAGTGCTTAGAATTGTGACAGACTTTTATGATTGCTGTTGCCGAATTTAGCAAGCATCCCTCCCACAGATCAATTTGAAACGGGTTAGTCAACGTGTCAAAAATTTTAAATTTCACACAGATGGCTATGAATCACGCTTCCCACCCATCGACAGAGATCCTTGTATCTTCTAAGCTGGCCAATTCATCTTGGCAACAAGGGTAACCGTGTACTAATTTATTAGCTTTTCCTCATCATATTGTGAACCATTTCATAATGTTGAAATTCCTAGAATCTTGTAAAGTAGTCATTTTCTGCGGTTGTACAATGGATGGTTTTTTTAGTCCATTTTATTTTTGGCACAGTACTCGCTCACAGAATTCATCTTCCTTTGTACATGGTCTCTTCAATGGTTGGCACTAGCATCAGGGTTGAACCAAATCTGAAGGAAATAATGTTTGACTACGAAATCAGTCGTACAAAACAAGACTACATAATAAGATGGCACATATGAAATCTCATAAAATTTTCTCTACTAATTTTTTTTTATTGATTTTCTACATTGTGCACTTACCGCAAGGGCGACTGGAAAACATGTTAGATACAAAATCTTAGATTAGAAACTCCCTTAAAACATCCATTTTTTGATTTACATACATTTGGAAACTCCCTCAAAACTTTCTTTTTAGGTTCTCATCAGGATTGTGTCTTCCCACACAAGATGAAAGCGTGGACAAGTCTCTGGGCAACCCGAATCTGATCTGGTGTGCCAGACACGATCACTTTACCATCAAACATCCCAGGTTGAGCAGCATGGACCACCACCATTGCTCCCGATATCTGCCACAGCCCACAGTTACATAAAAAACGCATTGAAGGCCAAAACACCATTGTTCCCAACTTTCCTATTCAACTAACCTGTTGAACATGAGCCATGTTAGTGTTGTTCTCTCCATAGATGTGGCATATTAAAGTTTGTGGAATCACTATCTCCATAGACGTGCCTCCAAGAAAATGAGCTGGACCCCCACTGTTCAAAGAAAATTCATATAAAGACAATGTAACTTAAACTAACAAATAAACCCTTAAAACCTGACAGCGACCACCAAGTTCTGCAGACAGCTCAAATTCATCATGTTAATCGTAATGGCCGCTTCTGTAATCTGGAAGAAAAATCCAAAATTAAAGTACATAAAAAAGATTAGTTACCTGCTGTAGGACTCGTTCCTTGAAACCATGCCAAAACCAACATCAGTTGGTGCCTTGGGTATTTCGCTGCTTACCTGAATGAAATTCAACAAACAAGTGGTTTCCAATCAGTTTTCCACAACAAAAAAAACTAGAGTTCTCGAAAGTTCAAGCAATCACCTGCGGAGTCCACCGTCTAGGGGATGGTCTCTCAAAATTACCTGGCCCTGGTCTCTCAATGCCATGGGGATATGGAACTCCATCCATGTTATTACCACTGAAACTCGAACTATGAGAATATGTGGATTGATGATCGAGTGGGTGAGAATGGAAAGGAAGGCGTTCAGTTCCACGATGAACTCCAGCTTGAGAAGGATAGCATCCAGGGGAATGCACATTATTTCCCGGCCTAAATAAGGGGGGAGGTGTTTCTGGGAGAGGAGACAAGTAAGATGGAGTATTGAAGTTCGGCACGTGTGGTCTCATTGGGAATAAAGTATCTCTAAGCCGATTTGTTATATGAAACAGAGCATCCTGTACAGACTGCAAACTTCCAATGACCTGCCACGAACATCAGTCAGAATCAAGTTTCAACAGAAAATTGGACGAGTAGTAAATTATACAGTCATAAAGATTTCTTGCCCAACTTCTGTAAAGAAATAAACTAATTTAATGAATAAAAATATCAATTTAACATTACAAGCCTTCAAATTGCTAACAAGATTAAAGGCTCAGCACTCATACATGTTGCAATAGATTCATTCCTTGGAAACAATATCAATATATAATAACAGAAAATGACACGTGCCATGTGTAATTCAATTCGAAACAGATAACGTAAGAGAAAGGTGGATGCCCAAAAGTCAGTTCATTTGTATGTACAAACAAGTAGATGGTGAATTGGAAAGAATCAAGCAGATTCCATAAAAAGAAGTACCAAATGATCACTTAATCATATATATATCAGCAAGAAAGATTCTACAGCAAGCTTGGGCAAGTAATAGTTAGTACTGAGGAAAGAAGCACTCATGTTAGAATATGTGGATCACCTGTACTACTTCGTCGTTCACAGGTCCACTGTTTTGAATTTGCTCCCGAGGAAATATCTGTATGCTAGTACCAGTCCCTCTTCTCATTTCGTTAATAATATGGCCTCCTCTACCCACCAAATAACCTATCTGTTGTGCATGTACAAGTAGTCTAGCAACAACTGCAGCACCTGGTTCATATCCAATTTCTGCAATTCGACAATGTACTCGCATAACAGCTTCTTGTGCAGGAGAATATGTTTGCTCCAAACTCTGAGATGAAATTAAGAAGGAAAAAGAGAAAAAAAAAAAAAAAAAGCAAATGCGCAATATATAATTTGAACAGTTCTGAGAAAGTTTAATACAATTGTTTGGATGCAAGAGGTGCACTCCAAGAATCAACATTTCCTAGTCAAGGAAAAAAGCTGAAGAGATGCAAAAGGTAACCTTCTAACAAATTAGTCAATGTATAACTAATGCAAAATTATGCCTACCCTTGATGTGGATGTTAGGCCTAAATTTATTGCCATTATTTCATTCTTTCACATCAAAGTCAGATTTTGTACAAACGACAACAAGGTGACGAGTCACCTTCTGTCCACTGTAACCTCGTCTCTTATTTGCAGTTAACCTCAAGTTGGTATTAGATCTTTTGAGGCTTTTTCCATTTCCATAGACACTCGAGCAAGAGAGAGCAGTTAATCCAATACCAACTTATCTCAACAAGTTCGTCCTCTACTTCAACATCACGTTCTATTTTCACAAATTGCAAAGAGACAAACAAGCGAGTGGTAATTGAGGATAATAAAAGCAAAGATAATTTGCCAAAAGAAAAAAACATGATAATACGAAAGAGCTCCATCCTTCTTTGACAAAACGGAGCCTTTATTCAATTCAAATTTCATGTTCAAAATAGATTCAAAATAAATTAAGGGAGAAATTATACATCTCTTGCCACATTTCTAAATCAAAAGGGGATTAGTTTGACATCATCGTCCTCCTGCATGTGAACATAATGGAAAGACCTGAGAAAGCATAGATACACAGTTGAGAGGAGTACAGTTCAACCTATTAGCTCAAAATTATGCCACTTAGGTATTGGAGGAATGCTTAAGTTTTGTAGGTTATTCCAATATACAAGTTAAAAAAACCTTTGGCTATACATTTATTCCTAGCCTTGCACCAAATTCACAAATTTGACTTATCTTCTACAATATATGTATTCTTGACAAAGGGTTCAATTGTCTACTGTCTAAATCAATGGGAGGGAGTGTCAAGTTTTGGGGTTAAATTGTCCAGTCGAGGAGGTGGAAAAGCTAGCTAATATCATAGGGTGTGACATAGGCTCTTTTCCCTCCTATCTCGGGCTTCCTTTAGGCCATAATTAAAAAAAAATATGAGTTTTGGACCCCGATGTTGGATAAGGTGAGAAAAAGACCAGCCTCGTGGAAGAAAAGCTTCTTTTCTAGAGGAGGAAAGGTTACTCTTATTCATTCTGCGCTAAATGGGATTCCAGTTTACTTTTTCTCATTGTTTAGAGTCCCTAAAGCAGTCTGTTGTAGTTTGGAGAAGCTTATAAGAGACTTCTTATGGGAGGGAGTTAGAGGGGGGATCATTTAGTTAGTTGGGAGACAGTGGGGAAACCTGTGGGTCTCGACGGGCTAGAATTAGGGAATTTGAATATGAGAAATAGAGCTTTGCTAGCAAAATAGTTATGGCAGTTCCCACTTGAGTCGACCTCTTTGTGGCACCAGATTATTGTCAGAATGGATATCATCCCTATGAGTGGCTTGCGAGTGGGGTTAAAGGCATGGCTAGAAACCCGTGAAAAGATATTGTTTATGAGCTCCTGGTAATTTCTAGTTTGGTTTAGTGTCGTGAGCGGTGGGAGGGATAATTACTTTTGGGAGGATAATTAGGTAGGGGATTGTTCCCTCTGCCCTAAGCTTCCTAATCTCTATCGATTGTCCTCCATGAAGAATAGAGCGATTTCTGATGTCATTAAGGTATCTGGGGCTCTCACTCTTATTCTTTGGGTTTCCATCGCTCTTTGACCGATAGGGAGGCCATGGAGGTCGTGAGTTTCAGTTTAAGGAGGGGAGAAGAGGTATTCGCAGTTGGAGCCTCAACCCTTCCAAAGGTTTCTTGTGTAGTTCCTTTTTTTCATGGTTGCTTAGTCCTTCTCCCCATAGAGAGTCTATCTTTACTATTCTAAGATTAGATTCTTTACCTGACAAGTTATTCATGGAAGAGTTAATACGTTCGACAATATTATGCTTTTGTTGGTTGGGTCATTTTGTTGTATTCTGTGTCGGAGGAAGGAGGAAGATTTGGACCACATCCTGTGGAGATGTGTCCTTTCTTGTACTGTCTGGAGTTTGTTTTTTTTAGACTTTCGGGTTGCAGTACAGGAGCTTCAGAGACCATAGGGATCGATCGAGGAGTTCCTCCTCCCTCTGCCATTCAGAGAGAAGGGGAGGGAGTTATGGCTTGTAGGTGTGTGTGCGGTTTTATGGGGTTTGTGGGAAGAGAGAAATAACAGGGTCTTTATAGGTTTGAAGAGGTCCCCGTCACTAGATTTCATATTTCTCTTTGGGCTTCGGTTATGAAGGCCTTTTGTAATTATTCGTTAGGTCTTATTAATCTTGATTGGAGCCCCTTCTTTTAGCGTGGTTCCTTTTTGTGGGCTGTTGTTTTTGGATGCCCTTGTATTCTTTCATTCTTTCTCAATGAAAGTAGGTCTCTTCCCACAAAAAAAGTGTCTACAATCTAAAAGTAAAGTCAATATTTTGAGACACGTAGTTTTCCACGAGGAAGACTTCCCTTTCAAGGGCTGATTTCTTTTGCAAAGCAACACAAGAAGAGAGAATTTAGGCCACCTTTGAGAAAGTTAAAGAAGAAGAGAAAACCTTACTCTTGTGGCCCTAAAAGAAACCTGAAAGAGATCAAAAGGATAAGCATCAATCAACAGATCATACCAAAAAATGCTCGAACCAATCATCTGAACATCTGACCAAAAACCCAATTGCAAGGGTTTACCTTCTGACAAGGCTCAAAAAATAAAAATGAAAGGATTTGCATTGTTGAACAAATATTTCCTTTGAAACCTGAAACCAATATAATTATGAATGGTAGGAATCAACTCTACTTACACTTGCATAAGCACAACCTATGAATCCAAATATTTTGTGAATATTCCATCACATCTAAGGTGAGAGAATTTAAACCTACGAATTATTAGAGGAAGTAAGGGTGCCTTGAACATTGAGCTATGAATCCAAAATTATTATCCTCATTTTTGAAGATTTGATTTCTCAAATAACAAGTTGAACTATAGCCTTGATAAAACTGTTGGTGGGAGATCTTATTCCCCTTCTTTTCTCTATACCTTTCCAACTTCGACCACCCTAAACCAACACTCAAACTACTTTTATGATTCATAAACTTCAATGCACCCTTTTTTTTTTTTCTCTTTTCCCTTGATTTTTTTTCCCCTGAAATTGGAATAAACATAATTCTGATTTGCTCAAAAAGAAGATCAAAACACCAACTCTCATAATTATCCCGTGGTTGTAATCCCTTATTCTCTCCCGTAGTTACTGAATCGATTTCCTATCTGACTTCAAAAGGTTTTTTCCCTTTGCCATCAACCCTTTTATCAAGAACAAGAACCAAAGTTCCCACAACAAAGATAGAAACATAGAAACGATCTCTCCATCCATGCTAAAACTTTTCTTTGTAATCAAAATCTCAAGAATAGCAACCAACACTTCTTACAATTGACTTAGCACTATCTTTTTTTGACAAGAAACAAAACTTTTCATTGAAAAAATGAAAAGAGGCTAATGCTCAAAAATACAAACTCCATAAAGGAGTGAAAAGACAACAAAAGTAACGAAATGAGTACAAGAACAAAGATTAAAAAGCATTAATAAAAAGATATGAAGGAACACATTCTGAGACAGACAAATGCCCTGAAGAGAGAATCTCGTGAACAAACTGGACAAAGAACACCACATTGATGCCTTTAAACAAGAAGCTTCAAAACGATCAATCCAAGTAAGAAACTTGATCTGAAAAATTCTGTGATTTCCCTTCAACTATAATACCGAAAGAAAAGCTTAGCCCGCAATAAGCCAAAGCAACTTAGCTTTAGAGTTTAGAAGAGAACAAGTGCATCTAGTCTGGCCTCAATAACTGTCGATGAAGCGAATTTTGCAGCAAATCCAAACATGAGAGCCAAAGCAGTAGTATGACATCAGACTCCTCTTTTTTAAAACCACCTGAGCAACAGAACAGGAATCTCAGGAAAAAAAACTATGCTTCACATTAACCAGAATGTCTTTCAGCTTTTCCAATATCGAATCCAAATGGGATGTTGCAACCAATCCCAATTCTTTTACCAAACCAAGCCTGTGAAGAAGTGCAGAATGATCATCATCAAAGACATAAAGTTCATATTGATTGCTGAAAGCATTTGCAAGAGATATAACCCAAGAAATATAACCCAGTTGATGTCCTTATTCACATCCGAAAATTTTCTGCAGCAAGAAAGCAATATCAGTAACCTCTGGAGCTTTTCTTTGCTTTTGTTGCCCATATATTTGACAGGAAACAACAAAGGAAAACTTTAAGTCTGCTTGTGCCCTTGATTCTAGAGATAACTCAAACCCTTGAATCATGGGAAAGATGATTCGAGTTCTTTAATTTCAAGATCCTTCAGCCAATCTATCCGAGAAAAAAGCAACCTTCATTAAAAACCCTCACCAAAATATTCCATTTGTCAAACTGCTCCCTCAAAACTGATGAAAACAGCTCATGCGTAACAACCTCATTACGCTCTAATACAGCTTTTGCACACCTTTATCAAGATCTCTTTTCAAGTTGATCAACCCAGCTAAGTCCTTTAAACTTTTAGGATCATTTTTGACTTCAATTTTAATGGCAGTGAGACTCACAAGAAAATCAACAAACATTTCTTTAGAAGAAACAACCAGGAAGCAATGGAACGCCATTTCCACAATCAACTCTAAAAGTGCCTTTCAAACACCTAGGTTTTGCTCGTCAAGCAAGGACTTGATAACTTCAGATTCCATGCCAAGCCTCGGAAATTACTTACTAATTACTTTTAATAACAGGGGGTAAAAAGGACTGAAATTCCTTCAACTGAATGTCACAATCTTCTAAAAGAGATGAAAATTTGCTTGGAACAGAAACTAAGGGTGTTGCCAAAATATCACAATCATTCAACTGAACTTCAGAAACTTTTTCGTCATTCTGGAAAATCCGATTAAAAGCCAGTGCAAAAGAGTCTTCCTCCAATAAATCATTGCTTTCATCATTCAAATACTGATTTTCAGCCTCAACACTGCTAATACTCACCACTGAATCATCATCAGAATCAATAGGGGATGAATATGATTGATCAACTTTGCTTTCAACTTTGGATGAAGGAATAAAAACTCCCTTTGATAAAGAAGGGTTAGATTGAATGTTTGAAATAATGTATTGATTGGATGATGTGGAATTTGATGACTCTTTTAGATTAGATTAACAGCACCTAGGTTGATTCAAAGCAGGGGGCAAAAATGAACAAGATTCTTCAATAACATCAGGGTTATAATTGGAATTAATGGGAATTGAGTCCAATATTTCTGACTTTTCATATTTCCTTCGAGAATAATGAAGAGGAAAAGATTCATAATTCTTCCTTAAAGCCTTAGAAACAATCTGTTTATTATTTACCATCCCAACTGCATTACTTTTCTTCAAAACCGAAGGAGGGTCATGAAGAGGTGTGAATAATAAATCATGGGACTCATGCAAATCTCCTTCATTTAGTGCTTCACAAATATCCGCAACCATGTCATTAATAACCCTACTGTTGGCATTAAACTCCTTTTCTTATACCGAAGCACTTTTCTCCTTTGAAAAATCAGCCAGCCCAATTAAATTGTTGTTAACGTCTTCATTTAATGCTTCCTTGGAACATGAAGCCAAGTCATTAAAAGCATTTTCTTGTAATAACTCAGCCTTTTCCCTAGATAACTCAACAATAACCGGCTCATTAATGCTATCTTTAATACCTTTTCCTCCAATAAAATTAATACCCTCTTCATGCAATGAAGCACCTATTGGAGAACCCAACGCCTCATTAAATTGGTCTCTCTCTCTTGGAATCTGCTGTACATCATAATTCAAATTACAACTATTGTCATTAATCATCTTGGGAGGAGAAACATTACAGCCAACATAATTAATTAGATCATCATGCAACGAGGCATCTTTTGAAGAAACCAACTCCCCATTTAATTCCTCCTGATACCGAGAAGCAAATGGAAAATCATTCATCCTTTCCCCTCCAATAACAAGATCCGAATTTTCATCCAATACCACCTGCCTAACCCTGATTAAATCCAAGGAATTCGAAAAGTCATTTACATCTAACTTCCTTCTCAAATCAAACTTCAAATTTCTGTCCTCTAAAGCATTAATATCACCAAATCTTAATGAAAATTCATGCTTATTACCAATCTTAACATTAATATCAGCAGGGATAAATCCACAAAAATTCTTTTCTACTTCAATGTAGGCTTCAGAACAATCTAGCAAATTAAGCGTATTGGATGAAATACTAACCAACCCTCCAAGGTTCTTTCCAATAGCTTCAAAGGAATCACGATGCCATAAATTCAAAGGAAGATTTCTGATAGCAAGCCAGCCTCCATAACTTTTTATAAACTTTGGCTGTGAATGGATCTCAGAAGACCAAAATTCTAATTTCAAATGAATGTTCCCAAATTTCTTCCACTTGCCATTCGCAGAAAGATCCAAGCCACCAACAGCTACCTGAATCAAAGCTTTATCATCCGAAAAAGGGTTAATCGAGACTGAAGATTTAAAGAAATTCTCAAGGTTAATCTTAACATCCTTCCAAGAATAATGGGCCATCAATCTAGAAACAACAATTGAGCTTTCCAAATCAATTTTCAGCACATCCCAATTCTTTCGAACCCAGTAAGCTTCTTTATTGACGAACTTAACATTTCTTATTGAATCATCCAAGGAGACTGGATTTTTCATAAAACCACCACGCTTAACCACTTCAGCATATGAATTAGGAAAGACTTGACCTTCTGAATCTTTATCTAAATCAGAAAGAACCTCCAATTTGCTCAACAATGTCCGAATTGTCTGATTCTCACAAGAACGAATTCTAAGAATGAAATCCCTAATCATATCCCAAAAAACATACCATCCTTTCTTATTCAAACCTGCTGGAACTTGAATGATCCTTCTCCCACCCGTGGAAGGCCAAACAGCGCATTCAAAAAACCATTCATTATCCGAAAAGAACTTACTCAACCTAATGACTCCAAATTCCTCCTTAAATTTCTGATGAAAGAAAGAAGAAACAGGATTTTGCAAGATCTCAACTAACACTTTTTCAAACCACTGTAAAAGGGAAATGGACAATGGAATCAAATGCTTTTTGCACGTATCTTCAACAAAAAGAAAATTTCCCTCCCTCCAAATACAATAGTACCTATTCTGAATACAACAACTGATGACGTCCATTGAAGATGAAGGATGAAGTAACAAACAATCTGGGGCACGAATCAAAGGAAGAAGGATAAGAAAAGCCACTGATCTATCGGAAGGAGGCTAATGGAAAGGAAAGAGAGGAGAGAGGAGAGAGAGCACTATCTGAGAATAAAAAATGTTCTCCTCTTCCATTTTCCTTCTTACAAATTTGATTTCCCTCTTACCAGACTTCCTAAAGCCTTGGTAACAGTATTGATGGGAGATACTGTTCCCATTCTTCTTTTCCTTATGCTTTTCCCTTTCATTCACCAAAGGTTATATAGACCAAAACAGACCTAATCATATGTGTATTCTATGAACTCAAACAAATTCCAAGATCTTCGTTTAGAATTTTCAGGAATACCTTTACTTCACTGAAGTAGGGCTTTCAGATTCCAAATCTGATTCACCTCACTCCTTGTTCCTAAGAGAAACAATGATTTAGTCTATTTCTTGATCTATGTGGATGATATTGGTGGCGACAAATAATAACAAGGGCATGGGTTCCATGCCAACCAACCACCATAACTGCAATGTCTCGATCTTTTTTCATATGACTGAAAATAAAAAATAATATGGAAAAGAGGGTAATAGGTAAACTAGAGCAAAAAATTGACACACATACGTGCAAGTATAAAGTAAATTTGTAGGAATTGACTTTCACGGGCAAAAACACTAACGATCACAAAGGAAACTTCAACAAAATCCTACCTCACGTGCAGATATCATAACCACGCGTTCATCCAAGTCGGGTGTATCAACTATCTTTATAGACGCACCCGTTTCATTTTGCAAAGCTCGTACTATAGTGCCACCTTTCCCTATTAAACTTCCAACTTTATCGGGTTGACATAACAATCTAAACACTACATCCTCTTCTATTGCCGCTCTTTGACTAGCTCCAACATTTTCATGTCCTGGTATGTAAGAATAACTCCTTGAGCGATAATCAGCATTATGATGGCCAGTATATCTCCTCTTAGGAGAAGGTTCCTCGTCTTGTACCGGCATGCAACTTGCATGGGACGCGGGTCCTAGTGGTTTTGTGGTGGAAGAGTTGCTCGAGTCCACTCTCGGGTTATCCTGAAGACAGGCGGAAATAGAAAAAATGGCCTTCTTGACCACCGCTAAGCTTCCTGATATCTGCAAACCAAGTAGAAAGATAAATGAAAGGACAGAGGATCATAAGAATTGAAACCTTTGATTGCAAATGCGACGCTACAGGCGGAAGAAACACATGCGTATTACTTGAATTAACTCGTCCCGTGGCGACGCACACGCGGGAATTTGATCCTTGGGGAAAATCTTTACTTGAGCCATACTCTCCTGTCTAATCTTCTCCACAATTTTTCCTCCTCTACCAAGCACGCGCCCTACCTGATGACTTGGCGCCAGCAGCCTGCAGACCACCAATCCATCAGTTTCTCCACCACTAATCCGATCGTTTGGAACAGAATCTGCATTTTTCTTCTGAATGTCTTGGTTTTCTCCACTATCCTCGTTCATCCTAACCATGCTCTCAAAAGTTCGAAGTAGCGCCTGCTGCGCTTGCGACCGCTCGTCCAAATCTCCAGCGGCGGCATCACCAGAGACGTTGCGACTGATATCTTGCTCACGGAATTCTCTATCATTTCCTGGATTATTGAGCGCGGGTTTGGATGGGGAACCGGCGAGGATGACAATGACACACTCGTCGCATGAGGGAAGAGGTTCATCGATGTGGATCCTAAAGCCAGGAATATCGCAGAGATGGCGAAGGATAGAGGCGGCTTTGGAGGCTGGGCAGAGGAGGCGAAAGAGGGTATCGCAGGGAGAGGAGGGTTTAAGAACAGGGGAATCTCTGGAGGTAGAATTTAACCCTAATGTCGACGGTGCAGTGGTGGATACTGGCAGTGGCGGTGGCGGTGGCGGAGGCGGAGGTAATTGTCTTGGGCGGACGGAGCGACCGGCGGAGAGGGTGGGATCGGAAATAGCGTCCGATGGACGTTTGGGGCTGAAAGTGGTGTCCATTGTTTGCATCGTCGATGACCGCATTGATCAATAGAATTGTCAATCACAGCTGAAACTGGGCTTTCAGCACAGATTCAGTAGCCCTAAACCTTTGGGCTAAACCTTTGGGTTCTTTCTTACATACGCCTCTCGATTAGAACAAAACAACCCGCTAGATTTTATTTTATTTTTTCTAATAAATGTAGTAGGTGAATTATACTGTTTTATTTTAAATTTTGGTTATGGTCTAAAAAAGGGTTTTCTTTCTCTAAAAGAAATATTAGAGAGCAAAATTGTAAAAGAAGCTGAGCTCTTAACAGATATAATGTTATCAAACGTATTAAAAATGATAGCTAATTTTGTAAGAAAATTTAAAAAAAAAAAAATCAAACATGTTTTTTGATATAGTTTTAAGGCTAAATTATAAAAAATACCCTTGAACTATGAGGTTTGTTTCAAAAATACCCATGAACTTTAAAAAGTTTCAAAAATACCCCTAGACTTAAAAAAATATCCTTACCATTAAGTTTTGGATGGAACCGTTAAAGTTTTAGTAACCCTTACATTGAAAAGACTATTAACAAAATTAAATCAAAGACATGAGTTGGAGAACAAAGCAAAAGTCATCGTGAAAGACTCCTAGTCTATGAATACATGATAAATAAGCAAAGTTTCTAACTAATTTTCATGGAGAAATAATTTGTAGATGGAGGAAGAAAAAAGAAAAATGTTTTTCAACAAGGGTATTTTTGAAACTTTTTAAAGTTCAAAAGTATTTTTGAAACAAACCTCATAGTTTAGGGGCATTTTTTTATAATTTAGCCAAGTTTAAAATATGGTTAACATTTCTAAAGCGCTTTAATATTGAAAATAAAATTAGAAAATTATTAGAAAGACAAATTTGTAGGGATTAAAAGAAGGAAAAATAATGGGATGCTGAGCCGGATAATATATATGGTGAAAACCCACTCGCAGAAAGAGATAACTGATAGAGGGATGAAAAATATAGGATAATAATGTCTTAAAATAACTTCAGTTTAAATCTAATTATAAGTTTGGTGAGCAACATGAGTTTACATGAAGTGAACAACATAAGTAATAGTGTACATGAAGTGAACAACACAAGAGTAGGAAGGGAACTAGTATTAGTATATTCCAGGAATGATTCTGTAAGGCACTTTCTCGCAGTACAGTTTCCAATATTTGCCATACCTGCGTGCATACATGAAAAATCATCAACCAAAATACTCCCATCCCATATCAGCTGCGAACCAAACTGATTTACTTACTTGGAGCGGCATCGATCGTCATCCCTTTTAGCTCGGTCGAACAGAAGAATAGTAAGAAATATCACATAGAAATATGGTAGAAACTGCAGAGGAGGAGATCCAAACCAACAATTACCAAAAAAATATATAATTCTTCTTTCGGGTGAAAAGTACGTGTTCGTGTCGATTAGAATAGATGATGCTTACATGATTAAAAAGGGCTGGAACTGTCCAGAAAAATGCAGCCAAAATTTCTGGTACATAATGAAAATGCCGTGCTAAACCCCACCTGCACCAACACGAACAACAAAATGCCTAATAATTCCCCACCTACACTTGTGTCTATGTAGGTAATGAAACAAATGAAAACTCACCAGCCAGAGGTTAAAAGAAGGCTAGTTCTGGTTTCCCCAGATGTCGTGGTATACGAAGCTACTATCTGTCAAATTAATATCAGATTTAATCACAGCATATGACTAGTTAGTTCTATATGAATTCTTATAGACACAGACTTCTCGTCAAAACCTTTGATGGAGCTTTTCCCCAAACCAAGCACTTCCCACTTTTTCTGCGAAATTCTTGCCTCTGCCTGTCACAATCATAGTTGATATATATGCAAAGAATGCCTGCTACTAGTATATATACTGCCAACTGAAATCCAAAGGGATGATTAGGAAAACAGCATGATCCATAAAGAATTATACAACAAGTAGAAACAACCATGCAAACATAACAAAGGAGTATCTAGTTATTCAAACCATAGCTTTCATATTTGATACCTAAATGCTTATAAATACATCAAGATGGTGATCTTAAAAGTTGGATACTTTCCACATTGGCTAACCAACCAACATCCATCCAAAAGCTTATTTATTTATTTTTGATAAGTGACCCAAAAGCTAATGAGTTTCTACGAATCTCTAAAAATATGACTAACCAACATGTTTCAATTCGAATTAATTGCTTAATGTTAGAAGTTAACCAGACAGAAAGGATACCTGAGTTCCAAGGTTTACAGAATGGTTGACCAAATACATGCCAGGAGAGGTATATACAGACGGAAGCCATACTAAGCATCCCCAACAAATATAAAAACCAGCTGCAAAATCCAAGTTGCCAATTTCCAGGGATATTGAGATTGATAAAACAACGAGAATAACAAATTTTTATTTATTCTTAATTCCAACAAGGTAAATGGACCATTAAAATCACATCTCATTACAGTTTAACCACATATGAGTTGCAGAATTATATATCATATTTTTCAAAATCGATAACTAGTCAGCTGTTCTCCAGCATTTTAATTAATGACAGAAGAGTATGAAAACAATAATAGATTAAACAAAGAAAATCATACAATATAAGCTAACCTCTATCATGCGCTATGTCCATTGTGTTCCAGTACCCTGCTTCCCACCAAAAAAACTTTGAAACATAAACCAATATCAATGCAGTATTGACAAGCATTGAATCAGCAATTGTCCCGTTCTTTTCATACTGGATGGATGAAATGAGAAGAAAATTATTTAACACTTTAAATCACTCAACACTTTGAACACCATAGAACCTACAGTACAATATACATATACGTGCTTCACTATGCCAAACCATTCTTCAATGCAGTACAGGAAATAAAATGGTGAAAGCGAACTTAAGGATAAGGATCTTAATGATTCAGGCTAATTAGAAAGAAAATGTTCTGATAGGAATTTATGGCTGCTAGTTTGCATTACTTGTACTAAAAGGAAGAAGAGCGAATCTAAGGAGGAAAAATAAGATAAAAATTGAAACTACAAAAACAACCACCAGTTTTAAATTCATCTAAAGGAATGTTAACTTCTGTAGCCTAAAAAATTTAACGGGAGAAAATACCAGTAAAAGATAAAGCAAAGGTACCAACCAATTAAATGAGGCTTGAATCCCATTATTCTAAATAATATCTGGTAAGCCTCACATGAAGGATAAACTTCCACAAATGTAGGATTATTTTTCAAACTTGTTGATCTTTTAGAATACCTACCTGCTTTATGCAATAGGTCACAGCGAGAACTGCCCAGGACATCATCCCAAATCTGCAGTTTGTGAAAACTTTAATATCAAAATGTTTGCCAATACGTGGGTACAACTCCATGCCCTGCAAGAAAGTACATAAAAAGGGTGTTAAAGAACAAGACCTAGATTAGCCAATGCAAACATGGGATCAAACGAAATACTATACTCTAGTTCTAATTCAATTTTCTTTTTACAGATGCTTTAAAATGGAACTAAAGAGAAAATTAAGCAAATAAAAACTTGAAGAAAAAAACGTGGGAGCAAAATATAAACAAGTTATATGAAGATGAATCCTTAAGTATAGAGTATCTACTTTTCCTAATTTCCAAATTGAAAGACTATAAGCTACATATAAAGATATAACTTCACAAGGCTAAGAGCATTTAGCATGAAATGCTAGATGGAGATTACTTAGCAGCTGGAATCAAAATAAATCATAAAAAGATATTGGCCGCACCAAGAAATCATCCAGAATTAAATTAAAATTGAAGCAATAACAAAAAGAAACATGGTTCATGCCAAACCAGTCAGGCTTGCAACATTTTGTTATCATACCATACATACTAAGCAGACCAGGAATTAAAGACGGGCTGACTAGTGAAGTGAAAAGCAGAGAACACTTGATAAAGCAAAAGATAATAACTATGTTTATATATTTGATATATAGTAGCATTATAAATAACAAAACCATAGAACTTTTCAAGACAATAAGTGCATATACAAACTACTTGAATTTCTTAGAAGACTATTATCTGATTTGTGCCAAATTACCCTAATAATTTTATCTGTAGAGTTCATTAGTTCATTCACAAGTAACTTAGTTCAATAATCATCTATACCATGAATCACATTGTCGCAAAGGGCGGTGTTATTTTTGGTAGACTTTTGGTATTTTCACGGTTCCAAGTTCTAGTTTACTCACAGTGACGGAGAAAGTTCTTTTGAGTCCTCCATTTTTAGATAAAGGCTGTCTGGTTATTCA
Organism: Luffa aegyptiaca; assembly: GCA_017139565.1. Classification (NCBI taxonomy): domain Eukaryota; kingdom Viridiplantae; phylum Streptophyta; class Magnoliopsida; order Cucurbitales; family Cucurbitaceae; genus Luffa; species Luffa aegyptiaca. Next base: position 248,065 of record CM029399.1, on the reverse strand, counting down.
TTGTTTTATGGAATATTTGGTTGGGAAGGAAATGGAGAATCTTTTAAGCTGTTGATAGCTCATGAGAGGAGGTTTGATGGCTGGTACATTTTAATGCCTTTAATTATGTTTGCTCTTCAAATTTTTTTAGGCTTCCTATTTTTCTTATTGCCAACAGCTGAGGTTCCTGTTAGACCTCCCATAACACAAACATACCATAGGAGGAGTAGAAGAGGAAATGGAACGAAAGTAGGGAATGTGGGGACCGTTTGGGATCGTGCGTCTGTTGAGGAAGGGCATATGTAAAGAGAGGCTGAGTGAGGGGAGGGTATGTTTTTTGTTGTGGACTGTAGAAGTCTGAGGAGAGATTTCAGCCCTCTTGAATTGGCTGGATGGTTTGCATATTGTATTCTGTTTGGCTGTTCTATCAATACAATTGGCTCATAAATCCCACTGTTCACTGGAGAACTCCTAATAGAACAGTGTTGGATCTTGCTATCTTGCTGTGTGTTTTTTAACAGGTTTTTCAGATTAGATACCTAACAGTTCCATTTTGTAATTTTTAAAATTTTCTCTTTTCTCTTTTGTTGTCCCCATGTTGGTTGGGCCTGTTTTTTGTGTCGCCTTCTCTGTAATATCATTCATTTATAAAATAGCAGGTTTTTTCTTTTTACTAAAGAAAAATGAAAATTGCTATGTCAAATTATAAATATCAAAGGGATGTGAAAACTTACCCAGTAGAAATCAATTATTATGTTACCAGAGGAACCAGAATCAGAGGAAGATGGCACCACACGACCCTTATACATGCAAACATCAGTGTTACATATACAAAGAGCATATATACACTAAACTTCAACTGGTATCGACACAACAGTCTAAATCCTCACTTTTATGTATAGAATAATACAAAAGATGAAGCTTCCAAGAATAAGAGCGGAAAATATTTCTCCCAAATGATCATAAGCGATTGTTGGATTGAATATCCCAAACCTGAAGAATAGAAGTTCCAGTTAAACTATGAAACAAGAAAAATATCATAATGAATCCACAGAGCCGAAAGGATATTTCCTATCCAAATCATGTACAGGCATATAATTCTAGCACAAAAGACCATGAAGATTTTACGGAGTCTGTTGGAGCGACAGTATGCCAATAATAGACTAAGAATGAGAGATATAGATGGAAAAAACAGATCAACGAAAAATTAGTACAGCAGAAAGAATTACAAAAATGTGATTTGTCTAAGCTGATGATACAGACTATTCCACCCCCCCCAAAACGTCTCCCGCATCATGGATGTTTAATATAAAACATGTCTCAAACATTTCAATTGCCAAAGAAGAAAGAACATCGCTTACTAGGAAAATGCTGACATAGAGGAGAGGTGAAGAACAATTGTACAACAAGAGTACTCGTGAGTCATGACTATAACTCTAATCTATGAGCACCAGTGACAACTAGGAACTGCGAAATGAGGAAACTGATCCAGTTTCCAATTCAAAAATCAAATCTCTAAAATATTTTTAACGAGATCAAGGTAGAAGGTGGATTGAATACCATACCACCAAAGAGCAATATAAGTAACCAGAGTCACTATGTACGCAGCCACGCCATTTGCCTGCAACACAGAAACAGGAGTAATAAATTACTAACATAACATTAACAACATCATGAATTTCAAGGCATTAGTAAGTTCAGTGGACTATGAAATGCAGAGAACTGACAGAGAGTGATCGAGAGTCAAATGTCCAAATACCTTGTAGACAGGTTGATTTCCAGTTGGAGAGACGGGACCCTGAACCCTCTTTCCAGGTAAAAGAAGCTGAAGGGCAGCCTCAAAGGTAGCGTAACATCCAATTATTTTGCAAGCAGTAGCAGAAGGCGGTGGCCATATATTTATAAACCCGCTCAATCCATTCTGGTATAAGTAATTCCAAGACTGGGAAACAGACCCATCAGTATGGACCATTGTGTACCATCTGCATGTGAGAAAAAAACAACGTCGAGATATTCAAACAAAGCAAAGAAGCCATTAGTATGATGGATGGAGCAATTGAGAGCACACAAACACAAGAAGCGCGTGTTAATCCGTTTGTTGTGATGAATGATGATCAGATCAACTACAAGGGAAAGCACAGTGGAAGCAAGAATTGTGATGAATCTTTGAAAATAGAGAAAATGAATGAGATCCACTCGGATTAAGAAGCAGAGAGATAGAGAATTACAGGAAGATAACAAAGGGAGGGCAGAGAGTGAGAAGAGATAACATGGAAACATAAGTGAGGAGTGGTGAATGGACGGTGTTGGATCCTTCCGCCATTTTTGCGGTGTCTGAGTTTCAGCCGGAGTCTAGTCAACCTGGAAATGACTTCACCCAATTGGAGGTGGGACTTAAATGGCGGACTTACTTTTTTTTTTTTTTAATCTTCTTTCTTTTAGGAGCTTTAAATTTCTCGGACTACTAATTTAGGGGACAAAAAGTAAGGAGAAGTAATAAATACGATTCCTCAAACGAACAAAAAAGGGTAATAAATACGAGTTTTTTCTAATATTAAAAAAAAAATTTAACATCGAAATTTACATAATTATTATCTCACGTGATTGCATTTATTTTTAAGTTCCTTTCAATTCAATTTAAGTTTGAAAACAAAGTATAAAGATTTTTGAAAAAAATACACTTTTAGTCCCTGAAATTTGAGTTAGATTTCACAGTTTTCAAACTCAACAATTTAGTCCTTAGTTTGGTTTTAGTTTCATTTTAGTCCTTTCATCCTTTTTTTTTTTCATTAAGAACTAATGAGCAGACGTGGCATTATTTTTTTTATTAAAAAAATTAATTTTCAAATTAAAATAATTACACCAAATTCAGCGTCACCAAATTTCGCCGACACTGTGTTGCTCCAAGTCGTAGTCACGGTGTCCTCATAAGAGAGCTTCAAAATCTGTTTGTCATCCACATCCTCGTAGTTCGCGCCGTGCGAGGTGGCCAACACCATTGGTCTCTCGTTGTAAATCCTCGAATCCGAGAGTCGGAAAATTTATTTCTTTCTCTCTCCATCATCAACATCTTCTTCTTCATGACCATCACCACCACCCACCACTCACTGCTATAGCCGACGACAATTTTTTTTTTTTTTTTTTTGTGTTTTTCTTGTTCCTTTCCTCCTTTCTTCATTTTCTTTTTAAAAGAAACAGATCGTGGTTTTCTTTTTGCCGTGATTTTCTTTTCACCGGCTAGCCACCATGAGTTCAAACCCATGTCCGTCGAGTTCAGATCTCACGCCGCGATTCAATTCCATGTCTGGTTTAAATGCTCGAAACGACGTGGGTCAGCTTTGGCGTGGGTCTACCATTTCGCGAGCTTCTACAGTTCGTGGGCAGTTCGTGAGCTTTGACCAATCTATCTCTCTCTAACTCTCGATCTTTCTCTCCCTCTTGTGTCTGATTTTTCATGAGCAGCTAGCTATCTTTCAACCCCATATCTGTGCATCGTGAAGGGGGTTTCCCCAAATCTGTGAGTTGTGGTTGTGCTCGCGCCGGAGAAGAAGATATGAGCGGCGATGACAGATCTGAGATGGTCGGAGAAGAAAATCCCTCCTTGTTTCATTTTTTTAAAATAAAAAGTTGGAGAAGAAGGAGAAGAAGGAGAAAAGAGAACGAAAAAAAAAAGGTTGCTGCGGGAGAGCAGCGGTTACCGGTCGTTGGTGTGCTGAAAGAGGAGGAGGAGGAGAGAGAAAGAAATAAAAATTTAAAAATATATTTATTATTTTAAAATTTTTAAAAATATTTTTTAATAAAAAAAATAGTGTCACCCGTTATTTTTTAACCGATAATGGATGGAGGGACTAAAATGAAACTAAAACCAAATCTTATGGGCTAAATTGTTGAGTTTGAAAACTTGGACTAAAATAAAATCTAACCCAAACCTCAAGAACTAAAATTGTATTTTTCCCTAACTTTATTTATGACTTTAGATGTAAAAGTATATCATCCAATCGATTAGCAACGATATGAGTGGTTGTTGCACTGGGTTATTGCATATTTTGTTAAATTAAATCATATACATCTATATTGTGAAAAAGACTTTCATGTCTTTTCCCCAATATAGATGGAGAAGTCGTTGGGATCCTGGTTGAGGAAGCGAAATCGTTGGCGAGTAAAGTTGGGGAAGTCACTTCGCGTTCTGCTGGCGAGAGTGTAATCTGGAAGCGCACGTTTTAGCGCGAACGGCCGTTTCTCACGATTCAATGGGCGGCTCGAGGGATTCTTTTTAGTTTTTTTGGCTTCTTCCATTTTGGAAGAGGGTTCTTTTTTTGTATCTCTAAAATGCCCTCGTGGCTATTCTCCTTATTTCGAAAGGAGGGTTGTTGTTTGGTTGGTGTTTAATGAAGCATTTATTTATTTATTTATTTATTTTTAAAAAGGCTTCCATGTCAATAGTTGAGAGGACCAAACATAAAATAATCACAATGGTCCACATTCTATTTTGAAATAAATAGTGTATGGAGAAGTTTCCATTTTTACCCTCCCTAATCCACCTTATTATCACCTCATTACGGTTGATTCCTTTCCATCGATTATTTTTTCTCATATAATTTTGATCGGAACGAATAGACAACTTTATATTCTTAAATATTGTTTGAGAGAGATGATAAAGAGATGAGAGTGGAGAGAGTATTAATTACAAAACATGGATAAAGGAGATGAAAGAGTATTAATTATAAGTCACCAGGACGTGTGGAGGAAAAAGTAAGATAAAATATTCACTTTATTTATTACATTAGATGATATGGAAGGATATTGTCCAATTGATTACCAACCATTGCATATTTTGTTAAATTAAATAATATACCTGTGGAAAAGACTTCCATATAACAATTAAGAGGACCAAACATAAAATAACCACAATGGTCCACATTCTATTTCGAAATAAATAGTGTATGGAAAAGTTTCCATTTTTCCACCTTATCATCACCTCATTTTTGGTTGACTTCTTTTCGTATGCCATAATCTCATATCTAATCTAATCGACCTCATTTACCTTTGTTTTTCTACAACATGTGAGAGGAGAGATTTGAACCTCTGACCTTTTCTTGATGTTATAATAATATAACTAAGTTGCAATGTGATGCACAACACCTTTATAGAACTCATGTATTCAAGCAAGCAACCATCAATATTTAATAAATAAAAATTGGGTACCTCACGCATGATTTTGAGAGAGAAAATAAAGAGAGGAACAAAGAGAGAGTATTGATTACAAAATATTTGAGAAGAGGATTTGAACTTCACCTCAGGTACATGCCAATTAACATAATTATCTGTTTAGTCACATGTTAATAGGTCTCTTAATCTGAACTCAAGAAAAATAAGTCTTTTAATTGCTTAATGTATTCAACATTTTCTAAAGTTAACAAATAAATTAAGTATAAAATGGAACTTTGTATCTAATAAGACTATAAACTTCAAACTCGGATCCATCTTATTGCACAGATAATATAATGATAAATAAGGGAATTATAAGAATCTTAGATCTGAACGTCAAATACGAACCCGAAAACTTGAGGGGGAAAAAATACACATTATTAAATAATAGCTAACCAAAAGGCGCGACCGCAACCCAAACGAGAGCATAATACATCATAATATGCTACAAAATTAAAGGAAACACAAAACCACCTGGGACAAAGTCGGCAATCTACCGAGTTTCATCCTCGAGAGCCCGGAAACCATTTGTCAGATCCTCATGTAACTTCTTAAATTTCTCAATAAGAACTGCTTCACCTTCAGCTGGATCCTCGAACTTTTGAGACCTGCAATATTTTTATCACATCAGACATCAGGACCTCCATCCAACCCAACCAAATTTACAAACAATTAATACTGCATTGCATTTTTTTTACTTACACCAGGCGATAGAACAGATCTCCCAACCGATGCTTAATCAAACTGTATGTTATCTTTTGGCCATCCATACCCGCTCCCCTCTCTACTGCCTGCAAACAATATCCAACCAAAATTATGAATACGCCTTACCCTAGCTCACATTTAAACAATGACGATTTGGTTAAAGAGTAACTACCTGATTAGCTAAATTATAGAAATGGATGATATTGCGCATCATCCAGACCGACTTGTAGAAGGGGCAGAATTTATCATACCTGTCACCCACAAATACTTTTTATAAATCTAGAAATGGCTGTTCTATATACCATCGACTGACGACTGGTGGAGTGAAGACCAGAACAAAGAAGTAGCTCGGACTTACGGAGTAAATGCATTCTGAGCAAGATAGTCCTCCCTCAAAAGCTTTGCAGTCTCTAAGGTAATCTTATCTCCTTCAGCCAAGGCATCCTTCCCTACAAGCTGCCATAATCCAGAAATCAGACAGTTGGTAATTTTTTTTTAAAATAGGCAAAATTTTTTAGAATAAAACTACACGTCCTTGTTAAACCCCATCATGAAAAAACCTCCAGAAAAATGTACAAGTCATCTATAAAATTCACCCCAAAAATCTTAGACCCATTTGATAACCATTCGATTTTTGGTTTTAGGTTCTTATAAGTACTACTGTCAGTTGTCACCCATGAGTTTTTTTTGTTATCTACTTTCTAGAAGTGTTTCCAAAATTCAGGTAGTTTATAAGAACTTGTGTGTTTTTGTTTTTTGGAATTTGTCTTGGAATTCAATGATTTTTCAAGGGTGTAAAAATCAGTAAAGAAATTGTGAAGAAACCAACACAATTTTAAAAAACTAAAAAACAAAAAACTAAGGCCTCGTCTTATTTGGTTTTTTGTTTTTGAAAATTATGCTTGTTTATGTTTATTTTCTTCCAATTTTCATAAAATGGTTTTCATCCTTGAGGAGGATAGTTGAATTCTTAGCCAAATTTCAAAAAGAAAAGCAAGTATATGAAAACTACTTTTTTAGGCCCGTTTGATAACCATTTTTGTTTTTGGTTTTTCCGTTTTCGATTTTTGGTTTTCAGTTTTTTAAAAACAAAACCATATATGTTTGATAACTGTTTTTTGTTTTCTGTTATTAAAAAACAGAAAACCAAACTTTTTTTTATAACTGTTTTTGGTTCTTCGTTTTAAAAAAATTAGAGAGATGAAAATATGTTTTAGAGATAGAAAAATGTGTGGAGACATTGAAACAAAAATTTAAAGACATGAATATGAATGTTTTCGAAAGAAAAGTTAAACATAGTAAATTTAGAGACATGAAAGAAAATATTTAGAGGGAGAATATTAGAGACTCCATGAAAAATATTAGTTAGAGAAAAAAAAAAGTTAGAGTGGAAGAGATAAATTTTAAAGAGAAAAATTAAATAAAAAAAGAACTTTTAGAGAGATAGTTAGGTTAAGAGTAAAAGATATATTAAAGAAATAACCATAAATTAGAAAAATAAAGAAAAGTTGCAGCGAGATAAAATTTGGGAATTTTTTTTTTCAAAAGAAAAGTTAGAGATATGTTTATTAGGGAGAGAAAAGTTATGGAGAAATTTTTAAAAACAGATAAGTTGTAGAGAAAAAAAAGTTTTGAGAGAAAAATTTAGGGAAAAGAAAAGTATTTTATTTTTAGAGAGAAAAATTAGAGAGATATGTTAGAAGAGAAATAGAAATGAAAGTTAAATAAAGATAAACGTTTTATAGAGAGAAAAAAAAAACTAGGTAAAGATGAATTTTTTAGGAAGAGAGACAAAAAATTATTTTGAGATAAAATTTTATAGAGAGAAATTTTGAGAGAAAAATAGAAAAAGGAATTTGTTGGAGAAAGGTATGTAAAAGAGGGGAAAAATGGAATGAAGGAAAAAATGAGTTTTTGACAAAAACAGACATTTGTTTTTAAAAAATACTTTTTTTGGTTTTCTGAAATTTTCTTATAATTTCAACAACATTTTTAAAAAACAGAAAACAAAAAAACAAAAATGTTATCAAACAACCTTGTTTTTTAAAAATGAAAAAGAAAACAGAAAACAGAAAACGAAATGGTAAGGCCCCGTTTGATATCCATTTGGTTTTTTGTTTTTAAGCTTATAAACACCACTTCCAACTCAAGTTTCTTTGTTTTTTCACCTACCTTCTTCCCATGTTTTAAAAAACCAAGCCAATTTTTGAAAACTAAAAAAAGTAGTTTTCAAAAACTTGTTTTTGTTTTTAGAATTTGGTTAGGAATTCAAGTGTCTTTAACAAAATTGAAAACCATGGTGAGGAAATTTAAAGAAAATAAGCCTAATTTTCAAAAACTAAAAACCAAAAACCAAATGGTTATCAAACGGGACCTAATCAAACGGTCCTTAGTTTCCAAATTTTGACTTGGCTTTTGAAAACATGAGAAGAAGGTAGATAGCAATGCAAAGAAATTTATAGATGGGAGTAGTGATTATGAGCTTAATTTTTTAAAACCAAAAACCAAAACTCAAATGGTTATCAAACCGGACGCCAATGAAATCATTATCAAACAAAGTCTTATTTATATATCCCTCGGGTGGGTGGGTGGATTTCTTATTGGGGGGGGGGGGGGGGGGGGACTTGCACTTAGCAGACGTACTTGGACTATCTCATTGAGGTCATCTTCCCTCTGGAGAACTTCTCGAGCCTTCGTCCTGATATTAATAAAATCTGGATCAAACTTCTCGTAGAAAGATTCCAATGCCTAAAATAAAAATGTAAAGTTAAATTAAGTATGATGCATTACTCAGTGCATTCATATGAAGGATACAAATAAGGCGAACACAAGACAGAGAGTTCTCCTAACATACAGTAGAGTATTTTGAGTATGAAATCAGCCAGTTTACAGATGGGAAGTGCTTCCTCTGGGCAAGCTTCTTATCTAGACCCCAGAAAACCTGCAAACAATTTAAAAAACTATAAAAATCACAGACAACAAAATAATGATTGTTGAAACCGCTGTATAAAAAATAACCAGATTAAACAGTCTTGAGAAAAGTTCACCTGGACTATACTGAGGGTAGCAGATGTCACCGGATCAGAGAAATCTCCTCCTGGTGGAGAAACTGCACCAACAATGGTAACACTACCAGTTCGTTCCGGCCCACCAAGACATTTCACTTTCCCAGCACGCTCATAGAAAGAGGCTAAACGTGCTGCTAGGTATGCAGGATATCCACTATCTGCAGGCATTTCAGCCTGGAAAAGGAGCAAAGAAGACAAGTCCAACAAGAATAAGACAAGAACAGGACACAACGACATTTTTGTACAATATGTGCACTGGCATCTTATGAATTTGACTTCAAGCCAAGAAATCTAGGCGTTGGACACTGCCTCTAGAATGCTTTATACACAACACTAACAATTCATATTGAGGTTATATGCTTCAGTGTCTGATGTACATACAACATCTTGAAACTAATCAGATGCTTAACTGCACTATAAGATTCTCTTTAATTTCAGAGGGAACATGAACAAAAATATGAACATAACTGGAAAGAAAGACTAATTAAATATATAATTGAATGGATGTATTGGTTCTAATTTTCTTTTGCTATTAAAAGACATTGAATTACTTGGAACATTATTTATTTAGTTTTGTATTCCCTTATAATCCAATACCAGACAATGAATCTTATTGAATATACAATTTGCTTCTTTGGTTTCGAGATGTCATATATCTTATCTTGTCTATTAATTGTAATTCTGATGTAACTATTTTAATTTAACGTGCAAATACTAAAGCACAAAGAATTATAGAAATGAGTTTGTACGTATATAAATAGATGTTCACCTACCATGTCCATGTCTAAGTTGTTAAAGAATGATACATAGAGATGTATAATTATACAACACTTCAGTCCATGTTTCTTAGGTATAAGCACGGATACAGACACGAGACACGGATACAACAAGGACACGGTGACACACCATTTTTATAAAATCTAGGACACGAACACAGTATGGACACGTTTAGTAAAATATACATTTTTTAAAATATATATCATTTTTATACCAGAAGGAAATTCAAAATCAATAAGTTTATGCATTTGTATGTTTGAGTTTGACGTAATTCCTCTTAAAATTTATTATTTTTGTCATTTAGTATTGTGTATATTTATTATAGTTAACAAGTGTTTGATATGGACCTATATTGACTTTGTACAACTAATGTTTGCCACATATCAGTTGTGCTAACAAGTGCCCTATATATACCCAACAAGTGTCGGAGTGTCTGACACGTGTTGGACACAGACACACTAAAGTGTCCATGCTTCTTAGGGTATAAGTATTATTGAGATTAATAAGGCTGGAAAGTTAGGAAGTTTTAGTTACTTAAGAGATGATGGCACTTGGTGAGAAAAAGAAAGATCAGGATAGTGCACAACACAAAAATCAATCTAACCAATTTATTATAAGCACACACCAAACACAATTTTCTAAACAACTACAAGTCCTAATACATGTAGAGAAAACAATGAGCAAATTAGAAAACAAGCTCTAGCTATTTACCAGTCGTCCCGATATTTCACGTAGTGCTTCTGCCCATCGAGATGTTGAATCAGCCATCATGCTTACATTGTATCCCATATCTCTGAAGTATTCAGCCAAAGTAATTCCTGCAAACATTAATCCATAACATATCGATACAATAAATAAATCTCAACCAAGCTTTACAAAACTTGAAAGAAGTAAAATACAAAAAGGATATAATATACATATAATGAAAATTTAATGTAAAAATCAACTGTAAGTATTTATAATTCATTCCATGATGTACTTAATGCAATAGCTTTGTCTGCCACAAATCTCAAAAACAATGAGTTCAACAGAACATAATGGATATTCAACTTGGCCCGACCTAGAGATTGTAGCTCCATGTTAGAGGAGTTTATGCTTCATTTGTTCTTTCAGGAAAAGGGTCGCTTTTGTGGCTTGTCAGCGTTTGTGGTTTGTTATGGGGTCTCGCGGATAAGAGAAACAATAGAGTTTTTTGAGGAATTGAGAGGTCCAAGGAGGAAGTTTTGTTTCTTGTTAGGTTCCATGTCTCCTTTGGGCGTTGGTGTGTGAACTATTGTAATTACCCTTTAGGTATTATCATGCTTGATTGGAGCCCTTTTCTGTTTTAGCTTGGCTCCTTTTGGGGGTTGGTTTTTTGTATGCCTTTTTCTTTTTTTCTTTTTTTCTTTTTTTAATTGAAAGTACGGTTTCTCATATATATATATATATATATATATATATAAAGGAAATACAATACTGAGTCAATGTAAAATAGAAGAAAATTTCTTATGGTAAAATTACATTCAAGGTTCTACCATAATAGAAACGCCAAGAACAATAAGGATATACAAGAGGACCAATTGCACCAAATAAATTAGAGTTAATCATTGTGGTTAACTTGCATACGTCAATGGGAAAAGAGGGATCTTGGACAATTTTTTAAAAAAGAACCACAATTTTACCAGTATAAATTGAAGCTTCACGAGCAGCCACAGGCATATTAGAAGTGTTAGCCACAAGAGTGGTACGCTTCATGACAGATTCTTCACGGCCATCAGGTAATGTCATTGTCAATTGAGGAAAATCCATTAGAACTTCAGCCATTTCATTTCCTCTCTCTCCACAACCAACATACACCACAGTATCAGAATTTGAGTACTGCATGAAAAATTTAGCAACAAAAGTAAATTTTGGCACTGCAAAGTTCACATCAAAACCTAGATACCAGACAAATAACTTACTTTAGAGAGAGCTTGACTAATGACTGTTTTTCCACAACCAAACGCTCCAGGAATGGCACATGTTCCACCAAGAACAGAAGGGAAGAGGGCATCAAGAACACGCTGCACGTGAAAATCAAATGCATAGATATAAAAAAAATAAAAAGCAATTAGAAATACTGAGTTTCTAAAAGGGGAAAAAATAAATGATAAGAAAAGCATCTATCTTATTCACCTGCCCAGTCAAAAGAGGGGTATCAGCTGCAAGTTTAGATGCAACTGGTCTAGGAGTACGCACAGGCCAAGTCTACACAGGGATAGACACACAGGCAAACATAAGAACTTATTGAATCATAAAAATATGAAGGAACCGTAAATAAGAAATCATTTAGAAACCTGAAGCATGGTAAATTGCTTTTTAACTCCTTGAAACTCGAGCTCCAAAACAGTATCCTGTTAAGAAGTTTTTTTTGGATAAGAAACAAGCATCTACATTGAAATAGAAGAAGAAACAGCAGCCTCAGGTCTTAATATATTCACACACACACATATACGTATATATGTAATGTGTATATACAAATTTCCACTCCAGAATTAGTACTTAAAGTACTCTTTTTAGGAGTGGAAATAAAATTTCTAGATAATATGTAGAAAAATATAAGCAACGTAAAAAAGTACAGAAATCTTAAAGTACTTAGTTTCATATATTCAATTATAATTTTATTAAAAAAAAAAAAAAAAACTGTATTTTTCTACACTGCTTATATTTCTGTGTATATATATAGTTGTTTATATCTATCATGGAAGAGTGAGTGATTTCTTTATTTCAAATTTAGCACCAAAAGAGCTCTAATAGCACATCTCCAAATTACCCTCACTTAATCAAAGACCACTCACAAGAAAACATTTCTTGAAACCAATCAGTAATGTCTGAAAAACTATACATAAAAAAGATAACGATAAAGAAAGAGCCTGAGAATCTAGCTAATGCGCACAACATATAATATATTTTCAATTGCCAAGTATAGAAACAAACCATTTCCTGAAACTTGCAAATATATGATTGCATACAAATTACAAGTTACAACATGTTAAACATTTGTTCAGGTATTGTAATCCCCACCATCCTCCTAAAAAATAAATAAATAAAAAGAAACAACCCTCCAATATATATATATATATATAAAACAAGTACAGCATTGAAATTTTTAGTACAAGGTTAGACATTAAAAGGTATTTCAATAGATGAAAAAATAATAGAATAGATAAAAAAAAAAAAAAAAAAAAAAAAAAAAAAAAAAAAAAAGAGAGAGAGAGAGAGAGAGAGAGAGAGAGAGATAAGAAAAGACTAGAACCTTAAGTGAATATTGACCAGGTGGTGCAACATAGGTAATTTTCCCCATAGAATCGGGAGGAAGTGCAATATGGTGCTCCATTAGACTATTCTCGTAGACAGTCTGAATCAGAAAATATCCACGTCAGATCTTAAGAGCAAGCAAAAATATTGTCATTTTAGGTGCTTTTAATGAAAAAGGCTAGATAGCAGAAACTTACAGCATACAAGTCTCCACCTGTCAATAAGTCGCCCTCACCTGGAATGTTTCCTTTTTGTGAGATATAAACTTATTGCAATCTGACAATTAGAATCAAACACATGCGCATAAAACAAATTGTATTGGTCATAACATACCTAGTTTTTTGGGTTGAAAATCCCAAAGTATGTCTTTGTCAAGTGCCGGGACAGCAACACCACGAGGAATGTAGACATCTCCTGATCTCTTCGCAATTGTTTTCAATGGCCTCTACTTTCTCAAAATTTAAGTTAAAAGAAGAAATCAATAATAAATGGACAGTAAAAATCTAAAATTCAACATTACGTGAACTGATTCAAACCTGAATGCCGTCAAATATATTTCCTAGTATTCCAGGTCCCAACTCCACTGACAAAGGCTGATAGTTCACACAGCGTTAATTCATAAAGATTCAAGAATTAAAAGGATAAATAGAATAACTAAAGAATGAATGCTTACTTTATGAGTACGTAAAACAGGGTCATTCACCATCAAACCAGCAGTTTCCTCATAAACTTCAAAATAAAATTGGAAAAGTCCAATCAATTTACCGAGCTTATAACATTTAACATGAATAATATAATATGATATGATAAGCATAGAACGATGAAATTGGGGGATTATCTACCGACATCTTCTTAACATATAAAAGTAGGCAAGCAGGGGAACAACTTAGTAGAGATAATTAAAACCCTATGCTAATGTAGCATACCCTGAATTGTGGCAGAATCTCCTTCTAATCTAATGATTTCACCGATAAGATTATCATGACCAACACGAACCAATTCATACATGGCTGCACCTCCCATTCCATCTGCCACGACGACTGGTCCAGATACCTGGGAACGACATGAGAGTTTCATAACCGAGAAAAATAAAGGAATTCGTGAATTTGAAATATAATTTAAAGAAAGATTAAAAAAATTATGAAAACCCGTATAAAGAGATGAAAATTGATACATTTACGATCATAGAACTAACTTCACTCGTGATTTCTTTTTATAATGGGCAAACATAATAATAAAATGGAGAAAAGAAAAACAGACCAACTTGTCGAAAACTCAATTCATTTAATATCAGATAAAAAAGAAATTAAAAAAAAAAAAAAAAAAGAGAGAGAAAAACAGCCCGGATCCATTAATGGTAGATCAAATACGAATCTGAACAATCTGCATCTGCTACCATTCAATCGAAACGAAACGAAAAAAATAAATCACATCGAGACGAGAATAGGAGTAACGAAAAACAAAACAAGGATTGACATCTGAAGCATACGGAGCATGCATATAAAATCAAGTTATGCCGATTGATTCCAATGTAATATGATCGAGAAAACAATCGAAGCAGTCAAAATTAACGAACAATAAGTGAAAGTAAACAGATCGAGAAGTTGGGACGGACCTTCCGGACATATCCATACTCGCTTTCCTTCTCAGAATCTTCAAAGGTGGTCAACCGAGCTCCATAGACGGACGGCATTGTGGAAGACAGTTGATCGGAAAGAAAGCAGATCGAATTCCTAGCAGGAGATAGAAAGGATCAAAATAATAAACAAAAATCGACCAAAACCCTAAGGTCCCGATCGAGCTGGAGATGGAGATCGCGAACGAAGAGAGAGCGAGGGAGAGGAGTGTGTAGAAGGGAGAGTAAAAACTGTTGGTATTCCTGAGAATCGCTTATGAATTATGATATGATATGGAACGGGGTCGAATATGATTCGGTGGTGGAGGGTGTATGCTAAGATGGTGTGGTATACTTCGTGTGCCACTGCCAGCGATGAGGCCGATCACAAAACGTGAGATTCTGTTGTGCGCTCAGCGACGTGGCTACCCGTTCTCCACTTGGTTTGGATGTATATCGCACTGGTTTCTCAACCCGACCCGAAGTGTTCTCTCTCTCTCTCTCTCTCTACTTTTTTTTTTTTTCTTTTTTCCTTTTTCCCCCTTTTTTTTTTTTTTTTTTGAAATGTTTTCCTTTTTCCCCCTTAATAATTAGATGTTTCTAAATTCATTGTAACAAAATTTTAAAATTGTATTTGGTTGTAAATTTGAAAATGCAAAAATAAATAAATATATGTTAGGTAAAGTTCATTTTTTAGGTAAAAATTAATTTAATATAATTATTTATTATTAACAATATTGATGAATAGATACTTCAAAAGTATTAATTAGTAAATGAATGATATACAATTCAATGAAGTCTAATAACAAAAGTTGTAGTTTATTATAGCCTATGCTTCAAAAAAAATGTTTATTATAGCCTAATTAAAAAATTGTAGTAGATCACAATCGATAGATTTTCAACATGCAATAGGTTGTCTTTGAGTATAATTTGACTTTACCTAATATAATCAATCAACAAGTGTTAACAGAAAAAAATCAAAAGAAAAGAAATATACCTTTTGTTGCCAAAAAGAGAAAGGAAGATAGTGGAAGGCAAGATTAGCAAAAAGAGAAATAATTTTTGGTTTGTTAAAATGCTAGCAATAAGATTTATAGGAGGATGAAAAACATCCTTTCCAGTAAGAGAGAACAGGAAGAAAATATCATTTCCAACCATAGAAAGGAAAAGAAATAATCCTTTTCAGTAAAAGAAAATGAAGAAAAAATTATTTCCAACAATGGGAAGGAAAAGATTAAATCCTTTTCCAAAAAGGAATATATGACAAAATTTTAGTGATTAATGTTGATGGGAGTGGAGTAAGAAAGGTAAAATTGATTGTGAAAAAAAAAAAAAAAAAAAAAAAAAAAAAAAAAAAAAAAAAAAAAAAGATATGAGAAAGCATATCAATTTTCGTCCTTAACTTTAAATTAATCGATTTGATCCTTAACTTAGATAAATGTTCTAAAAAAACATACACATAGATAAGTGTTGCAATTTTTTACCCCTAATTCAATCTTCGTTAATTCGTTCACTTATTTTAACATAAAGCAATAAAAAAAAATAAAAACTCCATACAACTCACGACAAAACCAAACTCTATATAAAATCACAAATTTGAATAAAATCAAGCTCTGCACAAAATTAAACACAAAGTACCATTGAATTACCTTGTCAAACAAATTCAACAAAATATTAGCTCTAATGCTTTTTTTTTTTCCCGTAAATTTTATATCATATATATGTCCTAAAGTTCTTTGAATGCATAAGAGAATACTTTTTCTAATAGTCTTTGGAACGAAAAATTATTTGACAGTTAGCTTGAGATGCAATTTGATGAAATTAAAAGTTTGGAGTAAAAATTGATTCTTTTTGCTTAATTTTACATTCTAAAAAAACATGTTATCATGGATCTTGAATAATGTTATAAAATAAGTGACAATGACTCTCCCCATTAGTACTTTGTCAAATGAGTTTTTGGATGACATACCCTTCGAATAAGACGTAACAGATTTACAAATTAAATAAAGATGGAATGAATTATAATTATATAATACCAAAGTGAGCATAGCTCAACGGTAATTAGCATGTATCTTCGACCAAAAGGTAAGAGATTCGAATTCTCCCACCCCAATGTTGTTGAACTAAAAAAAAATTATAATCATATAATATGAAAATAAAAGTAAAATAATAGAGAAAGTGATATGTAGCCGAACCCAATGATATACAAACACGTCAAATTCAGTCATAGGGAAACACAGGTATGGCTGCAGCTGCATACAAGACTTGGTAGTTTCCATACAACTCGACTTTAGCAAAAGTAAGAAGGGGAAAAGTCTGCATATTCTCATCCAAAGTAAAAGTAAGTGGTACCCAAAGGCATCAGTATTTACATCATAAAGCAAGTAAGTCATTCCACTGTTGTTTAAGTGCCTCATAAGCTTTTCCGCAGGATACAGCCTGCACTCTGATTCTTCCATCCACCTCTGCTTCTGTTTGGGTTGCTAACCCCAATCTTGACAATGTTTCTATTGCCTTATCTATTGGCATTTCAACCTGCACAATTGTATTATGCTAATCAACAATCACCCCCATACTCTCCCATTTATTCATCCACATCTACTTACTACTGAACTTACCTTCACTTTCAACACGTCGTACAAAAACCTTTCACATTTGTCCCCAACGCTTTTGCCACATGTTACCTGCAATCAACAACCGTTCATTCTTCCGTCAACCAGATGAAAAAGGGCATCTCTGCAAACAAATTTTACAACTTCCACATTGACATAATACCCATTCAAACTATGTACACATTATTTCTGTTCCCCTCCAAACTTCCTACTTCTCTCGCATATATTTTACAGGTTATTGTGAGCTGCTCCTAGTACACGTGTATTAGCCATGAAAACATACAAAAATCTACATCTGGACAAGGAAACGCAGGTCACCTCTCCCTTTTCTTCTTTGAGTAGTATTGCATAGGCCAAGATAGCTTCTTTGTACTGCACCAGAAAATGAACGTTAGGCAAAGCACTTCCAATGAGGAAGTATATTCAGATCATTTCACCTTTTTAACAGCATTCTCCACCATTAGGGACTGAAATTTGAGGATTAACTCACGCAATCTCCAATATTATCAATAATGTGAAACTAGTTTGTGAGAGTTCAAAGGAGAGAGAATGCCACGTTTGAAGATTACTTTTTTTGACTTTGTCAAATATTTCAACCATAACAAACAGACTTTGCTTCAGATAACGGTAGGTAATGACTTTCCTTCTTCCCTTTTTGTATTTTCAAAATTGATTCCATGATGCAGGCACCTAAGAAAATCGTAAAACAATTAAAATGAAACTCACTTGCTGTTGTTCTGAAGCATCCAGCAGAAAATGAACTGACCCAAAACCACTTGCTAATGTTTTCTCATACAGTTTCCTGTTAACCAATAACTGTTTAAATATTTTAATTAGAAAAGTATCAATCAAACATTAAATGCTTACAGAAAACTGTGTTAAATGAAACATGAGCGTCAATAAAATTGACTCACTTGATACCTATCCCATGTTTGTTTGTAACCCAAAACAACTCGTGTGATGTAAATTACAAGAGCACTCAAAGCAACCACATCAAGAACAATTGCTGACCTGTGGCAAACGTTAGAGAAAAGGACTCAAATATTGCAAAATCAGAAGAAATGATCATTATTCTTTAGGTTTCAAATAAGTGACATGCACAAATACAAAACAAAAAATGCTATCCTCTCTTTAGAGGCTAAAACCACAATCTAATAATATTTGATTAGCAAGTATTGTACATTTTTCATCTACCATCCGATCTGCATGCCTCCAGAATAAATTTAACCAATTTATTCAATAGTGTCCAATTGATATTACGTTATCAAAAAGTAGTACAGAACCCATCTAAAACAACATTTCATCATTAACATTGAAGACTAAGTAGAATTATAGAACAATCAGTGTTCCACTGAATTTATATGATATTCATGGGAGACCCAAGGGGAGGATTCTGGCCACCCGGGGCCTCCGTCAAGGTGACCCGCTCTCCCCCTTCCTTTTCCTCCTGATTGTGGATTGTCTTAGCAGAATTATCTTTACAGGGATTGAAGGAAAGATCCTTGAAGGTTTCGAGATAGGCCAGAATAGAGTCTCCCTTTCCCACCTTCAGTTTGCAAATGACACGATTTTTTTCTACTCTGGAAAAGAGGAGTCCTTTCTGGTTTTGAACCACATTTTGGCGTTCTTTGAATCTATGTATGGCCTGAAAATCAATAGAGGTAAATGTCAAATCTTAGGCCTGAACTGCGACGATGATAAGGTTAGGAGATGGGCTTCTTTGGTTGGTTGTGACACAAGCTCGTTTCCTTCCTCATATCTTGGTCTGCCATTGGGGGACCCAGTGGTTGACGAGGTGAGGAAAAGATGGGCTAGTTGGAAAAAGAGTTTTTTCTCCAAAGGAGGTAGATTAACCCTCATCCGCTCGGTTTTAAGTGGAATACCTATTTATTTTTTCTCCCTATTTAGAGCCCCTTGCTCGGTGTGTAAAATTATCAAAAAATTGATGAGGGACTTCTTGTGGGAAGGTGTGGATGAGGGAAAGGGAATGCACCTAGCGAACTGGGACTTAGTGGGTCAACCCTTAAGGCGTGGGGGGCTTGAGGTGGGTAATTTGAGGATCCGTAACAAAGCCTTGTTGGCTAAATGGTTATGGCGCTTTTACACCGATTCCAATACCCTATGGCACAGGGTTATCGTTAGCAAGTACGGCCCTCATCCTCATGAATGGGTGACGGGGGGATCAAAGGCACTTCTAGAAACCCTTGGAAAGAAATTTCCCTTGAGCTCCCTTCCATGACCTCTTTTGTTCATTGTTCTGTGGGGAATGAGGAGGATACTTATTTCTGGGAAGACAGGTGGGTCGGGGAACAACCCTTTTGTGTCACCTTTCCTCGGCTTTATCATTTATCCTCTATGAAAAATCATTCCGTAGGCCATGTCCTTAATCCATCTGGGAGCTCTCTTTCCTATTCCTTTCGGTTTAAGCGTCCGCTGTCTGATCGAGAAACCTCCGACCTTTTGACTCTCCTGTCATTGATTGGGGAGACTACTTTTAGCGCTTCTAGAAGGGATCTCCGCTTGTGGAGCCCTGATCCGCCTCGAGGTTTCTCTTGTCGATCATTTTTCCATTGCTTATTTGACCCTTCCCCCACCAATGTTTCCATATTTTCTTTGCTTTGGAAGGTGAAAGTCCCAAAGAAGGTGCAGTTTTTTATTTGGCAGGTTATCCACGGAAGAGTTAACACCCTTGATCGACTATCTAGAAAGATTCCTCGCTTATTTGGGCCCTTTTGCTGCATTCTCTGTCGGATGGCGGAGGAAGACCTTCATCATATTTTGTGGCATTTCGACTTTGCTGCGACTGTTTGGGACGAGTTCTTTGGTCTTTTCGGCTTGCAGTTTGCCAGACATAGAGGTCTTAGAGAGATGATCGAGGAGTTCCTTCCCCATCCTCCTTTTCGGGATCAGGGAAAGTTCTTGTGGCAAGCAGGGATATGTGCTATTATTTGGGGGCTTTGGGGCGAGAGAAACAATAGGACTTTTAGAGGGTTGGAGAGGGATTCAGTTGAGGTTTGGTCCCTTGTTAAGTATAATGTTTCCCTTTGGGTGTCGGTGACGCGTTTGTTTTGTAATTATCCCATTGGTCTCATCCTTTTGGATTGGCAGCCCATCTTCTAAAGAAGCCTCCCCTTTTTTCTTTTTGGGAAAAATACACTTTTGGTCCCTGAGGTTTGGGTTAAGTGACACTTTGGTCCCTGAGTTTTCAAACTCAACAAAAATACCCCTGAGGTTTGAGATAAGGAGCACTTTGGTCCCTGCCGTCAACTTTTCTGTTAACTCCTAACGGTTGCTGACGTGGCACTATTATTTAAAAAAAAAAAATTATTTTTTTATTTTTTTAAATAAAAATATTAATAATTTATTGTTATTTTTTTTATTCTTTCTCCCTTTCTCTTTCTTTTTTATTACTTTTATTTTTATTTTTCTTCTTTCTTCTCTCCAGTTCTCATCTCTCTTCTTCTTCTTCAAGCTGCTGTCGTCGCCACGCTCGCCGGCCACCCCCGTCAGTCGTTGCTGCCGGCAAACTTTTTTTTTCTTCTCCTTCCATCTTCCTTCTTTTCTTTTTGTTTTTCATTTAAACAAAAATTTGACTGAAACGAAGGGGCTTTAATCACTGATCTCGACCTCAACAAGCTCCTCTTTAGTGGCTCCAAAATCGCCCTTGTCTCCAGAACGGCCTGAAACTTCGGCAGCCACAGATCCACGCCCAATCGCGAGCACCAAGACAGAAACATCGACGACGGAGGCGCAATTAGTGGCGGGGTGCCTGGGATCGACGAACCAGGCGCTGGAATCGCTGAAGAATCCAAAACCTAGCCCTAAATGGGACATACAGACACCGAAATTGCTGTAATCGCTGCTTCTGCTTCTTTCTTGCTTCTGCATGTACTGAACGCATAACCAAGAAGCGGGTAACAGAGCACTGCCGAATGTGTTTGGAGCTCTAATGACTTTGTGGGACTTCTTCTTGTTGTTTTTCTTCTTGATCTTTGGTTCTATTCCACTTGCTTTTGTTGTTACCGATGCTTCTGATGGTGGGTAATGGGTTGATTTCTTTTCAGCTTTCCCCCTTTTTCAGATCTGAAATGGGTCGATTTCTTTTCCGCCGACAACATTTTTTTTCTTTTTCCTTCTTCTCCTTCCTTTCTTTTCTTTTCTTTTCCTTCCTTCTTATTTTCTTTCTGATTGTTACTTTTTTTAAAAAACAAAAAATTAAACACCCAGATCTGGGTTCTCGAGTAGAGGGAAAAACGCGAGCAAATTTGCTTGTTTTTTAAAACGCTGAAACAGAGAGGAAAAGTTGGAGAGAAGAAAAAAAGAAGAAGAAAAATAAGAAAAATGGGGGTAAGAGAGAAGAAGAAAAGAGGGAAAAAAAAAAAAGGTCACCGGCGACCGGCGGCGGCAGGCGGTGGCCGCCGATCGCCGGAGATAGGAAGATGAGGAAGGAAGATGAAGAAGATGGAGAAGAAGAAGAAAGAGAAAGGGAGAAAGAATAAAAAAAATAATAAATTATTAATATTTTATTATTTTAATATTTTTATTTTTAAAAAATAATTTTTTTTATTAAAATAATAGTGCCACGTCAGCAACCGTTAGGAGTTAACAGAAAAGTTGACGACAGGGACCAAAGTGCTCCTTATCTCAAACCTCAGGGGTATTTTTGTTGAGTTTGAAAACTCAGGGACCAAAGTGTCACTTAACCCAAACCTCAGGGACCAAAAATGTATTTTTCCCTTTCTTTTTTGTAGGCTGATTCTTTTTGTTCGCCCTTGTATTCTTTCATTTTTTCTCAATGAAAGCATGGTTCATTATCAAAAAAAAAAAATTGTAGTACATGAACATTATAGTGTATAAAAGCACGTAAACTGCATATTTCACATTGAATATTAAATGTTCTTTTTCAAATATAAAATACATGAAAAATTAGAAGAATGCCCAAAGAATCGTCTGAAAAAAGACCAAGCAGTTATGATATAACTCCACCAGAGTTTATTAAGTGACAGATATCCAGATTACCTACTTCTCTGTTGTATTAAAGATAGTAATACATGACTGAAAATCATGTGGGTTCTATTCTACCTGTGGAGGTTCAAATTCTGCTGCTTACGCAAAAATCTTTTAATTTTTTTTCCATATAGGATGTTATAGAATGTGGCCTGGGGAAAAGAATATGCAAAGTTTCTAGCTTTATTCAATTTCATTGGACAAATTACTGACTGTAATCATGTAGCAAGTTAAAAAGAAGCATACGGTGAAGACAAGACATTCTCAAACTTGTAATTGATAAAGAAGGCCAAAAGTCCCAATATTGTTGCAGCATCCAAGCGTAGCTGCAATTTTGAGGCATTAGATCAAGAGGTTACGTAAAAATGATAAAAATGAACCATCAACAATTCATAGAATCCAACTAATAATAACTATACAGATAATAAAATAAATAGGTGAGTGAACATAAAACTTAATTCACAATTAAGACTAAACTTATTTCATATGGGTTCATATTGCTCAATGAAACAAAAGGAGAGTCAGTAGCCATCGATGTAAATTGCATCAGTGATCGTTAATACAAAACTATGGTGGAAATGGGTACGTCAATAAACCATTTCTCCATTGAGAATTAAAGCTACTTGTGCTGCCCACTAGACTCATGAAGTCCCTCGGGAAAGAAAGCCTTTGACCATGATCATTCTTGTATAGGCATTCATAACAAGTTATCAAGTGTTTACTTGTGAACACTAACCTCGTTACTGAACATGGAACTCTATATAATTTTATCCCGATTAGAGAAGCAAGACTAGAGTGCATGACAGAAGTTCTGTTAATCCTTGCATGCCAATAGCCAATAAATCAACTTACTAAATTAGCTGCAATGATACAGATAACTAGGCAACTATTAGTTCATTCTCAGATCTGCCAACTCTCATTCATTTTCATGAGTGCTATTTACCACTCAATCACCTGGTATCTTAACTAGGACATTTTTTTCCAACCCTGATCTCAATTAAATAATCATGACCCATCTCGACAGATAGTATTTCTCTCTTCCATGCATGAAACACTACAAAAAGCTTTATTGGCCACTAGCAAAAACCATCCCATGCTCTTTGTAAATATCATATTTTGGTATAAAAAAGACGAGAGAAAAAATTTAAGCCAATAAAATGACACAATTACAAAAGAACCATGCACAGATATCCTACACACTGTGCAGCAATGCTGCACATGGCTATAATTCGATACATTCTAATAAATGCATTTGAAATCAAATCTAGGTCATACCGCATCGATAATTCGAAAAGATAGTTTCTTGTCAGGAAAGATCACCTACATGTATTTTAACCAAGATTGAAATTCATGAGTAAAAATAAGAAGAGCTAACATCTCAAATAAAAAATGCAACATAATAGGTGCTAGATAAAGTAAGGGCAAATACATTGTATGAGAAAAAAGAATGAAAACATTAACAGACATTTAAGTGTTAGAAGTATATACTGGTAAGTCTGGAATAGGAATTTCTTCATAGATCTTTAACTGCAACGATGGAACCTCGGTCTTATCTCCACTACTTTCTTCTTTGGTGTAAAGTAAAATCAATTCTTGGAAAGCTGGCTCCTAGTTCACAAGCAAACAGCAAGTTATAAAGACGGCAGGAATTGGTAAATAAACTTTAACACATGAACAATGACTGTCAATAAACTGCAAATAATGCATTGCATGTATATGCCACAACATTAACACATCATGCAGAAAATATATTATTCTCTTGAAGAGAACACAACCAAGATCAAAACAATAGCATAACTTTCACCAGGTAATAAACAGCATTGAGGCATGACTAAAATAAGCATCAAAGTTGGGAAGATGTACTAGATTGATTCTACCCCCTTGCAACATCATTCTCAGACATCTTCGTGATATCAAACAAAAAAGATTTGGTGCTTGGTGACTGTTGGAGTATAGACATGTAATTGGGATTTAGGGCTTAGAAGGATTCCTTTCTATAGAGAAATTGAAAGTTTGTTCCAGCTTAGAAACAAGATTGATGCAGCGAGCATCAGTTCTTCAGATGATAAGGCTCTTTGACAACTAGAAAATTCTGGGGATTTCTCTATAAAGTCAACTTATTTTAATCTCTACTCCATTCAAACAAAGTTAAAGACACTCTTAATCAATCAGATATAGGAAGGAAAAATACCCATAAAGGTCTTTAAGAAAATTGTAGTCTCTTGGATATAGAATCCTCAACACTTATGGAAAGTTACAGATGAAAAATTCTGACTGGTACATCTCCCCAAATACCTACTATTTCTGTCTAAAGGAAACAGAATCTTAAAATCACTTGTTTTTACATTGCCCTTTTGCCACTAGAGGATGGTTATTTCTGCTGGAATCTTCTATTCTCTCCTTTGCCCTCCCTGATAGCATTAGATATTTGGCTCCATGAAGCCCTCACGCATAGGTGGTTGAAAGATAAAGTAAAAGTATTGCGGAAATATGTAGTTAGAGCTTTTATACGGTCTTTTTGGCTCAAAAGAGACAAAGAGAAGCCTTTTGATTAATTTGAATCAAAATAATTTTTGATTAATTTGAATTGGAAAGACTTCATGCAATAGTTCTCCCAGGTGGGGTTTCTTTTTCCTCGGTGTGTAGGTTGCATCTCTCAATTTTTATTAAAATTCCCAATCTCTTATTGTTAAAAGTAAATAAATAAATAAACATCAAAGTTCGGGTGAATCCTTATTACTTTAACAGCTCAAGCTCAGCTCAGCTAATGGGAAGAGAACCACTTAGAAAATTAAAAGGAGCAAGTAAAGAATACCTGGAGCACTGATTGAGAGAGGAGGATGGAAATGGAAGTTTTCAACCGTTTCCAAATATCATTCCCACAATTTTTCATTGCAGGCCTCCATATATCACTGAGCGTTATTCGTGATATGAAGATAGGCCTGGATTAGAAACAATTGTATTGTAAAGTTATTCAAGAGGAAAACTACTAATGTAACTACAGCCAAAAAAGACTTCCAGAGAGGAAGAGACCAAAGGTTCCTAATATACAGTTAATTAGCCTAAAATTTTCTTCATTTGTATATCTAAAAGTGCACCCAACCTAAATTCATGACAGCTAAGGTTGCAACAATTTCAAAGCAATGTCAAAGCGAATAACTTTCGTGCCCATAAAGGTGGTGGCTCTAACAAATTATCATATTGTGCTAAAGTGAACATGGGACCAATAAGCAGCATCCAACAGCATTTAAACAAGCAGTGGTTGTAACCAATAACAACATCAACAATAAATGACGCACATGGCTAAGAGGCTAGTAACAAACATCATAGACATTGACCATCCGAAATAAAATCATGACTATATCTACTTATTAACAGATTTGAAATTAAAACACAAGTACTCTGTTAGGAATATCAGTAAGGAAACATTAGGAATATTAGTAGGATATTATAAGGGCATATTATCATTAAGTAAAAGTTAATAGAATTGGTTAGCAAATAGTGGTTCCAAATAGAGTGGGCGAAAGGGATGAAGGTAGAGAGAATTTTGAGAGTAGTTATTTAGGGAGAGTCCACCTCTTGAAGTGTTTGGATATTGTAATATTTTCTTGGGTATTACCTTTCTGGTTCCTAAGATTTGGGCAACCAGTCAATTTTGTCCCTAGGTTTAGAAATCGTACAATCAAGTCCCTCAAGTTTAGAAAATAGTTCTATTGAATCCCTCGGTAAAAAGCCTCCATTAATTATTTATCGGAAGTGCTGATGTGACATTCTTCAAAATAAAATAATAATAATTTTAAAAAATTCTTTCCCTCACTCTCCTTCCCCCCCTTTTCCCTTCCCTTCCCCCTCTTCTCCTACCTTTCCCTGTCCTTCCCCTTCAACCCTCCTCCATTGCCAATGCCACCACTCGTCGTCATCGTTGCCGCCATTCACCGTCGCCCTCTTCTTCTTCTTCCAACAAAAATCCCAATCTGAACCCCTCCGCCCGACACCATCATCTTCTTCTTCATGCAGCTCCACCACTCATCATTGCCATCTCTATTTCTTGTTTCTTGCAAGTCCCAAGCACCTGCGTTTTTAGATCTGAAAAACCCACCCCATCCCTAAATCTAGATATGGAAACAGAGGTTTTGGTTTTTCTGTTTTCAGATTTGGAGGCGGGGTGGCTTTTGAAGGAGAAGATGGCCATGGTGGGTGGCGGCGATGATAGCAATGAGGTCCATTTTTTTAGGTTGGGTTGTTGGATACGAGATCCTCATAGTAGGCTGGACCTAAAGGAGGGATTGAAGGAGGTTGTAGCAGGGCGACGATGGAGAGAGGTAGAAGAAGAGGGGGAGGGAGGGGAAAGGGAAGAGAGGAGAGAATTTTTAAAAAATTATTATTATGATTATTTTATTAAAATTTATTTTAAAAAATGTCACATTAGCACCTCCATTAAATAATTATCGGAGGTCGTTAAGCGAGAGACTCAAAAGAACTATTTTCTAAACTTGGGGGATTTGATTGTATGATTTTGAAACCGAGGGACGAAATCAACATGCTGCCCAAACTTCAAGGACCGGAAAGGTAATTTACTCTTTATTTCCTTTTGTATCATAATAGAACCAAGTTCTAAAAGAAGATGATAACATCTGATTGGCTCAGTTTAGGCTACAAAGTCTAGGAGCTAAATGATGCGTTGCTGTGAAATAGTTTTTCAAGATCTGCTATTTTTCAAGGCTTCATGCTCACTTTTGATCCATCAAAACAGCAAAAAGGCCATGAGCACTTTTAGCAACATTGCCAAAAATTATATCAAATTAGCAATTAAGGTATCAGTCGTACCGTAGCTGGTTAACTAAACATGAATTTTCTTTTTTATATGAAAAAAAAATAGAAATAACTAGATGGGAGAATTAGAATGGTCAAACCTTAAATAAGGTTCAGAAGCTTTACTGTCATCATTAAGCTTGAATGGTTGTTCTGGCATAGGAGGAAGAAGTCCTATCCATGTAAGCAGTCTCCTTAAGAGTCTTCCACGAGGTCCCATGGAAGAAAGAATTCCTTCATAACGAGACACTGCACTCTGAGCTGCCAGCCAAATTGGAAGGTCTCTATCCAAAATCCGATTGTCTCTCAGTAGATCATCAGAATCTTCTTCATCATAACGAAATAATTGTTGAGATAGAGGAAGTTCGCTCACCCAAAGCCTCAACCTCTTAACCCATTCTTGTATTTCTTGCATCTGTGGAGCACCAAGTACAACCTGTTAATGATCAAAAAGAAAAGGTGACAAGAATGACAACGAATGATGCTGGAAGTTAAACGTAGTTACAGAAGTATTGACACATTAGATGTTTAAGAAAAGAGGATCAAAGTTTGCAACCAATATCCAAAATGGACAACCTCAGCTATCCAAGTACCAAGTCTCCCCACTGGTTTTGAGATTATGGAAAAGAATCCACGTAGAAGTCTAGACTGTAAATAATCTAGTTTATCAACAATTAACAGGCCTTTCTGCCTCTCAGTTGCATATCCTCGCCTGTTAAAGAAAATACAATCACCATTGGAACCTGCCCAACGTTGGAACAGGAAAATATATGCTGAAACCATATATCATGAGTCATAGTATAATTGACTAGGCCATTGCTTCCACAAATTAGATGCAAAACAACGACATATCTAACCTTCTAATTTCGTATCAAATAGCCCTGTAGGGCATCAATATTAATACCTAACCAACTGCCAAGTATTCTTTTAGAGTTTAGATGCATCATTGTTATAGAAAAGTGCTATGAGAAAATTATAAAAAAAAGGAAAAGGAAAGAGATGGGGTAGAATCACCAGATAAAGGTACAGTGAACTGTTTTAAAACAATCTTCCCAAATTTGAAAAATACCACACTCCTGACCTCTAACTATGGTTCCATGTAAAAAACATTACTGTATCACATCATTTTTAAATATCAGGAATAAACTAAGTCAAGCAAATATAATAAATGCACTCACTAAACAAGGCATCCTTTTAAGAATTAAAAGGTACAACATACCTAAGATAAGCAACCAGCATTTTTTCTTTTTGGTAAGAAACCAAACTTTCATTGAACAAATGAAAGAATACAAGAACATACAAAAAAATAAGAAACAAGCATTAACTCTCAAACTTTACAAAGATAATAAAAACAACAGTCTATTGCAGAACCTGAAAATAATTGCATTAGACTCGGATGCCCTCTTCCAATCGACGTATATTGGCAAAGTAAGCAGATAGTCTGTATTCAATGCTGATGTCAAGACCAGGTCCGTGGCTGAGAGTTCTTCAAATTGAGCATTTTTAAGAAGTTTCATAAAAGCACGCTGGAAACGAGTGGCAACTGCTACTCTAACAAAAATACACAAGGAAGTATTTCATTAAGATTCAGGTTGAAGTTGTCTAGGAATGGAAAAAGGAGAGAATGTACAACCACATAAGCATTACATCTTATTAGTTGAAACCTCATCAAAAGTAGAAGTTTTAACACGAAAGTCTAATCAAGCTCTTGGGATGATATGTTGAAAGAGAAGAAAAGCTCCTGGACTATGAATACACAACAAATAAGTAAAGTTTTTCATTAATTTTCATGGAGGAAGAATTTACAGTGAAAGGAGGAAAAAAGAGGGAGCATTTTTCAATAAGGGTATTTTTGAAATTTGTTTGAAAGTTGGTATTTTTGAAACTGAAACTTTAACGGTTCATGGTATTTTTGAAACATTTTTTAAAGTTCAAAGGTATTTTTGAAACTTTAAATTTTCAAAGTCCAGGGGCATTTTTTAAACAGATCTCATAGTTCAATGTTATTTTTTATAATTTAGCCAATAAAGAACTAAAGAGATCAACTTGATTGAAGTTTTTATGTTCTTTTGATCATAAACACATGCATGTTTGTATGTTTATTTATCTCAAATGAAAAAAGATGCAAAGAAATTCAAAACTTCAAGACCTACGGAGACTCCCCGTTGATGTAACTATTTGCGCCACCCCTCGGAGAACTCATGAGATTACGAAAGTCCAAACTATAACTGAAAGGCATCGGATTGCTAACTCCAATCTTCTGCACTAGGTCCTCCATGCTCCCGACCCCAGTCATGCCATCCTTGGCTGAGATGAACTCCTCTTTCTCATTAGAAACAAGCTGGCCATCAGTATTAGTTGAAACCTCATCAAAAGTAGCCTCATTATTGAGCGACTGAGAAAGGGAATAATCGTTCCGCATTTCTTCTAAAATTTTCTTGTGTTCAGCGTGAAGAATGGAGTCCAAGCACCTGCAAAAGCGGTCAAGTGAATTTGATTTGTTCAATTTTCGAGTAGCAACAGGAAGGAAATGGATAGAACGAGAGATCGAACTGACGAAGAGAGGAGCAGAAAATGTTGAGCGTCGCCATCATCATCATCATCATCATCAAGGTTGGAGTTAAAGAAGGTCGAAACAATGGCATCCAACAACTGGACTTTCGAAACTGGTATGTATTTCTGTCTAGGCACGGGAATTCTAGAAATGCCCTTATCTTGGTACTCATCGTCGGCCATGTCGTCGTCGTTCTTCCGCCACTGCTTGAATGTGGAAACCTCGGCCGCGTTGGATTCCAAAGGTTGCGTGGACATCTCGGGAAAACCAGTGAGGGAAGAGGAACATGGAAGAAGAAGACATTGACGAGGAGCATGAGGAATTGGAGAGAAGAGATGTGATGAACTGCGGAGGCCAGTGGGGCGTTGCAAAGACGACAGCATCGTGCGAACCTGAGCCTGAGCCTGAGCCTGAGTGCACTGTGCACCCAACTCAGCTTTATCGTATCGGATAAGGCGCGTGCAGACTCGACGTTCCAGGCCAGTAATCAATAATGATTTCGTTTTGGAAAAATCAAATTTTTACTACGAAACTAGTCGAGAGTTTGACATTGACTTCAGAAGGCGCTTTTTTTTTTATCCTTCTTGGGTTTTAAAATATCCGATTTTGGTCGAGGAATTATATATGGATTAAGAATTAAAGATTGGTTGGTTGTGGTTGAGGGTTAAGCTGGTGGTCATCTTATCTTCGTGCTCTCCCATGAGTTTGAGTTTGACGAGACTCTCATTCCTTTTGCAGCCTAAGCCAAAGGCGTTGACTGTGTGTGTGCGGAGAAGGAATGGGAGTGCGGCTGCTATTCCAGCCAGAGACCGGGTGATTGGGTTTGGAAAGCACAAGGGCAAAATGCTGGGAAGTCTGCCTTCAAGCTATCTGAAATGGGTCTCCAAAAATCTGAGAGCAAGGGAGTTTGAAGAGTGGGCAATTCTGGCAGACCAAGTTCTGGAAGACCCAGTCTACCAAGACCGCATCCAGTGGGAGTTCGCCCAAAACATTCTGAGTGGGAGCATGAGCAACACACGGGCAACTGGGGACAACGTCATTTCTGAGCTGTTGGAGATAAGCGAAAGGTTTGGCTGGGATTGGGACAACGCCCACAAAGCCGGCTGGAGAGACGTCAACTTTGAGCTTTTGGGGACCTCGAAAGGTGGAAGAATCCCACGACGAAACAAAGCAACTGCAACTGCAACTGAAACTAACCCGGAATCCAAGATGATGACGAAGCAAAATCAAAATGTATCAGACGGGGGCGGGACAAGTAGGGAGAGAAGAAGAGATCGCCTGAGAGTGAAGCGACAACAACAATCCCAATCCAAAAGTGAAGCGAAAACCACTCCCAATGCTCAAATAGACAATACCAGGATTAGGAATCCCTTTCCTGGCCGTCAAACTCTGCTAAACTCGTTTACCACCACCAAATGACATTTATTACTACTCTGCTCATACTCTCTCTTTTACAAAGTTTTTTCTTTTCTTTTCTTTTCTTTTCTTTTCTTTTTTTTTAAACCAGCCATGCTTGTTTATTTTGGTGATTTCTCTTCCACATAATCAAATGGTTAGAGATTTCACAATATAATCTAAAATGAATATAATTGTGACATGTCAATCTCAATTGATGAAAAGGTTATAAAAATTTGTCAATAAGCTTTGTGGTTTAAATCCCCACTACACATGTTGTAAAAAAAAAATCTTAACTTTCACGTAGTGTCTGAACTTTTATTAAAAAAAAGTATATTTATAAAAGTAGATGTGACACATTTGACACAATATAAAATTTATTAAAAAAAAAAAAAACTAAAGCAAACTATAGATCACCCTTATTGAAGAATGGATTGATCCACAGACCGAACCGTTTTGGATCATATTTGACGGACCAATCCAACAAGGCTTATCATTAGATCAACTCAAATACAACTTAAGCCCAACCCAAACATCTAACCCGTTGATTAAAGGTTACACTCACTTTGACAAATATACTTACATATATTGTTTACTATTAGTGCAGGAATACATTAATTTATTTTTAAATAAAAATGTGAAGAATTACTTCTTATTTTGCAATTTCATGACCGTTTCTACTTTCCAGGGAGTCATCTTGCACGCCACAGACATGGGGTAGCTTTTAATTTGTTTGTTACACATTTAAAGGAAATAGGCTTCTCAGCCACTGTTTCGTGTGAATTGAGATTGTACCTTACACGAAAACAAAAAGAAGACTATACACGTTCTGTACTCCCTTCCCTTAATTTCTCTTTACAATTGAGAAAACTTGAGTTGCTGGGAAACAAGATATTCACGTAGGTGGGGTACCGCAATACATTATACATACAGCCTTCAGCCTTTGAGCTCTGAAAATCTGATCCTACCGCCGGGGGTTGAAAGTTGGAAAATATCTGAGGCAGGTTTCAACGGTAGGAAATCCATTGTTCAAATAGTCTAAATTGGACAATACCAATTCATAAGGGAAAGCAACTGCATACACAGTCTGTCATGACTCAAGATAGGGCAAGTATAAGCATACTTCAAGTTTATCTCTGTCACATCTAAATCACCAACTCCACAAGAAACAGATTCCCATCAAATATGAGTCCTGATGATTCAGCAGGTTGAACTAGGCCATCCACCATCCCCCCGAGGACATACAAGTAACGGCCAGAACGATCTGCGCAGGCACGATGAAATGATCTCGAGCTGGGCATGCAACCATTTGCCTTTAATCTTTTCCACATCTTTGCTGATAATCCAATAGAGTTTGTTGTGGTTAACTGCACTTCAATTTTTTTTATTGCGCTGACATCCAACGCCCAAAAGTCATCTTTGCGGTGCCTCTCAGTATCTTCCCCTCCATAAATTAGAATGCAGCCTCCCAGGATGAGATTGGCTGAGTGTCCAACTCGGGGGAGAGATACTCCTTCAGTTATGTTTTGTAACTCATACAGAATTTGCACCCATCTAACATGACCCTCAAATATACTCAACAGCCAGATATCATTCAGCACATCATAGCCTACTCCTCTACCACCAAATAGAACTACTTTCATTCCCCCAATGGAAGTAAGTGTATGTCCTGATCGAGCTGGAGGTGATGGATGAGACACAATCTCATGCCAAGTTCCAAATTTAAGATTCTCAGACAGTTCTAAAATCCAAGTGTCAAACAATCTGATGCCACCCAAACCAATTCCTCCATGGACAACCATCTTCTTGTCACCGATACAGCACGAAGCATGAGCGCCACGAGGTGGTGGTGCTATCACCCCCACGTCAAGTGGTATCCATGAGAATTCAATACCATGGATCTCATGCCTTTCAACTCTTCCAACCCATGTATCATTTTGACGAATCCCATTATCGTTGATTCCTCCAAAGAGTATAAGAAAATCACCTACAACATTACATGTGTGCCCGAACCTGCCACTTGGGGTGCCTGAATTCATCTTTTGCCAGTTCAGCATCCTGTGGCAATTATTTCCGATGTATGCCACCCAGGTGTCATCAAGATGACGCCCTATTATCAACAAACAAGAACAAAACAGAACTCAGATATACATACTTGGGACTAAGAAGATCAGCCTCAATGGTGAAGTTAGTCACCTGAAGGTGCATGTTAGAAGTCTACTTTCATTTATCATCTTCCTCAGCAATTGACAATTTCATCCATTCCCCCAACTACGGAGGCCAGAATTTTCTTATTTTGATTTGCAGAAAATAATACATCTAGAGTAACAATAGATCGGTTGGCCTTTTAAACATTTGAGAAAATAAAATAGTAAATAATAGATATGGTAAAATCAAGCCCACGGCTGATGCAATTGGGGTAAACTGCGTATGTTCCATTTGTAAGAAACCATAATAAAGTGGTTAACAACTAATGATGAACGAAGAAGAAAAGCTTCTTTTTCTGTCATGATCTCCTCGTTTAACAAAATACGGACACAGGTGATGATGCAGATACAGAAGCTCCATCTGCTGTCTTTAACAAAGGAAGGAAACAAAAGATAGAGCTGGTAATATAGCATCACGATTTAACAATAATCTATCCCACGGTTTGGTACTAAACAGCCCTCGGTATAATAATAATTAATAAAATGGTTTAATTAACTCTATGTCAACGGTTAAACTATTAAGAATGTGGAAATGAGATCAAGAGGATCCTAACACAAAAAAATTGGGCAAGTGGTGATGCAGCAGAAAAGCTCAATCGCGACTTGAAATCTAAGCGAAAGCAATTGTAATGGATGAAATCGGAATAAAACAAAATGAGGCGAACACAAACCTCCTTCGCAACCTCCACCAAAGAGTACCAAGCAATCTGAGACGAAGTTGAGGGAGTGAGAAGCTCTAGGGCTCGGAAGTGAAGATTGAGCATCTGGGTGGGATAATCTATGGCAATAAACAGAGTCAAGGTGGGAAAGTTGCTTGAAGACCCTCATCCATGGCAGCTGAGAGAGATGATATGACTTGAGGGCGTCGACTGAAGTGGATCCCCATTCCCTCCGGCAAATAGCTTCCCAGAGAGTATCAGAGGAAGCGAGAGCCCTAAATTTGCTGCAAGTGATGGAGAAGGAGAGTATTGAATCTATAGGCAGTAAGAGGAGAATAGTGAATAGGTGGTCCGGAGCTACGGAACTGATCGGTGATCCGTCGTTGTGGCCACCGCTACCAGTGGATCCTTCCAGTTCCATCAGAGACGGTAAAACACGGTGGTAAGTAAGTAGGCTGCTGATTTATGGCTCCGCCTGGATGAGGACAGGTAAAATTTTCTGGTTTGGAAAAGACAAGCTTTCTTTTTTTTCTGCTTGCCCTGTAAATAGATAATAAACTCTGGATGCTCATACCCAATCCCCGTCATTTTCTCTCTATTTCATTTCTGAGATATGTCGATTTTCTTAATCTAATCTACCGCTCATTTTCACAATATTATTCATGGATTCCACCTATTGGTATGGGTTAGTCCAAAGTAAATCGCCTTTTCATCCTTCAGAGATTAATTAAAGCTTTGAAAAGATAGAGAGTAAATACGCTCCAATCTTCCAGTTTACTTGCCGCTCATGCACGATTAGGATTAAAATACAATTCCGACAAGTGTCTTTCCAGACAAATCGCAGCACTCCGAATGGGATTTACTGATGAGCCAGCTCATCCGGTTGCCAACTTCTTTGGGCCTCGGTTTTGTTTCTGAAATACTATTACTAATGATGACGTGCACTGATTTGGACGGAAGACTACTAGATATACAACAAGTCCACATCCATTTCAATTTTCATATTCTTCATGGGCATATCTTTCTAAAACGCTTTATGATCATTCTCAGAGATCACCTCTTATTATATTGAAAAAATTAAGTTTATAGAACTCAAATTATAACGATCAATGTACAACTTTTATTGCATCAAGGGCCATCTAGCAGTTAAATTAGATCATAAACATATCGTTTCTGACCACTTCTTGGGCCATCTTCAACACGCTTCTTGGGATGTCACATTCACCGATGCAAGAAATACCAGATCAGGAAGTAAAAACGGAACAGGTCATTACGACAACTCTACAATGGCTTATTGCTAATCCCGACTTTATATAATGCCTATATGATTTCAGAATTTCGGTGCACATCATCCATAGGGCATAGGTTGTGAGCCTCGGGATGAGAGATGGAAAAACATCCTTTTATTCTAGCAACCAACTTATTTTTGAAGATTGCATACTCCCCCTTTGTTTATTAACTTCCAAAGTGCAACCTTGGCTTCCTCAAGCGTTTCCACAGCATGTCCTCCTTCAAAAGATATCCTTTGGACATTGAACTGCAAAAGCATAAGTTATAGATTACGCAAGCTGCCAGAAGAAATTGATAACTACACACTATACTCTTCCGGTACCTGAGCTCCTTGGCGGACTCGAATATCTATTCCCTTGCTGTCTATTGATATTAAAGCAGCATCGTCTACCTCACTTTCAACTGACAGCAGCTCTTTCAAAGGTTTTGAGAACATGACGTTCAATTCCTATTCGATGGGTGTGGGGGATATGCCAAAACAAAATTTTACAAATACTCCATACAACCAAAACAGTAACACGTTCCCAAGAAAGGTTCCTCGTTAGCTTACTTTGATATCAAAGAACATTATACATATACCCTTATAGGTGTGCAAGATATCAAGGCTTCAAAATAGTAACGATAATATACTTCTCCATGTACTTTCTAAAGACTCTCCATTTTAAAAAGAAATTAAATCATACATTAGAACAAAATAAAGAAACTTGCCACTTAAATCCTCACCTTAAGGTTCTGCTCACCTCCGTCAACTGCAATCTTATCAGGTTGAAGGGTCTCATACTCCTTCACATCCACCCACGCAACAGTACCAAAGCCTCCAATGAAATAAATGTCACTGGCAGAAATACCATATAATCAAGCGATATTAGATTTTCTGATCATTAACCTCAATTTCCTTATTGGTAAACATGTCAAGCATGAGCTAATTAAATTTAACTATGAACCTGCCCATAGAGTGGTACAAATATACAGCATAAGTTGCTTCCCTCTACTACCTTGGTACCCCTTAACTTTATCCTCGTCATAAATTACATTGGCAGATAAGTAAATGAAACAAAACAAGTAAAAAGAAAAGAACAAGTTGAATCCAACATTCGAGGGCATCAGCTATCAATAAGTCTAAGAGGAATTATTTCAGGAACCCAAGTCATTCAACATTTTTTTCTGTAAAACATTTAAATGAGTCAGGAAGGATAAGGTAGCCACCCAAAGTCAGCAATCTTGGCATACACACAAACAAGGGTTACCAATTGGCTGAAATAAAAAAAAAATTCAGGTAATTTCAAAATTCCTCAGAAACATGTAGCCAACTCTTCTATAAAGGATTAGATGGTATCTGGCTGTATAATTAGATGAACTTTTTTAACCTAATTATTGGTAATTAAGTCACGTTGACTTCCGAACATGAATGGAGTTAGGAACCACAAATAAAACCCGAAGGATATTATACACCACTAGGTCCACTACTTTAAATCAAATCAAGAGAATTGGTGCAATAAAGTACTGGTAATTACTCAGCGTCCATTGCACATGGTTTATGTAACTTGGTTAAGTTTTAAAAGCATTGATAGGATTTTCAAATTCTCATGGGTGAATTTTTTTTTTTCCAATTTTTCTCCATCGCCTAAAATAAACTTAAGATATTCAAATTCTCAACTACCATGGTTTAATATTTCCTTTATGAAAAAAAAAAACAATAAAACTTAACTTCCATTTTTACAAGAAAGCTCATATATGATATAACTACTGCTGAATTTGGAAAACATTTTTTAAAAATGAAACGAGATGCTTGGCATATATTCTCATTTATGGTCTCTATACAGTTACAAGGATTGATTAATGAACCTAAGTTGCCTTAGGAAAAAAATTCTATTTCTTTTAAAAAATTCCATGCAAAAGTTCCAGCAAACTTTCTAAATTAAAGGAATAAAGGCAACTTTAAGTAAAATGCATAGAGAATGTTTATAACAAAGCTATTTGCACAATATGGGAAAAATGCAATATAGTTGAAGGAGATATTTCATAAATATGATCATTGAAACACGTAGGATTTAATCAATGAAAGAACAGGGATATTTCTTAGATCTAGATGTATAGAAGTAAAAATGTTTATTAAATAATACTTCAATGAGATTTTTTTTATACCATAAATATGTGAGCCAACTTTTATACACCTTGATCTATTAATCTCATAGAACTTACCTAAACCTATAACATTTAGTTGTCAAGAAGCTGGTAGGATTTCCACTGGGACAACTTGAATAAGATTATCTTAATAAAATTGTGAAAATATCACAAAGTTCATGAATTGATAGATAATTCATAAACATGTTGCGAATTTTTTAATTCATAACTTTTGACCTTTTTGTTTATTCAATTAAGGGCAACAAGGGTATGCATTTTAATTTTATGAGACCTCCTATACCACCATTTATTTTTTAGATTGTAACCACAGGTCCAATTATAGAACAAACCACAACTCTGAACAATAAGGATGAATTTAGGATGTCATTTGAAACAACTGTTTCTAAGTGAAACCACAACTCTTCTTCGTCTTCTTTTATTTCTTTGGGGTCAATCATTCTTTGATGAATAGAGAAGCTTTAATGTGCCGACCTTGTTTTGTTGATGGTGACTCTTTTTTTAGTCTAGGGAGGAGGAACATTTGTTTTTTGGTCCCCCAATTCTTCAAGGGGTTTCTCTCTGGGCTCTTTTTTCCACGTGTCCCTTCTCCTCCTCCCAATGCTTCTGTTTTATCTTCTCTTTGGAGATTCCCAAAAAGGTTAAATTCTTTGTGTGGCAGGTTCTTCATGGCTAGCTCGTGTTCGGAAGCACCCATCCTTTGCGATCGACCCACAGTGGTGCTCTCTATGTCATCAAGTGATGGAGGATTTGAATCATATTTTGGGTAATTGCCAGTTTGCTTTTGATGTTTGGGGGTGTTGTTGGACCTCCTTTGAGATCAGTTGGATTCGGAAGCAAAAGTGATTGTTCTATGATGAGGAGACTCTTGAATCCTCCTTTTCGAGATAAAGGCAGAGTCCTTTGGCAAGTGTGTATCTTTTCTTTTCTTTTTTCTTTATTTTTTTGGAATTTTGGTTACAAAAGAATAGTAGGATTTTCAGGAGTGTGGAGAGACCTACAAAGTAAGGTTTAAGATATTGTTCATTTTAATGCCTTGTTGTG
This sequence comes from Luffa aegyptiaca, assembly GCA_017139565.1. Taxonomy (NCBI): domain Eukaryota; kingdom Viridiplantae; phylum Streptophyta; class Magnoliopsida; order Cucurbitales; family Cucurbitaceae; genus Luffa; species Luffa aegyptiaca. Next base: position 209,715 of record CM029399.1, on the reverse strand, counting down.
GGTGTTGGTCTCTTCATTGTTTTGTAATTATTAGTTAGGTCTTATACAATTGGATTGGAGTCCTTTTCTTAGTTGGTTAGTGTAGGACTCCTTTTTGTGGGGCTGGCTTTTTGTATGTCATTCTTGCACTTCTCTCAAATAAAAGCTAGTTGCTCATTTAAAAAATTAAATAATAAAACAAAATAAAAGTGAACTGTTTATTTTGTAAGCATTTTTTAAAATAATATTGAATAAATGCTTCATCTGAACGTATTTTAAGCATTCTTAGCTACATTAAAATTTCTCAAACTACAAATTTTATAAAATATTTTAATTGGTTAAAAGCACTAACCAAACACGGCCAAAATTTTTAATTAAAAAAAAAAACAACAACAATGACAATACTTTTAGTCCTCCAAAATCACTTTAAAAGGCATGTCAAATGCATACAAAATCAAGAACAAGAAATAAACCTGATGTCTTGCATCCTGAAGTAGTAAAAGTTCCCCCATTGTTGAGAAGGCCCTTGTTGATGCTTCGCTATGTATTGCTTATGAGCCCATTCCTACAAAAACAAGTGAGTATCATTTTATTGCTAGAAGTGTATATGAGAAGGATGATAATCAAGCATGAGTACCAAACTTAGTTTGATGCTTCCTTGTGAAAATAGAGGCAGACAACAGAATTTCAACTTGTTAATTATACCAATAATTACATCCTTAAAGTAAAACTAACCTGTTGATCCTCTGGAAGGGGGTATATATCACCAAAAATAGTTACTCTGGCATTTGACAAGCCACTCCATCCAGGTATCTACAAGGTGTAAGTGTCACATGAAAACCTAAAATGTAAAGAATAGAAATGTTGATTGTTAAATTACATACCTGCACAACAACGGTGCATCTTGGATCTGCCAACAAATTCCGTGTATGAATGGCCAGTGGTGAAAAAGAAAAAATTGGATCTGCATGAGGAAAAAACATATATTTACCAAGACTAAACAATGCACAAAGTTATTACTTTTTAGTATTGACTACTGAGATTAGAAATAAGAAAACTAGTCCAAAAACATCATATCTATACTAATGCACGGAAGAAACCCATTGATGATAGTGATAGTTCAATGTGAGACTTTTCAATCCCCTAGCCACACACACACACACACAACACCAATTTACATGATTTACCAATGCCATTTCAGCCAGTACACAGCTTAACGATATGAAGAGGCTCTCTTTTGAACTAACTTAGTAATTAACAAGAAAAGACTATCCAGCCAATGTTGAATCCAATTGACTTACGGCCCATGGAGTCAGTTGCAAAATCTACTAAAGAGCCAAACGGATATCCTTGCCTGCGATGGTGCATCCGAGACATCACAGTGCACAAATGAGCAAATCTGGCCTTAAAAGTACAAAGAATATCTCATTCAGAAAGCTTTTGTAGCTGAGAAGGCAACAGCTATTGAAGTTTATGTATCTGAGAATTCCTGTTATAATAAACAATAAGAAAATGAATGAAGTTTAAGCCAGACCTGTTCCATAAGATTGCGGACAGCTAGGGCTGGTCTGGGTAGACCATGAGCTGAGGTTGCACTCTGCACGCCACCAGATATTGGTGTTCTGAAAAGACCAGCTCTAGTTCCACTTCCACTGCCAGAGGGGGCAGTAAGAGATGCATCCACCTTTAGGGACTCATTTGCATTCTTCTCATTGCTTTGCGTGAGATTAAGATCATCCTTAAGAAAACAAAAGAGATTGTCATAACTAATCCCAAGCAGTCATTTCTTAACCTATGATAGCTATTCACTTGCCGTGGCATTGCAAAAGGAAAGTTGTTTATGATTCGACAAAAATCGCCAGTATTAGATCTTCTGTTTCTTACTAATAAAATAAAATATTGAAACAAATCGTGATGCTTTTAAATTTTGGTAGTACATCCAATCGTAATATAAAGCATCCGAGGAATTAATGACAGAACCATAAAAGTTATCGGCCAAGCTGTGAGGAACGTAGTGTGCGGGTTTTTTTATGTCTCTAGTTCCATGTTTATCAACTGTGCTCGTACATCACTCCACCTTCAAATGTCTCAAGTTCACAAGTCCCGTAAGACTGAATATAGGGGCGAAGCAACCAATAAGACATCAATCAAAGAAACAACTTTAGAATAAATCCACTGCATAGATAGCCAATCAAGGAAACAACTGGAATATAGGAATACAACTTGCATAAAGCTATTGACCTTTTTTCTCTTCTCAAGACGCGTTAAGACTAACGCATCTTCACCAGTTATGGGGCTCAGCAGTCAATAAAATATAAACTCGAAAAAGTTGGCTTTGTCGTAATAAAATTCCAGTTACGGTTCGACACTGCATCAAAACCCTAATTGCATATTTGTACGGACGCCGCTTACATGAATATATACAGCGTGCATAACAGAACTGTGTATCCATCGAGGAGTAAAGAGACGATACCTCGGTGAAAGATATATCTTCGAAAGATACATCTTCTTCAGAAAAGAATCCGAATCCATTTTCAGATGGCTTGGCCTCTTCTGATTCGCCGGAGAGAGCACGAAGGCCAACGAAGTTACTACAGTCGTTTATTCTGAGAAACCCAGTTCGCTTGGTCGGCTTCCTGAACAGAGAAGGAGAGTATGGCTCCGGAAACTTGGGAATGGTCACAGAGCTGGCTAGCGCTTCCATGGAGAAATCAGAATCACAGAGGATACGGGCAGTCGCAGGAATTTGAAGTATAAATGTTTTGTTTGGAAATTCAAAAGAGAAAAGATCGGAGGTTTTGTTTGGAAATTCAGACTAATCGTGCTTCTTTCCTTCCCAGTTTTTGACAATTAAAACTTTCTTTAAACAACAGCAATAAGTAGTCACTTTCTTTTTTTATGTTCCTTTTTTTTTTTTTTTTTTGAATAATACTTTCTTTTTTTTTTTTTTTTTTTTGAGAACAAGTAACTTAACATAAATTAGAAATGAGCAAATGCTCCCACTTGGCTTCCAGCCATGGGACACTCTCCCCCAATGCTGTTGGGCCAGGCCCCTATATCCAAATAATTAAGGTGCAAAAACCATAAAGGAAAATTAGCAACCCAACTCTCAGAACTGTTTGTGGCCCAAGCCATTCGGGCTAGCTGATGGGCCAAGTGATTATGCCTCCTAGAAACATGGGTGATCGAATGAATTTCAGCCGATTGGATTAACCTCTTAGCGTCTTCAATGAACTGAGATATCTCCGTGAGATCTTCCATCTTCCCCTCCAGCAGATTTACCACCTGAATAGAATCAAGCTCGATAAACACCGGAGGAGAATTTTGTGGAATCGATCTCAGCCCTTCCAATGTCGCAAGAGCTTCCATCCAGTCGATCGGCCACTGCCTGTTGATAACACGAAATCCACCAACGATTGGAGTTCCGTCCCAGGCCCTAAGGATCCACCCGACGCCTCCCATTTTCTTCTCTCCATTCCACGAAGCGTCACTGTTGAGCTTCCAGTGACCCGCCGGCGGAAACACCCATTGGTTTCTGGGAATCGCAGCTTGCAGGTCCACTCCACTTTCATGCGTAGGAGCGATTCGAGTTTTCCCAGATGGTCGGCTCCTCTGATTCTCTCGGTATTGCAAAGCTTCTTCTCCCTCGGTAAGAATTTCGATGGCCTTACTGATCTTCTGTGTGAGGTTATTCTGGTTGGGAAATTGACTGCTATGAAAAATTTCATTCCGATATCTCCAAATCTGCCAGCAAATAAGTATGCTCCATTTGATCTTTCGATCTTCCAGCTCCTCTGTCTGACCTCCTCTCCAAATAAATTCACAATAATCAGCCGTCGTCCACTCGCCCCTGTCAAGCAAAGAAAATTCATTAGGAAGAGGAAAAAATTGATTCCATATACCTTTAGTAAACTTACACTCCCATAGAAGGTGTGTTATAGTTTCTGGCTTTGATCCGCATAGAAGGCAGTTAGGCTCAACCCTCATTCCCCTCTTGATTAAGTTAGTACGAGTTGGAAGGATATCATGGAAGATTCTCCATCCACACACTTTGATTTTTGGTGGAATTTGAGTTTTCCAGTATATTTTCCATATCGCTTCTAGCTTATTGTAGCAGGAAACTGAAGCTTCGGTGGATTGTTGGCTCTGTACTCCCAATCTGTAGGCACTTTTCACTGAGAAGACGCCTCTCGAATCATAGTGCCAAATTATCGAATCTTCTTTATTCATCTGGCTAAGAGGAATATTTAGAATTGCAGTTGCGTCACTTTCCAAGAACAACTCCTTGATCCTTTCCTCGTCCCACTCCCCTGTAGGGAGGATAAGATGGGATACTGAAAGGAACTCAGTGTTTCTGTTAGCTAGAATCGGGGTACAAACTCCCTCCTTAGGGATCCAAGGGTCTGTCGCAGCATCCACGTTGACACCACTTCCAATTCGCCATCTATAACCTTTCCTGAAAAGTTCCCTTCCCCAAACAATACTCCTCCAAGTGAAAGAAGGATTACTCTCTAGCTCTGCCTACAGAAAATTTCCTGTTTTGAAATAACGTCCTCTAAGCACCCTTGCAAGAAGGCTATTCGGGAAACGAATAATCCTCCAGCTCTGTTTAGCTAGCATAGCCTGGTTGAACACCATGATATCTCTGAACCCCATGCCACCGAGTCTTTTATTGGTACATAATTTTTTCCAGCTTTTCCAATGTATCTTGTTTCTTGCATCCTCTGCTCCCCACCAGAACCTAGCACACATAGCATTTAACTCGTTACACAATGATATAGGGAATTTAAAGCAACTCATTGCATAATTTGGTATGGCTTGAGCCACAGATTTGATGAGGATCTCCCTTCCAGCTGCAGAGAAAAATCTCCCTTTCCATCCTTGCAGAGCTTTCCAAACACGATCTTTGATATGGTTGAAGATCTCCTTCTTGCTGCGAGCGTTTTGCGATGGGAGCCCTAGATATTGTCCCAAGCTATCTGTATGCTGAACCTGCAAAATATTCTCAACCCTTCTAGCTAGATCACCATTAGTATTAGGACTAGTCATGAAATTAGATTTATCATAGTTAACAATTTGCCCCGAAGCATTTTCATAAACCTCAAGGATTTTCTTGATAGCATTACAGTCATTTTCCGATGCTTTAAAGAATAAAAGACTATCATCCGCATATAGTAAATGAGTTAAACTAGGACAATGTTTGTTAATGCGCAAACCTGACAAATCTTTTTTACCTTCTGAATTATTGAGAAGCCTAGATAGACCTTCTGCACATATTAGGAACAAGTAAGGTGACAGAGGATCACCTTGCCTAAGACCTCTATTAGGCGAGAATTCAGCTCTAGGTATCCCGTTCAAAAGAACCTGGAAGGTAACCGTTTCAACACAGCTCATAATAAGGTCGATCCAATTCCCACTGAATCCCATCTTGGCCATTAACTTCCGGATATAGATCCATTCCACACGATCATACGCTTTACTCATGTCTAGTTTGAGAGCCACAACCCCATCCTTTCCTTTTCTTCTATTATTGACCGCATGAATACATTCAAACCCTAAAATAGCATTATCAGTTATGAGTCTGCCTGGAACAAAGGCATATTGGCTTGGAGAGATAATGTACTTTAGCACCTGCTTTAATCTGTTAGCAAGGACCTTAGAGATAATTTTGTAGAGCACCGTGCATAAACTTATAGGTCGAAAATCCTTCATAGTCGTAGGATCTTTAACCTTCGCAATCAGCACAATAAAAGACTTGTTTATATTAGCCAAACTCCTCTCACCGTTCAAGGCCTGCAAACAGAAATCACAAATATCCTGCCCAACCACATCCCAGTATTTCTGGTAGAAAATAGCTTGAACCCCATCTGGTCCAGGTGCCTTTGTCGGATGCATGCTTTTAACGACTCCATAAATTTCCTCCCTTGTAAATATTGCCATAAGCATCCTATTATGATCTTCTGACAAGCAAACAGGCGTTGCCTCCAAAATTTCATCGATTGCTTCCATGTGTGGAGTGGAGGTTTGAAACAGGTCTTGGAAATAATTGTTAGCAACCCTTTCCATATCTCCATCCTTCTCCATCCACGTTCCACACTCATCGAACAAACCACGAACCTTGTTAGCTTTCTTCCTACTACTAGCCTTCATGTGAAACCATTTATTATTTCTATCTCCCCAGTTTAACCATTCCTCTCTCGCACGCTGTTTCCAGTAGATCTCATCATCCTCCAGAAGGTTCTCAAGTTCCTTCTCTTTCCTTGTCAACTCAGGATCATTTAGCTTATCTCCTTGTTTGAGGTGCCTCTGTATTTCATTTTCCTTTCTCGCGATGGCCCCCCTGATGGAACCATTGTACTTATTCCAACTCCATTGATTTAAATATCGCATGCAATCCCCCATCTTTTCCGTTATTGATCTCCTGCTCCCTTCAGCCCCAGTCCACGTACGCATAACAATTTCTCTACATTCATCATACTTTGTCCAAACCTCTTCAAAACGTTTGGGCCTCCTGTGATTTCCATTTCTTATGTCTGGGGGTTCTTCCTTCCATTCTGCTAGAATTGGTCTATGATCTGATGCAATCATGGCTAAGTGAAACACTTTGAAGACACCACACCAATTCTGCATTGCCGGATTGATAAGGAAACGATCTAATCTCTCCCAGATAAGACCATGATTGATATGATTATTGCACCATGTGAATTTTGGTCCAATGAATCCAGGATCAAAAACCTCGCACTCATCAATGGTCTCTCGAAAATCCCTCATATCCGGCTCGTATCTATCTAAACCTCCTCTTTTTTCGCTGTTATCCAAGATTTCATTGAAGTCTCCTCCAATGACCCACGCCATGTCTAGCTGATCTCTCAACCTCTTCATTAACGACCACGTCTCATGATGCTGCCCTTTAACAGGATTACCATAAATCCCTGTGAACCGCCACGTCCAATCTCTTTCTTGAACAATCGCATCGATGTGCCCTTTTGAATAAGACCGGACCATAACATTTATCTCCTTCATCCATAAAAGCATCAAGCCACCGCTTTGTCCCACACTTGGAACCGCTAAACCACACTCAAACTCCAACGCTCTTCGAAGATTGTCACCACCATTGCCTCTAATTTTGGTTTCCATGAGGAAGACCAGTTGGGGGCGATGCATTCGAATAATATGTCGAAGCATCCTTAATGTCCGAGGGTTTCCCAATCCCTGGACATTCCAACTTAATGTTTTCATTGTGCCCGGCGGGGCTGTCCAGCAGCCTCCACCGATCGTGCATTTAACGTATTCTCCACAAGCACTACTCTCTTTTTGCTTATGCCTTCAATATCGCACTCAGCCTTATGTTTAAACCCACTCATCTGCTGAGTATCCGAGGGGTTTTTTAAGTTATTGCTTGTGACCTTGTCTTCCCGTATATGTCTTTTCCACCCTTTAGCCTTTACTGTCTCTTTAGGATTAAGCCCAATAATTGGCCCATTAATTTGATTCCCACTGACATCTAACACTTGGTTCTTTTGATCCAAACTGCCATCTATTGTCACGTGGGGTTTTGCATCTATGTCCATTTGCGAACTATGAGACATAGAGCCGTTAGTACAAATTTGAGAATTGTCACCGCTTAAGCATTTATCACCTTTGATTCCTTGATTTTCGTTTTTTCCTTCTGGCCCCCCATTATTCCCTGAACTATCGCCAACCTCTTTAATCATTTTCCCGTTACAAGGATCTCCTTCCTTAATTGTGGATCCTACTGTTTCCTTGCTTGACTTAGTCCTTTCCGGCTGAGATCCACCATCAGACGGCGGCGTATGGTGAGGCGCCACCCATTCTGGTTGTTCCGCAATCCGTTCCTGGGATTCTGTTTCTCCATCCTCTTCTCCATCCTCTTTTTCAATAGAGTGTTCTTGTCGTCTTCCTCCTCGCCCTCCAAACACTCCCCGACCCCTGCCTCTGCCTTGAAGATTGTCTGTTGGAGGTCCTCTCTCCTCGTGCTTTAAACGAAATGGTTCACGCAGAAAAGCACTGTATAGCAGTTCCTCTTCCGCAGAGCTGATTTGTTCCTCACATTCTTTAATAGTGTGCCCCAATCGTCCACATCCATAGCAAAAATCCGGAAGCTTCTCGTATGTAACAGGGATCCATTTGTCTTCTCCATTTCTCCCTGATTTTAAGAATATCCCCCGTTTTAGAGGTCGTTGGACATCAATCTGAATTTTAACTCTCAACGACCGACCCCATTCCGGATCTGATTCAGTCCCTATATCCACTTTTTCAACTTTCCCAAGGAGACTACCAATCGCTTCTGCAGATGCCCTAGTATAACAAGCATAAGGTAATTTATGAAAGTGAGTCCAGATAGAAACGTACCTGAACTCCATGTCTTCGCTGCAGATCCCTCCTTTGGGCTCTTCGAATAGTATCATCGCCTTGTCGTAGAACCACGGTCCCATATCCAGAATCCATCCTTTTATTCTGGCATTCTTGAACTTACATAAGAATGTATTGAACCCCACATTCACTATGTTTGTTTGCTCCTGATTCCAAATTTTTGGCATTTTCGATTGGAATAACTCTATATTGATTTTCTTGTTTGTATAAATCTTGCACAGGATCGAGTTAGCCAAATGCTGCTCAGACCGATCGATCTCTCTATCTTGAAGTTGAAAAACGCATGCCTTCTCCTCAGGTGTGACACGCAAATCCGCAAGTTTTTGTGCTATCTCTTCGTCCATCTGAATTGCCATCCAACGAATAGACCAGAATAACAGTCAGAAAAATCACCACCAGCAGACTAAGCTGCCCCTCACGGTAGAAACACCGCCTAACAACAGCACTTTCGGCCGCCCACTTCCACCGTTAACTCAGAGAGAAAACGAGGAAGACTATCCTAAAGTGAATAAAATCGTTCCAAAGTTGGTGCTTCCATCATCTGTGTATGGTTTAACTAAAAAAAAATGTATGATCCAAGATTGTCAAATATTTTATTTGTCGTTAAGTATAATTAGTGAAAATATCTGCAATAATTGTTTTTTTTAATACATTTGCAATAATTGTTTTAAAAACAAGTCTCTTACCCCAAAAAGTAAATAAATACGTTTCTACAAGAACATACTCAACTCCTCTCCACATATTGTAAAAAATAAAAATAAATAAATATGAATATTAAAAAATTGGAGACCACAGTTGATTGAAATATTGATCAAATGTATAGATTGTAATATTTAAAAAATAGTTAGGATTCAATACATTCATTAAAAAGAAAAATCAAACCTCAAATTACGATAAAGCCCATGAAATAAAACATGCCCGTGAGACTTGCCACCTTTGCACGCCCACGCCCACGCCCACGCTCACGCCCACTCCTTGCTCGGAAGTCAGATGAACTCACGCAAAGGCTCGTTAACCTCTTCAAAGTGCAAGTGCACCTTTAGCATCCCAAAGCATGCTCCAGATGCATCACATTACTCATGTACCACTGCTTGGGCGTCGCTCCCTTGCACGCTCGTCGCCCGCGTATGCCTACAGTCTTGCTACCGCCAATGCTCATCAAGTGAAATGGGGTCATTTAGACCCTCCTCTATAATCATTTGATTTTTTTGTTGTGTTCATGATTTTTATCTTTGTTAATAATTCAGCTAAATTAAAAAAATCAAAACACAAGTGTTTGAAAACTAGGGACTCGTTTGATTACGTTCTTGTTTCTCGTTTCTTGTTTCCTGTTTTTTGTTTTTTTAGAACTAAAAACATAAACATGTATGATAATTATCTTTGTTTCTTGTTTCTCTAAAAAAAAATAAACAAAAACATGAGGGTCCGTTTGATAACGTTCTCTTTTCATGTTTTCTGTTTCTCGTTTTTTTGTTTCATATTTCCCGTTTCTTTTTTTTTAGGAACTAAAAACATAAACGTTTTTTATAACTATTTATGTTTATTGTTACTCTAAAATAACAATAATAAATAAACATAAATGTGTTCGATAACTAGTTATTGTTTCTTGTTTTTTAGTTAGAAATAAAATTTAGTACATCTAATATAAAAAATATATATAACATACATTAAAATAAATATAAAATTGTTATATAGAGCTTATAGTATTGTTTAGTTTTCCAACACAAAATAATTTTAAAAATGAAAAAAAATACACTTTTAGTCTATGAAGTTTGGATTATGTTTCATTTTGGTTCCTGAGTTTTCAAACTCAACAATCTAGCCCTTGAAATTTGGTTTTAGTTTCATTTTAGTCTCTCCATCCATTCTTTTGTTAAAAAACAACGGTTTGCTAACGTGGCACTGTTTTTTATTATAAAAATTTATTTTTTAATTTTGAAAAATAAAAAGAATAAAATATTATTGAATTTTTATTTTTAGTTCTTTCTCTCTCTTCCTCCTCCTCCTTCTTCTTATTCTTCTTCACCGGTGACCGCCTCCCTCCAGCCGCTACCATCGGCGGCCGATTGTCGCCGCTGTCTCGTCCGAATTTTTTTTTCCCTCTTCTTTTCTTCTTCTTTAGTTTTATCCTTTTCTATTATTTATTTCTTCTCCCCCTCCTCATTTTCACTGGTTTTTTATTGGTTTAAAAAAAAAAGGAAATCGAAGGGGGAAACTCTATCCTCCTCCCTCCTCAGTGGCGGATTCAAAGGGGGTGTCCCACTTCGATTTAAAAAAAAAACAATGAAAAAAAGGAGAAGAATAAGGAAGAAATAAGGGAAAGTGATATGAACCGAGGTGTCTTAATCAAGCTACAAGAACCCAAGATGATTACATACTTTAGAGGTTGCTGATTGGAATATGAAATAAGTGATAAACCAGCTCAATCCAACTATTATGGTGAAAAGTTGCATCCTTACAAGATTCACAAAGGCACCTATTCAACCAAGAGACACAATGAATCTAGAAATTCATATTCATTCACATATTTAATGTATTATGTATCTTGTGAATCCATGAACTTGTATTTATGAAGGTTCATAGGGGTTGAATTTAGACCACATAGATGAAGGGTTGTGTCATTTCATGGTGTCTTTTCATTTAGTATAAATAGGGATATAATTTGTCGTTTGAAAATAAGTTGAAGATTATGAATATTAATAAGCTTTTGCTCATTCAACCCTTTTGGTGTTGTCTTTTCTTTCAAATCTTGTTTTAGGTTTGGTGTTCAATCGATTCATTGGATTAGTTTTGATCAATCTAATTATGGAGTGAGTCGTCTTAGGATCTTTGAGTGACCATCATAGATTCTAAGTTTGATCTAAGAGTGATTCATCTTCTAACTAAACTTTTGGTTGGAATCATTCGGTAAGTTAGTCTTATCTGTGTCCGTTTACAAGGATCCTAGAAGGACCTCTAGCTTTGTAAACTCAAGCATATTGGGCGCTTATCAGAAAGGAGGGAGAAATAAAGAAAAAAAAAAAAAACATTTCCGACGACTGGCGGCAATGATAGCTGCAAGGTTAGATTATGGTTTCATTGGTGGAGAGGTAGAAGATGGATGAAGAAAAGAAAAAATAAAATAAAAAATATATATATCTAATATATTATTTTATTTTTAAAAGTAATAATAAAAACTAATGTCACGTCAGCAATTTGTTAGTATTTGACATAAAAATTGATGGAGGGACTAAAAGCGTAACGAAATCCAAACCCCAGCGACTAAATTGTTGAGTTTGAAAATTCAGGGACCAAAATGAAACCTAACCAAAACCTCATGGACCAAACGTGTATTTTCAAAAAAAAAAAAAATCATTCAAATGTTGTTCAAATTTGACTTGCAACGTCATCACTCACTCCAAGCAATTTATTTTTAACAGTGTTCAATTACACAAGTTTGTTCAATTAGATTAATCTGTTATTTACAAACTTTGTAGATTTTCAACATCTGTGTGTCCGTTGAGCTAAGCTCGCTTTGGCAACAACTTATTAATTTATTTATTTAATAAATAAAGTAAAATCATACCAACATTAACGAAAAATAATAAAGATTTTAATAGACAAATACTAGCTATAAGCTCATTACGAGGATATACATAGACACTATTGTCCTTCACTTTTTAAGAGATACCTAAACGATCGTTCATTTAAGTTTTATTTAATCATTTATATATCTCTTAACTCTACCTTCCTCTCTCCATCTTAATTCTCTTTTACGCTCTCCTCCCTTCAACCCATCCATCCAAATTCTCTCTCACATGTACAAGTGTCATAAATATGTTATTTTAATTACAAATAAAAAAATTCCTTCATTCATGTATAAATAAAACTCATATATTTTTTTTTCCATGTAATTAAAGTATTAAACCATTTCACATTTCTACACATATGTCAATAAATAGGATATTTAAATTTAAAAAACTTCTCCACTCACTTATAAAGATAATTATAATTAAAAGTAACTATCATTAAATTATTGAATATAAAAAGCTTTAGAATTTCAAAGGTTTTGTAACCTCTTCATTTTCTACAACTATAAAAAGGGTTATCTCCTACTCATTTCTATCAACATTTTGAGTTTCTTCTTCTTGTATTTTTCTTTTTTATTTTATTTTTATTATATTTTATTTTTTGAGGTTAATTTCTTTATTGATGCAGTAGATTGTTAACCGTTTCAATTCAGGTTGGTGGGAGGTAAAGTTTTTTTTTTTTTTTTTTTTTTTTTTTTTTTTTTTTTTTTAAAAAAGAAAAAGAAAAAGTTATATAATACATAGATATTGATTTTTCGTTTTCATAATTGTTATTTTTAAATTATTTTACCATATGATTATTATTTCTTGTCTTTTGAATGACTATACATACTTAAATTGTACATGTTTTATAAACAACTATTAAAAAAAAATATTTCTTTTCATTCTATTTTACAAAAACATAGCTTTATATTCTTTTTTTTTTCTAACAATTTGTTAGGTTTTAAAGTTTTAAAGTTTCACATGATTGATGGAAAGTAATTTTTTGTTTGTAAAAGTGGTAAACGGTACGAGAGGAGTTATACTTTGAAATAAAATTGAAATATCACGTGTGTTGCACATGCTAAAATACTAGTATATATATATATATATATATATATATATATATATAAAGAGAGAGTAATAACGGAAAAGAGAAAAAAAAAATAACAAAAATAAGATAAAGAAATAACGGAAAAGAAAAAAAATGGGGAAAAATACAAGGAAGTGATAGAAAAAAAAAGAAAAGAAATAAAATGATGTGTGGAAGAGAATATGTGAGATGAGAACATGCATGAAAGATGGAAAAAATAAACAAAAACTACTTTTTGTAGTTTCTCAAAATTTGCCTTTTTTTTGGAAACGTTTCTAAAAAGTTAGAATCAATAAACAAAACGAGTTATCAAACATGTATGTTTCTTGAAAAATGAGAAACGAGAACAAAAAAACAAAAAACATGAACGTTATCAAACGAGCTCCTGAAGGCTACAATTCGACTTTGAAGCAAAATAATCATCATAAAGTGAACAAAAAAAAAACAAAACCCAAGAGATAGAAACCTTTGGGTTTCAACCGTAGAGAGAAAGACAATAAATATTGAATATATATATATATATATATATATATATATATATATATATATATATATTAAAAAAAAGACACTGGAGGGAGATAGAATTTTGTATTTCGTAAAATTGAAATGGTAAAATTTATAAGAGAATCAATAAGTACTGGAAAGGAAAAGCCAAAGTGAACATAGCTCAACAATAATTGACATGTACCATCGATCGAGAGGTCAGAAGTTCGAATCCCCACCCCAAATGTTGATGTACTAAAAAAAAGTATTGGGAAGAAAAAATAAACAATTTTATTATGAAAGTTTGAGAAAAATACAAACATGTTTTTTAAAAAATTACATCCTTTGTGTTGGGTTGTTTTTTTTAAAAGAAACAACACAAGGATATCCAATGGTTCCACCAATCCCATTAAATTTGTACTTTCTATTTAATAGTTATAAAAAATTCAATGATACTTATCCACCTGTATACACTTAAGTAGTGTTATTTTGGCCAAAACGAGCATATTGACATGTATTCTTGTATTGACCAAAAGATTAGAGGTTCAAATCTCCCTCTCAAATGTTGTTGACCAAAAAAAAAACATATCAAATATAATTTCACGGTTTTTCTTGTCTTTCTTGTTTTAAAAATCATAAAAACAAAAGAGGGATACGAACCAAACATAACTTATAAATTTAAGAAAAATCTAAATTGGCAGGGGACAAATGGGTCGAAGATGGGCTCCTCCTTAGGTCGGTCCATGGTTAAATGCACTTGAACGCTACGCTGGAAGTTGGACGTTGGAGTTGGAACCGGAAGGCGGAAGCAAAGCACACCCGTTGAGGCGTTGCGTCAGACACACATCGGAGATCGGAACCCTAACCTCCACCTCTTAATTTTCCGAGACCACATTTCCATGTGATCTCCGGCCCCGGTTACCTCTCCCTCTTCCCATTCTGCCTCGCCCCTCTCTTTCATTTTTACGCCTTCCTCTGCATTACCGGTACGTCCCTTTGCTCTCTATATTTCATCTCTCCCTTTTTCTCGACTTGTTTATTTTGAATGGGTTCGCCATAGACCATAGTAGAGTAGGGTTCTCCATATTCTGACGAAGCTCGCCACGAATTTATATAATACTAGCTCGTTCAGTGGGCCGTTTCTTCTCCTTCTACGTCTTTTTCCCGAATCCCATCCTTTTTCTTTTTTGGTTATCCCGCTGAAGGAAGCTGTGTGCGTTCGCCTGTGGAATTGTAACTAACTATCTAGGCATGCTTATGGATTTTATTCGTGGTTGCAGGTTACCCCACATGTTACTGCTTGTGCTTAGCTAGGTTTTATTTCACCATGTTGATTTACTTGCAAATCTCCCTCACTCTCTTCCACACTTCTCCCTTCGCTTTAGCATCACGCCATCAGGGTTTTATTTTTATTACTATTATTTGGGTGTTATTCTGGTTGCACTAGCTTTATGACCAATTCTATTTGAGCATGAAGCTTTTGTGGAATAAGCCGAGTAACTAGCTGAAATGAACGACTGTTGGCATCGTGGTTTATTATTGAACTTTATGATCATTCTCTGTAGGAATGGCACGACTGTATCCTGGCTTATTTATGTATACATACTCTTTTGATGTAATTGAATTTATTGCAGCCTGACAATCTTATGGTGCAGCCAACATCAGTTTCAATGTAAGTAGCTTTATTAACCGTGATGCAAATTTTCCTTTCCATATGAAACTGAAACATTTTTACTTATTTTATTAGTCATTTTTATAACATCTATGACTACGTGATTTGCAGCCACGTATTGAAGATCTTTATTTTGTAATACGACTATAATTTGCTGGGCTGCATTATTACTAGCGTTTTATTGATCTAAATATCATATATAATTCTTGTCAGCAGTGGTCTATGATGTTGATTTATGTATTGGTAGTAGTTTAGCATTAAAATTAGATAAGGTCTTTATAATGAATAATTTACATGTCATGTATAATGATTTGGTTTGGGCTTCCACCAGTTTAAGATCAAGAATTTCATCGACTCTTTATATGTGAATACTTGGGGGATAGGGACCAATATTTTGTTGTGTTTTGTGGTTGGATCCGCCATCTGCCAATGTTGATTTTGTTGTGGGAGCTTTCTCTATTTCTATGTTGATATCCCTTGTAGAGATATTATGTTTCTTGATGACTTCTATTGTAGGTAGATAAAACTTGTGACAGGACTTTGAGATGGGTTTTTAATATTGGGAGTTGATTTTAGCGTACCCATATGGACCTAGGGTTGGTAAAATGGGCTAGTTAGACAAGAACTCGTGGTGACCCAACCCTAAAAATAGTGGCTTGGCGTCAATTAGCCAAGTTCACTGCAGTTGAAGGTTCAAACCAACCCTTGGGTTATGGTTGTCTCGAGTCTTTAATTCTTGATTCCTCGGTGATGAGGCTTGCAAGCACATGAAGTTATTTTTATTTATATATTAGAATGTTTACTTAAAACTAACGGTGAAGAGTATAAAATAATAAGCTCGAGTTGAGTGGAAGGTCTCCTTATAACTAACCCAAGGGTTTTTTCTTCTCTCTCTCATTTTGTTGAACATTCTCATTAATTAGCCATCAAACCCTTATTTGATCAATCATTTTCCTTCTAGGGGTTTGAAGGAGGAGGATGGTTCAGACCCTAAGTGTATTGCTGAAGCGAAAGTGGAAACCGTAACCGAAGAGGATGAGGAGGATTTCATTATGGAAGAGGTAAAGAGGAGATTGAAGGAACTGAGGAGGAACAGTTTCATGGTGTTGATTCCTGAGGAAGGAGAAGAAGAAGAACAAGAAGAACAAGAAGGCGAAGGAGAGACAAGCTGTGGGGAGCCTGAATGGAGAGACGTGGAAGCAGAAGGTCGACAATGGTGGGGTGGGTTTGGTGCTGTTTATGACCAATACTGTGAGAGGATGCTTTGTTTTGATCGAATGAGCATTCAACCCCTCATTCAATCTGGTATGTTCCTCGATCAAACCACCACATTGGAATTGTCCTGCTTAAGTGAAATTTGTTCGCTCTTACATTATATTGCGTTGCATTTTAGGTCCTGAATTAGCCTCCCCAAGATCTGCATCCAAAAAGAGTGCATCTCCTCTTCGCTGTCTTTCTCTGAAGAGGATCGAAGAACCTGAAGACGAGATGGAGCATCTCCACCCTCCATTGACTCTGAATGACTCCTATCACTACATAGAAACAGCCTACGTTGGTCACATTTCCCTGTCCTGGGAGGCCCTTCACTGTCAGTACACTCAACTCAACCACTTAATATCATGCCAACCCCAAAACTCTACTACTCATTATAATCTTACTGCTCAGCTCTTTCAGCAATTTCAAGTCCTATTGCAAAGGTTTATTGAAAATGAACCCTTCCAACAAGGTCTTAGGCCTGCAATTTATGCCCGAACCCGTCGAGCTTTTCCTAAAATGTTGCATGTTCCTAACATACAAGGTATGTGATTAGATAGATGCCTATTGATTTCCTCTTTTTAGGATAGGATTAGAGATATATGATCAAGTCAAGTGTATTTTTTTGTTCAGCTTCAGATCCAAAAGGGACGCAGGACCAAGAATCTGATTTCCTCATCCTTGCTCCTGATTTGCTTCTCATTATTGAGGCCTCAATCTTTTCTTTCCACCGCTTCCTGAAGATGGACAAGAAAACCTCGAACTCTGGTTCTTTATCTTTTCGGAACCAAACCCAAGATGCCACTCTGCTTGCTCGTATTCGATCTTCTCTTGACAAGGTATGGAATTCAGTCATGCTTTCTTCCTTTTTCCCTCAGGCCTCAACTTTGCTGAAATGTGAAGGTTTTTTCTTCTCGTAGTTAGACTTCGTGCCTATAGTATAGTTATGCATTGGCACTTGGTATATTCTCTGTCAAAAGAAATAAATGGAACTGCAGTACCATATACAACCTTTGTGATGACATAATCATATATCCAAGAATTGAATCTCATCAATATTTGTTCAAGACTTAGAGAATAACATGTAAGAGTTTTTGATTGTTGGCAGAAGAAGACGAAGCTCAAAGAACTTAGGAAGAAGAGTAGAGGGTGGAAGCAGAAAATGTGGCCTCAAACGTATGAAGACATGCAGTTACTTTTTGGAGTGGTGGACATTAAAATCATATCAAGACTTGTTAAAATGTCGAGGATTACCAAAGAACAGTTGCTTTGGTGCGAGGAGAAAATGAACAAGTTAGATGTATCTGATGGAAAATTGCGGAGAGACCCTTCTCCTCTTCTTTTCCCATGCTAATTACTTCTTCTTCTTCTGATAAAGGCAGTGAGTACACACAAACAGAGTATTGCACTGAACTGCATTGCATCACAAAGTTGTTGTGAGTGTGTTTTATGTAATTGGATTATGGTTGCAGATAAGTATGATGATGGACCCTACTACTACTTCTACTGGTACATTGTATCTAAATTTTTGGGTTTCCCAACTCTGGTCCCTCCCAACTATCTATTCTATCTGCCGCACCCTCACATCACAATGAAAGAGATCAATGTTCATCTTTTCAGTTTATATAACAAAACACTCTTCAATTTCCAAATCTGGCATTTTCTCTCTCTTTCTTTTTCTTTTTTCTCCATTGCTACGACTTACCAGAGGGTGAAGAAGCTTTAAGTTGAATGGTTCGTATCAATTCGTGGTAGAGTTGCTAGCTACAAGTATAACTCTCACCGAGCTATTTATTACTCTTCTTTTTGTCATCGGACCTGTTCGAAAGACATTTCAAACAGGTCCATCGTGTCAACATGATTTTGCACATTAATTTTGAATCATTCAAATCCATCCATACTTCTTAACTTATAACCCTCAGCCCCCCGAAAAAATAAAGAAATGAAGTTTCACGTCTATTTTTCTTTTGAAAATGAAATATCTCTTTCTTGCATGCAAACAAGGAATTCCTTTTCCATTGTATATAGTTTGATTTAAACGGTTTCAATGAAATATATAGGTTAAAAATGACTTTTGGTCTCTGAACTTACTTTGAATTCCAATGATTTAGTTCTGTATTTTCAATTTTGTAACGATTTAGTCTTTGTACTTTCAATTTTGTAACAATTTAGTGCCTGTTTCAAATTTGTAATGATTTAGTCCCTATCGTGAAAAATCAATGTTAAGGTTTAATGAAGTTCTTACCTAGATAGATTAATAAACTAATTCAGGATCCAATATATTTATGAGCTACAAAATTTAATCATTAAATAATAAAAATCGATATTTAATTTTGATGTTTTTTTTCAGCAAGCATGAAGACTAAATTGTTACTTCAAGTTCATAGACTAAATTGTTACAAAATTTAAAGTACAGAGACCAAAGTTTGTTTGGTATTATTGTTTGTATATGCTTAATTTTCTTTTTTCTTTTTTTTTTTTTTTTTTTTGAAAAGACTTAATTTTCTCTTATTTAACCTAAGAATTACATGCTTTATTTTCATATAATTGGACCTTTTTTTTTTTAATTAATATTGTAATTATTAGAACTTTCTATTAAAACGTATTAGTTGGGAATGTTTGAAATGACAAATGTATTAATGAAATTGCAACTTTTAATATTTTCCATCCAAAACTTAACGGTGGGGTATTTTCAAACATATTATATATATATATATATATTAGATGAAATTATAAGTTTAGTCTAAATTTTTAAATGTGGTATATCTAATCTATGGACTTCAAAAAGTGTTTGATATGTGAATTTTCAAAAAGAACAAAGTTGTCCAATATTGATATTTAAAGTTTCAATTATATATCTAATAGGTATTTGATATATTCAAAATATTTATAACTTAAATGTTCTATTAGATATAAATATTGATTTTGTGTCTAATAAGTACTCAATTTATGAGACGTTTTTAAAAATTAATGTATATATTAGTTATTAAATTGAAAATTCAAAGATCAAATGGATACAAAATTAAATTTTATGACCAATTAATTTAATTTCTTTTAAACATGTTTAAGAATGGTTAGTTACAGAATTGAAATCATTTTTAAAGATTAAGGACTTATTAACATAAAATTGAAAGTTTAAGACTTATCAAACGCGAATTATAAAATTCAGGGACTGAACTTGCCATTTAACTTTCATATAAATATAATATAAATTTTGTTGATATTTAATATTTATATTAAGTAATGTTAATTACAAAATTAACCATTGTATAATTATCTACTAGCAAAAAAAAACAAACTTTAAATATTTAAGATTTCTAAAATATAATTAAGTTTTTTGATACAATTAGTTTTTCTAAAATAATTTGCTAAAGCTCAATATATATTTGTATATATGTGTGTAAAATTAAGAAATGAAATAATTCTAACTAGCTCCATTAAAATAATATATAAATATGTTGCAAAATTTGAAAATTGAAAATTAAAACCGTAGGTAAAGAAAACGGGCTTTGAAGATATGTGGTTGGCCCTCTGCAATGAATTATCTTGGGAGGAACTCAGAATTGTGGCGGTAACGTGCCGGGCCATATGGGGAGACAGGAATAAGAAGATTCATGAAATTCAAATTCTCTCCCATGTAATTCGTAGTAGATGGATCGTAAATTACCTAGCGGCGGAGGAAGGGAGTAAGAATATACCAGTCTGGTAATAGATTGGAGCGAGTGTCCATATCTCATACCTTGTCTCCTCCTCTGGCCACTTTCTGGAAAAATTAATGTTGATGCGGCGTGGGATGAATCGTCTACTGGCATTGGTGTGATCTATAAAAACGAAAGGGGAGATATCTTGGGAGATTGTTGCAAATTTCTGGACTTAACCCTCCCCTCCCTATGGCGGAGCCGATGGCAATCATGGAAGAAGTGGAATTTGCTATTTCCATGGGAGGAAATAATCTAATTATCGAGACAGATTGCCTTCATGCCTTTTATTTGGTAAGCTGCAACGTGGAAGCTTAGAATGAAGTGGGATGGTTGGTGGATGAGATACGAATGAGGTTTGTGTCGAATGAGGAGATTATTTTTTCTTTTGTTCATAGAGAATGTAATTCAATAGATGAGAGAGACGTGTGATGAAGTGTGGAGATCCTTCCACAGTGGCTTTAGCTTTGGTCAGTGACTGTTTTCCTCTGCCCATGGTGGCGTTATAAAGTGTTGTTTTCTCTCAGAAAAAGAAAACGGGCTACTAGGTTTTGAATGCAAGCTCTACAACCTAAAAAAGAAGTCTTGTACCCCTCCAACCAACAAACCAAGTGACAATTTTATGAAAAAAATGTAGAAAACCCTGTACATATATAATTCCAGGGCCCCTTCATAGATCCGTCTGTGTGTATATATATATATATGAGTTCAACAACGTTTAGGGTACATATCAATTACCACTATCTATGTTGGCTTTGACTCATCAAAATAAATTTAAAAAATGGTTGAATATGGAGACCGCTTATTACACATGAAATTAAATTTTTATAGATATATA
Organism: Luffa aegyptiaca; assembly: GCA_017139565.1. NCBI lineage: Eukaryota > Viridiplantae > Streptophyta > Magnoliopsida > Cucurbitales > Cucurbitaceae > Luffa > Luffa aegyptiaca. The sequence continues at coordinate 188,756 of CM029399.1, read as the reverse complement.
TGAACTACAAAGAAAAAAGGGTCGAATATGGGCTCCTCTCCTTTGGACGATCGACGATCCATAGTTAAATGCACTTGAACGCGACGCTGGGAGTTGGACGTCGGAGTTGGAACTGGAAGGCGGAAGCAAAGCACACCCGTTGAGGCGTTGCGTCAGACACACATCGGAGATCCGAACCCTAACCTCCACCTCTTAATTTTCCGAGACCACATCTCCATGTGATCTCCGGCCCCGGTTACCTCTCCCTCTTCCCGTCCTGCTTCGCCTCTCAAATTCATTTTTACGCTCTCCTCTGCATTACCGGTACGTCCCTTTGCTCTCTATGTTTCATCTCTCCCTTTTCCTTGACTTGTTTATTTTGAATGGTTTCGCCACAGACTATAGTAGAGTAGGGTTCTCCACATTCTGACAAAGCTCGCGCCACGAATTTATATAATATCAGCTCGTTCAATGGGCTGTTTCTTCTCATTCTACGTCTTTTTCGTGCATCTCATCCATTTTCTTTGTAGGTTATTCCTCTGAAGGAAGCTGTCTGCATTCACCTGTGGAATTGTAACTAACTAACTAGGCATGCTTATGGGTTTTCTTCGTGGTTGCAGGTTACCCCCACATGTTACTGCTTAGCTAGGTTTGATTCCACCATGTCTTCAGCATCAACTGTCTCTCAATCCGTGTCACTACCTGCTCCGCCTACTTCCAATTCTGCCGCCAATGGATCTTTAATTCCCAATTTGATCCCTGCCACTTCATCAGTTCCTCCTGCCTCGTCTTTCCATATTCACCAACTAGTGCCTGGAACTCCGATGGTACCTGGTCCACCGGGAACGTCACCATCTCTGCCAGTTGTGTCGACAAGTCCGGTAGTTCTGTTTCCACCCAGCGATTCATCTGCTTCCAGTATCCCAGGACCCAATATGCATGCAACTCCAAACTCAATAAACACTTCTGGTCGTCCACAAATATGTGGTTCCTTTCCTTCTCTAACGCCCGTTGTTTCTCCACCTCATGCGATCTGGTTTCAGCCCCCTCAGTTGGGAGGCATGCCCAGGCCACCCTTTCTGCCATATTCTGCTTTTCATGGCCCTCTTCCTTTTCCTGCACGTGGAATGCCCCTTCCATCTGTCCCGTTACCCGATCCTCAACCTCCTGGTGTTACCCCTGTTCAAGTTGCGTCAGCCATTACTGTATCATCTGGTCATGGAAATCAGCTTACTGGCAATTCAGTGATTCAGACCGACTCAAATCATCCTGAACTTGGTACGCTATATGCTGTGAAATTATTATCTTTATAACATGGCAAAGCCGTTCATACTTAAAGTGCTTATATGTGCCTAAACTTCTGTTCTTCGTTTATTGTTTTATCATTTCACAGATAGCCAGAAACACGGTCAAGGTGTGGGTCATTCTGAAAGCACCTCTTTAGTTAAGCACTTGGGTGATTGGACCGCTCACAAGACCGAGGCAGGAATAATCTATTACTATAATGCTTTGACAGGCGTATCTACATATGAAAAGCCTTCTGGATTTAAAGGGGAGGTATTTTCCCTGAAGTTTTCTTTAGTTTTAAATGTGAATAAGTTTCTATTTGTCTACATGTTGATTTACCTGTTAATCTCTCGCTCTCTTTTCCACCCTTCCCTCTCCGCTCTAGCATCACACCATCAATTTTTTTTGCCTTTTGTTTTGGTTGTGTTATTCTGGTTGCACTAGCTTTATCACCAATTCTATTTAAGCATGAAGCTTTTGTGGACTAGGGGCTGAGTAACTAGCTGGAATGAACTGACTGTTGGCATTGTGGTTTATTATTGAACTTTATGATCCTTTTCTGTTGGAATTGCATGACTCGATCCTGGTTTATTTAATTATTTTCTTTGGCATTGAAGTTTTTCAAGATTTTCAAATTTTGTGCATCTCATTCATTAACATGTGTGTATATGTATATATATACTTTTGATGTAACTAAATTTATTGCAGCCTGACAATCTCATGGTGCAGCCAACATCAGTTTCAATGTAAGTAGCTTTATTAACCGTGATACAAATGCGATTGTTTTCCTTTCCATATGAAACTGAAACATTTTTACTTATTTTATTAGTTTATTCTACAACAACTGTGACTACGTGATTTGCAGCCATGTATTGAAGATATTTACAACTGTAATTTGATAGGCTGCATTATTACTAGCGTTTTATTGATCTAAATATCATGGATAGATCTTGTCAGCCATGGTCTACGATGTACATTTATGTTTTGGTGGTAGTTTAGCATTAAAATTAGATAAGGTCTTTGTAGTGAATAATTTATATGCCATATATAATGCTTTGATTTGGGCTTCCACCATCTGCCAATGAGGAATTTGTTGTTGGATCTCTCACTATTTCTATGTTGATGTCCCTTGTAGAAATGTTATGTTTCTTGATGACTTCTGTTGAAGGTATATCAGACTTCTGACAGGATTTTGAGATGGATTTTAGAGAGAGAGAGAGAAAAAAAAGAGATGGATTTTAGATACTGGGAGTTGATTTAAGCATACCCATATGGACCTAGGGATGGTAAAATGGGCTAGGTAGAAAAGAACTCGTGGTGACCCAACCCTCAAAATAGTGGCTTGGCTTGACCTAGCCCAAGCTCATTGTAGTTGAAGGTTCAAACCAACCCTTGGGTTATGGTTGTCTCGAGTCTTTAATTTTTGATTCCTTGGTGCCGAGGCTTGCAAGCATATGAAGTTATTTTTATTTATATATTAGAATGTTTACTTAAAATTAACAGTGAAGAGTATAACATTATAAGCTTGACTTGGGTGGGAAGGTCTACTTATAACTAACCCAAGGGTTTTTGATCAATTATTAGCCATCAGACCCTTTTTTGATCAATTATTTTCCTTCCAGGAGTGGAAGGTTTTTTTTATGTATGATGAAGAGTAAGATGGGTTTCTATCTCATAGATAGATTCTTGGCTTCCCACGGATGAATGAACAAACATGGAGCTTCTAGAATCTCAAAATTGGACAGAATCACTTTCAATAATTTTCTTTATTTACATGAAATAGGAAATTCAACATAGGCCGACACCTTTTAGGATTTAGAATGTGGCTTCAACATTTTAACTTTATTTTATGGAGAACTGATGGAGTGAGTTTCATTTTGATGGGTGGCCATGGCATGTGCCTGCTAACGAGGTATTCAAAATGCTTAAGGAGGAGGGGATAAACAAAGAGGTTATTTATTTATTTTTTTTAATAAGAAACAACACTTTCATTGAGAACAACATGAAAGAATACACAGGGGCAAACAAAAAACAAGCCCCAAAAAATCACCCGCAAAAACTTGAGGAACGACTCCCAATCCAAATGAATAAGACCAAGTTGATAATTATAAAAGGGCCTAGTCACATAATTCCGCAAAGACAAAACAAGGAGTTCATTGACCATATTGTCATTAAGGAAGCTGTCTTAGTGGAGAAAAATGTACTCTTGATATGATAACTTTGAAGTAAGGAAGCTAGTTTGCTTTTACAGGGAGAATGGATCATGAAGATAGGGGTAGGGTTGAGTGGAACTACAAAGTTTTGTCGTATTTTTTTTAGAAGCTAAGAGCTTCAAGACGTCTTTTGATGCTTGGTGGGTACATAACCCACTGGTCTTGGGATCGAAACCTAGCTGGAGCGGGTTCCTTTTTTCTAAAAAAATACTTTAATGAAAAATATTGGGGGAGTAGAATTAGGGTTGAGGAATTTGTCCATGTAGTTGGTGTCAACTGTCAACCATGTGGACATGGGACGAGATTGAGAAGTTAGGAAATAATTCGAGGGGCAATGCCATTTTTCAATCAAGGTGTGATGACTATGTTTTGTGGATGGGGAAGATAAAGGTTTTCAAGGGACACAAGGGTGTTTAGAAAGTGCGCAAAGTTTATTCTAATGGGGAAAGGTAAGTGTTCTAATTTCGTATGGTTGGGAGATAGAAGGATGGAGGAAGTTTAAATGGTGAGTTTCTAATTTTCTGCAAAGGAGAGAAGGAATTCAAGCTTCAAGGTGAAGGGCAATGGGTAGAAAAAAGAAAGAAGAGTGCAATGAGATAAGGGATGGACTATGTAATTATAATAAGGTGGTTGAGGCTCCCAAGGGGCAGCCCCATTGGCTAAGGCCCGTGCTCTCTTAGTAACGCCTACCAAGAGTTCATGTTTAGATCTTCGGGTGATGTCTCAACTATTTAGAGTCTGGTGGAGTGGGCACAAGCTTTTTCTTTTTTTTTTCCCTTCTTTTCTTACTCTTTTCTTTTCCTTTAAAAAAGGTGGTTGAAAATATAGTTTCAAGAAGTGAGAAAGCTGTAGCCTCTATCCTTCGTACTCAAGCAGGGAATTTTTCTGTTAACTTTCAATTTTATAGAGTCCTCCTCAATTGGGTTGGGTTCTTTGGCAGGTCAATTTCTTTGTTGTTTTGTGGTTAATCTATAGGAAAGTGTTCCTTGGTAGAGATAACTTTTGGATGGATGTGTGGAATGCAATGTTTTTAATGCTCCTCTTTGGGTTCTCAATTTTTTTTTATTATTTATTTTTAAATAAGAAATTGAGCCTTTATTGAAAAACATGAAAGAGTACAAAACACCTATAAAGACAACATCGCACAACAGGAGCCAAACAACCACAAATGACCTAAAAAGACAAAAATGGACTTCAATCTAAAAGAATTAGTGTAAGAGAATAATTACTAAAGTCCTTAGCTACTTGAGATGCCTAAAAATGCACTAAACTTTGGGTTCTAAATGCAAATTTATTTTGTATTTACCCATTATTTTTGGCAATAAAAAGTTGGGGGTTGTCTATGTAATTGTTTGAGGTTGTTCCCCGTTTTAGTTAGGCCTTCTTTTTGTGGGCCTCTTCTTATATTTTGTTTTTTTCATCTCCTTAATAATCTTTTAAATTTTAAATTAGAAATTTGATATATAATTCCAAGAAAAGAAAGAAACAACCTAAGAGTAGGAGGAAGATAGAACCCCCTAGAAGAGATTGAAGAACCCCGTAGAAAATCTTTTCGATCTTGACAAATCATGAATAAGCTATAACTACAAAGGATTTTTTTTTGGTAGCACCACCACAAATAGGTGATTTGCACACTATTACAAAAATCATCAAAGGGCTCCAATCTGAGCATAACTCAATTGGTTAAGACATATATCATCGACCAAAAGAGTAAGATGTTTGAATCCTCAACTCCACAAGTTGTTGAACTAAAAAAAAAAAGAAAAAAGAAAAAAGATCTCAAGTAGGTGGTCACCACAACTTGAAGCTCCTTTATTTTTATTATTATTATTTTTTAATTTTTTAATTTTTTTTTTAGTTTAAACAATATGTAGGATTGATGATTTGAATGTGACAAATAGTGATTTTCTATCTGCTGAATGTGGTGTTGTTCTATTGTCTATAGGTCAAACTTGTCTGGTACTGATTGGGTGTTGGTTACTATGGGTGATGGTAAAAAGTATTACTACAACAACAAGACGAAGGTATGTTCCCTCCAACGCCCCACGATAGGGAGCAGAGCTTTGTATTAGCTTTCCTATATGTTTGGAAGTTTTCTTGCTTGTAATACATTTCTGGATGCTCGTCTCCAGTTCTTAACAGCTTGTGTATCATGAGAAAATGGTCCACTGCTGTTAGTTCTAAAAAATTTTACTACATGTTTAAGGACCTAATCAGTAACTTTGGAATATACTTTTTTTGTTAGTGGTCTTTCACTCTTTTGGACACAACCAGCGTAGATTTTTTGTGCTTATTTGCGTGTGTATTGTATAGAGTTGATATGATGCTAATACGATTCCATTAAAAACATAGAAAGATAACATGTATTATTTCCATGAAGTAACAATAAAAAGAAGCAAAATGTGTATCTTACGCACATTTCCTTGTTTTTTGTTTGTAGAAAATAATTGATGCCAATACAATTCCATTAAAAAGATAGAAAGTAGCATGTATTATTTCCACAAAGTAACTAGAAAAAGTTGAAAAAGAAGAAACATGTGTATCTTCTGTCATTAAAAAAAAAAACTATATGAGGTAGGTTGTGGCTGAAAAGTGGATTGATTTCTCAGATGAGATGTCTCCTGATGGTCCATTTACCATTAGACATTGTTTATGTAAACTCAGTGGATGTAGAACACCTCAAAATCACATTCCTGCTTTCTCTGTCCTTTACTTTGAATGTTTTGAATGTAAGGCTCTTGTACTAATTTAGGTTAATAGTAAGTTTTAGCCGTGAACTAAATTTTCATTGGTCGTGCCAACCTGTGCCTCTCTCTGAATCAGATAAGCAGTTGGCAGATCCCAAACGAAGTGACTGAATTGAGACAGCAGAATGATGAAAAAACAAAAGAACATTCAGCTCATTCAGCTCCTTTGCCAAATAATAATGTATTGACTGAACTAGGATCTTCCCCTATCAGGATCAATACTCCTGCCATTAACACAGGTGGTCGTGAAGCCATGCCCCTTAGAACGGTAGGAATATCAGGGTCATCTTCTGCGCTGGATTTGATCAAGAAAAAATTGCAAGACTCTGGAACTCCTGTAGCTTCCTCGCCTATTTCAGCACCAACAATAGCTCAATCAGATGTAAATCTTCCGAGAGATGCTGATGCTGCATTAAAGGCACTGCAGACTGAGAATAGCAAGGATAAGCCAAAAGATGCTAATGGTGATGGAAATGTATCTGACTCCTCCTCAGACTCCGAGGACATAGACAGTGGGCCGACTAATGAGCAATTAATTATTCAGTTTAAGGTATCATCTAACTTCCCCTTTAATGAGGATCGACATCATAATCTCTCGGACAGTTCGATAGTAGATGAAGTTTTTGTCCTTCTCTTGTAATTTTCTCTTGCTAGTATTCTGAATATCAAGGTCATTCTATATTTGAGTCTTTCCAATGCATTTTGATCTTGGGTGGGGCTAGCCTCTGTAATGTAGATGTGTTAATTTCATTCCCGTTATGAATAATACGTGGCTGCTGATCAGTCAGCCAAGTTTGCTGCTCCATCCATGGAGCTGAAAAATGGGGGGAATCAAGCTGCTCCCCGTCATGTGGCCAGATTTTAGTGTAAAGAAAGCCTGGTAGTTGACTGCTCAGTGTATCAACATAATATTCTCTATTTTGATTCGTATGTTCTTCGTGCTTGTTATCATCATTTCTGAAGTTGCCATCATATGTTGCTAGTCATGCTATCTTCAGTATGAGGAATTTCTGCTCTCTGCAACCTCAACTGTTCTGTTGGAAAGTGCTCATTATGTTGTAATTGTAGGAAATGCTTAAGGAGCGGGGAGTGGCACCATTCTCTAAATGGGACAAGGAATTGCCGAAGATAGTTTTTGATCCCCGTTTTAAGGTTGGTTGAGTATAAAGATTTGAATTACTTTGTTCGGGAATAAGGGGCTGCTACCAATGGTACCCCTTGATACAGGTTTGTTTGATTTTGATTGTCTATGTTAGACTGCTTCCATACATTTGAATAATTGGTTGACGCATGACCTTCTCCTGTTATGGATTCTAACAAGTTTGTTTTTCTGTAGTCCTTGTCTCTGTATAATACCAAAAACTTTCTACTTTTTAGAACATACTTTCATCTACCTATCTATGCTACATTTTAGTAACTGTTCTTTTTTCTTTTTTCTTTTCTTTTCTTTGGTGGTGAACTGTGATCTTGGTGGTTAAATTGTTTTGTGATTTTCATTTTTCTTAGGACCAGAACGGGGTTTTGATTTTAAGGTTTCTCATTGTATAAAGCTCTCTTATGTTTGATCCTTGTTATGCTACTATTCTTGTACTTCATCTGTTTTGTGATTTTATAACGATAAACTTTTTTTAGATGTAAAGAGCACTATGTTTGTGTTTTGCACTTTATGTGCTGGATAATTGTTATTTTATTTTATTTTTTTTGAAAAGTTTCATTCATTGACAGGCTATTCCTAGTTATTCGGCTAGGAGGTCCTTGTTTGAACACTATGTTAAGACCCGTGCTGAGGAGGAACGTAAGGAAAAAAGAGCTGCTCAGAAGGCTGCAATAGAGGGATTTAAACAGTTACTGGATAGTGCATCTGAGGTTTTATCTCTTTCCACATTGATTATTCTATCTTAGGTTGTTATATATATATATATATATATATATTCCATGAAAAGCCTGCTTTCATTGAGAAAAAAAAGAAAGAGTACAAGGGCATACAAAAAAACAAGCCCACGAAAGGGGGTCCAATTAAAGGAAGGGACTCCAATCCAATAAGATAAGACCTAACGGATAATTACAAAATAACTTTGTGATCAGAGCGCGAAGGGATACATGGAACTTCGTTAAGGACCGAACATTGCCTAGGCTCCTAACTATCCCCTTAAAAACCCTATTATTTCTCTCCCCCCACAGATTCCATAAAAGTGCACACATGTCGACTTGCCACAAAAATCGAAGGATCTCACGCGTGCACATCCCTCCCCCAACAACGGTTCTGAAGGCCCCAACCCCATACTCCTCTCCAATTCTATTTTTGAGCCCATACCTTCCCGCCCTAACATTTGGGCCTTTGGTTGATCTTCTAGGCTCGCCTATCCACTTCTCCAACTGATTTGTTGAACTCCCCTCTTTTTAAGATTGTTATTTTTCGTACCCCCTTAGCGTATCGGTTTTTTGAAGGTTGGGGTCCATCGTGGGCCTAATTTTATCAGACTTATCCAGGCCCATAGCTTCTTGTGGGAACTCACCCACCAACAGGCCAACCCTCTCATGGGATTTAGGTTTTGTCCTTTTCGCTTTTCCTTTCACGTGGCTCGTACCCTTCTGCAAACTTCGACCCGCCACCATCGCTGACTATGGCAGGTGAATGAACACGTTCATTCCTTTCTTCGTCTTCTCAGTTTTACTTTCGCACTCCTCAAGGATTGATCGATGATGACAAATCTAATCGGAAAGAAGATCTCTTCATGTTGGAGGTAACCCAATGAGTGGAATGAAGTCGTCGTCATTTCCTTTTACCCTGAAATTGATGTCCTCCATCAAAACCTCTCCACCGAGGATCTCCTCATCCTCAACCATCCCTCCACATAAGTCAGTTATCGAGGTAATCAAACGTTTAGTTCTCAGAAAAGGAGGAACATCCATCACCGAAATCCACCTCCTAAGAACACCGACTTTCGCCCCTCTACAATTCGTTTCAGGTTCCACTCATGCGCTCGAAAAACCTTTGATTCTGCCTTGTTACTGATTTCCAACACTTCCTTAATTTCCATTGCTAAATTAGCAGAAAATGGCTTGAACATCAACTCCACCTAAATCGCTTTTTGGATAGCTTCCCAAATCGAGTACCATGCATCCCATAATAACCGTCGAGGAGCAGTCAAAGGAAAATTTCATCTCTTTTGAATACTCAAAACTCTCTTCCTCTGTTTTTTCACTTTCTACCAAACCCAATCCATCGGACACCACTTTGGCAAAGGATGCCTTCACTACTGTCTTTCCATCAACCTCCCTCTGGGGCGCTGAAGCCTTCCAACCCCCCAATGGATCGAGGAAGCCCGGAAATGTGTTAGCCATAGTAGCCCACCCCTTACCATTCGATCCCTTAGGGAAGAAGATTGTGGTTCTTCTACCTTTAAATGGTGCCATCGACAACAAACCATATTTACCTCTTCCATTCGACAAGATCTGGAAAAATAGAATTGCAGCCTCTAGTCTTCTTCTCCAAAAGCCCATCGGACGACCAACTTTAGACACTGTAACTCAACAATCTCAGACCCACGCCGAGGTTCCCACATCTAACTTCACACATCTAGCATTTGAGCCACTATGTTCCTCAATCGACACTTTCTTCCTACACCCGCTCTTTTGAAGAGTAAACATTTTCCTATCTATTACCACCCTACCCATCTCTTCCCTTGACGTTACATTGCTAAGACATAGCCAAGAGAGAGAGAGAGAGACAACATTGGGGAATGCTATGTATTCGAGCCTTTTGAATTGAGTTCAAAACTTCTGGAGCGAATTATCATATCTTGTCAAGTGCAACGTAATTTGTTTCTCTTATTTGATTAGAGTCAAGCATGTCCTTAAAGTTCTTACTACTTTGTACTTATCACTCTTTTATTTTTAGAATATTGATCACACAACCAGTTATCAAACATTCAAAAAGAAATGGGGCAATGACCCGCGATTTGAAGCTTTGGATCGTAAGGACCGGGAGAATCTATTGAACGAAAGGTGCCATTTAATGAGTAGCTATAACTTTTTTATTGTGCTGTACATTAACCCTGTTTCATGCTTTATTTTTTTATTTTCTTAATGTCATTATTCACTAATCTAGCTGGTAAAGTTGGTTAATATGGGTTAATATGGTTGGTAATTTTCCCGTCGGGTAAAATATGGTTTGGTGGTATTATGATGCCAAAGTTGGCTAAGGTGCATTTCAAATAATTGATTAATATCTAAAAAGAAAGCAGTGTTGTTGAGGCGCAACTAGGCGCTTGCCTATGGTGAAAGGCGAGGTAAGGAGAGGCATTCATGCCTTGCTAGTACTCAAGGCGAGCATAACTATCATGGGTTGCCCTAGTGGTCAATAAGGACCATGAGAAAAAATAAAAGGGCTTAGAGGGAATGAGTTCAATCCATAATGATTACCTACCTATGATTTAATATCCTATGTATTTCCTGGCAACCAAATGTAGTAGAGTTAGGCGGTTGTCTCGTGAGATTGGTTGAGGTGTGCGCAAGCTGGCCCAAACACTCACGAATAAATAAAAAAAAAAGTACGCAAAGCGAGCACCTTCAATAAGGCACTCGCCTTCATGAAGGTAACCAATTTCTTTTCAATTCTTCTCCAAAATTTCTTCAATTCTTTGATTAAAAAGAAAATTTTAAGTTTAAAGAGGAAGAATTAAAGAAAAATCAAAGAAAGGAAGAATCAAGAAAGAAGAATTAAAGAAAAAAAAAAAAGAGTCAGAAGTATGTTAAAAAATCGGACAAGCCATCTCTCTTTCTTGATCCGCCATCTATCAGTAGTTTATTAAAGAAGGGTTGGAATTTGGGAGGGAAGAAGAAAAGTCGACAAAAGAGTTCCATCTTCTCTTTCTTACATTTCCTAGAAGATTTGAACGGTTGGGTACATCAAAGAAGTCGCTGCCAGCAATAAAGAGAAGTAGTTGCCACTGCCAGCAGTAAAGAAATGCTAGCTACATGCTAGCCAAACCGCCAAATGACAATATTTCTACTCTAATAAATACATACTCACCCCTATTTGTTTACCCATTGAAAAAGCATTTCTATTTCTATTTATTTTTTTAAATACCTTTCTTTTCTCAACACTATTTGAGTTTATTCTTATTTCAATCTTCAAATGATTGTGATAATATTTTGACATTTTAAAAATGAGGTATTTTTTTAATCTATAATAATATTTATTTATTTTTTTATTAGGTGCACCTTGCTTTAGTTAGGCGATGCCTTTTTGTTGCCTCTTGCCTTGAGGCAATTAAAAATCTTATCGCCTAAGAGTGTGCCTTGTGCTTTAAAAACAAGGAGAGAAAGTGGATGCTAAATCGCATACAGACAGGGAGATGATACAGGAGTTCCTCCTCCATCCGCCGTTCTGCAATAAGGGGAGGTTTTTATTGTTAGCTAGGGTGTGTGCTGTTTTATGGGGTCTTTGGGGTGAGAGAAATAATAGGGTTTTTCATGGTCTTGAGAGAGGTCCTTCCGATGTATGGGCCCTCACTAGATTCCATGTTTCTCTTTGAGCCTTAGTGTCCAAGGTCTTTTGTAATTATACGCTAGGTTCTATTATTTTGGATTGGCGGCCTTTCCTTCAAGGGAGGTCTTTTTGTGGGTTGACTTTTTTGTATGCCCTTGTATTCTTTCAATTTTTTCTCAATGAAAGCTGGTGTTTTTATCAAAAAAAAAAAAAAATCACATACAGACATCTTAATCCTTTTTTTTTGGATAGGAAACATAGACCATTCATTGATATGATGAAATGAGTTACAAAAGGGTCCTATCGAGAATAATTACAAAAAACACCTCAATTGATTAACGAAGGTAGTAAAACTGTGATTACAAAAAGGGGGAGACAATTTGCTCAAAGATACAGCTAAAAGAGAAGTAGAATCTAAAAAGTAGCCTATATCTTTTTCCTTGTCCATGAATATCCGACCATTACGCTTCAACCAAAGATTCCAAAAGAAAGCACGAACATGATAGAGCCGGAGAATCTTTTTGTCATTATTAAAAGGATGTCCCATAAATAAAAGAGATAAAAGGAGAGAATATCACCCAGTCTAGGGAAGGCCCATTTAAAAGCCGATTGCAGATAGTTCTAGAATTTGGAAGCGAAAGGGCAATTGCTGAATAAATGAATCTTTGACTCGGCATCTCTATAGCACATGGGGCAACAAGATGGAGAGATGTGAAGCCGAGGGGACCTTCTCTGGAGCTTTTCGTAAGTGTTGGTACAAGAGTGACTACAAAGGAAAATTTACTTTTTTGGGGAAATGGCCAGCTCATATGTGCTTGTATAATTCAGAAAAATCACTAGGAGAAGTGGATGATAAATGCCTCGATAGAGATTTTGAAGTGAAGGTTTTAGTAAACTCAAGTTCCCAGCACCAAGAATCCCCTTTGTTGTTGATAACCCTCGGCTGCAAATTGGACAAAAGTGAGAACCAATCCTATGTCTCCAAATCAGTAGGGCTTCTTCTTGTGTGTAGCATCCAAGTATGGGTTTGTGGACACCAAAAATGAGTAATGGGTGCATCTTTTTTGGTTGATAAATAATACGAGGATATATAAATGGGAGGTTTGAGTCCCTCATCCATGAGTCTTTCCAGAAAGAGGTACTTTTACCATCGCCCACATTGATCGACATGTTGGAATATACCATATATTTCACACTATCAATAGATTTCCATGGTCCTTGTATGAGTTTAAGGTTTTGGCACCCGACTTTAGGTCATAGTGTGTGGTCCCGAATTTAGAAGCAATAACCCGACGCCATATAGCTCCTTTTTCTATATGATAGTGCCAAATCCATTTTGTCAGAAGAGATGAGTTTTTTTTTTTTGTTGAATTCCCATGATATCAAGGCCACCTTCCTCGACGAATGCATTTACTCGATCCCATCTCAAAAGATGGAATCCTTTAGAGTCATTTTTGCCCCTCCACATGAAATTCTGGAAGAGCTTTTCAATCTTATTTATCACCTTTGTATATCACCTCTGTGGGAGCCTTGAAAAGGGATGGATAATAAATGGGAAGGTTAGATAATGTGGCCTATATAAGTGTGAGTCTACCACCTTTTGAAAGGTGTGTGGAGCCCCAAAATTGAAGTCTTCTCTCAATTTTCTCAGTCATTGGATCCCAAAAGGAAGAGGATTTTGGTTTCCCCTTCAACAGTAATCCAAGGTAAGTATTAGGCCATCCACCGATTTTACAACCAAACCGGCCAACAAGGATGAATAGCTTCGGTGAATCAATATCGATGCCCATAAATACAAACATCTTAACCCTAAGCATCTCATTTCCAAACATCTTATTCCCATGCAGTCTTTAAAATAAATGCTTTCATTGAGAAAAAATGAAAGCCCCAAAAAAATATCCGCAAGAACTATAGGAACAAGTCCCAATCCAAAAGAATAAGGCCAAGCTGATAATTACAAAAGGTCCTAGTCATAGAAACTTACAAAGACAAGTTAAATCTAATCGTGTCCCAAAGCTCCCTCTCGAATCTCTCCACCCCTCTAAAAATTCTATTATCTCGCTAAAGCCAAATACCCCACAAGATAAGGGAAAAAAAAAAAGAAAAAAAAAGCTTGCCACATGACTCTTCCTTTTCCTTTCACATGAAAAGGGGGATTCAAAAGAACTTCCTCAAACATAGAGCAATAATCAAAATTATGAGCCGAGGCAACCCGGAAAGACCTATAGAATTGACTCCAAATTCAAACAAAAGAATAATCCCAAAGCAGATGGGCTAGGTCCTCCTCCTGACTCCGACAAAGAACACACCACTAAGGCCACAATACAAAGGAGGAAAACCTTTGGATACAATCCCAAGTGTTCACCTGTCCATGTCGAACTTTACTTTCTTTGGAACTTTAACCTTCCATAAAAAGGAAAACGTAGAGGTACCCTGGGAAGGAGGAGGGGAGCAAAGGGAAGGGAAATAAGAGGCAGTAGAGAAACCCACCCTTGGAAGGCTTCGGGATCCAGAACCTAGAGACATCTTTCTTTGAACTGAGATATTTAATGGTGGTGGAAGACTAGATATCTTTCTTATCTTTCTTTCATCTTTTTGTTTGTGATTTAATATATCTATCTCCCAAATTAACTAGAACTTTGGCCTCCTAATTATGGAGGCATGTATTACAGTCAGGAACCGTACATTCCCATCAATTTCTATCCCATGATGAAAGAATACTATTTGGCATATTATGAAGGCATGTATGCACTTTATACTGCCGGAAAATTTATCATTGTAGTCATTTGTCTCTAAAGAACAAGAACAGTAGTTTATCATTCATATTTTAGAATGTGAAATCAGGCTTCCAGCTATTAAATAGGTTTGGCTTGTCTTGAAAAGAACTTCATTGCGCTTAATCTTTTGTAAAAGATCTTTACTTATCATGCCTCTTATTTGATTAACTCAGGTTTGCCTGTGAGGACCAACAAGTGTTGGATCGTACTTTTTATTTATTTTCTGCAGATTGAAACCTTGGCCAGTTACAATTCTTGTTTTTGGTATGCCTTAGGATCATGTCTTTTGGAATTTAAAATTTGGTTGCGTCATTCCTTTGATACGTCTGCCCTCTTTGATATGGTTTTACTCTAGGTGGATACTTATCCAAATGTAATATGAACTTTTTGTACACGGAAAGTGCTTACTATTGATAACCTCTGAAAAAAGCAACTTGAGTCAACAAGATAGTAGGCTAGTAACCAGAATCTCAGATTTATGTTTGATCTGTCCTTTAACTTAAATTTATTATGTTGGGTTATAGCTGGATGATACTTCGATATAACTTGTAGGGTCCTTTGTCTGAAGAAGGCTGCCGTTGAAAAGGCTCAAGCTTTATGGGCTGCTTCCACCACTAGTTTCAAGTCCATGCTGCAGGAGAGAGGAGATATCAATGTCAATTCCCGTTGGTTGCGGGTGGGTGCACCATATGCTCTCATTAATTGGTAGTTCATTGTCTGAAGAGTATCTGATTGCCTATCAGCCTACATGCCAATGGTCTTTTTTCTTTATAATAGGAAAATTTGTTGAACTCAGGTGGCTAAATAATGTTAGTTAAGGAGGTAGATAATAGACTTCCCTTAATATTGGACATTAGAAATATTGAAAATAGTAAATTACTGTTTGGTGGGTGGGGTGCCCATCAGCTTTTCCACCAGTCTATGGGGAAGATTCAGCATTGGTAAAATTTGAGCAAATTTGCAAAGATTTGACATTAGCATTTCATATGATATCTTTGATGGGGTTGAGGACATGAAGATCATTTTACTCTATTTTATGTGTTACAAGAGTGTTTTGTTTTTTTAAGAACCCTATAAGCTTTATTTTTTTTTTTTTTTGGATACAGACCTTGTAATTTTTATGTTCTTGCTCATGTTTTCTGATTATTTTGATACTAGTTCACTGTTTTTAAATTGTAAGCAGAGGTTGTTTGAGAGAACAAACATGATAAATTCATAGAATTTATTAATTTTCAACTATGCTGCACCAGTTTCAGGACTTATAAACTTGATGAAAGATTTTGTGTAATTCTTTGTTTTATCCAATCCGTCAGATTAAGCCAAGTTGTAATCTTTTAAAAGTTAGATCTCCATCTGCAGTAAATAGTATAATTGTGAAATGCTACACTAGGACTACTACGCTACATTATTCTGAGCATAGACCTTTAAATATTTCTTAACTCCCCTTCTTTGTGATGGTATTATAGGTAAAAGATAGTCTACGGGATGATCCTAGATACAGATCTGTTAAGCATGAGGAGCGTGAGATGTTATTCAACGAGTACATATCTGAACTTAAGGCTGTTGAGGAGGGAAAACAGCGTGAATCAAAAGCTAGAAAGGAGGAGCAGGTACACTAACCTGAAATTCCAAATTCCCTATTCCAGGAACCTGCTTATATCGTAGCTAAAGTTGTATGATAGTTTATCTGTGTTGGTTATTTTGAGGCAGTGTTTTCAAGTTGCACTAGGGTGTGCCATTCAAAGCAAGCAACTTCACTTAATGTGTTCGCCATCTTCACCTTTGTATTGCCATGACTATTTGTTCATGGCCACATGATTCCTGGCCCATGTGTGAAGGGGTTTGTGTTTTAGCTTGGAGATTTCTTTCATCTTCCTTCTTTGACTGACCTTTGACTTTGGCCAAACAATTTTTTTCTTTCCTGAGCTACGATTTTGCCATAGCTGTTGATCTGCATTTGGACTAATGTTAGCCACTTTTCAAGTAACATTTGTTTTCTTCTTCATAAGATTGTGGTCTTCAACCTATTTTATTTCCTCAATTTTCTTTCCTTTTTTTCACTTTTCCTTCTTTCTTTTTCTTCTTTCTATATCTATTTCTCATTCTCGCATTATCTTAGATCTTTTTTTTTTTAAACGAGAAACCAACTTTTCATTGAAAAGATGAAAAATGGCTAATGCTCAAAGATACAAACCGACCAACCCCTGTGATTGCTTTAAAACAGAACTAAGGATACGTTTCTTATCAACAAAAGAAAAACAGATAGAAGCTTGGAAATGAACGTCATAGAGAGAGGTCTTCAATTTTGCTTCCTCAAAACAAACCGACCGACCCCTGTGATTGCTTTAAAAGATTCTTTGGTACTGTTCCCACCAAAGCTCTAAAATAATATCTTTGACCATATTAACCCACAATAAGACATGCCTTGGAGGAAGGCAAGGACCAATGAGCAAATGAAGAGTGTTGCACTTAGAATCATTGAGAAAAACCTAATACTAAATACTAAAAAGGGGAAATTAGGTTACCCTCATTAGGCCAAAAAGTCATTTTAAAGTATTGATAAAAGATTAAATTGACCCTTAGTTTAAACTTTTGGTTTTAATAGGTGATTTACATAGTATCAAAGCAGGAGATCTTGGGTTCAAACCTTTATAATATCTTTTCCTCAATTAATATTGATAACTTCTTGTTACGTAAATTTTCAAGCCTACAAATGAAGAAATCCCTTTCTCCAAGCAACTTATTCACCCTACAGAGTGGTATCTCTTTATTAGACTCCCCAAGACCGAAAAGGGCTTTGGGGGGGGGGGGGGGGGGGGGTTAGATGTTCTACCCAAACTCTTTTGTAACCGCTCAAATTTCCTTGTTATTTTGGATTGGAGGATTGGAGGTGCTTCTTTAGTCTCCAAACAGGGAAAATGTTTTATGATGATTGTGCCTGTTTGGGTCATATCACAGTTGTTTTGTTACATAAGATTAGAATTCTATCTTAGTGCTCAAGAATAGATGGAGGCCATGCTGAATACTCATACTAAATTTCTAATGCTTATTTATTTGGAAGGATACCTACCCTGGGAAAATTAAAATCTTCTTATGGGAGCTTAGCCTTGGTGGACTTAATATTGCTGATAGACTACAGAGGAGGATGCCACATTTCTTCCTTTCTCCTTCTTGTTGTCTGATGTGTTTAGCTAGCTCAGAGAATCCTTGTTGTCTATTTGCACATTGTTCATACGCTGCTCTGTCTTGGGTCACAGTGCTTGATGCCTTTGGATGGACTATGGTTTGGCCAAACAACATCTTTAATATTCTTGAATCAGTTGTTGTGGGTCATTCCTTCCATGGTGTAAAAAATATTATTCCTTCCATGGTGTAAAAAATATTTTTTGGCTGGCTATAAATTGAGTTTTCTTCCGGTATCTTTGATGCAAGAATGAAAGAATTTTTAGAGACGTTTTCTCATCCATGGATAATTTTTTGGATTTATTTTTGTTTTATGCTTTGTATTGGTTTAAACATTAATGCCCCTTTAAAGATTATAGCTTTCTTTCTTTGATTTCCAATTAGAAAGCTTTATTGTAATTTGCAGGTGTTGGGAGCCCATTAAGCTTCCTTTATTTCGTTTTTCAATGAAACTGTTTCTCTTCTCAAGAAAAGTTCTGTTGCTTGTTTCAGGAGAAACTGAAGGAAAGGGAGAGAGAATGGCGGAAACGGAAGGAAAGAGAAGAACAAGAAATGGAAAGGGTGCGCCTAAAAGTAAGGAAGAAAGAGGCAGTTGCATCTTTTCAAGCTTTGCTTGTTGAATCGATTAAAGACCCTCAGGTATATCTTTTGGACCTTGATTCTGTGGCTAGTTTTTGAAAAATGAGGAAAGGAAAGAGAGATGAAAGGGGGGAATGGATTAAGAAATATGGAGCCTGGTATGTATATCAGTCGAGTGTAACAGTGATTGATCAATTAAAATTTTAAATTTTAGCTGAAAATTGTCTTCCACGAAGTACACCATAGATCATCGGGTCATTTATTTATTTTTATTAAACATCTGATCAGTCCCTCCCTACTAATGAATAGTAGTCAAACGGTTGATCATGCTGTGTCAACTGTCTTTTTTGCTTTAGGCCTCCTGGACTGAGTCAAAAGTTAAATTGGACAAGGATCCACAAGGCCGGGCATCCAATCCTGATTTAGATTCTTCTGACACAGAAAAACTTTTCAGAGAACATGTAAAGATGCTGCAAGAGGTAATTTTACGGCTCAATGATCTTTGATTTTTCATCCTTTCACTAACATTTGCAGATCCACGTTCAATATCTTTTTATAAGATGTGTATGATTTCTTTGCAGTTTAGTTTCCCTTAGTTGTACTGGTTCCCGGGGTGGACCAATTTTTTTTCCATGTTTATTTTTCGTGCATCTACTGTATTTAATTTGAATTTTGAGCTGGTCTTACATCAAATCATGAATTTTAAGATGGCTTTTTCGGGGCTTCTGATATAAAGGATTGCAATTAGGATTCAAATGTTATAAAAACTAACGTGCTCATCTTATTGCTGTCCCAAATTTCTGACTATCTCTTTATCTGTCTTCCATTGGGCTTTAAATTCTTTGCTAGTTTTTCTACTGTTAGTTAGCTGATTTTTAGCAGAAGCTTGAAATGATGATATGTCCAATCTCAATAGAATTGGTAGTTGTGTTTATTATTGTTATTTTCTTTTTTTAATGAGAAACTATGATTCCTTCTTTTCATAGATGTTATGAAATTACAGAAAAAAACACTTCCATTGGGCAATAAGGGAAGTGAGACCAAGAAAGAGCAATGTGAAAAGGGTGTTCAAAAAACAATCAAAATCAGTAGTTTTGTCATCAAAGATACGACGATGGGGCAATAGGATTATTTTTATGAATCTGTGTCTAATCTTAATGATTTTGCATTGGAATAAAAACTCCTATATATTGGAGATAGTTATGGGTTCTAAACTTCTAATTCTTGTGGAACCACCTACGTGAAATATTGAATACCCACTAATTTTCAATCCATTGTTGGTATGAGACTAGGTGGTATTGTCTATATCTCCAATGCAGATGAACTTGGAAAGAATTGGGGAAAGAGTTATGTGTAGATCGTATGAGAAAATTAAGTGACCCCTTGCTGATTTTCTTTCAACTACAACACTCTGCCATTCATTCTCGATGTTTGTAGTTAATTTCGTAATGCTTAAACAAAGTGAATGGGAAAGATTTAACATGTATGACTGAGTAATTGTTTTCCATGTATTCATGACGTGAGACTTCAGAGTTATTCCCCTAAGTGGGTTGGTGACTCCCGAGTGTCTTTTCACTGCTCTACAACTGGAGTGAATGTTTATAGCTGGTAGTAGTTTGCCAATGGAAATGCATTGTGTCACTTAACTTCTTTTCCATTTGAATTCTTCTGCAGCGTTGTGCTAATGAGTTCAAAACTTTATTATCTGAGGCCTTCACAGCCGAGGTAGTTGCTCAGATATCAGAAGATGGGAAGACGGTTCTTAATTCATGGACAATGACTAAGCGAATTTTGAAGCCTGATCCCAGATATAATAAAGTCCCGAGGAAGGAAAGGGAGGCACTGTGGCGTCGATACGCTGACGATACATTGCGAAAGCAGAAGTTGGCAAATGATCAGAAGGGAGAAAAACATGACTCAAAAAGTAGAGCAACTGTTGAAGCTGGAAAACTTCCGTCTAAACCAAGAATCCATGAGTGAAGAAAGTTTTTGAAGTGATTAATTTCGTTTTCTCATTTGAATATTTTGGTTTACAGGTAGAATTTGTTTTTCTTCCCATCACGATAATTCTTACATCCACAGAGGGAGGAAAGTTGGGGTGGGGATCACGTTCAGTCCTGATATAAGTAGTTCCCCTATTGCATCTTTTTGGTTGTTTTATTAGTTTACTCAAAAATATATTTATACTGCCGGAGGAACTGGTTCAGCAATAAAATAGTTTAGGGTACAATTCCTTCCGGTGCGTTCTTTTCAACATGATATATGAAAGGATGGTATAACTAAGAGTTGAGAATTCACATGCCATGGGTAGTAAGTTGGCCATAGAATCGAAAACAGCGGTTAAAAAGTCAAGTGGTGCTCATCCACAAATGAAGCAACCTGTAGGCATTTATGATTAGGACATGCACATATTTTAAAAGATCAACTATGTGGCAATCACGTTGAGCAATTTTCAATAGTTTTTTTATTCAATAGAGTTAGACAGACAAGAAGTACAAGTCACCTATAGCGCCAAAATTGAAGATCACTCCTACAATTGAGGATGACAGATGGAGCTCATAGGTTGAACTACCCTCGGCTTGTATTCAAGTTGCCCTGGCCCAGAGCCACCCGAGATAAATGCATTAATCCCGAGTCATTCTATTGTGATTGCATTACCAACCACCCAGATATTTGGAATTTGGACTTGCAATTTACGCATGATATAGACCATGGTGGGTCCAAGCCACATCGTATCTATCCATGGTTTAACATCTAAATCTAAAAGGTAAAGAAGGAAAAAGGAAGGAAAATTGTGGACTGAGAGACATCATAGGTGGTTTTTGTTGACCAAAAGCATGTCCTTCCAAGCCTCATAAAACATCCAGGTAATGCCAGAAGAAGGCATGACCTTCAAACAGCTAGCTCCCCATCCTCTGTAGAGGCCCTTCAGGCCTTCCTCACGGATCACTTCAGAAATCGCCGCTGCCATGTTCGGTGGGCATTTCCCCTGTAGAGCTCCCACCATCAGTCGTTTTCTTGCCACCTCCAAAGGAAAGCTGATTGTGCTCGCTGTGAAACCTACCCACATCACATCCATACCCAATTCTGTTAACATTCACTACCCATTATAAAATAAAATCTTAAAGCTTTAAGGCTGATAACATTTCTAAAACTGCATGGGCCCATTTTAACCAATCATTATAGTCAATGAAATCCTAAACGGGTGAGCTTGAAACTTGACCTGCCAGCCTTGACATGGGAATCGAGCCGACCATGAAAACTATTCCTACTTTCAACTGGAATAACTGAATGATGTTTTCCTATTTAATACAAAGCTTGGGGACATCACCAACATATACATCATCAATCATCAAACCATAAAATGATGAAAAACATAGCCTTCAAGATGCACTCCTGGATATAAAGTCAAAGGAACATGATATAAATTCAATTTGAATGCAATTCCTTCAAAAGAAGCAGTTTATGTACAGAAATTTCCAATTTTAATTTTTAGCCAAACCCCCTATCCATAGACAGTTAACAGGACTATAACAATCGAAATAGAATAAAAAATTATAATTAAATGACATGCTCTGTCAGAATTATTCGTGGAGAAAAAGAAATAGCAATTTCACCATTAAGGTCAAATCACTAACCTGAAAGAGCTCCAACCAGAAGCATCTCTATACGGTTTAGAGAATTCTTTTTCTTTTTAAGGCAGTATGTTTTCTTCATTGTCTCGTACATGAAATAATAGCTTGTGCTGTATGGAAGCATGCCAACCATTGTAGGTGAAATACCCGCATAAAACGCACCAAGGCCACCATCTCTGTAAATCTTGCTAACTGCAACGCTTAAATTGGGATAAACCTCAGGACTGACTGTCAAGCGATCCTGCATTTAGAAAGTAAACGAAAACAATAGTTCTTACAGCCGAAGAAATTTAGAAGTGGTTAATTCTTCAAAACTTCCGGGGAAGAATTCTTTCACACATAAGATTGGGCCATAAAATCCTATAGAAAAAACAATTGCACAAGATCTTAATGAGCTGGTACAAGCGGCAGTCACAATATCTTGATCACGTGAAAGTATCATATGATGAAGATCTCTGTATATAAAATGCATATAACTGCAACATCTGAAACTTCTACGCCAGTAAAAGAAGAAGTGTGATGTATTCATACCTTCAAAACTTCAAGAGGATGGCATGCAAGAGTGCTAATCAGACCAGCAGCAGCACCGGCTACAGCAACAGGAGAAATCCAGGAGAGCGAAAAATGTAAATTGATAGGGCCAATATGTATGCTTGGCTGTTCAATTTTACTCCATTTCTCTTGTGCTGATGTCATTGCTCGCTTTACACACTCAAATGTTCCCAGTTCAATTGCCTGGGTAGGAATTATACGAACCATATTGATTGCATTTCCAGCCCATAGACCTTGCCAACCTTGCTGCTCAATAACCTCAATAAAGCTACCAGCAATGTCTTTTGATCCAACACCAACAACCATTCTCGTCCTGCATATTTTTACATGAGATAATCATGATATACAATCAAAATGAACCGATTAATAAACCTAGAGCATGAGGAGATAGGTAACATTGAAGGTTTATAGGAGCCAAAATTTAGACAATGAAACCCTCAAAATAATTCTCACGTCCCAATACATATACAACCTAATTTATCGTTTTATCCATGCTAGTCTCCATATTATACATTTCCGCAGTGATGCTAAACACGTTTAATCTGATCCCTGACAAATCTGCTACCCTATCCCGTTCAGACCATCATCCATGATTTTCAGCCTTGGATGGTACTCATATGACTTTTGACCATTTGACAACATCGTCAGTATTATCATCTTGCAGATAGCAATTAGATGACGTACAAAAAACTAAGGGAACTATAGATGAAAGTAATCACAGAGAAAGCCAACCTGATTGTCTCAAGAGGAGCAAGCACAGCTTTTGTCATAGCCCCTGCCATGGCCCCACTAACAAACTCAGCAACTTCTCTAGTCCTAAAGAAATCCTGAGCGTTGAATCATGTTTAGACGTAATGACCAATGAAAGGCTATTATTCATACTTTTATTTTTTCCTTGGTAACAAAAATTAATTATATCATGATATGCAATTCAATGATTGTTGCATTGTGGAGAAACTAGATGTTATCAATCATATATGCTCTTTGCATTGAAGTATTGGCTAAGAAGTCCCAAATTCGATACTTAAAAACACGGCTTCTGTGAGAAAATATACATTAATACAACTGGTAGGACATAATTTGATAGAGCAAAAAGTGACAAGAATCAGATACAAAGGAACATGCAAGTAAAAAGGCCAAACTGAAAAATGCCACAACTTTAATCCATCTGAAGTTATTGGAAATTAAACTAATAAAACTCAAAACTCACACTTCACCCAGTTGCTTAGTTCTAAATAGCTATTGCTCCAAAGTGGCGGACAATGCGGTGGACAAATAAGTCGACCTTCAAGAGTACATAGTTCAGGTTAACGACATCTTTTACAAAAGGAAGAGAAAGTCAACCTATTCCATCCAACAAAGAGATATCGAATGAAAAATTCACATTTAAGCTCAGATAGAATATTCAGAACCCTTTCGAATGAATGCGGTAGGAGTACGGCCGGTGGTTGTTCTCATGACATTGAAAAGAAGGGAAAAGAAAAAGGAAAAAAAAAACCAGTATAATGTTGAAATCCACCACAGAAAATGTATTCGAGTTGAAAAGTTTAAAGCATTCAATCTCTTTCCTTTTTGTCCTTTTCTTTTTCCTTTCTTCTCTGTAATGTGACATTAAAATATGACAGTGGCAAGGAGAACCAACATCTCCAACATACAGCTTTGATTTCAGGAAGTAAACATTTTGATGAGAAGATGAGGATCAACAAGTTGAGTCTTTCGAGGAACACGTCGTCCTCGGTTCCTCGAAAAAAATAGCAGGGTCTTGGAAACGTTGAATCGGGTAATAGGTATACTTGATACAAATTAAAAAAACGAAAGAGGACTTACTTTAACGGCAAGCCTGGGATCCGGAAGGCGGAAGCGAAGCTGGAACTGGAAGGGGGCTTTAGTTTTGTTATTGATTTGAAGCTGCTGTTTGTGAAGCATCACGATGGCATACACATCGTCGAAAACACCAGCACTGCCTACTACCTCAGCGGCGTAATTCTTTTTGTGCGACTGTGATTCAAACGCCATTGATTTGGTGGAGGTGGATAGTAGAGCTCGATACTGAGATTGGAAAAGAAAACAGTAAAGAGAGAGAAAGGTGAATCCAAAGCTGTATTTGTTGAAAAAGTAAAAGGGCAAAGGCAGAAAGATGAATGTGGAATGAGCACATAAAAGGAAGAAGTGAAATAAAAGAGAAAGTGAGGTTGAATTTCACGTGCCTGGATGGGGGATTTGGAATTTTGTGACATTGAAGGAGATGGAGGAGAGATATTTACGTGCTTTTGGTTCTTCCCGCCTCAGTCTCAGTCTCAGTCTCAGTCTCAGTCTCGTCCCGGCCCCTCTCCAAGTATCTGCGCCAGCGAGGGTGAGTCGATGTTAAAATGATAGGAGATATTACTATATATATGAATGGCTTTTTGACTTTCAAGATATTTCAAAGAGTGTTGTGTTGTGGGTTTCTTTATTCCGGAAGAGTCGCTCGAGAGAGTCCTGGTCGGGTCTGTGCGTGAGACTCAGATTGAGACTGACGGACCGCAGTCACACTCGCACGCGCCCAATTGATTTCAAGTTTCAAGTTTGTAGGGTTCGAGTTCTGCTCGACTCGCTGAGAAAGAATAGTGTAGCGACAAAATACATATAGCTACTATGTAACCATCTATAAATGGAGGTATTGTGAAAAAATTTTCATTCTATCGTAATACTATAATTTTTTCCCCTATTATGCCAAAAGAATAAGGGCCGGTTGCAAATATAGCAAACCAGTCCAAAATATTTGCAGATTTAGCAGCCCGCGAAAAATTTTGCAAAAATGGCAAAATTTTAAGTTATGGAATGTGTATTTACTAAAATGCCCTTTCTATCTGATAGAAAGTTTTTCTATCAGTGATAGAGATAGATTCTATCAGATAGAAATACTTTCTATTAGTGATAGAATCTATCACTAATAGAGATAGATTCTATCAGATAGAAAGACTTTCTATCAGTGTTTGGTAGGTGTTTGCTTTCTATCACTTCTATCATATTAATCTTATATGTGTTCTTTTCTATAAGGTGTTTGGATGTTGTTGTTTGGTAGGTGTTTGGTTGGTGTTGTTTCGTTTCTCATATTTTCTATCACTGATAGAATCTATCAGTGATAGAAAGAGATTCTATCAGTGATTAAAAGTCTGATAGAAATATTTTCTATCTGATAGAAAGTCTTTAATTCTATCAGTGATAGAAGCTTTCTATCACTAATAGAGACAGATTCTATCAGATAGAAAGACTTTCTATCAGTGTTTGGTAGGTGTTTGTTTTCTATCATTTCTATCACTTCTATTCTTTTCTATAAGGTGTTTGGTTGTTGTTGTTTGGTAGGTGTTTGGTTGGTGTTGTTTTGTTTCTGATATTTTATATCACTAATAGAAAGTTTTTCTATCACTGATAGAATCTATCAGTGATAGAAAGAGATTATATCTGATAGAAATAGAAGCTTTTTATCACTAATAGAGATAGATTCTATCTGATAGAAAGTCTTTCTATCAGTGATATAAAGTCTTTCTATCAGATAAAATCTCATTCTATCAGTGATAGAAAGTCTTTCTATCACTAATAGAGATAGATTATATCCTTCTATCCTATTTCTATCAGTGTTTGGTTGTTATATTATATTTCTATCTGATAGAAAGTTTTTCTATCTGTGATAGAAAGCTTCTATCTGTGATAGAAAGCTTCTATCAGTGGTAGAAAGACTTTCTATCACTGATAGAATCTATCAGTGATAGAAAAACTTTCTATCACAAATAGAAAGTCTTTCTACCACCGATAGAAAGCTTCTATCAGTGATAGAAAAAACTTTCTATCACTTTCTATCACTATAAGCTTTCTATCACTGATAGAAAGTTTTTCTATCAGTGATAGAAAAACTGGTAGAAAGTTTTCTATCAGTGATAGAAATCTTCTATCAGATAGAAAGTTTTTCAGTCAACTTCTCCTTCATCTTCTTCCTGATCTTTATCGTCGCTCGAACTTCGATTCCTCCAGACTTATTTCCATCTCTTCTTCCCGATGGTGAAGCAGCCTCCATGGTCTTGCCCTGACTGCTGATCACGACCTGAGTCGATCCATTCCAACCGACCAAAGATCCACATCGCGAAACCCTAGCTTTCCGATGTCCGAACTTGTTCCCTGTGCCGGAGATTCTATCAGAAAATGCCCATCAGTGATAGAAAAAATTTTCTATCAGTGATAGAAGTTTCTATCATTGATAGAAAGCTTTTCTATCACTGATAGAAACTTTCTATCACTGATAGAAAATTTTTCTACCACTGATAGAATCTATCAGTAATAAAAAAAACTTTCTATCATAGAAGATTTCTATCAATATATATATATAATTGACGAGAAAGAAGAAGATGCGCGCGTCAATCAGTTTTTCTATCACTGATTCTATCAGTGATAAAAATCTTCTATCACTGATAGAAAGCTTTTCTATCATTGATAGAAACTTTATTCTATCAGTGATAGAAACTTTCTATCACTGATAGAAAATGTTTCTACCACTGATAGAATTTCTATCACTGATAGAAAATTTTTCTACCACTGATAGAATCTATCAGTGATAAAAGATTTCTATCAATATATATATATAATTAAAAAAAAAAAAAAAAAAAAAAAAAAAAAAAAAAAAAAAAACTGACGAGGAAAAAGAAGATGTGCGCGCCAATTAGGGGAGGGGCAATTCAGGAATATAAAAATTTAATTCAAAAATTTTGCCATATTTGCAAATATTTTTAAAAAATGCTATATTTGCCATTATTTACCCTCATGTTGCCACCCATTACAATTATCCTTAGAATAATGTGATCTAACGATCTGAAAACAAATATTCATTGTTTTGAATATACATATCTTTTTTTTATTCTTTTTTCATAGTCTTTTCTCATAATTAGAAAAATGGAAAAATACATTTTTAGTCCCTGAGGTTTGGGTTAGGTTTCATTTTGATCCATGAGTTTCCAAATTCAACCATTTAGCCCCTAAGATTTGGTTTTAGTTTCATTTTAGTCCACACCTCCATTTTCTCTGTTAAAAACTAACGTAGGGTTGACCTGTCACTACTTTTTTTATTAAAAAAATATTTTTTTAGAGTTTTTAAAATGCAAATACATTAAAATAATAAAAAATATATTTTTTTTAATAAATTTATTTCTTTCTCTCTCCCCCATCATCATCTTCTTCTTCCTCACTTCACCACCCAGAGGCGGAGCTACAGTAGGTCCAGGGGGCTCGAGCCCCCCTGAAGTTTAAAAAGCCTTTATATTTGTATATATATGTTCTATTTTTCTATGAAAATTGCCTTCTGGCTTGGTGGTTGGACTGCCCAGCCCCCCCCCTCCCGAATCAACATCAAGATGGTGTGAGTTCGATGCCTATCGCTCCCGTGCTCCTAAGCCTTTCACCAGTATGGTCAAAGGTTCAAATCCTTTCGCCCTCAAATATTGTTGAACTCAATATATATCAAGCCCCCCCCTCCACAAAGTTCTGGATCTGTTACGGTCACCACCAATCACCTTCTTCTTCTTCCTCACTTCACCACGAGCCACCACCCACTATTAAAGCCATCGTCACCAACAACTGCTACTCGCTTGCGGCAACTATTTTTTTCTTCCTTTCTTATTTTCTTTTTCTCTATTTGTTTTCTTCTCTTTTTCTCTCCTCTTTCCTTTCGCCTCTCTCCCTCCCGTCTCGTCTCGTCTCCCACACCCACACCAACACAGTCGTCCATCTCCAGATTCAGTGAACCCACGAACAACTTTGATGTTGAATGCGCTACGAACCCACAATGGACACAGCGAACCCACAAACAGCAGATCTCGACTCTTTTTTTGACAGGGCAGGCTCGTTTGAGATCTGGTAACGCTGGTGAACGTGCAACGGGTGTGAGTGACGGTCGCGTGCTGGTTTGGGTGTCGCCGAGAATCTTCTTATTTTTCATATATGTTTTTTCTTCTTCTCTTTGTAAACGAAAAAGATAAGGAATGTGAAGATGAATATGACAAATAAGAGAAGCAGCGGCGGGCGTGCGTCAATTGAGGACGAGTGGCGGACAACGACAAGTGGTGGTTGGTGTCGGTAGCTGTGATGGAGGTGAATGAGGAAGGAGGAAGATGGAGATGGTGAAGAGAAATAAGAAGTAAAGAGGAATGAGAAGAAAAGGAAGAAAGGGAAGAAGATAAGAAAAAAAAATGTTGTCGCCGGTGACCTTGTTGAGTTTGAAAACTTAGGGACCAAAATGAAACCTAACCCAAAACTCGTGGACCAAAAGTGTATTTTTCTCTTAGAAAAAAACATTAGGAAGAGATAAGTATTATCCATGTGGAAAACATGACACAATAGGCCGAAGTGGTAATCTGGGAATATTGTATAGATAATATAACCCGTATATATTTAGAACGCTCTAGGTTTGTAACAACGGATAAATATACCAATGAATATATCGTTTTATTTATTTTATTTCTACAATTTTAAAATTTATGAGACAAATATTTATTATCTTTTTTATTTAAAAAATGGGGAAAAAAAAACATTTTTTTCCCTCAACATCTTTGTTTGATAGTATTTAAGTCTTTGAGTTTTCAAACTCTAGTTTCGATTTTGTTGCAATTTGGTATAGTCAATTTTTTATTAACTAACTATTAATGGAAACTGATGTGATATTTTTTTTATTAAAATATATTTTAATGTTTTTATTTAATATATATATATATATATATATATATATTTTAAATTATATTTCGATTTTTTTTTTTGTTATTTTTCCTTCTATTTATTCTCCCTCCCTTCTTTCATTATCCATGATTGTCGCTTGTTGTTGTTGATGTTGTCTGTCCTATTCCAATATATATACATAGGATTTTGGCGTAAATGTGTGAAAGAAAGTGGTAGCTAATTTAATGTCATGAAATTAAATTCGTAACTCATGTGAACATGAACAACCTATGACTTTTTGTGTTATACAACTGTTGTAATTGCTACAAATTACATAGTAAACGGTGGACCTTTTGTATTATGCGACTCCATAAATGCGTTGTAATTAACATAATTACGTAGTATTTATTGTTTGTCTTTTTGTTTTTCTAGAGATGCTATTTACGGTTATAAATAGTAGCTGGAGGTATATGGAGCTACCTGGACTTGTCATTGTAGTACATTGGTATATGGAGCTTGCCATTGTAGTACATTGTAAGAGTTTGCATCGTAGAGTTTGAATTGTGACCTGTTCATGTTCATGGATCTCCTTCTTGATCTTCTCAGGTTTATTTTAGGTGGTACAAATGTCTTTTTTAGATGTTCCTCTTAGCCAGGTGCACTTAATACTTGTAAGGCTATAGTGATCCCTCTCCCATCGGACACTTCCTATTGATCATTCGTAGCTTTGGTTTATGTTTATGTTTGCTTTAACTTCGCTTTGCACCTTGACGACCTATGAATTTAAAGTTTTTTTATGACATATTACATTTGAAAAAAAAATTTATTAATTAGTACAACGGTAGAGTTAGTAGACTATATTGATTATCTTATAATTAAAAAAAAAAAAGCTATATTGATTTTGTAATTTAAGAAGGTTATGAATAGGTTAAATTACAAACTTAGTCCTTTAACTTTCAAAATTGTATCAATTTGGTTCCTGAACTTTAAAAAGAGTTAAATAGGTCTTCGATCTTTCAATTTTGTTTCCAATAAGTACCTGAACTTTAAAATTTATTCAGTAAGTTCTTAAACTTTCACTTTTGTATCTAAAGTTGAAGGATCTATCAGACACAAATTTGATTTTTCTCAAAAAACTTCTGAAAGTTCACAAACCTAACGGATAAAATCCCCCACATTGCAGGGACTAAGAGTCCGTTTGAAATACATTTTAATTTAAATGTTTTCCAAGAATGCATTTTTTAAAAAACATTTTGTATAAAAATTGTTTACAATTTAAAGACTCATATGTTTGGTTCCATCTCCTCACAAATGTTTTTATACATAAGTTATTGTTTACTTGAAAAGTTTTTTTTTAAAAAGTTGGTTTGAAGTGTTTCTCTCAAAATGGTTTATTTATCAATCTCATTTTCTAATAAGTCATTTTTAGTGGTTGGCAAACACTAGAAATTTTTTCAAAATGATTTATTTTCAAAATTAAACACTTGAAAAGTTAAACCAAACAGACCAATAAAACCTTACTAATATATATGACATACAATTAGGGCGTAAGCTATGCATTTTCATGAGCGGTGAGTGCGAGACGGTTTTTCCTTTCCTTTCGTTTCCCGCGCCCAAAACCGCCAAGTGAAACTGAGAGGGCGAGTGATTTTGCTTGCACAATCATCGCCCCATCGTCACCGGCTCCGGCACCTGACCCGACTCACTGATTGGCTTTGTCGATCAACGGACTTAGTTTCACTTTTAACTTGCATCTGCCGTCCCTCTCCCTCTCCAGGCCAACCAAGAACAAGACCCTCTTCCCAATCCCTTCTCTTCTATCAGTCTCCGTCCAATCATCCACCACCATGCATTCCCTTCTCTTCTTTACTCACTCTCTTCTGCTTCCCACTTCCTTATCCTAATCCCACTTTCAAACGCTGTCTCTGGACAATGACTTCGATGGCTCCCACGAAGACACAACTATTGGCCCGCTGGCGAGGAATCGAGGAAGTGGACGACACCAGCCGTGACTCACACCTACAACCCCATCGTTTTCAACTGCTTAAAGAGGAATGGTCTGTCTTTGCCTCTCATCCATCTGCCCAACTCTATCCCTTTTAACTCCGACTTTAGTTAATTTATTCCATGCCATCGCTCTAGTCACTGCAAATGTTGCCAGAACAGGAATCTCATTATCACATTTACATTTTTTTTGCGGCATTGTTAGTAATAAGTTTCAATATTGTAATTTTTATACTTTCTGTGTGTTCTCAAGTAAAGGCTGTTTCGTCTCTTTGTTAAGTAGCTCTGCTTCGTTCTGTATTCTATCAGGTTTGCAGACGCCTTCACTTTTTTAATTAGTTTGCCTCAAGAAAATCACATTTGGTGTGAATCTTGGGATATAATGGGGCCTCTTCTGGAAACATTTTACAATTATTTCAAAGATGAAAGCCATGACTCTCCTCTCAGGCGCCTATGGAAGAGAATCTCCATGGAGATGCAGCATTGTATCCAGTGCATCTGCCAGCATCATCAAGCTAAAGATATGTATAGTTTGGAGTACGAGTTGAGTTCCATCGGACCCCTTCTTGATGTATTGAGAAGACTCGACGAGGAAAGGGTCACTCAGTACTTGAGAAATATAAATCACAGAATATCCCAGAATGAATATGATGCTGCACAGGATAATACCGAAGTCGTCAGTGTCGTATATGAGGTTTGTCAGTTCCTGGCCCCTTCCCCCACCCTCTGTTATCTATTTTTCTCACACATCTGAGTGACGACTTCTCACTTCTAATATTTTCCTTGTTACTGCTGATTTGATATAGAATTTCAAATGCTGATACATTTTTGGCTTTAATCTTTGATTTCATCTCCATCAGTGCCTCCATCTTCTGTGGACTCTTTTTTGTATGTCATTGTATTCTTTCATTTTTCTCAATGAAAGTTGATTAAAACAAATAAACAAACAAACAAAAATATTTGGTTTCATCAACTGTTTGACTGGTTGAAGTCACACTGTTAATGGTATCTACTGACGTTTTCTTTTATCCATTACAAATTTACATGATGTGTATTGGAGGATCCTGAAAACTATTATTATCTTCTATATGACCTTCATTTGCTAAGGTTTCCTTGAGATAGTGTTTGCTATATAAAGCTTCTTGTTGCGACATTTAAGGAATATTGATAATTTTCATTTGGGCCTATTCGGAGTCTTGTTTCAGTTTGCATCATTCTACATGCTGTTGTCATCGTTTCACATTGTAATCTTTGCAAATGTATGATTGGAAAGTTGTGAATTCCTTTTCTTTCCACAATATTATGTAGTTGTCTCCTCATGTGTAGTGACTACACAAGTTTTGGTCTTATAACAGGTTTTGATGTTTCCTGACCTTTTGGATGATCAATCGCTGTTCACTGAATTTGGGAAGTTTATCGAATCTGTAGATGATATTCATGAACTTGCTTTGGATGGACAGCAACAGTTTCCGGTACTAAAGAGGAATACCTAATTATTTGTCCTATTCTTTTTATGATACTTATATAGTGCATATTGTCTGTCAGGGTGCTTATGCCCTATTCTTTTTCAATAGAAGAGTGCGTTCTGTAGGTCATCGCATAGCTGCATCAATGGGAAAACTGAGGTACTTTTCAACAAGACTTAGTTACCCATATGTTTAACCGTGTGAAATTTATTACCAATCCTATTATTTTGTTGATGATTCTGATTGTCGATCTGTAAACACTAATAGCATTTTGTGTTGTTTTTTTGGATGTTATGAGTAGAGCACTTCACCCAAACTGGAAAGATATTGCCAAATGTAAATACTAATTTTTTCGGCACATCTTTTTGTACAGGGCTGCCTCAAAGTGAAATTGCTTTCTTTTAACCATTAGAAAAGAAGATGCATAAGTATAATCCTTAGTTATCACTATGTGAGAGTACTAGTTAGGGATATATGAGGAATAGTAATAGAAAACGAGTAAGGGTATAATAGTAATTAGTTAGGGTATCTTCAATCTTGGTTGTGCTTTGGTTATAAATAGGTAAGTTAGGGTATTGGAAGGGTGTGAAGAATTTTGGTATTGTCTCATAATGGGGCTTTAGGAGAGAGTTAGTCCTCTCGAAAGGCTATCGTATATTGTAATCTCATTTCGTTATTGCAATATATTATTATTTGGGTGTTTTCTTAGTTTGAATACCTAACAAATTGGTATCAGAGCACGTTGATCCTGGAAAATAGCGCAAAGACAATTAAGTATGTGGTTGAAATTAGAGAAGCTTTACAGAGGATGACCAAAAACATTGATCGAATGTTCGTGATGATGTTTGAATTCTTAGATGGTAAGGTTGGATTAACTTCCATGCTGACTACAAGCTCTTCTCAGAAACAAAAGAAGGTGGAAGAGAACGTAGAATCAAGGGTCACCAATACTGGTAAATCATTTAAGTGCAAGAAAGAGGGAGAAAAATCGAAAGACACAAGTTGATCGGGACTAAAAAATACCAAGTTCGGTCAAGTCTTCAACGACTGCAAAGAAGGAAAATCACAAAGCTATAGAGTTGGAAGACAAAGCTAGTGCGAAAATGGAGAAAGAAAGAGGTTGGAGGTAAGCAATCAAAGGAAAGTTGACCTGCATTCGGTCGGAGTTTGAAGACTGTGCACAAGTGGATTGGAAAGAAGTTCAAGGCGATGGAGTTGACATTTCAAGAAAGAAAATGCCAACAAATGTTGCTGGAGACGAAAAGCTGAGGGAGCCATCGACGCAAAGGACATGAAGAGGGAGTTGAGAGAAGTAGCGATGAAGGAGCCACTGATGGAGGCCATTACCGGTGGCAAAGGCATGTGTGGCTGGAAAGGGAGGACCAAAGATGGCGTCAAGGCAACTATCGTGAAGAAGCAGCCGTGGGTAGACATTGGGCCAATCAAAAAGGAAAGAAAAAATCAAAAGAAAGGGAAACTAACCCTAATCATGTGGAAAACACCCTAATACTAATTTGGTAGGAAACTAATTTCATTGATAAGATGAAATGTGGTTATGAAAGAAGGGGAGGAAAGTGTCAACCAAAGATTCTTTTAACACCCAAAAGATTCTTTTAACACCCAATAGTGTATTTGATTACATGATAATTTTGTACATATCTTTTGTTTTTTTTTTTTTTTGTTTTTTTTTGTTTTGTTGAGGTTTCCCCTTCTTTAAATTTCAACTTCCGCTTTGTGTTTTTCTTTTCTTCTATCACTGATAGAAAACAATAGCAACTTCCAAACAAAATGCAGAAATCTTATATCGATTCTATCAGTGATAGAAAGATAGAAATCTGTCACTGATAGAAATCTATCTTTCTATTACTAATAAGAATTTATCAGTGATATATTATATCACTATAGAAACCTATTGTGATACTTTGATATTTTTATTTTATTTTTAAAATTTTTAAATTTTATTTTTCAGGTTTATCCTATTAGAATGTACAGTACAAAGTAATTGACAGATATAACTATTTCTATCACCGATAGAAACCTTTAGATCTGTATTGTTGGTGCAGAGAATGCAAGAGAATCTGAAGGATGCGAATCAAAATCTCTAAAATTTAATTGATTATTATTAAAAGATAATTAGAATATAAGACAAAATAGTGAGTTAAATCTACCGACGATAGAAATCTAACTTTCTATCATTGATAGAAATCTATCAACTATCACTGATAGAAACATTTCTATTAGTGATCGAGTGATAGGAGATTTCTGTCACTGATAGAAATCTATAAGTGATTTGTTTCTATCAATGATAGAAACATGATAGAAAGTTAGATTTCTATCACTGATAGAAAGCTCTTTAGTGATACGTTTCTACCGGTGATATAATTCTATCACTGATAGTTTCTATCAATGATAGGAAGGGTAATTTAGTAATTTAGACCCTCTGAGTATAATATTTTGTCATTTTTGCAATTCTTTTTGTAGGCTGCCATTTTTGCTAATATTTTGGTCAATTTTATTATATATGCAACCAGCCCTTTAATTTTTATTTTTACGAAAAACCAGCTTTCATTGAGAAATAATGAAAGAATACACGAGCATACAAAAAAACTAGTCCACAAAAGAGATCCCCTCTTTAAAGAAAGGGACGCTAATCAGGCAAAATAGTACCTAGAGAATAATTACAAAAAAATTTGGACACTGAGGCCCAAAGAGAAACATAGAACCTGGAGAGAGCCCGCACATCAGACGAGTCCCTCTCAAGACCCCGAAACACTCTATTATTCTTCTCACCCCATAAGCCCCACAGTAAAGCACACACCCCTACAAGCCATAAAAACCTCCCATTGTCACGAAACGACAGATGGAAGAGGAACTCCTGGATCATCTTTCATTCTTTCTACAGTCTTTGAACGTCCTAGCCTGAAGCCCGAAAGCGTCGAAGAATGAGCCCCACACCGATCGGGTAAACTCGCAAGTCCACAAAATATGGTCCAGATCTTCCTCTGCCTCTGATATAAAATGCAACAAAATGGTCCAACCATAGAAGCCATCTTCCTTGCTAGTTTGTTGATCATATTGACTCTACCATGGATAACTTGCCAAATGAAGAACCTAACCTTTTTCGGGACTTTAACCCTCCATAGAATAGAAAAGACAGACTTGTTATGACTTATGGGGAGAAGGGTCGAGCAACCAATGGAAAAGGGACCCACAAGAAAAGCCTTTAGTAGGATTTAGACTCCAACATCGAACATCCCTTATTCCCTCCCTAAATTGACAATCGCCTATCAAAGATAAGAGATTGGAGACATCTCTCATTTCTCTATTGGTCAAAGAGCGATGAAAACCCAATGAAAAGGATATAGAGCTCCCCAAAGGATTAAACACATCGGAAATCAAACGGTCTTTCTTGGAGAATAAGCGATAGAGATTAAGAAATTTTGAGTAGAGGGGACAATCCCCCACCCACCTATCCTCCCAAAAGTAAGTACCTTTACCATCCCCCACCTAAAAGAGAGCCAAATCCGAAAAAGAACGATTGAAGCTTACTTCTTTGAATCAAATCTCTCTCCTCAGCTAAATAAAGATCCATTACATTTCCTTCAGCAACATACCGGGCTTCAATCTTGTGTGGAGAGAGCTCATGTAATTCAAATTTATTCTTTTAGAACAAATTTCAGATTTCAGAGCTTGGAAGATATTACATAACTTGCCTTGATACTCTTGAGTTTTCAAACAACAAGTCCCGTTCCTTTGTAACAAAGAATCTATCAATTAGAAAGTGTGAAGGCCTATTACCCATTCTTGACCATGTAAATTTCCATTAGACAACGGTAATTCCATAAGGCCCAATTCTTCAATTACTTTGTTGAAAATTCTCATTCCTTTTGTTTGTCGACCCAAAGGATACCTTTCATGAATCCACCGAGTAATATTAAAATCACCACCATTACACCATGGCTCTTCACAATATAAAAAAGAGAACGCGATTCACTCCAAAGAAGATTTCTCTCTATATTCATTTGGACCATACACATTAGTCACCCAACAAATTTTCTCATTTCGGAAGGAAAATTTAATTGAAAGAGTGTATCGAGCTTTGAGAAATTCCAAGACTTTCAACTTACTCTCATCCCACATTATCAATAAGCCACCCAATCTGCCAATGGAATCAACATTGATCCAACCAATTTCCTTGGAGCTCCATATTGATTTAATAAGATGCTGAACAAAAGAAACCACTTTTGTCTCCTGAATTAATACCATATCTGGGCAGTGATGTTGAATAAATTTCTTCAAAGCGACTCTTATAGTTCTATCTCCAAGACCCCAAGTATTCTATGAAATGATTTTCATAGTTTGATCTTATAAAAAGCTCAATTAAGCTTTACCTTATGATTTCAGAGAGGGGATTTGACGCAATTGCAGACCGCAGACCTCAATAAGGGATGAGAATTTCTTATGTATTGAGGAAGGAGAGGAGGCTAGTGAAGTCTTACCCTTGTCTTGAAAAATTAAACCCAATGATTCCTCATAGATTCATCAACAAATTCATCATTTTCTGAATGATGTGTTCTAGGCTCTTCACTACTCATGCTAATATCTGAAGCTACTTCAACATCCTACAAATTGAGAATGAGAAGACGGATGGTCAGAAGCTACAATTTTTGGAGAAAAGACTCCTTTGGTTAAGACCTTATTTGAATTGGCAATTGGGATTTCACTTAGGTGGCATAATGAGAGACAAAGGATCAAATTGATCATTTAATGGTGCTTCCAGACATGGGGCCGATTTATTTGAAGGGGCTAGAAGACTGGTACATGACTCTTCAAGTGCATCTGTGCTGCCCATAACGCTGTCAAAAAAAGAGGGAGACGAAAAGTCATCTCCCTTTTTCCTTGTATAAAACCGTGAGTAGGTATCAACAAAACGATTTTTTATAGAATATTCTGAGGGCTAGCTAAATCGTTAACCAGGACATCATTTTGAGTAGGGGGATCCTCATTAAT
The DNA here is from genome assembly GCA_017139565.1 of Luffa aegyptiaca. NCBI lineage: Eukaryota > Viridiplantae > Streptophyta > Magnoliopsida > Cucurbitales > Cucurbitaceae > Luffa > Luffa aegyptiaca. The sequence continues at coordinate 151,152 of CM029399.1, read as the reverse complement.
CCTTGAAGATTATAATATTTCCAAAGGTAGAATATTATTGGTAGTTCCCAGAACACAAGCTGACTTTTCAGGAAGAAGAGGGCAATAAGTTTGTTCACACGGATTATGACCATTCAAATTATTCTCAACTGACTCTTTAAAAGCTACATTTGCTGACTGATTAATATCAACATTTATATCTGACTTTCCAGCCTTACCATTATTATTAGGAATTGGAAGGCCTTTTTGTGTTGGTTCTTTTGCTTGGAAGTGGTTCTCTCTACCCTTTGCCCCTAGGTTGTCTTCCTTTTTGTCTATATGAATTTATGTATTTCAGTTTCCCATAAAAAAAGAAGTTTTAAACTTATTTCTCATCTCAATTTCTACTTTCAATAGGGGTAATTATCAATTATTTTTTGTTTCTATTAGATTCTTTTGTGCAAACTTGAATTATCTGAGCACGTTATTCTTAGTTTCTTAGCACTCAAGATGCAGGACTAATACTTTTTGGATATGTTCTCCTTGGTTGTAGGATGGCGACAGATTTGGAACCTTTGCAGCCCTTGCTTAAGAAATTTATAAGTTTTCTGGAAATAGAAGTTCTGCCATCAACTTCTAAGATACAAAGGCCAAGAGTACAGCTAGACCGTTTATCTGTATGGCTTGGGATCAAGTCATTGTAGGAAGTGGTTGCTAAACCTTTGTTATAATTATGATATATTTTTCCCTTTTTCTTCTCATATACTCTATGTTTTTTGTTGAAGGCTTGGATTCTTGGAGCCTCCTGCCTTTGAAGAAGGGATATTGGAGCGTTATCCCATTTTTCTTGACATCGTACTTAATCATATAAGTAGTGATTCACTTGAGTTCTCTCATGCAGTTACATGCTTAAGACTACTCTTTGAGATGCTTGGTCAGTGAGCCACTTTTCCGCTGTTTTCTCGTGTGTGTGAATTTTCTGTAAATAGTTCAGGTTTTAACATTTCTTTTTATTTAATAAATGTCTTTTAAGGCTGTAAGCTTTGGTTGAGGTCTACATTATCTCCTAGTGTGATGCGTAACACTTTATTGGGTCAGTGCTTCCACACTCGAAATGAGAAAAGTCATAAAGACATTTTTGATCTTTTTCAGCCGTTTTTGAGGGCAAGTATTTGGGGCCTTTGGTCAAGTTTATTCGACTTTTTTTTTTGTTGCTGTTGATATATGTTTTTGTCTTTTTATAATTTAGTTTTTTCTTATTACTGAACTTAAATGTGCAATGCATTCAGTCTCTTGAGGCTTTGCAAGATGGGGAACACGAAAAGCAACGTAGGCATTTTCTTTATTTCCTTCTTCATCAAGTGCCAGTTAGCAGTAATTTTAGTGTCCTAACCAGGCAAAAGGCTTGTCAGGTTGTTTTTTCTCCCTCATGGATGGTCATACTAATTTCATTATTCAACAATTAAAAATTGTCTCACACAAATGTTTTCTGGTTATATATATATGTATTTGTGCATGTAAATTTATTGCTAGACTTTTTTTTTTTTTTTTTTTTTTTTTTTTTTTTTTTTTTTTTTTTTTTTTTTTTCAGATAGCTCTTCAAATTGTTCACCGAGGTTATACGATGAATCCACCATGCCCCCCTTTTGAGTGTGCACACATGTGGTTAGTTAGCCTAATTATGACTTTGATTTCAAATGTGGATTATATATATATTTTATGGAAAAACCAGCTTTCATTGATAAAAAATGAAAGAATATAAGGGCATAAAAAAAAAACGAGCCCACAAAAGAGACTATCTTTAAAGGAAGGGTCGTCAATCAAGAATGATAGTACCTAGGGAATAATTACAAAAAGGCTTGGACACTAAGGTCCAAAGAGATACATAGACCCTCGTAAGGGCCCAAACATTTGACGGGTCCCTTTCGAGGCCTCGAAACACTCTATTATTTCTCTCACCCTGTAGGCCCCATAATAAAGCACACCCCAGCTTACCATAAGAATCCCCCTCTCACAAAACAGCGGATGGAGGAGGAACTCCTGGATCATCATGTGGATTATATATTTTGTTCTCCTACTTGATCTGCACTATCTGGGTATGTGTTCCCTGCTTTTGGAAAAGAAACTCCATGTAAATTTAGGCATTTGTGTCAAAAGCGTAAGCTTTAAATTTCTGCATCAAGGAAGAGGAAGACGCATGAAGATAGCAAGAGAATGGGGAAGAAACAAAATATGGGGAAAGTGATAGCTTTCTATTTTGCTGCATGAAGTTAGTTTGGAAGTGTGATTGGAAATAAGAAGATAGAGAGAGAATTTTCAATGCTTGACTATCTGGGGCTAACACCTGCAGTCCTTAATCTAGCACACTCGGTTAGAGCGCAACAGAATAAGTTTTAACTTTAAAGATTGCGAACAAGCTGACATATGGTATTCTATTTTGCTTTTAGCTTCTTCTTGGTGTACTAAATTAATTAGTATTATTTTTTTTGTAATTATGTTATAAACTCAAGCCATTAGAAAACTAACTCCTAAGCTTTTTTGTATTCTTTTGTTTCATTTATCAATAAGATCAATTTTTATATATAAAAAAGATGGGGAGAGATAGTGGTGTAGCCTAAGTGACTAAGGAGAGTTCTCCCCAAGAAATCTATCAAAGAATCTTTATTATCAATCAAAGGGGTTGAGGGTGGGATTATTGAGGGTTTCAAGGTGGGTAACGATAGTGTGCCGTTGTCCCATCTGCAGTTCGCCGATGATACGATTTTCTTTTGTTTTGGTAAAGAGGAGTCCTTCTTGATCCTGAACCATATGTTGGGTTTCTTTGAGGCGATGTCAGGTTTGAAGATCAACAGAAGCAAATGCCAAGTGATCGGTTTGAATTGTGATAATGCCAAAGTCCGTAGGTGGGCTTCTCTTGTGGGTTGTGATGTGGGAGAGTTCCCGGTCTCCTATTTAGGTCTCCCTCTTGGTCATAACCTCAGGAGTCTCTCTTTTTGGAGCCCGGTGGAAGATAAGGTTAGAAGGAGGCTTGCTTCCTGGAAACGAAGTTTCTTCTCTAAAGGTGGGAGGTTAACTCTCATCCGTTCTGTTTTGAGTGGGATTCCTACTTACTTCTTTTCGTTGTTTAGAGCTCCCCAGAAGGTTTGAAGGAATATGGAGAAACTCATGAGGGATTTCTTATGGAAGGGAGGAGAGACAGGTAACCCTTTGTAACTCGGTTCTTTCTTGTATCCCTATATACTATATGTTTCTATTTCTTTTACCTTCTCAAGTTTGTTTGGACTTGGAAAGGTTGATTAGGAATTTCTTTTGGGAAGGCCGTGAGGGAGGCAAAATAAATCACTTGGTAAGATGGAATTTGACGTCAAAATCTCAGTTTGATGGAGGTCTCGGGGTTGGTGGATTGAAATACCGAAACACTGCTTTATTGGCAAAATGGGGTTGGAGGTTCATTCATGAACCTCATTCCTTTTGGAAAAGGATTATTGTTAGTATTCATGGATCTTCATCTTTTGGTTGACATTCAGCTAGAAAACGCAGTTTTAGTCTTCGAAGTCCTTGGATGAGTATCTCTACTGTTTGGAAGCGTATTGAATATTTAGCTCATTTCAAATTGGGAAATGGGAAAAGGATTTCATTTTGGAATGACCCGTGGATTGCAAATCGTCCATTAAAGCTGGAATTCCCGCAGTTATTTTCTCTATCTTCTTCTCCTAATGGTTCGGTTTCAGAGTATTGGGATGCTTCTCAATTATCTTGGAATGTTATATTTCGAAGATTTTTGAAGGAGGAGGAAATTCCAGATTTTCAATCCTTATTGGAAAGTTTATCTTCTATTACCATTGCTCCTTTTGATGATAAACGTATATGGTCTTTGGAACCGTCAGGGTGTTTTTCAGTGAAGTCTCTTACCCGTCATTTGGCTTCCTCACTTCCTTTGGAGAAAGAGATTTTTAATGCTCTGTGGAAAACTAAGAGCCCGAGAAGAATTTCCATCCTTGTGTGGATCATGCTTAATGGTTCCTTAAATTCATCAGATGTTTTGCAAAGGAAGCTTTCTTCTCATTATCTTATGCCATCAGTTTGTGTCTTATGTTGCTTGGCTGGGGATTCTTTGAACCATATTTTCTTTGAGTGCTTTTACTCTCGATTGTGTTGGTTCAAGCTTTTCTCCTTCTTCAATCTTCATTGGGTCTTCTCCAATATGTTTAAGGACAACGTCACTTCTATCTTAATTGGGCCATCCTTGGCTCCAACTTCCAAACTTTTATGGTGCAATGCTGTCAAAGCATTATTATCAGAATTGTGGATGGAAAGAAACCAATGAATTTTTCAAAATTCGCATATGCTTTGGTTTGATCGGATCGATTCAGCTCGTTTAAAGGCGTCGTCTTGGTGTTCTCTCTCTAAAAATTTCGATAATTACTCGATTCAGGATATTTATCTTAATTGGCTTGCTCTTATTTCTCATGAATAATTTTTATTTCTGTTTGTTTTGTTTCACTCCCTAGTGGAGTTTGTATCTTTTGAGCAATAGTCTCTTTTCATTTCATCAATGAAAAGTTTCGTTTCTTGTTTCAAAAAAAGAAAGATGGTGGTTTTCGGCAATTTGTGCATCTTCAGAATCTTGAGGGGGTGGCTAACCCTTAGAGTTGTAAGTTAGGTAATCTGGCATCTACTTATTTTGATGTGTTGTCCAAAGGGGTAACCTTTACTCTGGCGAAGATGTTGCCAATCTACTTTGCTTAGGATTTTTTTCCTATACTTCCCTTATTATGCTCTCAACATAGGAATCATCTTGCCTGTAGAAAAGTTATTAGAAAAGTTATTAGAAAAGTTATTAGGTCGTTTGCATTGGTGACACTTATTAGAAAAGTTACCTATGTGTGTTCTCACATATGTATACCCTCTCCTTTTATAAATCACTTTCTTCTTCAATTTGAATTCGGTGTTTGAAGATCTGAGTGATATCTGTAAGGTTGCAGACACAAGGCTTAGTTTGGACATATTGTACGTAATTATATGGCTTCCAACAAGAAATAAATATTTTAGCCACTTTGTTGTTACTGCATTTAGTCGCCAAGGACAGAGAAATTACATGACAACAGATTTGTTTGGTCTATTTAGTGTAATTTAAATGTCATTCTTCATATTACTACTAGATTGTGTGACTCGTGTTGTCATTTTTTAATTGACCAGGGGCCCTTCTCTTGTGTCATCACTGAAGGATTCTTCTCTTCACAGCTCACTGAGGCAACCTGCATTTGAGCTTATACAATCTATTATAGTATCAGATGCTGCTGCATTGATACATTCAATGCTGGATGGTTGTATAGTACCACTTTCCAATGAAAGTAACATGAATTATAACTGTGACGTTCCTGGAGAGGAGAACATACTTATTTTTGCTCCCAATGAAATGGATGATAATTGTTGGGGTGGATTCAGTCTGCAGAGCAATATAATTTCAACAGAATTTAAACAGTGGATGTGCATTCCTATGTTATGGATTGATGTTCTGGTTGATATTGATCCCTTGGTTCTGCCAGTATCATTTTCTAAAGCCATTTTCTGGGCTCGATCACGTTTTTCTATGGTAGAATCTGAAACTACTGCTGAAGGTGAACTTCCGCTGAGAACTTGGATATCATCTTCTTCTTTTGAGATCTCCAGTTCACTGGGATGGAAGGTGCCAACTGGTTCTGATGATGGTGGGGATGGGAAAGAATCAAAAAACTCACTAAAAGTGTGCACAATGTTGCTTCCTTTAATAAAAACATTTAACAGGTTGTGGCATTCATCTACGTGTAATATTTATTTTGAGCTGTTTAGAGTTATCTTTTAAGATTAGTTCTATGCTGCAAATCTTTTAGTACATTTGTGATTTATCTAGTAGGTGACAGGTTCTATGATACTTGGCTCACTTCAGTCTACACCTATTTCAGATTGACTGCTTATTTCTTAGTTCTGTTGGGGCAAGGAGAGCTGAGGAAGCAGTGGACTTGGGAGCCGAGAATGGGGGAAAGTTTGATCCTTTCACTTTTTGATTCTAGTGATGTAATGCATCACCCTTCTTTTGTTTCCTCTTTTGAAATGATTTTAAGTCTTTGGTTTCTCCTTTCCCTTCTCATTTTTATTATTATATTCCAAAAGTGCACATATATATACATTGTTTTTATTCAGAATGTCAGGCAGTTCGGAAAGCATGTCTTGGAACAAATTTCAAACACAAAGGGTCTCTCTTGTGGTTTGGAGTTTCTTTGTTCTTCTGAGTACTCATTATCTGCAGTCTTTCTGGGCATGAGACATGCTTTGAAACTGGTAATCATAACTCTTATATGGGCTAGGTTATTATTATTTGTATTATTTAGCTTAAATCTAATTGTATTCCGTGTCAATGGTAGTTTGCATCTATATATCTTATTGGATATTTTTTTGTTTATTGTGTAGCCAAAGTCGTTGATGAAATTTTGCCAAATCTATTAGCAGTCTCTCTCACATGCATGTGTGCCATACATCCAAATTTTGTATATACATGGGTATTGCTTTTCTGCATTCTATTTGCTCCCTTAATAGAGTATGTCTCTGGGTTCTGGATCCCTATTGTGTGTGATGGGATTGGTATAAGGTCGTCATTGTGGTAATATTAGGGATATATTTGTAATTAGTAGTGTTGATTTATTATTAGTAATTATTTAAATTAGTTAATAGTTTATTTGCCTCTGACTTTAGTTGCAAAGTTGTATCATGACCATCGGTTTACTTGGGACTTCCTCTTTTTGGAAAGCCGCACTCCATCACTTTTTGGGAACCTATTATCGAGAAGGTCGAGAGGCGGTTGATAGGTTGAAGTGGCAAAAATATATCCAAAGGAGGCCGTTTAACATTAATACAAGCCACCCTAACAAATTAACCCACTTACTACCTATCCATGTTCAAACTCTCATCCAAGGCTGCCATTAGGTTGGAAAGACTTTTTAGAAATTTCTTATGGAATGGTAGCAAGGCTAAACGAGGGTTCCATCCCATCAGATGGCAAAAGGTGAAGTGTCCAAAGATTGAAGGCGGGCTGGGTCTTGTTGATTTAAAGAACCACAACCTCCTTGCTAAGTGGATATGAAGATTTTACTTGGAAAAAAACAACACTATAAAGGAGAATTATAGCGGTAAAATATGGTGCTACCCATTTCAATAACCAACAGGATCAATCCAAGCTTAACAGTTAACTCTTTCAGAGGGCTATGGAGCTACATTTTAAAGTAGAAAGACCTGATTTTTGACAACACGGTAAGCATTAAATGGCAATGGGGAGTCCACCCCTTTTTTGGATTGACAAATGGATTAGCTCATCTCCTCTTAAAAGCACTTTCCCTAGACTTCATGCCCAAAACAGCTCTATTGCTGATTTATGGAACTCTGAAAACCTTCATGGAATTTGGGTCTTCAGTGCAACCTTACAGAAGAGTAGATCATTGAGTGGGCTACTAACTCCACCCATCTCTTCCATCCCCTGAGGCTCAATTCTGAAGATCATGGGGGATGGACATTAGAAGGAAATGGATCATTCTCGATCAAATCTCCCACTCTTAAGGTCATGTTTACTGACATTCATCCTTACAGGGATCTTTACATGAATTTATGAAAGGGCCCTCTCCCAAAGATGGTTAGATTTTTCCTATGGGAGTTAGGTCAGGGTTGCATTAATACAGCCCACACCTTGCTCAAAAAGGCCCCTTGGATTGTTTCTTCACCAAGCTGGTGTGTCCTTTGCTATTGTAACGGCGGAACCATGATGCATCTATTCACTACTTTGCCTATTTGCTTGTTGTTATTGGAAGAAAATCCTTGTCTTTCAATGTGCACATTGTCCTCCCTAATGATATTATTACTTTGCTTGAATTGATCTTTTTCTAAAGAAAAGGAGGTGTTGTGGGTCTTCATCAGCAAGGCTTTCCTTTGGTCTATATGGCTCAAGTGTAACCACCTCATCTTCGAGGACATGGCTTAGGATTTTGACTTTTGTTGAACACCTGACCTCGTTTGATAACTATTTGGTTTTTGGTTTTTGATTTTTGAAAATTATGCTTGTTTTCTCCCAATTTCCTTACAATTATTTTTATCTTTGTTAAGGACACATTTGGATTCCTAGCCAAATTCCAAAAACAAAAATAGGTTTTAGTTTTTAGTTTTCAAAACTTGACTTAGTTTTTGAAAACATGGGAAGAAGGTAGATAACAAAACCAAAAAATTTATAGGTGAAAGTAGTGTTTTTAAGCTTAATTTTCAAAAACAAAAAACCAAAAACCAAATGGTTATTAAATGGGGCCTCATTTATCTTGCCCTCTCATGGTGTAAATTTTCCCCATACTTTTGTGATTACAACCTTACTTCTTTGATAGCTCACTGGGACTGGGATAGTTTTTGTAAATCTTTTGGCCTTGCACTCTTTTGTAATATCCATATTAGTGATGAAACGAAGGTTGCATGTTTCTCATCCAGAAAAAGAAACAACCAGAGGACGTTCAAATTTGTCAACAATGCTCCCTAAAATGGTGGGAAGTGATGCACAACTTTGTGTTGGCATCCCGCAATTATTCTAAGGTAAATGGATTATGGATATGAGAAGAAAGCCTTTGAGAAGCCCTCCTGACAAAAAATCAAGCCTTTGGGATTCCTAAACCCTAAATGGATAGTTCTTTCAATTTTCAAATTTTCTCTCTTATTCTTGGTTCTCTCTTGACAAGCTCTTTTGTAATTATCACCTTTTAATAAGCCTTTGGGATTCCTAAACCTCAAATGTGTACGGTTCAAATGACTATTGAGAAAGGAAATTGGATTTGAACAATTTTTCTCATGAGCTTGGTCGTCGGTCTTCTGTGAAAGGTGCGTCAAAGAAATTATGTTTGGCTGAAGAAAGGAATTTGATCTAGAAATGTAAATTGCAATGGCTTCAAGCTGGTGATGAGAATATAGGTTTCTTGCATCGCAAAAAAGAGGAAATTACTCATTTCAGAACTGAGCACTATAGATGGACAGTCTCTTTTGTCCTTTGGTGAGATTGGAGCAGAAATACTTGGTTTTTTCACAACTTCATGTCAGAAACTTCCTGGAGTTCTTTCTTTGCAAGCTTTTTCATGGGTTCTATCAGCATCCACTCTTTCCTTTGTGGGGTTTAAAGTCTCAAGATCAGTTCAAGTCTAAAGATTGTTGAATTTCTTTTTAATTAATTTTTTTTATTGGGGCGTGTTTATGTTCTATTTATTATCCTTTTTTGTTCTTTTTTCACTACCTTGTGGAGTTTGCATCTCTTGAGCTTTTTTTTTTTTTTTTTATAAGAAACCTCAAAAGGAGATATATTTCATCAACAAAAGGGATAACAACCTAAGGGCCGGAGGTGGAGATCGCCCCCTCCCAAAACCTATCTCAAAAGAGTTTGCCAATCATTAATAATCATTAACAAACTATAATTACAAAAGAACTTTTTGTGTAAAGTAATCCACCAAGAAGTTAGATGTGGTTCACTAGATTTCAAGTTAGATGTGGGGACAAAATTCGATTTTGGGAAGATGTTTGGTGTGATGAGCAACCTCTAAATAGATGCTTCCTTAATATTTTCATGATAATCAGACTTGGAATCTGGGAATTCGTAGAGCTTTGATTGATAGAGAACTTGGTAGTTGGGTGGCGCTTATTGAAAAGCTTAATGATGTGCATTTGGGCTCGGACATGGATATAATTACTTGGAAATAGGAAGGTTCAGGAAGATATTCCAGCAAGTCTATGGTTCAAAACCTTTCAATCAAATCCCCTAAAATCAATGCTTCTTTACCCGGGCTGATTTGGAAGCATAAGAGCCTGAAGAAAGTTAATTTTTTTGTGGTCCTTGGCTTATCGTGGCCTAAATACCGATGAGAAGCTGCAAAGAAAGTTTAAAGATTGACCTCTATCTCTCTGGATGTCAGCTATGCCTAAAAGATAGCGAGAATATGGACCACTTATTTCTCCATTATGATTTCGCCTATAAGGTGGTGTTTTGTAGTTGGGTTATTAGGGATCTCGTTTTGCATCCCTAGGAAGGTGGAAGATTGGCTTCTGGAAGGGCTTCGTGCCTGGCATTTGAAAGGGAAGGCTGGGCTTCGTGCTTGGCATTTCTCTCCTGGGTGAAACGCCAAAGCCATTTAGTCATGAGAGAGGCATTTCTTTGCATTAAGGAACCAATCCCCAAGCCTCCTAGACAAGTCGGTAAGGAAGTCCATTCCCATTTAACCAAGTTAGCCCCTCTTTTGTATATACCCTCGTTCCAGACAAAGTCCCTGACCAATTTTTCCATTGTCTTTATAGTGCATTTTGGGGCCTTAAGCAAAAAGAACATATATATAGGGAGACTATTAAGGACTGATTGAGCTAAAGTAACTCTCCCTCCTTTTGAGATAAGGAAATCTCCTCCATGTGTCAAGCTTTCTATTGAACCTCTCGATTAGGGGATCCCAAAATCTTCTTCTATGATAATTTCCTCCCAGAGGGAAGCCAAGGTAATTGATGGGCAAAGAATCTGCTTGGCACCCTAGGGAGTTGGCTCCCAAAGTTGTCTCTGAAAGGTCAATGTTCACCCCTATTAGGGAGGTCTTTGCCTTGTTCAAAGCCAGACCCGACCCGAACCTGCCATAATAAGCTTAAGAATATCCCACCATTTATCAACGTCAATCTCATTATTCGGGCAAAAGACAAGGGTGTCATCAGCATATTGAAGCATCGAGATCTTAGTCTTGTCTCTACCAATCTCCCAGCCCCTAAGAATTCTCCTCTCTATACAAAATTGCACCGACCTACTAATAGCATCCCCAACTATAGTAAATAGAAAAGGGGATGAGGGATCCCCTTGTCTTAAGCCTCGAGTGGCCACGATTTTCCCCTTTGGTCTCCCATTAATCGTAACCGAGAAGTTCATATTCTTGAGGCAACCCATGATCTAGCTTCTCCATTTCACACCAAACCCCTTCAACTCGAGGACGCCGTCAAGGAAATCCCAATTGACCATGTCATAAGCCTTTTCTAGATCTAGCTTGATAAGGATCCCTTTCTCATTTTTGCATCTATGGTCTTCCACCGCTTCAGTCGCTACTAAAATAGCATCAAGAATTTGTCTACCATGCACGAAAGCTGCTTGGCAATCACTAATGCATAATGGTATGGGGAAGGACTTTTTTCAATCTTTCAGCCAAAACCTTAGCTATAATTTTATAAGGAGAGGTGATTAAGCTGATCGGTCTAAAATCCCTAACTTTGGAAGCTTTTTTCTTCTTAGGGATTAAGTAAATATAAGTCTCATTGGTCCGTTTATTGATAATACCATTTTGAAAAAATTCTTGGAACACCTGTACTATGTCTATCTTCAAAATGTTCCAATAATTTTTTCAAAATTCTCCCGTCATACCGTCCGGCCCTAGGGATTTCATGTTGCCCATCTCAAAAACTGCTTTTCGAATCTCCTCTTCACTGAAAGCCTCTTCTAACTTGTCTCGACTCTGGTTGTCTATGAGAGACCAATCGGGACCCTCAATAAGAAATCTGGGGCTGGTGTCTTTCTCATAAAGCTTATGAAAAAAATTAAGGACCTCAGCTTCAATATCCTTCTCATTAGTGATAATCTCCCCACTCTCTCTTTCAATAACAGAAATAAAAGTTCTGTTTTTTCTAGCCGTGGCCCATCTATGGAAGAAATTAGAATTTTCATCCCCTTCCTTTAGCCATTTAATCTTACATTTTTGGAAGAGGCATCTTTGCTCTTTGATAGTTAACTCCAGCAATTCAACCTTTAACTTTTTCCTTTCCTCAAGCTGATTAGTCTGGATGTTATTTTGCTCTTCTAACCTATCGAACATATCAATGTTTCTCAGGATCTCCAATTTCTTGTTAGCCTTCTTGACTTTGAACTCTTTGTTCAATTCTTGGAAAGAAGTTTTGGTATTTAGAGAAAGGTGGGACGTTTCCCAGATGGTGTGCTTGTAAACATGGAAGGGTGAAGATGACAGAGGGTTTTGCCGGCTGGTTTAAAATCAGAAATATACTTTTATTTCTGGAAAAAAGGCAAAATTTGAGTTTATTGGAAAAAAAATGTCGATTCTTCTACCCCAAATTCAGAGATTTTGAACATTCTTGACTTTGATTGGTTGAATAACCCTTGGATTTTCAGAGAGCAAGGAAGGTAATGGAAGATGAACTGTCTTCTGAAGACTTGGAACCCTTTTGTTGCTTTATTCACCATTTGTGGGGATTGAAAATATATTGGAAAATATGCCTGAAGTGTCGTTGGTGGAGAATGAGATTTTAGGTGGTGCTTTGCATTTTGTCATTGGAGAAGGAAAATTGACAACCCCCCCGCTCCAGATTACTCTTAATTAACTAGTGACGTGGCGTGCCGACAATGAAGCCTATAGACTAAAGGACCCAACTGCCAACTCAATTGCTCTTACTTAGTTCTAAAATCATATTAAATCTAGCGAGAACCTACAAGTCCAGAAATTTGGACAGAGTTTCCTTTGAAACTTGGTTAAAAGCACACTTGGATAAGGACGATATATAAGCATATTTATAAACTCTTTGGAAACAAAAGATACTATATCACATTCTGGAACCAGGCTAGAGACACAAACGTCTCAACTACGTCACTTAGCTCAACACTTTGTTACAAAACATTTTACAACCAACCAGACCATGCAACATGTTCTTATTACCAAACTTTCACCCCACAAGATGTACATATAAAAAGTTACTCAGATGCACGAACTCTAGTGGCAAAGTTAGCTCCAGTAGGCTCGTCGAAACTCAATTGCTACCTGGTAGAAAAGTTTAAAAGAAAAGAATGAGCTAACGAGCTCTGTGAGTGGTTTTTACTTACTATTACAAGAATAATTCTCGAAAATCACTAACTCAACTTAACGGAAGATCAATGAAAACTGTTTGCAGCTCAATAACATTTTTTTTTTTTTTTTTTTTTTTTTTTTTTTTTTTTTTAAGACAAGAGACAACAGAGAATATAATATTAATCACAAAATGGAAGAACAGTCTAAGGGCCATGGGTGGAGAAAACCCATGCCCGAAAACTATTTTAACAAGACTTTCCAATCGCTAATAATCATTAGCAGGCTGTAATTACAAAAAAAATTCTTGTATAAGGATATCCACCAAGTGGCCGTATTTTGTACAATATCACAAAAAGAATCGAAGCTATTACTCTTGTCTTCAAAGGTTCTAGCATTTCTTTCTTTCCATAAGGTCCAAAGAGTAGTCTTGAAAGCACAACTAGCCAAAATCATCGCCTTACTCTTAAGGTTCCACGCATTCAGACCTTCCAAGAGCCAATCATCAATTTTCCTAGGCAGACGAAAGGGTATTCCTAGCAGCCTTCCAACCAAGCTCCAGGCTGACCTCGCAAAATCACAGTGCAGGAAGAGGTGGTCTAGATTTTCATCAGCTTTAAGGCACAATCTACAAGCAGAGGGGGACACCGACCACTTACTGAACTTTTGCAATTTCTCGTCAGTGTTTAAGCTTCTATAGGCTAGGGACCATAAGAAAACTTTAACTTTTTTAGGGCATTTATGGTTCCATATAAGTCTACTCATGGGCTGCTTCAATTTAGGGGAACCATTGACCAGCTTATAGAACATGGATTTGGTCGAGAACTTACCAGAGGCTTCCAACTTCCATCTAATCAAATCATGGTCATACACCAAATTCACCTCTTTAATTTTGTCCACCAACGCAATCCAGCTGCAAATTTCCCTATCAAATAGGCCTCTTCTAAAGTCCAAATCCCACGTTTGAGAATCATAGCTCCAACAATCTGCTATGGATGCCTCCTTCTTGTTTGAAATCAGAAATAAATCTGAGAAAAAGGGATTTTAGGGGGAGCTCATCACACCAACAATCCTCCCAAAACTTGATACTTCTACCACTTTTGACAATGAAGTCAGTAAACTAATCAAATTGGTGGTAATTCGTAGAAAGAGTAGGCCATATTCTATTCCCTTTTTTTCCATGCAGATGGTCGGACTTCCACCTCCAATGAGAGGATCCATATATGTTGACTATCACCTTTCTCCATAGGGAATTCTTCTCCGGGGAAAATCTCCAAAGCCACTTAGACAAAAGGGCCAAATTTCTTTGCCTCAAAGAGCCCACACCCAAACCACCCTGCTGAATAGGCAAAGCAGTCCACTCCCATTTAACAAGATTAGCCCCCGGTTTATATGTCCCCCCATTCCACACAAAGTTTCTGATAATTTTTTCCATAGACCTAATAATGGCTTTGGGAGCTCTAAGAAGGGAGAAATTATAGATAGGTAGGCTATTAAGCACCGATTGGGCAAGAGTGACTCTCCCACCTTTGGAGATTGGGAATCTCTTCCAATGGTTGATCTTCCTCTGAAATTTTTCTAAGATTGGGTCCCAAAAAGACTTTCTATGATAGTTACCTCCAAGCTGGAAGCCTAGATAATTGAAAGGCAGAGTGTTAACTTGACAGCCAAAGATCTCAGCCCAATTCCTTGCTGTCTCCCCATCAACATTAATGCCAATCAAAGAAGATTTCAACATATTTATCCTCAAGCCCGATCCTGCCATAATCAGCATAATTATGTCCCTCCAATTGGTCAACTCAAGCTCATTGTTCGGACAGAATATATGTGTATCATCTGCATATTGAAGTAAGGAAATCATTTCATAGTTCTTGCGTATCTCCCAACCCTTGAGGATATTTTTCTCAAGACAAAACTGCACAGATTTACAAATAGCATCCCCAACTAATGTAAAGAGGAACGGTGATAATGGGTCCCCTTGTCTAAGGCCTCTAGAAGCAAAGATCTTCCCTCTCGGTCTCCCATTAATCATAATCGAGAAGTTTGTATTTTTAAGACAGCTCCTGATCTATGTCCTCCATTTCATCCCAAAGCCCTTCAAGGCTAGAATCTCATCTAAAAAATCCCAATTAACCATATCATAAGCCTTTTCAAGGTCAATAACTTAAAATCAAATAAATTTCAGGAGATAATGTAGTAGTAACTCTTTTTAAAGCACAACTAAATCAACAAACTCATCACTAATCGTGTACCTTAATCTCTGATCATATTGGTGTAGAGTCTTCTTAAAACGCACAACAAAGCAAATTCTGTCATACTAAGCATAGAATACACTTTACAGTTAGTAGAGCAAATCTCTAGTCATACGTGCATGCAAAACAACCTCTTTCAGGCTAAACACCCCAACACACGGTCCGAAGCCTATATGTAAACTGGAGTGGGTCCCGAGGACCTCTCTATATATACTATGGAAACACATTCACATAGCACATGGGTAACCACCAAGGGTACATGGATCTAGTGATTTGAAAACTACTTTCTAGCATAAAACTCTTTATTAACAAACTTATCTAAAAACCAATTTCTCTCTACAAAATAACATTTCGTAAGCTCAAGCAATTTTTACAAGAATCATCAAACATTCTAGCATTCGCACGATATCTCAAAATGTTCCAGAAACACATATACCAGGCCAGCTAAAACCACAAAATCAATGAAACTCAAAACTTTTTTCTAAAAGCATGCTTAACTATGGTTTTCTTGAATACCATAATAATAGTACTTTTAATAACGGAAAATAATTTATAAAACAAACCACTCACAATACCATTGATGCGAGAAATTCGGGTTGTAGGTCGTCCCGATCTTCGTTTGACCTGAAATATTAATTTACCCAACATATGAGTTCCCATCCGATTTAAATGACCAACTTAGTTACATAATACTTAAATCATCCAATAAACTCCAATTTTCTTCATTTTCTATCTTTAAGTACTATTTTGTCTTTTATTCCCATTTAAATATATTTTTTCCATGCAAACGAGCCAATTTCTCTCCCATAGCAACCCCATTCACATGACTAGCTACATCCCAAAAAGCCATTCTCTCACTTCTTATTTATCAACTCTTGTACCATCAAATACATTTCTTTTCCTTTATAAAAGTTAATCCCTTGATGTGACAAGACAACTCCTCTAACCCAATTCCATTTTCTCTTCAATCCACAGTATCCTCCCTCTCTCTCTTTGTTTCAAACCCACGAGCCCCTCTCCTTCTCCTTCTATATTTTTGTTTTATTCCAATTTGTAATTTCTTTTCTTTTTGTTTTAATCAACCAATCTTCCCACTTTCCTTCACCATCTTCTTCCCTTTTCCCCCTCATTCTCTGTTTTTACTCTCTTCCTCACAAAACCCATGAGTTTCCTCATCCTTCTTCTTCTTCACACAAAATCTCAACATTCGATTCTTTTCTCCTTTCATCTTAGGAGACTCCATCTACTTCCCAATCCACAACCAAAACAACAACAAATCCATGGAAGTTTTAAAAAAACAACTTATCAATTTCGTTGAAAAACTATCGTGCTTGAGCTAAAATCTTCAAACCCAACTTCCTCTCCTATAATTTCACCTCACCGTAACCATTTATTCCTCACTCTCGGTTTGTCTTCTCCCTGTCTCTCTTCCTTTCGTATCTTCTTCTTCTTCTTCTTCTTCTTTTAATCTCTCTCTCTGAGTCGGTTTTCTTTCCAGCCCCTTCTTTCCCTTTCTTTCTTTTCTTTTCTTTCTTTCTTTCTTTCTTTTTTTTTCTTCCTATTAAACCCCACTTGCCTCTTCAATTTTCCATCTGTTTTTTTTTTAATATAAGATAAACAATAAATGGGCCGGGCTTTACAAAAAGCCTTCAGTTGCTTTGCATGAATAGCAGTTGGTGGCTAAGAAGCACAAACACTCACTTTCAAGCAGACTGTCCGTGTCGGACGTGAATTTTTCTGGACAAAATATGGACACGTGTTTGACACGAAAAAAACATGTCTAATATTTTAGGTTAAATTATAAAAAATACTCTTGAACTATGGGGTTGGTTTCAATTATACCCTTAAACTTTCAAAAGTTTCATCTTAACCCTTGAGGTTTGAAGTTCCTTTCAAAACTATCCTTGAAGGTTTTTTTTTTTTTTTTTTTTTTTTTTTTTTTTTTTTTTTTTTGTAAATTCATGACGAAAAATGACGTGTTTACATATGGGTTATTGCTTATGTGAATAGATTTGAACACATGCGGAAATAACAATAGAAGCATATGCAAATATGTCATTTTCCATCCATGAATTTAACAAAGAAAAGTCTTGAAGGGTTATTTTAAAATAAAACTTCAAACTTCAAGAGTTAAAATGAAAATTTTGAAAGTCCAGGGGTATAATTGAAATCAACCCCATAGTTTAGGGGTATTTTTGATAATTTAACTAATATTTTATTATTTTTTTTTCTCATGAACATGCTTGGGACATGTCTTGGACACGTTTAGGACACACTTGAAAATTAAAAGTCATTCCCAAAAAGATTAAAAGACAAGTCCATTAAGTCCAACATAAAAAGTAAAAACAAAACCACAGACTTTTAGATAAGAAGCCCTAAAAACTAAAAACTATCTTAAGGGATCATGGGTGGGGGTTTGAAACCCACCGCCTACTTTGCCAACTGCAGGAGACCCACTACATCATCGGCTACTGCAACTGCCAGGTTTGGTCTCATTTTTTCTTTTTGATAATTTTTTTTAATTTTATTTATTATTATTATTATTTTTATAACTTCATGAAGGGTATAGAAGACCTTTTTTTTTTTTTGAAAAGAGACAATAAGGACTATATATTGATCAACCGGAAGAACCATACAGCCTAAGGGCCAGGGGTAGAGAGAACCTCTGCCAAAAAAGGAAACAAAACACTAAATCTGGAGAGCCTGCCAATCGCTAATAATCATAGACAGGCTATAATTACAAAAAGAATTCCTGTATAACGAAATCCACCACGACGCTGTACTTTGTACATTTTCACAAAAAATGACTAAACTAGCAGACTTTCCATCAAACGATCTTGAGTTTCTTTCCTTCCAAAGAAGCCACAACGAAGCTCTAAACGCACAACTCGCAATAATCTTGGCCTTTCCTTTCAAATTCCAAGCAGCCAGGCCTTCAAACATCCATTCGTCAATCATTCTGGGAACACAAAAAGACAATCCCAAACTCTTGGCAATAAAGCTCCAAGCCTTACCCGCAAAGTCACAATGCAAGAACAAAATGGTCTAACCTCTCTTCAGCCTTGAGGCAGAGTCTGCACGCTGATGGAGACAAAGACCAACAACTGAATTTCTTTTGGATTTTCTCATCCGTGTTAAGGTTACGATACAAAAGATACCAAAGAAAAACTTACTTTTTTCGGGCTTTTATGCCTCCAAACTTTTTTACAAATATGAGGGGGAATTTTAGGAGGCACCTCAATAATCTTTTGGAACATGGACTTGGTCGTA
The DNA here is from genome assembly GCA_017139565.1 of Luffa aegyptiaca. Taxonomy (NCBI): domain Eukaryota; kingdom Viridiplantae; phylum Streptophyta; class Magnoliopsida; order Cucurbitales; family Cucurbitaceae; genus Luffa; species Luffa aegyptiaca. The sequence goes on along the minus strand of CM029399.1, from coordinate 132,812 downwards.
AACTTACCGGAACTATCGAGGGTCCATTTTAAAATGTCTTGCCCTTCCATCAAGTTAACCATATGAATTTTCTCAACAAGGACCGACCAGCTACTCACCTCTCTATCTAGGAGCCCCCTTCTAAATGAAAGATCCCACGTTTGGTGCTCAACAATCCAGCAATCAGCAATAGTAGCCTCTTTCTTACCAGAAAGCCTATATAAATTCGGGATGAGGGCCTTCAGAGATTGGTTATCACACCAACGATCTTCCCAAAATCTGATGTTTGTCCCACACTTAACAGTTAAGGTCGAGAATTGATCAAAAAAAGGGTAGAGAACCGCTATGTCCACCCAAACTCTGTTGCCTCTACGCCGTTTGAGCTTATCGGACTTCCACCCTAAGGAGCAGGAGCCATAGATGCTAGCAATGATTTTCCTCCAAAAAGCATCCTTCTCTTGAGAAAACCGCCACAGCCACTTGGTCATAAGAGATATGTTTCTTTGCTGAAGAGATCCAATCCCTAATCCTCCAAGAGAAGTAGGTAAAGCTGTACATTCCCATTTAACCAAGTTCACCCCTGGTTTATAATTTCCTCCACACCACACAAAATCTCTCACAATTTTTTCCATCACCTTAATGACTGAAATGGGAGCTTTTAGCAAAGAGAAATGATAGATTGGTAGGCTATTCAACACATATTGAGCTAAGGTAGTTCACCCTCCTTTAGAAATAGGGAATTTCCTCCAATTGTCAAGCTTCCTTCTAAACTTCTCCAGTAAAGGGTCCCAAAACAGCTTTCTATGATAGTTCCCTCCCAGGGGAAAGCCCAAGTAATTTAACGGCAGAGACTCAGCTTTGCATCCAAAGTGATTGGCCCAGTTAGACAAAACCATCGTGTCCACATTCACCCCAATCAAAGTCGTCTTCGCTGAATTTATAGATAAACCAGAGCCCTGCAGAATTAACCTCAGAATATCCCACCATTTAGCAATGTCAACATCATTATTTGGGCAGAAAACAAAGGTATCATCAGCATACTGCAACATGGCCACCACTGATCTGTCCTCCCCGATTTTCCAGCCATTTAAAATTTTTTTCTCAAGACAAAGTTGAACTGCTCTACTAACAGCATCTCCAACCACAAGTGAAGAGAAAAGGCGATAACGGGTCCCCTTGTCTTAGCCCTCTAGAAGCCACAATCTTCCCTCTAGGTCTACCATTAACAATTACAGAGAAATTAGTATTTCTAAGGCAACCTTTTATCCATTGTCTCCATCTATAGCCGAAGCCCTTCATGGTGAAAATAGCATCAAGGAAATTCCAATCCACCATATCATAAGCCTTCTCAAGATCGAGCTTTAGGAGCACACCCGAATCTTTGCTACACTTTAACTCTTCAACCGACTCGGTAGCAGTTAGAATAACATCCAAGATTTGCCTACCTTGAACAAACGCCGCTTGACAATCACTAATAGTGAGCGGGAGGACTTTTTTTAATCTATCGGCTAAAACCTTGGCAATAATCTTGTATAGTGAAGTAGTTAAACTGATCGGCCTGAACTCCTTAACTTTGGAAGCATTTTTCTTCTTGGAATCAAGCATATATATGTTTCATTGGTCATTTTGTTCACAATTCCGTTTTGGAAAAATTCCTGGAACACCCCTACTAGATCATGCTTCAAGATGTTCCAAGAATTTTTATAAAACTCCCCTGTCATCCCATCTGGACCCGGAGATTTTAAGCTCCCCATATCGCAGATAGCCTTATAAATCTCTTCCTCTGTGAACTCTTTTTCCAGATTCAGATTACTATGAGAATCAATGGGCGTCCAGTTCACCCCTTCAAGCACAAATTTGGGGCCCCGATCTTTCGAGTAAAGCTTGTTAAAGAAATTCAAAATCTCTCCCTCAATATCAGTTTCGCTGGTGATAATTTCCCCACTGTCCTTCTCCAAAACCGAAATAAAAGCATTGTTCTTCTTAGCCGTGGCCCATTTATGGAAGAAAGAGGAGTTTTCATCCCCTTCATTCAACCATCTAAGCTTGCATTTTTGATTGAAGCTTCTTTGCTCATCTATCGTAATCTCCAGCAAGTCTACCTTAAGCTTTTTTCTTTCTTCAACATGCTGCCCCTAGATCTCATTACACTCTTCCAAACGATCAATGTGATCAATTTTCTCAAGAATCTCTTGTTTCTTGGAGCTAGCCAACGCACGACGATCAACATTCCAATCTTTAATCTTATTTTTCAACCCTTTCAACTTCTCCATGAATCTAAATCCCGCCCACCCTGTAGGCTCCATCTCTTTCCACCACAATTCAAGCTTCTTCTTAAACTCATGATTATCGAGCCAATAATTCTCAAAACGAAAAGGAGTCGGGCCCCATTTAATTGCTCCAATAGACATAAGAATGGGAAAGTGATCCGAAGTGGGTCTATGAAGCCTCATAACTCTAAAATCAGAGAATTTATCATTCCATTGCTTGGAGACAAGAAATCTATCTAACCTTGAGGCTGCCGCTCTCACCCCCATTCGAGACCAAGTGAACACCCCATTAATCATAGACGGGTCGATTAAATCTGCAGAAGAAATGAAGCGATTAAACTTCTTCATACTCCTCGAAGGATTACACCTATTCAATCTCTCCTCAGCCCATCTAATGATATTGAAATCCCCCACCACGCACCACACTCCTCGACAGAGACCTTGAATATCATACAACTCTTGCAAGAAGTGATGTCTTTCCTTATAGCCACACGGACCATAGACACCCGATATCCACCCTTCCGACTTATCAAGAAGAATACATTTAATGGATATCGAAAAGGCCCCCAGAACGGAATCAACAACCTCTAATCTATCTTCCCTCCACAACAAAAGAATACCTCCAGCCGAGGACACTGCATCTAAGGCCACCCAAGCTATGTGCCTAGAGCTCCAAACAGACTTCACAATACGACTATCAATGGCAGATAATCTGGATTCCTGCAAAATCACAACATCCGGGTTAGACTCTTTGATGAGGTCTTTAATAAGGTCTCTTTTCGACCTCGCTCCTAGCCCACGCACATTCCAAGAGAGAATCTTCATATCGAAACCGCATCGGCCCTCTCTTCACTACTTTTAACCTCTACAACACTATCATGGTCAATTTCCTCTTCTATAATAGGCTCTACTTCCTTTTCCCATGTTCTAAGAAGGTTGGTCACTTCCCTGTTACGCTTTTTCTTACTCGAGTTGCCTTTCTTAGCACTCGAGCCTACAATCGGCCTAATGCATAAGTTGTTCCTTCTAAGGGTGAGAATTAGCTCTTTACTTAGAAAGAGCTCTCCATGGTCTGTATTTGTAGATATTCTCTCTTCATTTTCTGACGGGATCATAGCTAGAGCTTCTGGAGAAATCATTTGATGCTTTTCGAGCACAGCTTTTCCGGTGGTCCTGAGCTCTGGGGAGGCTCTCAGAAGCTGAACCTCTTCATCCTTATTTCTACTGGGTACTTCCTTCGGCATCTCAACCGATTCCTCCACGCTTTGCGGAATGGAGCTTCTATCTTGGTCGAAATCATTGGAGAAACATAGCTGATAGCCTTCAGGTATATCACTGTCTTCGGCTTCCATTCTACTAAGTCTGAAATCTTTTCCGCTATCACTTTCGATGCTAGCAGGGCTCGAAAAAGATAAATCCGATTCCATGCCTTGCTCTCTATTCCAAACCGCCACCGTTTCATCATTCGTATGAGGGCTTTTTTTATTTTGAGTGTGATGGACCTCCCCTCGTTTAAGCAAGGAGACCTGGGCTTCTTTTGCAAAAGAGACGCCTTTTTTCTTTTCTTTTTTGGACCTTTTCACTACCCAATCTTCTTTATCTAACTCAGACTGGGCCAATAGGGAATGGGCTTCATTCCGGGCTGGAGCATCGACGATCTGTGAGGGCCCGACTTCCTCTTTGCCCTTTTCCTTTGTTAGTCAGGCGGGAGATTTCAAAATCTTTTGTATTGCCTTCCAGCTGTCCTCCATCTATCTTGAGCTTATCAACCGACTGGAAGACATTAACCACTGGATATTCCGTACCATTTTCAATCCTCCATATATCCGCTGTGCAAAAGAGGGGATCCGAAGGGCCTCTGTAGAATACGTGAGCCGCCGTCGACGAAAAACTACCGTGAATTCTGGCCACTCGATCTATTAGCAAGGAACCATCTTGGAATGTGACGATTTGCACGTTGTACTGATCTTCCCCATCCTCTATTCTCAACTCGGCAGGAATAAATCCGCAGTAGTTCTCCTTGATTTTCATTTTGATTTCCACGCAATCAATGAGCAAGAAGTTATCTTCTTCATATTCAATGAACCCGCCAAGGCTGTCCCTGATGGCTTTAAATGTCTGAAGGTTCCATAAATGCAGAGGGAGGTTTCGAAGTTTGACCCACCCCCCGTAGCTCGGAGTACAAGTAATTCTGTTATGGATTTTTTTGTCCCACTTCTCAACCTTTAAGATAATCGGGCCAAAACTCACCCACCCCTGATTTTTAGTTAAGAGATCAGCTAGCTCACGGGAAGGGCATTTAAGCAGAGCCTTATCCGGATGAAAGGGATTAATAACAAGGGGCTCCATCAACTGGTGTTGCATCACTTCAAGAATTCTTCCCCAATCATCATGAAAGTCTCTTTTAGTAACAACTATGACCTCTTCCCAATTGATCTTTCTTACTCCTTCAGAACTACCTCTGAAAACAGGTGTGTCTTTCCATTCTGTTCCTTTATAGCTCCCTCTGAGCACAGTAGTGTCTTTCCATTCTATTCCTTTCGATCCATGTGGGACTTTCTGAATGGAGGGGTCATTTGGGCTTCTCTTAATCGGGTTTCTTTTGACAATGTCAGCAAAGGACTTTCCTTTCCTACTTCTCCTATCCCCTGCTTCTACTACTTTTCTGTCTTCTGGATAATCATCCCCTCCGTTGAGGAAGTTTTTTAGGAAATCAGAGAATGATTTCCATCCCATGAAGTCGACTCCTGCAGGCACGACCAAATTATGCTTACCACCTGAGTTATTAACTTTCGAAATTTCCAAAAAGCTTCCTCTTTTGTTCGAGGTTTTCTGAATCCAGATGAAACCATTGTTACAATCAACTTTTCTAAAAAACTTTTGGGTGGCGGGGGCGAGAAGCAAATCCTCAATCGAGTCTGAGATCCACACGATAACTATCTTTTCCGCAGATAAGGCAAACTTTTTCCTAAGGTGATCCTCTTGTATTCTAATCACTCGCCCCTTGTAGTTTCTATCGAAACCGCATGAAAAGAATTTGTTCTTGATTCTAATTTTGCATCTCTATGAATCGCCATGGAGATCGGCTATCCTAAGAGCATTTCGCCTCCATATCTCCTCCGATGAAAACCCACAACAAACCCCACCCTCCCCACTGGAAAGGCCTCCAGCACCCTATACACCTGGCACTCCCTCACCAACACTCAAAAACCCAAACGGAAAACACAACGGAACACGATCAAATTCATCGGAGAGAGAGAGGAGAGAGAGGCCCTTTAGTTTTCACTTTAAATCATTCAAAATTATTTCTTGTTTACTAAAGGGTATAGAAGACCTTTAAATTCTAATCTTCCAATGAATCATATATATTTATTATTTATAAACCATTTTCAATCTCTAAGCATAGCTATAGGCGATAAAATCCTTTGAACTTTTCTAATGTTGAAGATGAATCAATATAGACGTATATCTCATTAAAAAAAAAAAAGGCATGTCCCTGACGTGCCCTTGTCCTACTTTTTAGAAATTGACGTATCGCCGTGTCCTGTTCGTGTCTGAGCTTCTTAGGTTGGTGGGAGTTGAACCTATTGATGATAATGTGTTGGGAAAGGCAGCAAATCCAATAGGAATTATGCATGAAGAGGTGTTGGTGGCTGATTTTGAAAACTGGCCTTTTTTTAATGGGGAAGTTGGTTGGCCATTTAAAATTTCTTTGAAGGGATACAGACTCTTCTGTCAACCAGAATTTATTTCATCCTCCCAGCATTAAAGAAGTTTCTGTCCATACGATTGGAATTAATTGTCAAAACCGAGGGTTTCAAAAGGAAGATGAAAGGTCAGCTGAAACTTTTGAAAATTTAGTCTCTCACTCTTTTTCTAGCCAAAAGGAGGTTGAAAAGTTGTGTTCAAAGCCTGAAAGTCTCTCACTCTTATTTATTTCTGGGAAAAGTTTCCAGCCTCGTTCTTTCATGGAGAAGTCCTTAATCATGATTTCCTGGAAGAAAAAGGCACTCAATTATTGGGTCCATGGTTAAGGTTCCCACTTGGTGCAATAGTGCTCTAAATGAGGAGATTTTCGATCCCAGCTCTCTTTCTTTGGCCATCAATTTTTTGATCATCGTCTTTCTAAGGGATTTATTAATTAATTCAACAAAAGGCAGATTTTTTGGAGAATGAAGTGGAGATAGACAAGGATTCCATGGTGAGTATTAGTAGTGTTGACATGGAGATCAGTTTTCCTTTTGTCATTGAGCAAGATAAGATTTCTTCTGAAGATGCTGCTGAAGGGTCCTAAATAATATTTTTCAGGAAGAACCTAATCCTCCTAAGAGTTTGTCTGAAGGTAAAGATTCTTTTTCTTCCGTCATAAAGGATTGTGGCCTTAGTTTGCTTGTTTCCACCTATCTTCATTTTCTTTTTGAACTCGAGGACAAATTTTAAGAGAGAAGGAATCGATGTAGGGAGTTACCTTAGCAGTTTGGGTTGATTCTTGGTTAAATCTTTTTATTTATTTATTTTTGTATTTTTAATTCTTATTTTGTTTTTCAATTCTCTATAAATAGAGAATTGCTTTCTTGTATTCGTTAACATTTGATTCATAATAAAGATTTGAGAAATCTTCGGGGAGAGAATTCTTCTGTCATTTTAGGCTACACCACTTTGCAATATTTGGACTGATCATAATCTGGTTTTGAAACTGTGAATATGATGCTCATCATTTGGAGGCCTTTTTTCCTTGGCCATTTGTGATTATTCTTATGCAATTTCATTTGTATTGTCTAGGTTCAGATGGATTCTATTCTTGTGAAATTTCAGAATTTGCATAATTTGTTCTTCATACTTCGTAAGCTACTACAGGAAGGTGATTCACCTCATTCAGCTTTGACAGAAAGTTCATCCAATCATACAGATGTCACAAATACCTCTTCTCAAGGTGGATTTCTTAGACAGCCAGTTTTTGATGGATCGATGCTGAACTTGGGCAAACAATCTGCGAAAGTTAATTCTAACTTGCTCCAACAGTTCAGTTGTTTACTATCCAAAGCAGCGTGGCCTTCTATTTGGAGGCTATTGGTTGAAGGAAAGGCATTTCTCGATTACAGTTTTTGTCAAGTATGTCCAATCTATACTTTTTAAGATGTAACTAGTCATCTGTGCATTTCATTTTTAGCCTGCAATATTATGAGCTTCGTACCCTCTTCAAAGCCAGATTTCCCAACTGTTTTCTATTGTTCTATTTTTAATTCAAAATGGAGGGCTTTTGGGATTAAGAGGCTTGTTTGCTTGTCAAAGAGTCGATCGGTTTCTATGATAATTTAATGTGCTTTTTTCTCGGGATTTTTATTATTTGAAATGTATTTGTTAAAAAATAATGAACAAGAAATAGTTTAAAAAAATATTAATGCGAGTGAGATACAATTAGAGATACTTTTTTTTTTTGTTTTTGTTTGTTTGTAAAAAAATTTAAACGAAAGAAACATTATATATCATTTGTAGAAATGAAGAATTGCACAAGTGTATTAGCGTGATAAGACATTAAACAAACAATATACAAACTAGATTGCAAGATTCTTAGCCCAATTATGCTTGAAAAAACTAAACTACAAAGCTAATAAATAAATAAGGCACTTTTATTTGATAAAAGAAAAGATAGGTTGGATAAGTTGTCTCTCAAAGAGATGTTTTTCAAGAGTATCTACTCCAGATTATCTTAAAATAATCTCTCTGAGAGACTATTTCATTGATAAATGATTTTTTACGAAATGATTTTTCCTAGATCATCTATTTTTTGTTTTTGAATAAGATCTGAACTTTTCATTGAGAAATGGAAAGAAGAAAAAATGCTGAAGGAATGAATTCTGAAAGAGTGAAAAGGACAAAGAGAAAAAAAAAAAAAACAGAACTCTTTAGTCGACATTTTGCTCTAAATTTGGAATTATTCTGAAAATTAACCCTTCTTAAGAATTGTTTTTAAAAACATACTTCAAATCTGCAAAATAAAATAAAAAGGAAAAGAAAAACTCTTTTCCCTTCCCAGTTCCAATGATTAGGGATTGGATTCAGTAAACTCAACTGACCTCTCTGCAACCCCTTTTTAAGTATTCTTAAGAAGAAGAAGAATTTTCCCCCTCATTGTCATGGACGAGGAAGTGGATTCAGTAAATTCTACTGACATCTCCACGAACTTCCTCATTTTGGAAAGTTCTTATCTTAATCTTCGGATTTTAATAAGGATCCATGCATACATCAGGGTGATCTTTAAGATCCATGCATTAAATCCTTGGAGAATTCAGATGTAGTTATCTTACAAGAATCTAGATTAAATCATGTTGATAGCAGGATTGTGAAGTCAGTTTGGAGTTCCAGGAATATTGCGTGGACTGCCCTGGACGCCATCAACTCGGCTGGAGGTATTTTAGTGATGTGGAAGGAGTCTATGGTTGAGGTTATGGACTCTGTGTTGGGGGCTTTCTCAATCACAGTGCATTGTTCCTTTCAGGGGAATCATGTTGGCTGGATTACTGGGGGGTATATGGGCCGTGCAACTATAAGGATAGAGCTCAATTTTTGCAAGAGTTATATGATTTGAAGGGTCTATGCCAGGGCACCGGGTGTATTGTGGGTGATTTTAATATGATTAGATGGTCCAATGAGAGGCTTAATGCTAGTAGAGCGACTAGAAGTATGGCTAAATTCAACCGGTTCATTGAGGCATCTGAGCTTATAGATCCGCCCATGATGAACGGGGCTTTCTCATGGTCTAGAATGGGAGAATGAGTGGCAGCCTCCAGAATTGACAGATTTCTTCTTTCTAAGCAATGGTTTGAGACCTTCGGGGATGGGAGAGTGGAGAAACTCCGTCGCCCTACCTCTGACCATTTCCCCATCATGTTGGCTTTAGGTGCTCTTAAATGGGGCCCAACTCCTTTTAGATTTGAGAATGCGTGGCTTAATAACCGAGACTTCAAAGAAAAAATAGAATTATGGTGGAAGGATCTTAACCCGAGTGGCTGGGCTGGTTTCAGGATGATGGAGAAATTGAAGGGGTTGAAGTTAAAAATCAAGGAATGGAGCAAAGAAAACCAGTTAAAAAAGGCTAGTAGCAAGCTTGAAATTCTGAGCAGAGTTGAGGTGATTGATGAGCCTAGTATGGTTGAGGAAAGAAGGACTCTCAAGATTAAGCTCACTGATATCATCATTGATGAACAAAGGAGTATGTATAAAAAATGTAAGCTCCAATGGCTGAAAGAGGGGGATGAAAATTCTGCATTCTTTCATAGATGGGCAACGACCAGGAAAAATAAAGCCTATATTTCGATGCTCGAGTTTGATGATTGGCGACTTCTGACTAAGGAAGATGAGATTGTAGAGGATATTTTGAACTTCTTTAGAAAGATTTATGATAATGATACCAAGCAAAGATTTGTTCTTCAAGGAGTGGATTGGGCTCCGATTGACAGCATGTGTAGCAACAGTTTGGAAGAAAATTTCAGTGAAGCTGAAATATATAAAGCAGTCAGTGATATGGGAAACCTGAAATCCCCTGGCCCGGACGGTATGACAGGCGAATTTTGGAAAAATCATTGGAACATTTTGAAACATGATTTAGTAGAGGTGTTCCAAGAATTTTTCCAAAAGGGTATTATTATTAACAAAAGAAGCAATGAGACTTATACTTGTTTGATTCCTAAGCAGAAAATGGCCACCAAGGTGAGAGACTTCAGACCAATCAGCCTTGTCACTTCCCCTTATAAGCTGATTGCTAAGGTTTTGGCCGAGAAGCTAAAAAAAATCCTTCCTTTGACCATTAGTGACTGCCAAGCAGCGTTTGTGCAAGGGAGACAGATTCTTGATGCGATCCTTGTGGCTACGGAAGCAGTGGCTAAGAAAGAAGAAAGGTTTGTTGCTCAAACTTGACCTTGAAAAGGCTTATGATATGGTTAATTGGCAGTTTCTTGATGAGATTTTAGCTTTGAAGGGCTTCGGTCAAAATTGGAGAAGGTGGATAGCCGGCTGTCTTAGAAACACTAACTTTTCCATTTTGATCAATTGTAGACCGAGAGGTAAGATTGTGGCTTCTAGAGGGCTTCGACAACTGGACCCTCTTTCCCCTTTTTTCTTCACTATTGTTGGAGATGCGGTTTGTAAGTCTGTTAAATTTTGCCTTGAGAGAAAGATCCTTAAGGGATGGGAGATAGGGTTAAATAAGGTGGGGCTGTCCATGTTGCAATATGCCGATGACACCTTGATTTTTTGTCCGAACAGTGAAGCTGATTTACAAGGCTGGAAGGAGATTATTTTGCTGATTATGGAAGACTAGGGTCTAAGACTTAATCTCCTGAAGTCTTCTCTTATAGGCATCAACGTGGATAAAGATGAGCTTGATTTGTGGGCCACCAATTTTGGGTGCCATTCTAATGAGCTTCCTTTTAATTACCTCGGTTTTCAACTAGGAGGTAATTATCATAGACTTTCTTTTTGGGATCCTTTAATGGAGAGACTTCAACAGAAGCTAGATAAATGGCAGAAATTCCTTATTTCAAAAGGAGGAAGACTCACCTTGGCACAAGCTGTCCTTAATAGCCTCCCAATTTATCAATTCTCTCTCCTTAAAGCTCCAAAAGCTATCATTAGAAGTATGGGAAAACTCATCCGAGACTTTATATGGAGTGGGGGTGGGTACAAGCCGGGTGTTAACTTGGTTAAATGGGAATGGTCTTCTTTGCCCGCTCAACAAGGAGGTCTTGGTGTAGGAGCTCTTGCTCAGCAAAACCGGGCTGTCATGTGTAAATGGTTATGGAGATTCATTGGTGTAGCCGATCACTAGGTGATAATTAGAATGAGAAAATGATCTTTATTAATGAAGTTCTAGCCCTTAAATAGGCAAAGGAACTAACTAAAAGTGGTTACAAGGCACATGTTTCTCACATGGCATACTAAAGAGATAACTAGCTAATAGGCATATAATCGGCTACATCAATTTCCTCGCCCAACAAAAATAACTCGACCTCGAGTTAGGTAATAAACGACCAAAAATTCCATTCTTGGACTGTATCCCATTCTTGGACTGTTCTTTGATAAAAAATTTGCCTTTCTTGCCTTTCTTGCCGATATTTTACCTTGTTTTCTTGCTGATATTTTGTCTTGCTGCAATCTCCTTGGCGGTTTTGTTGACCGTTTCCCCAATTTGTCTGCGTTGCTGGATTTGGAATCACCTGCTCGGTCTTGCTGCCAATTTTTTCCAAAATCATTTGCGTTTCTAAAGGCTTCCACTTGAAGAATTCTTGCTGCCAATTATGTAATGGGTTGATGTGGAAGTCTTGATGCATTATTCGTTGTTCTTGATACTTTCTTGGAGCTAAATGTGTTTCTTGAACTATTCTTTGCTCCATTGTTTGTCTTTCTTGCTGCTGTCCAATCCTTTCTTCCAATTTCCGAGATGTTTTATCTTGTTCTTGATAAGTTCTCTCCATGGTAGCTTGCCCCATTAGGTTACAACTTGGTTCCCCCTTGTTTCCCATCTTTCCAAGGTCCTTGTTTCTCGAGGAATCCGTCCCGTCTTGTTGTCTTCTATACAAGGGATTATTGTTGAATTCTTGGAGCATTGGTCGGTGTTCTTGATGGATTCTTTGAGGAAAATCTACTTCTTGGACCATTCTTGGAGAAAAATCTACTTTCATTTTGAAGTTACTCTCGGGTTGTTGGTATGGGAACCTTCGATCTCTTTGCCTTCCCATTTGAAATTCCACAGGTTCATCTTCTTCTTCACCGGAGGTGTCTTCAGACCATACGGGTTGTCTTCTAAACAGGGGGTTATGGTTGAATTCTTGCAATCCCATGTGCTGTTCTTGATGAAATCTTGGTGCTGTCACTGTTTCTTGAAATGTTTTCTGCTCAAAAGCTTGTCTATCTTGCCATTGTTTGGTCTTCCAACCTTCCTTTTGGTGTTCTTGCTGCCTTTTTTCCTTAATTATGTGTTCTTGCGGTTTGGCCAATTGCTGATCCGGTTTGCAGCCTAGTTTCTCACATAATATTTCTAAGATCTTTTTAATCTCACGCACATCATCTTCGACTGACAGCAAGCGTACAGTCGTTTCTTGTGGTGAGAGGACGACAATAGTTTCCGCCTCTTTTCCCTTCGATGTTGAGTCTCCACCTACGTTGGTTGAGACCTTCTTGGATGCCATCGAGGAAGCGCCCAGAATTCACACGCTCTGATACCAAATATGGTGTAGCCGATCACTAGGTGATAATTAGAATGAGAGAATGATCTTTATTAATGAAGTTCCAGCCCTTAAATAGGCAAAGGAACTAACTAAAAGTGGTTACAAGGCACATGTTTCTCACATGGCATACTAAAGAGATAACTAGCTAATAGGCATATAATCGGCTACATCATTCACTTAGGAAAGTAATGCCCTTTGGAGGAAAATTATTGAAGGTATCTATGGGACTTCCCATTGTGGATGGAGATCCAATTCTTTGAATGGTAAAAAAGGGAATAGAATTTGGGTTGACATTGCCTCGAATTATACCAACTTTGAGCAATTTACTAAGTTTATTGTCAATAGTGGTAGAAGTATCAAGTTTTGGGATGATAGATGGTGTGATGAGCAGCCCCTCAAATCCCTTTTCCCTGATTTATACTCTATCTCCAACAAAAAAGAGGCCACTATAGCTGAATGTGTGTGCATTGCCTCTCAAACGTGGAACTTAGCCTTTAGAAGAGGCCTTTTCGAAAGGGAAATCAGCAGTTGTCTGGCCTTGGTGGATAAAATCAAAGATGTCTCCTTGATAGATGAGAAAGATCTTATTTGCTGGAAATTGGAGGGGTCTGGAGCCTATTCTACGAAATCTTTCTTCCTCTCAATGACTATTGCTTCCCCTAGAATCAATCAGCCTATTAGTAATCTTATTTGGAGACACAAGAGCCCAAAGAAAGTGAAAGTTCTGCTGTGGTCCATAATGTACAGAAGCTTAAATACTGATGATAATTTACAAAGGAAATTTAGTGGCTGGTCGCTATCTCCATCTGCTTGTAGGATGTGTATCAAGGCAGAAGAAAGCTTAGATCATTTGTTCCTTCACTGTCAGTTTGCGGGGGCTGCTTGGAATTTTGTGGCTAATTTGTTGCGTATCTCATTTTGTAAGCCTAAGAAGATTGAGGATTGGCTTTCTGAAGGGCTGAACGCGTGGAATCTCACAAGGAAAGCGAAGATTTTGGCTAGCTGTGTGTTTCGGGCTACCATTTGGCTCTTGTGGAGAGAGAGAAATGCTAGAACTTTTGAGGATAAGAGTGTTAGTTTTGCTTCTTTTTGTGATAATGTACAAAATACGGCGTCTTGGTGGATTTCTTTACATAGGAATTTTTTTTGTAATTACAGCTTGCTAATGATTATTAGCGATTGGAAGGCTTTCCTTACCTAGTTGCCGGGCATGGGTTCCCTCTACCCATGGCCCTTAGGCTGTTATCCCTTTTTTGTGATATATATATCTCTTTGATGTTTCTTGTCAAAAATAAAAAAATCCTTGGAGAATTCGGTTAGCTCTTTAACACAAAAATATTGATGCACTCAAGTTTGAGAAAAAATAATACCTCAATATTATTAGCTGCCGCAAACATCTAAACACAGCCATATATAGGCTGGACTAACTAACTAACTAATGACAACAATAAAAGCCTTTTACTATATGGTAAAAGCTGAATTAAATGTAAAGGTAAATGATTTTACCATACATAGTAAAATAAAGTAAAAGATCTCAATAGATCCTACATCGAATTTTCTGTCAATGGAGATATTATTGAGGAACCTTCTCATGAGGGCATCAAGACGGCCTAATGCTTTTGCCATTATTGGAGTTCAGGGCTTAGGGGTTGGAGTCCCTGGATTTTCAGCTTGCATTGTGAGATGCAGCTTTTGCAGTTCAAATGCAGTTTTTTGGTTGATTTGGCTCGTTGTCTTATCGAGAGCTTTGGAGTTTTGTTCTTTAATATTTTATATTTAAGCTCTTCTAATACTTGAGTTTTGTTCTTTATTTGGGAGTTCTATTTTCTTTTCACTCCCAAAGAGTTTGGACTTTTTTCTTTTTTTTCATTGATAAATGAAAAGTTTGTTTCTTGTTATATATATATATATATATATATATATATTTAACTTCTCATAGACTGACAGACTTGTTTCCTGGCTGCAAATTTGTCTTATCATAATACTTTCTTTGTTTACAGATGACCTGTGTCCGCTTACTTGAGATTATCCCCATTGTTTTTGAACGATTTAACCCATCAGTAATTGAACTGTCTGGTTCCAAAATGGCAGTGCAAGATACAAGTGGTTTCAATTGGCTGCATGATCTAATGGATTGGGGAAAGTCATCTCTTAAGGTTGTTCTCACTTACTGGAGACGTGCTGTAATTTCATTGCTCAACTTCATTAAGGGATCGTGTAGTCTTTCTGCTACATCAACAATTAGGGCTATTGGAAATCTTATATCCTCAGGTGAGGGTTTATTTTTTCAATATACGAAATCGAACTATGTTCTATACACTCCTTTTTTAACACAGAAAAGATGTTCAATACCATTTACTATGATAATATAATACCCAATATTGTCACTGATTTTTTTTTGTTTTTTAAATATATTTTGGTTTAATTTTTCTTTAGATGATGCTGTTGTGATGGATGAGTTAACAGAAAAGGTAGCGCACCTCACAATTTTATTATCCAAGAATGAAAAGCACAATATTGCTGAGACCAATTTGGGTTCAAATGCTTTAAAGCTCGAGGACTTTCCCTCTGGCCGTAATCTTTCCACCTCAAAGTCAGAGTCTTTTGGAGTAGAGGATATTGATGTGCTGACCTTGGCCACAAGGCCAGAGGCTAAGAAGGAAGATATTAGCGAATTGATTGTTCTTTCAGATGATGAATCAAAAGAATATATTTTACCGACCGGGGACTTTCTATCTGAATCTGACGTAGGTCAAGGCATATTGGTTGGTAATTTGGTTCCCAGTGTTGATGAAAATTATACACAAGCTGATTTTGGGAAAAATAAGATTTTGGTTACTGAATCTTTAAAATATGTAGTGGAGACAGACCAAGAAATAAACAATAAATGTAGCTCTACAGTTGCACTCAAGGATCAGGCCTCTGGTGATTCAAGAGCCAGACCAGCAACGTCATCTGTCTTGAGATCGAAGGATGTGGATTTTAAACCTAGAGAAATGGACTCTGAATGCGTTCTGAATGATCATGTTACTCTAAATGATAGAATTGATTTGAAGGCCTTATCTAATAAAGCAACTGGTTCCAAAAGAAAAAATCAATCTTGTGAAACTGCAGTTTCTGTAGCAGGTTATGCTGTTTTGAAACAAGTAGTGTCTGATGCTGCCGATGATCCATTGGAAATTGAACTCAATTCTGCCAGAAACCAGAAAACAAATATTTCAAAACCAATCACCACTGTTCCCAAACGACGAGTCATCCAACTTAAAACACCTGTTGAGAACAGAGCTGTCCATTTTCATAGGCATATGATTGGTGCAAAAAGATTTAAACCACCAAGGCTTGACGACTGGTATCGATCTATATTGGAATTAGATTACTTTGCCATGATTGGTTCAACACCTGTAAGTGAAGATAAGAGTCAAACTGTTAGACACTTAAAAGAGGTTCCTGTATGTTTTCAGTCATCAGAACAGTATGTGGAAATTTTTCGGCCATTAATTTTGGAGGAGTTTAAAGCTCAGTTACGCAGTTCTTTTGTAGAGATGTCTTCTTGGGATGAGATGTATTTGGGCAGCATTTCTGTGCTATCGGTTGAGAGAGTTGATGAATTTCATCTTGTTCGTTTTGCCTATGATGACAACAATTCAGTGGCTTCTAAAAGCTTTGCTGAAAATGACCTCCTTTTGCTAACTAAAGAGCTTCCACAAAAATCTTCACAGGGTGCACATATGGTTGGAAAGGTATTTTATGGAACTCTGGAATTCTTATTCTTATTCTTATTATTATTGTTATTTATTTATTTTATAGGAAAAAATTCCATTTGATGATCTGAAATGTTAGAAAAGGGAGTACACCCATCCAATGAAGTCACAAAAAATTTCTTCAGTTGGATATGAGTGAATTTAAACTATAATTGCAAAAGGGGGAAGTTTCTTTACACCTAAAGCCATGGAGAGAGATTCATCAATGCTTTCGGGCTTCTTTTCTTGGCTTGAAATATTTTGGCATTTTGCTCTTGAAAATATCCTGTCTCTTAAAACTCTTGAAAACTTTTCAAACCACGCCGTTGGGGATTGTTTTAGGCCATAAAGGGATCTCTTAAGTTTGCACACTTTATTAATGGTTTTTGTTGTTTCCATTCCACTAGGTATATCCATGTAAACTTCTTCATCTAAATCTCCATTAAGGAAGGCGTTTTTTATATCCAATTGGTAAAGAGTCCAATCATTATTAACAGCTAGTGAAAATAGGACACGAATGGTGTTTAGCTTTGCTACCAGGGCAAAGGTTTCTTGGTAATCAATACCATATGACGGCATGAACCCTTTTGCAACAAGTTTTGCTTTAAACCGATCTATCTCTCCATTGGCTTTGTATTTAATGGTAAAAATCCATTTGCATCCCACGGTTTTCTTGCCTTTGGGTAGATTTGTTATCTCCCATGTTTTGTTCTTCTCTAAGGCCTTTATCTCTTCCATGACAATCTTCTTCCAATTTGGGTCTCTTAGTGCCTCCTGGATATTATTAGGAATTTTTATAGTAGATAGGCTAGTTCTGAATGCTCGAAATTGTGAAGAGCTGTTTATAGGAAATATAGTTTTGTATAGGATAATTAGTACATGCTCTCACTCCTTTCCTTTTTGCTATAGGGAGATTTAAATCATCTATATGGGTTTCAGTTGGGAGAGTGTAATTAGTGGTTGGATTTTCTTGTATGTTACTAGAGGTTTGTTCAAGAACATGTTCAAGTACATGCTCTGGAGTGTTAGTGATAATAGGATTTTGGGTAGGCGGGTCAAATTGGGTACACTCTTCAATAAGGATCGAGTTAGGATTTTCTTCATTTCCACTTTGGGAAGATTGTGCAGTGTTAAGTTGTCCAAGGTCATTGGTTTTTTGAAAGTAAGGTTGGTTCTCAAAGAAGGACACATTCATGGTGTTAGGCCCCTATCAAATATACCTATAGTAGAAAAGGGAAGAAAAAAGAATGTAAACCGTTAGGGGTGGGGCCCAGTGGGATCATGGGATAATTGTACGGGCTTGAGAGTGAGGGAATGCTTTTGTAGGGGAGGAGTGTGAGGGAGTGGTTCAGACTTGTTTTTGGCTAGAGAATAGTCTGAGAGGAGAGATTCCAGCTCTCTCGAATAGCTGGTTGGGTTTGGGTGTTTGGATGATATTTTCCCTTGTATTTGCTGTTGTTCAATAGATAAATCAGCAATATCCCCCTCTGTTCATTGAAGAACTATCAATAGAACAGTGTTTTGGGGTTCTATCTATCTCTTGTTGTGGATTCTTAGTGTGTTTGACAGGGATAATCGTTAGGTTCCTAACACATGGATACATAGAATTTCTTGGAGGACGGATGGTAACATTTGTATCCCTTTTGGTTTGAGGCACAACCAAGAAAGATACATTTGATTGCTTTAGGATCTAGTTTACTCCTATTAGGTTGATGATCATGAACAAAGGCAGTACAACCAAACACCTTCAAGGGAATTTGAGCGAAGACTCTAGTATTTGGAAAATGTTCAAGGAGTTTTTGTAAAAGGGTTTTGAAATCTAAGGTTCGAGATGACATTCTATTTATGAGGTATGTAGCTGTTAAAACAACGTCTCCCTATAGGTAATTAGAGGTATTAGAGGAGAACATTATTGCCTTGGAAACTTCTAGGAGATGTCTATTTTTTCTTTTAGCAATTCCATTCTGTTGAGGGGTGTCAGTGCAGGAACTTATGTGAACAATACCCTTTTCCTTTAAAAAGTTCCCTAAGGTAGTATTAAAGTAATCTTTTGCATTATCAGAATGGAGGATTTGAATTTTAGTGTTAAAGAGGTTGAGAATCATGGCATATAGGTTTTGGAACAAGTTGGTGACTAGTGTGATCATCTATAAAAGAACAAACCATCGAGCTCATGATATGTTTTTAACCCTACTAGGCCCCCAAACATCACCATGCATCATTGAAAAAGGATGAAGGGGTTTATAAGTACATACTGGATAGGGAGATCGAGCCAACTTAGCCAATTCACATGATTCACATTGAAAGACTTGGGAACTTTTGATAGGCATGATTCACATTGAAAGACTTGAGGGTTTATCAATGAAAAGTTTTGTTTCTTGTTCAAAAAAAAAAAAAAGTGACACAAGAAAATACATTTAACAACTCTATGATCAAATTTTGACCTAAAGTGACTAGGTATGTGAATATAAGTAGTACACCAAAAAATTTTGATAGGTAAATTAGAATATATGTGGGATGTTGGAAAACATTCTTATGGCAATCAATGGGAATTTTAAAATTCAAGATCTTACTAGGCATCTTATTTATTAGGTAGACATGTGAGAATTGTTTTCCCTGATTAGATATTTTGGAACATGCATGAAAAACATTATAACACATGCTACTTCAAGTAAATGCCTATTTTTTCTTTCAGGAATTTCATTTTGTCGAGAAATTTTCCAACAAGTAGACTAATGAACAATACCTTTATCTTTAAAAAAAAACTCCAAAAAATTCATGAAAATGCTAAGTTCCATTATGAAAGTGTGCAATGCAAATTTTAGTTTGAAATTTGGTTTCAGTCATGTTGTAAAAAAATTTAAGAATGTCTTTCACTTGAGGGGTTTTTTTTTTTTCCTTCTTTTTGTTTCATTAAATAAACCCAAAATAGACAAGAACGATCATCCATAATGGTAAGAAACCATCTTTTCCTACTATGGGTCTTGATTTTAAATGCAACCCATACATCACTATGAATTAAATAAAAATGTTTGGATGCTTTGTAAGGTTTTGGTGAATATGTGGAATTTTTTTCTTTTCCTTTTTTTTTTTTTATTTTTTATTTTTACTAAAATGTAACTTTCACAATCTCAGTTCTCTTTAATAAATTTGGAAATAAATATGTGAGATAGGAACAACTAGGATGTCCCAACTTGGCATTGATTTGTTCTTTAAGAGAAAACTAATGCTAATACTACTAAGATCTTGAGTTACTTTATTATTACTAAAAAGACATCTATTAAAGTTGTAGAGGTCATCAAACATCCTAGCACTTTCAATCATCTTCTTCGAGTTCTTATGCTGAAAAATACAGTGAGATTCAATGAACATAACAAGTTAGAATCTCTTGAAGTTTTTGACAAATAGAAGATTATAAGCTAATTTTGGGACACGAGAGACAAATTATAGAGAGATATTATGAGTCTATTTAATGGTTCCTTTTCGTGCGATAAAAGAAAAATTGTCATCTACAATTTTAGTTTTTTCATTGCAATACGAATGAGAGTATGTGTCAAATAGATGAGGGGAACTTGTCATATGATTAGAAAATCTGGAATCTATAATCCACTAAGACATATTTCTATGAGAGAAAGCTTTAGGATAAATACTTGTTTGTGTTAAGGATACATAAGAATTGTTAGAAGATAAACTGGTTGGTAGTAATTCTAAGAGTTGTTAATTGCTTCATAGTGAATAAGCTTAACTGACATTGAGATTACTCTCAGTTGAATTTCTAGCAATTCTAAAGGTCAGTCCTGACAGATTAGCAAGAAGGGAATAAATCCATAGATCTGAGAAACTTTGACTTTGGCTAAAATTTATAGATTTTATGCCCAAACTGGTGGAGATTGACTAGCAACAAGAAAACTCAAACATAAAATCCACAAACAAAAAACATGAAACCCATGATGGAGGCATAATGCCAAGCGAACACCTGTGGTGTAACGACAAGTGAAAGAAGGGAGTCAACAGTGGTGTGCAAAAGGAGGCAAGCACAAGTCAACGGAGGGTGGAGACGGACAGGGACAACAAAGCCTCTAGAAATGACTGACAGTCAACCTGTGAACGGACGGTGAACAAAAAACCCAATGATTTGAATGTAGTAAAGAGATTTCCTCCCACTCTAACGATTTGAATAGAGCAAACAAAAGAGATTCTCAACCTTTACGATTGTGAAAGTGCTAGCGAAGTGAGCCACTGGAAGTAGTGTGTGTTGTGCATTACGACAGCTAGAGTTTCGACGACGATGACAACAAGATAGAATGACTAGGGTTTGATGGTGACTAGAAACTAGGGTCTTTAATTGTCCTGATTTGATGCCCTCTTAATTGAAAGAGGATATAGATATATTGTTGTATATATTGGCAACTTCGGTCTTCTAACATAGGGGGAGGCCTATTAAAATTAAGGGAGAAAGAATAATAACAAGAAAGGCCAAGTATTGACCACTAATATTTACACACAAATATATAAATAGACTATTGGTTGGTTGAGTGAACAACGAGCTGTGTACCTAAATATTTTTAAAGTTATAGATTCAAAGCACGAACACTGACCGCGACACAGACACAACACGTCACGTACACGACGACACGTCAATTTTCAAAAAAAGTAGGACACGACACGTTGGGGACATGTTATTTTTTTTAAAAAAATATATATTTATAAGTGTGCATATTTTGACATATTGTGAATATTTAATACTTTTAATAATGTAAATTTATTGATGGGTAGAGAAGGGGTGAGAAGTCATCATGTCGCTGGTCATGATGGTGAAAAGCCAACTCCCATCGAAGTCGCTGCTCAGAAAGGATTGACTAATCGTCAATTGTGATGGAGACCGAGTGTGTGGCCACTTCGTGCTTCTGTTTGAACGTGTGGTCTCAGGTCTTGTGGATAAGAAATAAAAATGCCCTAGTTGAAAATTAAAACATAAAATAAACTAATAACAAAGCCCAAATTAAATTGGGCTGTGGGTGGGCTTTTTTTTTAACGTGTCCCCTATTTTAAACATGTCCCCCGCGTGTCGGAAAATAAAAAAAATAAGACACGCCAAATGGCGTGTCGGACACGTGTTGGAGGCGTGTCGGAGCGTGTCAGTATCGGACACATGTCCGACACTGACACTTTGTCATTTTAGAGGTGTCCCTGCTTTATAGATTCAAATTATGGTGAGCCACTGTCTAAAAGAACTAGACTGGTCTGATTCCATGTGTAGGTAAGCTGGTTATCTCATGGGATAAGTCAAGATATGCGTAAAAACTATGGTTATACAAAAATGAACTTTGATGGAATCTGCAAATAAACCAAAGAAAATGGTAGCCAGTCATCCCTGTCTTTCATGTACTTCCTCATATGAAGTCGAAGGCGAAATGTGTATTTTTGTCGTCTACCACCTGGCTGTAAAATGTTCTTAGGGTATAATCCAGTTTTGCATTTAAAATACTCTGCATGCATTATAGTTGCTTTGTAGAAGTTGGGAAGTGAGATTAGTTAGGAGAACTGCTTCAATGGTCCGTGGTAGAAATAGAGTAATTGAACTCTACAATCATTGTTGGAGTATCTGGATCTTTTTGTCTCTGTTCACCTTTTATTGACATCCCTACCCTCCCTTTTTAACTAGGATTCTAAATTTACCTGTTTGTTTTTCAGGTGGATAGGCGCGAGAGAGACAATAAAAGAAAAATGAATTTGCTCATAATTAGGTTCTATTTATTGAATGGTTCTTCTCGACTCCATCAAGCTAGAAAGAACTTAATTGAACGTAGTAAATGGCATGCAAGTCGGATTATGAGCATTACACCTCAATTACGAGAATTTCAGGCACTTTCATCAATAAAGGATATTCCCATACTTCCAATGATATTGAAGCCCGAAGCTAATTCTATTCCTTGTGATGAATCTAAAGTAGTTGATCTAAGTAAATTGTCCCGACCATTGCAACAGATATTGAAATCATCCTTTAATGTCAGTCAACTCCAGGCAATAGATATTTCCATTGGATCAAGAAATATGAAGAATGACCTGGAATTATCACTCGTTCAGGGTCCACCAGGTATATAATATTCAGAATCTGGCATTGAGCAGTTATAGCTTTCGCTAATTGTGCTTTGTTTTCTGTTTACATGTAGGTACTGGGAAGACAAGAACTATATTGGCCATTGTTAGTGCCTTGCTCGCTTCTGCTTCACAAAGAACTAACCATGCTACATCTCTTAATAGAAGCTTGAAACAGGACAATGTCTTGCATGCTGATTCAAGGCCACAGATTAGTCAGCCTGTTGCAATTGCAAGGGCATGGCAAAATGCAGCATTGGCTAGACAATTGAATGAGGACAAGCAAAGGAATTCAAAACCAATAGATTGTACCATGAAAAGAAGGGTCCTTATTTGTGCTCAATCCAATGCAGCGGTTGATGAATTGGTATCCAGAATTTCCAATCTAGGTCTTTATGATAGTGATGGTAAGATGTACAAGCCATATCTTGTCAGAGTTGGAAATGCTAAAACGGTCCATCCAAATTCACTGCCAT
This sequence comes from Luffa aegyptiaca, assembly GCA_017139565.1. NCBI lineage: Eukaryota > Viridiplantae > Streptophyta > Magnoliopsida > Cucurbitales > Cucurbitaceae > Luffa > Luffa aegyptiaca. The sequence continues at coordinate 110,022 of CM029399.1, read as the reverse complement.
TCTTTATTGATACTCTTGTTGATCAGCAGTTGGCTGAAGAGAGAATGAATTCTAATGATGTGAAGAATGATTTGCGGACAAACTCATCTATGGAACTTCGTAGTAATCTAGAGAAGTTGGTAGATCGTATTAAGTATTATGAAGTCAAATGTGCTAACCTGAGGGATGAAAATCCTGACCACAAAAGTTCTGTGCAAAGCTTTAAGGGGGGTGATGAAAAAGAAATGTCTTTAAAGGAAGTAGAATTAAAGCTCCGAAAACTATATGAACAAAAAAAGCAAATATATAAAGATATTAGTATAGCACAGGCATTTGAGAAGCAAACTAACGAGGAAGTCAAAGCACTGAAGCACAAATTGCGAAAGTCAATACTGAGGGAAGCTGAAATAGTGGTAAGTACTTTAAGTGGCTGTGGAGGAGACCTTTATGCAGTGTGTGCTGAATCAATATTAAGTTGCAAGTTCGGAAGTCCATCAGAAAACACTCTATTTGATGCTGTTGTGATTGATGAAGCTGCTCAAGTAAGTTTGTTTGTCCAGAATTCAGTTTCTTTCCCTTTTTTCTTGTTCATTTTTTTTTTTTCATTTTATTTTTTAAATTACAATCTAGAATTTAGTTTTAATTGGACTAGCTAAGCCTTTTTTTTTCCTACTCTTTTTCTTTTTTAAACATTCCTTCTTGCGTTAGGCTTTGGAACCTGCTACTTTAATACCTCTTCAGCTATTAAAATCACGTGCAATCAGATGCATAATGGTGAGCAGTATTTAATTCGTTATCTTTGGAAATTTCTAATTCATTATTGAGCATCCATATTGAGTCTTCAATCTATTATCCAAGGTTGGGGATCCCAAGCAGCTGCCTGCAACTGTCCTTTCTAATGTTGCAAGTAAGTTTTTATATGAATGCAGTATGTTTGAGCGATTACAAAGGGCTGGCCATCCAGTTGTCATGCTGACAAGACAGGTAAATTAAATTTCATGGTTTTCTTCCGCCTTTCGATGTGCCTCCATATACCACAGGTACAGTTTATCTTCTCTGGTGCTCAATTGGAGGAGCTTTTTGTAGCATCTAATGGATTGAGAGTGTTTTTCCCTGTCTTTTTGTATTATTTCATCATATCAATGAAATAATAGGATGTATAGATGGGGAGGAAACTGCTGTTAATTTCATTGATTAATGAAATGTACAGAAGGGGAGGAAAAAACTCTCAACCATCCTTGGTCGATTACAAAAAGGATCTGCAACTAGTGACTAACGTAGTTATACACTTATACTATAATCTTCTAGATTGATTTTGAGAAAGCATACCATCATTGTGATTGGAAGTTCTTGGTAGAAAGGATTATGGATATAAATGGAGAGCTTGGATGTGATGTTGTGTTAGGAATGTTAATTACTCCATTCTCCTCAATGGTAGGCCTAGGGGTAAAATTAGGGCTATTAGGGCTTAGGGAAGATGATCCTCTCTCCCCCTTCCTTTCCATTCTAGTCGTGGATATCCTTAGTAGGTTGGTGGCTATGGGAGTGGAGAAGGATTGTGTGAAGGGCTTTCAGACTGGAAAGGAAAAGTTTGGCCTCTCACATCAACAGTTTGTGGATGATACTCTCTTCTTATGTTCTCGGAAGGAAAGCTTTTTTTTAACCTAAATAGGTGGTTGTCCTTTTTTGAAGTGATCTCGGGCCTTAGAAATTAATAGTGTTAAGAGTGCAGTCTTGGGTATTAATTGTGAATCAGATAAGTTGATTAGTTGGGCTGCTTTGGTGGGCTGTGAGGCTACCCAGCTTCCTTCCTCATATCTTGGGCTTCCCCTAGGTGCTTGTGTTAGCACTACTTAATTTTAATTAGGAATTTATTGTGGAACCTAATAGTTTGCATCCCAGGGTCGCACAACTTATTGTCCATCCCAAAGTGGACAGCTATCCTCATTTCATTGTGGAGAAAGGCCAACTTTGCTACAAAGGATGTTTAGGCGTCCCAAAAGGCTCATTTCTCATTTCTCATGACAACCTAGCGGGGAGGTTACTTAGGAGAACTCAAAATCTTTTCTACATTAGTAGTTGACTTATTTCGGGAGGGTCTGAAAAAGATGGTGAGGGACTTTGACAAACCCTTTCTCCTCCATGGTTATGTCATCCTTGATGGCTTGAGGGTCCATGACTCCATTAAACTTGTGCTTAGCAACTGATGGAAGACAAACATTAACGAGATGTGGAATTCATTCATGGTGATTTGGTGTGTGGCTGCAACCATACATGTAGAGGAATGTGGCAGTTGGGTGTTCGGAAAAGTGGCCCCTCATTTCTATGGACCTTTTCCAATCTTGGAGGAAGTTGATAAGGTTGACTGTAGACTACAACTCCCGCCTACAACTAATATACATCCTATATTTCATGTTTCTCAATTGAAGCTGGCTAAGGGAACAAATTTTAAGTCCTGTCCACTTCTCGATTGATTTCAGATTGGGAACTTCACCTGAAACCACAAGCTGCCATGGGTATTTACCCACAGCTGAACTCTACCTCAAAGGAATTGGAATTTCATGCAATAATTTGCATACAGCAAGATGGAACTTCTCGGGAAGCCTTCAATTGGATAGTGGCGCAGTTTCTTACTTTTCATGTTGAGGACAAGATGAAACTTTGGCTAGTTGATATTGATAAGAGTGGTTGGCCACTTAAGTTTCACTTGTAGATAAGTGCGTGACATTGGCAAGCAGGAAGAGAGTGAAATGTGAGCAGGGCAAGCTAGGGGGTCGAATGTAAGCGTTTTTTTCTTGTAAATCTGGTTAGTAACAGAATGCTAAGGTGTGCGCGAGTGGGGAGAGTTTAGTTAGATTGATGTGCAAAGTAATAATCAGACATTTTGTGTGGAAGAACTAGGAACTTGCTTTTGGGAGAGATCCAGACCTCTTGAAAGCTGGTGCAACTGTCCACAGATCTCCTCAATTTCTACTATTATGTTGAAATTATCTTCCTAGTTTCATCATATACTTCTAAATATGGCTCAAATAGCAATAAGTCAAAGAGTCACTTTCTTTCTAATTTAACGACCACATAACATAGAACAAACAAACAAACTTGTTGCTCTAGGAATTGTTGCTGATCAACTGAATATATCAAAGAGCCTCCTCCAAAGTTCGAGGTTGAAAGGGCATCAAAGGCAAGTAATCCACTATTTCAACATCTTAACCCAATAGAGAAATAGACAGATGGGAGTTCTTGTTTTGAATTTTTCCCCAGTATTAAGCCATCCCAGCATCAGGGTCTAGAGTGAACCTTATGACCTTCGTAGTGTAAAATTGACTCCAAATAACTATAGTAAATTCGAGAAATTCTTAATAGTGGTTTGCAAGAGAACAGTATATCATGGTATTGGAGCCATTTTTCCTATGGTTAGTTTAGTTTCTACCTTGCTCCTCTTTCAGGCTTGTTCTATTGCAGGCCCTTTTGTATTTTTTTTTTTTTTTTTTCTTTTTGAGAAAGCTGATTTTTTTATAAAAAAAATTTGAAAAAGAAAAAACTTCATATCCTGATTATAGCAAGCTGGTAGTATGATCTTGCTGTTAAATGAACTTCTGCAAAGTACATCTGACCTTTGGCTTTTTAAGGCGCATAAGTCTGACGCATGGAAAATGAACTCTATGTTCGTTCTCCTCTCAACTAACTACGATTGAGGTAGATATGATTGAAAATTGAACAAATGTATATTAGAATTTTTGAGTGATAATTAATACATAAAATTATTATTTTTCCCTTTGAACAGGAAACAAACCTTTTCATTGAAATAACGAAAAGAGACTAATGCTCAAAAGATATAAACTTCACGAAGAAGTGAGAAGAGAAAAACAATAAAAAAAAAAAAAAACACAAAAATAAAAATTACAAAGGAACAATAAAAGTATTGATGTATTTTTAGCCCTGAAAACATTAAATAATCTAGCTTCAGTCATAGATTAATGGTTTTAAAGGCGGCTTAGCATTTTTTCATAACATAATTTTAAAAGACCATGAAGGGTAACATTATATGTAGACCTTTAATGAAAAGGTGGGTGAAGTCTTTGAAGATGTGAAATCTTTGTGGCGTGGAAAAAGGTTAAATAAACCGATGTCATACTTACATAAATAGGATGCATCTTCTTTATCTTTTATTATTATTATTTTCTTTTTGCTACAAAATTGATGGTATGGATCTTATTGAATGGATATTTGGTGTGCGTTAACTGACAATGTCCACACCATTCTCAGTATAGGATGCATCCAGAGATCTGTCATTTTCCATCTCAGCATTTTTATGATGGGAAATTGCTTAATGGAGATGGGATGTCTGGAAAAATTGCACCATTTCATGAGACAAAAGGTTTGGGACCGTATATTTTCTATGACATTGTTGATGGCAAGGAGCTTCGAGGTAAAAGTGGTGGTGCATTTTCACTCTATAATGAACACGAGGCTGATGCTGCAGTTGAGCTAGTGAAGTTTTTCAAAGAGAGGTAGATGACTTTTTAGCTTAGTTCAAATTTGTTTATCTATCCTTGGAGAGAGCCTATTGCTTACTTTTTTAAACTTTTGATTTGTGATGCATCATAGGCATCCAACTGAGTTCAGCAGAGTAAGAATCGGCATCATAACTCCCTACAAGTGTCAACTTTCACTCCTGCGGTCCTGTTTCTCACGTTCATTTGGAGCTTCTTTGATAGTTGACATGGAATTTAATACTGTGGATGGTTTCCAAGGTCGTGAGGTTGATATACTGATACTGTCCACTGTCAGAGCAGCAGATGCAAGTTCTACTTCTGGGATAAACTCTAGTGGTATAGGGTTTGTTGCTGATGCAAGACGTATGAATGTTGCTTTGACAAGAGCAAAGCTCTCTCTTTGGGTATTAGGAAATTCAAGGACTTTGCAAGTGAACCCTGACTGGGGAGCTCTTATGAAGGATGCAAAAGAGAGAAATTTGGTCGTATCAGTAAAAATGCCGTATGACTCGATATACAAAACTGCTGCTCTTAGAAATTCTTATCAACAGACTATGGATAATAATTCAAGAAATTTGCATGCAAGTCGGCATGCAAAACGAAGTCGGAAAGAAACCTCTGAAAGTGAAGGGAAAGATATTCTCTCTGCCACTCAATGTACTAAAACTAATGATGTGGATTCCAGTCAGTATAACGCTTCTGTTAAGGATGCTCTACCTCTGGTTGCTGGCAGTATCAACCGATCCCTTAAAGCTGCAAAAGCTGCTGTTCACATAGAACATGGTGCAGAGTTTGGAAGTAAAAGTGGAATGAGTTCTGAAAAGAAATCCAACACGGGAAATATCAGTCGGGGTAAGAGGAAAGTTGACTGTGGAAAGTCAAGTAATTCAGATTATGCTGAACGAGGTGTGGTTGATAATCATGCACTGCAGATATCACAAACCTCAAAACGATTGAAAGAATCACCTTGGTGTGATACCATTTGTACTAATCAGGAACCTTCAGCTCCCATAATTGAAGGAAGTTCCAAGGAGGAACATAATAATAGTACTGCACTAAGTCGATCTGACACTGGAAAAGAATTGATAGTAAAAAGGAAACAACAGCGTGAAGCTGTTGATGCTATCCTTTTTTCATCACTAATCCCTTCAAAGAAGTCTGAAATGTCAATGAAACTTATGTCAGACAAAAAGCCTCCATTTTCAAATGTTCGTGGTCGCATGAAATCTCCAAAGGGAAGAAAGGGCTGATGTCTACACATTTCGGGTTTGGAACATATCTAATTCAGTCGTGGAGCACTCTGGTGGTTGGAGATGTCATTCTTGCACCTCTTTCTGTACTGCACTTACAGAATTTTGTTAATATTTTGATCTTTACCCAAAATGAAATTTTTTCTTGTTGACCCCATCCCCTAGGTTGTTTTGAAATATATTTTTTCATTTCTTAAAAAAAAAATTAATTAAAAAAAAAATCTGTTCACGACTGAGGGGATCTGATGTTCATTAAGCCCCCACCCCCACTAATAACACACTCTCAAAGGCAAGCGGAGGGATAAGAGTTTCCATGACGGACAGGAATTTAAGCAGGAAAAGTACAAATGACGTTGGCTGATTTTTACATTTATGCAGCTTCAGAATTTTTTTTTAAAGTGACATCCCGTTGTTTGCATTCTTTGTGCTACTTTGTATGGTTTTGAATATAATTTATGATTGCTAGCCAGAATCTATAAGGTTGCAGGCACCTGTGACCTCTTGTCACAGTGGATTCAGAGGCTCTAATGTTTTGAAACTATGACCTCTTGTCTCAGGTTGATTTTTGAGCCTTGATGTTTTCCTCCTGTTTATTTTTTAATGTCCTGAACTGGTTCGGATCTTGATGGATATAGTTGACATTGCAACTTGCTCACATTGTGGAGGAGATTCATGGTTTCAGTTGCTCGAAAAGTTATGGAACTTTGTCAGAATCCTTGTGTGGTCTTATGATACAATATATATATGTATGTATATATATATATATATTAAGAAAAACAAACTACAAGTTCTCACATGTAGCCTCCAAAATTTAGCTGCCGTCTTCACCAGTGGCTAACCTAAATTATCCTTGTTTAGATGCAGCGTTGATTTTCCAGCCCTTGATTGAGATGATCTCACCTATTAGAACTCCGTTCTCCAATGAAGAGGTATGCTATAGTCGAGAAAACGTGCTAAAAATCAGTAAGAATTTTGCCTGTAGATATTGAACGTAGCTTAAGAAAGATCATGGTTTGTAGATGTTTTGAATGTGGAACCGGCTTGTATGAACGAATAATGTAGCTTAAGAAAGATTATGGTTTCTAGATATTCGTTGTGAAATCAATATGTTGGAGGGCGAAAGATTCCATCCACTTGCAAGAAGCATGGCCTGGCTGGATACTCGTTGCATGTGGCAACAACTATTAGTTGGTGGCTCATAAAATGAATCAGGTGAAGTGAGTGCAGTAGTTTATACATTTATACACGAGGCTGCAATCACCTTTTGTCTGGTTGCTTATTACCATTAATGCATGAAGTTGCCTTTTGGATTTAAAGTGCAATAATTATATTTGGGAACAACGTACTTGTGTAGTACTTTCAGGCCTGCATGATCATCTAAACAATGTTTTATTCCAAGCAAGTTGATAAATTGTAATGAACTTCCAATTTTATCAATGGTGCAATTATCATAGAATATTTAAGTTGAGAGATAATTGATTGCATTGATGTGGTTTGGTTATTTTAAATAATATTTTCTTATTTTTTAAAAATAACTTCAGACATCTTTATGGTTTTCTACAAAGTCACAAGTTACTTGCATATTGAGTTTTAGAATTTTAATTGGTTGTATAACTTCGTAGGATGTATACGAATATGTGTGTTTAAGAAGTAATTGCAAGTATATTATATTTTAAAAGAAAAACTACTAATAATTTTGTAAAAAATGTTTCAATCACTTATATCTTATTATACATCGATTAAGATATAATGTTTCAACTAGTTGAATTATGCTTGAGTAGATCAATACTTAATATACGAAGCACCAACATATTGATTGATTTTAATCACTAATGTGCTTATTGATTGGTCAATTCTAATCATCTAATTCTAATTTTTGTTATACTTGAAAATATTTTCTTATGTTCTATTTTGTAATATTTTATATACATTTTGCTAGATTTAAGACTAATCATTTTTTCCCCCCTTTTTGAGTTCAACAACATTTAAAGTGGGAATTTCCAACCTCTCACCTCTTGGTTGAGGATACATGTCAACTACCAATGAGCTAGGTTTGCTTTGACTTTAAAATTAGCCTATTAAGTTGTATACCAATTTGATCTTTTTTTTTCCTCTTTTGACAACATGTAGGGGTGGAAGATTGAACTTATGACCTGTCGTTGGCCCAATTTGATCTATAATGATGGTAAAATTTAAAGATGGATATTCATTTTTTATTTTGCTAACAAAGAAATGTTTGAATTCATTTTTAAAACATACAGGTACGATTTATTAAAGTGGCAAATCTAATGTGATTTGTAATATGTAAATATGGTTTCAATTGGCCACCTTGCTTTGACCTTAAAATTTAATGTGATTTGTAATAAGCAACCATAATGTGTTATTTTCTGGTGATCCACGTTCAATTTCCTTATTAGTAGCATCTTGCTTTTATTTTATGTATTAAATACCTAACGAGTTATGAGATCTGTGTACGTGATTTGATTTGGATTAGCGATCGAAAAGGATAATCGCTCTCTGACTCTGTCTGGTGTAATTGCAGAGTTGAAATTAATATTTTAATTTCTCACATGGGAAAGTCATCAAAACAAGCACCTGCAAGATCTAACAACCAATTTGCAGCAGTGGAGTGAGTAGTCTGAAGGGAACGTGGTCAACCTCACTTTCAGCCACAGTATATTCATTAACAACAAAAAAAAAAAAAAAAAAAAAAAAAAAAAAAAAAAAAAAAAAAAAAAAAAAATCGAATAACAACCCTTTGGGACTTGGGAGTTGGGATTCAATCCTGCCAAACTCATCATGAGTTCCAAAGTTACGTTAAACCAGAAACCCACTTGCCATAATTAATCATTGAATATATATATATATAAAGGGAAAAATCAAAAGAATTGAATAACAAGGCATACAAATAAATTGCGTGGAGGGTTGGATATATGTACAATGCTAGGCAAGGAGTCGGCAAAGTGTGTGATGGATTATCCAAAGAAATCAAACAAAATCAGAGACATTGTAAGGCTTCAACAAATCCTGAAGAAGTGGAAGAGGTTAGCAAATGGTCAAAAGAGCAGCAGCAATAGTAATACATGTTGTTCGAGCAACAGCAACAAAGGCATCAAGTTCTTAAAGACAAGCCTTTCGTTTACGGAGGCTGTTCCAAAAGGGTATCTGGCAGTGTGTGTTGGGAAAGAACTCAAGAGATTTGTAATCCCCACCCATTACCTGACTCACCAAGCATTCCGAATGTTGCTGCGGGAAGCTGAAGAAGAATTCGGTTTTCAGCAGGAGGGTGTCCTTCAGATTCCATGCGATGTCTCTGTCTTTGAAAATATCCTCAACACTGTCCAACATAACCACCAACCTCTCTTCTTTCAGAATCATCCTGCTCCTGATAATGAAATCATTGGACTTTGCTGCTCTCCTGATTGTGAGCTCAGGCCTCAACCTCATCATCATCCTCAAATGTGTACATGATTTTTATTTTCTTCCGAAATCAATGAATGAATGTCACTGGAACGCATTCTACCTTCTTCTCTTTTACATATTGCTTATATAATGCTCGAGTTTTCTACTTCTTTCTTTTAATTTAGCTCATTTTTACCTGGCTATGGATTGCAGCCATGATGATATGTGTAGTACTAGTAAGCATAGGGCTATGTCAATTGTGATTGCCAATATTATTTGACTTAAATTTTGCTAGAGATTGGTATTCCTATGTATCATGTTAAATTTAAGTCTCACAGAAAAGGGAAAAAAAAGTGTGAATATATGGTCGTGACGTTCACGGGTATATTTCAATTGTAAAATTATAGAATTGTAAATAAAACTCTGTTGGGAGAATTAGTCATGTGAAAATATTTAAAAGAAAATAGCGGGACAATAAAATTACGAACCAAAAAAAAAAAAAAAAAAAAAACTACAAATTTTATTTGAATCGTTCGATGGAAACAAAAATGAAAGGTTATGGACTGCAAGACAAGAAGCGACCCTAAAAGGATATATTGAGGATGTGGGTAGAATCCAATCCAACAAAACAGGAGGGGTGTGCTGGTGCATATGCAAGCAATCAATCTTTACAGAAAGATCGGGGCCATGACCAGCGTTATGGTTGCGAGCATTTTTATGAGAACGTGAAGAGAAGGCCCTGCTGTGTCCTTGAATGGGTCACCTACGCTGCAAAACGAGGTTTACCATCTTCATTAACTGAACTTACATATATATAGCTCAACAAATTCAAAGCAGCAGCATGTTGATCAGCAAACATAAAACTTACGTGTCCCCAGTTACGGCTGCTTTATGACAATCACTACCTTTGCCTCCAAGAACCCCCGTCTCTATATACTTCTTGGCATTATCCCAGGCACCCCCTGCCGTGTTCAGAAAAAGGGCCATGAGAATACCAGAAACTGTCGCAAACATCAGCATCGCTGCGACAACCTTGGCCCCTAGAAGCGGATGCCCAGTATAGTGTCCCAATATTCTAAACAGAAAGCCTGCAATTCATACGACAACAACTTCCTGAAACATATTGCAAAACATATACTCCATGAAAAGCAAACTAACCAAAGATAAAGTGGAGGAAGATGCAGAGAATGCCAAATAGTACCCCTTGAATGTCCAAGTTATCTTCAATACAAAATGCAAATAAGGAAACAAAGTTCTAGACAGCATCTCAAGAAAAGTGACCTATCCTCATAACAAAGCCTAACAAAGCATTCAGTCCCTCAATGTGGACAATGAAATCCCCTTAAAACTGTAGCATACAATTGATATACATAAACACTTTAATCAGACGGCTCACATAAATCATCAAAATTATGAATCACATTGCGCCATCCAAACTTTGGATTCAGAGCCGTGTACAGCAGAGCCATAAGGATATTTTTCAAAAGCATGAAAAACCACAGCTTCAATTATGTGTTGTTGCTCTTTTAAGATTTGTTGCTCTTTTAAAGGATTCAAATAAATGCAAAATATAAGAAGTTATACTGTAGTTCCCCTTCCCAATCAAGTAAAAAGTTTTAGAAGTTAAATACTACTATAACCTCAATATTATGCAAATTCAACTGCTTCCACTTTCTCCCTGAAGTAGGCAACATGCGAACGACAGTATTAAGCAGACACAAATCAAAGGATTTCCAAAAATATGAGCAAATAAACCCACCAACTAACATAGGAGAAATAATAGCCAAAGCACCAGGTTTAATCATCTCCCTTAAAGATGCTGATGCTACAATAGCAACGCAACGTCCATACTCTGGTTTCTCCGTATAGTCCTGAAGAAACCATATTAAATTAAGATGCTAACTGATACTATGAAGAAAATACAATCATTAAAGCCTTGCACTTACCATTATACCAGGCCTCTCAATGAACTGTCTTCTTACTTCCTTTACAACCTCTTGGGCTGTTCGGCCAACAGCAGAGCAGGCCCAAGCACTAAAGAGAAAAATAAGCATGGAACCCAACAAACCACCAATAAAAACTTCTGGAATTGCAATATCTACCTGAAACCATTTAAAAAGAGCATGTTACAATTAAGGAATCAGAAAAGAAGGACCAAGTATACCCTCGCCTGGGTGCCTTACCTGTTTAAAAGGTTCATGAGCAAATGCAGCTACCTCGTCCATATAAGCACTAAAAAGTAGGAAGGATGCAAGTGCTGCAGAGCCAATGGCAAAACCTTTTGTGGTCGCTTTAGTTGTGTTACCTACTGCATCAAGAAGATCAGTGATCTCCCGAACACTTTCTGGCTGTAACAGACATGAATTAAAACAATACCAAAAGAAAGAAATATTTCAACTATTTAACTTGTAGTTTTACAAAACTATTGTCTTTAATCCCTACATTACCTGCTGACTCATCTCAACAATTCCACCAGCATTATCAGCTATTGGCCCAAACATATCCATTGTGAGAACATAGGCAGCAGTGCTGAGCATTCCCATTGTTGCTACAGCAGTACCAAATAGCCCACCTGTTGGATTTCCAGCTCCATCCACAAGTCCTGATGTGTGACCCAACCAGAATGCCGAAACAATAGATACACTAATAACAAGAACAGGGAGCGCTGTTGATTCCAGGCCCAAGCTGACTCCAGCAATAATGTTCGTCCCATGGCCTGTGGAGCTAGAAAGTGCTAATGAACGAACAGGCTCATGCTTGTAGTCAGTGTAGTATTTGGTGATCCAGACAAAAATGTAAGCCGTTATAATACCAACCAAGCCACACAAGGCAAAGTTGAACCATGCAGAAGGTGCTTGTTCAGTGTGAAGCAACCACCGGGTAGACTGGAAAATTTTCAAAATCACTGGGAGAATTAGAACATATATAACTTACCCAGAGGTACTACATGATTGATTACGATGCTTAAAAACAAGTCATAGGTTCTAAATAACTTTTGTAGAACTCAAATGCAATTATATGACTTCAGAGTGATCCTACAGATAATAGCACGATATGTCCATTACCACACCAAATGTTAGAACAGCCAAAATGATAGTGACAGAATATCCTCTCTGCAGAATAGTCATTGGATCCTCTATGGGACTCTTCACACCAGATTCACGAGTACCCCTCCTGATAGAGAGAATGCCAATCGATGAAATTACCAGATCAAAGGAGTGTACTACTAGCGGAAACAAAATGAAACCAGATGGATCTGCATGAACGTCAAGAGTGCATCAAGAAAACAGTCAGACAGGGTCTTCAATCATTCTAAGGAGGCTGATCATCATAAGCACTGCCCAGAAAATTCCTCAAAAACAGTAGTTAAAATATTTAAAAACCTTCAATTTTACAGCGTTGAGCCATTGTTCCCCCAAGTATCATGGCACTAATGATTTCCGCAGCAATGCTTTCAAAAAGATCTGCACCTCGAGCAGCACAGTCGCCCACATTGTCCCCAACCTGGAGATTAACAAAAAAAGTCAATAAACCAAAAGGCAATATTAAGTTGAACAAGAAAAGCATGACAAGAGAGAAAACCCCACAGATAATAGAAAGTAAAGGTATCAAAACTTTTAAGGTACGTGTATAATTAATAAATAAGAAGACAACTAAAGATATTTAGGGGGTGTTTGGATTGAGGAGTTAGAATTATGAAATCTAGAGTTGTTTTGTCTTGGGAGTTGGAGGAGTAAATAAGTTTGTGGGGCCCACAACAAAGTGTTGGAATAAGAGTAAATAAGTTTGTGGGGCCCACAATAAAGTGTTGGAATAGGAGTAAGTTTGTGGGTCCCACAATTGGGTGTTATATGTCCTTAGGCCAAACAAGGAGTTGGGTGTCCACCCCACCCAACTCCTTAATCTAAGCACCCCCTTAGAAACAAAGAGAAACATGAGTAGATAGTGTTATGAAAGTGAGCAATGCAAAAAGACCATAGGTGGATTACAAAAAGACCTCCCAAGTAGAAAGACCCTTTTTTTGGGTAAAAAACCGAGCTTTTTAGAGTCCGGAAAAATTACAGGGAGGGACTTCAATCCAAAAGCACAAGGCCAAGGTAGAAAGACTATAATTAGCAAGGGGAAGCATTTACACCAATATAAGAAGTTAGAGTATTTTCCATAAAACTATCGAACGAGGAAGACTTATCATTGAAGATCCAGTTCGGTTGTTCCTTTCTCCCCAAAAATTCCAAAGGTAGGCTCCGTTGATAGCGATCCAAAGAAGCTTCTTGAGGAAAGGATGTTTTAAGAAAGACAGAAAACTTTGAGGAGAACAAAACCAATATCATGGACCTCCCAAAAATTCCCATCTCCCCAACTGAGTTTTTAAGCTATTGTAGAACGTGTGCAATTCCCACAACGCCTAGTGACTACAATCATAGAACTAAAACGGTTAAGTAGTAATAATTTTTGTTTGAGTTGATAACATTTTATTTTTCAAACAAGAAAAAAATGCTCATATCCACATATCCTTCAAATATCTGATTTCACACCATATTTAACCATGGAGTCCTTCACCACTTGCCACAAGTGGAAGCAAGCTAGCTCCCTATTTGGCCAATTTTATGCATCTAACCTAGCGCACAGATACCAGAAAATTATAAGTGCTCTAAAAAGCAAAATAATTTTTTTTTAAAAAAAAATATATACAAGTAAATATTAAGCAAGAATGCATCAAGATGCAATTGCAAATAGAAAAGCTTACAGAAAAAGAGAAGATCGACCACTAATACAATTGCAGATGCCTGATAAACATTTGTTTCAATCAAGAAGACAACAAATGAGATTTCTTTGCCATTAATATACTAAAAAATGGCAATACTAGGATACAATACATGATCAAAGCTCCTAAATAAACAGTCTCTTAGATCGGGAAAGCAACAGAAGAGAGGAGTAATCACCAGATCTGCAATAACAGCAGGATTTCTTGGATCATCCTCCGGTATCCCCTGCTCAACTTTTCCAACGAGGTCTGCTCCAACATCAGCAGCTTTAGTATAAATACCACCACCCAACTGAGCAAATAGGGCAACGAAAGAAGCTCCAAAACCATAACCCACAAGGAGAAGAGGCACTGCAAGATAACTATATCGCATGAAACACCAAAATGAAGAAACTAATAAAATAGCTACTTAAAGAAGGCAACATGATTTTGAAGGAAAAAGATACACTTTTCATTGGTTGGTGAAAAGAATTAAGACAAACTACCAATGCCCTAATAGGAGTTTACAAAAAACCATCCTATATAAATGATGTGTAATTGCAAAAAGATTTAGAGATTGAACACCAAGATAACTAAATTTGCCGGATCAAAAAACCCATACTAAATGTCTATCCTTATCCTTTTTTTATAAGAAACTTATCACAGAATTTCATTAAAAACTCAAAAGGGAACAGCCTAAGGGTAGGGGTAGAGAGAACATCCGCCCAATACACTAACACATCAAAAGAAAGCCTTTCAATTTGATATAATCACGGGGAGGCTATAATTACAAAAAGAATCACCCTGGTTTGCACTCCACCAAGAAGCCAAATTCTGTATAGCATCCTTTCCATTTCCACCCCTTCAAACTTTCCCATCAATCAGCAAATCAGCAACTTCAATTAGTTTCCCCTTTTTCCACAGGTCCCAGACCCAGTCAACAACCACAATTCCATTATCATGCTATACACAAAAATTTCTTCTCTAGAAATCTCTGCTATTTTTTTTCTTTCCAGATCAACCATAGGGTAGGGAAAATAATATAGATAAGAGAGCATCATCTACCCACAATCCTCCCAAAAACGAATAAACAGCACATTTCCCACCAAGAATCTCAAGAATCTTGTAAACTTGAGAAAATCCTCCTTGTTTTTAAGGATTTCTCTTAAATTTAGGAGAATAATAGTCTCTTATTCAAATATGTGCAACTTAGGTCTTCTTATATAGGAGAAAGACCCACTACAATATAAGGAAAGAATAAAGACAATAATGACTAAATATTAACAAATAATATTTACACAATTGTAAAGACTAGAAATTCCAACACTCTCCCTCAAGCTGGTTTAAAAATGTCTTCCATGGCCAGCTTGTCAATTAGTTTATCGAATTGCTTCTTTGGAAGTCCCTTAGTACATTAGCAATTTGCTCTGTCGCCGGAAGATAAGGGATACATATTGCACCAGTATCAATCTTTTCTTTAATAAAATGTTTGTCAACCTCAATATGTTTTGTTTTATCATGTAGAACTGGATTGTGAGCTATAAACATGGCAACCTTATTGTCACAATAAATTCGAATAGGCTTAGTATGAGGGAACTTGAATTCTTCAAGTATTCTTTTGATCCATATGCCTTCACAAATTCCATGGGCTAAGGCTCTAAACTCTGCTTCAGCACTACTCCTGACCACTACATTTTGCTTTTTGCTTCGCCATGTAACTAGACTTCCTCCAACAAAGGAACAATAGGCAGAGGTAGATCTTCTATCAGTAGTACTTCCAGCCCAATCTGCATCTGTATAAACTTCTACTTGGAAGTGATTATTCTTTTTGAATAAAATACCATTTCCAGGAGCTCCTTTTAAATATCTTAAAATCTTATAGGCAGCTTTGAAATGAGTTGATCCAGGTGCATGCATAAACTGACTTACCATGCTTACAGCAAAAGCAATGTCCGGACATGTATGAGACAAATAAATTAGTCTTCCCACAAGTCTTTGGTATCTCTCCTTATCCTTTATTTCTTCTTCTTTTGTTGCTTCTAATTTCAAATTAGGCTCAATAGGAGTTTCAGCAACTCTGCATCCAAGTAATCATGTTTCTTCAAGTAAGCCAAGAACATATTTTCTTTGATTTACAAAGATACCTTTCCTTGATCTTGCAAGTTCCATCCCAAGGAAATATTTCAACGTTCCCAAGTCCTTGATTTGAAACTTAGTTGCAAGGTTTTTCTTGAGATCAGTTAGACCAACTTCATCATCACCTGTGAGAATTATTAGATTACATGGGTTTCCATCTCAAAACCAATTGGCAATGAGTGGAGTGACCCTTGTAGCTTATATATTGTGAGGTCTCCACCAATCTTTTCAATGTGGGATCCTCAACATGCCCCCTCAAGATGGTGCCTCTTTGGGTTCACCATTCTTGGATCGGATCCCAATTTCTTTTTATTGGACCGAATACCCGTTTGGGTTTAATGGGCTCTGATACCATATTAGATTACATGGGTTTCCATCTCAAAACCAATTGGCAATGAGTGGAGTGACCCTTGTAGCTTATATATTGTGAGGTCTCCACCAATCTTTTCAATGTGGGATCCTCAACAAGAATAATATCATCTACATAGACAATCAAAATAGAGATTTTATTATTCTCAGAGTGTTTATAAAATATAGTATGGTCAGTCTGACTTTGAAGAAATCCATAACCATACACAACTTTTCCAAACCGTTCGAACCAAGCTCTTGAAGACTATTTAAGCCCATATAGAGATTTTTTTAACCAGCAAATTCTATTACTTTCAAATTCCTTTTCAAAACCTAGTGGTAAATGCATAAAAACTTCTTCCTCAAGGTCTCCATTGAGAAAAGCATTTTTCACATCAAGTTGGTTGAGAGGCCACTCTGAATTAGCTGTAAGAGACAACAGTACTCGAATAGAGTTAATTATAGAGATTTTTTTAACCTACAAATTCTATTACTTTCAAATTCCTTTTCAAAACCTAGTGGTAAATGCATAAAAACTTCTTCCTCAAGGTCTCCATTGAGAAAAGCATTTTTCACATCAAGTTGGTTGAGAGGCCACTCTGAATTAGCTGCAAGAGACAACAGTACTCGAATAGAGTTAATTCTAGCAACTGGGGCAAACGTTTCCTGATAATCAATCTCATATGTTTGGGTGAATCCTTTAGCTACTAATCTGGCCTTACTTATATCTCTCAATAGTCAATACTACCATCTGCATTGCATTTTATGGTGAACACCCATTTACAACCCACTGGTTTCTTATCTTTTGGTAACTCTACTATTTCCCAAGTCCCATTTTGTTTTAGAGCATTCATCTCCTCCATAACTGCTACTTTTCAATTTGGATCTTCTAAGGCCTCATGTATATTCTTTGGAACAGACAAGTCATTTATCCTAGATATGAAGACTTTATGACTATTTGACAAATTTTGATATGACATGTAGTTTGCAATAAGATATTTGGTACAACTTCGAGTACCTTTTGTAATGGCTATGGGAATATATCAAGATCAGACACACTTGGCAAAGTATTTTGAATAGTTGAAGTTGGAATGGAAGAAGGGTTACCAGGATTTCCAGTTTCAATCGTCAAAGTCTCAAATTGGTTCTGTGAAGGATCAACTATTTGGTCTTGGTTCATCTAATTGAATTTTCTTCTAGTATAAAACTTAAACTTAGGAACTTGATCTGTAAGATCCTTTTATAGTATTTCTCCCCCTGATTGAGAAGTTTCTATACTTGGCACCAAAGGACTAGTATCATCAGGACAAATAAGATTAGGAAGAGGAGTAGAAACATCCCAAAAGTTATCTTCCAAATTTGGTTTCTCCCCTGAAGAGAACTTTGGGTAAAATATGGTTGCTTTTCTAAAAAAGACACATCCATGCTCATAAAACATTTTTTTGTCTGAGGATCAAAACATTTATAGCCTTTTTGATTTGAAGAGTAACCCAAAAAAATGGATTTAACAGCTCTATGATCAAGTTTTGACCGAAAGTGACTAGGGATGTGAACATAAGTAGTACACCCAAAAACTTTGAGGTAAATCAGAATATATGCGAGATTTTGGAAAAATATTTTTAAAGCAATCAATGGGAGTTTTAAAATTCAAGACTTTACTAGGCATTCTATTTATTAGATAAGTAGCTGTGAAAATTGTTTCGCCCCATAAATGTTTTGGAACATGCATGGAAAACATTATAGCACGAGTTACTTTAAGTAAATGCCTATTTTTTCTTTTAGCAATACCATTCTGTTGAGGAGTATCTCGACAAGTAGACTAGTGAACAATACTTTTATCTTTTAAAAACTCACCAAAAGATTCATTAAAATATTCAGCTCCATTATCAGAGTGTAAAATGCAAATTTTGGTTTGAAATTGGGTTTCATTCATATTGTAAAAATTTCTAAAAATGTCTTTCACCTCAGATTTCTTTTCCATTAAGTACACCCAAGATAGACGAGTATGGTCATCAATAAAAGTAACAAACCATCTTTTTCCACTGAGTCCTAATTTTAGAAGCACCCCAAACATCACTATGAATTAAATAAAAAGGTTTGGAAGCTTTGTAAGGTCTAGGTAAATACGTCGAAAGATGATTTTTTGTTAAAATGCAAATTTCACAATCAAATGAGGAGCAATGAAATCCCTTAAATAAATTTGGAAATAAATGCTTGAGATAAGGAAAACTAGGATGTCCTAACCTAAGGTGTCAAAGTATAATTTGTTCTTTACCAGAAAGAGAACTAATACTACTGAAACCCTGAGTTATTTTATTGCTAAAAGAACCTTCATCAAAGTAGTAAAGGCCACCAAGCATCCTAGCACTTCCAATCATCTTCTCCGATTCTTGATCCTGAAGAATACAATGAGATTCAAAGAATATAACACGACAATTAGAATCTCTAGAAAATTTGCTGACAGATAAAAGATTACATGTTAATTTTGGAACATGTAAGACGAATTGTAAAGAAATATTTTCAGTCAATTTAATGGTTCCTTTTCTTGCAACGGAAGAAAAATTGTCAACTGCAATTCGAATTTTTTCATTAGAATAGGAAGGAGAGTATGAGTTAAAAAAGTGGTACTAGTTGTTATAATATATGCTATTTTGTATATATGTCCTTTATCATAATTGTACATTACTTAAGTTAGGGCTTTCTTGTATTCCTATATATATGTGTTATTCTCTAATGTGAATAGAGGAGTATTTTCCCTAATACTTTGTACATGGTATCAGAGAGTTTAGGGTTTTAGAATTCTCTCTTTGGTGGCTAGGGTTTTTTCTCTAGGTTAAGGTTTGAAGTTTGGGTCACCTCGTTTGAGTGGCCGTTTGTCATCACCACCTACCTAGGAAGGAGCGCCGCCGTCAGGAGAGCAGGAGCGCTGTCGCCGATTGTTGGAAAACACCGCGCGTGAGCCACACGCGCCACCGGAAGGTTCTGCATCCGCCGCCACGTGCCGGCGTGTGAGGGCGCGTGAGTCGTCCATTTCCCCTTCCACCATTTGGGTTTGTCTCGCCTCGTTGTTTCTGGCCAGCCTGTGTGATTAGATTTCGTAATATCACCTTATTTGGTCTTGGGTTGTGTAGTTTTCTTCGATATCAAGCTGTAATTTGCGATTCAGTTCTGTTTTTCGTGGTTTATTGAGGTTTATCAGCAGTTTTAAGTTACCAATGGCTGAAATGAAACCTTTGGTCATATCTAATGGAGTTCCCCTTGCTTCGAAGTTCACAAAACATATGCTAAATGGCTCCAATTACTATGAATGGAGTCGTATAATTCGGTTTTATTTACGGAGCACTGAGATGGATGACCATATCACTGAGGATCCGTCAGAGGATGATACAAAGAAGAAGGCTTGGCTTAGAGATGATGCCCGGTTGTATCTAGGAATAAAGAATTCTATAGAAAACGAGATAGTTGGTTTGGTTAATCATTGTGATTCGGTGAAAGAACTACTAGTATTCGTAGAGTTTTTATACTCAGGTAAAGAGCAAGTTAACAGAATGTACGATGTTTCCACGGCCTTCTTTCATGCAGCTCAGAAAGAACAATTTGTTCCAAATTACTTCATGCAACTTAAGAAGACATATGCAGAGCTTGGTACATTATTCTCATTTACTTCGAATATAAAGGTTCAACAAGCTCAGCGAGAAAAGATGGCCGTCATGATATTTTTGAATGGACTCTAACCTGAATTCGGGATGGCGAAAGCACAAACTCTCTCTGGTTTTGAAATTCCTACTTTGGAAGAAGTTTTTAGTAGAGTTCTCTGTATTAAAAGTCCTCAATTCAGTTCATCTGTCCCCCAATCTAACAATGCTTTGATTGGTAGAAATAATGATCCTAAGGTTAATAGAAGAACGAGCACTAATACTCAGAGAACTGGTTATGATAATCGACGACAAGATTCACAGGAGATTGTATGTAACTATTGTTGGAAGCTTGGTCGTCTGAAACGTGATTGTAGAAAGTTGTTAAGTAAGGGCCATAAACCTCAGCTTGCTCAGATTGCCTCTACTAATGATACACCTGAGAGGTCTGTTTCCATTTCTACAGATGAATTTGCTAAATTCTGGTTGTACGAGGAATCATTACAAGCATCATCTTCCTCGAATCCTATTGCAACTATTGCTGAGCCAGGTAATCTGAATCATTGTCTTCTTACATCCTCAACCAAATGGGTCATAGACTCTGGTGCCACAACCCATATGACAGGTAATTCTAGCTTATTTTCTACATCTTTGTCACCTGCACTTTCTCCGAATGTCACTTTGGCAGACGGATCAACATCATTTGTTCTTGGTTCTGACACCATTGACCTCACACTCTCTCTTCATTTGTCTTCTATTTTACATTTTCCTGAACTTTCTTTTAACTTGATTTCTGTGAGTAAACTCACTCGTGACCTTAACTGTTTTATCTCTTTTTTCCCTGGTAGCTTGTTTCAGGATCGTATGACGAAGAAGATTATTGGTAAAGGATATGAGTCTAGAGGTCTCTACATATTTGATCACAACCTACCAAAAGTTGTGGCTTGTTCTGGAGTTGCTTCCCCATTTGAAGTCTATTGTCGTTTGGGTCATCCTTCTTTGTCTGTGTTGAAGAACTTTATCCCGCTTTTCAATCTTTGATGTCGTTAAATTGTGAGTCTTGTCAGCTTGCCAAATTTCATCGTCTTAGTTCGAGTCCTAGGGTCAATAAACGAGCTAGTGTTCCCTTTGAATTAGTTCATTCTGATGTTTGGGGTCCTTGTCCAGTAGTGTCCAAAACTGGATTTCGTTATTTTGTTACTTTTGTTGACGATTATTCTCGCCTAACTTGGTTATATTTAATGAAAAATCGTTCTGAGTTACTTTCTCACTTTTGTGCTTTCCATGCTGAAATCCAAACTCAGTTTAATGTGTCTTTGAAAACTTTGTGCATTGATATTGCTGGTGAATATTTTTCTCACATACTTGGTTCTTACTTGTGTAAAAATGGAATTGTTCATCAATCTTCATGTGCTGACACTCCATCCCAAAACGGGGTCGCTAAACGAAAGAATAGGTATTTACTTGAAACAGCGAGAGTATTATCCTTTCAAATGCATGTTCCAAAGCCTTACTGGGCAGATGCAGTTTCCACAGCGTGTTTCTTGATTAATAGAATGCCTTCCTCCATCCTTAATGGTGAGATTCCTTATCGTGTACTCTTTCTCACCAAACCTTTGTTTTCCATTGAACCAAAAATCTTTGGTTGCACTTGTTTTGTTCGAGATGTTCATCCTCATCGTACCAAGTTAAATCCCAAATCCTTGAAGTGCATCTTCCTCAGTTACTCTTGTGTTCAAAAGGGATATCATTGCTATTGTCTTAGTCTTAACAAATATCTTGTTTCTCCTGATGTTACTTTTTTCGAAGGTACTCCTTTTAGTTCGTCATTGCAGAGCCCGAGTGAGAGGGAGGATGATGATCTCTTTATCTATGAGATTATCTCTCCATCATTATCCCCTAATCCTTCTTCATCAGTATCTATCCCTCCTCGTCCACCCATTACTCAGGTATACTCCAGGCGGCCACCACAGAAACCTTAAGGCACATGTCCTACACCACAAGATTCTTTGACATCTGATCTTGGACCAAGTGATGATCTTCCCATTGCCCTTCATAAAGGTAAGCGCACATGTACTTATCCTATTTCTTCGTTTGTGTCTTATAAACAGTTGTCATCACCCACAAATTCGTTTATCACATAACTTGATTTTATCTCTATCCCTAACTCTGTTCATGAAGCGTTATCTCATTCTGGTTGGCGTAATGCAATGATCGAGGAGATGAATGCTTTAGATACTAATGGTACATGGGATTTAGTATCTCGTCCTGCAGGCAAGAAGGTCATTGGGTGTAAATGGGTGTTTGCCATCAAGGTCAATCTTGATGGATCTGTTGCTCATTTGAAAGCACATCTTGCTGCTAAAGGATATGCTCAAGTTTATGGGATTGATTATTCTGATACATTTTCTCCCGTTGCTAAACTAACGTCTATTCGGTTGTTTTTTTCCATGGTTGCTACTCATGGTTGGCCTTTACATCAGCTAGACATCAAGAATGCCTTTTTACATGGCGATCTTCAGGAAGAAGTTTATATTGAGCAACCACCTGGATTTGTTGCTCAGGGGGAGAGTGATAAAGTTTGTCGCCTTAGAAAATCATTGTATGGATTGAAACAGAGTCCACGTGCATGGTTTGGTAAGTTTAGTCAGGCACTTGAACAATTTGGAATGAAGAAGAGTGCGTCTGGTCATTCTGTTTGCTACCGACGATCTGAGAATGGTATTACTTTGTTTGTTGTGTATGTTGATGATACATCAGGTATAGCCTCTCTCAAAACTTTCCTTCAGGGTCAATTTCATACTAAGGATTTGGGAACACTAAAGTATTTTCTGGTATTGAAGTGATGAGAAGCAAGAAAGGTATCTTTTTGTCACAACGGAAATATGTACTTGATTTGTTATCTGAGACGGGAAAACTAGGAGTTAAACCATGTAGTACTCCGATGATACCAAATTTGCAACTCATTAAAGAAGGAGAATTATTTAAAGACCCAGAATGATACAGAAAATTAGTTGGGAAGTTGAATTATCTAACAATGACACGACCAGACATTGCTTATTCAGTGAGTATTGTAAGTCAGTATATGTCATCACCTACAGTAGATCATTGGGCTACAATAGAACAAATTCTATGCTACTTAAAAGCTGCCCCAAGGCATGGAATCTTATATAAAGATCATGGTTATACAAAAGTTGAATGTTTTTCAGATGCTGATTGGGTGGATCTAAATAAGATAGAGATCAACTTCTAGATATTGTGTCTTTGTAGGAGGCAATTTGGTTTCATGGAAGAGTAGGAAGCAGAATGTGGTTTCACGTTTGAGTGTTGAATCAGAATATAGAGCTATGACACAATCTCTATGTGAGATAGTATGGATACGTCAACTGTTGATGGAGATAGGGTTCAGTGTTACTATGCCAGCTAAATTGTGGTGTGATAATCAAGCTGCACTTCACATTGCATCTAATCCAGTGTTTCATGAGAGGACTAAACATATTGAAGTGGATTGTCACTTCATTCGTGAGAAAATACAACAAGGGTTGTCTTGAATTTGAGAGTTTAAATCTTATTCTTACATATCTAATATGTGCAATATAGGTCATCTTATATAGGGGAAAGACCTATTACAAATATGAAAAGAAATAAAAGCCATAAAGACTAAATATTTTACAATAAAGATTTATACACAAATATTAGAAATTCCAACACTCCCCCTCAAGCTGGTTTAAAGATGTCTTCCATAGCCAACTTGTCAATCAACTTATCGAATTGCTTCTTTGGAAGGCCTTTAGTTAGTACATCGGCAATTTGTTCTGACGTAGGAAGATAAGGAATACATATTGTATTTGCTTCAATTTTATCCTTGATAAAATGCTTATCAACCTCAATGTGTTTTGTTCTATCATGTAGAACTGGGTTATGAGCTATAGAGATGGCAGCTTTATTATCACAATAAATCCGTATAGGTGTGTTCAAAGGAATCTTTAATTCTTCAAGTATCCTTTTGATCCATATACCCTCACAAATTCCATGCGCTAACGCTCCAAATTCTGCTTCAGCACTGCTCCTAGCCACCACATTTTGTTTTTTACTTCTCCAAGTAACCAAATTCCCTCCAACAAAGGAACAATAACCAGAGGTAGATCTTCTATCTATAGTACTTCCTGCCCAGTCTGCATCAATATGAACTTCTATCTGAAAGTGATTATGTCTTCTAAATAGAATGTCTTTCCCAGGGGTCCCTTTTCGATACTTCAAAATGAGTTGGTCCTGGTGCATGCATATACTTACCATGCTTACCGCATATGCAATATCAGGACGCGTATGAGATAGATAAATCAATTTTCCAACAAGTCTCTGATATCGTTCCTTGTCCTTTATTTCTTCTGCTTTTGCTACTTGTAACTTTAGATTGGGTTCAACTGGAGTTGCTGCAACCTTGCAACCAAGTAGTCCAGTTTCCTCAAGTAAGTCGAGAACATACTTTCTCTGATTAACAAAGATGCCCTTCTTCGATCTTGCAAATTTCATCCCTAGAAAATATTTCAACGGTCCTAGGTCCTTGATTTGAAACTCTCTTGCAAGGTTTTTCTTGAGATCAGCTAGACCAGCTTCATCATCACCTCTAAGAATAATATCATCTACATAGACAATCAAAATTGAGATTTTATTATTCTCAGAGTGTTTATAAAATATATTATGATCTGCTTGACTCTGAATAAATCCATAGCTGGACACAACATTTCCAAACCACTCAAACCAAGCTCTTGGTGACTGTTTCAAGCCATAGAGGGATTTTTTTAATTTACAAATTTTACTGCATCCGAGATCTTTTTCAAAACCAAGGGGTAAGTCCATAAAAACCTCTTCCTCGAGATCGCCATTCAGAAATGCATTTTTTACGTCAAGTTGGTAAAGTGACCAATCTGAATTGACTGCAAGAGACAAAAGCACTCGAATAGAGTTAATTTTAGCAACTGGGGCAAACGTTTCCTGATAATCAATCTCATATGTTTGGGTGAACCCTTTAGCTACTAGTCTGGCCTTATATCTCTCAATACTACCATCTGCATTACATTTTATGGTGAACACCCATTTACAACTAACTGGTTTCTTATCTTTTGGCAACTCTACTATTTCCCAAGTCCCATTTTGTGTTAGAGCATTCATCTCCTCCATAACTGCAACTTTCAAATTTGGATCTTCTAAGGCTTCATGTATATTCTTTGGAACAAACAAGTCATTTATCCTAGATGTGAAGGTTTTATGACTATTTGACAATTTTTGATATGACATGTAGTTTGCAATAGGGTATTTGGTACAACTTCGAGTACCTTTTCTAATGGCTATGGGAATATCAAGATCAGACACAATTGGTAAAGTATTCTGAATAGTTGAAGTAGGAATGGAAGAAGAATTACCAGGTTCTCCAGTTTCAGTCGTCAGAGTCTTAGATTGGTTCTGTGAAGGATCAACTATTTGGTCTTGGTTCCTCTGATTGAATTTTCTTCTAGTATAAAACTTCAACTCAGGAACTTGATTAGTAGGATCGTTATGTAGTATTTCTCCCCCTGATTGAGAAGTTTCTATACTTGGCACCAAAGGACTAGTAACATCAGGACAAATAAGATTAGGAAGAGGAGTAGAAACATCCCAAAAGTTATCTTCCAAATTTGGTTTCTCCCCCTGAAGAGAACTTTGGGTAAAATATGGTTGATTTTCTAAAAAGGACACATCCATGCTCACAAAACATTTTTTTGTATGAGGATCAAAACATTTATAGCCTTTTTGATTTGAAGAGTAACCCAAAAAAATGCATTTAACAGCTCTATGATCAAGTTTTGACCGAAAGTGACTAGGGATGTGAACATAAGTAGTACACCCAAAAACTTTGAGAGGTAAATCAGAATATAGGCGAGATTTCGGAAAAATATTTTTAAAGCAATCAATGGGAGTTTTAAAATTTAAGATCTTACTAGGCATTCTATTTATTAGATAAGTAGCTGTGAGAATTGCTTCGCCCCATAAATATTTCGGAACATGCATGGAAAAAATTATAGCACGAGCTACTTCAAGTAAATGCCTATTTTTTCTTTCAGCAACACCATTCTGTTGAGAAGTATCTCGACAAGTAGATTGATGAACAATACCTTTATCTTTTAAAAACTCACCAAAAGATTCATTAAAATATTCAGTCCCATTATCAGAGTGTAAAATGCAAATTTTGGTTTGAAATTGAGTTTCAATCATATTGTAAAAATTTTTAAAAAATTTCTTTCACCTCATATTTCTTTTCCATTAAGTACACCCAAGATAGGCGAGTATGGTCGTCAATAAATGTAACAAACCATCTTTTCCCACTATGAGTCCTAATTTTAGAAGCACCCCAAACATCACTATGAATTAAATAAAACGGTTTGGAAGCTTTGTAAGGTTTAGGTAAATAAGTGGAACGATGATTTTTTGCTAAAATGCAACTTTCACAATCAAATGAGGAGCAATCAAGTCCCTTAAATAAATTTGGAAATAAATTTTTGAGATAAGGAAAACTAGGATGCCCTAACCTAAGTTGCCAAAACATAATTTTTTCTTTACCAGAAAGAGAACTCATACTACTGAAACCCTGAGTTATTTTATTACGAACAGAACCTTCATCAAAGTAGTAAAGGCCATCAAGCATCCTAGCACTCCCAATCATTTTCTCCGATTCCTGATCCTGAAGAATACAATGAGATTCAAAGAATATAACACGACAATTAGAATCTCTAGAAAGTTTGCTGACAGATAAAAGGTTATAGGCTAATTTTGGAACATGTAAGACAGATTGTAAAGAAATATTTTCAGTCAATTTAATAGTTCATTTTCCTGCAACGGAAGAAAAACTGTCATCTGCAATTCGAATTTTTTCATTAGAATAGGAAGGAGAGTGTGAGTTAAAAAAGTGAAAGGTACTAGTCATATGGTCAGAAGCTCCGGAATTCGATAATCCACGGAGGAGTGCCACAAGAGAAGGCTTGAGGATAATTACCTGTTTGTGCCAATGAAACACAAGAATTATTAGATGAGAATTTGGTTGGTAGAAATTTTAGGATTTGATGAACTTGCTCCATATCAATAAATGAGTAAATGGGAAATAATAAAATATAAACCAAACCAAACAAACCAAAGTTGAACCAGACCAAGTAAATAACCACTTGAGCCAGATTGTTCAACAAACTAGATTGAACCAACCAGCGAACCAACTCAAAAATTTACTGCTATCGTGAAGCTCACACAAGCCCAAAACAACTTCTTCACCTACAAACCCGAGGACTCAAACCGGAAGAAGGATGCGCCGTTTGAAGTCGACGGCGAGGGTTCTGGTCGGCGGCTAGGGTTCTGATCAGGTGGTTGCCAGCGAGGGTTCGATGTGTATGCAAAGGGAACCAGAGAGAGAACAACGGTGTGCTGAGAATCGACTAGGAGAGAGAATGTGAAAAGACGACGGCACTGGATTGATTGACGGCGGTGACTTGCAGCGGCAAGTGTTCGCGAGGTTGCGGGTCGCGTTTGCAGGGTTGCTAGTTGCGTGGGTCGCAGCTGTTTTCTCACGGGTCTCTAGATCACGACGTAACCGATGGAAGAGTCTGGGGTAAACGACGACGGCGTCTGAGGTGGTCGACGGAGGCGACGGCAATGGTTGAGAGTTAGGGTTAGGTTTGGGTATTTTTAGGGTTATACGGAAATGTATGGGTCAAAGCAAAAATACAAGACCACCGATGTCGGAAGTAGGATACACCAATCAAGAATGGCGGCTAGGGTTTAACATATCTAATATGTGCAATATAGGTCCTCTTAAATAGGAGAAAGACCTATTACAAATATGGAAAGAAATAAAAGCCATAAAGACTAAATATTTTACAATAAAGATTTACACACAAATATTAGAAATTCCAACAGATTGGTGTCCACAGGATATGTGAAGACAGAAGAACAATTGGGAGATATTCTTACCAAAGCATTAAATGGAGCAAGAATAACTTATCTCTGCAACAAGTTGGAAATTATTGAAATATTTGCTCCAACTTGAGGGGGAGTGTTATGATATATGCTATCTTGTATATATGTCCTTTATCGTAATTGTACATTACTTAAGTTAGGGCTTTCTTGTATTCCTACATATATGTGTTATTCTCTAATGTGAATAGAGGAGTATTTTCCCTAATACTTTGTACACTAGTCATATGGTCAGAAGCTTCGGAATCGATAATCCACAGAGAAGAAGTGCCACAAGAGAAGGCTTGAGGATAATTACCTGTTTGTGCCAATGAAACACAAGAATTATTAGATGATAAATTGGTTGGTAGTAATTTTAGGATTTGATGAACTTGCTTCTTGGACATGATATCAAGTAATGAGTTAATGGGAAATAATAAAATATAAACCAGACCAGATAAACACTGAACCAGGTTGAACCAGTAGTGAACCGAACCAATAGGTGAACTGAACCAGACCAAATGCACGAAATTTGAACAGAACTAGTCTGAAAAAACATAGCCGCGACGAGTCCACAAAAAACCCACAAACCAAATCTGAAAAAAATACTCGAAAAACACGATGAAAAAGACTCAAAAAACCCATGAACGCAGAGGTAAACTAGCCAACAAAGGGAGTCTGGCGAGTCTGATGATGACGGAAGGGAAAGCTAGCGGCGGCTTGGGTTGCAATTGCGTGGGTTGCGGTTGGCATGCAATTGACGGTGACTGTGGCTTGGGTTGGCTTTGTGTCAGGTTGTGGCTGGCAGAAACACAGTCGCGGCGGTGGGGCTCTGCTCTGGGTTGCGGCGGCGATGGGTTCTGCTCCAAGTTACGGCGGCGATTGACGAACAGCAAACACCAACTTCGAAGACGAACATGAGGCTTCGAACAATATGATGTCGCAACATAAATGTATGAGTTGATGCAAAAATACGAGACCACTAATGTCATAAGTAGGATGCACCAATCAAGAATGGTGGCTAGGGTTCCGACGACGGCGCCGGCTAGGGTTTCAAAGAGTATGGTATCTAGGGTTTTTTAGAGACGGCTAGGATTTAACCTCACTCTAATACCATCTTAAATTTAGGAGAATAATAGTCACTTATTCAAATATGTGCAACTTAGGTCTTCTTATATAGGAGAAAGACCCACTACAATATAAGGAAAGAATAAAGACAATAATGACTAAATATTGACAAATAATATTTACACAATGGTAAAGACTAGAAATTCCAACAATTTCAACCCACGGTCTTCCCCCTTTCCTTGAACTAGGAATCTTGGTAGTCCATCCATTTAAATCAGAATCGTAGATAGCCTCAATCACCCTTTGCCACAGGGCATTTTATTCCTAAGTAAATCTCCACAATCTCCACAGGCACTCCATTATGAGACCCTTGTTCCTATATTTTAGGGAAACCACACCTAACCCTCCTAAAGAGATGGGGAGGGAGGATTGCTTCCCGCCTTCCCTGGTATATAAGCACCTCCACTCCAAATGAAATTCATCATGGACTTTTCCATCTCATCAATCACCTTCTGAGGGGCTTTCATAAGGGAGAAGATTGAGCAAAAGTCAGGCCCCTCCTTTAGAGACAAGAAAATGTCTCCACTTAGCCAACTTCCTATTCAGCTCGTCTATAATGGATCCCACATTTTAGCAGCATTCGAGTTGCCCCCCAACTAGAAACCAACATAGGAGAAAGAAAGGAAACCTGCTTTACAGCCAAGCCTAACGGCACAACTTAATGACTATGCTAATCATTTTATACTCTTGTTTCTTTCTAACCACAAAGCCCATAAATAAAATGGTTTTAACTGTATTCATCCCAACAGCTCTTCATTTTCCATCAAACCATGTCCATGTGGCATTTAAATTTTTTTTAAAAAACTATGTTGTTCTTTGCCAAGCTGTCCAACTTCCAAGAAAACATTGAACTCCCTCTGTGTAAGAGTCCCAGATCTCCATAAAGAAAGATAGGTGTCCCAAAGTCTCTTCTAATGTTTTTTTAAATATAGTGCACCAACTCAATAGCAAGGTCAACAAGCTTCTCTTCTGCATCGTATCAACTGTATTAATACTCTCTAGACAAGTACACCAGCAAAACAAAAGGGAAAAAAAATCTTTTTTGGCACGCATGGTTGTGAATTTGAGCATTCTGATGCCAGTTCATATTTAGTCTAACTAAAGTTAGATGTACTGTAAGCAAGAAATCAACGAGAGCATAATAATCCAATCAACATTTGACAGTATATCATTTAGATTAACCAAAAATTAAAAGGGCAATTACTAGACAAGTTGCAAAAGTTCTGACCCCACAGCTGGATTAATGGTCTCATGAAAATATATATTCAACCAGTTCCAAAACGTGGCACTTTATCATACTTTAAATACAGTCCATATTGGTCACAACTCACAAGATCCAAATGAGATTGTTGAATGACAATGCTGGAGTTAACAAATTACAAGCATCAATGAACTCCAAGTAGGGAAATGGCAGATTTTTTAATGTCCATTTCGGGAGGTTTAAGTCAATAGTGCATCAACATTAAGAACTGAGGTTTCCAATAAAAGGAGCAAAGGAAGGAATCACATACAGTCAGTAACCTTCGTTGAACCTGGTGAACCCACATCCAACCAAACATGAAATGCAGCATACAGAATGGCTATACCAATAACAGCCATGCCAACAACAACAATGGCAGAAAAACCACCAGCGCGAACAGCGATCTGCAGATCATTCCCATGTAAGGTATGGACAAAACAACTATCTTAGATAGTTAATTGGAAGAAAGGAAAACCTGCAATGCCTCCCTCGCAGATCGCCTAGCAGCACTAGAAACCCTGACATTTGCACGAACTGAAACCCACATTCCAACATACCCTGCAATACCTGAACACAAGGCTCCTAACAGAAATGCTGCAACAGTAATATAAGCAGTTGTTGACCTGCAATAGAAAAGGCTCAATAAAAAACATTTGATAGAAAAAATGTATGCAGGAGAAAAGGTCACAAGAAAAGCTTAAAACTACGTTAGTTGTAAGATTTCCTACCTCCCTATTCCAGAAGATTCTTGTTGAGGAGTAGTACTACGAAACAAGTATATGCAAAGAATAACTACTGCAAGTAACATAGCCATTTTAGAGATGGTACCATACTGCGTCCTAAAGAAACCTTCTGCCCCATCACGTATTGCCTCTGAAATCTAAAAACAGTAAAGAGACAGAGACAAAGAAAAGTCAGGACCAGTGGTTTATCTAGGAGACAAATTCCATAGAATGGAAGGTTCACAGTAACATAGACCATGTTTTTTTGTATTCCTCCTTTAGTAACCTAATCAACAAAGAATTCATAATTTCCTCCATGATACTATTAGAGATCATATGCTTAGCACTGAATAATATTTCCAATCAAGTTCCAAAATGAACTTTGAAGGAGTCGAACAAAACCCCAAAAGTAACATTTCAACATAAAAGAGTCTTTCTTTCTTTTTTACTCTTGTTACTAGGATAAACGATTATGATGTAGTATATATTCATTTACCATGGCTTTGCTTTCCATTTACTGCTGTTACTTCCTATTCACTGATGTCGCAAAGTTGTTTTGTGGCTATTAATTTTTAAGTGGTTAGTTTTATTATAGTCATTGGTTTAGTTACTGTTGTCGATAACTAAATTGTTGTCAAAGGGTGGTTTGTAGCCTTTAAATAGAGGTTTCTAGGTTGTAATTGATAAGAACCGGAATAGAACTACGATGTATTATTGCGATAACCCAAGTGTTCGAGGTACTTGGACCCTCCCTCTCTTGAAAACACCCAAGAGTAACCACTCACTACTTAGTTCCCCCCTTCCCCTTTCCCCACTCTCTCTATTTTTTTTTTTTTTTTGAAAAGGAAACAAACTTTTCATTGAAGAAATGAAAAGAGACTAACGCTCAAAATACAATGATACAAAAGATAGAGGAAACGAAAAACAACCAATAAAAGAACAAGATAATGATAAGAATACCCAATAAAAGATCAACACACGGCTTTAAAGTCTACACAAAAACAACCCATAAAAGAACAATGAAGACTTAAGATTGAGAAATGAAAGCATCCCAAGTAAGGCAAATATTCTGAATCGAGAAGGTTGAATAAATCTTGGACAACGAACTCCATAACAAAACTTTGAGGCAAGCTTCAGACGGAGTATCCAAGTAATGACTGAAACTTTCTGAATGTAGTAACTGAAGAAACATCCAGAAGCTTGAGCAACCTACCAAAATTCTCCAACCTGCCTTCCATCGACTCCATAGTTGCTGAAACAGAATATCCATGGGCTATTTGGCCGGTGCATACAAAAGTTATACCAGTATAAAACCTCCTAGGACCACTATCATCTCCACTTGGCCGGGAACAAACCATTTCCAGCACTGATATTTGAAGATCCTGAAGCCTGCTGGACATCATCCTTTAATATGCTATTAAAGGCATTAACATTTTTAGAAGGAGATTCAAAAAACCTGAGACAGCTAGACTTCGAGACCCTTTTTTCCGAGAATAAGTCTTAAAAGAAGCCAAATGAATGCACCCATTTACAATGCTAACATCATCAATTAATATCCTTGGGAGGAGAATCAACAGGCAACGGCAGCTGGACTTCCTTAGGGCTGGAACAAATCATTAATAACATTAGAAGGAAAGAGAATGGGAACCAACTCTTGAATGCAATCATTAAAGCTCATACAACCAACGTTATTAATGCCCTCTTCATGCATCAAAGCACCCTTTGGAGAACCCAAAACCTCACTAATTTCCCCCTGATACCGAGAAAATAAAGGCAATTCATTCTCCAACAAAAAAAGCCTTTTTTCGAGAATAAATCTTTAATGATACCTTCTGGACATCATCTTTTAAATTGCAATTAACAGCATTAACAACATTAAACTTCTTGGAAGGAGATTCAAAAATCAGAGGCAACTGGACTTCCTGATGGCTGTAGACGTTAATAGCATTATCAACATTGGAAGGAGAGAGAAAAGAAGCCGGCAAATGAATGCTGACATTAATAACTTTACAGCATGCGTTATTAATACATTCTTTATGCAAAAAAGCGCCTTTTTGGGGAACCCAACGCCTCTTTAAAAAGGACTAATACCCTTGGACTCTGAAGGGAGGATTCCATTAATTCCTTGGACTGAATAAAGCCATTTCCAGCACTGAAATTTGGCAATCCCAAAGCCGGCTGGAAATCATCTTTAAAATTGCATATACTGTCATTAATCTTCATGGAAAGAGGTTCATCACAGCCCGCGTTATTAATATGCTCATCATGCGACGATGCAACTTTTGGAGAACCCAACACCTCCTTAAATTCCTCCTCATAAAAAGAAATAAATGGCAATTCGGCCTCCCTCTCTCCTACATTAAAATAGCCAACACTTCAACCAAAACAACTTGCTTGACCCTTAATATATCCACGGAATTCTAAAAGGTATTAGCTGATAACTCTTTACTTAAATCAAACTTAGAATTCCTATCCTCTAACGCATGAATATCACCATAACTACGAGAGAATTCAATCTTTTTACCAATCTTAGTCTCCTAAATTAACACCATATCAGGGCAATGCTGCTGCCTATGAAGCACGGACACGCCAAAATGGGGGGAGGATCTGTGTCGGACACGCGTCGGACACGGATTCGTCCGGACACGCTCCGGACACGTGTCCGACACGCAATTTTGCGTGTCCTATTTTTTTTTTTTTTTAATTTCGGACACGCGGGGACACGGCTGGACACGCCCACGGACACGCCCTGGAGAGTCTAGGTCGAGAGAGAGAGAGAGAGAGAGAGAGAACAAAAACCTCAAAGATGCTGCCGCTTCTCCAAAATCTCCCCTCAGGTTCATCTTCTTCTTTTTCAGGTTCATCTTCTTCTTTTTCAGGTTCATCTTCTTCTTTTTTATCTTTTAAACCCTCCTTTTTAAAGTTAACCTAGATAAAAGGCCCAGCCCAATAAACCCTCCTTTTTAAAGTTAAGATAAGATAAAAGGCCCAGCCCAATAAAAAACTGTTTTTAAATTAAAAAAAAATGAATGATTATTAAACTACTCATAAAATTTTATACATATACTATTTTTTAAAAAAAAAATCTATATATATACTAATTTATTTTTTTAAAATATATATATATATATAAAACAACGTATCTTCAACGTGTCCGTATCTTAGTTTTTTAGAATTTGACGTATCGCCGTGTCCTGTCGTGTCCGTGTCCCGTGTCCGTGTCCGTGTCCGTGTCCGTGCTTCTTAGGCTGCTGCAAAAATTTCTCCAAAGCCACTCTCCTTGACCGGTCCCCTAAACCTCTAGTATTCCAAGAAATAATCTTCATGGATTATTTAATAAACGTGCCCCAACTTACTAATTACTTTTAATAACAGGGGGTAAAAAGGGTTGAATTTCCTTCAACTGAATGTCACAATCTTCTAAAAGAGATGAAAATTTGCTTGGAACAGAAACTAAGGGTGTTGCCAAAATATCACAAGCATTCAACTGAACTTCAGAAACTTTTTCGTCATTCTGGAAAATCCGATTAAAAGTCAGTGCAAAAGAGTCTTCCTCCAATAAATCATTGCTTTCATCATTCAAGTACTGATTTTCAGCCTCAATACTACTAATGCTCACCACTGAATCATCATCAGAATCAATAGGAGATGAATATGAATGATCAACTTTGCTTTCAACTTTGGAGGAAGGAATAAAAACTCCCTTTGCTAAAGAAGGGTTAGATTGAATGTTTGAAAGAATGTACTGATTGGATGATGTGGAATTTGATGACTCTTTAAGATTAGATTGACAGCACCTAGGTTGATTCAAAGCAAGGGGCAAAAATGAACAAGATTCTTCAATAACATCAGGGTTATAAATGGAATTAATGGGAATTGAGTCTAATATTTCTGACTTTTCATATTTCCTTCGAGAATAATGAAGGGGAAAAGATTCATAATTCTTCCTTAAAGCCTTAGAAACAATATGTTCGTTATTTACCATCCCAACTGCATTACTTTTCTTCAAAACCGAAGGAGGGTCTTGAAGAGGCGTGAATAATAAATCCTGGGACTCATGCAAATCTCCTTCATTTATTGCTTCACAAATATCTGAAACAATGTCATTAATAACCCTACCGTTGGCATTAAACTCCTTTTCTTGTACCGAATCACTTTTCTCCTTTGATAAATCAACCGGCCCAATTAAATTGTTGATAACGTCTTCATTTAATGCTTCCTTGGAACATGAAACCAAGTTATTAAAAGCATTTTCTTGTAATAACTCAGCCTTTTCCCTAGATCACTCATCCGGCTTTTCTAAATTAGGAACTCCTTCATTTAATATTTCCATTGAATCAACCATAATGCCGTTGGGATCTTTAGAAGATGAAGAGTTTTCCTGATTTACCCGAGTTTGCAAGACTGGAAGTTTTAATCCTTGATCATTGAAAGAGTTAAAATCTTCTTGTGATGAGGAAAAACCTTCATCCATCAAAACCTGAGAAACCCTTTTTAAATCAATTTCACTATCAAAATCACTCAATGATAAATCCATAGGAATAAAACGTGAAGGGTCCAAAGAAGATATATCACCAAAACGAAGAGCAAAGTTTCCGTGAATCTTGTCCGTAACCACAATTTCAGCTGGTATAAATCCACAAAATTTCCTTTTCACCTCTATACGAGTTTTTGAACAATCCAAAAGATTCAATGTTTGAGAAGAAATGCTGACCAATCCCCCAAAGTGATGTCCGATGATTTAAAAAATGTAACGATTCCAAAATGGCAAAGGTAAGTTCTTCAAAGCTATCCAACCTCCATATCCTTCAATCACCTCGGGATGAAAATGCTTGTGACATGACCAATTTTCAATTTTCAAATGAAATTTTCCAATAAGTTTCCACTTGCCATCAAACTTCTTCTCAGAAAATTTATCATTTAATTTAACCAAAGCTTTATCTGCCATAAAAGGGTTGAGTATAACTTCAGCATGAAAATAATCTTCCAAAACTTGCTTTACTTCCTTCCAAGCATTATGTGCAAACATTCTAGAAACCACACAAAATTCATCTAACTTTAAATCCACCACTTCTTTTTCTTTTCTAACCCAAAATGAAGACAATACCGGCAACTTCTTAGAATGAGAACCAAGAAGAGGTTCCCCAGATTTAAACTTCACTACATCATCAAAACTTCCCTCCAATTTCTTATTAGCATTAAAAACCAGCTTGGATGATTCTTCATAAATGGATTTCTTTGAAATATTCTCAACAGACTTTGTTTCCCCAAATTTCAAAAAAAAGTCTCTTATCATTTTCCAAAATATTGACCAACCAATCTTTGCATAACCAACGGGAACTTGCACTTTTTTCTTTCTACCCGAGGGGGGCCAAATAGAGCACTCAAGGAACCAACCTTGCTGGGAATTGAACTTTGATAACTGAATTGTTCCATTTGAATCTCTTAACTTCTTGCGAAAGAACAAATAAACCGGGCATTGCAATAAATCGACTAAAGCTAACTCAAGCCAATTCAAATGAGAACTAGAAAGATGAATCTTCTGCTTATACTTAAGATCTTCAATGCAAAATAAGTCATTCTCATGCCAAATACAAAAATATGAATTTCGTATGCAGCAACTTTGGACTTCCATAATAAACCAGTCGCAAAATCTGAAATCTTAATAAAAATGGAAGATAGAAGAAGGACCAAAACTAACCGGGCTTGAAGATACTAGGAGAAATGCTGGAGAATACTACCGAAGATTAGCTGGAAGATGAAGAACTTGACGTATGGGGGCTTGAAACAGGAAAGATAGGAGGAAAGAGGGGAGAGCATTTGGGGGGGGGGGGGGGCTCCATCTAGTTAATTGGAAATAGTATCCCACTCTCTCTATTTATAACTCCATACTCTAACAACTCCCTAACTAACTGCTAATATACCCTTACTAATATTTCTAATTACACCTTAGGTACATTCCAATCATTTACCGGCCCTTAAAACACACCTTGTCCTCAAGGTGTGGTTACACAAACAATTCACAAAATAGGGTAACAATCTCAAAATATAACCTCTCCTCTTTTTTTTTTTAATAGCAAGCAGTAATGAAAACCTAGCTAATTGGCACTCCGACAGGCGACCGGAGGTGAAATGAAAAAATGGAGGAGGTTGTTGGCAACAAAGTAGACAACGATGGTTGTCAATGCACAGCTGCACGAGTTGGTCTGCCCATGGGTAGAATCTTGCCAAAATGGGTCAGCTACTGTGTTCAGAAAATAAAGAAATTTGGCCCAAAATCCACTTAGAAAATAAATGTGGCCAGAATCTTCAGGTTGTCTTGTAGGTACAAATACAGGAAGTAATCCAGCCCAATATCCATCCATTAGTGGAAGGTTGACCTTAAAAGAGAAATGGGCCTCAACTATTTTCCGTAACAGCCCAAAATCCAGCCCAACACACTGCTTCTGCAAAACCCCACATACTGCCTCGGCAAAATAATGGGCCTTCACCAATTCATTTAGAATCACCCCGTTGAATATCCCACCACACCACTACAGTTTTCTAAATTTTTCTCCAAGATGGGCCTCAACTAACTCATTTAAAATCAGCCCGTTGAAAAGCCCAATGTTAATGCCCAACCTTTTCCCAATCCATGGCCCCACTCCTTGACATTGCACGTGACTAGGGTTTATTTTTTCTTCTTCTTCACGAAAAATCAGCTTACATCTCCACCAGCAAATTTTCAGCACCTTCTGCGTACATTGCCGGAGCCGAATTTTATCCAGAACTTGTTTTCTTCATGGTCTTTCTCCTCCATTCCTTTCGTTGCAGTTTTGTTAATATTGCGTTTACGACAACGCCA
Source organism: Luffa aegyptiaca (assembly GCA_017139565.1). NCBI lineage: Eukaryota > Viridiplantae > Streptophyta > Magnoliopsida > Cucurbitales > Cucurbitaceae > Luffa > Luffa aegyptiaca. Next base: position 72,121 of record CM029399.1, on the reverse strand, counting down.
AGTCTTCATCTCTTGCCACGAGATCGTCGACGACCAATGATCGTACTCCGGAAATCCAGACTTCGCCACGACCGATTTCTTTCTCACCCATTCTTGCACGATTTTCACACTCCGATGACTTACAAGCGTATATCCTCGTAACCCAACTTTTTTCCCCGGAATCTTTCGACGAATTCTCCATTTTTTCTTGTTTCTTTTTCCTTCTTTTTGCCAAAGAACACAGTCTTGAACAACTTTACACTTTTCCCTTTGTTTTTCCGCCAACCATTGCTTACGAACTTATTCTTTATCGAGCGATTCTTGCTTTTTCTTTTACTTTCTTTCTTGATCGTTTCTTTGTCAATCGATTTCTTGTTATTCATTGAAATCTCCAACAACTTTGCTTTTCTTCTTGCCCTGTATCGATTTCTCGATTTCTGTCTCTTTTCCTTGGTCAATCTAAACTCTCTCTTTATTGCTGAAAACTCTTCTGTAAATTCTCCAAAATTCCACTTCATTTCTCCAACACTCCGCTCCAACTTCGTTGTTGCTTCACTGAAGACATTCAGTAACTCTCTCATTTTCTTGTTGATCTCCTCTAACTTCATGTCAAACTCCATGTCAAACTCCATGTCAGAATCGAACGACTCTGATACCAAATTGATAAGAACCGGAATAGAACTACGATGTATTATTGTGATAACCCAAGTGTTCGAGGTACTTGGACCCTCCCTCTCTTGAGAACACCCAAGAGTAACCACTCACTACTTAATTCCCCCCTTCCCCTTTCCCCACTCTCTCTATTTATAATTCCATACTCTAACAACTCCCTAACTAACTGCTAATATACCCTTACTAATATTCCTAATTACACCTTAGGTACATTCCTATAAGTAATTGAGGTATCATTCAATAAAGATTCAGTTTTAAGAAATCTTTAAGAAGTAGTCTACACTAGATCACAAAGTGGGGGGAGGCAAGGTCCTTAATCACCAATAGCCAAAAGAGATTACAAGAAGATTGACCAATCGGTTCAAATCAAAAGAACTTAATAGTCACAAGATGTTCTTTTTTCATAAAAGAATGTTCTTATCACAAAAATTTACTACTATTCTATGCCACATCCCCAAGAAAAAGAAAGTCCCTATAGTCACTGATTTTCGACCAATAAGTCTAATATCATCGATTTATAAGATCATAGCTAAGGTCCTAGCTGAGAGATTGAAGGAGGTTCTCCCTCTTATTGTTAATGATTGTCGGGTAGCCAAGAGAGAGAAAATGGAAAAGGAAAGATAAATGGCACGAGAAAAGAGAGAAACGAAAAAAATCTAGAAAATTGATGACTGATATTATAATGACCCAAGAGAGAAATGAATAAAGAAAAGTTAAGGTTTCTTGATAAGTGGGTTGGGCTTCCAAGGAGGGTTTCTTTTTTTTTTATGATTCATTCGGTTCGGTTTGATTTTTCTAATTTTAAAAATATAAACGGTAAACCGAACCAAATATTCTGGTTTTCTAAAATTTTAAACCGAGAAAACCATTTTTCTCAAAATAACCAAGCTGAACCAAACCAGTCGATTTGGATCGGTTCGGTTCTTCGATTTTCTCAGTTTCTTGCACACCCATAGCCAGAGCGTTTAAAGATAAGTCTTTGTTTTTTTTTTTTGTAATTATGTACAAAATACGGCAACTTGGTGGATTTCCTTACAAACAAAATTCTTTTGTAATTACAACCTACTCATGATCATTAATGACTGGTGATTGATGTTACATTGACCCAAGAGAGAGAAATGAATAAAGAAAAGTTAAGGTTTCTTGATAAGTGGGTTAGGCTTCCAAGGAGGGTTTCTTTTTGTTTTTTATGATTTATTCGGTTCGGTTTGATTTTTCTAATTTTGAAAATATAAACGGTAAACCTAACCAAATATTCTGGTTTTCTAAAATTTTAAACCGAGAAAACCATTTTTCTCAAAATAACCAAGCTGAACCAAACCAGTCGATTTGGATTGGTTCGGTTCGGTTCTTTGATTTTCTCAGTTTCTTGCACACCCTTAGCCAAACCGTTTAAAGATAAGTCTTTGTTTTTTTTTTTTGTAATTATGCACAAAATACGGCATCTTGGTGGATTTCCTTACACACAAAATTATTTTGTAATTACAACCTACTCATGATCATTAATGACTGGACCCTTAGGCTCTTTTTGTGTAGTTTTGGGGGGTTTCCTCAACCCGACCCTTAGGCTGTTTTTGTGTCTTTTCTCATATATATATATATATATATATATATATGTATATGTTAAGGATCCCGGCGACTAACTCTTTGTTCTTCTGTTTTATCAAGTATCCCATTATATTTCTTGTCATTATTCTTATTGTCGTCTTCCATTAGTATAAAGCTTGACAGGATCTTACGATCATTTTTCTAGGAAGGCAATGAAGGAAGCAAAGTTAATCATTTGGTCAGATGGAGTCTTGTATCAAATTCTCAAAAAAATGGTGGCCTTGGAATTGGAGCTTTTTTTTTTTTTTTGGATAAATGGAATTGGAGCTTTGAAGCAAAGGAATATGGCTTTATTAGCCAAATGGGGTTGGCGGTTTATGATGGAACCTCACTCTTTTTGGAGAAGAGTTATAGTCAGTATTTATGGTACTAGCAAGTTTGGTTGGAATTCCGAAAATAGGACATGTTGCAGCCTCCGTAGTCCTTGGTTGTCCATTGCTAAAATTTGGCAGCGTTTTGATTCTCTTGCACACTTCAAATTGGGTGATAGAAGGAAAATCAGATTTTGGGAAGATCCTTGGCGGAATGGTTTGGCATTAAAGCTCAGTTTTCCTCGATTGTATATCTTCTCCACATGATTCTATTTCATCTCATTGGGATCTCCAAATTGGTGCTTGGAATCTTTCTTTTAGAAGATTATTAAAAGATGAGGAGATTGAAGACTTTCAAACTTTATTACTTAATATTTCACATGTGTCTCTTGGCTCAAATGACGATTCAAGACGGTGGTCAATTGATTCAACAGGTATTTTTTCGGTTAAATCTTTAACTGATTATTTGTTGTCTTCTCCATCATTGGAAAAAGGAATGATATTCAGCTTTGTGGAAGTCCAAGAGCCCCAAGAGAATCAACATTCTTTTGTGGATTATGTTAAATGGGAACCTCAATTCTTCCGAAGTTCTTCAAAAGAAGATGCTAACTCATTGCAGTTTGTGTTCTATGTTTTCGGGATGAGGATTCTCTCAACCATATATTCTTTAGTTGTTCTTACGCCAAATCGGGTTGGTTCAAGTTGTTTTCGATATTCAATCAGCATTGGGTTTTTTCTAATAACTTCCATTGCAACATTTATCTACTCTTATATGGATCAGCTCTTCTAAACTCTAAAGCTAAGCTGCTTTGGATTAATGCGGTCAAAGCTTTTCTTTCGGAATTATGGTTGGAGTGAAATCAAAGAATTTTTCAGAACAAGCATCTTCCTTGGATTGATCGTTTTGAAGCTTCTCGTTTAAAGGCATCATTGTGGTGTTCTTTGTCCAAATTGTTTATGGGTTTCTCTCTTCAGGACATATGTCTGAATTGGAATGCGTTTACATATCCTTCATAATTTTTTCTTAATGCTTTTTAGTCTCTGATCTTGTACTCATTTCGTTATTTTTGTGGTTTTTTCACTCCTTTATGGAGTTTATATATCCTTCATAATTTTTTCTCATTTCGTTAGTCTCTTTTCATTATTTCAATGAAAAGTATTGTTTCTTGTTCAAATATATATATATATGTTAAGGATCCCACATTGAAAAAATTAGTGGAGACCTCACAATTTATAAGTTACAAGGGTCACCCCACTCATTGTCAATTGGTTTTGAGATGGAATCTCATGTAATCTAAAATGATTTATATCATATCTCTAATGTTTCTTATCAATAAAAAAAAGTAAAATAAAATAAAATAAAAGTTAATACTTTAACAGACAAGCACTGTAGCAGGAATTTGTGATATTGTTTGGGGTTATGGGGTGAGAGGGACAATAGGACCTTTAAAGGGATAGAAAGGAATGTTGATGATGTTTGATCCCTTGTTAAATATTTTGTTTCTCTATGGGCATCTGTTACACATGTGTTTTGTAATTATCCTATAGGTCTTATTATTTTGGACTGGAACCCCTTTCTCTAGCAAGGGTTCCCTCTTGGAGGCTTGGTTTGTATGCCCTAGTATTCTTTCATATTTTTCTCAATGAAAGTTTGGTTTTTCAAAAATAATAATAATAATAATAAAGCACGGCAGCAGACTGACCAACTTAGTCACTAAACCAAGCTAAGAGTCTGTAAACCATTAGTATCACAGATTCACATTACATGCTTATTCATTGTAGCTAAATGCAGCTGTTTGCAATAATAATAGTAGTTGTTGTAATAATATAAAGAAAAAATAAAAGCATGTCTCAAAATCAAAGTATGCAGAAACCTCCAAGTAGTTAACTAAATACAAGTCTTATGATGTACCTGAGCCATCTCCTGTGGCCCTTCATCTTTCGAGAGCACCCACTTGGTGAGATATATTGAAAAGCAGAAGCTGACGATGCAAATCGAGAAGACAAACACAATAATAGGAGAAGTGCTTGCTCCAATGTAGAATATTAATCCAAAGGCAAAGAGAAGAAGTACTAAGAGAACACGAATATTTATCCCCATCAAAATTCGAAATATCTGCCAAAAGGACAAGGTGAATGCCATCTTGGCAAAAATCCAATGCACAAATAAGTGAGAATTATTCTATGATACATAAAATGCAAATATAGAATACTAAGAGAACACGAATATTTATCCCCATCCCCCTTTTCGTGACAAAAGGAGAGTTCTTTGGCAAGCGTGTTTCTTTGCTATTTTGTGGGGTATTTGGCTCGAGAGGAACAGTAGAATCTTTAGAGGGGTGGAGAAATCCACGAATGAGCTTTGGGAGACGATTAGATTTAACTCGTCTTTGTGGGCGTCGGTTTCTAAGTTTTTTTGTAATTATCAGTTAGGTCTTATTATTTTGGATTGGGACCTGTTCCTTTAGTCTTGGCGGGTGTTTTTGGTGGGCTTGTTTTTTGTATGTCCTCTTGTATTCTTTCATTTTTTTCTCAATGAAAGCGTGGTTTCTTATCAAAAAACTTATCGAACACCAAGATAGATTAGAAATCTTGAAAAGCTACACCCATATCCTACCACTAAAGGCATAACGAAAGAATACATGGGATTGGTCTTCTCCTGCCAACAAATATAGACTAAGACTACACACTAATGGATTCAATATCAACACTCGACATTTTAATTGAGTCAACCAAATGAAATAAACCATTTTTAGGACTCTCGTGATTGTTTTCTTACAAACAGAGATATATCAGGAGAATGAATTCTTCTCTGAGAATATTGTATTTTCCTCGATGAATAGTAGACAGGGCAATGGCCTCATTTATACAGGAGAATTCCCATTTAGGGCAAGAATAACGAATGCAGCAGACAAAGGACAGATGTCCATACAATGGTGAAAATGATACAAAGGACAAACCTGAGAATAACAGAATTTGTTGAATAGAACATTCCAGACCTAATAATTACGTGGCCTCTGATTGTGTATTACTTTGTTTGATTGTACCAACCTTGCTTGCTTGGCATTGCTGATTGTTTACTCTAATATCCCCCCTCAAACGAGAGGGTAGTTCCACTAGCCCGAGTTTGGACCGGAGATGAGAAAACTGTGACTGTGAGAGTGGCCTTGTGAGACAATCCGCCAGCTGGTCTGTAGATGGCACGTATCGAACGTCGAGAGATCTGTTTAGGACTTGATCTCGAACAAAGTGCATGTCGATTTCAATATGTTTTGTCCTTGCATGAAACACTGGGTTGGTAGCTAATGCACCGGCACTCAAATTATCACACCACAGTACCGAAGGTGCTTTGGAATGGAAGCCAAGTTCTGTAAGTAACTGTTGAAGCCACTTTATTTCAGCTGCAGCATGGGCTAAATCCCTATATTCGGACTCTGTGCTCGAACGTGCCACTGCCGTCTGTTTCTTAGAGGACCACGAGACTAAAGTATCACCAAAAAACACACAATACGCTGCTATGGACTTTCTATCATCAACATTGGCTGCCCAATCGGCATCAGAGAATGCAGCAATGGATAGATCTGAACTGGGACGTATCAGTAAGCCAAGATTTTTAGTACCACTAATGTAGCGCAATACACGCTTTACTGCCAGCCAGTGCTTGTCTGTAGGTTGTTTTAGAAATTGACTTAGATGGTTAACAATGAAAGAAATATCCGGTCTGGTATGAGTCAAGTATTGTAACGCCCCAATTGTGCTCCGGTACACATATGGATCAGTCATTGGACAACCATCAGCGCTTGACAAGGATTTGCCAACCGCACATGGAGTAGGTGCTGGTTTGAGGTTATTGAGGTCCAACCGATGAAGCAAATCAGATATGTATTTTTCTTGAGTTAATAGAAGACCAGCATGAGTTTTATGAGCCTGTATCCCCAGAAAATAATTTAACGAGCCAAGATCCTTTAGAGCAAATCTGTTGTCCAGCACCTCAATCAACTTGGTAATGAGCATACTATTGTTTCCCGTGAGGATCACATCATCAACATATACTAGTAAAAGTAAAACATCATGACCAGATCTGTAGAAGTACAGAGAGGTATCTGACCTGGAGTTATGAAATCCCCATGATAACAATGCAGACTTGAGGATACTATTCCATGCCCGTGGGGCTTGTTTCAACCCATAGATCGCTTTGTTTAGCTTGCAGATGTCGTTTGGACGACATGGATCTTCATAGCCCGACGGTTGACACATATAAACATCTTCATTGAGGGTACCGTTTAGAAAGGCGTTATTAAAGTCTAACTGTCTCATTTGCCAACCTTTGGATACCGCAATGCTCAGGATCACCCTTATCGTGGATGCCTTGACCACTGGGCTAAATGTCTCAAAGAAGTCAATCCCGGGACTCTGATGAAATCCCTTGGCTACTAAGCGAGCCTTGTACCGTTGAACTGAGCCATTTGGATTTCGCTTGATACGAAATATCCATTTATTTCCCACTACATTCAGATGTGGGGAAGGAGGGATCAGGTGCCACGTATTATTCCTCATAAGAGCTGAGTATTCAAGGTCCATTGCCTGTTTCCATTGAGTAGTGGCTAAAGCATCTTTAACCCGAGTGGGTTCTGTGATAGTCCAATCATGCTGTGTTTGAGTCAACCAAGTCTTCGGTTTGAAAATGCCAGCCTTGGCCCTTGTTGTCATTGGATGGGTAGGTGCTGGGAGTGAGGTGACCTGAGGAGGATTTGTAGTTGGATTAGGCTGAGGTGAAGGAGAGTGAGACGGTGAGGCTGACTATTGCTGTACTGGAAGATTTTCTGAAGGAGTAGAAATTGAGGTTGCATTTTGCAAGGGAGTAGTTGAAGCAAGTAGGTCAGGTTGAGGGTCTAAATGACAGAGTGGAGAGGATGAAGGTATTGAGGTTGAACTGTTCGTAGGTAGGGACTGTGATGTTATCATAGGAGAGTAGTTGGTTGACTGAGGTTCTGTGATTGGGGAGGTGGAGGCGGTGGGAGTTGGAAACCAGGTTGAGATCGGTGGACACATACTTGGTGAACTTGGTTGAGTGACTGAAGTCATAGAGCCGAAGCCTGTTGAAAAAGGGAAGTCAATCTATTGAATTTTACATCCCTGGAAATATACATTCTGCCATCTGCTGTCAAGCATTTGTAGCCCTTATGGACAGGGCTGAAACCGAGATGAACACATCTCTCTGAGTGAAATTCAAACTTGTGACGTTGGTAAGGCCTCAGGCATGGATAGCAGGCACATCCAAAACTGCGCAAAAGAGAAACATCAAACTTCTTGTTAAACAACAACTCAACCGGAGACTTACCATTAAGAACAGATGTTGGAAGACAATTTATCAGGTGAGCTGCAGCCAGGAATGCATCCCACCAATAAGTTAAGGGCATGGAGGCGTGTGCTAGGAGTGTCAAACCAGTCTCAACGACATGCCTGTGCTTCCTTTCAGCCATGCCATTTTGGGCGGACGTGTATGGACATGAGTACCTAGAGGTAATTCCCAATCGATGACACTCTTGATGAATCCTCACATATTCCCCCCCATTATCAGACTGTAGTGACCGTATATTGTTGTTAAATTGCGTTTGAACAACTGTGACAAAGTGTAAGAAGGCTGCGAAGGAGTCACTTTTCCTCTTAAGTGGATATAGCCACACATACCTGCTATAATCGTCTAAAAACAGTATGTAGTATGTAAAACCAGCAGGGGAGGGAATTGGAGCAGGGCCCCATAAGTCAGAATGGACCAGATCAAATTTAGCCTTAGATGGCAAGATTCACAAAACTTTAACCCTTCTTTTTCATTAACAGACAACTTACAATCTTTGATAATAGAATCTAAAACTTTTGCAGCAGGATGACCTAGGCGACTATGCCAAATATCCTTTGACAAAATAACATTAACATTCACAGGGGAACAGTTTAAAACTAACGCAGACGAGCCTTGGATTTTATTCTCAACGGGCTGGGGACCAGAAGCAGCCGACTCTCCATTTCCAGGCACTGTGGACACACTTTCAAGTTGATATAAGCCGTCCTTAAGCACTCCTCTCAGCATTACTTGACCCGACACCTTGTCCTTGATGAGGCAAAAATCACCATGAAATTCAAACACAATGTTATTATCATGAGCAAGTCGTGACACACTTATCAAATTTTTTGTTATCTCAGGAACGAACAAGACATTTTTCAAGCTAAGAGTATACGTACCATCAGATAAGAATGAACTACCAGTGAAAGAGATTGGTAATTTAGCACCATTACATATGACCACTTGCTCATTACCTCCATATTCCTTAGGATTGACAAGGGTGTTGTAGTCTCCGGTGACATGGTTTGAGGCTCCACTATCGGCATACCAGTAGGTATCCATTACTGTTTCAGGGGTAGCAAATGGATTGTTCGAACTGGCTACATACGCACTGGAATTTTGATTGCCCCCTGAATTCTGATTTGAACTTGAGCCATAGCCTCTATTTGGGTTGGGAATATATTCTTTGTCAAATCTGTGAAAACATACAGCTGCTGAGTGTCCCATTTTACCACATACCTGACATATTGGACGGCTATTCGAGTTTCCATAGTTTCCATATCCTCTGCCACGTCCACGACCTCTACCAGAGTTGGGTCCTCCTCCTCCTCTCTGATTTGTGTTCGAATTCTACATTCTCTGATTGTTGTTGGATGAATAATTCCATCCTCGTCCCCCTTGATTACTTACAGTGCGATTGTTTGCCATATTAACAGACGGTGTTTGATTAAGAGTCATTGTTGCCTTTTGAGCATTTTGTAGCTCCAACCTCTTTTCAAATACTAGAAGCTCCGCCTGCATCTCTGACCACGAAATGTCACCTCGTCCTTGAATCATGGCCACGACTGGATTATATTCTTCATCCAGCCCAAGTAACACTTGCGATATCAAATTCCTGGGTGAAACTTTGCTTCCGGCTTGACCTAAATTGTCAGCGTGAGACTTCATAATTCGTAAATAATCAACCATTTTTGAGTTACCTTTGCGTGTCTGTTGGAATACTTGCCGGAGATAGTCCTCTTCAGCTCTCGATTGAATTCCAAAAAGATCCTTGATGGCATCCCATAGGTCTTTGGCGTTGTCATATCCCATGACTTGTGTGGCTACCTCAGAGGTCATGGAGTTGTAAAGCCAACCTAGCAACAGTTGGTCAGTGGTTATCTAGGCTTCATAGAGTGGATTTATTACCGTGGTTGACACAGTGGTTGATCCTCCAGTAGCATCACTTGCTGGAGTTCCTGAGCTCGATTCTCCGGCTTCAGTTGTGACAGCTGCTTGTGTATTGGTAGTAATAACTGGTGCAGACTGCTGAACAACCATTGGAGGACAGGGTTTCGTCCCTAACAAATGTCCTTCCAGCTTGTAGCTCCTCAGGATAGGCAGAGCTAAGTTTTTCCACAACAAATAGTTTCCACGATCAAGCTTGATTGTTGTAATCTGATTGAGCAGCTGATTGAGGGGAGGAAGGCTGAACGTGGTTGCACTTCCGGTAGCCCCAGGCATTGCTCCGATGACGGCGACGTTGGTCATGTGTTGCTCTGATACCATGATTGTTTTCTTACAAACAGAGATATATCAGGAGAATGAATTCTTCTCTGAGAATATTGTATTTTCCTCGATGAATAGTAGACAGGGCAATGGCCTCATTTATACAGGAGAATTCCCATTTAGGGCAAGAATAACGAATGCAGTAGACAAAGGACAGATGTCCATACAATGGTGAAAATGATACAAAGGACAAACCTGAGAATAACAGAATTTGTTGAATAGAACATTCCAGACCTAATAATTACGTGGCCTCTGATTGTGTATTACTTTGTCTGATTGTACCAACCTTGCTTGCTTGGCATTGCTGACTGTTTACTCTAATATCTCGGTCTTCCAACATTAGGGTTTAGATTAACCAATATCTATTGCTTCAGTGAAACTTTGCTCTTGCTAAGGACTTAACTGAACGGATCTAATTTCCAGATTCATTTATATTAATAAGGTCCCCAAATCGGCCAAGGACTCAATTGAAAGAATCCAATTTTTAGAACCGTTTATCTTCCTCTGGTCCCAAAATATCTTTCATTTAGAAGTTCCAAAAGACCTTTAGACTATGCAAATTCATCCTCCAAGAGAATTCTAGCAACAACTTTCCACAATATAGAATTAAAATCCCAATAATCCATCACTGAGTTATTTGAGTTTGGGCTATCAGGAAAAGCTTTGGAAAAAGCATACGAAAAGAAGGCTCTCCAAACCAAACATCTTTACAAAAAATAATCTTACCAAACCATTCCTCAAGATTTTCTACTAAACTGACATTGAAACAGAACATGTTGCAGACTTTCCTCCTTTTCCTTGCAAAGCACAAACCTGACCTTCGCCCGGAATGTGAGCAAATATATCATGTCAATTGCTCAACCGTACTTTGGCTATCTTACGTGGAGCTGAATTAGGTTTTTTCGGTGTTCTCGTTGAAACACGCGGGCGTACTCCTTGCTTCTGGGGACATTGATCCGAAGCTCGAGTACGGTCCGTGCGCCGTTTTTCTTCTCTACCATGACGAATCAATTGATTTAATGTAGGCATCGCTCTTTCCTTTGTCCTTCCCCCCTCTTTTTGCCCTCTCACTAGTGATTACTCCCGATCCGAAGCACCCCTTTTCCATTCATAGAGAAATCCAATCGTCAAAATCAATAAAAAGGCCATCATGGACCAAGATCCAAACAGATCAATCTTGTTGAGAGGTATAGGAGATGATGTCCAGTTCGGACACTACATTTTATCAGCAATTTTTAACCGATAGTACACACACAAAATATATATATATATATACCACTTCCCACTTCACTTTTAACCTTCTTAGGAATTTTACCACTCCTTCAAAAGCTTCCCAAGAGATAACTCTAACTCAAATATTTTAACAATGACTTAAATGAAAACAGCCTTGCAAGATATGAAGACCGTATCCTGACAGTTTTCAAAGGAGAGGTTTAGCAACATCGTAAAAGAGGGTTTTCTCAAGATGTTCCAAATTTAGCTGGGAAACAGAAATTTAAAATGCTAAAACTGAAAAATAAAATATACCACAAAATCTGTAAAATAAAATAGGAAATTAAAACCCTAAACCCTGTAAAATCCAATACAAAAAAAATAACAACAGGATGTGACCTGGAACAACCTAGACCTTAATCATACAAGACAATGTAATTCAAATATAGCGTCCATCAAGTTCAGTTGTGATATGCTAAGCAGCTAAATAACCATATAACTACATAATATTGCTAGTTAAGTCATTAAGAAGATAATACAATAGAAGCACATGGTAGAAGTCAGAAAATCACGTTTTTCAAACCAGCAGTAAATATATCAACATACATTGAAATTACTACGCAGATGATTGGCAGGGTTAAGGTACTTACCAATGGGGTGTTGACTTTACTACGCATGTCAGGAAAAGTCCTTTGCCTGTCCTGGTATGCCCCAAAACTAGCATTTTCAATGTCATCATCCATGACCACCGTATGGGAGGAATTTATCCTCCGGGCAATAGGATAAGGGCTGTACTCGCCACCCTGGGGCAAATCGCCCCCTTACCCTGGTCGCTGAATTTTGGAATTTCCTAACTAACCAGCCACGGACTAGAATATTGAAAACACCAATTACAGGAGAATAGCAAAGAATTCCCGGTTCACGGACTGGAGAACCTTCAAATCTAATTAAAACCTACTTCCATTCACTTTGCTCTCCAGTAAATAAGATTAGGGCGGTAATTCAAACCAACCGAGCCTCCTGATATGGATGTAAAGTAAGGGAAAAATATACTTTTTGTCATGTGGTTTAGCTTACTTTTTATTTTGAGTTTTCAAACTCACATTTTGATTTCTGATGTTTGGATTTCATTGCACTTTTTGTCCTCAAAACAGAATGCATGGCAATTGGTTTTTATTTAAAAAAATATATTTTAATTTTTTCAAATAAAACAATATATTAAATCCTTTTTTATTATTTTTTTCTTTTATTTTTTCTTCTTCCATTTTCTTCCTTAATCTTCTTCTCCTCCCCTTCAAACCCTAATCTCAATTCTGTGCAGCAGCCACCGTCGTCGGTACCGTCGCCGAAAACGGTCGTTTTTCATTTTTTTTCTATTTTTCTCCTCTTTTATTCTTCTTCCTTCTCCCTTTTTCTTTTTTGTCTTCCCTCTTCATCCCTCCCTTTTCTTCTTCCACTGTTTTTTCAAAAAAAAAGGGTTGGAGAGAGAGCAAGAGTAGCGAAAGTGAGCGAGGTTCGAGTAGAGAGTAGAATGGTAATTTTACTAAGATGCTGATGTAAGCAAAATGGCATATATCCTTGAATTGAAAATGTAGGACATTTATCATTTTGTCATCCGTAAGAAAATCACTTATTTTATTTATGAGCATGTTTCTATTTTGATTATTACATTATTGTAGTTTTCTTTGTCGTTATCATATATTGCCATTTTTTTTTATGTAGCAAGTTTCTATCTGAGTAATTGTGTTAAGTTGACTAACTTGGAGTTTAGGGCTAGGTAAAAATAAAAAGAAAAAACGTGGACTTTCAAGTTGGTAAAATACAATTTAGGGATGACTTGGACAAATTGGAACTAAATCCAAACCATAGGAAGAAAATTGAAGCTATCCTCAAACTATTGGGACTAAATTGAAACTTTTAAAACCACAATGACCAAAATAAAATTGTCTAAATGTATGACCAAATTTGTAATTTAATATACAAACTAATTAATACATTTTAGGTTGGGAAACTTAGAAGTGTGAAAATGATAATAATAAAATAAAAATAAAACTCAGAATCCTAAAAATTATTAAGTTATTCCTTAAAAAAAAAAAAACTTATTAATTAATAAATACATGCATAATTTTAAATGAAATTAAAATTTTCAAACACCAAAATAATCGAACACACTCTCAATTTTCTAATTGAATAGATTAATTTTTTGTTCATTAATCATAAATACAAGAACTTTTAATATTTATATTTAAATTTATGTAATTGGTTTTAGTGGAAAGTTTTTTAATGCTATTAATTATCTAACATCAGCTACTTAAATTTTAAAGTAGATCTGTAATCCTTATTGTTTTGCTTAAATCTTATATTATAATATTTTTTTTTGTTTTATCTTAGAAAAGGCAATTTAACGTGTAACTTACTTGATTTTAAAAACTACTTGACTTTTTAAAAATTAATTGTTAGTATAATTTCGTATTGTTTTATTATTATTTTTATTTTTTATAAGGTAATGTTGAGAAAATTGAAAATTGAAAGGTTGAAAAAATATTGCGGAAGCAATAATCAAACTCTCAATGTTTGTTGAACAAAGAGAGAAAATGGAAAATGAGAGAGTGTGAAATCCAAAAGATGAATAAACTTCTAATTGAAGTAGAAGATTCGGTGATGCAAACTTTACATGGAAGTTCATTCTTTTATAGGTACAAGAATGAACCTAACTTACAATCTTTAAAACAACATTAAAGTTAGTAACTCAAAAAAATTCAAAAGATAACTTAAAAGACAAAAAACTGAAATGTAAATCTAACTTCAACAAAATAAATTTAAAACATTAACTGAAAATTAAATGTAAAAAGAAAAAACTCATAAAACTTAACACTCCTCCTTGAGGTTTTTCTTTGTGACACCCAGCTTTTGGCGTAGAAACAGAAATGGCCTATGTGGTAGAGCTTTTGTGAGAATATCGGCAAGTTGTTGCTCAGAATTGCAAAACTTGAGCTTGATTTCGCCTTCTTTCTCTTCTTCCCTCAACAAATGAAATTTAACTTTGATGTGTTTCGTTTTACCATGTTGTACAGGATTGGAGGCAATAGCAATAGCGGACTTGTTATCACAAAACAATTTTGTAGGTTCTTGAGGTTCAAATCCCAAATCACTAAGCAATTTGCGAAGCCATATTGCTTGATTTGCAACTGATGCAGCTGAAATATATTCAGCTTCGGCAGTTGAGTGAGCCACAACTTCTTACTTTCTTGAATTCTAAGAGAAAATCTCAGTGCCAAGAGAAAAAACATAACCGGAAGTACTCTTAGAATCATCAACACAACCAGCCCAATCACTGTCAGAATATCCAGTCAATTCCAAATCACCTGTAGAACCAAATTCCAAAATCAAAAGTACCTTTTAAGTATCTAAGCACTCTTTTAGCAATACCAAAATGAACCTCACTAGGTGAATTCATATATCTTGAGAGAAAACTTGCAGCAAACATCAAATCTGGTCTAGATGTCGTCAAATACAAAAAACTTCCTACTAAACTTCTGTAGTTTGTAGGATTTGAAAGCTTCTCACCGTCATTCTTTGAGACTTTTAAATTTATCGCTAAAGGAGTAGAAACATCTTTACATGTCTCCATCTTGAATTTCTTCAAAATTTCTTGAGCGTACTTTCTTTGGGTAATAAAAATACCCTTATCTTCTTGATGAATTTCCATACCAAGAAAATAACACATGTAACCAAGATCTGACATCTCAAACATCTTTTCCATCTCAACTTTAAAATCTTGTAGCATTTGATAATCATTTCCAGTTACAAAGCATATCATCAACATAAAGAGAAAGAATGAGTTGCTTAGAGTTGTCACCAACCTTAACATAGAGAGTAGTTTCGCTCACACTCCTCCTGAAACCTTGAAAAAGCAAGTAAGAATCAATCTTACTATACCAAGCACGAGGTGCCTGCTTCAATCCATAAAGGGCTTTGTTCAGACAATATACTTTGTCTTCTTTGCCTTTGTCCACAAACCCTTCTGGTTGGTTCACATAAATCTCCTCCTCAAGATCACCATTCAAAAAAGCTGATTTGACATCTAGATGGAATATTTTCCACCCCAAGGGTGCAGCTATATAAAGCAATAATCAAGCGAATTGTGTCGTGTCGTGCAACTGGAGCAAATGTATCTCCATAATCAATTCCGGGTTGTTGTGCATAACCCTTTACCACTAACCTTACTTTATATTTGCTTATTGAACCGTCAGAATTATACTTCACTCTGAACACCCATTTCACACCTAAGGCGTTCTTTCCTCGTGGTTGCTCCACAAGCTCTCATGTATTATTTTTATTGATCATCTCCAATTCTTCTGTCATAGCGGCAATCCATTCAGTAGATTGTGAAGCCTCATAATAGTTATTTGGTTCAACAATAACAAGATTACAACTTTCATATACATCAGCAAGTGATCTTACCTTGTAATTTGGATCATCACCAGTTGCATCAATAAGGTCATCATCATTTGATGGAGAATTTTGGTTATCTTGATCATTAGAATCAGTTGAATCAAAAGAAGATTCATTTTGTTCTAAATTTTCAAGACTGATGGATGAGTCTCTCACAATTGCTTGCTCCTCAAAATCCCAATAAGCATCTTCATCAATGATGACATCACGACTCAAGATAACCTTTTCAGTGTTCAAGTAAAAAATTCTATACCATTTTGAATCATCAGCATAGCCAATAAATACTCCCTTAATTGCCTTCTCATCAAGTTTGGATCTCTTAATAGAAGGAACAAAAGAGTAACAAATAGATCAAAAAATCTTCAAGTTCTTAACAGAAGGTTTTCTACCTGACCAAGCTTCATAAGGAATCTTGCCCTCAACTGCCCTTGTAGGTAATCTATTGAGCAAATAAACAGAGTACATACAGCTTCTGCCCAAAATTTCTTTGGTAATTTTTTCCCAAAGAGTAGACATCTTGCCATCTCTATCACGATTCTGTTTTTCCTTTCCGATAAATCATTTTGTTGTGGTGTATAGGCAATGGACAGCTGGTGTTGGATTCTCGAGTCTTTACAAAACTTGTCAAATTGCTTGGAGGTATATTCCTTCCCATTATCCGTTCTCAAAGTTTTGAGCTTACAACCACTTTGAGTTTCAACCAAATTTATGAACTTCTTAAAAACTTCGAAAACTTGAGTTCTCTCAACCAAAAAATATGCCCATGTCATCCTGGAAAAATCATCAATAAACAGAATGAAATATTTATTAATTGCCAATAGATATGTTGCACATGGGACCGCAAACATCACTATGCACCAATTCAAGCCTTTCTTTGGCTCTATGATTGCCACCTTTTGAAAAAGGCAGTCTGAGCATCTTTCCTTCTTGGCAACTTTCACAAATCTGATCAAAAAAGGTAAAATTGGAAAAATCATCAACCATATTAGAAGAATGCAAAATCTTCAAAGCTTTGTTGTTGTAGTGACCAAAGCGATGATGCCACTTTTTGCTTTCTTCTACTTTGGCATTTAGTGCATGATGACATAGAGAGTCACCATTCAAAAAGAAAGCATTGCCAACCATGTTGACTCTTGCAATCTCTGCTCCTTGTGGATCATAAATAACACAAATTTGGTCCTTGAAAACCACATGAAATTTGTTATGTAACAATTGGGCAATACTAAGCAAGTTTTGAGATAACCTCGGAACAAATAAATCGTTGGATATTTTCTTTTCACCTTGCTTAGTATGCATAGTGACAGTACCCTTACCTTCAGCTAGCACTGTCTCGCCATGTCCAAGAACAACCTTAGACTTTATAGATCTATCCATTTGGCTAAAAAGATTGACATCTTTAGCCATATGAGTAGTACATCCACTATCAATAAGCCAAGAAGTTGACTCTTTGTCATCAACATGAGAAGCCGTAAACAAAAAATTTGTTTCTTGACTATCATTGACACAATTTGCTTGTTCCGGAGGATGTTGGGTTTGGTCTTTTTTGGCATAACAAAATTTTTCTGTATGACCAACTTTGTTGCAGTAATCACAATGATAGACTTTCTTGTTTTTTGACCAACAATTTTGCTCAGCATGATTGGTCTTTTTACAATAACAACAAGGAGGAAATTTACCTTTCTTCGATGCTCCTCCTTTTCCCTTGCTCCCTTGATCTTTGGTCGCTTGTCTATCATCTTCGACAATATGCTTCTTGTCTTTAGACTTGGCATGAAAGGCACCCTCAACATGCTCCTCATTATGCATTGTATCCCTTTGTTCTTGGGCTTGTAATTTGCTAATTAACTCAGTTATAGAGAGAGTAGTCAAATCAGATGACTCTTCTATGGCTGAGATTTTTTACTCAAATTTGCTAGAAACACTAGCCATTATTTTTTCCACAACTCTTTGATCTGGAAAAGTTTCACCAGCTAGTCTTATCTGGTTTACAATGGTCATCACTTTTGTTGTGTAGTCCCTCACAGAATTTGAGTCCTTCATTTTCAACATCTCAAACTCTCTCTTGAGAGTCAATAATTTGACGGCTTTCACCCATGCACTTCCTTCAAATTCTTCTTGCAATTTATCCCAAGCTTTTTTTGCCGTTTTACAATCAATAATCCTAGCAAATATAGGATCTGATAAAGCGGCATGAATCACCGATAAAGCTTTGGGCTTCTCTAATTTCTCCTCTTCATGTAATTTGATCTGATTCAACGTTGGATTTTCTCCTAATGGTTGAGGATCAACATCAGTTGAAACAGATTCCCAAAGGCCAAGTGCCTTGAGATAGGATTACATTTTAACAACCCAAAAATGGTAGTTTTCACCACTAAAATGTGGAGGAGAGGCGACACCAAAATTAGAAGACATTTTCTCCAACTAAAAAATGGAATTTCTCACTCTCAAATAAAATCACAGCCCTTTAAATCTAAGGCTCTGATACCACTGTTGAGAAAATTATATTGAAAATTGAAAGGTTGAAAAAATATTGCGGAAGCAATAATCAAACTCTCAATGTTTGTTGAACAAAGAGAGAAAATGGAAAATGAGAGAGTGTGAAATCCAAAAGATGAATAAACTTCTAATTGAAGTAGAAAATTTGGTGATGCAAACTTTACATGGAAGTTCATCATCCTTTTATAGGTACAAGAATGAACCTAACTTACAATCTTAAAAACAACATTAAAGTTAGTAACTCAAAAAACTTCAAAAGATAACTTAAAAGACAAAAAGCTAAAATGTAAATCTAACTTCAACCAAATAAATTTAAAACATTAACTGAAAATTAAATGTAAAAAGAAAAAACTCATAAAACTTAATAGGTAATTATTAAACTTACCATCAAAGTTTAAATTAAAAAAAAAAAATGCGATGCACGTGTGTGCTACTATTATGTCTATTTACAGTGCTATATAATAAAAAATCCTTTATTTTTTTCACTAACTTTTAAAAGTTTATGGTAATTAAAACAAAAGTTATATGGTATTTATTTATTGCATTACATATTCTAAACAAACTACTATTTCCTCTAATTTTAATTTAAGATTATAAAATTCCACGTGCATTGCACGTGTCACTTGACTAGTCTTACTATAAGTGGCTTATTTGGAGACTCATTTTTGGACTATTATGTCTAAATGCTAATTTACTAATGTCAAATATATCCCTCAATTATTTGTTGGACTATTGTTTATTGCCCTTTATTTAATTTCTAAATTTACAAATTGTGCTATTAACCAATAATTATCAACAATAAATAAAGAATTCACCCATTATTTACGATTAATAAAAATTACTTGAAAAAAATCATAAAACCTATTATAAAACGGCACAATGAAAACAATATATTCATTTTTATTTTTTACAATTTATATGATAAAACTTAGCTATTTTTTTTATTTTAATATTGCCAAATAAAATTCATTTAGTTTTTATTTTAATAAAAAAAATATATAATATATATTTGACCATATATAATTAATTTTGCAAAAGAGAATATATATGAGTGTAATATTTTTTTTTAGATGGATAGTTCAATCATACTGCAAAATAGTAATATATATATATATATATATATATATTAAAAAATTAATAAACAAAGTATGATTCATTAATTTTCATGAAAGTAAGGCATAAGGGATCAAAATATAATTGATTAAAGTTTGGCTTTGAGTAAATGTAAATTTAAATACACTATAAAGTTGTGATAAATGTATGGAATTTAAAAAGTTTTTGGAATATGGAAATTTTAGTCTTTTCATTTTCCAAAATATTTAAGATTCGACTTTTAATTATAATTAAGGAAAAAATACACTATTGGTCCCTGAGGTTTCAAACTCAACATTTTAGTCCCTGAGGTTTGCATTTAGTAGCATTTTGGTCCCTCCATCCATTTTTCCGTTAAAAACTAACGGTTTGCTGACGTGACACTAATTTTTTATTTAAAAAAAATTATTTTTAAAATTTTAAAATATAAATATATTAAAATACTAAAAATAATATTATTTTATATTTATTTATTTATTTCTTCTTCTTCTTCTTATTCTTCTTCTTCCTCGTCCAGCAGCCATCGGTGCCGGTGCCGTCACCTGCCGGCGACCACCGGCGAGCTTTTTTTTTTTTTTTTTTTTTTTCTCCTTCTTTTCTTCCCCCTCGTCTGTATGTTTTTCGACCGTTTGTGTATTTTCAGACCGCCGGCGACCCACATCCTCTTTCCTCTGTGTGTTTTCCGGCGAGAAGACCCACGCCGTCTGCTCCCTCACTGCCGTCGCCATCCGTCGCTCTCCCCCGTCTCTCTTTTTTGCCGGCAAGTGCAAAGTTAAAAAAAAATATTGAAGGGGGTTTCCCCCTTCGAATCTAGCTGGAACGAAAGGGAAAACCCCTTCGTTCCAGATCTGGAACGAGCCCATCTTCATTTATTTTTTATTTTTTAACTTTTCAACTGTCAGCGGAGGGAGGGAGAGAACCAGCGGAAGAGCGGCGACGGTTGGAGGTTAACAGCGGCACACTGACGGAGAGAAAAAAAAACGAAAATGGTGTGGGTTTCATGACCGGCTGGAAGAACAGAGAACGAGAGGGAGGTCGCCGACGGAAAAAAAGAAGGAGAAAAAGAAACAGAAAAAAAAAGAGCTTGCCGACGGTCGCCGGCGGTGACGGCCGGCGCCGGCACCGGCGCCGATAGCTGTTGGACGAGGAAGAAGAAGAATAAGAAGAAAAAGAAAAAGAAGAAGAAAAAGGTGGTGGAGAGAGAAAGAATGAATAAATAAATTAAATATATATATATATTTATTATTTTAATATATCTATATTTTAAAAAATAAAAAATGATTTTTTAAATTAAAAAATCAATGCCACGTCAGCAATCCGTTAAATACTAACGGAAAATTGGATGGAGGGACCAAATTGCAACTAAAATCAAACCTCAGGGACTAAATTGTTGAGTTTGAAACCTCAGGGACCAAAATGAAACCTAACTCAAACCTCAGGGACTAAAAGTGTATTTTTCCCTATAATTAATTATATGATTTAATGATTTAGAATTTCAAAAAGTTTTGTAACTTTTTCATCACCTTCGACTATAAAAATATATATAGTTCCTCCCTCTTATCATTTTTATCATTACCAACTTAATTAAAACTCCTTTTATTGTCATGTGACTTGTGAATTGAGACAACTTGAATATATATAGAAAAATGAAGTCGTGCAGTTGCTCGCTTCAATGGAGCTAAAAGATCGGATGGATATGGTGTGGATGAAAGATTTTTCTAATAGTTTGTGCAAACGGTTTTTTGAACTTGGAGCTAGACAAAAACTCCAACACTTTTATTATTACTAGTTGAGTAACACGTGCATTGCACGTGAAATATTATAGTTTAAATTAAAATATGAGAAAATAATAGTTTTCTAATATGCAATAAATAAATATTATATAATTTTTATTTTAATAAATTTTTAAAAGGTAGACAAAGCAAACTTTTGTTTCAATGTTTTCATAATATTGTTTTTGATGAAATTTCTTATGTATATATTACAAATGAAATTTTGTACAAATAATTAATTTATTAAATGAATATGTTAATATTTTGATATAGTGAAACATATGCAACAAACAATTTTCATTTTAATGTTTTTTATATTTTTATCTTTTTCGTGAAAATTCTGAAAAAAAAAATATAATTTAGTTGTGTCTGGTACATATAAGAAATAAATAAATAAATAAATAATATTATTGTTTTAAATTAATTATTAATAATTAAATTTAAGAAAATTATTCTAAAAATACACATTTATTTAAATTAAAAAAAAGAGTATATTATGACATATTTGCATCTCTATGAAATATTTTGAACATTTTGTCTATAAAATATTGATATTTATATAATTGAAAGAACACGAGTAATAAATGTCAAAAAACTAAAGTATACATATAATGTTTGAGGAAAACATGATTAAAAAGTGAATAAAAAATGAAAAAGGAAAAATAGAAAGAGGAAGTTTCTCCTAATGAAGTTGTAACTTTAGGATTGGATGTCAAAATCATTGTTTATAACAATAAACGTTAACTAAACTTTTTCAAACACTCAATCATTTGGGACACCATTGTATAACCCAAAAATAGGAATAGAGGTCGTTTTCTCTAGAACCTATAAACACGTCTCCACTGTTAAATCATGATGTTTCAAATTTACGGTCTAGATAACACCCATGGAATAGTCAAATCCATATGTGAAAAAATGCATTGTTTCACTACGTAACCATTCCCTATGGATGCCAAAGCGAGCTTAGCTCAGCGGTAATTGGCATGTACCCTCGACCATGAGGTCAGAGGTTCGAATCCCCCCACCCCCAAATGTTGATGTACTCAAAAAAAAAAAAAAAAAAAATCATTCCCTATGGATTAAATTCTCTCAACAGACACTACTAACAGTTGCAACTATTCGAAGGGAGGGACAAAACAGGAATTTATTAAAATGTTAAGGGTAAAATGGGAAGGCAAAGATTCTCCCCTCTTAGCCCCATTTATATATAGTATAGAGTATAGATTTTTAATTATTATTTGTGTGTAATTGAATGTCAAAATAGAGGAAAAACTTATAGATCCTTTTTGTTTTTCTTTCTAGATTTTTAATTATTTTTACTTTTTTTTGTACATCTCTTCAATCTTAAAATACTTCGAGGTGTTACAGGATATATTTAGAAAGTATAGAATCTATGTATTGAATCACTCTTATCCATATGTTCAATCCTATAGGCTTGATGAATTGTATAATGATTTTTACTTTTTAGTAGATAATGATTTTTGTTTTCCCCATTATTAAGTGAAATGTAAATTTATCTTAAAGAAAAAGTTGTGTATTGACATATCTTCATTTTCTTTCTTTTTATTTATTTATTTTTTTTTAATTTTACAATGACGATTGTTATTATATTGAAAATTTTAATAGTTAAATAAATTTTAAAATAGTGATATAAAAATATATTGAAATAAATCATTTAAATGTATTCCAAAAATTTAGATATAAAGAATCTGAAAAGTTATCGTATCATACTAATCGAGGGTAATTACCTAAGCTATGCTCGTTTTAGCAGAAATTAGTAAATTAGTATTTACATAATATAATAGTCAAAAAATCATTCTCCAAATAAGCCACCCCAAAATATTGATGTACTAAAAAAAAAAAAAAATACTAATTTACTAATTTCAAATATATACCTTAATTCTTTTTTAAACTATTATTTTCTCATTAACTCTTAAGAAAGTATATGATGAGAAAATTGGAATACGAACCATTAAAATATAAAGATGTAGAATATGGAGAACTTTGATATAAAAAAAAAGTCTAGATTGCCAAAGCGAGCATAGCTCAGCGGTAATTGGCATGTACCCTCGACCATGAGGTCAGAGGTTCGAATCCCCCCACCCCCAATGTTGATGTATTCAAAAAAAAAAAAAAAAAAAAAAAAGTCTAGATTATTTCTTAAAATTCATAAAACTAACTTTAATATGTATGAATTATCTTGATTTTTTTTTTATTTCAAAAAAATTAAAATTAATCAATTTCATAACATCATCATACATCTATTAGGCATAAAATTATAGTCAATCATGTGAAAGTCACCTATGGATTACAACATTGAATATATAGGTACCTACTATGGTTAGTCATTGAAAGGAATAAAAAGATTTTAGAAGGTGAGTGGTACTGGTACCTACCAAGTGACATGACATATAATTTGGTATCACTCATCAGTAGTTTTATTTATGCAAGATGTTACTAAAAGCATACACTTGAAAATGTACCACAGTTGCAAAAGTGTTTAAAATGGAAAAAGAATTACTTGGAGAACAGAGCAAAATATACTTGTCAAATAACCAATTAAACAACATAGGAGCATTATTATATTCCCTGCAGCATTAGTTAGAAGAATACAAAATTGATATCCTGCATTAAATTAAGTTGAGAAAGAAAGCAAAAGCATACCTTTACTTGACGCATTTGAAGGAGCAGTTGATAAGAATAAGATACAAAAGAAAGCGACTTGTAGCTGCCAAAACATTCTGCAACCATGCATTACCAATATTATAATAATATGCACAGATGTACACAGTTGCATTTCCACGCTTGAAATGGCAACTTGTGATGGAAGTCGAACTAAACTTGTCCTCCTCGTAGCTTTTCTGTTTTTCAATAACATTGTTGCCGAGAGAGAGTGGGTTAGTGATGCCACTGCTGAGCAATCCGGCAAGAGATGGGCACTTCTGGTTGCTGGCTCCAATGGTTATGACAATTACAGACATCAGGTGAGGTGCCATTATACAAATCAATAATCAATTACAAAGCCACACACGCCCACACCACTGACCACACGTACTGATATATTAACTTCTTCTTTTTGACACGAAAAACAAAAAATTAAACCTAGGCAGATGTATGCCATGCATATCAAATACTGAGAAAGGGTGGCCTCTCCAATGACAACATAATTGTTTTCATGTATGACGATATTGCATTCCATCCAAGCAATCCACGGCCAGGAGTCATTATCAACAAACCCGATGGCGTTGATGTTTACCAAGGAGTTCCCAAGGACTATACAGGAAAGCATGTGAATGCAATCAACTTTTATGCTGTCATTTTGGGTAACAAATCTGCTCTTACTGGAGGAAGTGGTAAGGTTATCAATAGTGGCTCTCATGATCATATTTTCATCTACTACACCGACCATGGTGCTGCTGGGATGCTTGGTAAGTTACACGTAGCAACTCTTTTTTGTCCCAACATATTCGCAGATGTTAAAATATCATATTTTGATCTCTATACTTTGAAACACATTCTGATATAGTTTATATTTTAATCATAGGAATGCCCGAGGGCGATTATATTTACTCCAAGGATCTAATAGACGTTCTGAAAAAAAAACATGAAGCCAAAAGTTACAAAAGCATGGTACTAAAATTCCATATATATATATAGCAATTATGAAGTTCAAACTAACCATCAAAGTACGTAAAATTACAAGTTAACATAAAAATTCAGGTAATATATGTGGAAGCATGTGAGTCTGGAAGTATGTTCGACGGACTACTTCCAGAAAACATACAGATATATGCGACAACGGCATCAAATGCAACAGAGAATAGCTGGGCAACATATTGTCCTAGACAGTTTCCTAGTCCTCCCACAGGCTTTGATACTTGTCTTGGAGATTTGTACAGCATCGCTTGGATGGAAGACAGGCAATATTTTCTTTACACCCTCTGCCTGTGTAATATAATAAAGCTAATTAACTTGTACATAAGTCAGTCCCCAACCATCTTAAATGAACTTGTGTTGTGCCATGACATGCAGCGACAAGCACGATTTGAGCAAGGAAACTTTGAACCAACAATATCATGTGGTACACATCCAAATTATTCCTAAATGATCAACTATATTTTCTTAACTGACACGATGAGCATGTGCTTGTACATTGCCAAAATACAGGTTCGAAGAAGAACTTTGGTTGATAAGTTCGGCTACGGTTCTCATGTAATGTTGTATGGAAACAAAAGCATCGGCAACAGTTTCCTTAACACCTATATTGGTAATAGCCCCGATAACAACTATGCATCCTTTGTCCAGAGTACTCATAACATCTCTTCACCATCAAAATTGTTATCCTTATCCTCAAATGCAGTGAGCCAGCATGATGCCAGTCTCATTCATTATTGGTACAAGGTATGACTTCTTAAACAATGTTTATATTTTAATTGTGATTGCAATCTACTAAGTCTAAGCGAGTAAAAAAATTCTTTGATAAAAATTATCAGTTTCAAAATGCCCCATTTGGCTCTAGAGAAAAGATGCAGGCTAGAGAGCAGCTAGAAGATGAAATTTTAAATAGAAGGCATGCTGACTACAGTATAAATCACATTGGTGAACTTTTGTTTGGACACGCAAATAGTTCAGAAGTGCTTAACAACGTTAGGCGACAAGGACAATCCCTCATTGATGACTGGGGCTGTTTTAGGACATTTGTAAGTCCTTATTTTCATTTAAGTCCTACCTAGCTTATTTTATACCATTAAAAACCCTGCTGATGCAATCTCTAAACACACAGGTGAAAACCTATGAGAAACATTGCAAAAGATTGTCAAGATATGGGATGAAATACACGCGAGCTCTAGCTAATATATGCAATGCTGGGATTACAATAAACCAAATGGATCAGGCCTGTTTGCAAACTTGCCTCGGTAAAACTTGAAGTTGGATTTAGTTTCTCATGCGTATTGTGACAACATGTCAATCCTAGGCGCACGTGCGTGAACGTGTTATATATATATATATATAAACTATACAAAATCTGTAATGAAAATAATAAACCAATAATATTGAATCGTTGATGTTGAACTAGGTCAGGAACACCAATCATCTTAAGCCTTTTTTTTTTGCTATAGCTCAATCAAACTATCTACTAAAAAACTTATTTCATCTCCGATAAGAAATGCAATTCTAGCTTATTTAGAGGGGTTGTAGATTCCGCATAAAGTTTACTTATAAAAGAAAAAGATGTCTTTAATCATATATAATCTGAAAAAGAAAATCTTGCAATAATACGCAAACAAAATTTCACGTTTTCCACAACTTTTTATTGGTTTTCTGTATATATATGGTCCTAAATGTTCACAAACAAATTGATCAAATAATTCACGATGAACTTATTTAACCTATTAATTTCAAATATGTCTAAATCCTTTAACTATATCAGTTGTAAGATTTACAACATTAATTCAATTTTTATTCTTCTCCAAATGCCCTTATTAATTTATATTAATTATTGTTTCTTTTTTCATTAAGTAACTGTTGGCCATATTTGGTACTCTCCCATTTATTATGTGATTTTATTTCTAAATGATTTCTTGCCCCAAGACATGTCATTTTTATTTTAATTCCTTCCCATACCGATTTCTTATTGTTGTTTCAATTTTGGTCAACATTAATCTATTAAGTTTCCATTATCCACTTTTCCATTTTATTCTCTTTTTGCCACAAACCTCCATTATTCCATCAGCTTCCATTTATGTTTTGCGGCAGCCTCCATTTTATTGTTTTTTCGATTTTGATCAACATTAACATATTAATTCACACAAATGTAAATAAATTGAGAGTGCAAGGAAAAAGTTTACGGCCCACAAAGTCACGTTGTCTCTCAAATAAATACATATAATGCAGAAAAAAATAGGATGCACATACGTGAGTGAATTAGGGATGAATTTATGGGGTGTGGACTAAGTGAGTGAATTAGACACGTTTTTTGATTTCTAAAGCTTAGTTTGAGTGAGTTTGTGTGATTTGAAGTGTGTTTGGATGAGTTTGAGGGATTTGAATTTCATTTGGGTGATTTGGGTACGTGTTTGATTTGTAAGAATTAATTTAGGTGAGTTTATGGAATGTGAAATGTGCTTGAGTGAGTTTATTGATAGTGGATTGAAATTTAGGGGGGGGGATGGGTTTGAGAAATACTTGAGTTTGAAATTGTTTATGTTGTTTGAATTATGAATTTAATTATGGATATTGTTTTGTTGGTTAGGATTAAGTGAAGTCAAGAAAAGTCATATTGTGAATAATTGATGTATGACCTTTTTTATTGGGTTAATGGCAAAAAAACATTAGTACATTTCCTCATAATTGAAGTAGTGTAGGAATTGTTGTGATGACAAAATCTATTACACTTAGTTTGTATGTAAAAATTTGACCAATTTGGATTCAATGATGTATAAAAGTTGTTAATTATGTATCTATTTATTTTATGTCAAAATTGGAGTGTTTTAATTTGAAAACATATGTGTATTCACAGGTATTAGACAATAATTTCTATGACTTTGATGAATCATCATAAATAAATAAATAGTGATGTATCACTATTTATGACGCTTCATCAAAGTCATAATTTTTTTGAGTGACAACTAGCATCATTATAAACATTTTTGTGATGTTCAAAATTGTTAGAACATTTTTTTTTGTTGACAATAAAAATCTGTCAATGAAAAGTTTTGTTTAACTATAAAACACTGTCATTATTGACAGAAATTAATTGTCATTAATATATATATTGACAGAAATGTGATTTTCAAGACTTATTTATTGACAATGCTCGATTGTCATAAAAACATTTACTGTGACAATGAATAAATGTCATTAATATGTTTTTTTTACAGCTGTTAAGTGTCATAAAAAACATAATTATGACAATTTATTTATAGCATCATGTATACACTTTTCTTGATGGGCGATTTTAGAATGCAAAAAACATGTTATGAAACGTGCATGTGACAATTTTCTAGTGTCATAAAAACCCAAAATTGTAGTAGTGTACTAATATTTAAATTTAGCGTAAATCAGATTGTGACTTTGATAGAAAACAAACGGCGCAAAAAACAGAGGGGGTAAAAATGCGTAAAACCCATGTGTTAAATTTCCATTGACATGTTGACATTTCCATCGATATTTCCACATTTCCATGGGTTCGACATCAACATGTAGAGTGAATCAACATTTCCATTATATCGTTAAAAAATTGATAAAATGTAAACAAAATCTTACTATATATAAAAGGGGCTTAAGGAGGAGAATCTTTGCTTTCCTCTTTTGCCCTTATAATCTATATCTATATCTATACTATATATAAAAGGGGCTAAGAGGGGAGAATCTTTGCCTTCCTATTATGCCCTTACATTTTTAATAAATTCTCATTTTGTCCTTCAATGATGGGGCATGACTTTTCGAGGTGAGGTGTCCGTTGAGAGAAATATTGAATAGTTGTAATGTATACTGGTAGGACATGACTATTCAAATGACGATGTGACTCTCAAGTGTATGTGTCTGTTCATTCAAATGTGTGCAATTAGTGTCCGTTGAGAGAAATATTGAATAGTTGCAATGTATACTGGTAGGACATGACTATTCAAATGACGATGTGACTCTCAAGTGTATGTGTCTGTTCGTTCAAATGTGTGCAATTAATATCGACAAGACACGACTATTGGGTGGGGTGGTTATACATCAATAGATACATCCATTCACGTATGAATGTAATCCATGTATAAAAGTATTGAACTATGTTATATAATTTCGATTCTCTAAAAAAAAAATTGTGGTTTGAAATTAAAAGTTAAAATTGCACTACATTTTTCATTCTTCATTCATAATGGGATTACGTTTCTCTCAACGTGTAAAAATTGTAAATACTTTACTATAAAATTATAATTTGCAATTAATTTTTGTCTTTTACTATTGTGTATGTTACCCAAAACACACCGGACTTTATCTTTGTGTACAATTCACTTCATGGAAGAATTTTGATGAAATATTCTTTTTTTTAGTTGCATGAAATTTCATATTGAGATTTTCTTTTCTATTGTTGATTTTACTGGTTGTGTTTGTGGTTTGATTGACTTTATACTATTCGTAAGTGATTGTTATATGATTAACTTTTTCTTTGACATGCATGTTCAACCGTGTTCATGGATTTTTATGCATATAATATGACTTTTCTTATAAATAATTACTTTATCTAACAATTAGCAATTATCATTAGTGTAAATTTTTTTATTTCTTTTTCACTTATTTGATGGAAGTTTCTTTTTCATTAATTAGTGTAAATTTTTGTTAACTTTCACCATAAATAATTGTATTCCAAAGATTTCAAACCACGTGCAAAAAAATTTCATATTCATTCTAAATGAACCTAGAAAAAAATAATATATAGTTTTAGACTTCTAAACACCGTCTTTCTTTTTTTATTTTCAATTAAAACAGTGAAATCTAACGTGCATCGCACGTGTCTTTGAACTAGTCTTTTCTTGACACGTGGCTCATTCTTTATAAAACTAAATTTAATAAAAAAAATAATTTATTTGTTAATTTAAATATTTTTTTTGAATTTTTTGTTTTGAATATTTTCCCGGAATATCCATCGACATCGACATTTTGTGGATATTTCCATCGACATTTCCATTAAATGGAGACCTCGACATTTCCGTCGACATCGACATTTTAACCCTTCTGATTGGTTAAAATTGAGAGCTGTCAATTCAGTTCAGTTTATTCTAACATTTCTTAGACCCGAACTGAATCAAACTGGATCGATTCGGTTCAGTTTGTTTTTTGGTTTGGTTTCTTGCACCCATAAAAGAGTAGGTACTACCGTAAAGTACTAGAAAATTTCACATCATTTGAATCATTGGGAACACCCAAAAAATATATGCTCTCCTGCAACTTGACCTGGTAATAAAGAAATATTTGTTCATCTGATTGAGTTTAGATCTCAAGAAAACATAAGCATCTGAAATAAGATCCAAATAGTTTTATGACCGACACATTGGCAGTAATACATTATTTAAGGGGCTTGCAGTACCCGGCAGCGATATTCTCCAAGGGCCCATATAGGAAAAATGTTACGATAAGCGGCATAACTAATCATGCAGTTCTTGTTAAAAATTCCCATGATCTCCTGTACAAAGAAATCTATAAATTAACACAGAGAAATGCCGCAGTAACTGTAGATAATGCCTCGCTTAGATTCTTTCATAAAATGATATCATGGCACAGAACAAATTCCATAATCAACTTCCAATCATTATGGATACATTCGTGTGATATTGGTAAGTTTAAAGTAATGAACTTACCAAACCAGGCTGCATTTTTCAGTAATTTAACTGAAAGAGTGAAAGTCCATAGTTACCTCTTGAGGAAAATCTCCATCGTCCATCTGAGAATTGATTAATATCCTTGCTGCACGGTGTAACGGTGTTGGATCTCTCTCAGACTAACCACAAAAGAAAAGATGTAATCATTACAATGAACTGATATCAATATATAAAAGGGGCTTAAGGAGGAGAATCTTTGCTTTCCTCTTTTGCCCTTATAATTTTAATAAATGTCCATTTCTTTCCTCTTTTGCCCTTATAATTTTAATAAATGTCCATTTTGCCCTTCTATATTTGTTAAAGAGACACAACTCTTTGAGTTAAAGTGTCCTTCAATCTTTGCTGATGAGACGTGACTGTTCAAGCAGAGTTAGTTACACATCAGATGCATCCCGTCGAGGATTAAAATTAAAAATATATCTTATAATAAAAAGGGGTCATTAGTCATGTCTTTCCAAAAAGCATATTAACTTTTGAGTTTTCTACATATTTTTTTACGGAGGAGAATCTTTACTTTCCTCTTTTGCCCTTATAGTTTTAATAAATGTCCATTTTGCCCTTCTATATTTGTTAAAGAGACACAACTCTTTGAGTTAAAGTGTCCTTCAATCTTTGCTGATGAGACGTGACTGTTCAAACAGAGTTAGTTACACATCAGATGCATCCATTCGAGGATTAAAATTAAAAATATATCTTACAATAAAAAGGGGTCATTAGTCATGTCTTTCCAAAAAGCATATTAACTTTTGAGTTTTCTACATATTTTTTTACTCTAATTTCATCACTATTTTGATATGTATAGATTTTTTGTATCAAAATCTATATAAAACAAAAAAAAAAAATGCATAAAACACCAATAAAATATAGCGATTGTTACCATTGCTATCCTAAATTTTAATAAACTTTTTTTTTGGTATCAATATATTAATGGTCTAATTATTATGCAATTACTTTTTTTCTTTTTTCTTTTTTCTTAAATTTATAACTTTTTCCTTGCAATCTTTGTACCACTCCTTTAAAGTCCTATGTAATTTATATTTACCTATTTGGAGAAAGTTCTTCAAGAAAATGTATAGGAGCTATGTTTAAATTGTCGAAGTAGTAATGGGAGAACAGGGAAACACATTTTGATATCATGATTTCCATTAATTAAGTCCACCTAATGGCACAAAATGATATCCATTCAAGTTTGAAAGGAAACAAATTTCCTGTTATATTATGTTGTGCGATGACGTTAAACAAAACACAAGGACAAATTGTTCTGAATATTAGAAAATATATTTCTAAATATGTAATTTCACATTAACAACTTTTTTCAATGTCAATACAAAAATTCTTATCAAATCACTTGAAGATCAAAATTTATCATCCAAACATACAAAAAAAAAATGTTATTTTCAAAGAGGTTATACTTTATTAAATACTTTAGTTTTTTTCTTTTTTAAAAAAAAATCAACTTATATAATTCTTATGAAATATATCTTTCTTTCTTTTTCTCCAAAATACAATCTCGAAGCCCACCGATGAATTATCCATGAGATAATAAACTATCTTTATGATGCCACTTTTTATGTTTTATCAAATTTAGTTTACAACTATTATATGTATTTTAATTTTAATTATAAAAAATATATTCCAAAGATTTTAAATCACGTGCAAAATATTTCATATTTATTATTGTAAATGAACATAGAACAATATAATATATAGTTTTAGACTTCTAGGCACCATTTTTTTTTTTAATTTTCAATCTAAAAAGTGAAATTTAACGTGCATCGCACGTGTTTTTAAACTAGTAATAACAAAATGTAACTAATGTGGAGATAATATTTATCATAAGTATTTTAAAAGTGTAAAACATTTATTTGTTAATTTAAATATTTTTTTTGAATTTTTTGTTTTGAATATTTTTCCCGGAATATCCATCGACATCGACATTTTGTGGATATTTCCATCAACATTTCCATTAAATGGAGACCTCGACATTTCCGTCGACATCGACATTTTAACCCTTCTGATTGGTTAAAATTGAGAGCTGTCAATTCAGTTCAGTTTATTCTAACATTTCTTAGACCCGAACTGAATCAAACTGGATCGATTCGGTTCAGTTTGTTTTTTGGTTTGGTTTCTTGCACCCATAAAAGAGTAGGTACTACCGTAAAGTACTAGAAAATTTCACATCATGGGAACACCCAAAAAATATATGCTCTCCTGCAACTTGACCTGGTAATAAAGAAATATTTGTTCATCTGATTTAGTTTAGATCTCAAGAAAACATAAGCATCTGAAATAAGATCCAAATAGTTTTATGACCGACACATTGGCAGTAATACATTATTTAAGGGGCTTGCAGTACCCGGCAGCGATATTCTCCAAGGGCCCATATAGGAAAAATGTTACGATAAGCGGCATAACTAATCATGCAGTTCTTGTTAAAAATTCCCATGATCTCCTGTACAAAGAAATCTATAAATTAACACAGAGAAATGCCGCAGTAACTGTAGATAATGCCTCGCTTAGATTCTTTCATAAAATGATATCATGGCACAGAACAAATTCCATAATCAACTTCCAATCATTATGGATACATTCGTGTGATATTGGTAAGTTTAAAGTAATGAACTTACCAAACCAGGCTGCATTTTTCAGTAATTTAACTGAAAGAGTGAAAGTCCATAGTTACCTCTTGAGGAAAATCTCCATCGTCCATCTGAGAATTGATTAATATCCTTGCTGCACGGTGTAACGGTGTTGGATCTCTCTCAGACTAACCACAAAAGAAAAGATGTAATCATTACAATGAACTGATATCAATATATCAAAAGCTTAAAAACATCGGAAGCATATCAAATTGTACCTAATATGCAGTAAATGCAAAAAGAATCATGCTAGCTTGTCACAGATTATCCAAAACTCAATTTATTTGCTAAATGTCAAATAGTTTTAGCACTTGTAAACTAATATTTGAAAGAAAACAATGAATTTCAAATACCTGCCCAGCATCGATGAGGGATAACATAGCCCAACCAGTATTGACAATATGCGGCCTATCATCTTTAATATTCGTGTACACCTGTTCAAATGATAATAAGATTCGTGAAACAGGAAGGCAAATTGGGTATCGGGGAGCAAGAAAAGTTAATATTCATGGTCCATCATAAAACAATATATCAACAAATCATAATAGAAGTCAAGTGATGCCTCATTCCCGTATTCCATAACCATCAGGCAGTTGCAGCATAGTCTGATCCTACAAGCCTTTTGGCTTGCATAAAAGAGGAAAAGATATGGAAAAAATCAGCCACGCACATCTGAGTTTGACCTCTGTTCTCATGATCACGTGATCCAGCAAAATTAGTGGGTTATAATTCCTAACATAAAAGTAGCCCAAATTTCCACTTCATTAGAAAACTTTGGCTATGACTTTTCTTTTTTTTTAAATAACTTTGGCTATGACTTTGACATAAAAACAAAGTTGGACTCCATTGGCAAAATATGCGATTTTATGAAGAGAAGAAAATGCCTATCCACTGCAAGTAATAAATTTAAACGAGTAGAAATGCTAATAAAGGTGAAAAAAAGCGTATAATTACATTCCTGAGCAAGAGAATTTGAAGAAAGTTCCACAATTGATACAACCTTATTCTGGCCGGAAAGATAACTTTCTCCCCAGCCACCGGAAGCAAGCTCTTTAGACAACAGGAAATCACAAGCTTTACGAAGGCTAGAACAGTTATCGTATCTCCTTCCAGCAGCGACCAGACCCCTTATCCCAAACCAACCACCATAGGTGAAGCAGACCCCCCAAGATCCATACCTATCAGGTAAGTAATCCGGTCATATTCATGCATAATATATTAGCACAGACCGGACACTAATCACTATAGTATAGCACTGATACAATACCATTCCAGTAGAAAAGTCATTCAAAGGGACTAAATACTTTTTCTTAAGATGAAAAACCTACTTTCACAAAGCAAACGAAAGGATGTATGTGGACTAAATGTATCAAGTTAACTTCAAAAACATAAACATGAAATTGAAACGAACCAAGATCCATCAGTTGCTTGTATGCTTTCAATGAAGTCCGCAGCTTTAGCAACACAATTATCAATTTCATCCCTTCTATGACCTGGATATAATTTCTTGAACGCTACAAGTGCTTGAATTGCTGCTGAGGTACACTCGACATATCTATATATTCAATTGGTCCGACATCAAATTCAAGACTAGTATATAACAACAAAAGGCTAAAACAATGGACATGAGCATTTCAAAATCTTACGTGTAGTCAATGACAATATCACCGAAAGTTTCAGCAGGGTTCATTAGCTGAAATTAAACGCAAATAATAAGTAACCCAAGCTACAATAAGTGGGCGAGAAAACAATGTGCTTAATCAATTGTATTTACCTCCAGCCACGGGTAAGATCTGGTCAGTTCGTAAGTGGCAAAGCCACCATCAGTATTCTGCAGGCTTATAAACTTTGGATTAAATGAAGGCTAAGGCTAATGGACTTGAATTTGAATAATAAAAATCTAGAGTATGTTTGTTGTTCAGATTGAAAGAAGCCTAAATTAATTTGAACCGAAGGGTAAAATAAATAGACTAAAAGGACAAAGAAAATGATATATATCATGCCTAGTGATGCCAGAGAGATCTGTAACCAAACCTAACTCCATAGTCCATATCAGCATTCACTTCCGATGGACACTTATGTGTATTACTAAAAAAAGCATAAAGCCATAAATATTGTTCACTTGAATCAGTACTTCACGATTCAGGGGAGGCAATGAAGGACTAGACTCGGTGTCAATCTGTCACACAAGTTGAAGCAGGCACAGGGGACAACTTATTCTATTTGTTTGTTTAGTTAGTTTTTTTCAGTAATAAATCATAAGCTGGACCTTACTCAGTAGGTTTCACGAACCACTATTAGCCACAAGGGTGACAGAATTTGAGATAAAAACATCTAAAAAAGTGATCCATCGATTAGCATCTGAGCTCAAGTTTTTCGACATTGAGAAATGGTTGACTGGAAAAACCCTTGGTGATTCAGCTTGCAATAACATGAGTTCTCGACCAACAAGAGAAACGTCTTTCAACGAAAATCCTATCTAATCACCCATTAGACAACAAGACTTCACTAGTCATAATTAAACATAAGGTCAATGCCAAGAAATAGACATTTAGGTTCAACAGCTTGGAGTGGATCTTGAGGGAGGAAAACCTACAGCTGAAAGTCAAAACCATACCAAATTCAGAACCATCTTACATCAAGGCACATTAACCACGGTTACCTGTAAGGAGAGGATGACATTTACAGCATCGTATATCTGTTCTTCATCAATTGACTTCCCTACTATTTCTGAAGGAAGTTTTGATAATAAAAGAACAGCCTGCAAAAAATAAACAAATATTATTATTTAAAGAAAAATGGCCAATGAAGTCTGATAATTGTTCAGGATGGTAAGAAGGTAAGGAGGGCCAGAAATTCTCCAATCCCATTCTAGTGGGGACTTCCATTCTTCATTACAGATGAGTCAAGGTGAGTATTCAACCTCCTCATAAGAGATAAGTATTCTTCCCCATTTAGTTCAATACTCTAAAATGTTTTTATATACAACAAAAAATAACATTAATGGTTTTTTGGAAAAAGAAATTATAAGATCATTTTGATTGAATTAATCCATACCTTTTACTAATTTAAATAATTGATAATAACCATATGTAAAGGTCTAAAAAGTTTCATTAACATATGGATTAAACTTTAGGTATCAAATAATATAAAAATCATAATAATAAATTAAAAAATCAGGTTTAGAGTTGGAGGCAAGATAGAGCACATATTTTCCATCTGTCTCCAAAATTCTGTGATGAAAAGAAAAGGAAATAAACAAACAAACGACCTTCAAGGAAGAAGTATTATCCCTAGCAGTGCTAAAATTTGTTAAAAATTAATACATAGAAATAAATAATACCTTCAAACCTTCAGCAGTGCAGTCAGAGATGGGCCATCCATGATCTGCAGTTGAAAATGGCCATGCACCTTTTGAAATATGACGATACCAACTTTGTAAATCACCAGGACAATCTTCTAAGACCTGTAAAGTAGAAAACTGAACACATAAACACAAACAAAGTAAGAGAGAATGAAGTTAGTAAGAAATTCTTCTAATAAGAACCTGGGAATCTTTTATATACTTGTGTGCCTTTCTTAAAGTTGTCCCATATTCTTCAGCAAGCTTAGTTGACATGATGGCTTGAACAGCAAATGCAGTATCCCATAATTGACTTCCATTATAACCCTACAGTAAACAAACATAGACATGTAAGATATATCTTATGAATTTCCAAATATTGCTAGGTGAAGATGAACTCTAATAGGGCAAGCTCGAAAATCTCAAGCAGCTCATCCTTGCTGATTGCAAAGGAACTAATCCGCTGAGAGATTATTTCCCATTGGATGAATTATGTTTAGTTCCCTTCCTTTTCAATGTTTCTCTTCTAACCTTCTAGTATTCTTGTGACTGTTTTTTTTTCTTCCACTTTTGAACAAGAAACAAAACTTTTCATTGATATAATGAAAAGAAACTAAAGTTAAAAAATTACAAACTCCACAAGGGAAGGAATAAAAAAAGAAAATAAAAAATACAAGTAGCAAAGTTACAAAGGAAAAATAAAAGCATTCCAGTTAATAGATAAATCTTAAATAGAATAATCTGCATAAAGTTTAGAAAGAGAACACTAGGATGAAGCCTTGAGACGAGCCGAACTAAATCGATCTACCCAAAAAAGATGCTTGTTGTGAAAGGTTTCTTTCAAACCATAATTCTGAGAGAAGAACTTTAACAACATTTGACCACAACAACCCGAAAAATATTATCCTTGAAAGAGTTTGAGAACACCCAATGAAGATTGAAGCCCGAAAATAATTTGAACCAGCATTGTCTAGAGTAAATGCAATCAAAGAAGATATGCTGTAGAGCATTCGCATTTGATAGACAAAAAGAACATGTTGATGAAGAAATATAATGCAATGGGAGTTTCCTTTGAAGGACCTCAAAACAGTTCAAAGTGCCATTTAACATAATCCATATGAGAATATTAACCTGCTTCGAACTCTTGAACTTCTAAATTGCCATATAAACTTCCTTATCCATATGAGAAAAGGAAGAGACCAATTGTTTTGATAAAGATTTCATCGAAAAAATACACAATGGCTCTAATGACCAACTTCTATAATCCGAATTAGTATCAATGCAAAACAAATATAAACTAGCCAACATTGACCTATTAATGCTTTCAATTTAATACCATTTTTCTCTCTCTCTCTCTCCGATGAATATCTCCGAGTGGTTTTTGAGTGTCTTGTGAGGGAGTGCTGGGTGTATAGGGTTTTGGAGATCTTTCCAGAGGGGAGGGTGGGTTTGTTCCTGGTTAATCGTCGGAGGTATCACGTTGTCAAATGATAGCATCGACGATCCAAAGTAGCTGGTGATTCTAGGTAGATTAAAATGACTTCAAGAACAGCCCGTAAATGCGTTGCTGAGAGAAAGGTGTTTGCGATAGATTTTTGTAAGGAAAAGAACAAAAGGCTGGTCAAAATATATAAAAAAAACCACGACCTGAGTTTCGAAATAGTTCTGGAAAGTAAACTCGTAGTATGGTTAGCAGATGCGGTAGATGATTTGCTGATTACCCCCATCAGTCAGAAGTTTTTCAGGAAGACATCGCGCAAGAATGGTTTCATTTGGACTCAGAAGGTGACAAATAAAAGAGGGGTGTTCGTGGAGATAGCCAAAGTTGCCTCCTCAGGGCGAAGAGAGAATTTGATAATCCCTCAAGGTGAAGACTTGAAAGGATGGAAAGCTTTCTTAGACATGATTAATGAGTTCTTTAAGGGGAAAGAAGAGAAGCAAGAAGTCAGAGAGGAAACAAAGATCCCCTCCCAATCTTTTGCTGAAGTGGTGAAAAAGAGCACGGCTGAGGATTTCTCAAAAGCCTACCCGAGAAACAGTCGATGGCGTGTTAGTAGAGAGAATCAAGAAGAGAAAGCCCAAGAGAAAGCTCAAGAGTCGAGTGCAAAAACCCCTTCACCCCCAAAGGAAAGAAAATGTAGGAAAATATGCTGGGATCAAACCTTAGTTGTTACTAGACAATGCTTCCATGACAAATGGATCAAAATATATGAAATCTTGTGCGATGCCTTCCAGAAAGAGCTGATAATCAACCCTTTTCACCCAGACAAGGCGCTTTTAAAGTGTCCCGATGCTGACTTTGCGAGGATTGTGGCATATAATAAAGGGTGGAAGGTCGTTGGTAACTTTACGTTAAAGTTTGAATACTGGGACTATGAGACACACGGAAGAATTAATATGGTTCCCTCTTATGGTGGCTGGCTTCGTTTTCGTAACATTCCCCTACAAAACTGGTGCATTGAAACATTTAAAGCTATTGGGGATGCCTATGGAGGTTACATTGAATGCGACGATAAGTGCTTATCTTTAATCGGTTGTATGGAAGTTGTTATTAAAGTTAAAAGCAATTATTGTGGTTTTATTCCGGCTGAAATCGATTTGAAACAGGCAAATGGTGTAGTCACGACGGTCCAAGTGGTGACATTCGAGGATCCCAAGCTCCTAGAAACTAGAAAAGTTGGTGTTCATGGAAGGTTCTCCGGCGAAGCAGCTAAGGTTTTCTTTGGAGAAGATGAAGACAGGTCAAGGCTTTGCATAGTGGACAAGGATCGAATAGAAGAAAAGAAGGAAAGGATTCTGATTCAGGCGGCTGAAAACTCGAAAGTACGTGAAGTTGTTAGCCGCAAAGAGAATGGGGCGGATATCGAAAAAGCAAAAGGTAAACTCGTCCTTCTGAGAAAGAGTGAGGAAGAGGATAAAGTGGGCCCCAGCCTCGAGAAGAGGAAATCAATTAAAATTGTGGACCAAAGGGTAAACTCATGTGAGGAAATGCCAGAAAGCATGTGCCCCAAAAATCAGCCCTTGTTAGGAAAAGAAAATACTAAAAAAGAGGTCTCCTTCGCCCCAGCAGCAGAAGTCAAAACCTATGTTAGGAAGGGTTAGATTTGTTCAACATCTTATGGAAAACGGGACATTGTAGAAGAAAAGAAAACAGTGGAGGGTGAAGGGTCTGACTGGGAAGGATCCATGATCAGCGATTCGAGCTGTGAAGAGGATTTTCCGATTGTAGAGGGCCAGCAATCGTCGACAATTCAAGAAGAGCCCATAGAAGTCATAGCAGCCATGTTTGGGTTAGATGAGGAAG
The DNA here is from genome assembly GCA_017139565.1 of Luffa aegyptiaca. Lineage (NCBI taxonomy): Eukaryota > Viridiplantae > Streptophyta > Magnoliopsida > Cucurbitales > Cucurbitaceae > Luffa > Luffa aegyptiaca. Next base: position 32,258 of record CM029399.1, on the reverse strand, counting down.
AACCAGCAGCCCCTGAAGGCGAGAAAAGTTTGGCCATAGTGTCGAAAGTTAGCGATGAGGAGGCTTGCCTTGATATAAGCCCAATTAGAGCTGTAGAGGAGAATGTTAACGACTCCTCAAAAGGTGGGATATTGGAAAACGATTCCCCAGAGACTACAAAAAATACGGAAGATGGTTTGAGGATAGATATTCCTATTCTTAAGGAAACAGTTGAGATTCTCTGGCAAAATGGGCTTTGTATTAGACCGATCCCTAAGAAAACCGGTGGAAGGGGAAATAAGGGGAAAAGCAATAAAAATCAGATTAAAAGGGAGATAACAGGGCTTGTTAGTTCTTGGGAAAAATCGATGGAAATCGAGAGATCTTCATCTCAGGGCTAGTCGGTTGATCAATGAAGATTTTGTCCTGGAACGTTAGAGGCTTAGGGGAGGCGGTTAAAAGGTGGTTAGTTAAAGATCTAATTAGGAGTTGTAATCCTGATATCGTGCTTATTCAGGAATCTAAGCTTAGTTTCGTCAACAAGAATATTATTAAGTAGATTTGGAGCTCTCGTTTTATAGGTTGGTCTTCGTTAAATTCTGAAGGGGCTTCGGGAGGTATTGTGGTGTTGTGGAAAGAAAAAGAGCTCAAAGCGATAGACGTGGTGGTTGGTCGTTTCTCTTTGACAGTGCAGTTTGAGATTGATAGCCAGAAGCTTTTTTGGGTGACCAGTGTTTATGGTCCTAGCCGTTCCAAAGGTAGGGGTGAGTTGTGGCAAGAGCTCTATGACCTTGCTGGTCTTTGTAGTGGAGTTTGGTGTATTAGGGGTGACTTCAATGTGGTGAGATTGCCGGATGAAAAATCTACCCGTGGCAGAATGACTAGGAGTATGAAAGCCTTCAATCGGAGGATAGAGAGTAGCAGTTTGGTTGAGGTTGTTATGCCAAATGCCAAGTACACGTGGTCTGATAAAAGAGAGGCTCCGGTTTTCACTAAAATAGATAGATTTTTGGTTTCCTCAGATTGGATCGACCTATTCTCCAATGTTAATGTCCTCCGCTTGCAAAGGATCACTTCTGACCATTTCCCTATTTTGCTTCAGGCTGGGAACTTTTCGGGGGGTCCAATGCCGTTTAGATTTGAGAATGCGTGGTTATCTCATCCTGGTTTTAGAAACTTGGTTGATGATAGGTGGAAGCAGTCAATCACTGAAGGCTGGGCTGGTTTCTATTTCATGGAAAAGCTAAAAGGCATCAAAGCCAACCTCAAAGTTTGGAACAAGGAGACTTTTGGCGTTATAAGGGAGGAAAAGGAGAAGATTTGTCAAAGCATTAGCCGTATAGATAGCCTTAAAGAGGAATGGCCGCTTGATGAGAATCTTTTAGTTGAAAGAAAGAACCTGCAGGCTTCCTTAGCGAATGTTATTCTAAATGAGCAGAGGTCTTGGCTGCAAAAAATGCAGATCAAGTGGCTGAAGGAAGGTGATGTTAATTCAAAATTTTTCCATAGATGGGCTTCGTACAGAAAAAGCAAAAGCTATATTTCCTCCCTTATCAACAAAGAAGGGGAGATCCTTACCAAGAAAGAAGATATAGAAGAAGAGATTATTTGTTTTTACCAACAGCTATACAAATGTGATGGGGAGCAACAGTGTACATTGGATGAGGTTGTTTGGGGTCAAATATCGGAGGACCAAGCTCGATGGCTGGAAAGGCCTTTTGAAATTGAGGAAATCTTTAAAGCAATCTCCATGTTGGGAGCTCAAAAATCGCCGGGGTCGGATGGTTTCACAGGTGAATTCTTGAAAAACTCTTGGAACACTATTAAAGACGACCTATTTAAGGTGTTTCAGGAGTTTTTTGAGAACGGTATCATTCACAAGAAAACCAAGGAGACTTACCTGTGCTCAATTCCCAAGAAAAAAGTGGCTCGTAAAGTAAACGACTTCTGCCCCATTAGCCTTGTCACGCTGCTGTACAAAGTCATCTCCAAAGTGCTTGCCGAAAGAATCAGAAAAGTTCTCCCCTCCACTATAGACAATTCTCAAATGGCATTTGTGGAAGGCAGGCAGATTATGGATGCTATTTTATTGGCGGCAGAAGTAGTGGATGATTATAGAGTTTTACAGAAAAGAGGCTTATTAGTTATTTTGCATGTAGTAGCGACCCTCAACATAGTCGGGTCGTTACAATTTAGGTTTATTAGTTATTTTGGCTTATTTTAGAATTATTTATTTTAATTAAGTAGGCTCAAGGGTAGATTGGTCTTTTAGCTAAATAGCTAAACATACTAGGTTTTAAGGAGGATTTAGGCGTGCAGGGGGACGATGGTTTTTGGAATGAAGTTTCTGTCTTCTTGATGACTGGGCCTCTTCACTCTCTTTGCAAATCTTGAAACCAGGGTTGCAAGCTTGGACATTCAGGTAGGTCTGATCAACTTGCTAATGGAGTGTTCAAACCTTGAGTAGGGAACTAGTTCTCCTTACCTCTTGTTCTTTGATCATCAAGGTAATCTCTATCTAATCCTTCCCTTGGGATTGAAATCAAATAGATTGAGGGTTTTAGCGTTGGTTAATTAAGGGTCCAAATACCCAAAGGGTTCTTAATTCCAATTCACTGGGTTTTCATATCATATTCGCTATCAAAATGGTGTTGTCCCTTGGCTTACTTGGTAGCCCGCAACTAATATTCTTACAAAATGTTTTCAACCGTTTTCCAAAGTTTTTTCTCTAACCCCGTTTTCTAAAACCATTTTCCAAGAACGGGGGTAGAGGTTGCGAAATAGGCACATTGTGCCACCGGCGATCTGAAATTGAATTGGCTGACTTACTCGTGGGCGAGAGTAAGTGCCGCACAATCGTTTGCGAGTCCCAAAAAGAACGCAATTGTGACACATAGCATGGTTAGAGTATCAGGTACCAACTTGAGAGGGACTAGCGTGAAATCTCAAGCAGCAGTGTTGGGAACTAATCTAAAAAGAGATTCCTCTTGGACAATACTATATTTTTTAAAATAGTTTTTTCTTTGCTGTGCATTTTGAGTTTCTTTCATTTCCATGTTTCATTCTTTCTTTAATGAGAAACCATACTTCCATAGAGCAAATGAAAAGAAAAACCATACTTCCATAGAGCAAATGAAAGACCATGTTTTTCCCTTACACCCCTTATATCATTATGCATATACCACATAATCTGTGAATAATAGGAAGAAAAACTGTTTTTAGCATGGTCATCTTGCTTTCAAGATCAATATAGGAAACAAAATAGGATTCATAATGTCAATGAGAGACAAATTGACGCTATTTGTGAACCTGCATTTTCATGCCATCTTCAGCAATCCACAGATAGTCAAAGATTCTTGGAATATGCAATTTGAATGCCTCCGAATGTGGATCCTCCACCCAACAACAAAGCATGTTTAATACCTGCACCAATCAAGTAGAAAATCAAGACCTTCGTGGAAAAAATGATGGAACATGGAGTTCCATCTGGGTGAAGTCGAAAACCCGAAGAAAAGAACTGACACCTAATTGTTTCATTATTGAAACCTTCATAGATGGCCATAGAATTTGCTTATGTACATATTTTCTTTTTGACATCCAAAATCTGTTATTTCATGTAAAACAGAATTCATAGTCCTTAACACATACCTTGTTGACAGGCCCTATGCATATATACCGAGTATTTTCATCTTCATAGTGGATATGCTGCATTACACACTGCAAAGCCTTTTCCCTCAGTCTTTTTGCAGGCCAACGCATAAAAAGAGGCTCATAGACATGATGAAGCGAAGCCCACACAATATCCTGAACCAGCGGATGTGGGTAATACAGATCTTCCTAACAATATTGACAAAGCAAACCGTGACCATCAAAAAAGGGCAACTGTCAAAGAGAACTCGCAACAGATTATTACTCAGAATGCATGTGTAGTACTAGGCCAAAATTCATTACAAGTAGATGCACCCAAATATTTGCAGATGAATGTGAATATTGTTATCTTCTCTGAAACTTTGCACCAGGTATCTTAACAATCAACTATAGAAAATAGGAGAATAACTTATTAACTAGTTCTAGCAAATGTTGCACTCATAGATTCTTGAGAAAAGACTTGCATGTAAAAAACATCCAAAGTACCAACTGGATACAGGGAAATCATACTAGTAAATGATAACTACGTTTAATTATTGCACAAAGCATCCTCACTTACAAGACATCTGAGTGCGCATTATTATTATGTTTCTTCTTTAACAACATACAACCTTTTCATTTCATTGGTAAGTGAAAAGGAATTGATAGTTCAAAGACAAAAGCCAAAGTTCTTTCGACAAACGCTTTAGAGCCCTCCTTTGGTTTCTCTAGAAGGAGAGAAATTGGGCAATTGGGACTTTTTGACCCCTTTGATTTTTATTTGTAAAAAGGGGTCATTTTTTTAAATCTCTTATTTTGGGACCCTTTGCTGACTTTAATGATGTCAGCAAAGGTGCAAAACGTCCATTATAGCCTCTCTTCAATTTTCAAAATAGGAAAATTAGTTGTCCCACCAACCACATTAAATTTTCAACCAATTCATCCATATATAATATATTCTTAATTTATTTTTTTTTCAAATTTGTTAAAAAAGTTAAATTTTAAGTATAATAAAGAAACTTTTAATTATTCAAAACATTAAAAAAAAAAAACAGAATTTGCTACTTCCAAAAAAAACCAATTTTCTAAAATTAAAAAAAAAAAAGAAAGAAGTAAAACAGAATCTGCTACTTTAAAAAAACGATTTTCTAAAATTAAAAAAAAAAAAAATGAGATGAAGCGCTCCTTGCATTCCCGACCGAATTTTGGCCGGGAATGCATGAATCCCGGCCGGGATTCATTATTTTCGGCCGGGATTCATTAATTTGGCCGGATTTGCATGATTTCCGGCCAAAATTCGACCGGGAATGCATGAATCCCGGCCATTTTCGACTGAGATTTACTAAATTCGGTCGGGATTCATTCATTTTGGCCGAATTTAGTCTGTGGTTGCATGATTATTTGTCAAAATTCGATTGGGATTCATTAAATTCTTGGGCAATTGGATTCTGTCGAGCGTGAGAGGGAGAAGAAGAGAAAGAGACCTTTGAGAGCGTGAGAAGGAGTGAGAAAAGGGCAAAATGGTATTTTCGCAGCTCAAGGAGTCCCCAAATAAGAGATTTTAAAAAAGGACCCCTTTTTACAAATGAAATATCAAAGGGGCCCATAAATCCCAATTGCCCAGAGAAATTCCAGCTTATTCTCAAAAAAGTAATCTCCTTTTGAAAATGGCCTCAAATTGGAGTGCCACGGACACGGACACGCAACACGCCAGCGACACGACACAGACACAGACACGGCGACACGCCAATTTCTAAAAATATAGGACACGTTGGGGACACGTTAATAATTTTTATAAATATATATATTTATATGTATATATATTGTCATAGTAAAATATATTATATGTATATATATTGTCATAGTAATACTTCTAAATAAATCAACCAAACAAATTTAACCTTACAAAACAATATATGCTTAATTAATAATTTAATAGGTAATACTTAAAGTCCATGAAATTTTAAATTATAAAAAACCCATGGCCCTGAAATTTTAAATCATAAAAACAGCCTTTGAAAATTTAATTTAAATCATAAAAAGCCCAAAGCCTAATTTAAAAGATAAAAGTTAAAAGTTAAAATGCTAAATCTACAGCTGCCGACAACTCAGTTTTTTTATCCCTCCTTCAAGTTTTTCAACCCTAATGTCTACTGCTGCCGCCGACACCTTCGTGGGTTTCTTCCTCCTTCAAGTTATTCAACTGACTGCATCTCTCTCCTTCCAATTTCTCCTCCCTTTTTTCTCCTCCTTCGATCTCTCATCTCTCCCTTGTACGAGTCTGGTAAGTTTTTTTTTTTTTTCTTTTTTTCTTTTACAAGTAAAAAAAAGCTTAGCATTATGGGTAAGATGTGGTCGACTTGGCGTGTCCGGACCGTGTCCCTCACGTGTCTGGACGTGTCCGAAAATTAAAAAAAAAAAAATTGGACACGAAATTTTGCGCCGACACGTGTCAGCCACGTGTCGGATACGTGTCAGACACAGACACTTCATGATGTGGCATTCAATTGAAGTGTCCGTGCTTCCTAGGTGCCCTGTACAAATCTTTTTGTAATACCTCATCAACTTAGATTCTAGGCCTTTTGTGTTTGCTTCTCCCCAAGGACTTAGAAATCACTATCCAATTCATAAAAATAAACAATAATTGAGGGTTTCACTTTTTCTTCCAGTAATTTAAAGTCAAGAAATAGGCTCCTCTATGATAATTCTAAAAGATGATCCACTGATATGCCAATCTACCAAGAACCAAAATATATATATTGCCGAAACCTAGAAGATTGCCTATGGAGTTGAAAATGAAAAAGGGATGAAGCAGAAACCAAAATTAAGTCAAAAGTAAACATTTCAGGGAGAACTTCAACAGTTTCCTTACCCACCTTTGCACACTCATTGCGAGCCTTATTCCAATCAACTTCATGATAAGGGACAAGATAAAGTTCCTTCCTTAAAGATCGAATTATAGGCGTTATAGGACCAACAAATCTCTTGCCATACAGATAACACATAGGCAAGTATACCATTCGGCAGTGACACCACATCCTTCCTATTAAATAAAAAAATTAAGAGTCAACCAACAAGAATTAGCAGCCATGAACGGGTGATAAAATTACAATAAGAAGCATTGAGAAGAAGATATAAAAATGGGACAATTAGAATTGAACTTCAAATAGTTCACGTTGCAATGGTAAAACACTAAATATTTTAGTGACATAATCTGATAATCCACAGGTATGTATGATATGTTATGAATTGACAAGGAAAATGCATTTAGGAATAGAACTCTAATTAAGCACGCATTTAAACAAAGCAAGAGGCAAATTGAGGAAGATGAGCTCATATGGCTAGTGAAAAGGGGTACTTCTGTTATCTTTTGTATCCACCGGATTCTACAATGGTTTTGGATTTTGCAATGGAGTTTGATTTATTTCTTTCTCTATTGAAAGAAATAGAGCCTGACCATGGGGTTCCCTCAAGACATTAGTAGCCGTAGTGTGCAAAATAAGTCATCTTTCATTAGGGAGGTTAGGCTCCTGCTTGAAGTTAAAATAAAACACAAATACACACACACAGAAGATTACATTGAAGCAGCTACAATGGGTGGACGTGGAAAAATGTCCTTTGTATCACTTTTTTTTATAAGAAACCAAACTTTCATTGAACAAATGATAGAATACAACGGCATACAAAAAACAAGCCCAAGAGCAACGGAGGAAGTGGATTATTGAGAACATGTATATCTGCTTGAATAAGCTGATCGTGATTCACTAACAAAAGAAAATGATGATTGACCTGGATGAAAAGGGAGAAGATAAGGCAAGAGCCATAGTTCGGGAGGAAGTGGATTATTTCCAGCCCATTCATATACTCCAAGTACCTGTCATCAGTGAACATTAGCTGCATCAACTATTGATTTTAGATCATAAACCAACGAATGAGAGACTTGAGACCATACTGAAAGCCACATTTTCCCCCAAGAAGTAATTGCAGATGCACCACCATGGTCCAAGATCCATTTCCGTGCTTTGTCCACAGCACCCTGCCCATCTTCAGCTTCTTCACCAAGCAATCTCAAAGAAACATAATTCAGCACAGAACCGAACATTGTGCTTGGGCCTTCAATATGTAAACCCCAACCCCCATCTTTATTCTGCATTGACATAAAACATCCTTTCAAGTTATTGAGCTCATTTCTAAATGCTGTGGAACTTCATATTAGTTCTGTTCTATCGTTTCTACAAAATAAACCTAGAAAATAAGCAATCGACACACATAATAATTGTCCTTTTTACAGTAAAATATCTTTATCATAAAAGAGAAGCTGCAAATACGAATGTTAGGTGATTATTTTGTTTGATTTTTTTGTTTGACATCTATGAGTGTGCACGGTTGAGCGCACCTTGACTATTTTCACAGGACAATTTTTTTTTTTTTTAATAAGAGACAAAAGCTTTTCATTGATGTAATGGAAAGAGACTAATGCTCAAAATTACAAATCCATGAAGGAGAGGGAAAATACAACCACAAGAAGATACCAAAAAAATAAAAACTATAAAGGGAAAACAAAAGCATTCCAGTTCAAACATAAATCCTGCACATAATAATCAACATAACATTTAGAAAGAGAACACCATAGAGAAGCCTTAAGACAAGCCAATTCATAATGATCAAAAGAAGATAGAGGCTTGATCCTTTGATTTCTTTCAAACCAGGCTTTCACTGCATTACACCATAAAATTCTGGATTTGGTTGATAATGGAGCCCCGATAAGCAACTAAAACACATTCTCCTTGAAAGAGCCGAAGAAAACCCAATGGAGATTGAAAACTAAAAACAAATTATCCCAAAGGCACAATAGCTGGAAATCAACAACCTCATCTTCTTTGTGCAATCTTCTAAAAATATATATATTCCAAGAAAAGGAAACACCATCCTAATGGTCAAAAACTGAACCATCGGGGGAGGAAGAAAGCACAAACAGCCTCAGAAATGATTATTTTAAAGGGCAATTATTAAGCCAAGAATCTCGCCAAAAAGAAATTCTTCTGCCATCACCCAATTCAAATATAGATAAGAGATGGATATATAACATGCTAACAATTGTTTGTCTTCTTCAAGTCCTCGGACACATTCTGTCACGAAGTTTCCAATAACTGTACAGTCAAAACCTTTCTTGTTCTTGAAGTTGCTCCTCTGTTACAAAGAAGGCATGGAACCCATATGGAACTCTGTGTGGCAATTCAACAACTGCAAAAGATGACATAGTTTTTGCATCAATGGCATTCGCTACTGATTTTCCAGTGTTCTCATCATGTACGAATAATATTAAGTAGCCATCATCTTCTTTAGAACCAAATCTACCAGGTCCAAGGTCATAGAGGCCTTGAAAATTTCCTCCAACTTCAATCTTTGTTTTTCCAGTCTCAGGTTTAGCATGCAGATCAAATTTAAGAATCCCCGTGACTTTTGCAATGCTGTCCAAAGTAGGTCCGTAAACGTATTGTTGCTTCCCAGAATTTTCTGGTATAACTTGAAAAAGAAACCAAGAATTTCCTCATCAAGTTCTCTAAAGGAAGTGAGAAGATTACCATTTTCAAAACATAACTCAGAAATAACGCTTCCTCTTTTTAGCAGCAGCCACGAAACGATGAAAAAAATTGCACTTTTGAATTAAATTTCTTTCATCATTAAGATATAATTCCATCAATTCTCCTTTAGCAACTGATCTTATATCACTTTCAAAGGAGGAGAGACCCTCAGTTTCAGATTTTGCATCAAAAACTCAATTTCAGCAATAAGGTTTCTCTCTTTCTGCCTTTTCCAGCTTGTTCATCATACCATTTTTAAATTACTCCTTACAATTTCTGAGCTTTGCTGAAATTAAATTATTTTTTTTTTAAAAAAAAAAAACGCCCAACCATAAGAACGATCTCTAAAGAGCTTACGCTATAAGACCATTATAATCTGAAGAGACCAACCAAATGTTGTAAAACCGAAAAGGAGATGGCCCCCAAACAAAGTTACCAGCTTCAAAAAGCAAAGGAAAAATGATCTAATGAAAGTATGTGCTTGTCTACATACTCTTGAATTATCAAAAAGACATTCACATTCCTTATTCACAAGAAATCAATCAGTCAAAGAGTGGGACGAATCTCTTGACCATGTATGTAAAACGCCCATTAGATAAAGCCATAAAGGTATTTCCAAAAGACCAAGATCTTCAATAAGCTTATTAAACTTTCTCATTCCTTTAGTCTGTCTTCCCAGAGGGCATCTTTCATGAACCCATCTAGTGATATTAAAATCCCCACCTATGCACCATGGTTCAACACAATAATATGAGAGAGACCTCAATTCAGACCAAAGATGTTTACGCTCCCTATAATCATTGGGGCCATAAACATTAGTAACTCATCCAATAACATTATTTTAATTTTGAACAGCAAATTTAACAGAGTATACCCCTCTTCGATATATTCTACTACCTTCAGCTTGCTTTCATCCCACAAAATCAAGAGACCACCTAATCTGCCAATTGAAGCAACATCAACCCAACAAACTTAATAATCCGACGATCAAAATTTGCTAATTTCGTTTCCTAAATAAGCACCATATTCGAACACTGATTATGAAGAAATTTCTTAAAAGCAACTCTTTACATTACATGAAATTATCTTCATAAAAATAATTAAATTTGTCCCACCTAACAAAACGTTTCAGGAGTTGAAAAAGGGATCTTTTTCAATTGAATGCCACATTCCCGAATAAGAGATGTAAATTTAGAGGGAATTGAAGGGGAAATTTCTTCTGCAACCAACTCTTGAGATTTATCAGATAAAGAAGAAACCGTGGGCTCAAAACAATTCTCTTCTGTTTGGGATCATTTCAGCAAGATTTTTGGATGGAAAAGTTGTAGACCGAGCTATATGGAAAGATGGTTGGCTGAAATTCTTGATGGTAGGTTCGTGAAAGGCAAGGCTAGGGTGTTGTGGAGGAATGTGGTACGAGCTGTCCCTTGGCTTGTTTAGAAGGAGAGGAATTCAAGAATTTTCGCAGATAAGAGCTCTTCTTTTGATTTCTTTTGTGACCTTGTACGGTTTACGGCATCCTCTTGAGTCCCCTTCATAAGGCTTTTTGTAACTACTCTATAGATTCTATCAACTTAGACTGGAAGGTCTTTTTGTAATCCTTCCTTTGGGAGAGGGGATGCCTTATCCCTTGGTCCCTTAGATTGTTTTGTTGGAGCTTGGTGTAAACCAAATGAGAGAATTTTTATTAATGCATAATCTTCATACAGCTGGCCAAATAACTACCATAACAGAATATTCTTTGGAGAAAGACTAATAAAAGAAACTAAATGTTTAACCAACCAGAATAAAGAAATAGCTGCATTTCAGCTTGCATCAAATTTTCCGCTCCCGAAAAAAAAAAACTTGTCCTTGAGTTCAAAAAGAGAAAAGGAAAAAAAAAAATCCAACCAGCCAAACGAAACGAGCCAGGGGCATGATACTCAAAAATATCAACATTGAAAATAGGATTAATCTTCAAGTCATCAGGAAGTTGAAGTTTGTATGAATTATCACCAAAACGTTGCAGCACCTCAATAGGACCAATCTTTCTGGCTTTAAGTTTATTATAAGTTCTAGTAGGAAAACGAGATTTCTTCAAATGAACCATGACTAGATCCCCTGCGTTGAATTCCTTAGCTAGCCGATGGAGATCAGCTTGTTGTTTATAAGATGTAGTAATCTGATGAAGATGCTCAGTAACCTCTTTACGCATTTTTACAATCTTTTCAGCCATATGATCTACCTTCGGATAGTCATGGAAGCCTGGTGTAAACAATTTCAAAGGGACATTTCCCTGTTGATTGATTTTTCATGTGATTGAAAGCAAATTCAGCTTGAGCAAGAACAAGATCCCATTGTTTGGGCTTATTTCCCGCCAAGCAACGAATAAGATTCCCCAAAGTGCGATTAATGACTTCTGTTTGACCATCCGTTTGAGGGTGACTAGTGGTGCTAAATTTAAGACTAGTATCAAACTTCTTCCATAGTCTTCCAAAAATGACTAAGAAATTTTACATCACGATTAGAAACAATGATTTTATGGATGCCATGTAGTCGAACAATCCCCTTAAAAAACAAATTAGCGATATAGACAGCATCAGATGTTTTCCTACAAGGCAAAAAATGAGTCATTTTACTAAAACGATCAAACACAAGGACAGAATCAAACCCTCTTTGAGTTTTAGGCGGTCCGAGCACAAAATCCATGGATAAATCCTCCCAAATAGATGTAGGAATGGGTAATGGAGTATAGAGGCCAGTGTTTTGACTAGGTCCTTTAACTGTTTGGAAAATGTAGCACTTTGTAACAAAGTCAGATACATTTTTTCACAATTGAGGCCAAAAAAAATTCTTAGTCAATAAATCCGAAGTCTTATCTTTTCCAAAATGTCGTGTGAGACCACCACAATGAGCATCTTTAATAAGTTCTTCCCGTAGGGACATATGTGGAATACATAAACAGTCACTTTTAAAAAGATATCCATCAAGTAAATGAAAATCCCCACTGTTAACATGTAAATTACATTGTGTCCAAATATTATGAAAATCAATATCATGTTCATATAGGGTAGGTAAATGTTGGAAGGCAATAATTTCTCCGGTAAGTAAAGTTAATAAATTGGCTTTTCGACTTAAAGCATCTGCTACCCGATTAGTATGTCCAGCTTTATGTTTAATCAAGAAATCAAAATGTTGGATAAACGAAAGCCATCTAACATGCATCCTATTAATATTTTTCTGAGTCTGAAGAAATTTTAAGGAAAAATGATTTGTGAACATTATAAATTCTTTGCCTAAAAGGTAATGTTCCCATACTTTAAGAGCACGAACTAGAGAATATAATTCTTGTTCATATGTACTCCATTTTTGTCATGAATCACATAGTTTTTCACTATAATATTCTATTGGATGATTATTTTGAAAGAGAACAACCCCTATTCCAATTCTTGAGGCATCCACAACTACCTCAAAAGGTTAAGTAAAATTTGGTAATCCTAAAACAGGGGTGGAGCTAAGTTTATCTTAGAGTAGCTTAAAACTGTCTGTTTGAGCTTGCTGCCAATTAAATTTTTCCTTTTTAAGGCATTCGGTTAGAGGATCAGCTAATGTACTAAAATTTTTAATAAATTTCCTATAGAAAGAAGCCAATCCTAGGAAAGATTGGAAGTCCTTCACATATTTTGGTTGTGGCCAAGTTTTTATAGCTTGGACTTTTGAAGGATCTACTGAAATGTCGTTTTTGCTAATTATAAAACCAAGAAAATGAATTGAATGGCTCATGAAACAACATTTTTTATAATTAATGTAAAGTTCATGTTTAGTGAGAGTTTCAAACAAAAGACGTAAGTGGTAAAGATGTTCCTCATTATTCTTGTTGTAAACTAATATGTCATCAAAATAAACTACTATGAAATGATTTAAATAGGGTTGAAGAACCCGGTTCATTAATCGCATGAATGTACTGGGGGCATTTGACAAGCCAAATGGCATGACTAGCCATTCAAAGAGTCCTTCATTTGTTTTAAACATCGTCTTCCATTCATCTCCTGGTTGGATTCGTATTTGGTGATATCCACTTTTGAGGTCTATCTTAGAGAAGATTTGGGCACCACCAAGTTGATCCAATAGGTCAGAAATCCTAGGAATATGAATTCTGCATTTGATTGTGATTTTATTTATGGCTCGGTTGTCTATACACATTCGCCATGAGTCATCCTTTTTTGACGTTAATAGAGCAGGGACTGGACATGGACTAAGGCTAGGGCGTATATGTCCCTTCGCAAAATAATGTATTCCTTTGGACTTATCTTGTAATGTGGTAGGTTTGGAAGTGTTGATCCCGGAATTAGATCATTGTGGTGTTGGATTTCTATTAAAGGTGGTAGATCAACAGGTTCTTGTAAAAGGTTAGAGAATTCCTCCAATAGTAGAGCAATATCTGGTTGATCCACTTTGTCAATTTTTGTTTCATCTCTCTGTTCTTAATAACTAAGGCAAGAACAGCCTTGGTTATGAAAGATTATTGTTGATCAAAGTAAAAAGTTGCTTCTTCGGTTTAACATCAGGCTTTGTCCCTTTTTTGTCATAAAAAAGGATAGATGGTAGAAGGACTATTCTTTTTCCCATCCACATAAACTCATATGTGTTCTCCCTTCCTTTGTGAATTGCTTGTAAATCATATTGCCAAGGCCGCCCCAAAAGTATGTGGCATACATCCATATCCAAACCATCACAAATAATTTAGTCTTTATAGTGATTTCCAATTGATAGAGGTATGGTACAAATTGATTGGACTTGAGCTTCACCTCCTTTTTTGATCCAACTCACTTTGTAAGGCTTAGGGTGGGGGTCTACTTTAAGGTTGAGAGCTGAGACAGGCTTTTGAGATACAATTTTTTCGCTGCTTCCACTGTCTATGATGAGATTACATACTTTTCTGTTAATTGTGCAGCGTGTACGAAATAATGAATGTCTTTGGGGACGGGACTCTGATTTTGGTGTCAGCAACACTCTATGAAGTACACAAGAGAGTTGTTCTCCCTCATCAGGTTCTACATATGATACATCTTCTCCAAGATCTTCATTATCTTCATTAAGAATTTCTTCTTCTTCCAAAATGGATACTGATTTTCTTTGAGGGCATTCATTGGATAAATGTCCAGTTTGACCACAACGAAAACATTTACCTAAATTCGATCTAGTGTATTGATTTTGTACTTTTCTTGAGGAATTTTCTTGATTCTTGGAACTTCGTTGATTCTTGAAAGAGTCTTCTTTATTTCGAATATTGGTCGAATTTGAAGAATCCTCCTTACTAAATCTTGAATTTCCCATCGGAATTGGTTTATCACTATCAGTAGGAAGTCTTCGAAAATTCATGGCTTGCTTATCCCAAGAAGTTCTTCGAACTACTTGTTTCTGTTGCTTTTTTTCTATTTTATTTCTTAACTCTAGTTGCAAGAGTGATCGCAACTTTTAGGAAGGTTATTGGTTGTAGGTCGATCTGATCTTGTATTTCTTCTCTTAAACCATCAATAAATCGAGCTATTTGATAGTTTTCATTCTCAGCAAGATTAGTTCGTGCACTAAGGCGATGAAATTCTTCTGTGTAGTTTGCAATGCTCCTTTCTTGTTGACGACATTTCTGATATTGTTGGTTTAGTAATTGTTCGTAATCAACCGGGAGAAATCTATCTTTCATTAATCTTAATATTCGATTCCAATCCCTAATTGGCCTTTTCCCAATTCTTTTTCTATTTATTTGCAATTGGTCCCACCAAGCAGACGCACCGGATCGCAATTTAAGAGTGACAAGTTTTACTTTCTTGTCTTCAGGGTATTCACGTAATCAAAAAAGCTTTCTACATTTTTCACCCAGTCAAGAAATCCCTCAATGTCTATTTTGTCGTTGAAAGTAGGTAGATCAATCTTCATTTTGAAGTCAGTTGATGGATTTCCTTGTTCCATTAGGTTATTCCTTGCCAACCTTTTTTCATCCTGAACTCGTCGATCAAAATCACCCTCATCACTTGATAGGTCAGAATCTTGATTCCTCCACTGAACTTCTTGGTTTCTTGGTTGATTTCCATTCCTTTCTTGAGGATTCAGCTGCTGATCTTTGTTCCTTTCTTGATCTTCTTGGTCTCTGTTTTGGTGAATTTGATGACCTAAGGTAAATTGTTCCAATTGATTTGCCATGATTCCAATCATTCTTTGGATTTCATTCACTGACATGCATAATTCTCCTAAAGAACCTTCAAACGGCAGCAAGCATTCGGTGGTGGATTTAGGGGAAAGAATCTCAGGTGGGTTTATTGAAGGATCCACCCCACGTCCCTTACCGGAATGGCCAGCGCCTTTTCCAGTCATCAGCCCCAATTTCTTGGATGCTCTGATACCAAATTAGAGAATTTTTATTAATGCATAATCTTCCATTACAGACACATAAGGTGTTGGTATTTATACCAACAACACCATACAGCTGGCCAAATAACTAACATAACACAATATTCTTTGGAAAAATACTAATAAAAGAAACTAAATGTTTAACCAAACAGAATAAAGAAATAGTTGTATTTCAGCTTACATCAGAGCTCTTTGTTTTTTAATATATTTCATCGTTTCTTATTATAAAAAAAATAATAATAAAAAAAAATAAAAAAAAATAAAGAAGAAGAAGATATTACTTAGGGCCAAAGCAAATGAGTCTTCCTCACAATCTTCTTCCTGATCAAAATCCAACCTTTGTGAATTTTCCAACAATACAACATCATCCACACTACTCAAGCTTATCATGGATTCTCCAACAGAATTATAAAGTGGAGAGTATGGCTGGATAAGCACCTTAGAAGGAGAGGAAATAAGAATTCCCTTAGTCAAAGAAACTCCAGAAGGTTCATTGCTAATTATTGACAAGCTGAAATTTTCAATAGGATTAGGAAATTTCTGGTCATCAACTTTAGGACATTGAAAATTAGAGGAAGAGATCATAAATTGAGCAGAAACTTCAACATTATCGGGATTAAGGCCTCCAATTGAAGATTCAATAATTGTTTTTCGACATTTTCAAGAAAAATGAAGTGGATTGGCTTCAATATACCTTTTGTTCACATTGGCCAGATAATGAAGGATTAAATCCGAGGAATCAATCAGTTTATTAACCATTAAATCAGAACTCAAAACAATTGGAGAATACGAATGGCCAACAGGTGCCAACTTTTCATAAATGTTGGGGTTCATCTTTTCATAAACATTAGGAAGAATCTGATCTTTAAATGAACAATTCAAATTCCCAGCTTCATTAACTAAGGATACATTGAGAGAAGGAACAGGAGATAAATGTTGGGGCACATGCACAACTTCCGAATTTAATGCTTCATTGTTAACCGAGTTTAGAAAATTAAGACACAGAACATTCTCCAAAGTTACCTTTTCAATAGGAATTTCAATCAACCCAACACTGGCTTCTTTATACAAAATTTCTTTACTTTTATCAACATTTTTTATTGGCTTTCCAGAAGTTGAAGGGCAGGAACATGAGACTGCTCAATAATTGGCTGATTTAAAGAAAATCCATCAGAAGGTTCAAGAATACCGTGAGAGAGAGAAAAAATCCTTCATCTCCTATAGCCTTATGTACTCTTTTTAAATCAATTTCATTGGCAAAATCACTCAAAGATAAATTTCCAGGAGTAAAGCTTGAGATTCTAAAGACAAAATATCACCAAATCGAAGAGCAAAATTACCATGGTTTTTGTCGGACACCTCAATCTCAGCAGGAAGAAATCCACAAAGATTTTTTTTACTTCTAGTCGGGCTACAAAACAATCCAAGAGGTTGAGCGTTTGAGGTGATATACTTACCAATCCTCCAAAGTGTTTTCCAATGACTTCAAAGATAGCACGATTCCAAAACGGAAAAGGTAAGTTCTTCAAAGCAATCCATCCACCATATTCTTTAATAACTTCCGGATGAAAATGCTTTTTTTTTATATAAAGAACCAACTTTGATTGAGAAAAAATGAAAGAATACAAGGGCATACAAAAAACCAAGCCCACAAAAGGGAATCCCTTTAAAGGAAGGGACTCCAATCAAGCATAATAATGTCTAATGAATAATTACAAAATAATTTTGTAACTGATGCCCTTAAGGAAGCATGGAATCTAGAAAGAGACCATACATCACTCGGGCTTCTAACTATCCCCCTAAAAATTCTACCATTTCTTTCCCCCCACAAATTCCATAAAAGCGCAAACATGCCAGCTTGCCACAAGAACTTTCCTTTGTCTCGATAAATCGGGTGGAGAAGGAACTCTTCAATCACCACCCTCGGATCTTAAAAATAATTGGTTGCCTTCTAAAAGATGCAAAGAAGAGATCCCAAACTGCACATGCAAAATCACATCTCCAAAGAATATGATCCAAGTCTTCCTCCGCCTTCCGACAAAGAATGCAACAAAAAGGGCCAATTAGAGGATAATTCCTTCTCAAAAGCCTATCAAAGGTATTGACCCTACCATGAAGCACTTACCAAATAAAGAACCTAACCTTAATCGGGACTTTCACCTTCCACAAAAAAGAAAAAGAAGACTTGCTATGGGGAGGAGGATTTAGCAAAGAGCAAAAGACCAATTTTCGGATGAAAATGCTATAGAGGACCAATTTTCCATTTTCAAATGAAGATCTCCAAAAAGTTTCCATTTACCATCAAAATCATCCTCAAATTTAACCAATGCATTGTCATCCATAAAAGGATTAACAATGATCTTAGACTGAAAATATTTTTCTAGAGCTTGTTTCACTTCCATTCATGAATCAGGACGAACAATCTTGAAACCACACATAATTCATTTAATTTCAAACTTACCACTTCTTTCTCCTTTTTAACCCAAAAAGAAGAAGTATTAGAAAATCTCTTAGAAGGAAATTCCTCAGACTTCAATCTCACCGCATCAGCATAACTTCTTTCCACCTTTGTTACTATAAACAAACGACTTTCATTTTTCCAGAGGCTTAAAAGACTTAGGAGCTATTTGAACGGGCATAGAAACTTCACAGCACTGAATAAAATCTCTAATCATTTTCCAAAATACGGACCAACCACACTTAGCAATCCCAACTGGAATTTGCAATTTATTCCTTCCACCAGAAAAAGGCCAAACAGAGCACTCAATGAACCAACCAAGAGAAGATTTAAACTTAAAAATCTAAGTTGTCCCATCAGATTCTCTTAATTTTTTGCAAAAGAAAAGTTGAACCGGAGACTGTAAAATTTCAACCAAATTTAACTCCAACCAGTGCAAATGAGCCAAAGCCAATTGAATCCTCTGATTATTCTGAGCTTCTTCAATGAAAACCTACTCATTCTCTTGCCAAATACAAAAATAGGAATTCCAAATACAACAGCTTTTAACTTCCATGATTAGCCCAAACAAATACCAAAAAAAAAAACTCCAGAAATATCAAGAAAACCACAAAACAAAAACCAGAAAAGATCCATACCATTTCAGACGGCTAAGAAATGAATCAACAAAATAGGACACTCCACAGGACAATTGTCTAACCCTACTACATTTGGTTGTCAAGGATGCTCATTAAATATTAAACTCTAGAAATATCAAGAAAACCACAAAACAAAACATTAAGAAAACCACAAAACAAAAACCAGAAAAGATCCATACCATTTCAGACGGCTGAGAAATGAATCAACAAAATAGGACACTCCACAGGACAATTGTCTAACCCTACTACATTTGGTTGTCAAGGATGCTCATTAAATATTAAACTCTAGATAGGTGGCCACCATGATTTGAACTCATTACTTCTAATTCCTTTACTATTTACATTGGTCATTACTAACCACTAAGTAAGCCATGGTGGTTAAAACCAAATCTTACGTGATTTAAACGAAAAAATATACATATATCCATCAAGATCTTAAGCTACAAAGTTAACAAAAATTTCTTGCCTGATGATTGTATAGATATCTGCAAATCTCACGCTGGTGTTCTGTAGATAAGACGGCATTCAAGGCACCAGTAATGGAAAGAGTAATGACCTGTAATGGTAGACCAACATAACAATTTCCGTGGTTAACAATGCAGTTGTACAACATTGTTCCTTATCATTTTACGTCTTTAAAGTTTCTTATCCTATATATATATAGAGAGAGACACACACACATATTCAGTGGTACAAGAGGGATGGAAAGGGATGGAGAAAATCGGCATTGTCTATCGCTGTGCCAAGCATGTTCCTTGAAGCTCTAAACAAACTACACCATTGTTTATAATTTCAGATAAATGGCAAATCCTGCTTCATAAATGTTCTCTTACCAAACCAGGAATTAGAAACATTGGACCGCCATAATCTCCAGGCCAGTGACCATCATCTCCCTGGATTGTTGAATAAAAATTGATAGCCCTTCTTAGAGTGCGCGATACTGCCTCCTCTGTCACGTCTTCTTTATCTTTAACTTTGATTTGCGGTAGATTCACAAAGGATGAGTTATTCTTCGCAAACTGCAATTGGAAAATCTGAAACTTTTAACTAGAATCCCTGATCCAAAATGAAGTAGTAAAAAGAGAATAAATACTGCAGGTTCCCAAAACCCTGTCTTGCAACGCAGTTAAAGAATTTCCTTGCTCGGTTAATGAAATTTCTGCATATTCCTCGAGGTCCTACTCGGAAACAGATAATTAGTAACAACTGGGGGCGGGGGCGCAATTATCGGATCTCAGTACCATAAATTCATGAGAAGCGGTCTAAAAACTTGTCATTTTCAGTATTAAAATGTGTAGCAGACTTCCTTTTGGCCAAATCAGGCAATTGAGTAGAAAAAGGGCATGGATCAACGAACTGTGAGGATCAATTTTCTAAGCTTAATGTTTTTTCTTTTTTTTTTTTTTTTTCCTTTTTGAAATCTAAGCTTAATGTTTAGTGGGTGAGCGTTCTAAGAATTTGGGAAGGATATGAAGGCACGCACGTATGGGTAAGCCAAAATCGGAAATGTACGTCAGAAAAGGAAGTAATAGACCTGCATCCGCATAAGGAGATCAGCACTATGCTTCTTCTCGAATCTGTGGTCAGAGAAGCGCTGGCGCGCATGTTGTATCTGCTGAAGATCTTCCGGGGTGCCGAGTTCGGGATGAAAATGCCAAACCTGGCGACCCACGTGGTTGTTGAGAGATGAGAGCCATCCGCCGGCGTTAGAAGGATCGGCAGGTACGGTATCGGCCCCAATCTTGAGCTGCCACATTTTGGTTGGATTGTAAGAAGACTCTTCGGTGTGGTTGTTGTATACTATTTATGATTTATGAAGAAGATTCCAGTCAGTGTGTCGCGAGTCATTCACTCGAACTGTCAAACACGCTGCCGCAACTTCAAGTGTATTGTTTTCAGAGTGAATATGTGTTTGACACATGTGTTTTTTAAATTAGATTTTGGATTTTGTAATCCAAACAGTGTAAATTCTAAAAACAATTTTTTTTTTTCATTGTATCCAGGATTTTGAATTTAAAAATTTTAAATGCATAATTAAATCAAAAGAGATAAAAACGTTAATAAATATTTGGGGTGTTTTAAGGTTTGTGATTTTAGGGTTTTGGGGTTTTAGAGTTTACAATTTTAGGGTTTTAGCGCTCTCTTTGGTGTTGACCTCTTCCGTGTTCGGACATTTTAGGGACTAAAGATTAGGCTTTTACGGGCCTTTAGTTAAGGTTTATGGTTTTACATCTTTGGGTTTGATTATTGAAAATTACTCCCTACGATATATAATGAAATGATGGGAGAAATGAGCATTTTTAAAAATGTAGAAAATGGCAAGTTTTTTAAATAAATAAAATACCCCGTTACACGAATTTTTTTGAAATAAAAGAAGATTACAATTTTAGAGTTTAGGGTTTTCGGGTTTTAAGGCATAGAAATTTAGGGTTTTAGACTTTACAATTTTAAGGTTTTAGGATTTCAGGGGTTATGGACTTTTAGGAGTTAGGGTTATCTTTGTTGGGGTTTCAGTGAAGGTTAGGTTTACGGTTTAGGGTTATCGTTGGATTTTGAGTTTTTAGGCTAAGTAATCATACATTTTCAAACTTTTATAATTTTAGGGTTTTGGGTTTTGGGTGTTTTAAGGTTTCTGATTTTAGGGTTTTAGGGCCCGTTTGGTTTAAAGTTTTATAGATGCCTGGGAATACATGATGCCTGGGAATACTATGCCTGGGAATAAGATTGCTGGGAATCAAAGATAACTGTGTTTGGTTGTACATGAGAATGTCATCAGGATTTTATGAGAACAAATTGTGTATGTATTTATTTTTTAGAATTAATCAGGTAAACTTTATGTAATTTTAATAAATTAATCAATAAAATAATCAAAATTAATTCAAACTATTAATAAAAAGTAATGAAATAATAATCATGAAATGAATTTAATGGGATAAACTATGTTAATTTAATAAACTAAAATTATTTAATTAATTTTTTAATAAATATCTTTAACTACAATAATTTAATATATTGTATCCATAAAAATTAATTAGATAAATATTTAATAATAATATGATTATTTATTTATTATAAGGAAGTTTAAAAAAGTAATTAATTGATTATAAATAATCGACAAGTAATTAATTATAATTATTGAAAAATGAATTTTTATACTAAATTCATTTAAATGATTTTAATTCAATAATTAAATATATTTTCGATAATATTGACTAATTAATTATAATTTTAGTAAATATGTAATTACATCCCTTTAATAAACTTGGACTAAGTATTTGTTTAAAAGTTCTAGAAAAAAGTATTTGTTTTAAAAAAAATGAAATTCTTGACAAATTATTATTTAATCTAATTAAATAATTTATTATATTATTTTTAATTTAGTATCCATTAGTTAATTAATTAACTATATTCAAAATAAAATTGCATATAAAAATAAAAAAGAAGAGATGGGAAAAGAGAAAACCCATGCTTTTGCAAGGGCATAGAAAACCCTTGCTTATGGGCATAAATGATGTCTGGGAATGTGTTATTTCCTGGGCCCACCACAGAAATCTTGAAAGAAACAAGGGTATTAAAAACCCTTGCCCATTCCCATCTCCAAAAACCTTGTACCAAACGGGCCCTTAGGGTTTTAGAGTTTACAATTTTAGGGTTTTAGTGTTTTAGGGGTTAGGGACTTTTAGGGTTTAGGGTTTTCTTTGTTGGGGTTTTAGCGTTATCTGTGGTGTTGACCTCTTCCATGTTTTGACATTTCAGGGACTAAAGATTAGGATCTTACGGGTTTTTGGTTAACGTTTATGGTTTTACAGCTTTGGGTTTGATCATTGAAAATTACTCCCAATGATATATAATGAAATGAATGGGAGAAATGAGAAATTTAAAAAATGTAGAAAATGGGAAGTTTTTGAAATAAATAAAATACCCCGATACACGAATTTTTTTGAAATAAAAGAAGATTAAAATTTGAGAGTTTAGGGTTTTCCGGGTTTAAGGTTTAGGAATTTAGGGTTTTAGACTTTACAATTTTAAGGTTTTAGGATTTCAGGGGTTATGGACTTTTAGGAGTTAGGGTTATCTTTGTTAGGCTTTTAGGGAAGGTTAGGTTTACGGTTTAGGTTTATCTTTGGATTGTGAGTTTTTAGGCTAAGTAATCATTCATTTTCAAACTTTTATAATTTTAGGGTTTAGGGTTTTGGGTGTTTTAAGGTTTCTAATTTTAGGGTTTTAGGGTTTTAGAGTTTACAATTATAGGGTTTTAGTGTTTTAGGGGTTATGGACTTTTACAGTTTAGGGTTTTCTTTGTTGGGGTTTTAGCGTTATCTTTGGAGTTGACCTCTTCCGTGTTTTGACATTTTAGGGACTAAAGATTAGGATGTTACGGGCTTTTAGTTAAGGTTTATGGTTTTACAGCTTTGTGTTTGATCATTGAAAATTACTCCCAACGATATATAATGAAATGAATGGGAGAAATGAGCATTTAAAAAAATGTAGAAAATGCCAAGTTTTTGAAATAAATAAAATACCCCGTTACACAAATTTTTTTGAAATAAAAGAAGATTACGATTTTAGAGTTTAGGGTTTTCGGGGTTTAAGGTTAAGGAATTTATGGTTTTAGACTTTATAATTTTAAGGTTTTAGGATTTCAAGGGTTATGGACTTTTAGAAGTTAGGGTTATCTTTGTTGGCGTTTTAGGGAAGGTTAGGTTTACGGTTTAGGGTTATCTTTGGATATTGAGTTTTTAGGCTAAGTAATCATACATTTTCAAACTTTTATAATTTTAGGGTTTAGGGTTTTGGGTGTTTTAAGGTTTCTGATTTTAGGGTTTTAGGGATCTAGAGTTTACAATTTTAGGGTTTTAGTGTTTTAGGGGTTATGGACTTTTACGGTTTAGGGTTTTCTTTGTTGGGGTTTTAGCGTTATCTTTGGAGTTGACCTCTTCCGTGTTTTGAATTTTTAGGGACTAAAGATTAGGATTTTACGGGCTTTTAGTTAAGGTTTATGGTTTTACAGCTTTGGGTTTGATCATTGAAAATTACTCCATTAATATATAATGAAATGAATGGGAGAAATGAGCATTTTAAAAAATGTAGAAAATGGCAAGTTTTTGAAATAAATAAAATAC
This sequence comes from Luffa aegyptiaca, assembly GCA_017139565.1. Lineage (NCBI taxonomy): Eukaryota > Viridiplantae > Streptophyta > Magnoliopsida > Cucurbitales > Cucurbitaceae > Luffa > Luffa aegyptiaca. The sequence goes on along the minus strand of CM029399.1, from coordinate 8,461 downwards.
CCCGTTACACGATTTTTTTTTTAAATAAAAGAAGATTACAATTTTAGACTTTAGGGTTTTCGGGTTTTATGGTTTAGGAATTTAGGGTGTTAGACTTTACAATTTTAAGGTTTTAAGATTTCAGGGGTAATGGACTTTTAGGAGTTAGGGTTTTCTTTGTTGGGGTTTTAGGGAAGGTTAGGTTTACGGTTTAGGGTTATCTTTGGATTTTGAGTTTTTAGGCTAAGTAATCATACATTTTAAAACTTTTATAATTTTAGGGTTTAGGGTTTTGGGTGTTTTACGGTTTCTGATTTTAGGGTTTTAGGGATTTAGAGTTTACAATTTTATGGTTTTAGTGTTTTAGGGGTTATGGACTTTTAGGGTTTAGGGTTTTCTTTGTTGGGGTTTTAGCGTTATCTTTGGTGTTGACCTCTTCCATGTTTTGACATTTCGGGGACTAAAGATTAGGATCTTACGGGCTTTTAGTAAGGTTTATGGTTTTACAGCTTTGGGTTTGATCATTGAAAATTACTCCCAACGATATATAATGAAATGAATGGGAGAAATGAGCATTTAAAAAAATGTAGAAAATGACAAGTTTTTGAAATAAATAAAATACCCCGTTACACGAATTTTTTTGAAACAAAAGAAGATTACAATTTTAGAGTTTAAGGTTTTCAGGGTTTAAGGTTTAGAAATTTAGGGTTTTAGACTTTACAATTTTAAGGTTTTAGGATTTCAAGGGTTATGGACTTTTAGGAGTTAGGGTTTTCTTTGTTGGGGTTTTAGGGAAGGTTAGGTTTACGGTTTAGGGTTATCTTTGGATTGTGAGTTTCTAGGCTAAGTAATCATTCATTTTCAAAGTTTTATGACTTTAGGGTTTAAGGTTTTGGGTGTTTTAAGGTTTCTGATTTTAGGGTTTTAGGGTTTTAGAGTTTACAATTTTAGGGTTTTAGTGTTTTAGGGGTTATAGACTTTTACGGTTTAGGGTTTTCTTTGTTGGGGTTTTAGCGTTATCTTTTGAGTTGACCTCTTTCGTGTTTCGAAATTTTAGGGACCAAAGATTAGGATTTTACGGGCTTTTAGTTAAGGTTTATGGTTTTACAGCTTTGGGTTTGATAATTGAAAATTACTCCCAATGATATATAATGAAATGAATGGGAGAAATGAGCATTTTAAAAAATGTAGAAAATGGCAAGTTTTTGAAAAAAATGAAATACCCCGTTACACGAATTTTTTTGAAATAGAAGAAGATTACAATTTTAGAGTTTAGGGTTTTCGTGGTTTAAGGTTTAGGAATTTAGGGTTTTAGACTTTACAATTTTCAGGTTTTAGGATTTCAGGGGTTATGGTCTTTTAGGAGTTAGGGCTTTCTTTGTTGGGGTTTTAGGGAATGTTAGGTTTACGGTTTAGGGTTATCTTTGGATTGTGAGTTTTTAGGCTAAGTAATCATTCATTTTCAAACTTTTATAATTTTAGGGTTTATGGTTTTGGGTGTTTTAAGGTTTCTGATTTTAGGGTTTTAGGGTTTTAGAGTTTACAATTTTAGGGTTTTAGTGTTTTAGGGGTTCTGGACTTTTACGGTTTAGGGTTTTCTTTGTTGGGGTTTTAGCGTTATCTTTGGAGTTGACCTCTTCCGTGTTTTGAATTTTTAGGGACTAAAGATTAGGATTTTACGGGCTTTTAGTTAAGGTTTATGGTTTTACAGCTTTAGGTTTGATCATTGAAAATGACTCCCAACGATATATAATGAAATGAATGGGAGAAATGAGCATTTTAAAAAATGTAGAAAATGGCAAGTTTTTGAAATAAATAAAATACCCCGTTACACGAATTTTTTTGAAATAGAAGAAGAATACAATTTTAGAGTTTAGGGTTTTCGTGGTTTAAGGTTTAGGAATTTAGGGTTTTAGACTTTACAATTTTATGGTTTTAGGATTTCAAGGGTTAGGGTTACCTTTGTTGGGGTTTTAGGGAAGGTTAGGTTTACAGTTTAGGGTTATCTTTGGATTGTGAGTTTTTAGGCTAAGTAATCATTCATTTTCAAACTTATATAATTTTAGGGTTTAGGGTTTTGGGTGTTTTAAGGTTTCTGATTTTAGGGTTTTAGGGTTTTAGAGTTTACAATTTTAGGGTTTTAGTGTTTTAGGGGTTATGGACTTTTAGGGTTTACGGTTTTCTTTGTTGGGGTTTTAGCGTTACCTTTGGTGTTGACCTCTTCCGTGTTTTGAATTTTTAGGGACTAAAGATTAGGATTTTACGTGCTTTTAGTTAAGGTTTATGGTTTTACAGCTTTGGGTTTGATCATTGAAAATCACTCCCAACGATATATAATGAAATGAATGGGAGAAATGAGTATTTTAAAAAATGTAGAAAATTACAAGTTTTTGAAATAAATAAAATACCCCGTTACACGAATTTTTTTGAAATAAAAGAAGATTACAATTTTATAGTTTTGGGTTTTCGGGGTTTAAGGTTTAGGAATTTAAGGTTTTAGACTTTACAATTTTAGGGTTTTAGGATTTCAGGGGTTATGGACTTTTAGCAGTTAGGGTTATCTTTGCTGGGGTTTTAGTGAAGGTTAGGTTTACGGTTTAGGGTTATCGGTGGATATTGAGTTTTTAGGCTAAGTAATCATATATTTTCAAACTTTTATAATTTTAGGGTTTAGGGTATTTGGTGTTTAAAGGTTTCTGATTTTAGGGTTTTAGGGATTTAGAGTTTACAATTTTAGGGTTTTAGTGTTTTAGGGGTTATGGACTTTTAGGGTTTACGGTTTTCTTTGTTGGGGTTTTAGCGTTACCTTTGGTGTTGACCTCTTCCGTGTTTTGAATTTTTAGGGACTAAAGATTAGGATTTTGCGGGCTTTTTGTTAAGGTTTATGGTTTTACAGCTTTGTGTTTGATCTTTGAAAAATACTCCCAACGATATATAATGAAATGAATGGGAGAAATGAGCATTTTAAAAAATGTAGAAAATGGAAAGTTTTTGAAATAAATGAAATACCCCGTTACACGAATTTTTTTGAAATAAAGGAATATTAAAATTTTAGAGTTTAGGGTTTTCAGGGTTTAAGGTTTAGGAATTTAGGGTTTAAGACTTTACAATGTTACGATTTTAATATATCAGGGGTTATGGACTTTTAGGAGTTAGGGTTATCTTTGTTGGGGTTTTAGGGAAGGTTAGGTTTACGGTTTAGGGTTATCTTTGGATTGTGAGTTTTTAGGCTAAGTAATCATTCATTTTCAAACTTCTATAATTTTAGGGTTTAGGGTTTTGGGTGTTTTAAGGTTTCTGATTTTAGGGTTTTAGGGTTTTAGAGTTAACAATTTTAGGGTTTTAGTGGTTTAGGGGTTATGGACTTTTACGGTTTAGGGTTTTCTTTGTTGGGCTTTTAGCGTTACATTTGAAGTTGACCTCTTCCGTGTTTTGATATTTTAGGGACTAAAGATTAGGATTTTTCGGGCTTTTAGTTAAGGTTTATGGTTGTACAGCTTTGGGTTTGATCATTGAAAATCACTCCCAACGATATATAATGAAATGAATGGGAGAAATGAGCATTTTAAAAAATGTAGAAAATGGCAAGTTTTTGAAATAAATCAAATACCCCGTTACAAGATTTTTTTTGAAATAAAGGAATATTAAAATTTTAGAGTTTAGGGTTTTCAGGGTTTAAGGTTTAGGAATTTAGGGTTTTAGACTTTACAATTTTATGGTTTTAGGATTTCAAGGGTTATGGAGTTTTAGGGGTTAGGGTTACCTTTGTTGGGGTTTTAGGGAAGGTTAGGTTTACGGTTTATGGTTATCTTTGGATTGTGAGTTTTTAGGCTAAGTAATCATTCATTTTCAAACTTCTATAATTTTAGGGTTTAGGGTTTTGGGTGTTTTAAGGTTTCTGATTTTAGGGTTTTAGGGTTTTAGAGTTTACAATTTTAGGGTTTTAGTGTTTTAGGGGTTATGGACTTTTACGGTTTAGGGTTTTCTTTGTTGGGGTTTTAGCGTTACCTTTGGAGTTGACCTCTTCCGTGTTTTGATATTTTAGGGACTAAAGATTAGGATTTTACGTGCTTTTAGTTAAGGTTTATGGTTTTACAGCTTTGGGTTTGATCATTGAAAATCACTCCCAACGATATATAATGAAATGAATGGGAGAAATGAGTATTTTAAAAAATGTAGAAAATGGCAAGTTTTTGAAATAAATAAAATACCCCGTTACACGAATTTTTTTGAAATAAAAGAAGATTACAATTTTATAGTTTTGGGTTTTCAGGGTTTAAGGTTTAGGAATTTAAGGTTTTAGACTTTACAATTTTAAGGTTTTAGGATTTCAGGGGTTATGGACTTTTAGCAGTTAGGGTTATCTTTGCTGGGGTTTTAGTGAAGGTTAGGTTTACGGTTTAGGGTTATCGGTGGATATTGAGTTTTTAGGCTAAGTAATCATATATTTTCAAACTTTTATAATTTTAGGGTTTAGGGTATTTGGTGTTTAAAGGTTTCTGATTTTAGGGTTTTAGGGATTTAGAGTTTACAATTTTAGGGTTTTAGTGTTTTAGGGGTTATGGACTTTTAGGGTTTACGGTTTTCTTTGTTGGGGTTTTAGCGTTACCTTTGGTGTTGACCTCTTCCGTGTTTTGAATTTTTAGGGACTAAAGATTAGGATTTTACGGGCTTTTTGTTAAGGTTTATGGTTTTACAGCTTTGTGTTTGATCTTTGAAAAATACTCCCAACGATATATAATGAAATGAATGGGAGAAATGAGCATTTTAAAAAATGTAGAAAATGGAAAGTTTTTGAAATAAATGAAATACCCCGTTACACGAATTTTTTTGAAATAAAGGAATATTAAAATTTTAGAGTTTAGGGTTTTCAGGGTTTAAGGTTTAGGAATTTAGGGTTTAAGACTTTACAATGTTACGATTTTAATATATCAGGGGTTATGGACTTTTAGGAGTTAGGGTTATCTTTGTTGGGGTTTTAGGGAAGGTTAGGTTTACGGTTTAGGGTTATCTTTGGATTGTGAGTTTTTAGGCTAAGTAATCATTCATTTTCAAACTTCTATAATTTTAGGGTTTAGGGTTTTGGGTGTTTTAAGGTTTCTGATTTTAGGGTTTTAGGGTTTTAGAGTTAACAATTTTAGGGTTTTAGTGGTTTAGGGGTTATGGACTTTTACGGTTTAGGGTTTTCTTTGTTGGGCTTTTAGCGTTACATTTGAAGTTGACCTCTTCCGTGTTTTGATATTTTAGGGACTAAAGATTAGGATTTTTCGGGCTTTTAGTTAAGGTTTATGGTTGTACAGCTTTGGGTTTGATCATTGAAAATCACTCCCAACGATATATAATGAAATGAATGGGAGAAATGAGCATTTTAAAAAATGTAGAAAATGGCAAGTTTTTGAAATAAATCAAATACCCCGTTACAAGATTTTTTTTGAAATAAAGGAATATTAAAATTTTAGAGTTTAGGGTTTTCAGGGTTTAAGGTTTAGGAATTTAGGGTTTTAGACTTTACAATTTTATGGTTTTAGGATTTCAAGGGTTATGGAGTTTTAGGGGTTAGGGTTACCTTTGTTGGGGTTTTAGGGAAGGTTAGGTTTACGGTTTATGGTTATCTTTGGATTGTGAGTTTTTAGGCTAAGTAATCATTCATTTTCAAACTTCTATAATTTTAGGGTTTAGGGTTTTGGGTGTTTTAAGGTTTCTGATTTTAGGGTTTTAGGGTTTTAGAGTTTACAATTTTAGGGTTTTAGTGTTTTAGGGGTTATGGACTTTTACGGTTTAGGGTTTTCTTTGTTGGGGTTTTAGCGTTACCTTTGGAGTTGACCTCTTCCGTGTTTTGATATTTTAGGGACTAAAGATTAGGATTTTACGTGCTTTTAGTTAAGGTTTATGGTTTTACAGCTTTGGGTTTGATCATTGAAAATCACTCCCAACGATATATAATGAAATGAATGGGAGAAATGAGTATTTTAAAAAATGTAGAAAATGGCAAGTTTTTGAAATAAATAAAATACCCCGTTACACGAATTTTTTTGAAATAAAAGAAGATTACAATTTTATAGTTTTGGGTTTTCAGGGTTTAAGGTTTAGGAATTTAAGGTTTTAGACTTTACAATTTTAAGGTTTTAGGATTTCAGGGGTTATGGACTTTTAGCAGTTAGGGTTATCTTTGCTGGGGTTTTAGTGAAGGTTAGGTTTACGGTTTAGGGTTATCGGTGGATATTGAGTTTTTAGGCTAAGTAATCATATATTTTCAAACTTTTATAATTTTAGGGTTTAGGGTATTTGGTGTTTAAAGGTTTCTGATTTTAGGGTTTTAGGGATTTAGAGTTTACAATTTTAGGGTTTTAGTGTTTTAGGGGTTATGGACTTTTAGGGTTTACGGTTTTCTTTGTTGGGGTTTTAGCGTTACCTTTGGTGTTGACCTCTTCCGTGTTTTGAATTTTTAGGGACTAAAGATTAGGATTTTGCGGGCTTTTTGTTAAGGTTTATGGTTTTACAGCTTTGTGTTTGATCTTTGAAAAATACTCCCAACGATATATAATGAAATGAATGGGAGAAATGAGCATTTTAAAAAATGTAGAAAATGGAAAGTTTTTGAAATAAATGAAATACCCCGTTACACGAATTTTTTTGAAATAAAGGAATATTAAAATTTTAGAGTTTAGGGTTTTCAGGGTTTAAGGTTTAGGAATTTAGGGTTTAAGACTTTACAATGTTACGATTTTAATATATCAGGGGTTATGGACTTTTAGGAGTTAGGGTTATCTTTGTTGGGGTTTTAGGGAAGGTTAGGTTTACGGTTTAGGGTTATCTTTGGATTGTGAGTTTTTAGGCTAAGTAATCATTCATTTTCAAACTTCTATAATTTTAGGGTTTAGGGTTTTGGGTGTTTTAAGGTTTCTGATTTTAGGGTTTTAGGGTTTTAGAGTTAACAATTTTAGGGTTTTAGTGGTTTAGGGGTTATGGACTTTTACGGTTTAGGGTTTTCTTTGTTGGGCTTTTAGCGTTACATTTGAAGTTGACCTCTTCCGTGTTTTGATATTTTAGGGACTAAAGATTAGGATTTTTCGGGCTTTTAGTTAAGGTTTATGGTTGTACAGCTTTGGGTTTGATCATTGAAAATCACTCCCAACGATATATAATGAAATGAATGGGAGAAATGAGCATTTTAAAAAATGTAGAAAATGGCAAGTTTTTGAAATAAATCAAATACCCCGTTACAAGATTTTTTTTGAAATAAAGGAATATTAAAATTTTAGAGTTTAGGGTTTTCAGGGTTTAAGGTTTAGGAATTTAGGGTTTTAGACTTTACAATTTTATGGTTTTAGGATTTCAAGGGTTATGGAGTTTTAGGGGTTAGGGTTACCTTTGTTGGGGTTTTAGGGAAGGTTAGGTTTACGGTTTATGGTTATCTTTGGATTGTGAGTTTTTAGGCTAAGTAATCATTCATTTTCAAACTTCTATAATTTTAGGGTTTAGGGTTTTGGGTGTTTTAAGGTTTCTGATTTTAGGGTTTTAGGGTTTTAGAGTTTACAATTTTAGGGTTTTAGTGTTTTAGGGGTTATGGACTTTTACGGTTTAGGGTTTTCTTTGTTGGGGTTTTAGCGTTACCTTTGGAGTTGACCTCTTCCGTGTTTTGATATTTTAGGGACTAAAGATTAGGATTTTACGTGCTTTTAGTTAAGGTTTATGGTTTTACAGCTTTGGGTTTGATCATTGAAAATCACTCCCAACGATATATAATGAAATGAATGGGAGAAATGAGTATTTTAAAAAATGTAGAAAATGGCAAGTTTTTGAAATAAATAAAATACCCCGTTACACGAATTTTTTTGAAATAAAAGAAGATTACAATTTTATAGTTTTGGGTTTTCAGGGTTTAAGGTTTAGGAATTTAAGGTTTTAGACTTTACAATTTTAAGGTTTTAGGATTTCAGGGGTTATGGACTTTTAGCAGTTAGGGTTATCTTTGCTGGGGTTTTAGTGAAGGTTAGGTTTACGGTTTAGGGTTATCGGTGGATATTGAGTTTTTAGGGTTTAGGGTTTAGGGTTTAGGGTTTAGGGTTTTAGGGTTTTAGGGTTTAGGGTTTAGGGTTTAGGGTTTAGGGTTTAGGGTTAGGTTTAGGGTTAGGTTTAGGGTTTAGGTTTAGGGTTTAGGGTTTAGGGTTTAGGGTTTTAGGGTTTAGGGTTTAGGGTTTAGGGTTTAGGGTTTAGGGTTAGGGTTTAGGTTAGGGTTGTAGGGTTTAGGGTTTAGGGGTTAGGGTTTAGGGTTTAGGGTTAGGGTTTAGGTTTAGGGTTTAGGGTTTAGGGTTTAGGGTTTAGGGTTTAGGGTTTAGGGTTTAGGGTTTAGGGTTTAGGGTTTAGGGTTTAGGGTTTAGGGTTTAGGGTTTAGGGTTTAGGGTTTAGGGTTTAGGGTTTAGGGTTTAGGGTTAGGGTTTAGGGTTTAGGGTTTAGGGTTTAGGGTTTAGGGTTTAGGGTT